>CM035166.1:61938679-64434270 GCA_020205615.1 Panax quinquefolius | reverse complement strand
ATGAGAATTACCATCACTCACTCTTAATTAAGTGCAACTCCTTGCGAATGTTCATGTCCTCCAAATCTTGCCTCGACTTGAATGTATCTTTTGTTTTCCCATCTAAACTCATCAAGGTTCCTAGTATACTCTCACAAATATTCTTTTCAATATGCATTACATCTAAATTATGCCTTAACTTCAACTTACTCCAGTAAGGCAAATAAAAAAAAATGCTAAATTTTAGTCCAATTCAATTCCTCAGGATTGCGCTTTCTCTTTCTATTACCATGCTTCCCTGGTGTCAAATCTTCTAGTCTCCCCAACTTCATTAACACATCCTCCCCAGTTAATTCTCTAGGTGCCTCGCTATCTTCTCGTTTACCATTGAACTTTCTGCTTCTTCTCAAAGCATGATCTTTTGGTAAATAGCGACGGTGTCCCATGTAACACACCTTGTTTTGCAACCCCTGAGAACATATTTGGTCATTATAATCTAGACAAGCCATGTACCCTTTAGTAATCCATCTAGACAAATCACCATATGCAGGAAAATCGTTTATTGTCCATAAAACAGCAGCATGCATTTGAAATTTTTTTTTTATAAGAAACGTGAAAGGCTTATATCCCTTCAACCCACAATTTTTTTAATTCTTCAATTAACGACTGTAAGTAGACATCAATGTCCTTTCCAGGTGATTTCTTCCCCGGAATTAGTAAAGAAAACATAAAGAATGGTTGTTTCATGAAATCCCAAGGGGGAAGATTCAATGGAGCTACAATTACATGCCACATGCTATAAGTGGTGCTTAAGTTTCCAAATGGATTAAAACCATCTGCAGCTAGAGCTAGTCTAACATTTCTAGGATCATTTGCAAACCAAGGAAACTTATTATCAAAGTCTTTCCAAGCTATTAAATCAGCCGTATGTCTCATATAATCATCATCAATTCGTTTTTCATTATGCTACACCATCTTTTTAGATGTTTTTAGGACATGAACAAGCATTGAAGCCTAGGTATCAGTGGAAAATACCTTAAAATCTTTTGTGGTATCTTCTTCCCTATACCATCATTGACTTTCCATCGAGAAATTCCACAAATAGGGCAAGTTTCCACGTTTCCATTCTCCTTCCAGAATAAAATACAGTCATACTTACAAGCATGGATACATTTATATCCCAATCCCAAATCTCGCAACAATTTTTTAGCTTCGTAGTAAGAACTTGGAAGTGTCTCACCATCATCAAGAGATAATTTCATCAGCCTCAACATCATACCTATAGTTTTATTACTCACCTTATTATACACTTTGAGGTGAAGTAATTGTATGATAAAAGAAATCCTTGAAATCTTCTTACATCTAGGGTATAATTCTGTTTGAGCACCCATCACGAGTGCCTCGAGATATGCTAGAACACCACCAATGTTGGTGTTATTATCATCAGAGATATTTTCAGCATCAGCTTGATAGTGTTGTTGACCAAGGTCAAATAACATGTCATTAACACCATCATCTTCTTCTTCATCTTCTTCAAACAAATCATTTTCAATCCTATCACCCTCATTGGTATGTGGATTCCTTAAATTATTCGAAATTGATGGTTCACCATGATAAAACCATGTTGTGTAACCTGGATCTATCCCTCGCTCCAAAATATGATCTTTAACTATTTTTTTATCTTGAATTATTAAGTTCAAACAACCTATACATGGGCATCGAATGTCGCACTCTGTACCTTTATGAGTTTCAACAAATTTCATAAAAGCGTTTACCCCATCAATATAAGCCTTAGACCATTTAATTGCATGCAACCAACTCTTGTCCATTTTATACCCCACAGAAGCTAGTTGATACAATATAACAAAAACTATAGCAAAAAACTAATAATGCTAAAAAAGGGCGAAGATAGCAGCACTATTTTGCTTCAACTTGCCTTACATGGTGATTGCAGATAAAGTTTGATTTTAAATCCTGACAACCGATGTTTCTCTTTCTGATGGTTTGCAGGCATAGCTTCCGTGGATTTGGATTTGTCAACTTCATTACTTTCTTCTTTGATCTCGCACAAATGAATCGACAAAGGAGAGAAAAAATAACACCAAAAGTAATAAGATTTTTTGGCAATAAAAACTGCTATACATGAGCACTTTTCAACAAACAGTTATAACCTCAAAACTACAAAACCAGAATAAAAGAACACAATGACAAAACTAAGCACAAAGAAGTAGGCTGATAAATTTAATAAAGGGAAGAAAAAGAGGAAATATATAGGTAAAGATATAAGCATAAACAAATATCGTTACTTCTTTGTCCAATATAAACTTCACTAGATAGTGGGTAAAAAAATTCCAACCAATAGTGACGTTGCAAGTCTGAATAGAAGGTAGCCATTTGGGAAAATTATATCTAAGAGTTCAGTTATTACATAGACCACCCCTCAACCTCCTCAAGTAATAGGGACTCCACCGTAAGGTGTTCAATTTTAAGCAGGATTTTTATCTTCTTAGACATTCATGAATTCTTCAAGAGTTTGCAAAGTAATCAAAAAATGAGTAAAAACATACCAACCATGCTACCAATTATTATGAATCAAATTACAAAAAAATGGCTTCTTACTAAAATCACAATCATATCTGTAGTTTTTCAATCATTAAAAAAATATAACAAAATTACATATACCTCTTGTGCTTGATTATAATCTTTATAATCCCTCCTTAACTTTAATTTCCTTCCGTAACCTAGCAAAACTAGAATTCAATTTGGGAAGGAAGAGATAGGTTTCAAGCAGTTCTGAGGGACGAGGAGAGCCGGGACTAGGGAGAGAAAGAGCGATGTCGAGATTGAATGGGGATAAAAAGAGGGATGTGCGAGTCTTAGGCCATGTTTGGTTGTCGTCACTAAAAAACTAGTGCTTCATTTAATTTTAATTTAATTCCTTTCCTAATCTTTAAGTTTTTTTTATTTCTAAATAATTTTCCAATTAGCTTTCATTGTTAGTTTTATTTTAACTCAACAACTTATATCACATTATATGAATTATTATCTTCCATATATACAATATTAAAATATAATATATATTGTTTATTATATTATGCTTATTTTACATAATATTAAAAAAGGTATTACTCACATACTTTCTTAAAAAAAATTGCCTCCAAATCAAATTAAGACGATATTACGTACTTTGTCACTAAATATAACAATTTATGATGAACCATTTTTGTCACTTATCCACGCAGCTAATTAGTGATGCACTATTATCTCGTCATATAAAATTTGTATTTATGACAATACAAATTGTCATAAATTATTATTTTTTCGTCTTTAAAAAAATTTCCCTCCAAAATTCTACAGAATTTTTTTGCCTCCAAATAAAATTGTGACGATATTACATACTTTGTCACTAAATATAAGAATTTATGACGAACCATTTTTGTCACTTATCCACTCATCTAATTAGTGACAAACTATTTTCTCGTTACATAAAATTGGTATTTATGACAATACAAATTGTCATAAATGATTAGTTTTCCGTCTTTAAAAAATTTCCCTCCAAAAATAATTTTGCCTCCAAATATAATTGTGATGAATTTGTATTTGGCGTCACTAAATGTGAACATTAGTAATGAAAGCACATTGTCACTAAATGTTACAAATAATTAATGACAAATTATTATGTTGTCATCGAAAGAAATATTTGGTGACAATAAATATTGTCCTCAATTATTACAAAATATCACTAAAAGGCTTCCCTCCAAAATTTTGGTGCGAAATTCTACCTCCAAAATAACTTGTGACGAAATTTTCTTAATTGTCATCAAATGTGTAAATTAGTGACGATATATATGATTAATACTAACAAAAGTAAAAGTCGTCACAAAAGCAAAACTTTTAGTGACGATTATGAATTTCGTAATTATTAATTGACAAATTGTGACAAAATTTTGTGCATGGCAAAAATTTTGTCATAAAATATGTGATTTCTTGTAGTGTAAGAAAGTAAATTGTATTCAGCATTGTTACTTTACCAATGATGGTCGAGTTTTGGTTAATAACGTAAGAACGTTAACAAGCCGTAATGAAAGATAATAAGTCGAATTGACATTTATTAATGAAATAAATTCCTTTAAGACATAGAAGAGAAAGAAGTTGGTAATAACAATGTGATTAGATTGTTTGGTAGCTAATTACAGTGTGCTTTGTGAATATATCCTGTAGATTCTGTAAAGACTGAGAACTGTTGAATATTATATTCGAAGACGCTTGAAGGCAAGTTTTCTTAACGCTTGTCTGACCTTCGTGTTAGTCAAGTTTTCTGTGATTCATGTTCTAAGATGCATGAATTATTTTAAGAAAGGGTCGATGCCAGTTTTAACTCAGCTAGACTATTCTTAAGGGTTAGATTGATTTGTTTACAAGTCTTTCGATATAGAACTATTAACGCTCCTATGCCAAGTATTTGGTATGGATACAAGGTGAGTTTGTATATGAACAAACAAATGTATTTTCATCGATTATTCGATGGGCACCTGAGGTTGCTAAAACTTGAATGTAAATACGTTTAACGGATGAGTGTTGATCAACATAGAGTACTATAGGCTAATAACCTAGAAGTTCTCGTAAGAAATATCGGATGTACGACCTTAGTGTCGGGATGTCCTTATCATATATGAAAACAAAAAGAGTATGTTCATGGTCTTTTGACTGGTTAGGAATTCCTAAGCTATTATATATACTTTGAAATTGTTGTTATGAAATGAGAAGTGGTAGTCAATGTTTCATAGTACTTCATAGCTATTTGCTCAGTTATGGAAAATAATCATATAATTCTCAATGTGGTATTTATATTATCCTTTGTTAGACTTGCTGAGCTAGTTATTATCATTTCTTGCTTGAATTATATGATTGCAGCTAAGGCCGAACGAACTGAGGGTTCTAAGAAAGATAAAGGCAAGGCTAAGATAGATAGTTAGATATCCTATAAAAGACTAGTATGTTTGTATATAATATACTTATGAACAATGAATAATGTATTCAATTTCTGAACCTGGGAAAGAATTTATTATGATTGTATTAAGAATGTAGTTAATACACTCATTTTGATGTCTTTTCAATGAAATGAAAAGACATCAAAATGAACCTTAAGCTAATAACAGATTGGAAGATACTCGGATTTAGGGGCATCACAGGTTGGTATCAAAGCATTAGGTTATAAAACTTAACGGGGGAAGAACCTTAAGCTAATAACCTCATTAGGAAATGAGAAGTCCGAAGGAATTGAACTCGAGTCAAATGAGTTAATTAAGTATTGAGGAAACTTAGTACTGAAAGTTTTAAAAGATGGAAATTAACCCTAAATAAATTAAATGTGATTTGTGTAATAACCAAGAATTTTTGTGGTACATTGTAAATAAGTATATTAAATAATCTATAATATCTTATGGATGATTAAGTGATTATGTGGATAATATGCTATAATATTTAAGGGAAGTCTCATTAATAAGTCATATAAGTTGGTGAACTAACCTAAGCATTTTAATAATCAAGGAAATAGATTTAAGATGTTAAACCCTAACTAAGTACTCAATAAACTTGAATAAGACAAGTCTAATTGGGTTATGTAAGTTAATTAACATTATTGATTGATGTGAATGTGTAAATATCAATAATAATGAATAATAGTTCATGTGATAATAGGGTTAATATTGCTAAGGATGGCAAGTAATTTAAACAAGCCCAATAATTTATTTAAGTATTGGACTTGTAGATAATTTTATTGTTAAGCTAGCCAAAATTAAATTTAATGGGCAAGTATGCTAGTAACACAATTATTTAATTGTGGAGGCCCAAGTTCATGTTAATTAGTAAGCCAAACTAGTTAATTAAAAGCCCCAAAAGATGAAATTGATGGCCCAACTTGTAGCCCAATTGAAGAGGGTACTTTAGACATTGTGTGTACTTGATATTTCAATACAAATAAAAGAGAAACTTGGAGATTTGGAGGCCACATGGTCGGCTAAGCAAGGAGAGGAAAAGGGGGATGGATCTAATTATTACATGCTCCACATCTTCTAAAAGATATTTACTTATTTAGCTAGGTGTCATATTGTTTATGGAGCCACCATGTTAGTAAGTAATCTTGTAATAATTAGAGGGAGAGAGATAGTAAGAAGGTGGGTGAAATGTGTATAGATACATATCTTATATATATACAATTTTATCCAACAAAAATCTAATCTCTTTTTCTTTCTTCTTGTACTTTACTTCATTTATTTTACTTTCTCTTAAGCTAGCAAAGCAAAAGCATAAGACAGAGAGAGAGAGAGAGAGAAATTTGGTGGAGAGGAGAGAAAGTAGAAGGAGATCCACCATTGATGCACCCAAAATTTATCTTCTACTTTGGAAGAGAAAGAAAGTGTGCCCAAAAATTAAGGTGAAAACTAAACTAGCTTATTCTTTTTATTTTGTTTGTTTTTGGTTAGTTAATGTTTCTGATCTTGAGGTTTTAAACCCTCTATCTACATGTTTTATATGGTTTCATGTATGGATCTAACATATTTGAGTGTTAGAAAGTAAATCAAAAGGATAGAAGAGAAACTAGTTTTGTTTTGTTAGAAAACTCTAGTTTTTTTTCACTTCCTTTGACCGACTACCGTTTTTGGTCTACACCTTCTTTTTGTGATCCGTCAATAAGGGGTGCTAGATATGTAAGTTAACTACTAAACCCAAGTGGTAGCACTCAAAAATATTGAGTACACAAGTTGTAGCGACTGTTTTGGCAAAAACAGTTTTGTCTTTAGAAAGAAAAATAAATTGTTTTTGGATAGTCAATACTAGGGACAGTTTCATCATTTTTCTGACATTTAAAAATTCTGGAAAATTTTTAGATGGTAATATGATGCGTTATCTTTCAAACACAAGTGGAATTCCCGAAAAAGGAGTTGTAGATTTTCGTATGGGTTAATTTTAGCAAAGTGCATAAAAGCCAAAAATTCCGAAAACAATCTACCAAAGAAATTGCAAGTGAAGTTTCGGCCACTTAAATTTTGACAAAGTTATGATCATTTCAATATTTAGGTTTTTCGGATGAAAATCGCGATAACCGGAGTTCTATAACTCCGATAGCCATGAAATTTAAACTGGAGGGTCACGTTAACATGTATAAGATTATGCCAAGAGATGGGAATTTCTGGAGTTGAGCATGATGGGGCTAATTTCTTAAGCCACACACTAAAAATAATTTTTGAAAAATAGTAAAAGAAATTGAAAAATTAAGAAAAAAAATACTTTTTGTGTATGAAATATATGTACATAAGTATGGCCAAAGGATAGAAAAATAATAAGTTGATATAGTATTTTCGGTAAAGGAGATATGGAATCCAGCTGCTGGATTGAAAAATAGTTGAATCTAGGCTAGCTGGATTGAAGGATTTGGAATCCAGGCTTGCTGGATTGAAGGAATTGGAATCCACGCTTGCTGGACTGAAGGATTTGGAATCCAGACTTGCTGGATTGAAGGAATTGGAATCTAGGCTTGCTGGATTGAAGGATTTGGAATCCAGGCTTGCTGGATTAGAAGTTTGTTGAATCCAGTTTGCTGGATTAGCCAATCCAGGTGGCTGGATTGCATGTTTGAATAATCTAGACTATGATGTTAGTATTCAACTTACTAGATTATAAGGAAGAGATAATAAAAGGAAAAGATTAAGTGTTAAATCATAAGGAATATGATAAAGTAATTAAAATATTATCAAAGAATGAAAATAATAAATGTGATTTCTGGTAATTGATTATGTGATTAAGTGTTAGCTAAATTACTGATAGAGTAATTGTATTATGATATAAAGTATTATATGCTGATTATAAGATCAATCTTAACAATGATAGGTCTTTACAATAAAGAGATTAAATTAAATTGCATAACTGTAGATCAAAGTTGAGGCAAGTTCTCTAACTCAAACTTGAGTTATTATTTTGAAAGCATGTTAGTGAATAATTATTGTTTATTATTCACATCTATATTGGTTATTAATACTCGCACTTGGTGCAATTAAATTCCGGTTCTACTATTATTGATCTGTGAATTAGTTAAAGTTCTTTCATTCATGAACTGTTTAAGATATGGATCTATGCTAATTGTATCAGCTAGATCAAGTATGTTTAAATTTGTTAAATCAAATATGTTGTTAAACGTTGTTCTTCACCAATTGATATGGTAAGGACTCGAGACTGGGAAAAAGAACAATTTTATTAAAGCATTATTGAAAAACAATTATTACTCGTACATTAAGTGTTTATGCATAATACACCGGGTAGGAAAGGCTGATCCCCTTGATTACCAAAACTTATTAAAAGGACCAGTTTAAATACTGACAACCTTAGTATATGTTCATGGTCATTATGACCACTCATCATTTGTTATTCAATTATTCGAATATTCAGTTATAAAGACTTAATTCATGTTCTTACACAATTGATTCCTATTGTTGAACATTGAACGATAAATTACTTGCTAATCATGATATATCTTCCTTGTATTTAAACTTGCTAAGTAAATTTGTTGCTTACCCTTGCTATATCATGACATTTATTTCAGCTATGCCAGAGACGTCCAAGAAGGACAAAGGCAAAGGAAAAGTACAGGAATAGATAATAAGAATGTTTATGTATTATAGTATATTATGTACATTGGTAATGTAAACCTTTTGTGTTACTAAGGGTAACTTAATTAAGTTATGTATAAGTTAAGATTAATAGACCTTGGGATAATGTTGGAAGACTTTATTATAATGAACAGTGTATGTTTATTATTCCGCAATAGTTTATAGAATGCTTATGATGATGATGGATTGTGAGCACCAAACCCGAGGTTTGAGAACCTGGATTTAGGGGTGTCACATGTTGGTATCAAAGCTATAAGCATGAATTTGCGAAGACCCCCAAGCCTTTTGCTGGTGACATCCCTTTAAGGGAAGGCACCGAAGCCAGACTTTTCGTAGTGGACGCCGAGCGAGTCGGTAGCAAGTTGATAGGTATCACTGTGGGGTGCTATGGTTGAAAGTATTATGAGTGTCACAGGTTGGTATCAAAGTTGTAGGTTATAAACTTTAAGATGTGAAACCTAGGTTATAACCTTAGAAGAAAACTCTTATAGAGTATGTTAGGAGATGAATGAAGGAAATTCATCAAGTTTTGGTTGTACTTAATAAAATATCATTTCATTTTATCAATGGATATATTTTATTGTGGTACTGATGTTGTTTATTGTTTGTGGCTGTAGGATGTCTGAGGAGAGGCAAGATAGTCATACTGTGGAGCAGGAGCAGAGGAATCCTGATGAGGAGCACATCGAGAATGAGGACTATGATGAGGATATGATGGTGGTAGATTTGTTTGAAGAGAATGTAGCATTGGGAAACAGAATTTCTCAACTGGAGGAAGAAAATTCGACCCATCAGTTTAATGAGACGCAATATAAAGAGTTAGCATATCAGTCTCAGCAAGACCTAGCAAAGATGAAAGCCCGACTAGAGCAGGAAGAGAATAAGTTTGCAATATTGAGTATTGAGCATCAAGCGTTGCACTTGAGGTTGGACTTAGAGATTGCTGATAGGATCCAAGTGGAGGATGCATAGGTTCGAGCAACGAGAAGAGTGGATCAGTTAAAGGTTGAGATGAAGGCTGGATAAGTTAGGATGGAGTCTTTGGGCCGAGCTTTAGATGCAGCATATTCGAGTCCCCAAGTAGGAGAAAGGAGGTCGTACTTCGAGATTGGCGAGTCTACCCGCTCAGTTCAACATCGCGTGAATGCAGTTTCACCTCATGAGCATACTCAGACTGAGGAGGCTCAGTTGGGCAGTCAGTGAAATGTTAGCATGTATGATAAGTAGATAGATGAAGTAGTACCCCTTTTGTTTATTAGGGTTTTATGCTTGATGCAAACCTCAGATTGTGCGAGGTAGTATGTAAATATGATGTACCCCCATCTTAGGTGTGTAGGGGAGTATGTCTTTTGGTAGAACCATCTTTTGATGTTTACAAATGGGATAGTTAGCATTTATAAAAAATATGCCAAGTATATAAGTATATGACGCTAAAATTTGGTATATGAATATAAATGCACTATTATAATTACTTGTCTGATAAAATAGAAAAGTATTAAGAATTAAAATGAGAAGCTATCTGTTTGAAAAGTCAGTAAATAGAATATGTTAATTCAGCAAGTTGAATGTGTTATTTAGCAAGCTGGATATTTTAATTTAGCAAGCTAAATGTGTAATTCAAATAAGTTTGAATGTGTTATAAGCATGTGAATGCTATTCCTATTTATATATGATTTGATTATGATATATATATATATATATATATATATATAATATATATATAAGTATATATGAATAATAAAATGCAAGTATGTCTTGCATTAAGAAAAGTCAGAAAGTCCTTCGATAGATAATAGAAATATGTGTACAAGGACTTAGAATGAATTGATCAAATATGTTAGGTCGATCCTACATAAGAAAGACAAACTTTGTAAAGTCCTTAAAAAGAAAAGATGTACAAGGACTATAAAGATAGAAAGATCAAGCTTGTTAGGTTGATCTTATGATGTAATAGATAGGCTAGTCCGATCGTCGAGCACCGCACTGTAAGTCGAGTCCGCCAGTGAGTCAAGGTTAACTCGAGAGCTATCGAGGCGTATAGGAGTATGCAAGATAGTAGATCTCGAGTTCAGAGACCGCCAGGGAAACGAAGAAGGATCAGAGTGTATCGAGTAGTAGCTTCCTCGGATCGTAGTGTGTTGCCGTGAAGTCATGTTCGTAATCGTAGAGACAAATTTCGCCACGAGCCGACCGGCCATCCGCCAAGCCAAGATAGAACGTAGACTACACTCGTAGTCGTAGAGTCTATCGATGCCAAAGCCAAGTCAAGGATCGTAGATCACACTCGAGTTCAGAGAGTCTATTGATTACATGCAGAGATCGTAGTCAAGCAAGATCGATGAAGACAACAAGCACAAGGCGTAAATCGAGTGTCAAGATCTCGATCTCGGATCGTAGTGTCGCACACAAGTCGGGTCAATCGTAGAGTGCGTAATCTACGATCTAAGAAGAAGTGCTCACAATGCCAAGGATGAATCAGAGAGCATATATATACGCTTCTCAACAAATGAGCACTCCTGCAATATCCAAAGGAACGAAGCCTCTCGTTCAAGCCGCAAGCTACATCCAAGGAAACCAGAGAGCACTCAACGAATGGCATGCAAAGCTAATGTAAGATCTCAAAGACCAACCCAATCAAAGATCAAGATTGAGGTGTAAGGCCATTCGTGATGAAGTCTTCCACAAGGAGATCCAAAGAAGACTTCGTGTCGACTAAGGAAAGTCACTTATGCAAAGAGCTATCAAGTGAATAGAAGACAACGATCTTGGAAGCAACCAAGATCGTAGTGTTTTGCCAAACAGAGAAGGAACTGATGGAAGGTGAACCGAGATACTGGTCAGCTTCTGAAGAGCAAGGCTAAAGTGATTAAGTGCGTGGTCAGCCTCATCACGATAAGTGAGCGGAAGATCACAAGGAGAAAGCAAGTCGGACGCGCCACAAAAATCAAGTGTCTTGATATTCGTAAGGGGACCAGAGCAAGGAATTAGGCCATCAAGATCGAGAACAATCAAGCAAAATGTAAGTATCAAGCACCGCACAATACAAGGAAGAGGTGTTCTACATCAAGATCCAATCAACACTCTTCAAGATCGTAGTGTTAACCCTACCAAATAATGAGCAACACTCAACAAGACACTACGATCAAGTCCTCAAGACGCAGCATCGTAATCGTAGAGTCCGAATAATCAAGACCAAAGCATCGCAAAGGTTCAATCAAGGGTAATATTCTGACAAGTGCTTATTGAGAGCATCGATGCAATAGACAACCTCTCGATCGAGAAATCGAAAGAGGTAATAAAGTCTTCGACCGCCCAAGACATTAAAGTGATACATCCGACAGTAGTAGGTGAAACAAAGAGATCGCAAAGCGGCCGTAAAAGTATGATAAGTCACATCAAGCGCCTACCTCAAGCAACTCGAGATCTCAGTGAAGAGATTTGAATAGCCTTCAACGGCTACTTTCCAACCAAGGATCAAAGGAGTATAAATGAGGAAGAGCTTCAAAGATCAAAGGTCATTGGAGTTGCTGAAGTTTGGAGAGAAGGTGGACCGATCTAAACCATGTGAAATAAAGAGTCCAAGGCTCACTCTACGATCCACCAAGAACACTCAAAGTCGATAAAAAGAAAGAAGTAGAAGTGTGAGTTCTACTATGTAGAAGTGAGAGTTCTACTACACGAAGAGTGTTCAGAATCGCCGAGAGAAAGAAGAGCATCACGACATCTTGATGTCCATCATGGGAAGACTCTAAGTACAATAGAGAAGAGCCTACAAATCATCTTAGCAAGTCCATCATGAGAAGGCATCAAGTAGCGTAGAAGAGATCACAAAAGCCATCTTGGTGTCAAGCATGAGAAAGCTTCTAAGTACCTAATAGAAGAGCTTCACAACACTTGGAAGCCTCTCATGTGCAGTACATCAAGTACCAAGGAGAATGATCTTCAAGGCGCTTCAACAAGGGGTCATCCAAGTGGTAACCCAAAGAAGTCGAGCATCATGCAACACTCAACGCACTTCAAGGATGATCAAGCCAAGTCATAAGTATAGAAGATGTTCAGAGTACGAAGACATCTTAGCAAACCAAAGACCGACTCCAACAACAACAAACAAACAACTCAACAAAGCCAGGCTCGAGGGGTCCTCATCCAGGGGACTAAATGAAGCAGGCTGTATGGGTCCTTGTCCGAGGGACTAAACGCAAGGTTCCAAGGGTCCTTGTCCCGAGGGACTAAAAGAGTTCCAAGGTCACCGCCTCAAGAGTTCTAGTGAATCAAGTCCCAAGGTCACTGGCTCAAGGAATCTTAGTGATTCGTGTGGTGCCGCCTTCCTTCCTTAGTGGAAATCCTCGCTAGTTGAAAGCAGAAGAGTGGATTAGAGCTTGAGTCTCCGAACCACTTAAAACCCTCGTGTCTTTTTTTACATTATGTCATTTACATTATGTACTATAACCGCTATAATAATATGTATGTTTTAACTGCTACAACTAAACTTACTCTACTTAACAATGTATGTATGATTATGAATATATCAATGAAGGGATCTTTTACTTATTCCGCCGTGCTTGAAAGATTCTTATGTTTGTCATATGTTAATTATGAACAATATAAATATAAACCGTAAAAGTATTTGAAATAAAAAGGATCTATTCAACCCCCCCTTCTAGATCTATCAGGCCCTCTCGAAACTAACAATTGGTATCAAAGCAAAGTTCTCATGCTATATTCAAAAGCTAATCGCTTTGAGTCCGATCCTGTGCACTAACATTGTTCTAAACTTAGTTTAGTAGTAAGTAACTTGTTATATGCGATGAGCTCACATGTTGGAAATATTGTATAAAGTTAAATGTGTATATACACCAAGTCGCTTTAGATTGGTCCATGGTCTCTATCGGTACATCAACAAGACCAATCCTAGCCTCACAAATAATCTTGTAGTCCTAAGACCGCATTTAGAGAACTCAAGAGACATCAATGACAAAGAGTCGAGGACCCACCAAATCGAAAAGATGAAGAAGCCATACATGCTAAGAAATGCTTATCGAGAGAAGAAAGAAGATCTTCTCAAACTTATGTCCGCCAACCAACAAATTGGTGCAAACTCACACCTAAAGGATGTCAAAGATCTTAATGTCGAGATTCTCTCGCCTATATCTTCAAGACCACTACATCGATTGATTAAAGGCCAACAAGAGCAATGAGTCGTCAGAGAAAAAAGTAAAGCTTGCACATCAATACCTAAACTCAAGATATCCATGATAAATGACTGATTAGTAACCGACAAGAAAAGGGTACTGTTCCTCACTATTATAAATGCATACATCATAATCAGATCTCCTTATGAACTATAACAGGATTCTGTCAAAAAGTTATAATCTACCTAAAAAGGTGAAGAGAGAGAGTAACCTGAGGATGGAAACTCAAATGACTATAAACTTTCTCTCCATCTAAGTTTTAGGCTGAAGTTGACATCTTGAAGGAAATCTAAAATAGGTCATAAGAACATTACAGGCCTAATAAACTTTATGTCAAGTAATCGTTGCTGGTGGGTTAGTATGTATGTACAAGCCTATGTTCAAAGTGTTTGACAACTCACATAGTATGATCAGTTCTACAAAAGGATCTCGACCGATCCAGAGAAACGATCACCTCATGGATCAACTAGATACTCATAAATCGTAGAGTCGATTCCTACTCCTAACACTTAAACACCGTGAAATGTAATCCAAAGAAATGATGAAACCATCATAGATAGAGAGTGTGTTATTAAATGCCATATCCTACACTCACTCACCATCACGCATCTCAAAATGTATTATCTTAAGATAGTTGCATGCATGAATATGTCTCATGGGTGATAAATATGATGATTGCCCAAATAAGAGGAACAGGGGTTTAGAAAACTAACTCTAGCAGACCCATTTAATTACGGGTACCAAAAATAGAAATATATTTAAACCTCAGCAGTACTTGGTCAATTTGACCACACTACTAAGGAATGATGAAGGTAAGACTTCAACCAAGAAGACTCAACCAAAGAAGGCTAAGGACAATTCAGTAGATGATTCTCGATAGAAGTTCCTATCTCTGTCCAAGCCTCGTCCTTGAAAACCCTCCGAGCTAACTGTAATGGAGCTCACATGGTCGCTAATCAGATATGCAAGCAAGCCATTCAAACCAAAGAAGGAAAGGGTCTTATGTGCTCAAAAGCCAGCAAAAGAATGCTATATGGAAGAATCCTCAAGAAAGCTCACAATCGTAAGATTATCGAGCATCATTCAAGAGGAGTTCATTAAGAAGCGTAACTTCACAAACTCAAGATCACAAAGAAGACTACGTCAGAAGTGTCATCAAATGATCGTAGAGTGACTCATCATGAAAATACTCATCTCTACGATACACAGGAGATCTAAGTAATGATGGAGATTCCAATGTAGAGAAATATGTAAGGCTACTTTCAAATGAATTTGAAGAAGAGGGATCACATCTATCCGGGAAGACAAAGATCAACAATGGGGAGCAAAGATCTCATTAAGGAACAACAACACCGAGATATACTATATGAAAAGTCAGTACCAACCACAGAGTCCCAAAACTTTGTGGTCGATGAACCAAATGAAAATCCATAGTCAAGTAGGAACGCCTCAAAACGTACACCGATATCCCTTCACCACCCAACCCATAATCGTGAAGTGCCTACGATCAAACATACGATCGTAGTGTAAGAAGCAGTGAGGACACCACGATTTCAAAGAATGCAAATTGTTCAAAGTCGGTAGAAGACCTCCCACTCAAAAGAGGTCGAATGAGATGTCATTACAAATCACCGCTATAGTATTCCATCCGAAAGCGCCTCGTGGACAAACCCGACCCTTAGCTCACTCTAAGAGGTCAGGCCCTTCCCGAGCTACCTTAACCCGTAAGAAATGCTTCGATCAAGTTCATCTCAAGGACCAAGTCACCAACGATCGTAGAGTCGAGGTTTGAGAGAACTAAACGATCGTAGTGCAGTAAACCTCAACGATCGTAGTGCTACCTCAACGATCGTAGAAGACAACCTCAACGATCGTAGAATACAACTCGACGATCGTAGTCCTACCAAAGGGTACCCCAACCACAAGGAGCTTGGAAAATGAGACATTTGCTAAACCATTCAAGATTGAGGAGATAAGTTCAATACATCGTTGATCGAGCTATGCCGCATCAAAGTAAGGATAAAAGACAAAGCCATCCACCGCAAATCTCTCGGTTGATCGCTGAGTCAACAAAGGAAATCGTAGAGTCTATAGTCGCCTCATCATGCTACTCTACTTAATCAAAAGGTCAACGGCCAAAGCCACGCCAATTAAACGCCTACTCTTCTAAAAGGAAAATATCTAACCGAAAAGTTATGGGGAGTTACAAATTATTATCGGGCAACGTGCAACCAATGAATGGTCGACACATCACCGAGTATGCAGAGTTAGAAGGAACCGCTTTAAAGACAATTTCAAATCAGCAGACAGCTACTAAAAAGCTATGTAACCTTTCTCCTCCCATTTTCAAACCCTAGAATCCTCTCAAGAGCCAAAATCGCTTAACCCTCCGTAGTCCTACCAAATCACAAATACCATCTCATAATAAACTCTCTAAATCAAACACCCACAGCCTTCGAACTATTCATATGGAGAATCGGCAAGTTATCACCGAGATTCAAATTTCGAACCAAATCGCTTTGAGAAATCTGAGAAGAGGTTCAGTGGACATTCTTGAACTCGTGAAGAAAGTCGGGTTCTCGTAATGCCTCGAGGCAAGTACTGTGTACATCGACCTAGTTAAAGAGTTCTACTCAAACGCTCCATAAACTCGAACCCCGCTACCAAGGTTAAAGGTCGACTCAAAGTCAAATCTTCCGACCTCAATCAATGCCTAGGTTTTCCTAACCAAGGGTCAAAGAACCTCAAGATGTCAACACCGAACAAGCAAAGGAGTTGATGGGGTACCAAAGAAACCCTAGTTTCAAAGACATGAAGAAGAAGGAGTTTCAGAATACGAAGTTCCTAGTCAAAATTGTTGAAAAGTGCATATCAGGCAAAAACACCGCATATGATATGTTGATCGACCAACAATTGAAGATAATGTCAAGAATAGTCCTCAAGAAACAAATCGACTTTGAGCTATCTTGTTCGATCAAATCTCCAAGTGGGTAGAGAAGGCCGAGAAGAAGAAGACCACCGAAAAACCCCTAACCAAGGTGTTTCATGGAAGGATGCTCGAGTATTATAATCAAGAAGAAGAAACTAGGAGGGAAAATCAAGGATGATGAAGGAGAAACATCGAATGTGCACAAAGTGATGTCTCCACAATTATTTGAGAACCGGAAGAAGAACCCTAAGGAGAACAAAAGGTCGACAAATTGGAGCAAGAAGAAGAAAGCTCTACAAAGAAGAGAAAGATAGTAGAGGAAGAGAGCTCTGAGTCCGATGACTCAGAGAAGCGTAAATCACACCACCCAAAGAAATCAAAAGTTGTGAAGAAAGTCGGTGATGAGAAGAAAGCCCAGTGCCCCACCAAGGAGAGTCTCCTCAAAGGACAAGGATAAAGAAGAAAAGTCCTAATCAATAAAAAAACAAAGAGAAGAAGAAGCAGAAAGTTGCTTCAAGGGCTGCTTAGCAAGAAAGCTAAGGTGGAAGACACACCAACCTTAGCTTCCCAAATCAAGACATCCACCAAGAAAGGGACGAGAGTCAGCAGAAAAAAAGAAACAGATGTCAAGGTCCAGCCCCACACAACAAGATCCGAAAAATGAAAATGAAGGATGGATGGAAGAAAGTGCAAAATCACGATGAAGAAGAATGCTCAAGCCCCATGGCTAATCCTCGAGCAGCCACTTTGACGATGAAAGAAATTCAAGATGATCAAATTGCATCCCCAAATGCAACCGCCCAACAAGCCCAGAGAATGGGTCGAATAATGTCGCTGCAAAGAAGAAGAAAAGAATGCCCCTCAAGTCCGTAAAGCCTTCATTACGACTCGTAAAGTGATGAGTCCAAGAAAGAAGGATCTGCCTCGCCAAAGGTCAACTCCAAAGAAGTCCTGTCTGAACTGAGAAGAGTCGAGTCCGAGAAGAAGAAGAGTCCGACTCTCCCAAACCCGAACCTCCAAGAAGAAGGAAAAGCTACAGATCGCAAGCCAAGTTTGCCTCCAAAAGAAGCAAAGGGTCAATCAAATGCCATCATCAATCGAGTGATGATGAGTCCAGATCCCGTGGAGAAAATGTCAAGAAGAAACCAAAATGAAAGAAGATGAATCAAGAAGATCTTGTCAAGAAGGTTCTGAGAATGAAATGCAAGAAGAGGAATTCCTCATCGCGATAAAATGATCAAGAAAGTTCAGTTCTCGAGAGAGAAGAGATCAAGAAGATTCTGTTCTCAGACCTCGTGAGCAGCATTTAACAAGAAGATTATCCAGCTTCTCTCCCGCAAGATTTAGCGTATGATCGTAGAGAGAAGTGTCAAATGATCTAACAAATGCTCCACCAGAGAGATGGTTCTTCCAAAGGATGCCATGGCTCAAGGCCCACATCAAAAGATGGAAGCTACTTCACCGGGTGTTACAAGACATTTCTAAGTCCGAGTCGGTAGCTCAAAACTTCCCAAGGGTGAAAAGTTATGCTACAAAGATGATCACAAACCAAATTTCACTTCAAGGTCTATCGACATGCGAAATCTCTATATCCCACGATCGTAGAGAGTGGATTCTAAGGACAAAGAGTTACGACCAAGGAGCCGATCGTAGAGATCGCTCACTCACTCTCTCGCCGATGATGTTCTAGCCCAAAACCGTAAGCCTCCTTATGCTCAAGCACTACTATCGACATTCCTCTCATCCTCAACCAACCAAAGATTGAACTCAACGATTGCTCAGATTCTCCAAGCCTTTGAAAATCTGGCCCAAAGATGAAGATCGTAGAGTCCAATCCAATGCTCAACCCGAAGTCGCCAACAAAAAAAGGATCAAACTACTTTGGAGCAAGAACTACTCAAGAGTTCTCGATGATCTAAGCAAGAAAATATCTCTCGCCATCCGAAGAATCACAAGAAAGCAGACAACAAAGAGGAGATAATTCTTTCCAAAGACAAGCTTCAAGTTACTTTGGCCGATGTATCTCTCAAACTCCAAGAGAGAGATAACATCTATCGTAAGGCCATACAAGATCAAAAGGTCAAGCTCTACACAAATTCGTAAGGCCAATGAAGAGCGATTCAAGCCCTCTCCGACAAGATTGATGATACGAGGCGCACCTTCTCAAAGGTAACTTGAGCTAGGCCAAGAAGAACTAAAGTTTGAAGTTGCTAACTCCTCCTACCGATGGAGCAAATTTTAATTCCAACATGGAGCAGCTCTCTCAAATGATTAATGACAAAAAGGGGGAGAAAAGAGGCATAGAAAGAAGAGGAGCAAGAGGCACCAAAGGAAGAGCAGAGGGTTAAGGGAGGAGAAGAAGTCAAAGAAGAAGAAAGCAGCAGTAGATAAAGAGTCATCATCTGAGGGGGAGCCAGAAGATGATGATAACAAGATTGCAAAGTCTAAGGGGGAGAATGATCACAAAGATGTGAAGAGGAACCAAGCAAAGACAAAAGGTCATCATCCTGTGGGGAGCAAGAGCAAGAAGAACAATCGATGAGTAATGATCAACAAGCATCCTGAAACATACATGGAGCCAAAGAGGTACATCTCTAACTAGTTAGGTATGTTCTCGATCCGTGATGTAGAATGTCTTAATGTATAAATTGCCATATCAATATAAATGACATTCATGATTAACTATTTTAGAAATACAAATGCTCACCGATATAAGATTCATTCATAACATGATATATGCACTTTATTATTTTTTTCATAATCAAATAGGGGAGATTGTCAAGAATAAGCATGTGAATGCTATTCCTATTTATATATGATTTGATTATGATATATATATATATATATATATATATATATATAATAATAATGCAAGTATGCTTGCATTAAGAAAAGTTGTAAAGTCCTTTGATAGATAATAAAAAATATGTGTACAAGGACTTAGAATGAATCGATCAAATATGTTAGTTGATCCTACATAAGAAAGACAAAAGCTTGTAAAGTCCTTAAAAAGAAAAGATGTACAAGGACTATAAAGATAGAAAGATCAAGCTTGTTAGGTTGATCTTATGATGTAATAGATAGGCTAGTCTCGATCACGCCGAGCACCGCACTGTAAGTCGAAGTCCCGCCAGTGAGTCAAGGTTAACTCGAGAGCTATCGAGGCGTAATAGAGTATGCAAGATAGTAGATCTCTGAGTTCGTAGACCGCCAGGGAAACGAAGAAGGATCGTAGTGTATCGAGTAGAGCTTCCTGGATCGTAGAGTGCCGAGGAAGTCATGTTCGTAATCATAGAGACACACCGCCACGAGCCGACCCATTATCCGCCAAAGCCAAGATAGAAACGTAGACTACACTCGAGTCGTCGAGTCTACTCATGCCAAAGCCAAGTCAAGGATCGAGATCACACTCGAGTTCAGAGAGTCTATTGATTACATGCAGAGATCGTAGTCAAGCAAGATCGATGAAGACAACAAGCACAAGGCGTAAATCGAGAGTGTCAAGATCTCGATCTCGTGATCGTAGTGTCTCGCACAAGTCGGGTCAATCGTAGAGTGCGTAATCACGATCTAAGAAGAAGTGCTCACAATGCCAAGGATGAATCGTAGAGCATATACTTGCTCTCAACAAATGAGCACTCCTGCAATATCCAAAGGAACGGCTTCCGTTCAAGCCGCAAGCTACATCCAAGGAAACCAGAGAGCACTCAACGAATGGCATGCAGCTAACAAAGATCTCAAAGACCAACCCAATCAAGATCAAGATTGAGGTGTAAGGCCATTCGTGATGAAGTCTTCCACAAGGAGATCCAAAGAAGACTTCGTCGACTAAGGAAAGTCACCTTATGCAAAGAGCTATCAAGTGAACAGAAGACAACGATCTTGGAAGCAACCAAGATTATAGTGTTTGCCAAACAGAGAAGGAACTGATGGAAGGTGAACCGAGATACTGGCCAGCTTCTGAAGAGCAAGGCTAAAGTGATTAAGTGGTGGTCAGCCTATCGATGATAAGTGAGCGAAGATCACAAGGAGAAAGCAAGTCGACGCCCACAAAAATCAAGTGTCTTGATATTCGTAAGGGACCAGAGCAAGGAATTAGGCCATCAAGATCTCGAGAACAAATAAGCAAAATGTAAGTATCAAGCACCGCATAATACAAGGAAGAGGTGTTCTACATTGAAGATCCAATCAACACTCTTCAAGATCGTAGTGTTAACCTTACTACCAACGAGCAACACTCAACAAGACACTACGATCAAGTCCTCAAGACGCAGCATCGTAATCGTAGAGTCCAAATAATCAAGACCAAGCATCGGCAAAGGTTCAATCAAGGGTAATATTCTGGACAAGTGCTTATTGAGAGCATCGATGCAATAGACAACCTCCGATCGAGAAATCGAAAAGAGGTAATAAAGTCTTCGACCGCCCCAAGACATTAAAGTGATACATCCGACAGGTAGGTGAAACAAAGAGATCGCAAATACGTAAAAAGTATGATAAGTCACATCAAGCAAGCCTACCTCAAGCAACTCGAGATCTGTGAAGAGATTTGAATAGCCTTCAACGCTACTTTCCAAATGGAAGGATTGGGAAGGAGTATAAATGAGGAAGAGCTTCAAAGATCAAAGGTTACTTGAGTTGCCGAAGTTTGAGAGAAGGTGGACTCGATCTAAACCATGTGAAATAAAGTGAGTCCGAAGGCTCACTCTACGATCCACCAAGAACACTCGTAAGTCGATAAAGAAAGAAGTAGAAGTGAGTTCTACTATGTAGAAGTGAGAGTTCTACTACACGAAGAGTGTTCGTAATCTCCGAGAGAAAGAAGAAGCATCATGACATCTCGATGTCCATCATGGAAGACTCTAAGTACAATAGAGAAGAGCCTACAATCATCTTAGCAAGTCCATCATGAGAAGGCATCAAGTAGCGTAAGGGAGATCACAAAAGCCATCTTGGTGTCAAGCATGAGAAAGCTTCTAAGTACCTAATAGAAGAGCCTACAAATACCTTGGAAGCCTCTCATGTGCGCAAATATCAAGTACCAAGGAGAATGATCTTCAAGGCGCTTCAACAAGGGGTCATCCGGTGGTTGAGTAACCAAAGAAGTCGAGCATCATGCAACACTCAACAAGACTTCAAGGATGATCAAGCCAAGTCGCTAAGTATAGAAGATGTTCAGAGCATGAAGACATCTTAGCAAATTTCAAAGACCGACTCCAACAACAACAAACAAACAACTCAACAAAGCCAGTGGCCTCGAGGGGTCCTTGTCCAGAGGGGACTAAATGAAGCAGGGTCCGTAAGGGTCCTCGTCCAAGGGGGTCCTTGTAACTAAACAAAGCAGGCTGTAAGGTCCTTGTCCCGAGGGGACTAAACGAAGTTCCAAGGTCATCCGGCCTTCAAGAGTTCTTAGTGAATCAAGTCCCAAGGTCATGGCCTCAAGGAATCTTAGTGATTCAGGTGCCCCTTCCTTAGTGGAAATCTCGCTAGTTGAAAGTAAAAGAGTGGATTAGAGCTTGAGTCTCCTCGAACCACTTAAAACCCCTCAGTCTTTTTTACATTATGTCATTTACATTATGTACTATAACCGCTATAACTCAAGCATGTATGTTTTAAACTGCTACAACTAAACTTACAATGTATGTATATTATGAATATATCAATAAAAATATGTTAATTATGAACAATATGATCTATTCAACCCCCCTTCTATATCTATATTTTACTTATTTATTCTTACAAAGAATATATCAATGAATAAAGTGCGATCTTTTACTTATTCCGCTAAATATGCAAAAAATTTCTTATGTTAAGCACCTCATTATGTTAATTATGAACAATATAATATAAACCGTAAAATTGTATTCTCAACATTATTAGAAAAACCATCATTGCGTAAAGGATCTATTCAATTCAACCCCTAAGCGTAAACCTCTAATAAAAGAGTTGTTCATCTCAGTATTTAGAATACAAGTCTGCACCAAAGTAAGTTTGGTTTGGATATATTACAAGGTAATTTAGAATTCAACGATCATCAACTAAGGATTAGTTGAATACAAAATAAATAAATGTATGCTATGGAATAATCATAACTGAATCGATATTTGCAAATTAATATCATGCTTTAGGAATAATCTAATAGCATAAACATTGAATATTCATAACATAATTTGCTCTGAACAATATTAAGTCAAAGTTATTGATAATTGGATACCAAGCATGCATAATGTATAGTAATTTGAACGATAAAGTTGTTCAACACTAGAATATTAAAATATAGCGATTTACATGCTAAATAACAAGTTACATATAAAAGAAACTTGCCCAATACTAAATATGAGATTTAGAATACTTGCATCCCTGTGAACAATTAGATACAAGAGCTTTCTCAATAATAAACCATCTAGCTCTACGAGAGTGTAGAGTTAGCCACTTGTATAATTGAATTTGAATTAAAAACAATAATGAACTCAACGAAATTGAACTTGCACAATGAAGTTTTTAGAGTTAGAAAACATGCATAACAACTAACTCAATGAAAGTATGGAGTTAGAAAACTTGCTCAAAGGAGTTTAAATATTCGCATAATTATAAAAGTAGAGTTAGAGAACTTGCATAAACAACTAACTCAATGAAAGTATGGAGTTAGAAAACTTTCTCAAAGGAGTTTAAATATTCGCACAATTATAAAAGTAGAGTTAGAGAACTTTCCTTTAGCACAAGCTAACCCTTACCACTTGAATCTCAATACCCTATATATATGCCATCATGACATAATTAGTCATTACCAACATTTTATATCTATATAAATAAATATATACATCATGTAGGTTAAATTACCAATTCACATAATAAAACTATGTTAATACTAGTTAACCCTTGATAACATGCTCATTCATAGTTTAATACTACTGAAATTTTTGGGTGTCCCTTTCCGCTACTTGTTCTTTTCGGTGTTCTCATTTTAGGTGAGATTTGTTTGAAAAAACAAGTGAAAAAGTCCGATATGTATAATGTCGACGATGGGACCGCTAAGAGTCGCCATTTGGTTTTTTTAAATGGTTGTACTCAACACAACCGAGAAAAGGTTTGCACATCATCCCATGATTTTTATGTGACACTCGATATACGGCCGACATTGAAACCGAGATTCGCTAGGGGTCCCGGGGACTTGGTTATGCGGGGAAGGTGTTAGCACCCCTACATCCGTGTTACCACTATGACGCGCTTTTTCAAGAAACTATTATCCGAGTGTGTGTGTGTGTGTGTGTGTCAATGTGTCTATTATATGAAAGTTATGCGAGGCCTCGCTCAAACCTATATACACAGTGGTTTGAATTTATATAAAATTCAGCTTTTAGCAAGATACGGCAATGATGTTTTATAAAAGAGGTTTTTCAAACCCCGATGCTCAATAGAATTGAGACCTTTTACACTCCCATTTTTATTAAGTGAGCTACCGATTTGATTTTATTTGACGGATGCGAGGCATCCGTATGAAAAATAATAATATACAAAATAATGCCGACTTCCTCGTGGGTATGGAAACCATCTCGAGGAAATTCGCATATCGCAGTATAATAATTTACAAGTCGCCACAATTTAAAAATGTCCATCACGGAACCGAATCTAGATCCAATGGGATGAATCTGTGATCACATGATTCCTAAAGCAATTTTGTAATATTGCAATTTGTATAAAAGCAATAAGCATATATATATATAAAAGCGGTAAATATATATATATATATATATATATATACGCATATGATCACCAACCACGGCACCTCCATGGGGATCGTAAATATAAATAAAGCTATTAAAAAGTATCAACCGCCACTTGAGGAAAAACTGTGTGACAAAACGTAAATAAAGTCAGAAAATTATCAATCGCCACGAAGGAACTCAGTAGATTTAATATATATATATATATATATATATATATATATATATATAAAGCAATAATGCAATTTATGTAAAATCTGTGCTCATCGAATGTAGTTCAATTACGCTCATATATATATATATCATATATATATATATATATATATATATATATATATATATATATATATATATAGGCTCATCGAACAAAGTCCGACACACATATATATATATATATATATATATATATATATATATATATATATATATATATATATATATATAAAGCGAATAAACGCACATCGCATCAAGTTCAGGCTCATCGAACAAAGTCCGATATATATATATCGATATATATATATATATATATATATATATATATATATATAAAAGCAAAGAAACGCCCGCATCAAGTTCAGGCTCAATCGAGGCATAACTCGATAATGTTAGTCAATATATATATATATATATATATATATATATATATATATATATATATATGATCGAATGAAACCACTGACCAAGTCCGCAAAAGCAAAAGCAAGCAACACGACTCTCAACGTGTAGGGGTGTGTGTGAAAGATGAAGAGAAAGACTCTAAAGTGTGTGGAGAAGGCTTACAAATGATCGATAAAAAGGCTTCTATATCTTTAGAGTGGGTAAACACCGGCTTTTTGGGGTACAAAAGAGGCTATATATGAGCTCACAGTGTGTTTGAAAGTGGGAAAATACATCGTATGGCGAAGTGCAAGAGCAAATTGTGCAGGGTTTCCGCCTTTTTTTTTCTCTTAAAAATCAAAGCACCCCAAGCCCTCTATTTATAGGCAATATGTGCCAGTAGTGTACCGCGGCCGAGCCAGCAGTGTACCAGAGGTAGGCTCGGGTCTGCCCGGTTTGGTTTGTTCGGTCAGTCGTCTCAAGTACGCACACTCAAAAATCGTAATGTCCACTCGATTTTTTGAGAAGTGCAATCCGCATCCGCTTTGAGGTATTCAGACCTATTTTGACCGCCGCTGTCGAGAGTTGTACGATGGCATGGGATTAGAGTTTGTACGAAGTCTTTGAAGATGGGACGATGCCCTCCTGGCCTTCAAGCTTCAACTTTCATCCGCTACCCCACATAATACTCACTCGGGATTGGTTAGCCTTTGTGGGACATTGTTGTAGTAGAGACGAGACGGGCATCGTGTTGACGAGATGATGATGTTGCCCTCACCGTGTTATCGCGGATTGGGCCGAGCAAGCAGCATTGCTCGACTTTCACCGAGATTGACCGCCACGATTGTTGAAGGTCCTCATTGTCATCTTTGAGGTGTGCCTGCCTTCCCGATGTTATTGCTGTGTTGGTACAAAGGTATCTCGCCATGAGTGCCGAGATTGAAGTCGATGGCATTTGAAACAAGCATTTCCGGGTTATCTCCAAACCGCATTCCTCGGGGTTATCACCAAGGTTGGTGGCTATTCCTATGGTTGGGACCGAGACCGGATACCTCGGGGTTATCTCCGAGATTAATCGGCCTTCTCCGTGTGTGTTCCGAGATTGATCTCAGTCTCTCGGGTTAGATCCGAGGTTGAAATTGTTACTCCCATTTGCGATCCGGGTTGATGCCGCACTTCCTAGAGTATCCCAGATGGATTTGGATTGTCTTTCGTGGTTCTCTTAAAAGATGAATCTGCCCTCCCGCAATGTTAGTAATAAGAGTATGTAAAATTTTGAGTGTTCACAGATGCCCTCTTTATCATACTCATGCATGGCGATGCATGGGTAGGATAAAGAATCCTAGACACTTGAAACGCAACAAGATAAACATGGTACTACGGATAGCAACATGATGCAAATGTATGATGCATGTGTACGGGTTGTGGCCCAACATGTCGGGATGATTGCCGCCCCCCCGTTGCTTCAACCGGGATTGGCAATACCGACCAGATCCGATGTGTGTCGAATCATAGATGTTGGTGTTGAGTTATCACCAAATTCCCGTGTTATTGATAACGACTCGATCCTCAAGGGGTACCTCTTATGTGTAAGAGATCCGTGGGGATAAAGCTTGATCTGCTTTGAGGATGTGTATAACATATTCCATCATCTATCCTCTTTGATAATGTCGACCTTTCCTAGTTAGTAGTATCGCCGTAATATGTCACGATTCTGTTGATTTATCGCCAACAAATAATGTCGCTCGGATGCCCGACCTTCGCTGACGTGTGAATCAACGGTCAAACATCCTCGGGATATATACGTCAAGGTTGCTTGACCTTCACCGACGGTGAATCAACGGATGAAAAACTCGTGAGGAGATCGTCAAGGTCGCTTGACCTTCGCCGACGTAGATCAACGAGAGCATCATATTGACCCCACCGGGATCCGCCGGGAATATGAGCAACCGGGTATGAGAACCTCAAATGCTTTCTATAGCTCGATAGGTTTAAACGCTATCACCGAAATGACGCCAAGGTCACTTGACCCTTCATTGATATGTGAGTCAACGATCGAAAGCACGCGCGTTACTCCCGGCCGAGATATATCGTCAGAATCCCCGCCGGGAGATCTATCGGGACGATGAAACGCATGCAACTATCGAACGCTCTCAACGCTCGATGGGTTTACTTGCCATCGGCCAAATAACGCCAAGGTCGCTTGACCTTCGCTGATGGACATGTCAATGGATGAACGTGTTGTAACCCCCACCGGGATCTACGCCAGTAACCCCATCGGGACTCACGCCAGAATCCCCGCTCGGGATTCACGTAGGGTAACGACCATTTCACGAGGTAACGACCGAGCCATGACATCGACCAGATAAGGTATTGCCGTATGTGATTTGTGACAACCGAGGTCATCGACAGAGTATACCTTGTGTTCAAAGCGACTACCAATGAGTGATGTGCGATTCAAAGTCTCATCCGAGAAGACCAGTGATCAGATGTTATTTTGCTCAATCGCGGGGCATTTTTATTCCCGATTCGACCTTTTCTAGCCCGTAAGAAATCCATTTTAACTCGAATCGACCGAGCCGAGGGGTGGGACCCACATGGAGGAGCCAGAAAGTGCACCGCCGCAGCCAAGTGTGAGCTCATACCAAAGCGTGATGATAAATCCAAAGAAGCCGCCTTCACAGTTCATTTCTTACTCGCCTTCGCTTAGAAAAAAATCGTGAGCCATCTTCGATCTCATTGAAGTTCGGCCGCTTTCGCAAAATTCTATCACCGCATAAGTGTTCTACACTATCCCGTAACGATGCATGTATTTTTTTCCAGTTTTCGTCCGCTAGATTGTGAGATATCGCATCTAAATGCATCTAAACACATAGTAGTGATTATGTATGCACAAATGACTTGATAAAAAATATTCAACATAGTAAATGTTAGTATTAAACCATGTCAATATAATGATGTGAAAAAATTTGACTTCGAGATAACAAATCGCACCTTTTTCTCGCTATTTTTGTCCTATTTGAGGTCCAATGAGCAAAAGGTAGAAAGGCAAAATACTCCTAGCATCGAGGTTGGCCTTATGCATGATAATTTTGATTTTTAATGCATATATTAGGTATATGACTTTGGGACAAAAAAAGCTACCGAATGGCCACCTGTATACATGCCTCAAGTGCATGGGGATAGTCCTATTTTCAAAGGGGACTATGGCAAAAAATTTCCAAATGTAGGCATCAGGTAGTCATGCATTCTAACTCTATTATATGTTAAAGTAAATGCATGCATGCATATAGTCATATAATGCATTTTAGAAAGCTCCGTAAGGAAATACCACACCCTTTCTCGAGGTGATTTGAGATTTGTTGTCCGTGATATTATGGATCCGGATCACCGAAAGCAGCTCCTATAGGACCGCTTCATGCGCATTTACTGAGGGCTTCAAGTGCCTCGCCCCTCGCTTCACGCCGCATGCCTTCGCTTGGCTGGGTGGAGGCCGTGATTCATCCCGCCCGTGTAGAGGTTCCAGACGTCGAGGACGAGGAGGTGGATATTGAGGATCCCGCTCCTGCTGCATATATCCCTCGCAGGGAGCTTTCGAGCATCCAGGTGGTGAACCCAGAGTTGCTGGATGATTTGGGTAGACACCCATCGATGTACTTGCATGCTAACGAGGTATGACGTTAGACTTTATCTTCCTTCTTTCCTATTGATGAGGATTTAAAGGGTTCTGATGTTGATCTGCATTTTCATGCAGTTCCAGGTTTTACACAACCCTCGGGGAACTGGTTTAGCATCCACTCCATGTACCAGGCGCTTCATCCTGATTATAGAGCAGTAGTGCATGAGTGGGGATTTGGGGCATTTTTGTCCATCCTTCCCCGCCGTTGTCCCCTCGGGTTACCTCGTGGCATTGTCTCGAGCGATGGTTTCATCGACTCACCACTCCACCGCCGGATTATGAGGTGATGATGACGCCTATGGATTGGCGATTTATCACAGTATGGAGTTTGAGGGGAGCCAAAGCTTTTGCAGATATGAATATCACCCCACCGCCGTCCGATCCTTGTTAGAGTTCCGGGGGGCGCCAAAGGTAGGATCGTCTGCTCGTGTCCTTTTCGAGCGTAGATGTTATGAGCGGCTATCGAGTGAGCCCATGCCTGATGATGTCGTGATCGTGGATCGCGCTCGCGCACGATTGTTCCCGATAATCATTCGAGGTCGCTTATAGCGTATAACTCTTCCACTGTATCTTTCGCTGCTCGTCAGCGCCACACGCGATGTGGACCGTATAGAGAGAGTACGACCGGGGCTCTTACACCTTTGCCTATTTCCTCCGGGGCATGCGCCTCATGCTCACTGTGGTTCGACCGAGGCTTGGCAGATTTTACCCGCTTCACGCGGTGAGTATTTCTCTTGTCTTTTCCTTTCATAAAGTTAAGAGTGTTTATCGATAGCAGCATGTTTTGCCATCAGGTCAAGGCGCTTTTGGGCCCATGAGAGGCTTCCATGTTTAAGGCCCCATGAGTGTGTTAGGCTTAGATACCCATCCACGAGGACGACGATGGCACCATTCTATTTTTCCAGAGGTCCCAGATCCGAGGGCTTCACCATCACCGTCATGATGCAAATGAGCTACTGACGGCTGACGCCATTACATGGATTCCATACTCAGGGGATCATTTGATCATCGGTTTTTGAGGATGGACACCCTACTGGAGTAGAGTATTTGATTTCCACCCGGAGATTTCCTCTTTTCACCGATGGAGGCCGGAGCTCTATTTAGAGAGCGTGCTTATTAGGCACCACAGGGAGATTCAGATACCGATCTTGCCTCCCCGTCAGCGCCATCGGGTTCAGATCACACCACCCCGCCAATCGATATTCCATTGTTGGGAGTCGACGGCTTTTGATTTATCGTAGGGTCCATGACTCAGAGATATTCCAAATACCGGTGGCTCCTCAAGACTATCGGGGCCCAAATCCCGCGCACACGCTTTATGGGGACATGGTTCCAGATCTTTGATGATGACGGATTGGGTGGCTTGTGTCCGAGCTCCACTCATCCGACCCAGATTGATAGCTTCGACCCGATGCTGGATCAGTGCACACATATTTATTCGGCATTCAAGCAGAGATCCAAAGAGAGGCGAGACATTTGTTCCTTCCAAATTCGTGTCCGCCCCCCTCGATGACCCATTTGGTTTTGCCGCGCAGATCCTCCCTTTATAGGCCCGACATCCCCGCTGATAGAGATCCAAAGTGACTCAGAGGAGTTACATCGTGGACAGATCGAGGATGTGGACATCGAGACCTCGGTCTTCTTCTCGATGTATATTCTCGCTATATCTTTTGATAGGCCTCTCATAGATATCGGGTGGTCGCTCCCCATTCTCGCTATATCTTTTGATAGGCCTCTATTAGTAGTAGGGCTGCCTGCAGCCCCATTTTCATGTACTTGTAGTCAGATAGAGTCGATGTATTAGATGATGATATATTTAGGAATGTATGCACCATTTTTTCATTCCCTATATCATATTGCCATCCATTATCTCATATGCATGTATCATGTTATGCATATGTATGTATGTCCAGAGATATTCTAAGATCGACCGGATGGTCTTATGACACTACCACATGTATGTCTTCTTCGACAGCTTAGTCAGATAGATCATACCCCACCGCCGCTGGTGGTATTGGGTATGAGATCGTGGTACGATAACATGTCACCACCGCATGTGGTGATCAGAGATCTGTTGTCGCAAAGATACCATGACCCTTTTGGTATTTCAGTGTTCCCGCAGGATTCGTGGATCTGGATGATAGAGCATCGCACCGACAGGCGTATATTCCGCTTTGGCATCCATGAGTCGACCTACTACTCGAGGGAGTACGCCTGCTTGACGATGTCGCCCTAGATATGCACCTCTCAGGCGTACACACGGCTTTGGGAGACATGAGTAGATCGATTCATGACTCTCACAGATCGAGGCGCAGAGTGGTGCAGATGAGTCGACATCCGCCACGTGATCTCTCAAAGATTTTCTCAGATGATGATTTGGCGCGAGGATAGCTACTCACCACATTCTGTGGATTTCACCGTGTTTGGAGGATCATCAAGCGTCACCGTGTTGATGTATCGATGCTATGTGTACATCATACGTGTATATGCCGCGATATATGGATGAGATAGACATAGGAGTTATCATGGCCGTGAGAGCTCTCGTGGAGGGTCGTACTATCAGACCTACGATCGTGGCGTAGACCCCACGATCAAGATCCTATCAGCAGATTTCACCCACAAAGCGTGTTTACCGGGAGTTCTACCATGTCAGATGTGTGGTTTATGTCACACTTCATGACCGGGCTGGTACCCTTAGACAAGACGGTATTATTGCTTCTCCCATGAGGTGGCTATGTCATATTCCTTTCACCATCGGAGTGTATAGATGCTCACCCCGTCCGCTTTTTTGGCGATATCGAGATCCATTTAGCATATTGTCGTGCTTTCGGGCTTTTCACACCATATAGCTTCATTACTCATGCTCCGCATGGATTTCCTCCTCTCGGTCGGGCTTCGAGGGGCGGACGACTTATCATCCATCGGGCCGTGATGTCGCAGCTCAACCGGGCCTGTGATTTTCATCCTTTCGAGGGGGCGGCAGTCATTGCTCACCTTCTCGATACCTCTCACCGAGGACCGATCTCGTATACGCTTGTCGGGATCAGCGCGAGCTAGCCGCTTTTCCCGCCACCATCCCGACTTATTCCGCAGAGTACTTCGCATGGATGGAGACGGAGGTTTTATCTACCGCAGCAGAAGATTTGCAAAGATCGAGAGATCGAAGTTAGACGATGTAGAGCCTATAGGAGGACATCGATACCTACATCGAGGAGGAGCCCGCCACTGGGTTGCCAAAGATTTCTTCCGATTCTCCTAGTACCAAGATTTTTTTGTGATCCAAAGACTCTAAGACAAGATTTAGAGCAGTAGTCTTCATCCGATGACCTTTGAGAGAGATCAGATTCGATCTATGATGTCGATCGCTTCGATGTGAGGGACGCCGCCTATTAGAGAGAGACGAGGCATTAGATCGCAGAGATGTCGCCGTTGTTGAGCTGATGAGGCTAGATCGCATGAGACGCAGTGATAGTTGAGCGGATAGTGCTATATCCGCCCGGATGTGGTCATCACAGATAGTATCGCAATGAGGTCCCTTACCACTGGTATGATCGCAGAGATGAGCGCTTATATCGATGAGCATATGGTCATCATGCATATGGCTACAGATCTGTTGGGTCGTGTGGATATTCTTATCCAGAGACTACAGCTTTACCTCCTTCATCTGAGAGGGATGCCATGTTGGTCTTGCTAGCTCGCATGTACCCTGATCCGTAGATGAGCTTGTATTTACCTGCACAGACTAGCTTAGCCATTTTGTCATGTACATACCATATCAGATATATATCAAACAACATTATATATATATGAGGAAATATATTTTTTGATCACTTCCCTTTAGATATGCCTCGCTATTTGCTTGATATTTTGCCTCACGCTTCAGGGCTTCAGTGATCTTGATGAATTCTCAATTCTTCCTCGTGGATGGACATCGAGTCGCCTCTCGATAGTTCGTAATGGATCATCGATCTATGTATCCCTACCATCTTTGGTGTCTTGGGACTTGTTTCGAATGGAAATGTGGAGAGGAGTGTGGCTTTCCTCTCTCGAGATCGACCGCACTACGATGGTCGCCAAGATTTCTATTTAGGAGAAGCCTAGTTAATTCCACCTCTTATGGTTTAGTATTGCTCTTCGAGGTAGGACCGCAGCTTAGATGGTCGCCAATCTCCTATTTGGGAGGAGTTCGTAATTCCATCCCTTCGTCCGGGTCGAATGAAATGTAATGGATCGAAAGGGAATCCCAACACCCGCCGACAATGGTTTGTGTTTTGGTAGGGGTGAGACCGCACCATGAATGGTCGCCACGCACTCTCTATCAAGAGAGAGATCAGTCCCGCGTAGTTCAACTCGTGTAAGAGGTTCAACGTCAGATATATATGATATGGTGTAGGAATGTTTTTGGTTGTTTTTGTTTGTAAGGAGAAGAGGGTAGAAATGTTTTTGTTGTTTTTGTTTTTATCATGACCGCCATATATGAAATGGTTGCCACGCATCTTATTCAAGAGGAGATCAAAGTCGACGAAGTTCGCCTTCGTATGAGAAGAAAAGCGTAATCCCATGCGCAAAGTGAGAAAGGGGGAGGAAAAAGTTTAATCCTAGGTTGAGGATAAACCAGTAGGTACGAAGTTTGATCCCATGTGTATGGGTAGCCAAACTGCAAACGCAAGAGGTTCAATCCATGGTGGGATGACCTAAGTTGTATGAACGTTAAAGGAGAAAGCCAGTCAGCCGGGCTTGAAGAGTATGTTTCCTCGAGGGGCAAAGTGTAGATAAGTTGTAGGTGGTAAAGGGTTAAAGAACCTAATGACCGGTGACCTGATGATGATGCACTGTGGTGTTTGGGGTTACTTCGCATATAATACCGCTTTCACGGTGTCCGAAGTTGATGAGTTGTGGAAATTCATCGCCATCCATTTCTTGCAATCTGAGAGCGCCTCCTATCAATACTTCTTCGACAATAAACGGCCTTCCCAGCTTAGGGAGCGAATTTTCCTTTAGCCCGATCTTGGTTGTCAAGAATCTTCTTCAAAAAAGTCATGTTGTTTTAAACCGCCAGAGCTTGATTTTTTTTTGTCAGTAGGATCCGCCATCCTTTCATCGATATAATCGACCATGGAAGATAGCCGCGGTTCGCTTTTCGCCTCATCGTAGACAATTGGTGATACCGCCTTGTACCCCATTGGTTTTCATCCACCGAAAGCGCCGATCAACACTCGAGAGATTCCATCTCAACTTCTATGGGGAGCACCGCCCATCCCATAGGTTAAAGCGTAGGGGTTGCCCCAAAAGAAGTACGCATTGTGGTTCTCAGAGGCTAACAGAGTCGAGGCAATAGGTCGTGCCAATCTTTGTGGTCATGACATCTTTTGCATAATCTTCTTGATATTTTTGTTAGCCGCTTCAACAAAGACCGCTCATCTTCTGGACGATAGATGATGAGAGTTAAGATGTTTGATGTGGAATTTACCGCATAATTCCTCCATCATTTTGTTGTTGAGGTTTTTGGCATCGTTCGACACAATCACCTCTCGTTGTCCATATCGACAAACGACATTGTTTCGGCGAAAGCAATGATTACTTTTTTAGTAACCCCGGGAAGGAGGAGGTCGCTTCTACCCACTTGGTGAAGTAGTCGATCATGGTGAAGATAAATCGCGACCATTATCGGGCTTTAGGCTCAATGGGCCCGATAACGCCCATTCCCCACATCGAGAAGGGCCAAGGCGAACTCATATCGTGGAGCTCCCGTGAGGGGCGGTATAGATTCCCATGAATCGCATCGATAGCATCTTTTGACGTGGTCGCTGCAATCACTTTTAGAGATAGCCAATAATGTCCCGCCCCGAGGACTTTCTTTGACAAGGAGGGAGCCACTCATGGGGGGCCACAGACTCCACCATGGATTTCATCCATAAGCCTCTGGGCTTGATCTTTGTCTAAACATCCGAGGAGACCTAATCCTCAGATCTCTTTTGTAGAGCGATCTCCACTCGTAGAACTTCATAGCAAGTCGATGGATCCGCCTTTTCTCGGCCAAAGCTCACCAACCGGTGTAGATCCATCTCGCAGATATTCCTTGATATGTCGATACCAAGGAGGTTGATGGGAGGTAGCTCATCCGATACTTCTCCAACGTAATTCCCATAGGTCGGGCCTCAGGTTCAGGAAATTGTGACGCTTGGCAAGTGTTCCTTGTCTGATATGCGAATCAAGGAGGCCAAAGTTGCTAATGCGTCCGCAAAATCATTCCTATTACGAGGAATGTGTAGAAAGGAGATTTCTTCAACTCCAAAGCCATCTTCAAAACTCCGCCATGGTAAGGCAAAGAAATGTAGTTCCTTGGTTTGATAGATTCCGTGGATTATCCGATTACCAACTCAATCTCCAAGGACAAGCTTAACCACCGATGCCCATCGAATCTGCAAGTTTTAACCCCATGAGACAAATTTTCATATACTCACCAGATATTGTTGGTGCCGATAAACTATAATTTGACTCAAGAATGGATACCGCTTCCCCGTATCGATATTAGAATTGCTCCAGCCCAAAACCTTCCATATTAATACCCATCAAAATACATCCTCCATGATCATGCGCAGATCGCATCGATGGTGTTGTTGCATCGTCATTACTCCTTCATCGGGAAATATGTCTCCAAGGGTTTGAAATCCTCAAGCAGGTGGTGCGCTACTAGTTGATCCGCGATTCCTCGACCTTTGATGGACTTTTGAGTCACATATACGATGTCAAATTGTTGTAGGATCAACTCGCCATCCGGATGTACAAGCAATTCAACATGGGTTTGTTGAACACGATTTCGAGAGGATCCACGCGGATATGAGATGGGTCAGTGTGACCATGTAGGTAATGTCAGAACCTCATGGAAGCCCATGCTAAAGCACAACACGCCTTCTCGATCGAGTGTACTTGTGTTCACCGTCACCGAACCTTTTGGCCGAGGTAATAGATAGCTCGCTCTTGGCCTCTATCGCCTTTCTCGTCCCCAAAGATGCAAATTCCATGGCATCATTACTTACTGATGACATACATGAACAGGGGAACATCATCCCCGGGTGGTACCAAGACGGAGCTTTGACTAGTTGTTTCTTTCGATTGTAAGGAAGGCATTCTCGCACTCATCATTCCATTTCATGGAGGAGTTCTTCCTTAATAACTTGAAGATCGCTCACAAAGTTGCGCGAGTCGAGATAAACCCGCCGATGAAGTTGATCCTTCCCAAAATCCCCGTATTTCTTCTCTCGCTCTCGAGGAATGGGCATTTCCGCGATGGCTTGATTTTGGCAGATCCACCAAATCCCTTTGTGGTCGACTAGAAATCCTAGCAACTTGCTTCGACTTGACGCCAAAGGCGCACTTAGTCGATTCAACTTCAAGTCAGATTTACGCAACCTGTTGAACAACTTTTCGAGATGGTCTAGATGGTCATCCTCCTTCCGGACTCGACAATGATGTCATCCACGAGATCTCAATCTCTTTATGCATTAAGTCGTGGAAAAGAGCCATCATAGCTCGCTGATAGGTAGCTCCTAGCATCGATGAGGCCGAATGACAACCGCCTATAGCAAAAAAAGTTCCCAAGGAGTGATGAAAGCGCCTTCTCACGATCTTCCTCGAGAACCATGATCCGATGGTACCCGCAGCAAAGCAATCAAAGAAAGGAGTACATGTCGATCATCAAGCAAAGATTGTCAATGAGAATGTGGATAAATGGCACGGAAAGCTATCTTTAAGCAAGCTTTATTCAAGTCCCGATAATCCACGCAAACTCGCACCTTCCCTCCGTGTTTAGGCACGGTACAATGTTGATATCCATTCGTGATATGTAGACACCATGATGATGCCACCAAATTGTTTCACAATTTCTTCTTTCACCTTTAAACTCCACTCGTGTTTCAATCGCCGAGTTTCGCTTGACCGCTTAAATCCTCTTTAATGGGAAGGCGATGAAGGACAACGTCAAGGACAAACCCACCATGTCTTCATGAGACCATGCAAACACATCCTCGAATCGGGTTAATAACGTAACCATATCATTCCGCTGGTTTTTGGGTAAGGTCCGAACCAATGGATTAACTTAGGGCTTTCTAAGGTTCCGAGATCGAAAGAAGTGGTTTGATCAAGGTTGGGTTTGGGTTTGTCTTTGACCCATTCTCGAATTTCTCGAGGCACCTCAATGTCATCCCGATATCCATCAAGGTCAATTCATCTCTACATCAAAGGTACAACTTGTGTAGAGAGAGGCATCAGATCGCGCAAAGTACAGTACATCTAAATTCGTAGTCCTCAAACAAAATATGCTTTCACTTAGTATATATGAAATGTGTTGATTATACACAAAGTTGTTAGCATATATCGCAAAATAAACCGCTAATACCGCATGTAAAAGTAAGCGCTATTGTATCTACAGGCGTAAAGAGTTTCTACCGCTTTACCCTCGCCGACCAAAGCAAGGAATGTTGTCCCAATTGGTAAGGGTAAAGTCCGGTGGACCGCAGTGATGGAGGGATTGTCATCATCCTCCTCGTCCCGAATGATGGCCATTACGTCGTGGCAATCATCGTCCTGGGTGTATCATTGGTATGTTCATCATGGACGATGATGCGATGCCCGACATTATTCGGATAACGCTTTTCTTGATTCTCCGCCTCTTCTTCTTCCATCATGGATCTGGAATAACGATTTTCTTTTCCTCCACCGGCTTTGCTTAGGAAATAACATAGCCATTACATCGGGTCGGCACCTTTACCGAGGTTGTGCGACTCGAGTTTGAAGGCGGCCAAACGCCACACGGTTGAAGTCAAGGAATCATTGATGCTTATGAGGATTCCTCGTGACTAGAGTCGCGTAATAATAGCCTAGTCCAAATTGCTCCAACTTGCTTGGTTAATCGAATGGGGTACTCGATACCTCGCCATCTTTACCCAACCTTGTCTCTGCTTATGACCCAACGACATCATTTCTCGAGTGGTCGACATCACCTCAGCAGAAAATGTGGGGTTCGGGCAATGGTGCTCCAATAGCGTGGTATCGGGTGTTGCTTATTTCCAAAGCATGAAAACCGACCGTTCTACGCCCCATTGGCATCGATGAACTAATGTCCCCTGCACGAGGAATCTCCGTTCAAAGATCGACCGCGACCAAAGCTATTGTTGATAATGTACTTCAATTGTTGGTGAAGGGTGGAGGATCGCCCGCGGCCATGTGGATCCATGGTCGCCCCAAGAGCAAAAGTTGTATCCCTAATCTATCTTGAGCACATGGAAGGATACGCAGAATGTATGAGGGCCAATTTCGATCAAGTACTTCAATTACTCAACCGAAGTTACTACGGCTCCATCAAAAGCTTTGATGATAGTATGGCTACTCAAATTCGGTTGAGATTGATATTCATCTTCACCAAGGTGGCATATGGGCGATATTCAGAGAGGAACCTCCATCTATTAAGACTCTCCAACCACCATATATCCGTGAGGATAAGACCGCAATGTGTAACGGTTTGCAATGACCGGCCCCTTCGAATGGTATGTCATCATCAAAGAAAGGATATCACATTGTTGTTGAAAATGTGATCAACCATATGTTGAAACTTTTTCCGTATCCACCGATGTCGGAGATAGGCTTCTTCTAAACCTTTAACAAGACCTTCCTATGATTCTCGTGAGGTTAGACCAAGTCCAAAATTGATATTTGTGGTGGAGCTTCTTTCAAGCTTAAAACCACCGAGGCTTTCAGTGACCCACACAACACGGAGGAATTTTTCAATCTTCTCCATGGGTATTTTCCCTTTGATTTGGTGGTGGGGTTCATCACCCGATGGGGAATATACAAAGGATTTTCCTTCGACACCGCAAAGCAGCTGGTATGTGAGGTGGATCCTTCACCTTCTCCATAATTCCACTAACTCATGCGCAAGCTAACAATAGGATATCAGGCTCGCATGGCAAGTTGATCGCTCGAGCGCCACTTTCAAAGGATTGTTTCCTCCTTTCGAGTCAATTATCGATGTTGTGAGCAAAGTATTAATCCTTCAACTTCAAAGTGATATAACTGCTACCACACTTTTCCACTTAGTAGGGCCTCGCATTCTCACTTGCACGTAATACGTTGTCGTTATTCCGCCAAGCGCAGACACACCACCGCCGATTAGATTTTTTTGAATAAGGTGGGCGAGTGCCCAAGATTCTTCTCGTGGTATGACCACAGAGATCGGGAGTGGTATCGACATACCCATCGAGTTGTACCATCCCGAACGGGGGTTGATTGAGGTAGAAGGAACCGATCCTTCCTTCATTGATTAACATGTGAAGGATTTCTCCATGGGTCGGCCCAAATAGGTGAATTCCGCTTGTTGCGAAATCCCGACGGCTTTGGCATTTGCTCTCTTCGCTACTTTGTCTTCCAAAGATTTCATTTTCTCGAAAGTGACGAGGAATATTCATGACAATAGGTAGGAGACCGGCATGCTCCTCGGCCGATTAACTCATGAGTTACTTGATGTCGATAAGTCACCGCCCGCCAATTGCTCAATTTGTTTGCCAAGAGCTTTGATCTTTCGCTCCATTATGAATTGAACTTGCATAATCCCATCTCGCCATCACCGCCTTTGAGGGTCCGGGAGGAATCACAAACTGAAGTCGGAATTCGCCCACCGCTCCAATTAATCATGTTGACCTTCTTCTTCTTTCAGTTGTTGAGGAAGAGGGTCAGTTCTTGTACATGAGGCCGATCGGTTTGGTGACTACGATCTCCCCATTGTCTATCGTGTCCCGGATCTTGTGTTTCAATGCCCAATAATCTCGAGTATCATGTCCAGTGTTCCCCAAAGATGATAAGCACATTTCCTAGCAAAGATTGAAACCCCGGCCCATTAGGGCCGGGCCGTGGAAGAAGATGCGTAATTTTCTTCTGTGTTGTCGAAGATTAAGAATGTTCTCGAGGGTATCCCCTAAGGGTGTAAACACTGACGGCGCTTGACTTCTCCACCTTTTGGTACCGGAGGGTTTGCAGACCGTACCGAAAAGGGAGTGTAGTTTCCCTTTGAATAGGCATATTTTGATTGCCTTTTTGCCCTCGTAGTATCGTGGAAACATCTTCCTTTTCTTTTTATGGATTCTCCGGGTTGTTCCCATAATTTCCAGATTGATGTGATCAAGAATAGCTTTGAAAAGCGCTTAGGTCTTGAATCTTTCCCGATTTCAACCCCATTTCAAATGTCTCCCATGTTTAACCATTTCGTAGAATGGTTTGCCGATGCCGCTAAAACTCTCTCATAGAAGGGAGCTTTCAGATGTCTATGAATGTCATGACCATTTCGATTCTCGACACGGCAGACTAACTTGGGCAGCCAAAGCGCTCCCACCTTTGAGCATACTCTCTCGAAAGACTCGTTGGACTCGCTTTTTTTGATCTTGGTAATTTGATACCGATCGGGAGCCATTTGAGTTTGAAAATCAGATTGAGTGAGGAAGGCATGTGCTAGCTCTTCCCAAATTGGGATTTTGGAGTTGTCTAATCTTGTGGTACCACTTAACCAAGCTTCTCCAGCTTAGACTTTTGGAACAATTGATTCTCGAGTTTTTCATCCTCCGTGATAGATCCCGTTCTCCAATAAAGACTTTTAAATGTGTATAAGGATCCCCTAACCCGTCATATTTTTCAAGTCGAGTTTTAAATTTTTCGGATAGTGAACACCAGAAAAATACATAGATCAAGATATGAAACACTCCCGTGTTTCCAATTCCTTTGATAAATACCAAGGGTCTCTTCCATTTGAGGACTTTCTTTTGATGTCACCATTGTCCGGATCTCCAAAGGGAATGGGCAAGATCATGAGTTTTGTTGGTCGATCCAACCGTGGCTCGTATATGGTAATGACCGGATTCCTCCTCAGTGGAGGGCTCAAGATGTACGGGTATTTTCTAACCCTTGTGTAGATCGGTGTAATTCTTTTAATAGAATAACCAAATCAGAATCTGCTTGCTTAACCCGTCAAATTTTTTACAGAAATCGATTAAGTTCACCGGCCTGATGACGACATGATCGATCAGTAGGCTGCTGTCGCTTTTTTGGACCTTCGACCGGTAGAGGTCCGATTGATTCCCCGCGAAAGACCGGCATAGTTTAGTCCTTAGGGAAGGTGTATAATGACATGCTATGTGATGTGTCCATTTTAAGAATTTTATCCTCGCAAAAAAATGTGTCACTGTTTTGGAGTATGTATGTGGACACATTGCTTCATATTTCTCATTACATGGAGATAGATATGGAATGAAATTACAAGTAATCGTGTTTACAAGTAATTGAAATGAGAGCATGAAGAGACTTTCCTTCATTTTTGGGTTTATCGAGGTCGACCTATCTTAGGTTACTCTCGCTGACTTTTTGGCATGAAGGTTCCCAAATCATCGCAATCTACTAGACGGAAGTTAATCCTATTTTTCAACCGAGCGAATTTGGTGGTGCCTTTCCCGAGCCTCGAGAATTAGTCTTCTCACGAGTCCAAAGAATCAAACACCGACGGATAGCCTCCTCGGTGGAGGGACCACACAACATACATTCACATACATCGCGTCCTCACCGTATGAAATGATGACATATGCGGCTAATAATATCATAAGCGCTTTATAGTGCGAAGCACTAACATCACACGCAGATATGATGCAAGCACTAAGCTCAAACAAGACATGCATTCGCATACATTCATCCAATGTAAATGCAACATCCACACACAAGCAGATAACAATTTTGAAAAGATTGTAATAGCGGCTTAAGTCCTCTTACTTCGAGTCCCCAAAGAAGTCGCCACCGCCGACGCCGGGATTTTTGGGTGTCCCTTCTCACATTGTTCTTTGGTGTTCTCATTTTAGGTGAGATTTGTTTGAAAAAAAAGTGAAAAGGTCCGATATGTATAATGTCGACGATGGACCGTTAAGAGTCGCCATTGGTTTTTTAAATGGTTGTACCAACACAACCGAGAAAAGGTTTGCACATCGACCCAAAGGATGTGACACACGATATACTGCCTCACAAAACCGAGATTCATTTAGGGTCCGGGACTTGGTTATGCGGGGGAAGGTGTTAGGCACTTCTCACATCCGTGTTACCACTACGACCGCCTTTTTCAAGAAACTATTATCTCGAGTGTGTGTGTGTGTGTGTGTGTGTGTGTGTGTATTATATGAAAGTTGTGCGAGGCCTCGCTCAACCTATATACACAGTGGTTTGAATTTATATAAAAATTCAGCTTTTAGCAAGATATGGCAATGATGTTTTATAAAAGAGGTTTTTCAAACCCCGATGCTCAATAGAATCGAGACCTTTACACTCCCATTTTTATTAAGTGATCGGTCAATTGATTTTATTTGACGATGCGCGAGGCATCCGTATGAAAAAATAATATACAAAAAATAATGCCAACTTCCTCGTGGGTATGGAAACCATCTCGAGGAAATTCGACATCGCAGAATAATTTACAAGTCGCCATAAATTTGAAAATGTCCATCACGGAACCTAATCTAGATCCAATGGGATGAATCTGATCACATGATTCCTAGGCATGTATATATATGCAATTTGTATAAAAGCAATAAGCATGTATATATATAAAAGCGCTAAATATATATATATACGTATATGATCACCAACCACGAAGCACCTCCACGGGGGATCGTAAATATAAATAAAGCTATTAAAGTTATCAACCGCCACGAAGGAAACTCCAAAGTGAACAAAAACGTAAATAAAGTCAGAAGTTTATCAACCGCCACGAAGGGAACTCCAGTTTAATATATATATATATATATATATATATATATATATATATATATATATATATAAATATAAGCCGATGTAAAATTCTGTGCTCATCGTAACAGTAGTTCAATCATATATATATATATATATATATATATATATATATATATATATATATATATATATATAAAAGCGAGTAAACGCACACTGCATCAAGTTCAGGCTCATCAAACAAAGTCCGACACACAATTGATATATATATATATATATATATATATATATATATATATATATATATATATATATATATAAGCGAATAAACGCACTGCATCAAGTTCAGGCTCATCGAACAAAGTCCGACAAACATATATATATATATATATATATATATATATATATATATATATATATATAATATATAAAGAAACGCCTGCATCAAGTTCAGGCTCAATCGAGGCATAACTCGATAATGTTAGTCAATATATATATATATATATATATATATATATATATATATATATAGATCGAATGAAACCACTGGATCAAGTCCCGCAAAAGCAAGCAACACGACTCAACGCGTGTAAGGGTGTGTGCAAGATGAAGAGAAAGACTCTCAAAAGTGTGGGAGAAGGCTTAAAGTGATAAAAAAGATATCTTTAGAGTGGGTAAGACTCTAAAGTGTACAAAGAGGATATATGAGCTCACTGTGTGTTTGAAAGTGGAAAAATACACCGATAAAAGTGGGCTTCTATTTCCCGTCTTTTTCTCTTAGAAATCAGGGTAAACACCGGGCTTTTGTGGTGTACAAAAGAGGCTATATATGAGCTCATCTCAAGTGTTTCGAAAGGTGGAAAATACATCAGAAAGAAACTACGAGAAGCACCTTGCAGAGGCTAACCAAAGAAGCTTAATGAAGTTTCTATTTCCGCCTTTTTTGTTCTCTTTAAAATCATTTTTCACCCCAAGCCCTACTTGGGTTTATAAAGTCAATAAGTTGTTATTGTATTCCAATTCTTGTTAGAAACATTATTTCCATTTTATTGTTGGACAATAAAATTTTTGGTATTATAATTAAGAACAATTGTTGTTCTATTTATAATAATAATGTTTCGTATAGAATTGAAAGATTACTTAAAGGATTTTGTATACTTGACTTACGTGAAAAATTATTTTATAAATTGAACAACTAGTATAAGAAAAGGAGATGGTCATTCAAAGAGTTGAATGTATGTATTTGTTGAAATACAAGTGTGAATTATTTGAAAGGTTCAAAGAATTCAGAAGTGAAACAAATTGGCAAAGTATTAAGATTCTTTGATTAGATCAAGGAATAAATACTTGTGCAATAAGTTTCTAGATCATCTCAAATGGTTTTTCTCATATTGGACACCTCATGATACGTAATAATTGATTGATGTATCTGAAAGGAAAAATCATACCTTGTTGAACATGGTATGGTCCAAAATGATTTTACCGACATTCCAAAGATCCTTCAGGATCATGTCCTGAACATGGTCGCATATCTACGAAAAGGTAACCTCAAAATCCAAATTTCCCCAAGACTCCATAAAAGTTATGGATAGGAGGATTCCTAATCTTAAGTATGTTAAGATAAGGGGTTGTCCAACTTATGTGAAAAGGTTCCGAAGGATAAGCTTGGGACAAGATTTGACATGTACAGATTTGTGGGACATCCTAAAGTAAGTTTAGGGTATATGTTCTATAATTTTACTTAGCAAAAGGTGTTTGTTACGAAACACGCTGCCTTCTAAGATAAAGGTGTTTATCATTAAAAGGGGCTAGTGGGAGGATAATAGATCTTGAAGAGTTCAAGAACCACAAAATACTATAAGTCAAATAAGAGGAACTCAGTAGATAGACCTATTATACCACAACCTAATCGTAAATCTGAATAATCTACCGAAGATACACGGGAGGTATGGATTCATCATAGATGATGATGATGAGGTATACATCATAGAAGATGATGATCCAGATTCATATACGATGAGGTAAGAGTTCTAGTGTGTACAAAAGGGTCAGTGGGAGCGTCGTGAAATTTCTAGTATTATATGTTGATATACTACGGATGAGGAATAACATACCAATGCTACAATCAGTAAAGATAAAGTTGTCTAAACATTCCTCCACGAATGATTTGGGAAGAGTATCTTAATTGGGGATAAAATTTATATAGATAGATTCAAAAGGATGCTCGACTTAACCTAAGGAACGTATATTCATTTGATGCTAAAGTCGTTTAGCATGGCAAACTCCAAGAGATGTCTCATGTCGATGAGCTATGGAGTGTATCTCTCTTAATAGTCCCCACAAACTATTAAAAGAAGAGAGATCGCATGAGTGATAATCATGTATGCAATGAAATATACGAGACCGATGTTGATCAATCATATTATGGAGAAGATCACTATTCGAGTCGATGAAAACATCTTAAAGTACTTAACCTAAACTAAAGATGTGATTAAATTCATGATGGGTCTAAATTAAAACTAGAGGGCTTAATGACTCAGTTTTTCGAGATGCACTAAGATTTATGTAAAAAATCCACTTTAAGGTAAAGTGTTATCTTGAATAGTGGTGCGTTGAATTGAAAGGTTCCAAACAAAGAAAGAGTTGTTGGTTTAGTGATAAAGACAAAGTATATAGCTATAAATGAAGCTGAAAGTTGATTGTTTGGATTAAAAGTTCATTACAGAACTAGGAATAGTTCCTAAGTCTCATCTTGGATCTAAACATGTGTTGTGGCACTTTCATTTGATTATTAGAATAATTGAAAGATGGGAAATCACTATAGAGATAGTGGACTCTCATGAACAACATTACATATCCATTAACTAAAGCTTATCCAACAACAAGATAATCGTCACTTAGAGAAGAAAAGTATGAGATACCATGACGATTGGCTTTAGTGCAAGTGGGAGATTGAAAGTAGTATGCACACAAGCCAATCATGTTTGATGATAAAGCATATACTTTGTAACAATCTTATTCATTTATTAATAAAAAGTATTAATTTATTAAAGGCTTTTAATTATCTATATGATGCTGTTTTATAATATGTGATAAACCCATAGTTTTAAGCAATGCTTTTAGAATAATGATGATGATCATTCTAATGAGATCTAAATTCTTAGAAAGCTTAAAACTAAAATAGTTCCCAATCATTGGATTACTAAATTGGGGATTAGTGAATCCGTAGATTGGTACATACGTTGCTTTTCATTGGATGAGGATGATTGATCTCATGATCATTTGTGTGGAGACACTAAAGCAAGTATGTAGGTGCTTATTAGAGAATAAGTTCATCGAACGTGGCTCACTAAGGAATACCTAATGGAGTTTTACTTGCTGTCAATAGGAATTCTGTAGTGATAGTAGTACAAGTAATCCTTGGACTTGAGATCATCATAGTATCTTGTGTATGATGAGTTATACTTTGACTTATTCCTTAAGACCCTTAGGGTATATCAAAGGGTATGCTTGGGTATAACAAGTTGTACATGGAGATAATATATGATCAATAAAGAATCTACTACTTAAATAAAATAAGAGAAATGTCCTATGTGATTCGATAAATGACAACCCAAAGAGTCCTTGGCAGGCGAATGAAATTAGAAAGGAGTTTCTAATTTGCATTATTTGAGTTGTGTATTTAAGAGTCGAAATACATATAATTAAATAAAATAAGACTTGACAAGAATTCCATGTCTTATATTTAATTGGGACATTGTATGGTGGAAGGATTAAATTGTACGCAAGAACTATTTACTCAAAGGTTCTTTTATGATTAATGTTGAAATCTATATTATCCGGAAAGTCGTTGATCGCTAGGGAGGCTTATCCCTATTGTAGAATAAATATTATTTATTTAAATAAATTAATTGTTTAATTTATTTATTTAAATAAGATTAGAATTGTTCTAATTGATTTATTCACAACCTAGGTTTAATATGGAGAACCTAAAGGGTCACACCATAAAAGGAAGAATGATTATTTAAGAAGTTAATGGCATAATCGTAATAATATATTATGTATATTTAATTTAATCTATGGTGATAGAATAAATTAAATAGCTTAATATTTATTATTTAATATTTTAGAAATATTAAATATAAATTAATAAGAGGAGTCTTATTAATATTATTACAATTATTATTATTATTTTAATTTCTAAAAGAGTTTAGGAATTAATTTAATATAAGTACTCTCATTTATTCCTAATTGATTAGGAGGAAAATTAATTAAAGGAGTTTAATTAATTATCCCTAATAAGATTAGGAGCCCATTTAATTAAAAAGGGTTTAATTAAATAATACCTTATTTTTAATAGGGTTACTTGATATCTTTATAAGAGGAGTCTTATATCAGATATCTAATATACGTAATAATTCCAATTTGTTGGAGAGTACGTTATTTTCTATAGAGATAGAAAAACTAGGGTTTAGCCAACCACCCATCTTCTTAAATCCTTCTTCTTCCTTGGTGGATCACCACTAGAGGCCAAACACTTGGGTGGCTAACGTTGATCAAAGGAAGGAACCAAACCCGGTGGATTCAAGTTGAACGCGAAAAGGATTGGAGGTGAACTTGTACCTGAGGAAGCTCGGATCTTCAAGGGTATGTTTCTTATTCATCTTTTTCGTTTAATTAATAATTATGCATAAAGGGTGATCCGGGTATTTGGTTTGTAAAAATTTTTAAACTCTAATTTATCTCGCTTCCGCTTATGTTTGCAATTTGATTGCGTTCATGAATATTACAAATCTAACAAGTACTCCATCACTTACTCCAGAAAGTGAAACATTGGAGGAAAAGCTTGCTAGAAAAGCAAAAGCTAAAGCCCGTCAGGACTTCGCCAACAAAAGGGAATTCACTTATTTAGGCTAACTGATGGAAGAGATATTGCAGATGCTGATTAATGAAGGAAAAATCACAGCGCTGCTACCTCCAGTCAATTGATGTTCAAAACGGTTTGATGTTAATGGAGTATGTCAATACCACTCCCACTCTCGCGGCCACAACACTGAGGAATGCTGAGCACTCTGCCATCTTATTCAAAACATGATTGATAGTGGTGACCTGCAAATGGCAGATAACAATGATGTATCATCTAAGAGTAGAGACACATTTCCTTGAAGATGGAAAGAAGTTATAGCAGTTATATCCTCTAGAGGAGATTTGGCTGCCACACCACTCACAATTCAACTAATTCAGCTCAAAGAAGTGGAAAACCCTTTGAAAGTGACTGCACCAAAGCCAATCATATTACCATTCAGGCCACAATATCCTGTTGTCAGCCTTTAAAAGGTCCCATGGAATTATGGAGAGGCTGAAGGATTATCCTCAAATACAACTGCTGCAGTGTCGAAAGAAAATCCACTGTATCTTCCTCAACGGGTGATGAAGCCTATCATAACATCAAAGGGGAAAGTGCCCAGGGAGAAGATTGAAGAATTCCTCCTCGGGATGGGACATAATGAAGCCAAGGTTGTTCAAAGCTTGAAACAAGCTCCATAACAGATTTCTATTTTGGACTTGGTTTTCTCTTCAGAAGACCACCAGAAGGTCTTACTAAAAATATTAGTAGAAGCCCACTTGCCAAAGACAATGTTGAAAAATTCCATCATCTGGTTGATCACATTTTCAATAGCAATGTCATATCCTTTACCGATGATGACATACCCCCCGAAGGAAAGGGTCATTGCAAATCGTTGCACATAGCGGTTATATCTTCTGGATATGTGGTTGGAGGAGTTCTAATAGATGAAGGATCATCCCTAAACATCTGCCCTTATGCCACATTCGAAAAAATGAACATCAATCTCAACGTGATTCGAAGCAGCCATACAATCATCAAAGCTTTTGATGGATCTCGGCGAAATGTTGTAAGAATCCGAATTTTTAAAATTATTAAAATAAGAATTTAGTAAATAAAATTTTTAAGGCATGAGAATGGTTCGAATAAGAATATATATATATATATATATATATATATATATATATATATATATATAGTGAGGTATGTGGTATGGTGTTGCATGGGGTAATAAAAACTATGCAATAAGTGATTTTTGTGTTTAATAAATATATTATTATTATATAATTGTTATTTATTGAAGAGGCGAGTTATTTGAAGTAAAGAAGATGGATAGAAATTATCTATCGATATTAAATAATTTATGTGAAATTATTTTATAATAATAAGTTGGTGACATTAAATATCTTTGATAATCACCAATTTCTTGAGTATATGTACGAGTAAGTATCAAGTCTAAGTCAGTGCAACCGTACCTTTAATGGTGGATGTATAGGAGCTAGGCTAAATGATTCCTTCAGAGAGCGGAGGTATATACGAATTATTAACCGATCTAACTCACTGTGAAAATAGTTTGGTTGTTTGTGGGAAACCACTCAGTGTACTATATTGAATACTATTAAAGACTCGATGTGTGCTAGGTTTAAAGTTGTATATATGTACATTGTTGGCGAGAGAAGAAAATTGATATACCTTTAAATAAAAATTGGTTAAAGAATTATTAAGTAATTTGATACATGGTGAGAAGTGAGGATTAAAGGATTGTATATATGATCCATAGCTAGTACTTGCTATGGATCAAAATTGGGCAAATAGCATCATAGCCGTCCATTCCAATTATCAAGGGCGTAGATTAAAGATGGGATAGTGTCGTCCGCTACTTCGTCTAGCAGATTCTGAAAAATTATGAACCTCATCCGCTAGACCTAGTAGCAGATTATTAAAAAAAATGCGAATGCCCAATTTGCCACCAAGTGGATGTATTTGACAGCGTGTTAGTTGGGCGGAAGTATTTGCTTGCCAATGCAATCCATATACTAGTAGAAAACAAAATACAACGCAACTACCAACCTACAAAGAAACTCAAAGTTATGTAATCCATATCATAGAAGGAATCAAATTCAAATCAAAAAAGGAAACAAAATATGGGATCTAAAAAAAAAAACTCACACAAAATTTCAGTAGTAAATAAATACAAACCTTTTATTATTATCATATGTATTCCTGATAATTTCTTTTAAATATCCTCCAAAAAAATATTAAGGAAGAAAAGTGCGCAATAAATCAAGCAAGGCTTTGCAGGTCAAAATCATCCTGGTAAGTTCTCAATTATAGCTGAAGACATGTTTAATTAAAGTTCTTCAAATTCTTCTCATGATAATATTGACATGGATAATATTAGTGTTCATAACACGAACCAATCGCATATTAGCGTTTCAAAAAGTCCATATGAGGGTCAAATGTTTTCTACTATCCAAGAGGCGGAAGAATTTTATAGAACATATGCACGTAGTTGTGGATTTGAAATAAAAATTGGGACAACTCATAAATATGCTCCCTCAAACAATTTGTCAAATTGACTTTTTACATGTAAGAAAGCTAGAAAACCAATTGAAAGAAAGAAACAAGACATTGATGAAGTTGATGGTAGTAAGGTCAAAAGAAAAAGGGATTCTATAGGCCGGACGATGTGCAAAGCTAGAATGTTTATTGTTCATCAAAAGAAAGAAGATACCTGAAAAGTTTAAAAAATTGAGTTGTCTCACAATCATGATTTGGTGACTCCGAGCAAGAAAAATTTTATTCAAACAGAGAAAAATATAACTCATGTTGCCCGAAGTTTAATCGGAACTTTCACAAGGGCTGGAGTTGGGCCAAGTAAAATGATGAATGTATTTAGTGAAATAGGAGGAGGGGTGGAAAATATCGGTTTTAGTGATGAGGATATTCGGAATGTTGTACGAGATATAAGACGTGACACAATAGATTCAAACGACGCGCAAGCAACATTGCAGTACTTGAAAAAACTCTCAGCGGAAAATCCTCTATTTTTTTATGATATCAAACGAGATGAAGATAATCGCATCGAATGTATCTTGTGGATAGATTATCGATCAATGATAGCTTACAAATTTTTTGGGAATGTAGTGACATTTGATACAACTTATCGAACGAATAAGTATTCTATGCCGTTTATTCCGTTCACAGGGGTAAATCATCATTATCATTCCATCTCGTTTGGTTTTACACTGATTCAGGACGAAATAGAGGATACTTTTGTATGGGTTTTTGAAAGTTGGCTTCAAGCGATGAACAACAAGGCACCGATTACCATTATCACTGATCAAAACAAAGCTATGAACAATGCGATTGCTAAGGTTCTTCCAGAAACACACCATGTTCTTTGCACATGGCATATTAGCAACAAATTTCCAGAGAAATTATATACATTGTATGAATAGTACCCAACATTTAAGCATGATTTTAACTAATGTCTGTATAAATCTTTGACTATTGCGAATTTTGAGGACCGATGGAAAAAGTTGATTATAGATTACGAACTGCATGACCATGATTGGCTCCAATCACTTAATGAGATTAAGCACAAATGGATCAAGGCGTACACAAAGAATTTTTTTGCAGCAGGAATGACGACTACATCCAGGAGTGAGGGAATGAACAGTTTGTTCGATGAATATGTGAATGCGACAACGAGTATTAAGGAATTTATCGTAAATATAGAAAAAGCACTTGAGAAGCAGGTCATGAGAAAGAGAAAAGATGACTACGTAACCTGTCATCGAACCCGAAATATGACTCTTTAATCACCAGTTGAGACACATGGAGCAAATATTTATACAAAGGAGATGTTCAGGCGCTTTCAGATTGAGATAATAAAATCTCATAAATATGTAATGCAGAAGATTCAACGTCTAACAACATCGGATACAAAGTCATGCATTGTGTGACACCCCCAAAACAGGTATACATCACCCATCTTGAGTCGCCAAATACATGATAAATATTCAAATACAACTTAATTATACAACAGTCGTGTAAAATACGACAAAACATAATCTAAGAGTTTTAATAAAAATGTTGTCATCTAGACAATATCCACACTCAATGCAATCCTCATACATTTATTGTCACACTATTTAACAGAATATTGAGGACTACTAATGCTATCATCTGGACCGTCACTCCATTCCCAAACTAGTCCCGGCTACGTTCTCATTTCCTGAAGAGAATAGTGAAAGAAAGGGTGAGCTCAACTAGGCCAGTAAGAAATATTATGACTAAGATAATGCAGAATAAATTATCATTAGCCTTCAATAATGTTAAACTGATAGAATATAATAGACAACAAGTTTAATCTATTGATGAAACAAGCAATCCATTAGAAGAGTCAAGTAGAGCATAAAATCTACTATCTTCTATGATTTAAAAAGTTTTTCATCAACTTTATCGCTGAGACTCAACTTAATAAATAAAATAGAATCATCCATGCATCACGGCCAAGGATATTCATGTAATCATCAATGGTCATGATTATACCGAATTATCCCTGGTCATAATTGTTGGGTAAAATCTAATTACGCACAACACGCAAGTATACGTGGTCAACAAGTAATATAATAGTAAGTAAAGTATCGTTCCCACGAGGAATTATTAATACAAATCACCAAGTACTAACCTGTAACCAACTCAATCTTATTTAAACGAATGAATTTCAATTTATAAATAAACTAATTCTAATTACCACTAGTTAAATTAAGATTATGGAGATTTAAGATCACAACTTCACTTATTGCTTCATTTAAGTTAACACACTTCTCATCAATTATTCTCTATCCTGAATTGTTAATCAAGAACACTAAAGTATATAAAACCACCTCTCGATGCATAATACTCATACTCACTTGAATCCACAGATGATAGAATTAAGCAAGACACCCTAATTAACTAATCCACTATATCTCTATGTGAATTATAAGTAAAAAGTATTTAAAGCACAAGTTCTCTATAAGATTACATGCGATGTTAGGTATATCTCTATCCTAAACACGAATCATAAATTCCATCTATGCAGAAATCACAAACACATGCTATCATGATAAGATCTAAATCAATACTTCATCTCTCGAGTTCATATAGATTATCACGGTAATTATTAGCTAGACAATTAAGCAATTAAGTCCAAATCACAATAGACAATCCTCACAATAGAACATAATAATGATAACGAAGCATATTAAAATAAACTACACAACAAGATCCATTGTAATCTCAAACAAAGAATTAGTTCATGATTATTGAATTAAAACTAAGAATCCACAATTGAATAATCATTAAAAGATAAAGATAGAAGAAGATAAGAAGATAGAATCTCTTGTCTATAGATTTGATGCTCCCACCTTGCTCCTACTTTGAATCTTCAATGGTCTCCAAGTTGCTTGAATCTCCCAATCTAATAAGAACTAGGGTTTTGATCTAATCTACTCTAATCTAATCTAATGGAATCCTCCAAAACTAATCTAGATCTCTCTTTTATGTCTCTCATCATGTATTTATAGTTCTAATCTACTCTTAGCTTTGATCTTCGTTGATAAAAAGGCCATAACTCTCGCATCCGAACTCCGATTGGGACGATTCAAGATGTTCCGAAAAGCTAAGAAGTAGAGCTACCATAAAATCCAAGTTCCAAGCCAAGAACATGCATCCAACGTTGTGTTAAAAGTCCTTCAATCATCCCTCCTTGTATTTCCTTGCGTATGTTGGTCCAAAAGATGTCCGGATTGTTTTCCCTTGTTTCTTCATGCCAATGTTATGTCATAGCCTACAAAATAACATAAAATGTATGAAAAGTAACTAAGAAACATAGGTTTAAGCAACTAATTCAAGTAATAGATACCGGATAAGTATGTATAAAACCTACTTATCAATAATCATACCAACAATTGTCCATCAATGAACTACAGGCCCATGAGGACTTTTACCACATCATTCGTCACATTACAGTCATGATTACACCGAATAATCCCTGGTCATAATCATACCAATTCCATCTATGCACGTAAGCCAAAGATTACTTTAATCACAATATAAACATGAGGATGATGATGAAGACATAATATTTCAATAAAACAAGTTCAAGGATAAATTTTAAAGATTTATAATTTTAATTCATCCATAAATCAATAACGTCCAAATTGTCAACATGATACTTCTTTGTGGAATAAAATTCAAGAATGCTCAGAAGAATATTTCCATGAAAAGATACTGGATGAAGCGCAAATATCAAGGATATTCAACTAATTTCATGAAGTATAGAAGTTAAAACTTTAACCAACTGAGTATAATAAAATATATGAAACCGCAAATGGATTTTTGCCCGCCATGCGGTAATCCACGTAGACAGATCATTTCCACAATTTAATAAGGAATGCATATGAAGGATCATTCACCATGCATATGGTAATCCACATAGACAAGTTATTCAAACAGAATAACAAAATATGGAACCAGGTCATGCGTAACCCACACAGACAGGATGTTCTAACAGAATAATAAAGAATAGAACCAAGTCATGCATAACCCGCACAAACTGGATATTCCAACAGAATAATATAGAATGGACCAGGTCATGTGTAACCCGCACAGACACGATATTCCAACAGAATAATAAAGAATGGAACCAGGTCATGCGTAACCTACATGCATGTGATATTCCAAATGTATAATAAAGAATGGAACCGGATCATGCGTAATCCATGGCAGACAAGATATTCCAACGAATAATAAAGAATGGAATAACAATGAAATTCACCAGAGGCATGCGATGAGACCATGCATGAAAGTTTAATCCATCATAATAATAAAGAATGGAATAACAGAAGAATTTCACCATGTATGCGGTACTTCACATAGACAGGTTATTCCAACATAATAATAAAGAATGGAAAAACAACCCTTACGAGTATTGAAAGAAAATAACTCTCTTCATGAATACGAAAGAATAATACCCCTTACCTTAGAAGAAGACTGGAAACTGGAATAGTGAGGTAGCAGACTTCTCTTCTTCTTTCTCTCTATAATTTCTTACTATAATAATTGCTCTATAGTTTTAGTGAATTGGTGAGAAATGATGGAAGAATGAGCTTCTATTTATAGGCAAATATAGTTTCGATAATTGCACGTTTTGGGACTCAAAATATTACAGTATAATACCTTCCTCTTTTTCTTCATTTTTAAATTAGTCCTGCAAGTATTATAATACTTGCACCACCTCCCCTAATAGTACATAATGTGAATTAATAGTTTATTCGTGTGACTTAATAATATAATCATGTGAATTAATTGCAACTAATTACTTATTTATCTGGTTAATTACCCGATTGGTCAACATAACCTCCAGACATCAATTATTATCGAAATAAATATCGATTTTCACTAGCACTAATAATTCCAACACAACGGAACTATTCATTTCATCTTTAATCAACACGAACTTATTCATCATTAATATTATAATTCATAATATTTAACAACCAGGTCGTTCCCAAGAAAGATGGGGCTTTCCGATAAGGATTTCTCCTTATTGGCGCGCAATTAGGTGACCAAACCTCTCCTTAACAGAACTTCTAGATATTGTCAATATTTCAAATAATAATATGAATAACTTTGTCGTCTCAATTATTGATTTAATAATAATAAATATTATGGAGATGCTACTGTGACAATAATTGAATCAATAATATAAGAGATATGATGCAGCAATTACTGTAGCAATAATTGAGTATAACTAAGTGACTTCTCACATAAGCATCAATAATCAATACCGTGTGCTACTATGCAACCACGCGTATTAGTGTACTTTTACTACCGGGTAGTTCAACAGTTTAACGGTAACCCTTTTCGTCAGTTATTTTTTATAAAAGATAATTACGCCATTTTCTAACTACTACGACAACACTTCCGCTAGGGGTCCACTAATAATTATTAATGCATCGCATCGAATATTCCCTGTTAAAACGAATATTCCCCGACCAATCGAATATTATATAACCATTTGCTTACTTTGCAAAATTTGTAAATATTACCCACAACTATAACATTATATCAAATCCACACCATAATTTTCAAAAATATATTTCGAGAAAATTATTCTTTATTCATAAAAGTTGGGGTCTTACAACCTCCCCTTCTTATGAAATTTCATCCTCAAAATTAGGGTACGTACCTGGTATATCAAAGAAGTGAGGATATCTTGACTTCATCTCAGATTCTAACTCCCAGGTTATTTATTCCACATCGTGGTTTCTCCATAAAACTTTGACTTGGGCTTTAACCTTGGAGCGTAGAATATGATCCTTCTTATCCAAGATTTTAACAGGTAACTCTTCATACGTTAAATCTTCCTCTATCTCGTTTGGTTCTAATTCAATAATGTGGTTCAGGTCTTTCACATATTTACGTAACATAGATATGTGAAACACGTTATGAACACAAGACATACTTGGCAGTAAGACGAGTCTATAGGCCACAGTTCCTACTCGATCGAGGATTAAAAAAGGGCCAATAAATCGAGGATTAGGCTTTCCTCATTTTCCAAATCTCGTAACTCCTTTCCATGGAGCAACACGTAAAAACACATGATCTCCAATATCGAATTCCACGTCCTTTAGATGAAGATCAACATAACTCTTTTGTCGATCTTGTGAGGTTTTTATACGTTGTCAGATCGTTTGAATCTTTTCTATAGTCATACGTACCAACTCTGGTCCCAACAACGTTGCTTCACCCACCTCATCCAAGTATACTGGAGAACGACACTTTCTTCTATACAATGCCTCAAATGGAGACATGCCAATACTTGTTTGATAACTGTTGTTGTAGGAAAACTCCACCAATGGTAAGAACTTGTCCCAACTTCCCTTGAAGTCAAGGACACAGAGTCTTAATAGATCTTCAAGAGTTTAAATAGTTCTCTCCGACTGCCCGTCCGTCAGAGGATGATATGCCGAGCTAAATCATAAATTCGTGCCCATAGCTTTTTGGAAACTAACCCAAAATCTTGAAGTGAATCTTGGGTCTCGATCAGAAACTATGGATACTAGAATACCATGCAATCTTACAATCTCGTTTATGTACATACGAGCAAGACGTTCAAGTGTATAAGTTTCTCGTATCGGTAAGAAATGAGCAGACTTTGTCAATTTATCAAGAATGACCTAAATCGCATCTATGCCTTGAGAAACCTTGGGAAGACCAGTAACGAAATCCATGGTAATGTGCTCCCACTTCCACTCTGGAATTTCAAGTGGTTGCAATGGACCTTTTGGCACTTGATGCTCCGCCTTTACTCGTTGACAAGTTAGACACCTTGAGATAAACCATGTTATCTCTCTCTTTATATTGCTCCACCAAAATGTATGTCGAAGATCACGATACATTTTTGTTCTCCCATGATGGATTGCAAACGGTGTGTTGTGCGCCTCCATCATGATTTTATACTTCAAGTTAGAATCGTTAGGAACACAAAGTCTGGAGTTAACTCAAAGTATTCCTTCTTCATCGATTCTTGCTTCCGGAATAGCACCTTCTGGCACTTTCTTCCTCATACGCATCAGCTCCAGGTCTGTAGCTTGAGCAACTTTAACTTTATCGATTAAAGTCGGTTCTACTCGTATATTTGCCATCATCACATGGGTCCCTGGAGTCTTTAACTCTTTCTCCATCCTTTGTAAGTCATACAAAATGGGCCTTTGCGTTGACAATATCGCACTCGTACCCACATATGATCTTCTACCCAACGCGTTAGCTACTACGTTCACTTTTCTAGGATGGTATTGAATGGTATGATCATAATCTTTCAATAGCTCAAGCCATCATCGTTGTCGCATGTTGAGTTCCTTTTGAGTGAAGAAATGTTTGAGACTTTATGATCCGTATAGATCTCCACCTTCTCTCCATACAGGTAATGCCTCCAAATCTTAAGCGCAAAAACGACTGCTGCAAACTCTAGATCATGAGTAGAATAATTCCTCTCATATTCTTTGAGTTGTCATGAGGCATAGGCTATGACTTTCCCATGTTGCATGAGAACACATCCTAACCCTTTGCCTGAAGCATCACTGTAGATGATAAATCCCTCTGAGCCAGATGGTATTATCAGAACAGGTGCTGAAATGAGTCTCCTCTTGAGTTCTTGAAAACTCTTTTGACATTCCTCGCTTCAACCGAATTTTGTATCTTTTCGAGTCAGCTGAGTTAAAGGAGTAGCGATTCGAGAAAACCCTTCTATGAATCTGTGATAATAACCAGCTAAGACGAGAAAGCTATGTACTTCGGTCACTGACTTAGGTTGCTCCCAGCTTTGAATTGCTTCAATCTTTGTTGGGTCAACAGATATCCCATAATTTGATATCACGTGCCCAAGGAATGCAACTTCCTCGGGCCAGAAATCGCATTTCTTCAACTTCGCATATAGCTTGTTTTCAACAAGCTTTTGGAGTATCAGCCTCAAGTGTTGCTCATGTTCTTCACGGGTTTTGGAGTATATGAGGATGTCATAAATAAAGATGACCACAAAGTGATCCAAATATTCCTTGAATACTCGGTTCATCATGTCCATAAAAGCAGCAGGAGCATTAGTCAATCCAAAAGACATGACTAGGAATTTAGAATGCCCGTACCGAGTTTTGAAAGCAGTCTTTGGAATGTCATCAGTTTTAATCTTCAACTGATGATATCCAGAACGAGGATCAATCTTTGAAAAGAATTTGGCTCCTTGCAACTGGTCAAATAGGTCATCAATGCGAGACAATGGGTACCTATTTTTGATGGTGAAATGATTCAACTCCCAATAATCAATACAAAGTTGCATACTTCCATCTTTCTTCTTCACGAATAGAATAGGAGCACCCCAAGGAGACTTACTAGGACGAATGAAACTGATGTCTAACAATTCCTATAGTTGGGTTTTTAACTCCCGAAGTTCAATAGGAACCATTCGATATGGGGCTTTGGAAATGGGTTTTTGTATCGGGTTCAAGGTCGATACCAAAATCGATTTCACACTCCGGGGGTAGGCTAGGAAGTTCTTCGGGTAATACGTCAGGGAATTTATTAACACTAGAAATATCATTCAAATGTGACGTATTTTTGTTTAAATCTGTGACATGAGCTAAGAAATCTTGACATCCGTTTTTCAATAAACGAATAGCTTTATGGCTTGAGATGACCATGATTGATTTTAATGGTTTGGTCGCTTGAATTCGCATAATAGATTGATTAGGAATATGAAAGCTAATAACCTTACGAAAACAATCAATTTTAGTATGATGAGTAGTTAACCAATCAATCCCTAGAATCATGTCAAATGCAAGTATTTTTAAGGAAATAAGATTGACAGGTAACGTGCGGTTACCGATTTGAATCAAATAAGACTTATAAATAGTGGATGTAATGAAGATTTCTCCCAACAGAGTTTCAACCGATAAGTCAAAGTCTAATTTCTCCGGAGTCAAATTTAAACGTTGAGCGCAAGTAAGAGAAATGAATGAATGGGTAGAACCGGTATCTAATAAAGTATAAGCTTCACTAGAGTTTATGATTAGCTTACTCATGATCACCTCGTTCAGATTCCTCGCGTTTTGGGAGGTTACAACAAACGCTCTCCCTCGAACTACCGATTTTTTCTTGTCTCGGACACCCTTTGATGCCTCCATCCCAGCTGGACTTGACTTTGGTGCATGACAAAATTGGGCTAGGTGACTTTCTTTTCCACAATTGTAACACGCTTTGGACTGCATCGCGTAGTTTGGACTGATGTGTCCTTCCCCTTCACATTTGTAACATACGATAGGTGGTCATTCTCCTTCCTTAACAACGGGTGTTGGTGCTGACGTCTTTCTATAATTGTTGAATCTCCTCTTCTTGAAATGTCCATGCTTATTGTCTTGGCCATGATTACCACCGAAGTGGTTACCATTTCTGGCATGTTGATTCCCTCCATATGTGTTGTCAATGCTTCTATGACTGCCACCACTGGTATTATCATTTTGTCAGCTGCTTTCTCTTGGTTAGGTTGACTCGTTATTGCGCTTCAATAACTGAGCCCTATTTACAACATCTGAATACAAACACAGTTTATGAGAAATTAGATATTGACGTATCTCAGGTTTCAAACCTCTTAGAAACATCTGTGTCATTCTCTCCTCATTATCAACCAAGTGAGACGCAAACCGGGACAACTCGGTAAACTTAACTTCGTATTGTGACATGGTCATATTGTTCTGCTCCAACTTGATGAACTCTACATCTTTCATGTGACGAATACTTTTGGGAAAGTACTTGTCGTTGAATAGTTCTTGGTACTTCTCCCAAGACATCTTCAGTGCGGCAGGTTGAGTACGCTTTATCGATTCCCACCAAGATCGCCTCTCCTCGCAACATAAAGCTGGCAAAGGGAACCTTTTGCTCCTCGGAGCATCCCAAGATATCAAATATCTTGGTGATCTGCTTTATCCACGTCTCCGCCTTAAGTGGTTTTGGCTCTCCAATAAACTCCGGTGGTCCCAGCTCCTTGAACTATTTAGCGGTGACCGTCCGAGAGTTTCCAATGTTTCCACCAACATTTTGGACAGGAGCCGTTCTCGCCTGATGTTGGATGAATTGCATAAAGCCTCTGAACATTCCATCGTTCATCATTTGGTTAGTGTTGTTGTTTTCCTAAGGATTATTGCCATCCTGATGGACATTATCCTGGGTATTGATCGTTGGTGACTCAACGATCTTATGTGCTTTATTGCTTATCTGAACATTTTCGGATGCCATTTTCAAATACTGCCACAAAACAAGGGTTAATTGACATGTCACATATTATCCTTGTACTCTGACCGACAAATTAAATACCAAATAAACTTAGGTAGGTCATACTAGTGAAGGAATTCCCCGTCTCTCCCCTCATAGTTCTTGTCTCACATCTCAGCCAGGGATCATATGTGACGCCCCCAAAATTAGGTATACGTCACCCATCTTGGGTCGCCACTTACATGGTACATAAATTCAAATACAACTTACTAATATAATCATGTCAGGTATACAATACTTACATAAACCGTGAGTTTGAATACAAATTTTGTCTACTAGATATTATACAAACTCAAAAGGAGTCCTCATTACAACTATTATCACACTATTTCACGTAATAGTGAGGACTACTAATGCTATCCTCTCGGACCATTACTTCGCTTCCCGACTCGTCCCACTATGTTCTCATTTCAAGAGAGAGAACAAAGAAAAGAAAGGGTGAGCTCAACTAGCCCAAAGAAGAAATATTATGACTAAGATAATGCGTAATAAATTATCATTAGCCTTCAACAAAGGTTAAACCGATAAAATACAATAGACAACCAAAGTTAATCTGCAATGGAATAAGCAACCCATTAAAAGAGTCAAGTAGAGAATAAAGTCTACTATCTTTTAGGTTTTAAAGGTTTTCATCAATTTTTATCATTGAGACTCGACTTTTAATAAATAAACCACCACATCTAATCATCCCCGTATTACTGGGTCAAGGATTTTCATCAAATTATCAATGGTCATGACTATACCGAATCACCCCCGGTCATAATCATACCAAAAACTATCCATCATCGCATTACAAAAGCCATCGAGGACTTTTGTCACATCATTTATATCAAGTCATGATTATACCGAATGATCCTCGTCATAATCATACTAAGTTCATCTATGCACGTAAGCCAAAGATAACATAATATAACATGAGGATGATGACAATGACATAATAATTCAATAAAACAAGTTCAAGAATTATTTAATCCATGAATTATTAACGTCCAAATTATCAACATGATATCGCTTTCAGTAGAGTAAAATTCAAGAATGATCGTAAGAATATTTCCATGAAAAGATATCGGATGAAACGCAAATATCAAGGATATTCTACTAATTTCATGGAGTATAGAAGTCAAAGTTTTAACCAACTGGGTATAATAAAGAATGGAATAACAAAAGAAATCACCATGCATGCGGTATTGCGATGATGCGAAGTTATTCCAATGTAATAATAATAACGGAACCGGTCGTCGTGAAATTCACACCAAGCGTGATGTTCCAATGTATAATAAAGATGGAACCGCATCCGTAAAAACACACGTATAGGATATTCCAATGAATGATAAAGATGGAACCAGTCCTGTAAAACACACGCATGTGATGTTCCAATGTAATAATAAAGATTTTAACCAGTCCGGTAAAAAACACATGCATGTGATGTTCCAATGTAATAATAGAAGAATGTCACCAAGTATAGGGTAAACTGCAGATATAAAAGTTATTCCAATGTAATAATAAGCAATGGAATAACATAAGGATTTCACCAAGTATAGGTATGCCACAGATACAAAGTTATGTATAGGGTATGCCACTTTTACAAAAGTTATTCCAATGTAATAATAGTGAATGGAATAATGAAGTTCTCTTCAAGAAGAAAGAATAACACCCTTTACCGTAAAAAGAACCTAATATAGAAGTAGTGAAGTAGCGTAATACTCTTCTTCTTTCTATAACTTTCTCTATAGCTTCTCTCTATAATTTCTCTCTCTGTAGTTTCAATGAATTCGTAAGAAAATAATGAAGGAATGAGCTTCTATTTATAGGAAAATGGAATGCATAAGAATTAATCCATGAACGGTCCAGATTGATTTACTTTTAATCGACGGTCCATATTTAAAGAAAAATCTTTTAAATAAAATATAATATATTCTATTTATATAAAAACATTTTACTATGCAAACACTATGCAATACTATGCAAAACACTATGCAAAACACTACATAATACTATGCATAATAAAATATAATATATTCTATTTATAGAATAACTTTAATAAAGTATTCTATATTTTATATAAAAGATGTTTCGCTTTATTACGTTAATAATACGAATAAAATAAAAACGCGTCATTATCGCTATATAATAATTCATATTATTAATCGACAATAATGGAATCAAACCGAGTGACTTCTCACATAAGCATCAATAATCAATACCGTGCGCTACTATGCAACCACACGACATCGCATTTTTACTACCGAAAGTAGTTCAACAAGATCAACGGTAAAACTTCCGTCCGTTATTTCAATAAAATATTTTTGTCGCTTTCTCAATCCGACAATAATTACATTGCTAGGGTCCACCAATGATTGAGTCGTTGTACGAATATTCCCTGCTAAACCGAATATTCCCCGACCAATCGAATATAATATAATCACTTGCATACTTTGCAAAATTTATAAATATTACCCACAACTATAATATTATCTCAAATTCACACCATAATATTAAAAATTTATTTCGACAAAATTTAAATCTTTATTGATAAAATCTGGGGTCTCACAATCTCCCCTCCTTATGGAATTTCGCCCTCGAAATTTGGGTACGTACTTGATATGATAAAGAGGTGAGGATACCTTGAATACCTTTATCGTTGAAAACATTAAATTCATCTTTGCAATCCTACCAAAGATATTCATTAACAATTCATCTTTGCACTACAAAGCAAAAAGATATACAACTCAGAAACCAATAATGCCGAGACGCAGCGACTTAATAAGATATCACGACCACGAATTATCCATGCACCAATCGGCCAAGGATATTCGTGTTTTTCAATTACGGCCATGATTATACCGAATAATCCTTGGTCATAATCATACCAAGTCTATCAATGCACTACTACCAAAGATGACTTTTACCACATCCATGAATTAATATTTCATTCACCGAGACCCACTTTCAATAATTAATCCATATCATCGAATCATCCCCGCACTACGTGCCAAGGATATTCATTAGTATCACGACCACAAATTATCCAAAGCACTACTACCAAAGATAATTGTGTATTCATTAGTATCACGACCACAAATTATCCATGCACTACGACCAAAGATAATTGTGTATTCATTAGTATCACGACCACAAATTATCCATGCACTACTACCAAAGATAATCGTGTATTCATTAAGATCACGACCACAAATTATCCATGCACTACTACCAAAGATAATCGTGTATTCATTAGTATCACGACCAAAAATTATCCATGCACTACTACCACGTATAATTGTGTATTCATTAGTATCACGACCACAAATTATCCATGCACTACTACCAAAGATAATTGTGTATTCATTAGTATCACGACCACAAATTATCCATGCACTACTACCAAAGATAATTGTGTATTCATTAGTATCACGACCACAAATTATCCATGCACTACTGACCAAAGATAATTGTGTATTCATTAGTATCACGACCACAAATTATCCATGCACTACTGACCCAAAGATAATTGTGTATTCATTAAGTATCACGACCACAAATTATCCATGCACTACTACCAAAGATAATTGTGTATTCATTAGTATCACGACCACAAATTATCCATGCACTACGGCCAAAGATAATTGTGTATTCATTTACTGCTATGATTATACCAACAATCCCTCGTCATAATCATACCAAGTCCATCTATGCACTACACATGACACGATGACTTTCAACATAATATAAACATGAGGATAATGATATAAAGAATCAATCAAATGAGATAAAGGATAAATATTAAACATTTATAATATAATTTATCCAGATTCAAGAATATCCCCATGTTATCAATCACTTAATAATCTCATAATCTAATAACATTAATATTATAACAATATTTTAATCACTTCTTAAATAAAACAATTTTTCTCAATTGTTTACGCTTTACCATATAATGCATTTAATCATTCAAAATGCCATACTCATAAAATATCATCACCAATTATCAAATCCTCATCAAAAATATGCATATACTCTATATAGGATTCTTTAGCCATAAAATCCTATTTTCAACTTTTGTTACTTCACATAACATATTTAACTCATATGTTCAGAATTAAACTATTTTCATGAAAAATACCAAATCAGTCCCAAAAATATTTCTTTTCTGGGATTTAGCATAATATAATCCCATAATGAAAATATATTTTTCCCGGAATTTTTAAAATTCATTTACTATTTTTCAAAAATCAATTTCCACTTAATTCCTTAAGAAATTAGCTACCTCAAGTTTAACTCCAAAAATTCCCAAATCTTGGCAGGACCTTACACATATTAACGTGAGCTTCTAGTTTAAATTTCATGGTCATCGGAGTTATAGAACTCCGATTATAGCGTTTTTCGTCGGAAAAACCTAAATATTGAAATAGTCATAACTTGCTCATTTTAAGTCAGAATGAGCTCATTTTTGGACAGGAGGTACTTTATACCATATACTTTCATGTCCCAAAAGGCCAGAATTTTTCTCATAATTTAAGTGGCCGAAACAGTCCCTTAAAGTTTCTGGGCAGTAGCATTTTCGAAATTTACAGCTTTGGCCTCATTTGCTAAAATCAGTCCACACAAAAATCTACAACACCTTTTCCAGTAATTCCACTTGGATTAGTTAGGTAACTCATAGATCTAACTCTAGAACTTGACCATACTCAAAAATTCAAAATATAATAAGAGATATGGTCAATTGAATTTCATGTTACGTTTTTCACCAAAATCTGATTTTCAACTCTTTGTGATTTCTAAGAAACTTTCATGTTTTTACATACTAACCAACATAACTCATCTTAAAACTTACTAATACCACGAATACCCATGATTTTCATTATTCCAATGCTTTTATTATGATTTTCATCATAAACCACGTAAACTGTTCATTTAGTTGAAGAAATATTTGAGGGTTTAAGAAATGGGTTTTTGTACTGGGGTCAATACAAAATTCGATTTCACGCTCTAGGGTAGGCTAGGAAATCTTCAAGAATACGTCAAGAAATTTATTAATGATAGAAATATCATTCAAAATCATATTTCTCATCCAAGACTTGGATAGTACGTCACATTGATACCAACTGTGACTTCTATCCCTTAACCTAGATAGCACCTCACAATGATACCTATAAACTTGCCATCTTCATTCATGACGTCGCCTACAGAAAGTCTGGCTTCGGTGCATTCCACACAAGAAAGTCAACAACGAAAGGTTCGGGGCTCTTTACTTATGGCTTGATATAACAGTGATTAACTTTAGGGTTTGGTTACTTTGAATTCAGATAACAAAGTTGGTTAGGAATATGAAAGCTAACAACCTTACAAAAAGAATAATGAGTAGTTAATCAATCGTTTTCAAAAATTACCTCAAAGGCAAGTATTTTCAAAGAGATAAGATCGACAGGTAACGTGAAAGTGTTTATTTGAAACAACAAGATTAATAAACAAAGGAGGTAACGGTTGGTTTCTCCCAACGAAGTTTCAACCAATAAGTTAAAGTCTAACTTCTCCGAGTCAAATTTAAATGTTGAACGCAGCAAGCGAGATAAAATAATGGGTAGAACCGGTATCTTATAAGGTATAGACTTCACAAGAATTTATAATTAACTAACCCGTGCTAACTTCGTCGGGTTACCCACTTTTGAGAAGTCACGAAAAAAAATGCTCTTCCCGAAACCACCGACTTTGTTTTTGTCCAGATCCGCCTTTGGTGCCACCGTCCCAAATAGACTTGACTTTGGTGCACAACAAAATTGAGCTAAATTACCTTCTCTTCTTGCAATTTCCACTTCTATTATCTTTGCCATGATTACCACCAAGTGGTTACCATTCTTAGCATGATAATTTCCCCGATGGTTATCATTGTTCGATAGCCGCTGCCACCCAAGATGATTATTATCGTGTTGTTGGTCGTTACCTTTTGTTTGAACCGAATCAACACTCTCATGTGCTTCATTGCTTATCTCAAAGATTTTCGGATGCCATTCTCAAACACCATCACAAAACAAGGGTTAATTGACATTTAACAAATTATCCCTATATTCGGCCGACCAATCAAATACCAAATAAACTTAGGTAGGTCATACTAGCGAAGGAATTCCCCGCCTCTCCCCTCCTAGTTCTTATCTCACATCTTAGCCAGGGATCATATCCTAAGCTCGATACTAATCTGTGACTCGACACCAACTTGTGTCAAGACCTCACATTAGTACTATCACTTGCCACCGAAGAGATTCAAGGCGTCCCACGGAGAGTCCGCTTCTCAGCATTCCCCATCAACAGAAGTCACCAAATGAGAGGCTCGGGGCTCTTCACACTTATGGCTCGATACCAACCGTGACGCCCCCAAAATTAGGTATACGCCACCCATCTTGGGTCGCCACTTACATGGTACATAAATTCAAATACAACTTACTAATATAACTGCTGTGTACAATACGACATAAACCGTGAGTTTGAATACAAATTTTGTCTACTAGATATTATACAAACTCAAAAGGAGTCCTCATTACAACTATTATCACACTATTTCACGTAATAGTGAGGACTACTAATGCTATCCTCTCGACCATTACTGCGTTCCCGACTCGTCCCAAATATGTTCTCATTTCAAGAGAACAAGAAAGAAAGGTGAGCTCAACTAGCCCAAGAAGAAATATTATGACTAAGATAATGCGTAATAAATTATCATTAGCCTTCAACAAAGGTTAAACCGATAAAATACAATAGACAACCAGTTTAATCATAGCTGAATAAGCAACCCATTAAAAGAGTCAAGTAGAGAATAAAGTCTACTATCTTTTAGGTTTTAAAAGGTTTTCATCAATTTTTATCAGAGACTCTTAATAAATAAACCACCACATCTAATCATCCCCGCATACCTACGGCCAAGGATTTTCATCAAATTATCAATGGTCATGACTATACCGAATCACCCCCGGTCATAATCATACCAAAACTATCCATCATCGCATTACAAAGCCATCGAGGACTTTTGTCACATCATTTATATCAAGTCATGATTATACCGAATGATCCTCGGTCATAATCATACTAAGTTCATCTATGCACGTAAGCCAAAGATAACATAATATAACATGAGGATGATGACAATGACATAATAATTCAATAAAACAAGTTCAAGAATTATTTAATCCATGAATTATTAACGTCCAAATTATCAACATGATATCGCTTTCGTAGAGTAAAATTCAAGAATGATCGTAGAATATTTCCATGAAAAGATATCGGATGAAACGCAAATATCAAGGATATTCTACTAATTTCATGGAGTATAGAAGTCAAAGTTTTAACCAACCGGGTATAATAAAGAATGGAATAACAAAAGAAATCACCATGCATGCGGTGATTTCAGATGTATGTGTTATTCCAATGTAATAATAATAATCTTAACCAGTCGTGAAATTCACACCGACGTGATGTTCCAACGTAATAATAAAGATGGAACCGCATCCGGTGTAAAACACACAGATAGGATATTCCAACAGAATGATAAAGATTTTAACCAGTCCTGTGTAAAACACATGCATGTGATGTTCCAACAGAATAATAAAGATTTTAACCAGTCCTGTAAAACACACATGCATGTGATGTTCCAAATGTAATAATAGAAGAATGTCACCAAGTATAGGGTAAACACAGATACAAAGTTATTCCAATGTAATAATAAGCAATGGAATAACATAAGGATTTCACCAAGTATAGGGTATGCCACATCTACAAAAGTTATGTATAGGGTATGCCACTTTTACAAAAGTTATTCCAATAGAATAATAGTGAATGGAATAATGTAAGTTCTCTTCAAGAAGAAAGAATAACACCCCTTACCGTAAAAAAGAACCTAATATAGAAGTAGTGAAGTAGCGTATACTCTTCTTCTTTCTATAACTTTCTCTCTATAGCTTCTCTCTATAATTTCTCTCTCTAGAGTTTCAATGAATTCGTAAGAAAATAATGAATGAATGAGCTTCTATTTATAGGAAAATGGAATGCATAGTAACTAATCCATGAACTATCTGTTTGATTTACTTTAATCTGACGGTCCATATTTAAAGAAAAATCTTTTAAATAAAATATAATATATTCTATTTATATAAAAACATTTTACTATGCAAACACTATGCAATACTATGCAAAACACTATGCAAAAACACTATGCAATACTATGCATAATAAAATATAATATATTCTATTTATAGAATAACTTTAATAAAGTATTCTATATTTTATATAAAAGATGTTTCGCTTTTATTACGCTAATAATACTGAATAAAACAAAACGTCATTATCGCTATAATAATTCATATTATTAATCGACAATAATGGAATCAAACCGAGTGACTTCTCACATAAGCATCAATAATCAATCTACCGTGTGCTACTATGCAACCACACGACATCGTATTTTTACTACCGAGTAGTTCAACAAGATCAACCAGAAAACTTCCGTCGTTATTTCAATAAAATATTTTTGTCGCTTTCTCAATCCGACAATAATTACGTTAATAGGGTCCACCAATGATTGAGTCGTTGTACTAATATTCCCCGCTAAACCTAATATTCCCCACCAATCGAATATAATATAATCACTGCATACTTTGCAAAATTTATAAATATTACCCACAACTATAATATTATCTCAAATTCACACCATAATATTAAAAATTTATTTCGACAAAATTTAAATCTTTATTGATAAAATCTGGGGTCTCACATCATATCCCTAAGCTTTGATACCAACTGTGACGCCCCCAAAACAGGTATACATCACCCATCTTGAGTCGCCAAATACATGGTACAAAATTCAAATACAACTTAATTATACAACAGTCGTGTAAAATACGACAAAACATAATCTAAGAGTTTTAATAAGAATATTGTCATCTAGACAATATCCACACTCAATGGAGTCCTCATTACATTTATTTTCACACTATTTAACAGAATAGTGAGGACTACTAATGCTATCATCTGGATCGTCACTCCGTTCCCCGACTAGTCTCGGCTACGTTCTCATTTCCTAAAGAGAACACTGAAAGAAAGGGTAATCTCAACTAGCCTAGTAAGAAATATTATGACTAAGATAATACAGAATAAATTATCATTAGCCTTCAACAATGTTAAACTGATAGAATATAATAGATAAAAAGTTTAACTGCAGCGGAACAAGCAATCCATTAGAAGAGTCAAGTAGAGCATAAAATCTACTATCTTCTATGATTTAAAAAGTTTTTCATCAACTTTATTGTTGAGACTCGGCTTAATAAATAAAATCGAATCATCCCTGTATCACGGCCAAGGATATTAATGTAATCATTAATGGTCATGATTATACCGAATTATCTCTGGTCATAATCATACCAACAACTGTCCATGAATGAACTACAGGCCCAGGAGGACTTTTACCACATCATTCATCACATTACGGTCATGATTACACCGAATAATCCCTAGTCATAATCATACCAAGTCCATCTATGCACGTAAGCCAAAGATGACTTTAATCACAATATAAGCATGAGGATGATGACAATGACATAATATTTCAATAAAACAAGTTCAAGGATAAATTTTAAAGATTTATAATTTTAATTCATCCAGAAATCAATAACGTCCAAATTGTCAACGTGATACTTCTTTGTGGATTAAAATTCAAGAATGCTCAGAAGAATATTTCCACGAAAAGATACTGGATGAAGCGCAAATATCAAGGATATTCCACTAATTTCATGGAGTATAGAAGTCAAAACTTTAACCAACCGAGTATAATAGAATATATGAAACCTATGAATGGATTTTTGCATAATGCGGTAATCCACGAAAGATGATCATTTCCCCAATTTAATAAGGAATGAATATGAAGGATCATTCACCATGCATGCAGTAATCCACATGTAGCGGTGTTATTCTAATGAGAATAATAAAGAATGGAACCAGTCATGCAGTAACTCTGCATGCATGTGATATTCCAAATGTATAATAAAGAATTGAACCGAGTCACGCCAGTAACTTACAGATGGTGATATTCCAACAGAATAATAAAGAATGGAACCAAGTCATGTAACACCTGCATAGGCATGGATATTCCAACATAATAATAAAGAATGGAACCAGTCATGCGTAATCAAAGATATACAGGATATTCCAATGTAATAATAAAGAATGGAACCAGTCATGCGAAACTCAAGATGCATAAGATATTCCAATGTAATAATAAAGAATGGAATAACAAAATTAATTCACCAGCATCGATAGATCATGATGCATGTTATTTATTCCAATGTAATAATAAAGAATGGAATAATGTAAGAATTTCACCATGTATGTGGTATCAGATGTATGAAAGTTATTCCAACATAATAATAAAGAATGGAATAACAACCCTTACGAGTATTGAAAGAAAATAACTCTCTTCATGAATACGAAAGAATAATACCCCTTACCTTAGAAGAAGACTGGATACTGAAATCGTGAGGTAGCAGACTTCTCTTCTCCTTTCACTCTATAATTTCTCTCTATAATAATTGCTCTATAGCTTTAGTGAATTGGTGAGAAATGAGGAAGAATGAGCTTCTATTTATATGAAAATATATTTTCGATAATTGCAAGTTTTGGGGCTCAAAATATTACAGTATAATACCTTCTTCTTTTTCTTCATTTTTAAATTAGTCCTGCAAGTATTATCAAACTTGAACCACCTCCCCTAATAGTAAATAAACTGAATTAATAGTTCATATTCATGTGACTTAATAGTATAATCATGTGAATTAATTGCTCATTTATCTGGTTAATTACCCGATTATTATCGAAATAAATGTCGATTTTCACTAACACTAATAATTCCAACACAATGGAACTATCCATTTTATCTTTAATCAACACGAACTTATTCATCATTAATATTATAATTCACAATATTTAACAACTAGGTCGTTCCCAGAAAAGTGGGGGGGCTTTCCGATAAGGATTTCTCTTTATCAAAAGTGCCGCAATTAGGTGACCAAACATCTCCTCGATGTAACTTCTGACATTGTCAATAATGTAAATAATAATATGAATAACTTTGTCGTCTCAATTATTGATTTAATAATAATAAATATTATGCAGATGATACTGTGACAATAATTGAATCAATAATATGAGAGATATGATGCAGTAATTACTGTAGTAATAATTGAGTATAACTAAGTGACTTCTCACGTAAGCATCAATAATCAATACAGTGTGCTACTATGCAACCACGTGTATTCTTCGTACTTTTACTACTATAGTAGTTCAACGGTTTAACAAAGAACCCTTTCACCGTTATTTTTATAAAAAGATAATTTTGTCGTTTTCTAACTACGACAATACTTCCGTTGTGGAGTCAACGAATGATTGTGCCGTCGTACGAATATTCCATGTTAAAACGAATATTCTCCGACCATTCGAATATTATATAACCATTTGCTTACTTTGCAAAATTTGTAAATATTACCCACAACTATAACATTATATCAAATCCACACCATAATTTTCAAAAATATATTTCGAGAAAATTATTCTTTATTCATAAAAGTTGGGGTCTTACACATTGTGCAACGCAAGCGACAACGAAGAATCAAATAAGTACGTTACTGTTGTTAGTAATGTTCAAACTGGAGATATTAATTATAATTGTACAAAAATTGAACATTCTGGTATGCTTTGTAAACACATTATAATGCATATGATTTCCAAAAGTACAAAAAAGATACCTGATAAATACGTTTTAAGGCGGTGTTGTAAAGATGGTAATAAAGTGAACTCTGAATTACCAAAGATTTTGAATGAAATGTCCAACTACGAGGAATCTCAGACGATGCATTACAATTATTTGGTTTCGTTGCTCTTGCGATTAGCTTCTACAGGTTCATGCTCAATTAATGGTTTTAAGCATGTCGTACAATTGTGCATTGACAATCAACCCATCGTTGAAAAATTTGACCCTGATGAAATTTGTGTAAAAGAGGTTCCTGATATTCGAGAAGATGATGACCAGCCCGTTGAAGATGAGCCGTTATTGGATCCTATTTGTTCACAAATAAAGGCGGAAAAAAAGCTACAAGAATAAAGAGTGGGATCGAAGAGGCTACAAGCCGTAAACAATTGAGAAAGTGTGCAATATGAAATATGATGACCAATCATGATAAACGGAACCACTACAAAATTATGGGTTAAGAAAGTCAGTTGTTTGAAGTTATCTTAATTTGTGATTTTATATTTATGTAATGGCAAAACTATTTAGTTTTGGTTTTATATTTTGATTTATCAGAATGATTTATTATTTTTTGAGCACCTTTGCTTTTATCTTATAATAGCTTGACGAAAAGTCTGAATCAGAGCTCCTGGAGATTTAAAAGGACGAGGAGCACAACATGGAGAGTGCTAGGTTATAAAACTCAGGATATACTTATCAGTTTCAAAAAAGAGATCCAACTTAGCAGCTGTCGTTTTATTGTTGTTTCAAATAAATGTTATTAGGAAATTACAAATCCAGTTACTGGGAACAAAAAGTACTTAAAAATCATATTAGCAACTATCACATTCTCCACCACTAAATATTTTAACTAAATAATGCAATGCAACTTAAATAGGGAATGGCAGTGTTGTTATAAATAAAAACCTTACTGAAGAACATTCTTATTTAGTGCTACCTCCTGCAATCAATGCAGTGCAGTAAAATGATAGCTAAAGCAACTCGTACAATATTTTCTTCCCAAAATGATCGTGCAACTCGTACAATAGATTTGTCAAGCTATTATAAGATAAAAGCAAAGGTGCTCAACAAATAACCAATCCATTCAACAAATAATGATTTATTATTTGTTGAGCACCAATTTTCAACCTCTACAAAATCTATAAGCTCACCTATATCTGAAACAGTAATATACTCTACAAACAGTGTTACTGACTAAACAAGCAATGACATCAGTAACATACTGTTGTAAAAATCCAGTCCTTAAAGTTGACATCAGTAACATAAGTCAGGTTGCACTGCAAAAAAAAATTCAATTAGTTTTTTAAGGCCAATTCATAGTATCAGATTTATTATCATATTTTTAGAGAACATATTTTGCCAAAAAAATTCAAACTGCATAAAATGCATTTCTCTATTCTACCCTTTTATCATTTTCCAGTGTGCTCTGAAGAAGATAATTGTAGTAAATCTTTTTATAAACCTAAAACTGTTAGCTACCTTCTACCTGTGATATTAGAATATGAGACATCTGCAGCCCATACTCTGACATAGCACTTTCAAATTGCTTGCCATTACAATGCCCCAAGAGAAGTAACAGGAAGTTTAGGAAAAAATTTATGGTTTCTATTCCACTATCTTTGTCCTCTGCAAGCTCTTCAACATAGTTATCTGCATAAAACTGCAAACATATTTTGTCAAAAGCTAAACTTTATTGGGAAAAAATTAATGTGAATATAAAAGTGATCATACAAATCAACTTAACACCTATCCTGGGGTATACGGTAGCTGATGACTGATAACACGTGACAAATACATAGAAATGATAATTTTAAAACAAATCATCTTTCACAAGGGAAAAACACTCAATGCAAATATATCTACATCTAAGCTCGCAATGCAAACTCATGGAAAAATTACCATGGTGTCGTATCTATCCTTTGTGTCTCAACAGTTCATAGTTTCGAAAGCTTTTCCTCTTAGGTTCGTTAGGTTTTTGTTTGTTTCATTAGTTCTGTAGCCTTCGTGTGGACATGGGTTTGCTCCTTCTAGTGCTGTCTAGTTTTTGTTTCCTTAGCAATAGGAAAATAATTACCACTAAGCTGAAAAAAGTAAAGTTTCATACGCCAAATTCTTATCCAGTCCATGGACACCAAGAAAGCCTAGGTGAGAGAAAGGTTTTTAAAAAAAAAAACAACAAACAAAGCAAGTACCCATACCTGATATCCACTAAAGCTCTTGCATTGCATTCCTAAGGCAAGAAGCATCAAGCTCCAATACATTCTGCAAATGCCTTCAAATATCTTACCTGAAATGGGAACACTGAAATGAAGAGCCTGAGAACTAGGATTAGACACCATGTCATATTCTCAAAAATCTGACCTGTCAATGATGACTTGATAATTGCACTCATATTGAAATAAATTTTAAAAAAAATACTTGAACATGAACAATACAAGGTAGCTAAAAAAGAAATGGATGGATTCAAGGGATGCATCATACTTACACACAGAACAAAACAAACCGATGCAAAACACACACTTAAATACACGGTGCTTACAACGACATCCACATTAACGTACATACAAAAGATTGAATCATTTTGAAACTGGTAACCGAGTTACCAAATCAACGTATTACAAAAATTAGTCAAATATACATTCACTAGTCTTCATTTGAATCCGAATCTAAAGTTTGTTCATTACAAATATATTTTTCAAGAATGTCCTTAGCTTTGCACATCCTAAGCTCATGTGCTAGTCTAAATCTAAAATTATAAGCCTCGTTAAGAGTCCACCTTGGTTCCTCCATGATGTTTATACGGTGCAGAAAGAAATCCATGTACTTTGCAACATATATGCCACAATCGTCTTCGTTCTATTGTCTCAGTCTATTCACACAGACTTCAACTTTCAACTTCGATTTTGGCCACTTTGATGTAGGATTTGCCTGACGAAGCAACAAAGGAATTAACTCTACCTATAAACCAGAAACTCATTCATTATAAGTGCAAAGTAGTAGGAATTACATGAAAAAACAAGAAATATATTAATAAACTCACCACAACCGCAAAGAAGTTTTGGTATAATTGTGACAATGACATTAATGGGTTGTCATCATAAAGTGGGTCAAGTAGCATTACTTTCCACTTTTTGACACTCCAAATAAACAAGCAAAAATGACTGTTGTGACGCCCCCAAAAAAGGTATACATCACCCATCTTGAGTTGCCAAATACATGGTACAAAATTCAAATACAACTTAATAATACAACTGTCGTGAAAAATACGACAAAACATAAATTGAGAGTTTTAATACGAATATTGTCTTCTAGACAGTATTCCACTCAAATGCAGTCCTTAATACATTTATTTTCACACTATTTCATAGAATAGTGAGGACTACTAATGCTATCATTTGGACCGTCACTCTATTCCCCGACTAGTCCCGGCTACGTTCTCATTTCCCGAAGAGAACAATGAAAGCAAAAGGGTGAGCTCAACTAGCCCAGTAAGAAATATTATGACTAAGATAATGCAGAATAATTTATCGTTAGCCTTCAACAGTGTTAAACTGATAAAATATAACAAACATCAAGTTTAACTGCAGCGGAATAAGAAATCCATTAGAAGAGTCAAGTAAAGCATAAAATCTACTATCTTCTATGATTTAAAAAGGTTTTTTTTTCATTTTTATCGCTGAGACTTAGATTAATAAATAATCCACATCATCAAATCACCCATGCACTACGACCAAGGATATTTTTTAGTATCACGACCACAAATTATCAATGCACTACGGGCCAAGGATATTCGTGTATTCATCAATGGTCAAGATCATGCCAACAACTGTCCATCAATGCACTACGAGCCAATGAGGACTTTTATCACATCATTTGTAACATTACGGTCATGATTATGCCGAATAATCTCTGGTCATAATCATACCAAGTCCATCTATGCACTACATGCCATAGATGACTTTCAACATAATATAAACATGAGGATGATAAGAATTCAATAAAACAAGTTTAAGGATAAATTTTTAAAAATTTATAATTTAATTTATCCAAAAATCAATAATGTTCAAATTGTCAACATGATACTGCTTTGTGGAGTAAAATTCAAAAATAATATTATATCAAAAATTATTTGGACAGAAAAAAAATCAATTATTCTCATGAATAGTACCCCGGGTGAATAGTAACCGAGTGAATAGTACCCGTGAATAGTAACTTTGGGAATAGTAACCCCGTGAATAGTACCCCGACATGAAAAAGTTAAAACTTATCAAAAATTCTCAGAATAATATTTTCATGAAAAGATACTGGATAAAGCGCAAATATCAATGATATTATACTAATTTTATGGAGTATAGAAGCCAAAACTTTAACAAAACGAGTATAGAATTCAAAATCTGAAACGAAATAATATTACTTACATCACTACAAAAAAAAGGTCATTGGCGACGGCATCATTAGTGACGGCAGTATCCCCGTCGCCAATGAGGCCCGTCGCTAATGACCCTTCCCAGGCCTAAATTTGGTGGGATTTTTTCGCGCGCGTGGGAAAAGGTTATAGGCGACGGCATTGCCGTCGGTATTGAGTCAAATACTTTTGCCGTCACGAATGAGGTTCTATTTAATCCCTTAATTTCATTTTCCTATTTCTGTTTTCTATTCTCTTTCTCCCTTTCTTCCGCTCGATCTCTGCACCTCTGTCGTCGCCTGTGTAGCATCGTCGCCGTCGCCTGTGCACCATTGTCACCGTCGGTCATCATCTCCCTCATTCTTTGTCGTCTGCCTCTCCATTTTGCTTTCCCACTTGGTTGTCCCTCTTGGTACCTGCTGATACCCACTTGGTTCTGCTGTCCCTCTTGGTCCGCCTCCGCCTTTGCCGTCGCCTGTCCATCTTGGTTCTGCCGGTTCAATTAGTTAGTTAATTTTTTTTATTCTTAGGCTTTAATTTGTATGTTCCAATTTATTTATTTATGTTAGGGATTAATTTGGGTCTTCAACGCATTTATGTTATCAGGCTTTAAAGAGTAGTAAATTTGTATGTTCCAATTTAAATTTGTATGTTTCAATTATTGTCTTTGCTGCTATATAAGTACTAAATTTGTAGATTCATATCTTCACCTTAGTTAGTATCAGAAGTGAAATCAGTTTGATATTTGACACCTAATTCAAATCAGGTTATAATTTGATAATAATTACAGTCTGGGCCTTGTTATTGATTCAATTTTCGGAAAAAAATGTAATATGTGATTAATGGATTCATAACTTTTGTTTTGTTTGTTTGTAATTTATATGTAAGGAATCCCGAATTCTACTAGGAGTTAGTATGTCTATTTGCTTGTATGTATTTTTTGAGTTTGATATAGCATTTGTCTAGGGTTTTGTTCAGAGTTTGAATTGAAAGCTTTCATTGGTTTTTTTTGCTGGCTTTCAAAGTAAGGGAGAGAATATAGGGTGGCGGTGGATTCATAAAATTCAGTTTTGTTCAATGTTAAAGCACTATATCAGTAAAGGAGTTGGCTTTATGTTATCTCTTTGATTTATGTTCTCTACTAAACGTCTTAATGTGTAATGTGCAGAGATATTATCGTTTTGAGAATGGGCAGGAAGCCCATAGCATGACTGTTCTGCACAGATACCTATAGATGAATTGGCACAAGTGGGTCTACGACTGGAATAAAAAGGCCCGATTTAAGATGGTGATGGACGGATGCACACTTAAGGATGTCCCACAGATTTCATATCTCTGGCTGCGATGTGGGACCGATGTGCAAAGATTTGGGAGGGCGAGGCCATCAAGAAGATGTCGGCACAGGCGTTCACTACCCGACAATGAGTCGTCTCCCACACCGTGACCGGGTCTCGATCGTCTGACCTATACCGGAGAGACTTGAGGTGAGTTTAAAGCATGCAACCTCCCGCTTGGAGTTTTGGTGGCATGCCCACAAAAAGAAAGGTGACGGTGGTTATATCTCACCTGAGGCAGAACGCATTGCTGTAAGTTATTTAATTCTCTTATTTAATATGTATTTAAAATTTGAATATTCTTTTATATTATTTCATTTTATACTTTGTGTATAATATACTAATGTGTTTTTTGTCAGCGACGGTTTGAAGATCTTGCAGTTGTGGCGGGAGGCGACCAAAGAGGTGACACTCAAGAGATTTGCGCAGTCTGCAGCGTGCGAACGAGAGATAGAGGACCCAGGCTGCAGAGCTGTGGGATGAAGAAGGGTAGAGTTGTGGGCATTCCCCATGTCCCAGCTTACACCCTAGTCCCTGCTGCGAGATCTCGACGACGCCCACCCACTGGAGGTAGTGGTGCGAGTGGATCGGGCGCCGGCCCTTCATTATCCAACAACTTCTTCTGGCGAATCATAGAGGGGTGCATGTCGAGCGGTGTTGTGCAATCAGGCGCACCATCACGCGAGCGGATCTATCAGCTGGCTCAGGAGGTTGTCCATGGCTCTATCGATCCTACAATATTCGTTAGACGACCTATGGGTGTAAGTCACGGGAGGAGGAGCCATCCATCCGTGTGTGCGCATTGTCTTGGCCAACATCTTCCCACCACATATTCGACAGGTAAAAATAATTAAATTCTGAATTTTCTTATTTAATTTATGTAATTTATAATTGTATTGCTTAGATAAACTTAAGATAAAACCTTAACTCCATTATACACACACACAACACCGCGTAGGTATTAGGCACGCCTTACAACTTACGGGATTCGATTCCGATATACGGACACCGAGTTATCGCCCAGTTTGCAAAACTGAACAACACTTAGGCAAAAAGCCAAAAAAGAGCCCAAAACCCGCATCGTCCGTCCGAACACCACGCAAATACACACACATCACCGCGTAGGTATTAGACACGCATTACAACTTATGGGACTCGATTCCGACATACGGAGGCCGAGTTATCGCCCAGTTTGCAAAATTGAACAACACTTAGGCAAAAAGCCGAAAAAGAGCCCAAAACCCACATCGTCAGTCTGAATACCACGCAAACACACACACAGCACCGCGTAGGTATTAGGCACGTGTTATAACTTACAGGACTCGATTCTAACATACGGAGGCCGAGTTATCGCCCAGTTTGCAAAACTGAACAATACTTGGGCAAAAAGCCGAAAAAGAGCCCAAAACCCACATCGTCCATCCGAACGCCACGCAAACACACACACAGCACCGCGTAGGTATTAGGCACAAGTTACAACTTACGGGACTCGATTCCGACATACGGAGGCTGAGTTATCGCCCAGTTTGCAAAACTGAACAACACTTAGGCAAAAAGCCGAAAAAGAGCTCAAAACCCGCATTGTCCGTCTGAACACCACGCAAACACACAAACACAGCACCGCGTAGGTATTGGACACGCGTTACAACTTATGGGACTCGATTCCGACGTACGGAGGCCGAGTTATCGCCCAGTTTGCAAAACTAAACAACACTTAGGCAAAAAGCCGAAAAAGAGCCCAAAACCCGCATCGTCTGTCCAAACGCCAAGCAAACACACAGTATTGCGTAGATATTTGGCACGCGTTACAACTTACGGGACTCGATTTTGACATACGGAGGCCGAGTTATCGCCCAGTTTGCAAAACTGAACAACACTTAGGCAAAATGCCGAAAAAGAGCCCAAAACCCGCATCGTCCGTCCAAACCCCACGCAAACACACACACACACAGCACAGCGTAGGTATTGGGCATGCGTTAAAACTTATGGGACTCGATTCCGATATACGGAGGCCGAGTTATCGCCCAGTTTTCAAAACTAAACAACACTTAGGCAAAAAGCCGAAAAATAGCCCAAAACCCGCATCGTCCATCCGAACGTCAAGCAAACACACACACAAGATCGCATAGGTATTAGGCACGCATTACAACTTACGGGACTCGATTCCGACATACGGAGGCCGAGTTATCGCCCAGTTTGCAAAACTGAACAACACTTGGGCAAAAATCCGAAAAAGAGCCCAAAACCCATATCGTCCGTCCGAACGCCATGCAAACACACACACAAAGACCGCGTAGAAGAATCGGGCACGTTATAACTTACGGAACTCGATTCCGACATACGAGAGGTCGAAGTTATCGCCCGGTTGCAAAATCGAACAACACTAAGGCAAAAGCCAAAAAGAGCCCAAAACCCGCGATCGTCTGGTCCAACGCCACGCGAACACACACACACAAGATTGCAGCGTATATATTAAAGTAAGCATTATAACTTACGGGACTCAATTCTGACATAAGGAGGCCGAGTTATCGCCCAGTTTGCAAAACTGAACAACACTTAGGCAAAATGACGAAAAAGAGCCCAAAACCCGCATCGTCCGTCCGAACCCCACGCAAACACAAACACAGCACCGCGTAGGTATTGGGCACGCATTACAACTTATGGGACTCGATTCCGACATACGGAGGCCGAGTTATCGCCCAGTTTGCAAAACTGAATAACACTTAGGCAAAAAGCCGAAAAAGAGTCCAAAACCCGCATCGTCGGTCCGAACGCCACGGAAACACACACAACACCGCGTAGGTACTGGGCACGCGTTACAACTTACAGAACTCGATTGCGACATACTGAGGCCGAGTTATCGCCTAGTTTGCAAAACTGAACAACACTTGGGCAAAAAGTGAAAAAAGAGCCCAAAACCCACATCATCAGTCCGAATACCACACAAACACATATACAGCACCGCGTAGGTATTAGGCACGCGTTATAACTTATGGGACTCGATTTCGACATACGGAGGCCGAGTTATCGCCCAGTTTGCAAAACTGAACAATACTTAGGCAAAAAGCCGAAAAAGAGTCCAAAATTCACATCGTCCATCCGAACGCCATGCAAACACACACACAACACCGCGTAGGTATTAGGCACAAGTTACAACTTACGGGACTCAATTTTGACATACGGAGGCTGAGTTATCGCCCAGTTTGCAAAACTGAATAACACTTAGGCAAAAACCTGAAAAAGAGCTCAAAACCCGCATTATCCGTCCGAACGCCACGCAAACACACACACAGCACCGCGTAGGTACTGGACACGCGTTACAACTTACGGAACTCGATTCCGACATACGGAGGCCGAGTTATCACCCAGTTTGCAAAACTGAACAACACTAAGGCAAAAAGCCGAAAAAGAGCCCAAAACCTGCATCGTCCGTATGAACGCCACGCAAACACACACACACAGCACCGTGTAGGTATTGGGAATGCGTTACAACTTATGGGACTCGATTCCGACGTACATAGGCCGAATTATCGCCCAGTTTGCAAAATTGAACAACACTTAGGCAAAAAGCCGAAAAAGAGTCCAAAACCCGCATCGTCCATCCGAACGTCACGCAAACACACACACAACACCGCGTAGGTATTGGGCACGCGTTACAACTTACGGGAATCGATTTCGACATACGGAGGTCGAGTTATCGCCCAGTTTGTAAAACTGAACAACACTTAGGCAAAAAGCTAAAAAAGAGCCCAAAACCCGCATCGTCCGTCCGAACGCCATGCAAACACACACACAGTACCGCATAGGTATTGGGCACGCGTTACAACTTACGGGACTCGATTCCGACATACAGAGGCCGAGTTATCGCCCAGTTTGTAAAATTGAACAACACTTAGGCAAAAAGTCGAAAAAGAGCCCAAAACCCGCATCTCCGTCCGAACGCCACACAAACACACACACAGCACCGCGTAGGTATTGGGCAGGCGTTACAACTTAAGGGACTCGATTCCGGCATACGGAGGCAGAGTTATCGCCCAGTTTGCAAAACTGAACAACACTTGTAAAACACAAACTAAAATAATTTAAATACGCTCTATTTTGGACTCCATTATTAATATTTTAATTTTGTAGGGTCTTGTTGATGAGACTCGTGGGGGTGGAGATGGCGGCACAGGCGATGCCCGTGGAGGAGATGGTGATGATCACGGGCCGATCTTGATAGAGACTATGGAGGATGGACCCATGATGGGGACCCATGATGGGACATAGATTCCTGATCTTGGGCAGTAGTTGTTTATATTTATATTTTGACTTTCATGTATGTATTTAGCTTTTGAGTTGTACAGATTTGAGTTTGGTATCTAATTATATTGATTGTTGATAGTAAAATATATGATTGTTATTGATATGCGTACGTTGTCATTATTTATTTTTCTTTAGTTTATAACAGGTACAATGTATATGTAAATTAACAGGGGAATTTCGCAATTTTAATATTTTTTTAAAAGTGGGTCATTTCATGACGGGGCATTGGCGGCTGACGTCATTTATAATTAATTACTTTTTTTAATTTTCTGGAAAAACCATTACTGACGGTCTATTTCGTCACCAATGTCGTCGCTAATACATCTTTGCCAACGGATCACCGTCGGCAATGACCCCGTCGGGAATGACCCTCTTACCGACGGCGCGCGACGGGAGCCAGGGGCGACGACCCATACGGCGACGGAAAGGGCGACAGACAATGCCGTCGCCAATGACCTCATTGCCGAAGGCAGTAGGGTCATTGGCGAAGGCATGTCCCGTCGGCAATGACCTGTTTTTTTGTAGTGATACTACAGAATATGGAAGAAAATATTATTTCAAGTGAATATTGAACAAAAATAACATCCCTTAGCTCAAAAGAATAGTACTTCTAGCTGAATATTGGATATAATGCTGAAAAGAACTTGCACCGTATAGCAACACTCAAAGTATCAAAATACTCACAAGGATACGCTCGATAATATAGAGAGAGAAGATTTCAGTTTTTTGTGTGATTTTCAATTCTAACCTAAGCACCCTATTTATAGGAAAATGCTTAGAACACCAAAGCAGAAAATTTAATAAAATATTAATATATATTAAAAAATTTCCTACGCACACCAAAGAAACTAAATTCAGCATGTTTTCAACTCTAGTGGGGCCCACCAACATAATAAAAATGTTTTTCTTTAAAAAAATAATTAAAACTTCAGAAATCAAATATTCCAGAACTTCAATAATTCATACTCCCTCCATCCCAAAATAATAGACGTTCTAGAGTATTTCACTTAGATTAAGAATAGATGCAATTTTACTATTTTATCCTTAGATCTCATTTAATTTTCCATTTGTTCCTCTTTCTTCCTCATCTTGTCCCTCTTCTTCCATCTGTTATTCTGTCCGTTCAACTCCGCTTAGGAATAAAATCTGATAATTTTCTCTCTTTACCTCTTCTATAAAATTTGTTCATCTCCATCCCTCATCCCTCTACAAACTTTCTCTCTCTACCTCTTCTATACCTCCTCTCTCTCTAAATAGAACCGTCTCTGTTTGTATCTTCTGATTTGGAGATCTCCTTTTTCATTCTTCAATCGATGTGCGTGTGAATTCAGCTGCTCTGATTGAACTCGTCGTCGCTGGAACGAGATCACCGGATCTACGGCGGTCCACGCTGGAACGAGATCACCGGATCTACGGCGATAATACTCTGATTAGGGATCTGTTCTTTTCACGCTGGAACAGGTCTATTATTATGGGATCTGCGGATCTGTTATTATGGGATCCGTTCCATAGTATTGGATCACCTGATCGGCGGTGATAATACTCTGAATAGAGTTGAGTATTATGGTAGAGTTGAGTTATCACCGAGATTAGTTTTATTGTATTAATGTAGGAAAAATAATGCTCTGATTAGGGATCTGTTCTTTTCAAGTGTTCTCTGACCGGCTTTGTTGGACTAAAATAGGAGTATTAATGGTGGTTGAGAAGGAAGGGTAAAGAAGGAAAAAAATAGGCAAAATAGTCTTGGTTTTAGAAAACGTCAAATATTTTGGAAAAAAAACACTCTAAAACGTCAAATATAATGGGATGGAGGGAGTAATAAATAATACTTTTATCAGAAAAATTTGAATCTTATGTCCTTCCATAGGAAATTCAATTCTCTACAACTTTGTAAGTTTAAGTTTTTCTAAATTCCAAACAGAAATTGACCGAAATTCACATACGGGCGATTTTGCAGGCTATAATCAACTTTCAGTCAAAAATAGGGTCCACCAACACACAAAACTTGTGTTAAACATTTTTTGTAACAAAAATACTCTTCCTCATCATTTACTCATATATCACACATTCATTGTAAAAATATCACAATTATTATATTATTATAATATAATAATATATTTAAATGAATTATTTTATCAGAAAAGATAAAATATTAATTTTCAATAATTGTCACATTAAAAATTTTCTCCATCTATATCTACACAAAATGAATGTTACAGAATCACAATATTGGGGCGCAATTAGGTGACCAAACCTCTCCTTGACAGAACTTTCTAGATAATTCTAATAATGCTATCTAATAATATTATTCAAATAATGTGAATTATTGATTTAATAATGGGAAATACTGTGCAGTGACAATTATTAAAACAACAATAATATAAACTATCAACGTAGCAATTATTGAGTCACTAAAATAAAATATTGAACAGTAATTACTGTAACAATTATTGAGTAGTGCCTTCTTACATAAGAATCAATAATTCAAAATTACGGTGCAATACCGTGTGCTACTATGCAACAACGCGTATTACTTTACTTTACCAAACGGGTATTCCAACAGTGTTAACGGTAATGATTACGCCGTTATTTTATAAAAAGTTATTTTTGTCATTTTCTCAATCCGACAATATTTCCGTTGTGGGGTCCACCAATGATTGTGCCGTCGTATGAATATTCCCTGTTAAAATGAATATTCCCCGATCAATCGAATATTATATAATAATTTGAGTATTTTGCAAAATTTATAAATATTACCCACAACTATAACATTATATCAAATTCACTCCATAATATTCAAAAATGATATTTATAGAAAATTCATCTTTATTAATAAAAGTTGGGGTCTTACAACCTCCCATTCTTATGAAATTTCTCCCTCAAAATTAGGGTACGTACCTGGTATGTCGAAGAGGTAAGGATACCTTGATTTCATTTCAGATTCTAACTCCTAGGTCATTTCCTCAACATCGTGGTTTCTCCGTAAAACTTTGACTTGAGGTATAACCTTGGAGCATAAAATATGCTCCTTCTTATCCAAGATTTTAACAGGAACCTCTTCATACATTAAATCTTCCATTATTTCGTCCTGTTCTAACTCAATAATGTGGTTCGGGTCTTTCACATATTTACGTAACATAGATATGTGAAAAACGTTATGAACACGAGACATACTTATCAGTAAAGCGAGTCTATATGCCACAGTTCCTACTCGATCGAGGATTAAAATTGGGCCAATGAATCGAGGATTGAGCTTTCCTCTCTTTCCAAATCTCGTAACTCCTTTCAATGGAGCAAAACGTAACAACACATGATTTCCAATATAGAATTCTGCGTCCTTTCGATGAAGATCAGCATAACTCTTTTGTAGATCTTGTGAGGCTTTTATACGTTGTCGGATCGTTTGAATCTTTTTCGTAGTCATGCGTACCAACTCTGGTCCCAATAATGTTGCTTCACCCACCTCATTCCAGCATACTGGAGAACGACACTTTCTTCCATACAACGCCTCGAATGGAGCCATGCCAATACTTGCTTGATAACTGTTGTTTTAGGAAAACTCCACCAATGGTAAGAACTTGTCCCAACTTCCCTTGAAGTCAAGGACACAGAGTCTTAATAGATCTTCAAGAGTTTGAATAGGTCTCTATGACTGCCCGTCCGTTTGAGGATGATAAGATGAACTAAATCGTAAATCCGTGCCCATAGCTTTTTGCAAACTAACCCAAAATCTTGAAGTGAATCTTGGGTCTCGATCAGAAACTATGGATACTGGCATACAATGCAATCTTACAATCTCTTTTATGTACATACGAGCAAGACGTTCAAGTGTATAAGTTTCTCGTATATGTAAGAAATGAGCCGACTTGGTCAATCTATCCACAATGACCCAAATCGCATCTATGCCTTGAGAAACCTTGGGAAGACCAGTAACGAAATCCATGGTAATGTGCTCCCACTTCCATTCTGGAATTTCAAGTGGTTGCAATGGACCTTTTGGTACTTGATGCTCCGCCTTGACTCGTTAACAAGTTAGACACCTTGAAATAAACTTCGCGATCTCTCTCTTTATATTGCTCCATCAAAATGTATGTCGAAGATCATGATACATTATGGTACTCCCAGAATGGATTGTAAACGGTGTGTTGTGCACTTCCGTCATAATTTTATACTTTAAATCAGGGTCATTAGGAACACAAATTCTGGAGTTGACTCGAAGTATTCTTTCTTCATCGATTCTTGTTTCTGGCATAGCACCTTCTTGCACTTTCTTCCTCATACGCATCAGCTCCAGGTCTTTAGCTTGAGGAGCTTTAACTTTATCGATTAAAGTCGGTTCTACTCGTATATTTGCTATCATCACATGGGTCCCTAGAGTCTTTAACTCTATCTCCATCCTTTGCAAGTCATATAAAATGGGCCTTTGCGTTGACAATATCGCACTCATACCCGCATATGATCTTCTACTCAATACGTCAGCTACTACGTTCACTTTACCAGGATGGTATTAAATGGTATGATCATAATCTTTCAATGATTCGAAGCCAACGTCATTCTTGCGTGTTGAGTTCCTTTTGGGTGAAGAGATATTTGAGGCTTTTATGATCCGTAAAGATCTCCACTTTTTCTACATATAAGTAATGCCTCCAAATTTTAAGTGCGAAGATAACAAATTGCTGACTCTAGAGCGTGAGTAGGATAATTCCTCTCATATTCTTTGAGTTCTTAGAGGCATAAAGCTATGACTTTCCCATGTATTGCGTGAGAACACATCCTAACCCTTTGCTCAAGCATCATCAGTAGATGACAAATCCCTCCGAGCGGATGGTATTGTCAGAACATGTGCTAAAATGAGTCTCCTCTTGAGTTCTTAACAACTCTTCTCACATTCCACGCTCCAACCGAATTTTGTATCTTTCTGAGTCAGCTGAGTTAATGGAGTAGCGATTCGAGAAAATCCTTCTATGAATCTCCGATAATAACCAGCTAAGCCGAGAAAGCTACGTACTTTGGTCACTGATTTAGGTTGCTCCCAGCTTTTAATAGCTTCATCTTTGCCGGGTCAACAAATATTCCATGACTTAATACTACGTGCCCAAGGAATGCTACTTCCTCAAGGCATAACTCACATTTCTTCAACTTGGCATAAAGCTTATTTTCACGAAGCTTTTGGAGTATCAGCCTCAAGTGTTGCTCATGATCTTCATGGCTTTTGGAATATATGAGGATGTCATAAATAAAGATAACCACAAAGTTATCCAAATATTCCTTGAATACTCGGTTCATCATATCCATGAAGGCAGCAGGAGCATTAGTAAATCCAAAAGACATAACTAGGAATTCATAATGCCCATACCGAGTTCTGAAAGCCGTCTTTGGAATATTATCGGTTTTAACCTTTAACTGATGATATCCGAAATGAAGATCGAACTTTGAAAAGAATTTAGCGCCTTGCAACTGGTCAAACAGGTCATCAATGTGAGGCAACGAGTATCTATTTTTTACAGTGACATGGTTCAAGTCCCAATAATCAATACAAAGTCTCATACTTCCATCTTTCTTTTTCACGAATAGAACAGGAGCACCCCAAGGAGACGTACTAGGACGAATGAAACCGATGTCTAACAACTCCTGCAGTTAGGTCTTTAACTCCTGAAGTTCAATAGGAGCCATTCGATATGGGGCTTTGGAAATGGATTTTGTACTAGGTTCAAGGTCGATACAAATTTAATTTCATGCTCTGGGGGTAGGCCATGAAGTTTTTCAGGGAATACGTCAGAAATTTATTAACAATGGAAATATCATTCAAATCCGAAGCGTATTTTGTTTAAATCATGACACGAGCTAAGAAAGCTTGACATCCATTTTTAATAAATGAATAGCTTTATGGCTTGAGAGATGACGATGATTGATTTTAATGGTTTGGTTACTTGAATTCGCGATAATAGGTTGGTTAGGAATATGAAAGCTAACAACCTTACGAAAAATAATCAATTTTTGCATGATGAGTAGTTAACCAATCAATCCCTAAAATCACGTCAAATGCAAGTATTTTCAATGAAATAAGATCGACGGTAATGTGAGGGTACTGGATTTGAACCAAACAAGACTTATAAACAGTGGATGTAATGAAGGTTTCTCCCAACGGAGTTTCCACAGATAAGTCAAAGTCTAATTTCTCTGGAGTTAAATTTAAACGTTGAACGCTAGTAGGAGAAATAAAAGAATGGGTAGAACCGGTATCAAATAAGGTATAGACTTCGCTAGAGTTTATGTTAAGCTTACCCGTGATGACCTCATTCGGGTTCCTTGCTTTCAGGGAGGTCACAACAAACGCTCTCCCTTGAACTACTGGTTTTGACTTTTCTAGGACGGCTTTTGGTGCCTCCATCCCAGCTGAACTGGCCTTCCCTGAATGATAAAATCAAGCTAGGTGACCTTCTCTTCCACAATTGTAACACGTTTTGGATTGCTGCGCACAGTTTAGACTGATATGTCCCTCCTCTCCGCATTTGAAGCATATGATAGGTGGTCGTTCTCCTTCCTTAACAACGGGTGTTGATGTTGACGTCTTTCCATCATTGTTGAATCTCCTCTTCTTGAAATGTCCATTCTTATTGTCTTGGCCATGATTACCACCGAAGTGGTTACCATTTCTGGCATGTTGATTCACTCCACGTTTGTTGTCACCGCTTCGATGATTGCTACCACTAGTATTATCATTTTACCGACTGCATTCTCTTGGTTGGGTTGACTCGTTATCGCGCTCCAATAACTGAGCCCTATTTACAACATCTGAATACAAACACAGTTTATGAGACATTAGATATTGACATATCTCGGGTTTCAAACCTCTTAGAAATATCCGCGTCATTCTCTCCTCATTATCAACCAAGTGAGACGCAAAACCGACAACTTCGACTAACTTAACCCTTCGTCTGCGACACGCGATCATATTGTTCTGCTCCAACTTGATGAATTCTACCTCTTTCATGTGATGAATACTTTCGAGAAAGTACTTGTCGTTGAATAGTTCTTGGAACTTCTCCCAAGACATCTTCGGTCGCGGTAGTTGAGTACGCTTTCCGATTCCCACCGATGTCTGCCTCTCTCATGACATAAAAAGGTGGCAAAGGGAACCTTTTGCTCCTCAGAGCATCCCAAGACATCAAATATCTTGGTGTTCTACTTTATCCACGTTTTCTCCTTAAGTGGTTTTGGCTCTCCAATAAACTCCGGTGGTCCCAGCTCCTTGAACTGTTTAGCAGTGATCGTCCGAGAGTTTCCAGTGTTTCCACCTACATTTTGGACAGGAGCCGCTCTCGCCTGATGTTGCATGAATTGCATAAAGCCTCTAAACATTCCATCGCTCATCATTTGATCGTTGTTGTTTACTTGAGGATTATTGTCTTCCTGTTGTACATTATCCTGGGTATTGATCTGTGGTGACTCAACGGTCTCCTGTGTTCCATTGCTATTCTCAATATTCTTGGATGTCATTTTCAAATACTGCCACAAAACAAGGGTTAATTGACATGCAACATATTATCCCTATACTCTGACCGACCAATTAAATACCAAATAACTTAGGTAGGTCATACTAGCGAAGGAATTCCCCGTCTCTCCCCTTCTTGTTCTAGTCTCACATCTTAGCCACGGATCTTATCCCTAAGCTTTGATACCAACTATGACTCCCCAAAAATAGGTTTACATCACCCATCTTGAGTCGCCAAATACATGGTACAAAATTCAAATACAACTTAATAATACAACTGTCGTGAAAAATACGACAAAATATAAACTAAGAGTTTTAATACGAATATTGTCTTCTGAGGCGGTATTCAACTCAAATGGAGTCCTCAATACATTTATTATCACACTATTTTATAGAATAGTGAGGATCGCTAATGCTATCATTTCACCATCACTCCGCTTCATCGACTAGTCCAGTGCTACATTCTCATTTCTCAAGAGAACAATGAAAGCAAAAGGTGAAACTCAACTAACCCAAAGAAGAAATATTATGACTAGGATAATGCAGAATAATTTATTGTTAGCCTTCAACGGTGTTAAACCGATAAAATATAACAAACATCAAGTTTAACTACAAATAAAACAAGCAATCCATTAGAAGAAATCAAGTAAAGCATAAAATCTACCATCTTACATGATTTAAAAGGTTTTCATCACTTTTATCGCTGAGAGTTAGCTTAATAAATAATTCACATCATTAAATCACCCCCACACTCTGACGATTATATTCTTTAGTGTCACGACCAAAATTATCCACGCACTACTGGCGAGGATATTCGTGTATTCATCAATGGTCATGATCATGCCAACAACTGTCCATCAATATACTACGGGCCAATGAAGACTTTTACCACATCATTTGTAACATTATGGTCATGATTATACCGAATAATCCCTGGTCATAATCATACCAAGTCCATCTATGCACTACAGTTCGCAGATGACTTTCAACATAATATAAACATGAGGATGATAAGAATTCAATAAAACAAGTTCAAGGATAAATTTTTAAAGATTTATAATTTAATTTATCCAGAAATCAATAATGTCCAAATTATTAACATGATACTGCTTTGTGGAGTAAAATTCAAGAATAATATTATATCAAAAATAATTTGGACTTAAAAGAAATTAATTTTTGTCATGAATAGTACCCCGGGTGAATAGTAACCGAGTGAATAGTACCTATGAATAGTAACTTCGAGAATAGTAACCCCGTCAATAGTACCCCAGCATGAAAAAGTTAAAACTTATCAAGAATGCTCAGAATAATATTTTCATGAAAAGATATTGGATGAAGCGCAAATATCAAGGATATTCTACTAATTTCATGGAGTATAGAAGCCAAAACTTTAACAAAACGAGTATAGAATTCGAAATCTGAAACGAAATAATATTACTTACATACTACAGAGTATGGAAGAAAATATTATTTCAAGTGAATATTAAACAAAAATAACATCCCTTACCTCAAAAGAATAGTACTTCTGGCTGAATATTGGATATAACGCTGAAATGAACTTGCACCATACAGCAACACTCAAATTATCAAAGTACTCACAAGGATACGCTCGATAATATAGAGAGAGAGAGAGAGAGAAGATTTCAGTTTCTGGTGTGATTTTCAATTCTAACTTAACCATCCTATTTATAGGAAAATGTTTAGAACACCAAAGCAGAAAATTTAAAAAATATTAATATATATTTGTTAGGTTTGTAATATTCAAGAACGCAATCAAATTGCATAAATAAGCGGAAACGTGTAAAAATCAGAGTTTAAAAATTTTACAAACCATATACCTGGATCACCCTTTATGCACAATTATTAATTAAACGAAAAAGATGAATAAGAAACATACCTTGAAGATCCGAAGCTTCCTTAGTACAAGTTCACCTCGAATCCTTTTCGCTTCAACTTGAATCCACCGGGTTTGGTTCCTTCCTTTGATCAACGTTAGCCACCCAAGTGCTTTGGCCTCTGAGGTGTGATCCACCAGGAAGAAGAAGAATTGAAGATGGGTGGTTGGCTAAACCCTAGTTTTCTATCTCTATAGAAAAGGAGCGTACTCTCCAACCATTGGAATTATATCGTAGTATTGATATCCGATATAAGACTCTTCTTATAAAGATATCAAGTAACCTATTAAAATAAGGTATTATTTAATTAAACCCTTTTAATTAAAGGGGCTCCTTAATCTTATTAGGGATAATTAATTAAACTCCTTTAACTAATTTTCCTTCCTAATCCAATTAGGAATAAATGAGAATACTTATATTAAATTAATTCCTAAACTATTTTAGAAATTAAAATAATAATAATAATTGTAATAATATTAATAAAACTCCTCTTATTAATTTATATTTAATATTTCTAAAATATTAAATAATAAATATTAAGCTATTTAATTTATTCTATCGCCATAGATTAAATTAAATATACATAACATATTATTACGATTATGCCATTAACTTCTTAAATAATTATTCTTCCTTTTATGGTGTGACCCTTTAGGTTCTCCATATTAAACCTATTGTGAATAAATCAATTAGAATAATTCTAATCTTATTTAAATAAATAAATTAAACAATTAATTTATTTAAATAAATAATATTTATTCTACAATAGGATAAGCCTCCCCTAGCGATCAACGACTTTCCGGATAATATAGATTTCAACATTAATCATAAAAGAACCTTTGAGTAAATAGTTCTCGATGAATTCAATCCTTCCACCATACATGTCCCAATTAAATATAAGGCATACGGAATTCTTGTCAAGTCTTATTTTATTTAATTATATGTATTTCGACTCTTAAATGCATGAACTCCAAATAATGCAAATTAGAAACTCCTTTCTAATTTCATTACGCCTTGGACAAGGACTCTTGAGTTGTCATTTATCGAATCACATAGGACATTTCTCTTCTTTTATTAGAAGTGGTAGATTCTTTATTGATCATACATTATCTCCATATACAACTTATTATACCCAAGCATACCCTTTGATATACCCTAAGGGTCTTAAGGAATAAGTCAAAGTATAACTCATCATACACAAGATACTATGATGATCTCAAGTCCAAGGATCACTTGTCTACTATCACTACTGAGAATTCCTATTGACGAGCAAGTAAAACTCCATTAGGTATTCCTTAGCGAGCCACGTTCGATGAACTTATTCTCTAATAAGCACCTACATACTTGCTTTAGTGTCTCCACACAAATAATCATGAGATCAATCATCCTCATCCAACGAAAGCAAGCAACGTATGTACCCGATCTATCCGGATTCACTAATCCCCAATTTAGTAATCCAATGATTGAGAACTATTTTAGTTTTAAGCTTTCTAAGAATTTAGATCTCATTAGAATGATCATCATCATTATTCTAAAAGCATTGCTTAAAACTATGGGTTTATCACATATTATAAAACAACATCATGTAGATAATTAAAAGCCTTTAATAAATTAATACTTTTTATTAATAAATGAATAAAATTGTTACAAAGTATATGCTTTATCATCAAACATGATTGGCTTGTGTACATATTACTTTCAATATTAAACATTTTCCTACGCACACCAAAGAAATTGAATTCATCATGCTTTCAATACTAGTGGGGCCCACCAACATAATAAAAACATTTTTCTTTAAAAAATAATTAAAACTTCAGAAATCAATTATTCCGGAACTTCAATAATTCACAATAAATAGCCCTTTTATCAGAAAAATTTGAATCTTATGTCCTTCCATAGGAAATTCAATTCTCTACAACTTTGTAAGTTTAAGTTTTTCCAAATTCCAAACAAAAATTGACCGAAATCCATATACGAACAATTTTACAGGCTATAATCAAATTTAAGTCAAAAATAGGGTCCACCAACACACAAAATATGTGTTAAACATTTTTTGTAACTAAAATACTCTTCCTGCTCATTTACTCATATATCACATTCATTATAAAAATATCACCATTATTATATTATTATAATATAATAATATATTTAAATGAATTATTTTATCAGAAAAGATAAAATATCAATTTTCAACAATTGTCACATTAAAACTTTTCTCCATCTATATCCACATAAAATTAATATTTTTCTTATCATATAAATCAATAATTAATTATTCACAAATAATATTACAGAATCACAATATTGACAACCAAGTTGTTCCTAGGAAAGAGGGGGCTTTCCGATAAGGATTTCTCCTTATTAGCGCGCAATTAGGTGACCAAACCTCTCCTTGATAGAAATTTCTAGACTTTGCCAATAATGCTATCTAATAATATTATTCAAATAATATGAATTATTGATTTAATAATGGCAAATACTGTCCAGTGATAATTATTGAAACAACAATAATATAAAATATCAACGTAGCAATTATTCAATCACTAAAACAAAATATTGAGCGATAATTCTTTCGTAATATTATTGAGTAGTGCCTTCTTACGTAAGAATCGATAATTCAAAAATAATGTGCGATACGATTGTGTTACTCTTGTAACGCAACAGCGTATTACTTTACTTTACCCACATGATATTCTAACGATTGTTAATTGGTAACGATTCTGCTTCTTTTATAAAAGATATTTTTGTCGTTTTTCTAAATCCGATGATAATTCCGTTGTGGGGTCCACCAATGATTGTGTAGTCGTCGCATTTAATATTCCTGTTAAAATGAATATTCCCAGAGCCAATCGAATATTATATAACAACTTTAGTACTTTTGCAAAATTTATAAATATTACCCACAACTATAACATTATATCAAATTCACTCCATAATATTCAAATATGATATTTATAAAAAATTCATCTTTATTCATAAAAGTTGGGGTCTTACAACTGTTGGTTTCATTGAAGACTGGAACGAATATGTAATCACACTCATGTAATGGGGCACCAACTGTAGGATTGATGTCTCTTCTTAGAAATTTTCGTATGGTTGGCATGTTTACTCCAACACTTGGTAAGTTTTGGGTACCTAACAAGGCAAAGTACGTTGTCATAAAATAAAATTGAGCCCATCTTCGGATACCTTCTTTACACAGTTTAGCTTCTCTGTCTCGCAACAACAACAAATATGCATCCAAGACATGTTCCCATAACCAACCATTGGGTCTCAAATAGTTAACATCTTTAAATTCAAACGTGTATAGACCTTCTGGATGGCTATGAGGAAAAGCTGATGGGTCGTGAGTTGGACTAAACCAATGTTGATTTAGCCAATTGATTTTCTCAATCTTCATGAACTTAAAAAAGTGAGTGTTTGACGCCCCCAAATTCGGGTATCTTTCAACCCGACAAATGGTGCTACACGATACTCATAACTATACATTCATTCTAATGAAACGACATCAAAATGTGTGTTCCAACGTCATTCTTATTATATTAATAATAATAAATCTCGTTCACAGGTTCTTAAACCATTACATTCTTTTTTCATCATAATATAATACATATACTTACTAGTCTATTACAAGATAAACTAATCATTCATCTTCTTCTTGCCTTTATCTCTACTGGAAACCTCGGTTCACTCGTCTTTAGCTGCATTCATATGGTTCAAGCAAGACTGAGCATAACAAGCTCAACAAGTACAACAATTTCTTTTAAACGGCATGCTTGAAACATAGAAAACGTATATCTTCAATAACTGGATAATAATTACGAAGTACTATCAATAACTCAAAATAGCATTTCTTTTCCTTCAAAATGTTTTATAATAACAATATTCAGTAAAACATCAATTCTTGTACAAGACCATGAGCGTTTCATAATTTCTTTGAAAAGGACAACCTGACACTAAGTCCGTAAGTCCGGTATAGCTTACGAGCACTTCTAGGTGATCAACCTATAGTACTCTATATTGATCAACACTACATCCATTAAACATGTGTACGTTTAAGTTGTGGCAACCTCACCTGCCCATCGAATACTCGATGAAAATATATTTGTTTATTCATATTCAGGCTTACCTTGAATCCGTACCAAACAATTGGCGTAGTATAGCGTTAGCAATTCTATATTGAAAGACTTGTAAATAAATCAATCAATCTATCAAGATTAGTCTAGCCGAGTTAAAACTGGCATCGACTCTTTCTTTAAAACCATACATATGCATCTCATAACTTGAATCATTTGAAAACCTAGCTAACACGAAGGTTAGACAAGTGTTTAGAAAAACTTGCCTTCAGCGTCTGCTACAGTAAAATTACGTTTCCTTTGAGCCTTTACGGTCTCTACAACACATAACCACATAACATACCACATTAGGTCATGAATGAACATACATGGTTCCTAATGAATCTTACCCTTCCTCTCGATCTAATCGTGTAGTAGATTTGTTATTATTGGTTACGGCTTGCCATCAATCTTTTACATCGTTCTTTACCAACTTATTTCCTTTCTATAACTTAATTGAAATTATTTCATTAATACAACTCGGTATGAGTTAATCATCATCCCTCGCGGCTTACTAACGTTCTTACATCATTATTCGAAACTCGATCGTCATTCATTAAGTACATCTATTGCATACCATTCATGTTCACATTCGACATAGCTTCAACCATTAGTGTATTTCTTAAGGTTTACAATTATCTTAATGATGCTAAATTAAGTTTATCAATGTATTGGTTCATTACTAATCAATTATCTTTATTTCCTTACTTGTAATCTTTTATTACTGTGCATGATCTAGTGTTAGCGCTGTGGCGCTAACTTCTCCTCTTGGGCTCGCACTGCGGCGCGGGCTTTTAGTTCCTAGAATTTGGTCACGGCGCTGCGGCACCATGCCAAGTGTATTCGGCCGCGCTGCGACATCAATTAACGAAGTCCTGGTCTCATGCTGCGGCATGGGACTTCTGTTGAGTCGAGTCATGTGCCATGCTGAGACTCTGTCGCATTAGACAATTTTGTGATTTTTTCATTTTGTGAGATTCCCGCTCGTAACTTTTTGTTATAAGTCCGAATTGGCTCGCTTCGAGAGCTACGGTTCACAAATTACATACTCTACGTGTTCATGAAAGAATTTTATCTATTTGACTTGATAACTAAAAATTCACCTATTAGTCCATTTTAGCGAAAAAAGCGATAAACGCGTTAAGTGAACGTTCAACGCTCGTTTCTTCGTTCTAAGTCAGAATTTAGTCATTCTCGAGTCCGCAACTCTATAATGCCAAATAATACTTGTCTCCATCGAAAACCAACGTTTTCGAGTTCAAACACAAAATCCGACTTCTATTCCCAGAATTTCACGAATTCGACGATTATCGTCCAATCGTGTGCATTTCGGCAAAACTTTGTTACTTAAGATTTGTTCTTCGTTTCAAATGGATTCATTCCGTTATACTAACATCTTGACATACATACTTCATTAACTTATAAACATGTTAAGTTATTACTTGTTCTTTGTGAGTTTGTAACTTATAAAAGTATAAACTACTATGATACCATTTCTCATGAATTATCATTATCTTAATTTTTTAACCCTCATCCTTGCATCTTCTTATCATACCAATTTCATTAATGTAAACATGTTACAAGTTCTTCTTAAGTTCATAGCTTAAATGATTATGAATAGCTTATTCATGACTTATACGGCTTAAGTCCATTGATTAATCATTCTTATTATTCTTTAGCATACATGTTCTACCACTACCCACTTCTCTAACAATGGAAAAGAAAGAGAATCATGGTTTAAGATTGCTTACCCTTTGATGATTACTTGCTAAACCTTAATCTTCTTCTTGCTTCTTTGAATTAACAAAGGCTAACTTCTAGCTTTTCTAGCTTTTTCTCTCAAGCAAATAAGCTCTCAACTTATAAGTTGGATGAAATAAAACAACCAAAAATGAAATCTAAGCTTGCTATTTATAGGACTTGCTAGGTTAGGGTATAATGGTCAAAAGCCATCCACCTCCTTACTATTCCAAGCTTAACCATCAAGTAAACTTGCTCCTCACTTTAATTACTTGGCCATCACAACACTTAGCCATTAAGTTACTTTACTTGCTCACCATAACACTTAGCCATTAAGTTACTTTACTTCCCCACCACTTTGGGTCATCCATGTGCTCATGGGTTGCCCCATGGATCATCCTTGCTTTGGACTTTAAATTCAATTACTATCATCTTATACATTGGGCTTGTATTAACAAATCTTTGGGCTTTACATTACAAACACTTGGGCTTGCACATTTAATTTACATTGGACTTAATCATTCCTACATTTGGGCCTTATCAAATCTCATTGGACTTTAATATTTCCTACAAAATGCTACAAATTTAATATATTTGACTTAAAGCCTCATAACGTATAATTTACGTATAATTCTCGTATTCTAACTCGTATACTTATTCATCATATATGATATACCATCATTTATACATACTCGTACAATACTTCGGATCATACTCGTATTCTCTACCTCGTACAATATCTACGTATTATACCATCTTCGCTTTATTTTATTAATCGCATTTAAATTCCTTCTCATAAATCACTTTCCCTAAACGTTAGGTTTAAAGTCCGCAGGCGAAAAACTGTGTTTGCCATAACTGAAATATTATTGGATATTCCATCTCACCTCGATATTCTATCGTTATGTATTTCTCGGAAGTTCAAAAATAATTCCCGAGCAAAAATACGTTAATAGTGTTTTTTAGAAAATTTCTCGATAAGCTTTTATTTTCGTCTTGGAAATTCAAACACTTTAATTCTACCACGTAGCCAAAATACTACGACGTTCCGATATGTCTAGGTCATAGAACGACCTTCAATTAGCTTACTCCAATAAAAAATTAATTAAATTCATTTAATCCACATAATTAAATAAAATTTTAATTCTCCTAAAATCCAATTTTTCTGTGGCGTTACGGAGTGTGCTTTGTTCCCTCCATCCTTATAACTGGCAATTTCTGACTATGTCGAGTAGAAGGGCTAACACTAGGCTGAGTCTCTTGAACCATAGGTTGGGATCCTGTCATGTCAATCTCCATCTGCCCAACTTGAGGTTGCGTTGGATTTGGATTGATTGGAACCCCTCTATAGTCATTCATGAACAGCTGGTATAATGTATTAAACCATGTGTCATACATGGTTCTTAACTCATGTGGATGTCCCGTTGACAACAACTTTTTAAATATAGCTTTTGCACTCTCAATCTATAATTACATAAAAAATTTATATTAATAAAACAAGATAATCAGTTAAAAACACAAAAAACATTAATAAATATTATAAATTGAACTACTTACAGTGTTTACAGCCACATATTGGTCAATGAATACATGTGGCTCATAATCTTCCCCTTGACGCCTAAAGGGTCGAGGATGGTGTATCCGTCGTCGAGTAATTTTTCTATACCATGTCATATAATCCTCGGTAGATATATGATGTAAAGACTCCAACACTTGTCCTTCTAAACTCTCCATGTATGCATCCCACAATCGAATATAGTTGGCCCTATGGTTTTCAAAATTTAATCTCTCAAATAATTTATGTTCCTTTCGCAATTCCACCATATTTTCAACATTAGATGGATACGACTGGAAATATCTAAATTGCCTCATAAATTTTTCAGGCATTTGGAACTCAACAATGTCGTAATGTATCAATGCTATACGAGCGGCTCCACCTAACCTTGCCTCAAAAAAATCCTAAGATAAACGTCTATCAAATAACTGATATGGACGTCACACCCCATCTGTTTCCAACATATTATCAAACTCTCCTCGGTAAAACAGAAGATGGTGATGTGGATTTTTAAGGCGCTGATATTGTTTTGAATTAGGATCAAAAGAGGAGTATGCCCAGGATAATGCCCTAGGTACCAACTTCTGGGACATAGGCTTAGGGGTAGGACGACCAATGTTGAACCGTTCATGAGCCCACATCATAAGAAGGGTTGCACAACCTGCGAATTTTTTTGTTGTTTTGTGAGTAGCCTCATGCAAACGCCTATACAAATGCACTAAAACTGCCGCCCCCAAGCATATGTTACTACGTCTTCCCATCCTTCCAATAACAACAAATATCTAGGATGCACAACATTTTTACTCTTGGTTGGAAACAAAATAGCGCCACACAAGTACAAAAGATATGCCTTAGTGTGTTTTACGACATCATCTGGAGTAGCATCACCAGGTACTTGACCATATCTCTGTCTTAAACAGGGAAAACTTATGCCCCCTCTTTCGTAGCATTGTTCCCACTCATCTACGACAACTTGTTGCCCAAAAACCCTTATAAAATAGCTTTTGGGATTTTCTAATTCTTCGCAAGTCAAAGCTTTTCCTAATACGAGCAACCCAAATAAAAATCCCACATCCCTTAAAGAAATGCTAATCTCTCCACAATTTAAGTGAAACGTATTTGTTTCACTTCTCCAACGTTCAACTAGAGCAGATACACGAGATGCATCAATCTTTGACACTATAGCTTGATGACAAAATATACCAAAACCTACTTGTTCTAGCAAATATTCTTGTTGTAAAGTCAAGTTCCATTCAGTTAATTTTGCATACATTTGACAAATTTCTAACAAACCCCTATCCTACACGTCCAATAACATAAAAACATAAATCGTCACAACATGAATATTTCTAACAAATGTTTAACAAAATGAAAGTTGTTATACATTAATAAACTTACAATATTTTGCCATAAGTCTGACGATACGTGATTTTCTTGGTCCCATAACACAATAGGATTAGCATGTCCAAGATTAATATCCATATGTTTCCTACACATTCATCAAAATGTCGAGTATTAAATAATATATAAAAATTCGCATAAAAAATAGTAATGTTCAAAATGAAAAATATAACCAAGCACATGTTCTAAATACTAATTTTTATAATATTTTTTATCCTTCACCAGGTGCTAGGGAGTTTTTCATTATTTCAAGTTATTTATCCTTCACCAAACTGTGGCTCTATATGTTCTCTTAATTTTATGCCTCATATAATATATAGAATCGATGGATTTAGAGTGTATGAAAAAGCTGTCAATGCTTGTATAAAAGGGCTCAGCCAATTTTTAGTTTATCAGAGGCCATTACAGCTATAGAGTGTGATTTGCACATAAGGAGTACATGTACAAAAAAAATACTTTTGGTGCAGCTCCTAAAAATAGACACAATTCAAAACTAGGAACTTCATAAATGTATAATCCTACTACTACATGATCAGCCAAAAAAAAACAAACTAGTGGTTTCTAACTTAATGAACTTCCAACAGAACTCCAGCACCATTAAACTTTCAAAGTAAGCCTTCAGTTTATAAATGAAAAGTAAATATAGATTCACAACAATGAAGTGATGCCCCTAACAACACAAAATAAAGAAATTGTATTCAAGACAGACACAAAAGCAAAAATACATGGTCAATCGATCAGAAATTACAGCAGGGTTTGATGGAATCACACATAGAATGGTTTGGATTAGAGGGGTTCGCTTGCTCGAAATCAAAATCTCAGTAGGGTTTAGGAATAAAAATCACGAGGGTAAATCGATTTAGGAACTTGCGAGGCTCTAAAATCGCAGCAGCAGAAATATTGTAGGAACTATTTTGATTTGCATCAGAAGGGTTTGAGGCTCTGAAATCACAGAAGAAGGGTTCGATGGCTCTCGATTTGCATCAGAAGGGGTTTGGTGGCTCACAAAAGGGTTTGAGGCTCTAAAATCGCAGCAGAAGGGTTCGATGGCTCTCGATTCGCATCAAATGGGTTCGATTCACATCAGAAGGGATTCGCATCAGAAGGGGTTTGGTGGCTCTCGATTCGCAGCCGAAGGGTTTGATAATAGATACAGATCTACTACTTTAACTAGCGGATAGGAGGAGGGCAATTTTGTCTCAAAATTTCGTAAAAACGTCCGCTAGATGAAGTAGCGGACGACACTATCCCATCTTTAATCTGCTACCGATAATAATTGGAATGGGCCAATTTATGATCTTTATTTCTTTTAATTTTGATCATGCATAATCTTAGTATGGATCATCTCCAATATATATATATATATATATATATATATATATATATGAGATCTTTATAGTTGGTTAAACTATTAAGGAAAAATAGAGTTTTAAAATTTGAAGTGTGATCCTAGAATTGTTAAGGAAAGTAGTAACCGATGATGTTAAATCAAAGAGAAGATTAATATTAGGCGAGTTAACTGTGATGCCCGCAAAATATGTATACATCACCTATTCCTTATATAATATGATGAAAAATGTTACTGAAAGTTTATACACGAATATTGTCTAATAGACAGTATTCAAACTCAAATGAAGTTCTCATTACAATAATTATCACACTATTTTATAAAATAGTGAGGACCACTACAGCCACCATCTCAGACCATCACTCCATTCCCCGACTAGTCCCGACTACGTTCTCATTTCCTGAAGAGAACAATAAAAGCAAAAAGGTGAGCCCAACTAGCCCAGTAAGAAATATTATGACTAGGATAATGTAGAATAAATTATCGTTAACCTTCAACAGTGTTAAACTGATAAAATACAATAGACATCAAGTTTAACTACAGCGGAACAAGCAATCCATTAGAAGAGCCAAGTAGAGCATGATATCTACTATCTTTAATGATTTAAAAAGTTTATCATCAATTTTATCGCTGAGACTCAACTTAATAAATAATCAACATCATCGAATCATCCACGCTTCTACTGACCAGGATATTCATTAGTATCACGACCACGAATTATCCATGCACTACGGGCGAGGATATTTGTGTTTTATTAATGGTCACGATCATGCCAACAATGACCATCAATGCACTACAGACGATGAGGACTTTTACCACATCATTTGTAACATTACGGTTAAATGATTATCTTAGAATAATCCCTAAATCGTAATCATACCAAGTCCATCTATGTACTATGGGCCACAGATGACTTTGATCATAATATAAACATGAGGATGTTGACAATGATATAAGAATTCAATTAAAAGAAAGCAAATGATAAATTTTTAAAGATTTATAGTTTAATTTATCCAAAATTCAATAACGTCTAAATTATCAACATGAAACTGCTTTGTGGAGTAAAATTTAAGAATAATATTGTATTAAAAATGATTTGGACCAAAAAGAAATCAATTTTTGTCATGAATAGTACCCTGAGTGAATAGTAATTGAGTGAATAGTACCCGATAAATTGTACTTTGGGAATAGTAACCCCGTGAATAGTACTCCAACATGAAAAAGTTAAAACTTATCAAGAATACTCAGAATAATATTTTCATGAAAAGATACTGGATGAAGCGCAAATATCAAGGATATTCTACTAATTTCATGGAGTATAGAAGCCAAAACTTTAACAAAATGAGTGTGGAATTCGAAATTTGAAATGAAATAATATTACTTACATACTACAGAGTATTAAAAAAAATATTATTTCATATGAATACTAAACAAAAATAATATCCCTTACCTTAAAAAGAAGAGTATTCCGACTGGTAGGGCGGAGATATTCTTGAAGAAAACTTATACTTTTTTCTACGCTCAAATCTCTCTAAAACTCGAAAGAAATACGCTCAATATTATAGAAGAAGAATTCTCTGATTCTGATGTGATTTTCAATTCTAACTAAGCATCCTATTTATAGGAGAATGGAAGGATACTATTTAGAATATTTCACGGACCAACAGTTGAAGGAATTCATGGGCTAAATTCTGTTGATTATCAGACGCCCATCTTTCAAAATTTTCAAATAAAACAAATTTATAATATATATATATATATATATATATATATATATATATATATAACCTTTGCCTTACGACAAAGGCAAACTCACACACCCACATTTCTTTTTATACAAACACACACATCATACTCAACATTTCACTCTCACCATACACACATTTTCCTCCACCGCCACTTTTCTCCTACCTATCACTTTCACTCCTTTTCCACCACTTTCAACTCACACATATATGTCACAAATATATATATATATATACATTATAACTTTCTTCCGATTATTTAGAAAAATAAGTAAGTGGGGTCCAAATAATACGCCAAACTTACCACAAATACTTTATAAAAATCCCCTCAATATTTTTAACAATATTTATCATCATTATTATAATTCACAATATTTAACAACCAGATTGTTCCGAGGAAAGAGGGGGCATTCCAATAAGGATTTCTCCTTATTGGCGCGCAATTAGGTGACCAAACCTCTCCTCGACCAAACTTTCTAAACATCGTCAATATTGCAAAAAATAATATGAATAACTTTGTCGTATCAATTATTGATTTAATAATATCTAAAATATTGACAATAATTGAATCAAATAACGCGAGATACTATGAAATAATTATTGTTGCAATAATTGAATCAAATAATGCGAGATACTATGAAATAATTATTGTTGTAATAATTTAAATAAACTAAATGACTTCTCACATAAGCATCAATAACCAATATTGTGTGCTACTATGCAACCACGCGTATTCTTGTACCTTTATCACCAGGTATTTCAACAGTTAACGGTAAAACTTTCGCCATTATTTTTATAAAATGATATTTCTGTCATTTTCTAACTTCGACAATAATTCCGTTGTGAGGTCCACCAATGATTGTGCCGTCATACAAATATTTTCCGTTAAAACGAATATTTCCCGACCAATTGAATATTTTATTATAACTTGTATACTTTGCAAAATTAATAAATATTATCAACAACTATAACATTATATTAAATCTACACCATAATATTCAAAATATATATCGAGAAAAATTTAATCTGTATTTATGAAAGTTGGGGTCTTACAATCTCCGCTTCTTATGAAATTCCGTCCTCAAAATTAGGGTACGTACCTGGTATGTCGAAGATGTGAGAGCCCCAAATCACCACGGATCTGGTACAATCATTATATAACTATTACTTTTTGCGGAAGATATAAACATAAATTTTTTATACATAAAACTTACACACTTTTCCCCAAGGTTGAGTAACCATCACTTAATACACAATTCATAACTTATTTAACTTACAATAACATTAATATACAATACTGTTACGATTCTAACTGCACACGTATACTAAAGCTGGAACTGTCTTTGACATATCCTTGTATCCGACGTATTCGTCTAAATCTGCAATGTTTATCATGATATAGCAAGGGTGAGCATAAGTTTGCCCAACAAGTATAAGTTCATTTAAGGATATATCATGATTGAAAGAATTTGAATAATAAGTTGGCTATAATTCCATAATATGATTGCGAACTAGCAGGAACAAATTTTATGACTGAACAAACATTTAACATGAACAAATATATTTGGACCGAATGGTAATGAAGGTGATCAACCTTTCATACATGATGAATACATGTCATACGCACATGGTGTAATTTAATAATTCTTAGACATGACAATTAGAAATTATTAACCATAAATATAATTGAATAATACAACATGAGGTTGAGTTAAGAAAGATTTGCCTGAACCATTGATTATCGCTATGCAATTTAATAAGCTTCATCTGAACCAAATATTAATAATATCGTTTTCTAAGTTAGAATAATATCATCACAATATATAAAATAACCTAAACACATTATCACATAACCCTATCAGTCTATAACACACATAAAACCTAACCTCAAGTCAAACTATTTCAGTCTGAATTGAATTCGGTAACATTTTAACATTCCGACGGTTTAGTCCAAAAAAATTTCGAGTTTAAGTTCAATTAAACTCTGTCTAAACACTTAACCATTATCTAAGACAATTAATTAACAGTCAAAATATTTTTCATAAGCTTGTAATAATTTTGAAGTAATTATTACTATTTATCATAATTTTTCAATCATAAAAATTATATTTATATAATATAAATACCCCAATTTTCTATTATCATTAATATCTATTTATTATCAAATATTAATGAAATACATATATCATAATATTATAATATATTTATAATATCACAAAGTATTTTAATACCTTAAAATCACCTTTATGTGATTTTTAAACAATTAAATTCGATGTCAGATAATTGCAATTAATATGAAAATAGTAATATTTTCATGACAAAATATCAAAAGTTATATTTTATAACTTCAAATATTTTATAACACTTCAAATATTTTTATATGATTTTTAAATCATTAATTCTATTTTTCACAATTTATTTAATATAGTTATTAAATAAATTAATAATAACAAAATATTTTCTTACACCATAATATAATTTTTCATGATTTTTCATGTATTAAATTCATTTTTAAATAATTTATTTAATATTGTAATTAAATAAATTAAATGCCATTTATATTCCAAAAATATTAAATATTTATGAAATATACTCAAAATAATTAAAACTAATTTTTAGACTTTAAAATAATTTTTAAGAATTTATTTTGTATTTTTAATAATTAAAAACCATTTATTTAATTAAAATATTCATTTTCAGAATTTAATAATTAATAAATGACCCTATAGAGACAGAACCGTAGCTATAGGTGTTCTTGCTTTGTTCTTGAGTTTGCCTGAAACGCTTTCGTATCGATTAACAAGGTCCCTCGTTTGACTAGTATTTAATCTATGATCTAAGTGTTTTATGGGCTTGCAGACGTGTTAAAAAGTTATAGTATAAGTACAATACTACATCTATATACTAAGTTCATGATCATACAACAATATATCAGCCATATCTGGGCTCTAGAAATCATTGTCATAAGTTTTCTTCATTTCTGAGTTTTCCAGAAATGAAGAACAGTTAGAGTTGGCTGCTTTGAATCCTTATATCTTGGGTTACGTATTTGTTTTGTGTAATATAATGGTTGAATCTCTTGTAAACTCATGTATGGGTGTACATTTCTATTTCATCGATCATCATAACAATAACTAAATCACAAGATTCAATCCAGTCAAACCTTGTCAGAAATACGGGTCTTGAAGGTTTCTGGGTTTTCTAGAAATTTGACAAAATAGACGGTCAACGATACTTTGACCAGAAATATCTTGAATTTTATGTAAGATCTAAGTGTTCTAGATGCATGATCATGTAACCTACATGTCAGTCTACAAATATAATATAACAACATGTCCAAACTCTTTACCAATAACAAGATCAAAGGCTTTCAAAATGTTGTCAGACCATTCAGGGTTTCTGGGTTGCCCAGAAACTCAGTTGGTCATGGTCGGTCAACGACCTTTGACCCTTAATATCTTGAAACAAGTCTATAAATTTGAACAAGTCTATAACTTAAAACACACTAAACCATTAACATACAAAGATCTAGAGGCCCTGACATTAGGCTGTCATGCCTTATTTTTCACCTTTTCCAGATTTAAGAAATCATTAAATTCGAGCATCTAGATGTTATAGATCCATGATCTATTAACCCAGATCACTAAAAGACACCTTAATACACAACTTAAAACAATAAATCATAACATCTAACATCAAATCTAAGGATTTTGAAATTTAGGGTTTATACCTCATTTAAGGCTTTGATCTTGATTCTGAATTTTGATCCTGATCGTGGAAAGCTAAAAGGCTATCTTAGCTTTGATTCTCACTCTCTCTCACTCTAAGTCCCGAAATTGAGGAAAGAGAATGGGCTTGAAGCAAATGAGAAATAAAGTAAGTATTTCTTACTTTTTAATCTTAGAGCTTTTTAATCCATGGTCAAGATTGATGCTAGGTGTCAAGAATATCTGATTTTGGTGAGATATAGGCACATGGGAGATTTTTAGTTGGTCAACAACCCAATCTCTTGGCAAGATTTGCAAGCTACTTATTAAAGAATACAAAAAAGGCAAAATGGTCATTTGCATTCTAGATTTAATGACATTCATGTATTTTGCCCTAACCCTTAGGGTTTAGGGTTTAACCCTTGTGATTTAGGATTTAACCCTTAGGGTTTAGGGTTTAACCCTTTGATCTTGTAATTTAATTCCTAAAATTTCCAAATTTCGGCTTTCAAAATAAAGAATTAATATTTCTAAATTATAATTAGAATTCTTTAATTATACTTGGATTTCTAGTCATAATTGATCTTGCTAATTAGGATTAATATAATCCTAATTAAAAATTAAAATTACCTAATTACCAATTAGGGTTTCAAATGTACAATTTAGGGTTTTTAATAATTAGGGTTTCTAATTATTTGAATTCTTAGATATGACAATCAGAAATGATTAACCATAAATATAATTGAATAATATAACTCGAGGTCGAGTTAAGAAAGATTTTCCTGAACCATTGATTACCGCTATGCAATTTAATAAGCTTCATTTGAACCTAATATTAATAATATCGTTTGCTAAGTTAGAATAATATCATCACAATAAAATAACCTAAACACATTATCACATAACCTTATCAGTCTATAACACACATAAAACCTAATCTCAATTCAAACTATTTCAGTCTGAATTGAATTCGGTAACATTCTAACATCCCGACGGTCTAGTCTGAAAAATTTTCGAGTTTAAGCTCAATTAAACTCTGTCTAAACACTTAACCATTATCTAAGATAATTAATTAACAGTTAAAATATTTTTCATAAGCTTGTAATAATTTTGAAGTAATTATTACTATTTATCATAATTTTTCAATCATAAAAATCGTTTTTATATAATATAAATACCCCAATTTTCTATTATCATTAATATCTATTTATTATCAAATATTAATGAAATACATGTCATAATATTATAATATATTAATAATATCACAAAGTATTTTTAATACTTTAAAATCACCTTTATGTGATTTTTAAACAATTAAATTCGATGTCCGATAATTGCTATTAATATTAAAATATTAATATTTTCATGACAAAATATCAAAAGTTATATTTTATAACTTCAAATATTTTATAACACTTCAAATATTTTTATATGATTTTTAAATCATTAATTCTATTTTTCCACAATTTATGTAATATAGTTATTAAATAAATTAAAAATAACTTCAAATATTTTCTTACACCATAATATAATTTTTCATGATTTTTCATGTAATAAATTCATTTTTAAATAATTTATTTAATATTGTAATTAAATAAATTAAATACCATTTATATTCCAAAAAATATTAAATATTTATGAAATATACTCAAAATAATTAAAATCTAATTTTTAGACTTTAAAATAATTTTTAAGAATTTATTTTGTATTTTTTAATAATTAAAAACCATTTATTTAATTAAAATATTCATTTTTGGAATTTAATAATTAATAAATGACCCTATAGCGACAGAACCATAGCTATAGGTGTTCTTGGCCTATTCTTGAGCTGCCCAGAACGCTCATGTCAGTTAACAAGGTCCCTCGTTTGACTAGTATTTAATCTATGATCTAAGTGTTTTATGGGCTTGTAGACGTGTTAAAAAGTTGTAGTATAAGTACAATACTACATCTATATACTAAGTTCATAATCATACAACAATATATCAGCCATATCTGGGCTCTAGAAATCATTGTCAGAAGTTGTTCTTCATTTCTAAGTTTTCCAGAAATGAAGAACAGTTAGAGTTGGCTGCTTTGAATCCTTATATCTTGGGTTCTGTATTTGTTTTGTGTAATATAATGGTTGAATCTTGTAGAACTCATGTCAGTGTACATTTCTATTTCATCAGATCATCATAACAATAACTAAATCACAAGATTCAATCCAGTCAAACCTTGTCAGAAATACGGGTCTTGAAGGTTTCTGGGTTTTCTAGAAATTTGACAAAATAGACGGTCAACGATACTTTGACCAGAAATATCTTGAATTTTATGTAAGATCTAAGTGTTCTAGATGCATGATCATGTAACCTACATGTCAGTCTACAAATATAATACAACAACATGTCCAAACTCTTTACCAATAACAAGATCAAAGGCTTTCAAAATGTTGTCAGACCATTCTGGGTTTCTGGGTTGCCCAAAAACTCAGTTGGTCATGATCGGTCAACGACCTTTAACCCTTAATATCTTGAAACAAGTCTATAAATTCGAACAAGTCTATAACTTAAAACACACTAAACCATTAACATACAAAGATATAGAGGCCCTGACATTAGGCTGTCATGCCTTATTTTTCACCTTTTCCAGATTTAAGAAATCTTTAAATTCGAGCATCTAGATGTTATAGATCCATGATCTATCAACCCAGATCACTAAAAGACACCTTAATACACAACTTAAAACAATAAATCATAACATCTAACATCAAATCTAAGGATTTTGAAATTTAGGATTTATACCTCATTTAAGGCTTTGATCTTGATTCTGACTTTTGATCCTGATCGTGGAAAGCTAAAAGGCTATCTTAGCTTTGATTCTCACTCTCTCTCACTCTAAGTCCCGAAATTGAGGAAAGAGAATGGGCTTGAAGCAAATGAGAAATAAAGTAAGTATTTCTTACTTTTTAATCTTAGAGCTTTTTAATCCAAGGTCAAGATTGATGCTAGGTGTCAAGAATATCTGATTTTGGTGAGATATAGGCACATGGGAGATTTTTAGTTGGTCAACAACCCAATCTCTTGGCAAGATTTGCAAGCTACTTATTAAAGAATACAAAAAAGGCAAAATGGTCATTTGCATTCTAGATTTAATGACATTCATGTATTTTGCCCTAACCCTTAGGGTTTAGGGTTTAACCCTTGTGATTTAGGATTTAACCCTTAGGGTTTAGGGTTTAACCCTTTGATCTTGTAATTTAATTCCTAAAATTTCCAAATTTCGGTTTTCAAAATAAAGAATTAATATTTCTAAATTATAATTAGAATTCTTTAATTATACTTGGATTTCCTAGTCATAATTCAATCTTGCTAATTAGGATTAATATAATCCTAATTAAAAATTAAAATTACCTAATTACCAATTAGGGTTTCAAATGTACAATTTAGGGTTTTTAATAATTAGGGTTTCTAATTATTTGAATTCTTACATATGACAATCAGAAATGATTAACCATAAATATAATTGAATAATACAACTCGAGGTCGAGTTAAGAAAGATTTTCCTGAACCATTGATTATCGTTATGCAATTTAATAAGCTTCATCTGAACCTAATATTAATAATATTTTTTTTTAAGTTAGAATAATATCATCACAATATATAAAATAACCTAAGCACATTATCACATAACCTTATCAGTCTATAACACACATAAAACCTAACCTCAAGTCAAACTATTTCAGTCTGAATTGAATTCGTTAACATTCTAACATCCCGACGGTCTAGTCTGAAAAATTTTCGAGTTTAAGCTCAATTAAACTCTGTCTAAACACTTAACCATTATCTAAGATAATTAATTAACAGATTAAAATATTTTCATAAAGCTTGTAATAATTTTGAAGTAATTATTACTATTTATCATAATTTTTCAATCATAAAAATCATTTTTATATAATATAAATACCCCAATTTTCTATTATCATTAATATCTATTTATTATCAAATATTAATGAAATATATGTCATAATATTATAATATATTTATAATATCATAAAGTATTTTAATACTTTAAAATCACCTTTATGTGATTTTTAAACAATTAAATTCAAGATCCAGATAATTGCTATTAATATTAAAATATTAATATTTTCATGACAAAATATCAAAAGTTATATTTTATAACTTCAAATATTTTTATAACACTTCAAATATTTTTATATGATTTTTAAATCATTAATTCTATTTTTCACAATTTATTTAATATAGTTATTAAATAAATTAAAAATAACTTCAAATATTTTCTTACACCATAATATAATTTTTCATGATTTTTCATGTATTAAAATCATTTTTAAATAATTTAGTTAATATTGTAATTAAATAAATTAAATACCATTTATATTCCAAAAAATATTAAATATTTATGAAATATACTCAAAATAATTAAAAACTAATTTTTAGACTTTAAAATAATTTTTAAGAATTTATTTTGTATTTTTTAATAATTAAAAACCATTTATTTAATTAAAATATTCATTTTCAGAATTTAATAATTAATAAATGACCCTATAGCGACAGAACCGTAGCTATAGGTGTTCTTGGCCTATTCTTGAGCTGCCCAGAATGCTCATGTCAGTTAACAAGGTCCCTCGTTTGACTAGTATTTAATCTATGATCTAAGTGTTTTATGGGCTTGCAGACGTGTTAAAAAGTTGTAGTATAAGTACAATACTACATCTATATACTAAGTTCATGATCATACAACAATATATCAGCCATATCTGGGCTCTAGAAATCATTGTCAGAAGTTGTTCTTCATTTCTAGGTTTTCCAGAAATGAAGAACAGTTAGAGTTGGCTGCTTTGAATCCTTATATCTTGGGTTTTGTATTTGTTTTGTGTAATATAATGGTTGAATCTTGCAGAACTCATGTCAGTGTACATTTCTATTTCATCAGATCATCATAACAATAACTAAATCACAAGATTCAATCCAGTCAAACTTTGTCAGAAATACGGGTCTTGAAGGTTTCTGGGTTTTCTAGAAATTTGACAAAATAAACGGTCAACGATACTTTGACCAGAAATATCTTGAATTTTATGTAAGATCTAAGTGTTCTAGATGCATGATCATGTAACCTACACGTCAGTCTACAAATATAATACAACAACATGTCCAAACTCTTTACCAATAACAAGATCAAAGGCTTTCAAAATGTTGTCAGACCATTCTGGGTTTCTGGGTTGCCCAGAAACTCAGTTGGTCATGGTCGGTCAACGACCTTTGACCCTTAATATCTTGAAACAAGTCTATAAATTCGAACAAGTCTATAACTTAAAACACACTAAAGCATTAACATACAAAGATCTAGAGGCCCTGACATTAGGCTGTCATGCCTTATTTTTCACCTTTTTCAGATTTAAGAAATCTTTAAATTCGAGCATCTAGATGTTATAGATCCATGATCTATCAACCCAGATCACTAAAAGACACCTTAATACACAACTTAAAACAATAAATCATAACATCTAACATCAAATCTAAGGATTTTGAAATTTAGGGTTTATACCTCATTTAAGGCTTTGATCTTGATTCTGAATTTTGATCCTGATCGTGGAAAGCTAAAAGGCTATCTTAGCTTTGATTCTCACTCTCTCTCACTCTAAGTCCCGAAATTGAAGAAAGAGAATGGGCTTGAAGCAAATGAGAAATAAAGTAAGTATTTCTTACTTTTTAGTCTTAGAACTTTTTAATCCATGGTCAAGATTGATGCTAGGTGTCAAGAATATCTGATTTTGGTGAGATATAGGCACATGAGAGATTTTTAGTTAGTCAACAACCCAATCATTAAAATTCAAAAGCCATAAGGCTTTGTTTGGCAAAAGCTCTTGAAAATAAAGACTTAATACCTTTAAGCCTTATTTGGGCAAATCCATTTAAACTACTTTAATTTATTTTAATAAATCATTTATACTATAGTTTATAGTCCCATATTATTTATTTAGATCTCCACATCCAACATTAGTTATATAAACGTATTACAACATACTAAATAAATTTTTCACTTAATTCAATTATCACAAAATTATAATCTCATTATAATTTTATTTAATAAATTAACATATCACTTTCATTATTAAATTAAAACAACAATATAATCATTCATGTTATCTTTAACAACTCTCTAACTATTAAATTAAATTAAATTAAATTAATATGTTATCTAATAAATTTAATTCACGAGATATTTACTAACAACAACCATATCAATAAAATAACAATTACATCAATAAAATATTTATTTAACTTAATAAATATTTTAAATTATAAATAAAATCTTGGATTATTACAAAATCAAGGAACAAGCTTGTTAATCATCTTTGTTAGTAAAAACAAAGAATTTAAGGTATAATCTAACTTATGTTTCAGCTTATATGTTCTTGAGTTTTTCTCTAAAATTGAAAATTCAGTTGGATAATTTGCAAACTAGAAGATATATGTGTTGGAATAAGTTTATAAACTGATATATAATGTTTATAGATGATCTTTACAGATTCAATTCATAAATGCATGATTTAGTTTAAAGAAATTGTGTTCTTTAAAGTTTTTCATTGTAAATTGGTTTTAAGTCCCTTGTATTTGGATTTTAGTTGTCTAAATTGATGAGTTGTGGTTTATATATGTTGATTAATGATTATAATATGATAATTTACATCTAAAAATTATTTTGGTTAGATTAATCAATGAAAGTATGTTTTATAGTAAAATATATACAATATAGTATATTTTGAGTCAAAAAATTGATGTTCAATTCTTATTGTAATCTGCAAATTGATTTCAAAATATGTTAGTATATTGAGTAACGAAAATAATACAATTGAAATGGCTTAATTTGGTTAAGAAACAAAGATTTGGTGGTTGATTTCGCTAAATATGTTGAAATATGAAGAAAACTAGTAAAAACATAATTTTGATCCTTAAAAGTAGATTTTGTATGATGTTTATATTATTAGGATCATGATATAAATACTTAGTGTTGTGGTTAACAAACTTATAGCTTCAGGGTATGTTAAATTTCTGTTAAGATTGGAGAAATTGGATTGTTTGGGTAATCTTGTGAAAGCGAGGCTATGCGATCTAGCAGTTTACATACGTGTCAATAACCACAAGCAAGCATTACAGCTTGAAAATGGCGAGCTCGCCTTCTTGAGCATTACTGTTTGAGCATCGAAGACAATTAAGCTTGTTAGTGCGAGGCTTGAGGCGTATGAACTATGCCATCCCCTGAGCATAACAATTTGTTTTTTTTAGTTTCTGTCCGTAACATGTTGGCCTAACCTAGACCAAGGTGCATGATAAAGAGTTAAACATGTAATGAAGTTCAATAAAAGATTGTAATAATGTATTTGATGATTTTAGATTGAAAAGATAAAGACTTAGAAAACTTTAAGTTGTTATTTGATTAAGACTTGAGATGTTATTTAAAGTGTGACGATGCCTTATTAGATTTAAGATTTTAGACCTGTAAATAGGTATCAGAGATTTGAATATGTGATAGGATAATGAGATGAACTTGAATAGTATATGTAGGGTATTCGGCGAATGTTTTTTATAATTATATAGCTTACGCACGAGGCAAGTTCCTAAAACTTATTCTTATGTTGAGCAAGTTTCTTGTCTCTATTTTGGTTACTATTATGAAAGTTCTTGTATCCTAATTCTTTTACATTGAGAAAGTTTCATATTCCTAACTTGATGTCGTTATGTAAGTTTCTTATCTTTAATCTTTTATTGAGCAAGTTCCTAACTTTTGTTTCTTGCCATTCAAAGCATAAATTGTTCAAGTTCATTGTCCCAAATGAGATTTTCTAACTCGTTTGGATGTAATACTTTGAATATACAATGTTTATTCAATTGTATATTGTTCACATTCAATCTTTGATTAAAATATCGTTGTTTAATCTTATATTATCGTATCGAACCTCGAATGGCTAGTGAACCTTTTTTGAAATTGGCTAGTCCATAATGGATGAGCGTTCTAAAATTCTAGATCCAATGTTAAGCTAATTCAAACTAAACTTTCATTAGTGCGAAAATCCTAAAGTCAAACTGAGATGAACAACCCTAATATAGGGGATTATGTACGCGTTGGCGTTTAGATGTTTATGCACAATACATGGTACGAAGGGTTGATCCCCCTAAGTATGAAAGAAAAGGTCTGTACAGTCTAACGAATGTTAAAGATTGAGGTAAAAATACTTAGTAAACTTGGGACATAGTTCATGGTCTTAAGACCCCAACTTTTATGAAAAAATATTAATTTTTCTCGAAATATATTTTTGAATATTATGGTGTGCATTTGATATAATGTTATAGTTGTGGGTATTATTTACAAATTTTGCAAAGTAAGCAAGTGGTTATATAATATTCGATTGGTCGGGGAATATTCATTTTATCAGGGAATATTCGTACGATGGAACAATCATTGGTGGACCCCACAATGAAAGTATTGTCGTAGTTAGAAAATGACAAAATTATCTTTTTATAAAAATAACGACGGAAGTTTTACCGTTAAACTGTTGAACTACCCAGTGGTAAAATTACAGTAATACGCGTGGTTGCATAGTAGCACACGATATTGAATATTGATGCTTACGTGAGAAGTCACTCAATTATACTCAATTTTTGCTACAGTAATTGATGCATAACATCTCTCATATTATTGATTCAATTATTGTCACAGTATCATCTGCATAATATTTTATATTATTAAATCAATAATTGAGACAAAAAAGTTATCCATATTATTATTTGCAATATTGACAATTTCTAGAAAGTTCTGTCAAGGAGAGGTTTGGTCACCTAATTGCGCGCCAATAGGGAGAAATCCTTATCGGAGTGCCCCCTCTTTCTTGGGAATGATCTGGTTGTTAAATATTGTGAGTTATAATATTAATGATGAATAAGTTCGTATTGATTAAAGATGATTTTGATATTCCCATTGTGTTGGGATTATTAGTGTTAGTGGAAATCGACATCTATTTCGATAATAATGGATGTCTGGAGGTTATATTGACCAATCGGGTAATTAATCGGATAAATGAGCAATTAATTGCTATTAATTCACATGCTTATAATTATTTGTTCACATGTGTGTACTATTGATTCATATTCATGTACTATTAGGGGAGGTGGTGCAAGATTGATAATACTTGCATAACTAAATTAAAAAAAAAAAAAAAGATAAAGGTATTATACTGTAATATTTCGAGCCCCAAAAAGTGCAATTATTGAAACTATATTTTTCTATAAATAGAAGCTCATTCTTCTTTCATTCTCACCAATTCACTAAGACTCACAAGAGCAATTATAGAGAGAGAAACTATAGAGAGAAAAAAGAAGAGAAGTCTGCTACCTCACTATTCCAGTATCAAGTCTTCTTCAGATGTAATGGATATTATTTTGTTCAGTATTCATAGGAATAATATTTTCTTCCATACTCTGTAGTATGTGAGTAATATTATTTTGTCTCGTATTCCTGATTATACCTTCATTTTATCTAAAGTATTGCTTCTATACTCCATGAAATTAGTAGAATATCCTTAAAATTTACGTTTCATCTAGTATCGTTTCATTAGGATATTTTATACACATTTTTGTTAAATTTTAAGCTTTTCATGTAGAAGTATTGTCCATGTGTAGTATTCATTTTTATGGTACTATTCACAAAGTACTATTCACAGGATACTATTCCCAAAGTATTATTCACGGGGTACTATTCACCCGGGGAATTATTCATGACAAAAATTGATTTCTTTGCTGTCCAAATCATTTTTGATACAATATTATTCTTGAATTTTACTCCACAAAGTAGTATCATGTTGACAATTTGGACATTATTGAATTCTGGATAAATTAAGTTATAAATCTTTAAAAATTTATCGTTTGTTTTCTTTTAATTGAATTCTTATATCATTGTCATCATCCTAATGCTTATATTGTTATAAAAGTCATATGTGGCTTACATGCATAGATGTACTATTGATTGGTATAATTATGACCAGGGATTATTCAGTATAATCATGATCGTAATGTTACAAATGATGTGGTAAAAATCCTCATTGGCCTATAGTGTATTGATGGACAGTTGTTGGTTGATTATGACCATGGATTATTCGGTATAATCATAACCATTGATGATTACATGAATATCTTTGGCCCGTAGTGCAGGGATGATTCAATGATGTGGTTTATTTATTAAGTTGAGTCTCAACGATAAAATTGATGATAAACTTTTTAAATCATAGAAGATAATAGATATCATGCTCTACTTGACTCTTCTAATGGATTTCTTGTTCCGCTGAAGGTAAACTTGATGTTTATTATATTTTATCAGTTTAACACTGTTGAAGGCTAACAATAATTTATTCTACATTATCTTAGTCATAATAGTTCTTACTAGGCTAGTTGAGCTCACCCTTTGTTTTCATTGTTCTCTTCAGGAAATGAGAATATAGCTGGGACTAGTCGGGGAACGGAGTGACGGTCCAGATGTTTGCATTAGTAGTTCTCACTATTCAGTGAAATAGTGTGATAATAATTGTAATAAGGACTTTATTTGAGTTTGGATACTCTCTACCAGACATTATCTGTGTTGAAACTCTCAGCTACGTTTTGTCGTACTATATAAAAGAAGCTTCTATTTATATTTTGTACCATGTATTTGGCGACTCAAGATGGGTGATGTATACCTATTTTGGGGGCGTCACAGTTGGTATAAAAGCTTAGGGATATGATCCCTGGCTGAGATATGAGACAAGAACTAGGAAGAGAGAGACGGGGAATTCCTTCTCTAGTATGACCTACCTAAGTTTATTTGTTATTTATTTGGCCAGACAGAGTATAGGGAAAATATATGACATGTCAATTAACCCTTATTTTGTGGCAGTATTTGAAAATGGCATCCAAAAATTTTGAGATAAGCAATGAAGCACATGAGACCGTTGAGTCACCAACGATCAATACCCAGGATAATGTGCATCAGGATGGCAATAATCCTCAGGAAAACAACAACGTTGACAAAATGATGAACGATGGGATGTTCAGAGGCTTTATGCAATTCATGCAACATCAGGAGAGAACGAATCATGTTCAAAATGTAGGTGGAAACACTGACAACTCTCGGACGGTCACCGCTAAACAGTTCAAGGAGCTGGGACCACCGAAGTTTATTGGAGAGCCAAAACCACTTAAGGCGAAGACGTGGATAAAGCAGATCACCAAGATATTTGATGTCTTGGGATGCTCCGAAGAGCAAAAGGTTCCCTTTGCCACCTTTATGTTGCGAGGAGAGGCAGATTACTGGTGAGAATCGGTAAAGCATACTCAACCTACCGCACTGGAGATGTCTTGGGAGAAGTTCCAAGAACTGTTTAACGATAAGTACTTTCCCGAAAGTATTCATCACATGAAGGAGGTAAAGTTCATCAAGCTGGAGTAGAACAATATGACCGTGTCATAGTATGAAGCTAAGTTTGCCGGGTTGTCCCGGTTTGCGTCCCACTTGGTTGATAATGAGGAGAGAATGACGCGGAGTTTTCTAAGAGGTTTGAAACTCGAGATACGTCAATACTTAATTTCTCATAAATTATGTTTGTATTCAGATGTTGTAAATAGGGCTCAGATAACGAGTCAACCCAACCAAGAGAGAGCAACCGACAAAATGATAATACCAGTGGTAGCAGTCATCGAAGCGGTGACAACAAACGTGGAGGGAATCAACATGCCAGAAATGGTAACCACTTCGGTGGTAATCATGGTCAAGATAATAGAAGTTGAAATTTCAAGAAGAGGAGATTCAACAATGATGGAAAGACGTCATCACCAGCACATGTTGTTAAGGAATTGGAACGAAAGCCAATTGTATGTTACAAATGCGGAGGGGAGGGACATATCAGTCCGAACTGTACGCAGCAATCCAAAGCGTATTATAATTGTAGAAGAGAAGGTCACCTTGCCAGATTTTGTCGTGCACCGAAGTCAAGTCCAGCTGGGATGGAGGCATCAAAGGTCATCCCAAACAAGACAAAATCGGTAGTTCAAGGAAGAGCATTTGTCGTAACCTCCCAAAAAGTGAGGAATCCGAACGAGGTGATCACGGGTAAGCTAATCATAAACTCTAGCGAAGTCTATACCTTATTTGATATCGGTTCTACCCATTCATTTATTTCTCCTACTTGCGCTCAACATTTAAATTTAACTCCAGAGAAATTAGACTTTGATTTATCTGTTGAAACTCTGTTGGGAGAAACCTTCATTACATCCATTGTTTATAAGTCTTGTTTGATTCAAATCGGTAACCGCACATTACCTGTCGATCTTATCTCTTTGAAAATACTTGTATTTGATGTAATTTTAGGAATTGATTGGTTAACTACTCATCATGCTAAAATCGATTATTTTCGTAAGGTTGTTAGCTTTCATATTCCTAACCAACCTATTATGCGAATTCAAGAAACCAACCCACTAAAGTCAATCACTGTCATATCAAGCCATAAAGCTATTCGTTTATTGAAAAATGGATGTCAAGCTTTCTTAGCACATGTCACGGATTTAAACAGAAATACGTCATATTTGAATGATATTTCTATTGTTAATAAATTTCCTGACGTATTCCCTGAAGAACTTCCCTGCTACCCAGGCGTGAAATTGAATTTTGTATCGACCTTGAATCGATACAAAAACCCATTTCCAAGCCCCATATCGAATGGCTCTATTGAACTTGAGGAGTTAAAAACCCAACTCTGATGAATTGTTGAACATCCGGTTTCATTAGGTCTAGTACATCTCCTTGGGGTGCTCATGCTCTATTCGTGAAGAAGAAAAATGGAAGTATGCGACTTTGTATTGATTATCGGGAGTTGAATCATGTCACCATCAAAAATAGGTACTCGTTGCCTAGTATTGATGATCTGTTTGACCAGTTGAAAGGTGCCAAATTCTTTTAAAAGATCGATCTTCATTCTGGATATCATCAATTAAAGATTAAAACTAATGACATTCCAAAGATTGCTTTCAGAACTCGGTACGGGCATTACGAATTCTTAGTCATGTCTTTTGGATTGACTAATTCTCATGCTGCCTTCATGGATATGATGAATTGAGTATTCAAGGAATATTTGGATCACTTTGTGGTCGTCTTTATTGATGACATCCTCATTTACTCCAAAAGCCATGAAGATCATGACCTACACTTGAGGCCGATACTCCAAAAGCTTCATGAAAACAAGCTTTATGCCAAGTTAAAGAAATACAAGTTCTGGCTTGAGGAAGTAACATTCCTTGGGCACGTCATATCAAGTCACGGAATATCTGTTGACCCAGCGAAGATTGATGCAATTCAAAGATGGGAGCAACCTAAGTCAGTGACCAAAGTACGTAGCTTCCTAGGCTTAGCTGGTTATTACCGGAGATTCGTGGAAGGATTTTCTCGAATTGCTACTCCATTAACTCAGCTGACTCGAAAAGATACAAAATTCGGTTGAAGCGAGGAATGTGAGAAGAGTTTTCAAGAACTCTTGAGGAGGCTCATTTCAGCACCTGTTCTAACAATACCAGCTGGGCAACTTCTTCATGTCCAAAGTTTCCTTTCATCACCCATTTGTTCAAACCATAGTACAAAGCCACAAACTGGGAAGTTATTTCTCTATAAATAGCAGCCATATTTCCTCATTTCTCAGTTGCTAGAAAATTGTCTGATAAATATAATTAGAGAGTGAGTGTTGCTATAGAGAGTGTTGAGGGAGTAATCTGATTCTAAGGAAAAGCTCTATCAAATTCCAAGCAAAGGTATAACATGACATTGTGTTCTTAATTCAATTTTGGTTAATGTTTGAATGTGCATGAAATCTTGCTAATTGGGTTGGTAACTGTTATACATATGTTATCTGAGCTTATATGCATGTTTAGAATTATTGTAGTTGGTCTAGGTTGCATGTTTAACAATGCTTGTGTTGAGGCTCTGCAGAAGCAGAGACATTTGTTTTGCCTCTACTCGAAGTGGCAGTACGCTACCACTTCTATAAGATTTCATCTCGCTATGACGCTGTGAGTTTACTGTCTTAAACCGATGTTAGTTACCTTGTGTTGTCATGAGCATGTTATTTTGGTTTGATTATGCATGTAAATGACCCTAACATGTGGCTTGATGTTATTTAGGTTATATTAAATAATGTTAGCTCGGTTTAGTATGTGTATTCAAAGAAAACTTAAAGATTTGGAAATGAAATTGGGTGAACATTGTGTAATGTATATTCTGACCTTATGTACAAACATATCAAGCTCTTTTATGCTTTAGCATATGACTGATATATTAATTTATATTGTTAAGCGTAATATAGACTATTCAAACATGATTTAAAATGAGTTTTCAAGTAGAGAGCTATACTAGCTATGTGTAAATGAACTAAATACATGCAAGTATGTTTATGTGGTCTAGTTATATAGATGTGGAAGTATGATGTATAGTAAGTAAAGTAGTTTTGCACGTTTGATTTGTTAACATAAGATTTTCAAAAAGAAACCTTAAGAGTTGAGAAACTAGTTTGGTTGATAACAACATTACATGTATTCTAAGATTTTGATTATCACGTTAGGATATGAATATGCATGTAGACATGATTGACATGTATGCCTAGCTAGTCATATGCATTGTGAACTAGTTGAGTATGATTTAAAACAAGTCTAAATGTAGTAGGACTATAAGACTTGAAATACATGACTAAGATAACATGAGCATATGTAGTTGAGACTTATTGACCTTGATGTATATGTATAACGACTAAATATGAGAGACTATGTTAAATCAACATTTAAAGCCTTGATTTGGTCAGAATTGATAATGAACAATGTAAAGGACAAGATATAGGATCGAATCTAGTTATAAACATCATAACATGTATGTTCTGCAAGTGTCATCATATTTCTATGTGGGTGTGCAAGATTGGCCATGTTTCTGTTTCTCAGTTTTTGTTTGAACTAGGAGCAGCGTGGCCGCTCCACTCCCTAGTTCAAATCAAGCGCGGCCGCGCCACCCTACAATGCAGTCCAATTTTTTGTTTGTGTTCCGAGAGTTGATGCATGCTTATTATTTACCATAATCATGTACACGCACCGATCAAAGATTCAATGTGTCAATAAGCATGCTAACAATAGAATCATATATTTGATAAGTGTTTATAAACTTTCAAAGGTTAAGTCAAAGAATGATTACAAACTATGTTGTTTGATGTCATAGTGTCTTAGAAATTGATTTTTGTATTATGTTTATAAAGGGAACGTAATGACGTACGTATGGGATTATACGACTAAGATGAGACTAACAATATATGATTAGTATCTGTGAATTTCACTTGTGTATCATGGCAAAATGAGATAGTAGGTTTATATATTGAACTTGTATAACTAATGTGTTTATACAAAAATAGGATATTATAGTTCATTAGAGTGGTATTAAGCTATAAGTTGGTAATCGACACGAAAGGCAAGTTTTTTAACTTACACAACTTTGGATTTTGTGCAAGCTCTCGAACTTCATTTGATTCTCATATTGAATACAAGTTTCCTAAGTTCTTTACACTATATATGTTGTATAATCCGAATTATTGCCATATCAACCATATTTATTTCAAACAAATATCTATTACTATTCAAAAATCATTGATATTTTGACGATTATTGCAAGAATTGAACTTATAGTTCTTGAATGTGTTATAAAAGCTATCTAAGTCATTGATTCGGCTAGGCTATTATTGTATGATAGAAAGCTATCCAAACCAAATTGAATTGGTGCGGATTTGTATAATTGACTGAGATGAACAACCCTCTTTGGAGGGGAAACTATATAATTATCGGGAGACGGATATGTGCACATGAGTATGATTAAATGTTATACATAACGTATGGAACTTTAGGCTAATCATCTGTTGTACTCTTTTTATTGGATTTTCAGTATAATACTGTTAATTCTAGTAGAAGTTCATAGTCCTTAGTGACTGCTCAGTATTCATTATTTTGAAATCTCGAATTGATTAAGCATTGAATCTTATTGATATCTTTCTGTCTTTAGCGACTATTGTCAAGAATCATCGATACTTTTTAATATTCTTGAACTACCATTATTGTTATACCCTTGAGAATTTAAAACTATATTGAATACTTTTATTGCTATATTATTTGCTGAGAAAACTTGTTGCTCATTCTTGCTTTCCCTAAAAATATTTCATTTAAGGCAGAGCAAGGCGGACCCTCGGGCACTGATAAGGGAAAGGGCAAAGCTACGAAGTAGCTTCATATTTATTTAGAAATGTTATGATTATGTAAAGACATATATTGTGTTATGTATTAGTTAAGTCTAAAATTTGTTTAAGTATGTTTAAGGTATGTAAGAGATGTTTTAAGTTACGAAACCTTGGGACATGAATGATTATATTAAATAAACGCAATTTATTCTGTTATTTTCGTTGAATGAGATGTTATTTAGTCATTAGATTTGTAGCACATGGTGAACCGAATTCGAGACGTGAGTGGTCTGGATTTAGGGGCGTCACAATAACTCTGATCGAGTTTTAAGGAATGGATTAAGGCATTCATTAAAGATAAATAATAAAAGACTGTATGTGCTATGTGTTGATAATTTATGTGCTCGCGAGTATCAAAGAATGTCACGTAGTAAATAAAACTTAAGGTATTTTGTTGTCAGGATGTCTAATGTTGAAGGATCCAGTAAAGTTAGGAAAGAGATACCTCATATGCCTAGAGATGAGGAGCCCCGAGATGTCCATGTGGTTCGGGAGTAGTTGATCCAGAGGGAGCCTTCTCTATTGGTCGCTGAGGAAGATAGGGGAATGAGCATGTGTCTTATCTAGAGAATGAGGACTCTGAGGAGATAGAGGTGGAGGATGAGGAAGAGGATCCTATGGATTTCCACCAAACTCCATATCAGGTGAGATGTATGATGAATGTAGATAATATAGAATTACAGGATGAGGGTTGAGGAGGCTGAGGAGCCAGTTGGGTGATATCGTTAATACTATATGAAGCGATGATGGAGATTCGGAACTCGACACGCGAAAACTGAACCTGTAGTTGAGACCCCAACTTTTATGAATAAAGAATAATTTTCTCAAAATATATTTTTGAATATTATGGTGTGGATTTGATATAATGTTATAGTTGTGGGTAATATTTACAAATTTTGCAAAAATATATTTTTGAATATTATGGTTATATAATATTATGATTGGTTGTGGGGATATTACGTTTTAACGGGGAATATTATTAGATGCGATGACACAATCATTAATGGACCCCGACAGCGGAACCCCAATGTATTATCGTAGTTAGAAAATGACGAATTATCTTTTTATAAAAATAACGGTTTAAAGTGTTATCGTTAAAAGCTGTTGAACTACCCGTTAGTAAAAATGCGATGTCTGGCGTGGTTGCGTAGTAGCACATACGGTATTGATTATTGATGCTTACGTGAAAGTCACTCGGTTATACTCAATTATTACTCTGATAATTCTTTGCATCATATCTCTCGTATTATTGATTCAATTATTGTCACGATATCATACGCATTATATTTATATTATTAAATCGATAATTGAGGCGACAAAGTTATTCATATTATTATTTTGCAATATTGATAATGTCTAGAAGTTACATCGAGGAGAGGTTTGGTCACCTAATTACTTGCGCATGATAAGGAGAAATCCTTATCGGAAAGCCCCTCTTTCACAGGAGCGACACGGTTGTTAAATATTGTGAGTTATAATATTAATGATGAATAAGTTAAGTGTTGATTAAAGATGAATTTGATAGTTCCATTGTGTTGGGATTATTAGTGTTAGTGGAAATCGACATCTATTCGATGATAATTGATGTCGGGGGTTATATTGATAAATCGGGTAATTTATCGGATAAATGAGCAATTAATTATTACTAATTCACATGCTTATATAACTATTTGTTCACATGTGTGTACTATTGAATCACATTCATTGTACTATTAGGGGAGTTGGTGCAAGATTGATAATACTTGCATGACTAAGTTAAAAATGGAGGTATAGATGAAGGTATTATCTTTGTAATTAGTTTTTTCACATGATTATACTATTGATTCACATGATTGAACTATTGATTCACATTATTTACTATTAGGGAGGTGGTGCAAGTTTGATAATACTTGCGGGGACTAAATTAAAAATGAAAAGAAAAGTTGGAGGTATTATCTTTGTAATATTTGAGCCCCAAAACGTGCGATTATCGAAACTATATTTTCCTATAAATAGAAGCTCATTCTTCCTTCATTTCTCACCAATTCACAAAAGCTTTAGAGCAATTATTATAGAGAGAAATTATAGAGAGAAAGAAGAAGAAGTCTGCGCTTACCTCATTATTCGAGTATCCAATTTTTCTAAGGTAAGGGGTATTATTTCTTTACGTGTTCTTGAAGAGTGCTATTGTTATTCCATCCTTTATTATTACATTGGAACATCACATGATGTGCAAATTACGCATGACTTTGGTTTTCCATTATTTATTATTCTTGGAATAACTTTATACATGCTGATCTACCGCATACGTGGTGAAATTCTTACATTATTCCATTCTTTATTATTACATTTGGAACATCACATGCATGCGTTATTACGCATGACACAGTTCCATTATTTATTATTACATTTGAAATAACTTTTATGCATGCGATTATCGCATGCATGGTGAATTCTTCTATTATTCCATTCTTTATTATTCATTGGAATATCACATACGCATGCGTTTTTCATGCGTTTACATGACACTGTTCCATTATTTATTATTACATTGGAATAACAAATGTGCGTGCGGTCTATCGCATGCACGGTGAATTCTTTTGTTATTCCATTCTTTATTATACTCGTTGGTTTAAAGTTTTGGCTTTTATACTCCATGAAATTAGTGGAATATCCTTGATATTTGCGCTTCATCCGATATCTTTTCATGGAAATATTCTTACGAGCATTCTTGAATTTTACTCCTGAAAAGCGATATCATGTTGACAATTTGGACGTTATTGGTTCTGGATAAATTAATTCTTGAACTTGTTTTTTTATTGAATTCTTATATCATTGTCATCATCCTCGTATTTTTATAATATTGTTGAAAGTCATATGTGGCTTATATAGTGCATAGATGGACTTGGTATGATTATGACCGAGGATTATTCGGTATAATCATGGCTAGTAATGTTACAAATGATGTGGTAAAAGTCCTCATTGGCCCATAGTGCATTGATGGACGTTGTTGGCATGATCATGACCATTGATGAATACCACGAATATCCTTGGCCCGTAGTGCATGGATAATTTGTGGTCGTGATATCTAATGAATATCCTTGGTAGTAGTAGTGCGGGATGATGATGTGGTTTATTTATTAAGTTGAGTCTCGGCGATAAAAGTGATGAAAAACCTTTTAAATCATAGAAGATAGTAGATTTTATTCTCTACTTGACTCTTACAATGGATTGCTTGTTCATTGCAGATTAAACTTGATGTTTGTTATATTTTATCGGTTTAACAACTTTGTTGAAGGCTAACGATAAATTATTACGCATTATCTTAGTCATAATATTTCTTCTTGGGCTAGTTGAGCTCACCCTTTCTTTCACTTTGTTCTCTTGAGGAAATGAGAATATGGCGGGAATAGTCGGGGAGCGGGTGATGGTCGAGATGATAGCATTAGTAGTCCTCACTATTACATTAAATAGTGTGACAATAAATGTAATGAGGACTCCATTGAGTTTGTATATTGTCTAGATGACAATATTCTTATTAAAACTCTTAGATTATATTTTGTAAATATTTTACCACATTGTTGTATAATTAAGTTGTATTTGAATTTTGTACCATGTATTTGGCGACCCAGATGGGTGATGTATACATTTTTGGGGCGTCACGATTGGTATCAAAGCTTAGGGATATGATCCTGGCTAAGATGTGAGACTAGAACTAGGAGGGAGAGGCAGGGAATTCCTTAAGCTAGTATGACCTACCTAAAAGTTTATTTGGTATTTAATTGGTCGGTCGAGTATAGGGATAATATGTGACATGTCGATTAACCCTTGTTTTGTGGCGATATTTGAAAATGACATCAGAGAATGTTGAGAATAGCAATGGAGCACACGAGAGGCCGTTGAGTCTCCACGGATCGATAATAGGATAATGTGCATCGGGGGCGATAATCCTCATGCAAAACAACAACAACGACCAAATGATGAATGATGGAATGTTCGGAGGCTTTATGCAATTCATGCAACATCGGTGAGAGCGCTCTCTGTCCAAAATGTAGGTGGAAACACTTGGAAACTCTCGGACGGTCCACCGCTAAAGCAGTTCGAGGCTGGGACCACCGGAGTTTATTGGAGAGCAAAAACCACTTAAAGCGGAGCGTGGATAAAGCGAGATCACCAAGATATTTGATGTTTTGGGATGCTCAGGAGAAAAAAGGTTCCATTTGCCACCTTTATGTTGCGAGGAGAGCGATTCTTGGTGGGAATCGGTAAAGCGTACTCGACTGCCACATTTGAAGATGTCTTGGGAGAAGTTCGAAGAACTATTCAACGACAAGTACTTTCCCAAAAGTATTCGTCACATGAAAGAGGTAGAGTTCATCAAGTTGGAAGCGAGAACAATATGGCCAGTGTCGCGATCTGAAGCTAAGTTTGCCGAGTTGTCCCGTTTTGCGTCTCACTTGGTTGATAATGAGGAGAGAATGAATGGCGGATGTTTCTAAGAGGTTTGAAACTTAGAGATCGTCGATATCTAATTTCTCATAAACTATGTTTGTATTTAGATGTTGTAAATAGGGCTCGATTATTGGAGCGCGATAATGAGTCAACTCGACCAAGAAAAGCGGTAAACAAAATGATAATACCGATGGTAGCGATCGTCGAAGCGGTGACAACAAGCGTGGAGGAATCAACATGCGAAAAATGGTAACCACTTGATGGTGGTAATCATGGCGAGACAATAAAAATGGACATTTCAAAAGGAGAGATTCAATGATGATGGAAAGGCGTCGGCACTGACACCCGTTGTTAAGGAAGGAGAACGACCACCTATCGTATGCTTCAAATGCGGAGGGAGGGACATATCGGTCAAAGCTGCGCGATGCGATCAAAAGCGTGTTATAATTGTGGAAGAAAGGTCACCTAGCCCAATTTTTGTCGTGCACCAAAGACAAGTCCAGTGGGATGGAGGCACCAAAGTCGTCGAAGAAAAAAATCAAAATCGTAGTTCAGAGGAGGCGTTTGTTGTAACCTCCCGAAAGCAAGGAACCCGAGCGAGGTCATCACGGGTAAGCTTATCATAAACTCTAGCGAAGTCTATACCTTATTTGATCTGGGTTCTACCCATTCTTTTATTTCTCTACTTGCGCTCAGCGTTTAAATTTGACTCAGGAGAAATTAGACTTTGACTTATCGGTTGAAACTCCGTTGGGAGAAACCTTCATTACATCCACTTTTTATAAGTCTTGTTTGATTCAAATCGGTAACCTTACGTTACTGTCGATCTTATTTCTTTAAAAATACTTGCATTTGATGTGATTACAGGGATTGATTGGTTAACTACTCATCATGCTAAAATTGATTATTTTAAATAAGGTTGTTAGCTTTCATATTCCTAATCAACCTATTATGCGAAATTCAAGCGACCAAACCATTAAAATCAATCACGGTCATCTCAAGCCATAAAGCTATTCGTTTATTGAAAAATGGATGTCAAGCTTTCTTAGCTCATATCACAGATTTAAACAAAAATCGTCGATTTGAATGATATTTCTATTGTTAATAAATTTCTGACGTATTCCACGAAGAACTTCTGGCCTACCCCGGAGCGTGAAATTGAATTTTTATCGACCTTGAACCCGGTACAAAACCCATTTCCAAAGCCCCATATCGAATGGCTCTATTGAACTTGAGGAGTTAAAAACCCAATTACGAGGAATTGTTAGACATCGGTTTCATTAATCTAATCGTCTCCTTGGGGTGCTCTCTGTTTACTTAAATAAAGAAGAAAAAGATGGAAGTATGCGACTTTGTATTGATTATCGGGAGTTGAATCATGTCACCATCAAAAAATAGGTACCCATTGCCTCGCGTTGATGACTGTTTGACCCGTTGCAAGGCGCCAAATTCTTTTCAAAGATTGATCTTCGTTCCGGATATCATCGATTGAAAGATTAAAAGCGATGACATTCAAAAGGCGCTTTTAGAACTTCGATGCGGGCATTATGAATTCTTAGTCATATCTTTTGGATTGACTAATGCTCCTGCTTGCCTTCATGGATATGATGAGCCAGTATTGAGGAATATTTGGATCACTTTGTGGTCGTCTTTATTGATGACATCCTCATATACTCCAAAACTAAGTGAAGACCATGAAAACACTTGAGGATGATACTCCAAAAGCTTGTGAAAACAAGCTATATGCGAAGTTGAAGAAATGCGAGTTACGGCTTGAGAAAGTTGCATTCCTTGGGCACGTGATATCAAATCATGGGATATCTGTTGACGTGAAAAGATTGAAGCAATTAAAAGTTGGGAGCAACCTAAATCGATGACCAAAATCGTAGCTTTCTCGGCTTAGTTTGTTATTATCGGAGATTAAGTGAAGGGTTTTCTCGAATCGCTTACTCCATTAACTTCGGTGACTCGAAAAGATACAAAATTTGGTTGGAGCGAGGAATGTGAGAAGAGTTTTCAAGAACTTCGAGAGGAGACTCATTTCATTTTGTTACGATAATACCATCGGCTCGGAGGGGATTTGTCATCTCTGATGATGCTTGAGCAAAGGGTTAGGATGTGTTCTCATGCAACATGGGAAAGTCATAGCCTATGCCTCAAGACAACTCAAAAATATGAGAGGAATTATCCTACTCATGATCTAGAGTTGGCGGCGTGATCGTTTTTAAACTTAAAGATTTGGAGGCATTACATATGGAGAGAAGGTGGAGATCTATCTGGGATCGTAAAAGCCTCAAATATTTCTTCACTCAAAAGGAACTCGACATGCGGCAGCGATGATGGCTTGAGTTGTTGAAAGATTATGATCATACCATTCAATACCATCTGGAAAAGCGAGCGTAGTAGTGATGCGTTGAGTAGAAGATCATATCTTGAATGCAGTGCATTATTGTCAACGCAAAAGAGCCCATTTTATATGACTTACAAAGGATGGAGATAGAGTTAAAGACTCGAGGGACCCATGTGATGATGGCGAATATCTGAGTAGAACCAGGCTTTAATCGATAAAGTTAAAATTTGCTCAAAACTACTGACACGGAGGCGATGCGTATGAGGAAGAAAGTGCAAGAAGGTGCTATCTTAGGAAGCAAGAATCGATGAAGAAGGAATACTTTGAGTCGACTCCGGACTTTGTGTTCTAAACAACCACGATTTAAAGTATAAAATCATGATGGAGCGCCTGACACACACATTTTGCAATCCATCACAGGGAGTACCAAAATGTATCGTGATCTTGACATACATTTTGGTGGAAGCAATATGAAGAGAGAGATAGCGGAGTTTATCTCGAGGTGTTTAACTTGTCAGCGAGTCAGGCGGAGCATCAAGTACCAAAAGGTCCATTGCAACCACTTGAAATTCCAGAATGGAAGTGGGAGCACATTACCATGGATTTAGTTCTTGGTCTTCCCAAGGTTTCTCAAGGCGTAGATGCGATTTGGGTCATTGTTGATAGATTGACCAAGTCTTCTCATTTCTTACCTATCTGAGAAACTTATACACTTGAGCGTCTTGCTCGTATGTACATAAATGAGATTATAAGATTGCATGGTATGCGGGTATCCATAGTTTACGATCGAGACCCAAGATTCACTTCAAGATTTTGGGTTAGTTTGCAAAAAAGCTATGGCGCGCAGTTCTGATTTAGCTTCGGCATATCATCCTCGAAGCGGACGGGCGATCGGAGGGACTATTCAAACTCTTGAAGATTTATTAAGACTACTGTGTCCTTGACTTCAAAGGAAGTTGGGACAAGTTCTTACCATTGGTGGAGTTTTCCTCTGAACAGCGATTATCAAGCAAGTATTGGCATGGCTCCATTTGAGGCGTTGTATGGAAGAAAGTGTCGTTCTCGATATATCTTTGGGATGAGGTGGGTGAAACAACGTTGTTGGGACCGGAGTTGATACGTATGACTACGGAAAAGATTCAAACGATCCGACAACGTATAAAAATCTCACAAGATCGACAAAAGAGTTATGCTGATCTTCATCGAAAGGACGTGGAATTCGATATTGGAGATCATGTGTTGTTACGTGTTGCTCCATGGAAGGGAGTTACGAGATTTGGAAAGAGAGAAAAGCTCGACCCTCGATTCATTGGCCCATTTTAATCCTTGATCGAGTAGGAAGCGTGGCTATAGACTACGCCTTCTGCTGCCAGTATGTCTCGTGTTCATAACGTTTTTCACATATCTCATGTTACGTAAATATGTGAAAGACCCAACCACATTATTGAATTAGAACGAGAGACGAGATAGAGGAAGATTTAACGTATGAAGAGTTACTGTTAAAATCTTGGATAAGAAGGATCATATTCTACGCTCTAAGGTTATACCTCAAATCGAAAGTTTTGTGGAGAAACCACGATGTTGAAGAAATGACACAGGAGTTAGAATCTGAAATGAAATCAAGATATCCTCACCTCTTGATATACCAGTGCGTACCCTAATTTAGAGGATGAAATTTCATAAGAAGGGGAGGTTGTAAGACCCCACTTTTATGAATAAAGAATAATTTTCTCTCAAATATATTTTTGAATATTATGGTGTGGATTTGATATAATGTTATAGTTGTGGGTAATATTTACAAATTTTGCAAAGTAAGCAAGTGGTTATATAATATTAGATTGGTGGGGAATATTCGTTTTAACGAGGAATATTAAATGCGATGACACAATCATTAGTGGACCCCACAATGAAGTATTGTCGTAGTTAGAAAATGACGAAATTATCTTTTTATAAAAATAACGGCGAAAGTGTTCTGTTAAAAGCTGTTGAACTACCCGTAGTAAAAGTAAAAGATGCGATGTCTGGCGTGGTTGCGTAGTAGCACACGGTATTGATTATTGATGCTTACGTGAAAGTCACTCGGTTATACTCAATTATTACTCTGATAATTCTTTGCATCATATCTCTCGTATTATTGATTCGATTATTGTCACGATATCATCATACGCATTATATTTATATATTATTAAATCAATAATTGAGATGACGACAAAGTTATTCATATTATTATTTTACAATATTGACAATGTCTAGAAGTTACATCGAGGAGAGGTTTGGTCACTAATTGCGGCGCGATAAGGAGAAATCCTTATCGGAAAGCCCCTCTTTCTTGGGAGCGACACGGTTGTTAAATATTGTGAGTTATAATATTAATGATGAATAAGTTAATGTTGATTAAAGATGAATTTGATAGTTCCATTGTGTTGGGATTATTAGTGTTAGTGGAAATCGACATCTATTTCGATGATAATTGATGTGCAGGGGTTATATTGATAAATCGGGTAATTTATCGGATAAATGAGCAATTAATTATTACTAATTCACATGCTTATATAACTATTTGTTCACATGTGTGTACTATTGAATCACATTCTTGTACTATTAGGGGAGTTGGTGCAAGATTGATAATACTTGCATGACTAAGTTAAAAATGGAGGTATAGATGAAGGTATTATCTTTGTAATTAGTTTTTTCACATGATTATACTATTGATTCACATGATTGAACTATTGATTCACATTATTTACTATTAGGGGAGGTGGTGCAAGTTTGATAATACTTGCGGGACTAAATTAAAAATGAAAAAAAAAGTTGAAGAGTATTATCTTTGTAATATTTGAGCCCCAAAAGCGTGCAATTATCAAAACTATATTTTCCTATAAATAGAAGCTCATTCTTCCTTCATTTCTCACCAATTCACAAAAGCTTTAGAAGCAATTATTATAAGAGAGAAATTATAGAGAGAAGAAAGAAGAAATACTACCTACCTCACTTATTCCGATATCCGGTTTTTTATAAGGTAAGGGGTATTATTTCTTTCGTGTTCTTGAAGAGAGCTATTGTTATTCCATCCTTTATTATTACATTGGAACATCACATCTGTGTGCGAATTACGCATGACTTTCAGTTCCGTTATTTATTATTATTTGGAATAACTTTTGTATTCATGATAATCTTCATACATGGTGAAATTCTTACATTATTCCATTCTTTATTATTACATTTGGAATATCACATGCATGCGTTTACGCATGACACAGTTCCATTATTTATTATTACTGTTGGAATAACTTTATGCATGCGATTATATTCATGCATGGTGAATTCTTCTATTATTCCATTCTTTATTATTCGGTTGGAATATCACATGCATGCGTTTATGCGTGACTGTTCCATTATTTATTATTACATTGGAATAACTTGGTATATGCGCGTCTATCGCGCGCACGGTGATTTCTTTTGTTATTCCATTCTTTATTATACTCGGTTGGTTAAAGTTTTGGCTTTTATACTCCATGAAATTAGTGGAATATCCTTGATATTTGCGCTTCATCCGATATCTTTTCATGGAAATATTCTTACGAGCATTCTTGAATTTTACTCCTGAAAGCGATATCATGTTGACAATTTGGGCGTTATTGGTTCTGGATAAATTAATTCTTGAACTTGTTTTATTGAATTCTTATATCATTGTCATCATCCTCCTCATTTTTATATATGTTGAAAGTCATCATGGCATGTAGTGCATAGATGGACTTGGTATGATTATGACCGAGGGATTATTCGGTATAATCATGGCCAGTAATGTTACAAATGATGTGGTAAAAGTCCTCATTGGCCGTAGTGCATTGATGGGCCGATTGTTGGCATGATCATGACCATTGATGAATACGAATATCCTTGGCGTGTAGTGCATGGATAATTTGTGGTCGTGATACTAATGAATATCCTTGGTAGTAGTGCGGGGATGATGTGGTTTATTTATTAAAATTTGAGTCTCGATGATAAAAGTGATGAAAAACCTTTTAAATCATAGAAGATAGTAGATTTTATTCTCTACTTGACTCTTCTAATGGATTGCTTGTTCATTGCTGATTAAACTTGATGTTTGTTATATTTTATCGGTTTAACAACTTGTTGAAGGCTAACGATAAATTATTTTGCATTATCTTAGTCATAATATTTCTTCTTGGGCTAGTTGAGCTCACCCTTTCTTTCATTTTTCTCTTGAAATGAGAACGTGGCGGGGACTAGTCGGGGAGCGGAGTGGCGGTCGGATGATAGCATTAGTAGTCTTCATGTGACAATAAATGTAATGAGGACTCCATTGAGTTTGTATATTTCTAGATGAAATAGTCTTATTAAAAACTCTTAGATTATATTTTGTCAATTTTATGTATAATTAAGTTGTATTTGAATTTTGTACCATTATTTGAGTGGGTGATGTATATTGTTTTGATGACATCATATTCTTTTCATTAAAATAGGGCTCTTAGATTATTACCCACCTCGGTTGAAGACTTACCATGGTATATGATGGATGCGTAGAACAACAATATTTTGTGTCATGGAAGAAGAGCGTAAGTTGTTATATTGGAAAAGTAATAAGTTATGTGATTAAATAGGTGTTAAATAAATTGTAATTCTCTTATTTTGAGATAAATAGTGGGGTAAGATGAGCATGGAATCCTGGAAACTTTACAAGTGTAGGAACGTTGATGTTGATAGCAGAGATGCTATCCTTACTATGTTTTCAAAGCTATGAAAGAATAAAATATCGAAGTTTATTGAAATGTTCTGTGTTAAGCTTTAATCTTAGAATGTTTAAGTTAAACCTTAAATATTTAAGAAATTATGTGGTGATCTAATAAGCATATATATATATATATATATATATATATATATATATATATATATATCTTAAACAAAAAATGCCTCCTAAAAAAGACAACCACGCCAACAACCACTCGTTGAGGGGTCTACTAACAACAATAATATAGAGGCCAATGCTAACCTTGTTAACAGGAGCACTTGCGAATCAGCCGCAAGTTAAAGTCATGCCTTTCAAGGACTTCAAAGCGGTTGGGCCGCCAGAGTTTCAAGGGTCTGTGAATCCAGTTGAAACCCAAACTTGGATCGTGTAAATGGAGAAGGTTTTCGATGTTTCCAAAGTCAATGAGGATCATAAAATCGCCTTCGCAATATTTATGTTGAAATTTGAAGCTAGTTACTGGTGGTAGTCGAATAAGGTTCGTGGGGGATAAGGAATAGTAGCGTGGGATAGTTTCAAAGAAATGTTTTTTGAGATGTACTTTTCGACAAGTTTCCGGAACCAGATGGAAGTGCAATTCTTGGAATTAAAGCAAGGAACCATGTTTGTGCCAGAGTATACAGCGAATTTTAATGAGCTGGAAAGGTTTGCTCCGTACCAAGTCAATACAGATGAGCGTAAGGCGAGAAGATTTGAAAAAGGGTTGAAGCCTTGGCTATATAGCAAGGTTTCAACATTTCAGTTAAATACGTTGTAGCAGTACTAGAAAAGGTAATTATCGCGGAAGGTGGAAGCGATGACTTAACTAAGTATAATCAAGAATAGAAAAAAAGAAAGAATGAGAATGAAAACAAGGTTGGTGGAAGTAATAATCAGAAAAAGAAGTGGAATGAAAATCCAAATGCGAGAGGACAGCAATGAAGTCAGCAAAAGAAGAAGTTTGAAGCTTGTACTACTTGTGGGAAGAACCACACTGGTGTGTGTCTGAAGGGTAAGCAAGTGTATTTTAATTGTGGCAAAGAGGGTCACATTGTGCAAAATTGCTTTAGCCCAAAGAAGAAATCTTGTTTCACTTGCGGGTTGAAGGATCATATGGTCCGTGATTGCCCTAGAAAGACAGCAGAATGAGCAAGTGGAGGTAAGTGAAGCAACAACTGTGACAACCCGAGAATTTAGATGATTATTTAAATCTTAAATTATTGAATAAAGGTTAAATAATAAACCTAGACATAAAATAAGTGAATGGATTCGATATTTTCATGAAGCAATTTTGTGATTTAAAATTTCTGTGGTGAATTATTCAGGATTAAGGATATAAGTGAATATGTTCTCACTACACCAAAAATGGCCTCTAGTGAAGGACAAATCCTTCACTAAAGGCCCTATATCACTCACAAATGATTTATTGCAAAGAAATATTTTCTTCACACGAATGCTCGCATTAGACTTCCTCGCAATTGAGTATCCTTCGCTAAGTAGTAACTAAATGTATTTTGTGAAGGATATATTGTGAATAACATTTTTATTCACAAATTGTATTTAGTAATGAAATATTGTTATTTAGTGAAAGATTGGTTTCCTTCACAAATAATATTTTAAGAAGGACTATTTAAAAGTAGTGAATAATTTTATTCCCTCACAAATAATATATTGTGAAGAAAAAATTTATTTAATGAGAGAAAATTTTTCTTCACTAATTATAAATTGAGAATGTATCTTCAAATTAGTGAGGGAAATAATCCTTCATTGATGACTAACTAATTAACTAGAAAAGATTTAGTGAAGAAAATAATCCTTCATTAAAATCCACTTCTCAAGTAAAATCCTTCACAAATAATAAATTTCTAAAAAAATTAATTGATAAATAATCAAAGTTTATTGCAAATTATAATTAATTTTCAAATCACCGATTTCATATTTATTATTATTATTATTATTAAATGTTATAATAAATATTAAATTTAATATTTCAAGTTAATATAGATCATGTCATATATACTTGTTTCAAACTAATTGATAAACTGCATAAAGAGCCAAAAATTAAAACTAATACTCCATATATAAATAGATAATGCTCAAGTCGCAATAAGTACAGAATTTGTTATTGTATCTTGATCTCCCAAGGATCATAGTACTTACAATATTTAATAACTAACATAAGAAAACTGAAAAAATAACGAGCTAGAAGGAATTAAGTGTACATTATGTTAGGTCCACTTCATCGTCATTTTCTTCAAGGAAATCAAGGTTAGGCCTGTAAAGTTCCTCCTGCAAAAGAAACACCAAAATTCAATTTCAACAAGATGAGGAATATATAAAAAAAAAAACCTAGTGAATTTAAATTAATAGATAAAGAGAGATTAATGAAGGACAAAGACAAAAATATAATTATTAGTACTATATCCTGACTAAAATACAAAACATGTACAAGAGTTAAATACGTACATTAAATACATTTGCAAGTCATAAAAATGCACATCAATTAGCAATTAAAACTGTAAATATTGGTTGACTAAACTAAAAATCAGGCATACATACTAAAGGAAATAGGTGGTGAGTTGTGGCTGAAGTATTATAGCCTTTTCTCTGCTCAGAAAAAATCAATGTTTCTCTTCCTGTATCAAGCCCCAATATATCGTGCATAATGGAATGCCAAATGCAGGCTTCACATAGAAATGATAGGCAGCGAAACTAGTATGAAACAACTCCTAATGTCATCCTAGGGGGTAATATCCTAAGACTTAGCTGGATGCAGATTCAAAAAAGCTGTTACAAGAAGGGAAGTTCGTGCTGATGACAGTAGCTCCGACACTTCTGAAATGGATTTTCTAGGAGGTGACCTTGCTGTTACTGCCTTTGCAGACCTTTCTTTTGATCTACCATTGAGGGTGCTCAGAGAAGCAGGTATACATGGGCACACATTTGCTTGTGCTGGGAGCCTTAACAAGTTGACAGAGAATGCATCCTGGATTTGTCTTTCCAGAAATTCCGTGATTCTTTCCAAAGTTCAGTAGGACTTGGGATAATTGTACCAACCAGACTATTCCGCATGGAGGTCAGAATTTGTCCTGCAAAATTTATATTTCCTCCGTTCCAAAATATAGGGTCATTATTGACTTTTTAAAGTCGACCTAAGATATTTTTAAAGTCAACTTAAGATATCTTCATAACTCATAATAAGCTCATTAACCTTTTTGCTTTGGGACATATTCAGTTTAAGATTGGGCGTGCTCTCAGCTCTGTAGTAAATATAAATAGGAAGAGTGGTCAGAATACTCTTAATAATACCAATCTACCCACCCTTATACAAGTATGTCCCCCTAATCTCCTTCAGTTGGTTCGGAGAAAAAGGGAGGCATGACACCATTTCCTACGCCCTATGCTTTAGTCGGACCCAGCTCTATCAACTGGTTTGGTTTTTGAATCACATACTTTCAAATTCCTCATTGATCGGATCCAATATATTCATAAGCAATGTGAGAAGCCCCCATAACCCAGACAGAAGATTTAGTGATTTCACAATTCAAAATACTCCCTCCATTCCAAAATTGTAGATATATTTCTAAAACGACAACTTTAAGGAAAACTTTATATTTCTATATCATATCCCTAACATTTTCTATAATGTACTAGTGGTCATTTGCTATAAATGTAAGAATGAAGATATGAGGGTACTCAACCTACCTAGTGTATAAGTAATGGCATCCTAGGAACTTCACTTTATAGTCTAAAAACTAAAAATGTATATTTAATTTTAGAAACTAAAAAGACCTACCAAGTCTGCCAGGGGGACATTGAGACAAGATTTTGACCAAGGCCAGAAAAAGCCCTTGATTCTTAGTATCCCAAAAGCCCATAAGAAGTCATCCACTGTTATATAAAAAGGAAAAAGCTACTGTTAATCTATCTTTGCAGTACCTCTGTATTTATGAACAATATTGATCCCATCAAATATACGTATTTTGGAGTCCTCTGATGTTATCATAACTTTTTGAGAGTCCGGTGAAAAATGCAAGAAATATTGCCACTCAATGTTAACAACATTCAAGAGATTAAAGTGCACGATATAGCGGTCGCAAGACTTCAAAGATTAACAACCTGAATGCCAGTAATTCCGTTGCCCAAGTATTTCTTTTTACCATGAATATGTATTTCAGCATTAAGTAGAAGATTATTGTCTATAGAACCACAACTTCCAATTAGGCACACTCCCCAATAAAATGTGAACCTTATCATCAATTAATCATCCTAAAGTGCAAACTAACAGATTGATACTAGTAGTTTAACATATAAATGTTATGCTCAAGTATCAACAATCATACTCTGCCATTTGGGTGGTAACATATGGCAGTTGTCACATCTCGTGCATCAGCCCAATGCACTACTCAACTCTCAGTTACTCCCCAGATTCTAACTTTTCCATCAATGGAGCCACTAATGAAGTAGTTTTCATCAACAGGATTGAACTGAGTGTATGTCACTGTTTAATCCACGAGGGAAAAAATGACAATATATCCTAGAATTTTAATGAAATGAAAATCTTCAGGGAAAACAATAAATATAAGTACCAAAATAATGGGACGGAATGATAATAAACAACTTTTTCATATTTACCATAGTTGTTGTGATGGAATACGCCAAGACGTTCCTCGTGTCCCACTTGCCATGGGCGAACAGTCTTATCCTTGGACGAGGAAAGAAGACACTGCAACCAAAAATCTAATTAGATTTATATAAACTACGAAAAAAAATTGGAAAAATTTTAGTAAACATCAGTAAGTAGCAGTTGCAATAACTCACATTGGAATTAGACCAGTCCAGGAGAAAGATGTCACTGGTATGACCATGAAACTCTAGAAGTGGCAACTCTTCAATCTGGAATAATAACTGAAGCCTGGCTTAGCCTTTTTATATCGGAACAGGATTTCCCTACTTTCCCTTGGCTATTACATTCGGCATATAACTTTTGCTGGAGGTGCACACTGATGTAACCCTCCAAATGCGTTCAACCCCATCTTCACCACCACTTGCCAAATATTGGCCATCTGGACTAAACTTCATTGTCCAAATTTAGCAGTAATCTAGAGTAATTGTATGGTATAAGCCTCGAGATTTGTGGTTAAATTTTTGTATTTTTAATTTGTTTTTTTGAGATTTTCAGGCGGCGCAGCAGAGCACAAATGGAGTTACATATCTGCAAACTCACTTTACTGCTCAAATAGTACCCTCATTTATGTGCATAATTCGTACAAAATACTGTAATCAAAAGCTAATTTTACACAAAACTAGACAAAACAGTATGATGTTTCGGATACAACAAACGTACATGCTTTTTGACACCCTGCCTTACAACCCAGACTTCTTTTTCATTTGCCTTCTTGTCTGATAGATATCTATTATAATCATCCCAAGCCTCTTTTGTTGATGAGAGAACAAATATAAAAATGAGAGGGTCCCATGTACTTGCAGGATTTACTGGGGTAATAAATGACCAGAGTTGAAGGCATGCAATCAACAGAAAGTACTTGTTCATGAATCGGCTGGAAACAAGGTAAAGAAATTTGTTAGGCACATTGGAAAAGTTCTAAAAACAAGCTGTAGGACCAAGTATTGATCATATAAGCAGAATCATATCTACAGCTTCACAAAACATTAATAAAAAAAACAAATGTTCGGAGATAGAACTTTGTTAGGCCTGCGATTTTGATAGAGTTCATTAGTAATTTAGTATTCAATCTATGTAAAACCAAAGACCACACAAAAACCTCAACTGTGGAAGGGACCTTGGCTTTCCAAATGTACGAAGCTAATGAAAATGGATTAGGAACATTAGAGCAAGTCAAAAAAGAGGAGTAACAATATCAGACATAGTAAAATACATCTGACAAACTATTTGATGCATCCTGCAATCTTTTAACATAAAAAGTCATGAATGAAAGAACAAAGCAGCCAAAAAACACAATAATTTGATAGATATGTAAGCCTACTTGATATTTGTAAAAATTTGCATTCTTAGCTCAACTATAATAATGTATACATCCAAAGAGTTTCTGAATTACCTGAATTGCTCCAATAAATTTTTTGGGAGAAAGTTCAACACGGTATACTTTCTGTTTGATATGCGGTTATCGCAATAAAGATCTTGGGAAAGATTGTCATCATTGATATAAACAAATCGCTTCATGATTTAATTAAACTTAAACGCACAAAATCATGTTCCAGTTTGTTCACTCCGAAGTATAATGTGGAGCTGCACAACAATAGGAGCTAGATTCTGAGCTTCATATCCTGCAAAAAAACAACAATAATGAGGCTTCAAAGTAACCCGTCATGGCATCTTTTAATTATAACTAAAAAACTATCGCCCATAAGCATCAAAATTTAGGAGCCAATTCCAGTGTTTACAACAATTCCCACTTACGTTTATGGGTTTTCAAGTCCCCCAACACACAAACACGAAGCTAAGTACTAGAGGAAGTATGAACACATAACAGTTTAGTTTGGTCACTATTCAATCTTGATCTGATCGCTGACTATTGGTCATAACAGTTGAGAAAAAGCTGTTATGAGCCAGAATTTGTTAACCCCTGTTGAGAAAATTCAGATGAGAATCAAATATTGAAAACCCATTTTAGAATTTCATGGGAATCAGCCCAATTTTCCATGTCAAATCCAATACCCCAACTGGGTAGAACAATTTCAAACATGAATATCAATACAAAAAACTGACATTTTGAGCCTCATAATAGTAATCAGCACACAAACCACAATTCAATGATAAACATATCCAAATCGGAGAACAAAATCGATAATACTCAAATTGAAGACTAACCTTTAATTAGATTTAATGTAATACCCCAATGGAGGAGAAGATGGACAAATCAACCGCCGCCGTCGCCGAAAAATAATGCCACTTCCAAAAATTAGGGCTTTTATTTCAAAATTAGGGATAAAGTGAGAGAAGATATAGAGGGGAAAGAAAGAGGAGAGGGATGAGAAGGAAGAGGGATATGAGGGAGAGGAGAGGAGAGGAGAGGAGAGGGAGAGGGCTGGACTGAGGGCTCGAAGGAGAGGTAGATGAGATGAAGAGAGCAATAGAGTTCTGCGTTAGTTTTCTTTTTAGTTGCTTCTCTGCTCCGTGTAATTAAAAACTTACTTTTAATTGACGGAATTTTCCATCGAATAAATTTTATCGAAAATAATTATTTCGGAAATACCCGATTTTCTTGTATTGATTTGGGCTCGACTGAATATATTTTAAGGGAGTGATAGGACTCATCTCTTCAAAAAATAAAATTTAGATAACATTTTTAAAAAAAAAAAAAACTCTTTTATAAGTAATATTGTAAGTTACAATTATTATAAATAAATTTACTGCTATAAAAATTTTAATGTATTTATATTATAATTTATATTCACCATAATTAATTCAAAAAAATTTATTTAGAACAAAATAGCGACCAATTTTATTCCTCGCAAAAAACTTCTGAATAATAATATATATTGAGTAATAATTCCTTCACTAATTATATTTTTTCCTCGCAAATTTTCATCATAAATTGGCTCCAAAAATCTTTCTATCGCTCCAATTTTGCAAGGAAAAAAATATAAATTGCGAAGGATATTTCTTTCGCTAATAACTATATTGTCACTATACTTTTTTCCTTCACCATTCCTTCGCTAAACAACTCCTTATGTGAAGGAATAAATTCTTTCACAAAATTTCCTTCGCTAGAGGCCATTTTTGGTGTAGTGTCTGTATTATATGTGTATAATATGTGGTTAAGGGTTAAGGATTGACCAGATAAGTTATATTAGTGGCAAAACCTATTATTATATTAATAACGTCAACGTTTAGCTAGAAAATTCTTATGATTTCTAAGAAACCCTAAAAACGGTTCTGGAAACCCTAAATTTAGTTCTGGGAATTTGAAACCTTAATTCGATAGTTGAAAACCCTAATTTGGAAATTTAAATGTTATGTATAAGGTTTTGGTAATTAATCACAAATCTAATTAGGGATAACCCTAATGATTAATTAGAATTCTAATAGTTATAAACCATAATTATTAGAAAGCTTAATTTTTTATATTTGAAACCTTAATTGGTCATTAGGTAATTTTAATTTTAATTTTAATTAGAAAATATTAATCCTAATTAGCAAGCTTGATTTATGATTAGTAAATTTTAATATAATTAGAGAATTCTAATTATAATTTAGAAATATTAATTTTCTATTTTGAAAATCAAAATTCGGAAATCTTAGAAATTAAAATTTAAAAATCTAAAGGTTAAACCCTAAACCCTAAGGGTTAAACCCTAAACCTTAAGGGTTAGGGTAAATGACAAGTATGCCTTTAAAATGAAATACGAAATCACCAAAATGCCCTTTTCTTAAACCTTAAGTAAAAGAGTTTGCAATATTGGTGAGTCATCACTCTAATGTTTATCACATGTGCTCAAATCTATCTCAAATCTGATTTTTGTGCCACCTTGCAACATTACATACATTGAATCTAACTTAAGAGATTTAAAGTAAGAAAAGTTACTTTACTTTTAATTTTTCTCCAAGACTTTCTCTCTCTTAAAATTTCGAAATGGGGAGTGAGAGAGAGTGAGATGCAAAGCCAAGATCACCTCTTAGCTTAACAAGATCAGATCATCAAGATCAGAATCAAAAATGGAGCATCAAAGTGGTATAAACCCTAATCTTAAAAATATATGTGATTCATGTTATGTGTTGTGTTTAGATGCTTAAAGTTATGTTAGAAGATGACATTTAGTTATCTGGGTTGTTAAATCCCAGATCCATAATATTAAAGTGCTCGAAATTGAAGATTTTTTAAATCTGGAATTTTTTTTAAAAGTTGTCTGACAGCCTTATGTCAGGACTTGTAGATCTGAGTGTGTTTGATGTTTAGTGTCTTTTATGTTATAGATCTGTTCTTTGTTGATAGGACTTTGATTTGGAACTTGAATCAAGCCCATATCATGTATAGATTGCAAGATACAATCGGTCAAAGTGCGTTGACCGAGCATGAAACTAAGAATCTGGGCAACCCTGAATTTTCCAGGTGGCTCTAACAAGCTTTTCAAAGCCTATGATCTTACTGATATTTACTGTTTTGGCCAAGTTGTTGGTTGGATGTTGTCGATTGGTATACGAACTACAAATTCAAGCTATTAGATCACCTAGATTAGCAGTAGAATCGAAGATAATTGTGGTCAAACCACCATTGACCATCACGACGGATGAAGATTCTGGGTAACCCAGAATCTTCAAGGAGCAGTTTCTTGGCACCACTGTGACCGATCCAAATCTTACGTTGTTAAGTTGATATTATGTTATATAATTGTTCCTTGACATGTAGTCTACATGATTAAACCTTGTAATCACATTAAGAAAGCTCAGGATGCAAGTTATTAAGATCATAAGTGGCCAACTCGGACTGTTCTTCATTTCTAGAAAACCCAGAAATGAAGAACAGGTTCTGACAAGTTTTCTGAAGCTCTGATCTCTCTGTTGTGTTAGAGTTTGGTCATGTAATTTGTTTAGGGTTGTAGTATTACATCAGTACTACAACATTAACTTAATAAGTTTCCCAGAAAACTTATAAGCATGAATCTAGAACTGGTCAAACTACCTACCCCGTAAACTGAGGTTGAAGATCTGGGCTTGGGCCAAGAACACGAAGAACACCTATAGCGATAGTCATGTCGCTATAGGCATCCTTTAGCGACGGTTTCTTAGAAAAATAATTATTTTTATTAAATAAATAGTTTTTAATTATTAAAAATACAAAATAAATTTCTAAAAAATATTTTAAAGTCCAAAAATTACTTTTTAATTATTCTGAATATATTTCATATATATTTAATATTTTTGAATAATAATGGTATTTAATTTATTTAATTATAATATTAAATAAATTATTTAAAATGATTTTAATACATGAAAAACATGAAAAAATATATTATGGTATAAGAAAATGATTTAAGTTATTTTAATGACTTATAATATTTTGTGAGGAATTTCATTATTAATGACAATTAGTTTATTTCATAAATATATTAAATAAATTATAGAAAAATAAAATTAATGATTTAAAAATCATATAAAAATGATTTAAGTGTTATAAAAATGTTTTAAGTTATAAAATATAACTTTTGATATTTTTTTCATGAAAATATTAATATTTTAATATTAAAAGCAATTATTGGATAATGAATTTAATCGTTTAAAAATCATATAAATATGATTTTAAGGTATTAAAATACTTTGATATATTATAAATATATTATAATATTATGTTATGATTTTCATTAATATTTAATATTAAATTAATATTAATGATAAAGGAATTATGTGGTATTTAATTCATATAAATACAATTATTAATGATTGAAAATTCATGATAAATGATAATAATTATCTGAAAATTATTACGAGCTTATGACAAATATTTTGACTAATAATATAATTATCTAAGATAATTGTTAAGTGTTTAGGCAGAGTTTAATTGAACTTAAACTCGATATTTGTCCGATTAGGCAATCGGGATGTCAGAATTTGTACCGAACTCGACTCAGATTGTAAAAGTTTGACTTGAGGTTAAGTCTTATGTGTGTTATAGACAGATATGATTATGTGATAATATGTTTAGGTTATTTTAAATACTGTGGTGATATTTGTTGGATAAAATCTAATTATGCACAACACGCAAGTATACATGGTCAACAAGTAATATAGTAGTGAATAAAGTATCGTTCCCACGAAGATAAATTAACAAGAAATTTAACTTCACAATTATCAATTTTCTATTAATCCTAATTCTAATAAACTATTCAATTCAATGGTTTAAAATTATAGAAACTAAATTAATAAATAAATAAACTATCACGAAACAATCATAAATATCAAAAATCCAGAATTTCAAACAATTAATGGAGAATTAGACTTATGATTTCACCCTAAGCTTCACTCTGATTTTCAAACTTTTATTCCAACTCAATTCAATATCCCAGTTTATTAATCAAGAACACGAATGTAATACTAGCCACCTCTCGATGCACTAATACCATATTAACTTAAATCCACAATTAAGATAGAAACAAGTTAAACACCTAAATCAACCAACTCACTATATCTCTATGTGAACTGAAATTTAAGAAGGTTTAAGCTTAGATTCTCTATTCAATTGCATGTGATGTCAAGCATATCTCTACCTTAACAATAATCAAGAAGCTGATATTCACAAAATTCATGACACATGCTATATTAACTAAGTCTAGATTTGAATATCCTTTCTCAATTCCATTCAAATCCACAAAGAATTGTTGATCAAACAATTTATAAATTCACGCTTAAATTAACATAGATAAACTGAAATATTTTATTGAACTGGAAATCAAGGTTATGAAATCATCGTTGTACCCAAAGATCCATCACAAGCCTAATAAGCAAATTAGTTCATAACGAATGAAGTAAAAACTGAATAATCTAACGAAAACATCCTTGCAATTACAAATAAAAGACTAAAGAGAAGAATAATGATGAACACCCTTCACGTAGCCAAGAATTGTAACCGTCACGATAATCTCTTCAAATTACTCCTCCAAAGCTTGCACTCAAATCCTGGAATTAATCTCTATATTATGTTTTGCGTGATACTTGAATTGTTGTTTTCAATGCAATATATATCCCTCTTTGTTCTGGCCGAAGTCCCTGCATATTAGAGTCCATGCGCCTCACATTAGTCTCAAAATACTTATCCCAGCTGTCTTCAAAGCTAATTAGGAGACTCAGATTTGACACCCAGCCCGTGAAAAGTACTAAACTTATGGAGCCATACAAGCGGCATGCCCCCACTTCTTGGATTTTGCCACTTCATGCATTTTTCCAACTTTGCTTCAAAAGACCTCCTTTCTTCACCACATGCATCCATGACCACCCTACACATAAAAGAACATGAAACGAGTGAAAACGAACACAAAACAAGAAGATAACTACGAATTTAAACTTGAAATGAACATCGATTCTTGTATATTTAAATGCACTTATCAAAATCCCCCAAACTTAAACCGTGCTAGTCCTCGAGCACAAAACAAACTATATGTTATTCAATGTAATGAGATGAAATAAATAAAATCTAAATGCCTTGGAATCCAACAATATCGCAGAAACAAAATTATCCCATCGGCCTTAGAGAAAACAAGCAACTCTACAATATGAATTACCAAAACCAATCCACGATTTCATATTAATTCTCAAATCTTGAACAATTATCACTGATATGGTGTGTGTGTGTGTGTGTGTGTGTGTGTGTGTGTTCAACATCTATGAAAACTGATACAGACTCCAATTCAACACATAAGTAACTACTTAGAAGGAATCATACAGTGCAAACTTAAAAATGTCAAAAATAGGCATATTCCAACTAAATCTAAAACTTCGCAATACCAAATTTAAGGGTTCATGCAGGGTACTGATACTTCTTTTATTTCATCTTTTTTTCCCACGGGGGCTTTTTGCTCTTTTCTCGTTTTTTTTTTTTAATTATATACATAAGTGACTGTGTAATGTCTCATCCCATTAGGCTAACAGTGCTACCCCTTAGCGAGATTTAAACCAACGACTCCCAGACCATAAAAGACCTTAGGGCGTTAGGTGTAAAGACAATCCCCTCGGGCGTACTTGCTCAAGTAACAAAGGCCCCGAAACAAGACTAGTCACAATGTATACCCTTTTCTTTTTCTCTCTTCTTTTTTTTCATATATTTTTTTTCTTCTTTTTCTCTTTGTTTTTTTTAAACTTAAGTACCCCATATATACTCCCCCAAACTTAGGTTCTTGCCTAATTTTAGCCTTTACTGCCTATCCTTGTCGTTTTCTCATTTACCCTAGCATTATCCTTTAGAAACGATTTATGTATCAATTGGAACTGACCGGTCGACAAAGATGTTATTAACGTGCTAACCTTTTTATAACAGTTTCAAACAAGTGCAAGATTCGATTCATAATAGAAGTTCTAATAATCAATGCTGTATTGGTTAACTTGTTCACAATCTCATCATTGGCCCACACATAACATAAATTACAGTACTATTGGACATATGTAACCACAATATTTAACTAATTTTGTTTTTTAGATTGAATATGATAATAACATAAATGAAAACAATGCAATATCAAAAATAACCTAGACTACTATGCAAAAACCTAAGCTACTATGCAAACTAGAATGCAAACAAAATTAACATATGCATGCAAACAAGAATTTAAATCCCTCAAACTTAAGTAACACAATGCCCTCATTGGATAAAAATCAAAATTAAGTGCAAAAGGACTTCCTTGCAATCGCCTAAGTCTGGGGAGGTGGTTGTTGCTCTTCTTCATCAGAATCACTTGGTGGAAATGTCGGCAGTGGTCCGGGTTGTTGATATGGATATTGAGCCACCAGGTTGAAACTTTGAAGGGTTGTGTTGAGTGAGGCAAAAGATGCGTTCATATCATCAAACATGTGATCTTGTCGCATTGCCAATCACCGCATTTCCCGACGTCTTTACTTTGTTGTCTTGTGATCATCGATTTTGAACTCGAGGCGAGAGGAATTTGGATAGTGCCTCGGTCTGCGGTACCTGCTCGATTCCTTGATCTCCCATAGCCTCATCCTAATCCTCCGAGGTATCATCTGCGTTAACTTCGTCTTTCGAAGCCGACGGAAAAATAAAGCCCAGACCTCGTGGATGTGACTCGCCTCCTGCCCATACAGAATACCGCGCTATCATTCTAGAATCAATCAAAGCGAGCGATATTAGTGTGGGCTCATCGTCGGACCATCTCACCCCGGCATTGCGACACAACCCACATATGAGTGATGGGTGTGGCAAGCCGCCCGAAAAATTCCCACGTAAACACTGGCGGATGGAGAAACAGATAATAGCCCCAACGTTAATAATGAAATCTTGCACAATTGCGTACAACAGCAACGCCTTTTCTTTGGTGACGTCCGAGGTGTGTTGGGACGGAAGAAACTTAGCGCATAAGAATGCGTACCATATTTTTCCATACCGGCTAAGGTCCTTGCTATGGAACACTGTACCTCCCTTCCGACCTTTTATCCAAGATGTTCCCGGCTTTGTCATCCCTATGATTACTTCATCAAAGTCAGGATCAAAATTACATAGCTGAGCATATTTGCATTGGCGAGGTACCCGCAGCTGATAATAATTGTTTATTGCATCGACACTGAACGGAACCAAGCGACCCCGTACATACGCGTTGAATGGGGCTTTGTCCTGAGCGTTAGCGTAAAATTCCTTGACAATGTTAACCACAACAGGTTCTGGATTTTCGGTGAATTTGATCCACCCCTTTTGATAGATTTGAGGCATCATCTCCCCATCATTTTCCTCGGGGGCCAATCTCCATTCCAGTGTAAGGGCTTTGGTTAGCATGTACTCATACCGGTCGGCGGCGATGACACTCATAAATTTTCGGCGATCATAGGTTCGTGTCGGTTGAGCGAATCTAGAACTCTCTCCCCTTTGGCGTTTCGATGTCGGTTGAGCGGATCTAGAACTCTCTCCCCTTTAGCATGTACTCATACCATTGATTTCTGGATGTTTGAATTCGCTGTCACACACTACCTTCCCCTTATAATTGGTTCACTCAATTTCTCAAACACTTGGTGTAGGCTCCCCAAATTGAAACCCTGAACTTGCAAATTGGTGTACTTGGAATGGATGAGTTGGAGCACCAAGTAGTCACTAAAACTTGCTCTCAATAGCCTTTATAAATGCCCTAATTCAAAAATAGTTGCAGATTGTGTGAAGAAATTGAGATGAGATGGAGCAATATATAGAGGTGGTGTGATTGGGTGTATTGTTTGATTGAGAAGGTGAGGTAGTGGAAATCGTGGGTATTAGTAGTGGGGATGAGGTTTTGATGGTGGCAAAATAGTGGTCGGGAGATACGGTGTAATGGTATCAGTTGGTGTTGTCGTGTAGGAGAAATAGTAGGGCTCGTGTGAGGTAACTGCTGAATAAGTAGGCTTCCAGGATCCAGGACCGCCGGGGTACTAGGCTTATGGAGCCAGCCTCGGCGGGCATGCCCCCTGACTCCGGATTTGTGGTTTCAAAATGTGCAGATCCAAATTAGCCTTTTTTCCTTCTTTTCTTAAATGTTGTTGCTATTTTGCACTTTTAACTCCTCCTGCAACCATAAACATGCAAGATGTTAGATTATTGATGACTCGGAGTATGATTACGAGACTCAAAAAAACTGTTACTCTATAATACCTACCTAATACTTAATAAAAAAACTACATTCTAAAAATTATAAATGAAACTATGAAAAATAACAAAATATTGGGTTGCCTCCCAATTAGCGCTTGATTTTAAGTCGTTCAACCTGACTACTCCCTGTTTCACTGTGTATCTGTGAGGGTGATGTTGACGACATCCTAGTTTGAATTGCCACCCCAGTAATGCTTTATCCGTTGACCATTGACCTTGAACGTCTCTAATGGATTACGACTGTAGAGTTCAACGACGCCATGAGGAAATACCCGCTTTATAGTGAATGGTCCCGACCATCTCGACTTAAGCTTTCCTGGGAATAGTCGCATCCGTGAGTTGAACAAGAGGACTGATTGACCCGGCTCGAATGTTCGATGCACAATTTTCTGGTCATGCCATCTTTTTACCTTTTCTTTGTATAATTTAGCATTCTCGTACGCATGAAGTTGGAATTCATCGAGCTCAATTAGTTGGAGTAGCCTCTTTTCTCCTACAGCAGCTTGATCAAAGTTCAATTTCTAAATTGCCCAGTAGGCCTTGTGCTGTAGCTCCACCGGTAACTGACATGCTTTTCCGTACAGGAGTTGATATGGTGACATCCCGATTGGTGTTTTGTGTGCAGTCTGGTATGCCCATAATGCATCATCCAACCGAAGTGACCAATCTTTCCGACTCGAATTTACGACTTTTTCCAATATCTTCTTAACTTCTCTATTTGATACCTCAACCTGTCCACTTGTTTGAGGGTGATACGTTGTAGCCACCTTGTGGTTAACCCCATACTTAGCCAAAAGAGTTGTAAAAGACTTATTGCAGAAGTGACTACCTTCATCACTGATTATTGCTCTTGGCGTGCCAAACCTCGTGAAAATATTTTTCTATAGGAATTTGAGGACCACCTTGGCATCGTTGGATGGTAGTCTTTCTGACTTGACCCCACTTGACGTAATCCATTCATGAGTAGAATATACTGATTGTTCAAAGACGAAGGGAATGGCCCCATGAAATCGATGCCCCATACATCAAAGATTTCCACTTCAAGAATTATTTGTAGGGGCATCTCATTCCGTTTAGAGATGTTTCCCACCCTTTGACATCTATCACATGTTTTCATAAATTGGTGGGCGTCTTTGAACAATGTCGGCCAATAAAGCCCGGCTTGAAGCACTTTTGCCGCCATGCGCTCACTCCCATAATGTCCCCTATATGCCGATGAGTGGCATTCCTGCAGTATGTCATGCACTTCATTATAGGGGATACACCTTCTTATCATCTTGTCGGCACACTGTTTGAATAAATAAGGCTCATCCCACATGTACCACTTGACGTCATGAAGAAACTTCTTTTTTGGTTGTCGTGTAAGATCAGGGGGAAGCATGTTACTCACCAGATAATTTGCGAAATCCGCATACCATAGAAATTCTGCATTTAACCCAAATAGTTGCTCATCTGGGAATGACTCGTTGATTACACATCTATCTTCTTCTATTTTATCCCGATTTTCAAGCCTTGATAAATGGTCGGCAACTTGATTCTCCGTACCCTTCCTATCTTTTATTTCCAAATCGAATTCTTGAAGAAGGAGAATCCATCGGATAAGGAGTGGCTTAGCATCTTTTTTCGCTATTAGGTACCGAATCGCCGAATAGTCCATGTAGACTATCATCTTAGACCCGATCAAGTATGCCCAGAATTTGTCAAATGCATACACCACTGCAAGCAATTCCTTTTCTGTGGTTGTATAATTCAATTGAGTCTCTATGAGTGTTTTGCTTACATAGTATATGGCGTGAAACACCTTGTCTCTGCGTTGGCCCAAAACAGCCCCAACTGCATAGTCGCTCGCATCACACATTAGGTCGAATGGCATATTCCAATCCGGTGTGACTATCACGGGGTCTGTAGTTAATTTCTTCTTCAATAATTCAAATGCTGACTTGCATTCCACAGTAAAATCGAAGTAGCATCCTTCTCTAAAAGACTGCATAGAGGTTTTGCAATTTTAGAGAAGTCCTTTATGAACCTCCTGTAGAACCCAACAATTTTAGAGAAGTCCTTTATACCCTTAAATGAGTTTGGTGGAGGCAGTTTCTCGATTGTTTCCAGCTTTACTTTATCCACCTCCAATCCTTGCGCCGACACCTTATGACCCAAAATTATGCCTTCTTCAACCATGAAGTGGCATTTTTTCCAATTGAGTATGAGGTTTGTATCCTTACATCGCTGCAATACCACGACCAAATTCCCTAGGCAAGTATCAAAGTTGTTTCCATAGACCGAAAAATCGTCCATGAAGACTTCAACATTTTTCTCCACCATATCTGAAAAAATGGCCATCATATACTGTTGGAAAGTTGCAGGTGCATTGCATAACCCGAATGACATCCTCCTGAATGCAAATGTGTCATAAGGGCATGCAAATGTTATCTTTTCTTGATCCTCAGGAGCGATGGTGATCTGGTTATAGCCCGAGTATCTATCCAATAAACAGTAGTACTCATGTCCCGCTAATCTGTCTAACATTTGATCCATAAAGGGTAGCGGGAAGTGATCTTTTCGGGTTGCCTTATTCAACCTCCTATAATCGAAGAACACTCTCCAACCTGTCATTGTTCTTGTTGGAATTAACTCGTTATCCTCATTCTGTACCACAGTCATTCCCCTCTTTTTCGGCACACAATGAACCGGACTAAACCACTTAATGTCAGAAATCGGATATATGATACCGGCATCCAATAATTTCAGAATTTCTTTCTTTACCACTTCCTTCATAATAGGGTTAAGTCGACGTTGATGCTCCACCGACGGTCTTGCATCATCTTCCATCAGAATCTTGTGCATGCAAAATAACGGGCTAATTCCCTTTATATCTGCAATTGCCCAACCAATCGCTGATTTGTGTTCCCTAAGCACCTTCAGCAACTTTTCTTCCTGCAATTCGTTAAGTGCAGCAGAAATAATTACAGGTAAAGAATTTGAATTACCTAAGTACGCATACCTAAGATGTTTAGGGAGTGGTTTAAGTTCTAATGTTGGTGGCTCCTCCAATGACGGTTTAAGTTTTTCTACAGCTATCTCCTCAGTGTGCAAAGGTTCAAACGGTGCTCTGAAATGGCTAATTCGTGGCAATGAGTCTAACATCTATATGTAATCCACAAATTTTGGGTCGTCATTTTCTTCATCCCCCAATAAGGTTGTTTCTAACGGATCGTTGACCAAACTCTTACTCATATCTTCACTGATGATTTGCTCAATTAAATCCATCCGAAAACATTCTTCCTCATCCGTAGGGAATTTCATGGCCTTGAACACATTAAATTTGATTTCTTGATCTTGGACTATCATAGTAAGTTCTCCTTTTTGCACGTCTATGTGTGTCCTTCCCGTGACCAAGAAAGGTCTCCCTAGGATAATCAAGATGTTTTTATCCTCCTCGAAGTCCAGAATGATAAAGTCCATAGGGAATATAAACTTATCCACTTTGACCAGAATGTCCTCTACTATGCCTCTCGGATATGTGACTGACCTATCCGCCAACTGCAATGAAATTTTTGTAGGCTTTGGTGCGGGCAAACCCAATTCTGTGTATACTGACAATGGCATAAGGTTCACACTCGCCCCCAAATCACATAAACATCTGTTAAACGACATTTTCTCGATTGTGCATGGGATAGTAAAGCTCCCCGGATCTTTAAGTTTTGGTGGTAACCTGTTCAGTAACACCTTTTACACTCCTCTGTTAGTGCCACTGTTTCAAATTCTTCCCATTTCTTTTTCCTCGATAGAATTCCTTTCATGAACTTCGCATAACTTGAAATTTGCTCTAGGGCCTCTGCGAATGGGATGTTAATCTGGAGTTTCTTGAACACTTCTAAAAACTTTGCGAACTGCTTATCTGATTTCTGTTTTTGAACCCTCTGCTGAAATGGTGGTGGAGGATAAACTATTGGCTTATTATTTACTTTTATGTCCTCACATTGCTTATCCTCACCCTTGTTACCTTCAACCACGTTATTGTCATCAACGTTTTCCTCTGGTGTCGCTAAATTTTCTGCATTATTACCCCCGAGATGTTTTCCACTTCTCAACATAACTTCTTGACATTGCTCATGATTACCCTTTGGATTTCTCTCAGTTTCGCTTGGTAACATTCCTTGTGGTCTATTATTCAATGCTAACGCCATCTGTCCTATCTGATTTTCTAAATTCTTGATTGCCATCTCTTGATTTTTCATTATCATTGCTTGATTTTTCATTGATGCCTCATTGCCAGTTATGTACTTCGACACCATTTTCTCAAAATCTGATTTCCTTTCCTGATGTTGAACCGGTTGTTGGTGACTCTGAAAACCTTGGGGATATGATGGTCGTGGAGCTTAATTTTGTTGGTTATTGCTCCATGAGAAATTTGGGTGGTTCCTATTCCCCTAGTTGTAGGTGTTTAGGTATGTATTTTGTGGAATTCTGTTATAGCTACCTATGAACTGGATGGATGCTGGTTTAATTGAGCACTGATCTGTAGGATGATCACCCGCACACAATTCGCATATTACCGCAACCTGCTGTACTTGAGCCCCTGTCACACCATCCAACTTCTTGGACAACGCAAAAATCTATGCTTGTATAACTGTCATCCCATCTACTTCCAAAATCCCAGCCGCCTTTGCCTGTGTCATTCTTGATGTGGGCCACTTGTAGTTATTTGCCGCCATGGTTTTAATCAAATTGTAGGCTTCCTTGTAACTCTTAGTCATGAATGCTCCGCCCGACGCTGCGTCAATACTGGTTCTGAAATTCCCATGTAGTTCGTTATAAAAGGTGTTCATTTGCAGCCACTTGGGCAATCCATGATGTGGGCACTTTCAAAGTAATTCCTTGTACCTCTCACAAGCCTCATATAGCGACTCCCCATTTTGCTGCTCAAACATTGTGATGTCATTCCTCATTTTTGCAGTTTTCTCAGGTGGGAAAATTTTGGCAAGGAATTTCTGAGCCAAGTCTTCCCACGTAGTAATCGATTCCGGTGGCAGTGAATGTAACCAACTCTTCGCCTTGTCCCGTAAAATGAACAGGAACAAACGAAGTCTCACTGCCTCATCCGAAACCCCATTGTACTTGAAAGTGTCGCACATTTCTAGAAAACTGATTAAATGCTCGTTCGGATCGTCATTTGCCATTCCCCAAATGGCGAATCAATTCGCATCATCCGAATGGTCCCATGCTTGATTTCAAAAGTATTCGCGACTATTGCGAGCCTAGTGATGCTCATTGCGAGATCGATCACCTTAGGTGTTGCGAAATCCTCAACGCTTTACGGTCTTGGCGACCATTGTTTCTTCCTTATCAGAATTTTCGAATTCGTTCCTCGTTTCCTTGATCCACTTACTTAAACTCTGAAATCTTCTTTCAATGTCATCCTCAAAAGGAAGCAAGTCTGGATGTTTGGATCGTGTTTGCATAAACCAATGTCAAAAACCTGAAATAGGAAGAACAAAAACAAAAAATAAAAATATTTAAGTAAAACTGGACTAATTAAACTGATATCGTAAAAATATTAAAATCTAGACTAAATTGTCCCCGGCAACGGCGCCAAAAACTTGTTGGGTAAAATCTAATTACGCACAACACGCAAGTATACGTGGTCAACAAGTAATATAGTAGTGAATAAAGTATCGTTCTCACGAAGACAAATTAACAATAAATTTAACTTCACAATGATCAATTTTCTATTAATCCTAATTCTATTAAACTATACAATTCAATGGTTTAAAATTATAGAAACTAAATTAATAAATAAATAAACTATCACGAAACAATCATAAATATCAAAAATCCAGAATTTCAAACAATTAATGGAGAATTAGACTTATGATTTCACCCTAAGCTTCACTCTGATTTTCAAACCTTTATTCCAACTCAATTCAATATCCCAGTTTATTAATCAAGAACACGAATGTAATACTAGCCACCTCTCGATGCACTATTACCATATTAACTTAAATCCACAAGTGTGACAACCCCAAAACAGGTCCATTCCATCCAACCCATTCTGAGTCGTCAAATACATGGTACAGAAAACAACTACAACTTTATTAATACAATTGTCGTGCAAGATACGACAACACTTAAACTGTGAGTTTAAATACAAATATATACCAACTGTGACTCATGTCCCAATCGTGGACAGCACCTCATAATGACACCTTACATAAAGGTATAGTTGAAAACTGTTTTAGAAATTAGAATCTTTGGGAAGTGCTCAAGGAAACCTTCGTACATGGGAGGCCATGCGTCTAGGTTATGATAGATATCATATGGCCACAGAATTATCCTAGGTTGACCCAATAGATCCCAAAGAAAAACGAGAAGATTACTATCATATTCTTCCCAATGGTGAGTCTTCTCCTAACATATCATTATCTCCACTGTCTCTAATTGGGTATTATACTCCAAACAAACACCAAGATTATATAGGTATTGCTTGTAAATATACTCAGCAAGTGGATGAGCACAACCTTGTCTTATGATGACACGAGGTTGTATGTCATTAGACATCTTATATGATAGTGGTAAAACACCCTTCCAAGTTAAATTCACCTCACCCTCAACATCTATAGACCACTGTTCTATTCCCTTGTTATTCCCGCTCGACCCAGTTACACTCTTATTACCTGAAAGGAATTGTGAAGCAAAAGGGTGAGCACAACTAGCTCAGTAAAGAATATTATGACTAAAGATAATTAAATTTTCAATAGCCTTCATCAATAATAAATCAGAGATTTAGAACATATGGTAGATGATAAAACTTTCCAACCATAGTTTCAGCAGAACGAGCAATCCATTAGAAGAGTCAAGTAGACCATAAAATCAATTATCTTCTCCATGTTAAAAGTCCATCAACAATGTTTTATCCCTGTAACATTAATCAACAATTCCTGTCCACAATCACGTGTATAACTCATAATCGTAATTGTAGTTCTAAATTCCTTTCCTCATCCAAGACAAAGTTAATTTTCATTACCTGAAATATCAAAGATCATGGTTATACCAAATCACAGTTCATATTCATAATCCTACTAATAAATTCATCTTTTCACTACGGGCCAAAGATATTCATCAACAGTTCATCTTTGCACTACAGGCCAAAGATATTCATCAACAAGTTATCTTTGCACTACAGGCCAAAGATATTCATCAACAAGTCATCTTTGCACTACAGGCCAATGATATTCATCAACAAGTCATCTTTGCACTACAGGCCAAAGATATTCATCAACGAGTCATCTTTGCATTACGAGCCAAAGATATTCATCAGAAATCATTCATCTTTGCACTACAGGCGAAAGATATTCAGTTATATCATCATTTAGGACTGAGGATGATGCTAAATATTTTAAAGAAAATGAATCCAGTGAAACAAAAGAACAAATATTAAGGATTCGTACTTTAAACAACCCAAGTTCAAAAATACTTCATAAATAACCAAAGTAGAGTAAAATTCAAGAATGAAGACCAAAACATAGATCTAATCAAAGATAGGAATCATAACAGACAATCTTGGACACAGAGAAGAAAACTAAATTTTTTTGTGAACAATGTCGTATTTGTGAATAGTGTCATATACGTGAGTAGTGCCGTATACGTAAATAGTAACTCCGACACCAAAAGATAGAAATTTCACAAAAAACATCATCATGCTTCGTGAATAGTACTCGTGAATAGTAACTCCGACATGAAAAAGTTCCAAATTTGATAAAAAGTTCAAACCAATATTTCAGCATAATGATATTGAAGAAATAATATCATTTATGAAGAAAATAATCTCCCTTACCTCAGAAAGAATAGTACTTACATTTGGAATCTTCGGTTATATAGCGCTTGAAAGAACTTGCCAGATATAGCAATACTCAAAGTACTAAAATACTCATAAAATACACTCGATATTATAGAGAGATAAATAGAGAGAAAACTTCAGTTTCTGGTGTGATTTTCAATTCTAATCTAAGCATCCTATTTATAAGAAAATGCTTAGAACACCAAAACAGAAAATTTAATAAAATATTAATATATAATTATTAAATTCTTACGCACACAATATCTAATTCAAATATCAGCCACCAAGAGTGCCCCCCCCCCCTCAACTAAATCAAAAAAACCGTTTTTATTATTAAAAATAATTAAAACTTTCAAAAATCAATTATTTCGGAACTTCAGAACTTCAATAATTCATAATAAATAGCCCTTCTATCGTAAAATTCAATCTCGAGACTTTTATAGGAAATTCAATTCTCTACAACTTTGTAGAAAAACGTTTTTCCAAATTCCAAACAGAAATTGACCGAAATCCATAAACGGACGATTTTACAAGCTATAATCAAATTTCAGTCAAGAAATGGGTCCACCAACATGTTTAACATGTTTTAAACAACTTTTGCAACAAAAATACTCTTCCTCCTCATATACTCATATATCCCACATTCATTATAAAAATATCACCATTATTATATTATAATAATATAATAAAATATTTTTTATCTAAAAAGATAAAATATCAATTTTAACAATTGTCACTTTAAAAATTTTCTCCATCTATATCCACATAAAATAAATATTTTTCTCATCATATAAATCAATAATTAATTATTCACAAATAATATTACGTAATCACAAGATCGGCAATCAGCCGCTCCTGTGAAAGAGGGGCTTTTCAATAAGAATTTCGCTTACTAAGTGCGCAATTAGGTGACCAAACCTTTCCTTGATGTAACTTTCTAGACATTGTCAATAATATTATCTAATAATATTATTCAGATAATATGAATTATTGCTTCGATAATGGAAAATATTGTGTAGTGACAATTATTAAAGAAAACAATAATATAAAAAAATCAACGCAGCAATTATTGAATCAATAAAATAAAATAATCGAATAAGAATTATCAGTAATAATTATTGAGTAGTGCCTTCTTACGTAAGAATCAATAATTGGTGCAATACCATGTGCTTTCTTGTCAACAACGCGACATCAGATTTTAACCACCGGGTATTCCAACAAAGTTAATTTGAATAACAATTACTGTTATTTATAAAAACTCAAATTTGTCATTTTCTTCATCCGACAGGTTATTACATTATGGGACCCACAAATGGTTGGGGCCGTCAAATGCGAATATTCTCCAATGAAAAGAATATTCCACGACCAAACGAATATTCCCCGATAGAAATGAGTATTTTATAACCACTTGCATATTTTGAAAAAAAAATTCATATATCACCCTGAACTTTACTTTTATCAATTTAACCATTTACTGAATTGTAATTATAAGAAAAATTGAATACTTTTATTTCATAAAATTCGGGGTCTTACAATCTCCCCTCCTTGTGAAATTTCGTCCCCGAAATTTACGTACCTGGTATTTCAAAAGTTGAGAATACCTTGCTTCACTTTCAGATTCTATCTCCCCGGTCATCATGATTTCTCCATTGTTCATCTCCTGTATTTCAGATATCATTCTAGAATACAGCTTCAAAAACAAAAGGTAATTTAACAAATTAACATATCACATAATATCCCGATATTATGACTGACCAACAAATAAGCTTAGGTAGGACACACTAGCAAAGGATGTACTCATCTCTCCCCTCCTAGTTCTAATCCCGATCTCCGCCAGAGATCATATCCCTAAGTTCTGATACTAACTGTGACAACCCCAAAACAGGTCCATTCCATCCAACCCATTCTGAGTCGTCAAATACATGGTACAGAAAACAACTATAACTTTATTAATACAATTGTCGTGCAAGATACGACAACACTTAAACTGTGAGTTTAAATACAAATATATACCAACCGTGACTCATGTCCCAACCGTGGACAGCACCTCATAATGACACCTTACATAAAGGTATAGTCGAAAACTGTTTTAGAAATTAGAATCTTTGGGAAGTGCTCAAGGAAACCTTCGTACATGGGAGGCCATGCGTCTAGGTTATGATAGATATCATATGGCCACAGAATTATCTTTGGTTGACCCAATAGATCCCAAAGAAAAACGAGAATATTATTATCATATTCTTTCCAATTGTGAGTCTTCTCTCGACATATCATTATCTCCACTGTCTCTAATTGGGTATTATACTACAAAGAAACACCAAGATTATATAGGTAGTGCTTGTAAATATACTCAGCAAGTGGATGAGCACAACCTTGTCTTATGATGACACGAGGTTGTATGTCATTAGACATCTTGTATGATAGTGGTAAAACACCCTTCCAAGTTAAATTCACCTCACCCTCAACATCTATAGACCACCGCTTCTATTCCTCTTGTTATTCACTTTCGACCCGCCACACTCTTATTACCTGAAAGGAATTGTGAAGTAAAAGGGTAAGCACAACTAGCTCAGTAAAGAATATTATGACTAAAGATAATTAAATTTTCAATAGCCTTCATCAATAATAAATCAGAGATTTAGAACATATGGTAGATGATAAAACTTTCCAACCATAGTTGCAGCAAAACGAGCAATCCATTAGAAGAGTCAAATAGACCATAAAATCTATTATCTTCTCCATGTTAAAAGTCCATCAACAATGTTTTATCCCTGTAACATTAATCAACAATTCCTGTCCACAATCACGTGTATAACTTCATAATCGTAATTGTAGTTCTAAATTCCTTTCTTCATCCAGACAAAGTTAATTTTCATCACCAAAACATCAAAGATCATGGTTATACCAAATCACGCAAAGTTCATGTTCATAATCCTACTAATAAATTCATCTTTGCACTACGGGCCAAAGATATTCATCAACAGCTCATCTTTTGCACTACGAACCAAAGATATTCATCAACAAGTCATCTTTTTTACTTTCAGGCCAAAGATATTCATCAACAAGTCATCTTTGCATTACGAGCCAAAGATATTCATCGAAATCATTCATCTTTTGCACTTACAAAGTGAAAGATATTCGATTATATCATCATTTAGGACCGAGGATGATGCTAAATATTTTAAAGAAAACGAATCCAAAGTGAAACAAAAAGAACAAATATTAAGGATTCGTACTTTAAACAATCCAAGTTCAAAAATACTTCATAAATAACCGGTGGAGTAAAATTCAAGAATGAAGACCAAAACATAGATCCAATCAAAGATAGGAATCATAATGAATAATCTTGGACATAGAAGAAAACTTAATTTTTCTCGTGAATAATTTCGTTTTGTGAATAGTGTCATATATCGTGAATAGTCCGAGTATCGTAAATAGTGCCATATACGTGAATAGTAACTCAACACCAAAAGATAGAAATTTCACAAAAAACATCATCATGCTTCGTGAATAGTACTCGCGAATAGTAACTCGTGAATAGTAACTCATGAATAGTAACTCATGAATAGTAACCCCGACATGAAAAAGTTCCAAATTTGATAAAAAGTTCAAACCAATATTTCGACGTAATGATATTGAAGAAATAATATCATTTATGAAGAAAATAATCTCCCTTACCTCAGAAAGAATAGTACTTCTGACTGGAATACTGGATATAGTGTTGAAAGAACTTGCACCGTATAGCAATACTCAAAGTACTAAAATACTCACAAAATACGCTCGATATTATAGAGAGAGAAATAGAGAGAAAACTTCAGTTTTTGGTGTGATTTCAATTCTAACCTAAGCATCCTATTTATAGGAAAATGCTTAGAACACCAAAACAGAAAATTTAATAAAATATTAATATATAATTATTAAATTCTTACGCACACAATATCTGATTTAAATATCAGCCACCAAGAGTGACCCCCATCAACTAAATCAAAAAAAACGTTTTTATTATTAAAAATAATTAAAACTTTCAAAAATCAATTATTTCGGAACTTCAGAACTTCAATAATTCATAATAAATAGCCCTTCTATCAGAAAATTCGAATCTCGAGACTTTTTATAGGAAATTCAATTCTCTACAACTTTGTAGAAGAAAGTTTTTCCAAATTCCAAACAGAAATTGACCGAAATCCATAAACGGGCGATTTTACAAGCTATAATCAAATTTTAGTCAAGAAATGGGTCCACCAACATGTTTTAAACAACTTTTAAACAACATTTGCAACAAAAATACTTTTCCTCCTCATATACTCATATATCCCACATTCATTGTAAAAATATCACCATTATTATATTATAATAATATAATAAAATATTTTTTATCTAAAAAGATAAAATATCAATTTTTAACAATTGTCACTTTAAAAATTTTCTCCATCTATATCCACATAAAATAAATATTTTCCTCATCATATAAATCAATAATTAATTATTCACAAATAATATTACTGAATCACAAAGATCGGGTGACCAGTGCCGCTCCTGTGAAAGAGGGGCTTTCCAATAAGAATTTTTCCTTCTTGTAGTAATTAGGTGACCAAACCTCTCCTTAGATGTAACTTTCTAGACATTGTCAATAATTTTATCTAATAATATTATTCGGATAATATGAATTATTGCTTTGATAATGGAAAATACTTGTGTAGTGACAATTATTAAAACAACGGTAATATAAAAAATCAACAAAGCGTGATTATTGAATCAATAAAATAAAATACCAATAAGCGAATTATCGTAATAATTATTGACTAGTGCCTTCTTACGTAAGAATCAATAATTGGTGCAATACTGCGCTTACTATGCAACACGCCAGACATCGTATTTTAACCACCGGGTATTTCAACAGTGTTAACGGTAACAATTACGCCGTTATTTATAAAAACTCAAATTTGTCGTTTTCTTCATCCGACAGTTATTCTGTTATGGGACCCACAAATGGTTGGGCCGTCGTACGAATATTCTCCAACAGAAAGAATATTCCACGACCAAACGAATATTCCCCGATAGAAATGAGTATTTTATAACCACTTGCATATTTTGAAAAAAAAATTCATATATCACCCTGAACTTTACTTTTATCAATTTAACCATTTACTGAATTGTAATTATAAGAAAAATTGAATACTTTTATTTCATAAAATTCGGGGTCTTACAATCTCCCTCTTGTGAAATTTCGGTCCCCAAATTTACGTTACTCAGTATTTTGAAAAGTTGAGAATACCTTGATTCACTTTCAGATTCTATCTCCCCGGTCATCATGATTTCTCCATTGTTCATCTCCTGTATTTCAGATATCATTCTAGAATACAGCTTCAAAAACAAAAGGTAATTTAACAAATTAACATATCACATAATATCCCGATATTATGACTGACCAACAAATAAGCTTAGGTAGGACACATTAGCAAAGGATTTACTCATCTCTCCCCTCCTAGTTCTAATCCCGATCTCCGCCAAAGATCATATCCCTAAGTTCTGATACTAACTGTGACAACCCCAAAACAGGTCCATTCCATCCAACCCATTCTGAGTCGTCAAATACATGGTACAGAAAACAACTACAACTTTATTAATACAATTGTCGTAAGATCGTGACAACACTTAAACTGTGAGTTTAAATACAAATATATACCAATCATGACTCATGTCCCAACCGTGGACAAACACCTCATAATGACACCTTACATAAAGGTATAGTTGAAAACTGTTTTAGAAATTAGAATCTTTGGGAAGTGCTCAAGGAAACCTTCGTACATGGGAGGCCATGCATCTAGGTTATGATAGATATCATATGGCCAAAGAATTATCCTTGGTTGACCCAATAGATGTTAGGTTTGTAATATTCATGAACGCAATCAAATTGCATAAAAATGCGAAAGCGTGTAAAATCAGAGTTTAAAAATTTACAAACCATATACCCGGATTACCCTTTATGCACAATTATTAATTAAATGAAAAGATAAAGAATAAAATCATACCCTTGAAGATCGAGCTTCCTCAGGTACAAGTTCACCTCCAAATCCTTTCGCGTTCAACTTGAATCCACCGGGGTTTTGTTCTTTCCTTTGATCAACGTTAGCCACCCATATGTTTGGCCTCTAGAGGTGATCCACCAAGGAAAAATAAAGATTCAAGAAGAAGGGGTATTGGCTCAACCCTAGTTTTCTATCTCTATAGAAAAGGCGTACTCTCTCACAAATTGGAATTATTACGTATGTTGTAAAAGTCAACAACCCCATCACCCATAATAAGACTCCTCTTATTTATAGATGTGGGCAACCCACCTTAACAATTAAGGAATTGGGTTTTATTTAATTAATTAAATTCTTTTAATTAATTAAGCTCCCTAATCTTATTAGGGATAAATGAGAGTACTTATATTAAATTAATTCCTAAACTCTTTTAGAAATTAAAATAATAATAATTGTAATAATATTAATAAGACTCCTCTTATTAATTTATATTTAATATTTCTAAAATATTAAATAATAAATATTAAGCTATTTAATTTATTCTATCACCATAGATTAAATTAAATATACTTAACATATTATTATGATTATGCCATTAACTTCTTAAATAATTATTCTTCCTTTTATGGTGTGACCCTTTAGGTTCTCCATATTAAACCTAGGTTGTGAATAAATCAATTAGAACAATTCTAATCATATTTAAATAAATAAATTAAACAATTAATTTATTTAAATAAATAATATTTATTCTACAATAGGATAAGCCTCCCTAGCGATCAACGACTTTCCGGATAATATAGATTTCAACATTAATCATTAAAGAACCTTTGAGTAAATAGTTACCGTACAATTCAATCCTTCCACCATACAATGTCCCAATTAAATATAAGACATGGAATTCTTTATCAAGTCTTATTTTATTTAATTATATGTATTTCGACTCTTAAATGCACAACTCAAATAACTCAAATTAGAAACTCCTTTCTAATTTCATTATGCCTTAACCAAGGACTACTAGGTTGTCATTTATCGAATCACATAGACATTTCTCTTCTTTTATTAGAAGTGGTAGATTCTTTATTGATCATACATTATCTCCATGTATACGACTTATTATACCCAAGCATACCGTTTGATATACCCTAAGGGTCTTAAGGAATAAGTCAAAGTATAACTCATCATACACAAGATACTATGATGATCTCAAGTCCAAGGATCACTTGTACTACTATCACTACTGAAATTCCTATTGACAGCAAATAAAACTCTATTAGGTATTCCTTAGCGAGCCAATGCTCAAATGAACTTATTCTCTAATAAGCACCTACATACTTGCTTTAGTGTCTCCACACAAATGATCATGAGATCAATCATCCTCATCCAATGAGCAAGTTAACGTATGTACCAATCTATCCGGATTCACTAATCCCTAATTTAGTAATCCAATGATTGGGAACTATTTTAGTTTTAAGCCTTCTAAGAATTTAGATCTCATTAGAATGATCATCATCATTATTCTAAAAGCATTGCTTAAAACTATGGGTTTATCACATATTATAAAACAACATCATGTAGATAATTAAAAGCCTTTAATAAATTAATACTTTTTATTAATAAATGAATAAGATTGTTACAAAGTATATGCTTTATCATCAAACATGATTGGCTTGTGTGCATACTACTTTCAATCTCCCACTTGCACTAAAGCCAATCGTCATGGTATTTCATACCCTTCTTCTCTAAGTGACGATTATCCTACTGTTGGATAAGCTTTAGTTAATAGATATGTAATGTTGTTCTTGAGAGTCCACTATCTCTATAGTGATTTCCCATCTTTCAATGATTCTAATAATCAAATGAAAGTGCCACAACACATGTTTAGATCCAAGATGAGACTTAGGAACTATTCCTAGTTCTGTAATAAACTTTTAATCCAAACAATCAACTTACAGCTTCATTTATAGCTATATACTTTGTCTTTATCACTAAACCAAAGAACTCTTTCTTTGTTTGGAACCTTTCCAATTCATCGCACCACTGCTCAAGGTAACCCTTTTTACCTTAAAGTGGATTTTTCTGTCGTCTTGGTCTCCATGCGAAAACTTGAGTCTGTTAAGCCCTCTAGTTTTAATTAAGACCCACCATGAATATGATCACATCCTTGAGTGTCTCTTAAAGCACTTTAAGATGTTTTTCACCGACTCATAGTGAACTTCTCCATAATATGACCGATCAACATTAGGTCTCATACATTTCATTGCATACATGATAGTCACTCATGCGATCTCTCTTTTTCGAGTGTCTGTGGGGACTATAAAGAGAGATACACTCCATAGCTCATCGACATGAGACATCTCTTGAGTTTGCCATGCTAAACGACTTTAGCATCAAATGAATATACGTTCCTTGGGTTAAGTCGAGCATCCTCTTAAATCTATCTATATAGATTTATATCCCCAATTAAGATACTCTTCCAAATCATTCATGGAGGAATGTTTAGACAACTTTATCTTTACTTGATTGTAGCATTGGTATGTCATTCCTTATCCGTAGTATATCAACATATAGTACTAGGAATGTCACGATGCTCCCAATCGACCCTTTGTACACACTAGGTTCATTCTTATTTTGATAAAATCAAACTCTTTTGATTGCCTCATCAAAACGAATGTTCCATATTTGAGAAACTTGCTTCAATCCATTTCTCTGAGTGTCTACAACACTTACCTCATCGTATGTAACTCTGGATCATCATCTTCTATGATGTGTACCTCATCATCATCATCTATGATGAATCCATACCTTCTAGGTATCTTGTACTATTCCGTTCGATTTACGATTCTTTTGTGGTAATGATAGGTCTATCTATAGGTTCCTCTTATTTGACTTATAGTGTTTTGTGGTTCTTGAACTCTTCAAGATCTATTATCCTCCCACTAGCCCCTTCAATGATAAACACCTTTATCTTAGAAGGCAGCGTGTTTTACAACAAACACCTTTTGTTAAGTAGAATTATAGAACATATACCCTAAACTTACTTTAGGATGTCCCACAAATCTGTATTTGTCAAATCTTGTCCCAAGCTTATCCTTTGAAACCGTTTCACATAAGTTGGACAACCCCTTATCTTAACATACTTAAGATTAGGAATCCTCCCTGTCCATAACTTTTATGGAGTCTTGGGGCCGGATTTAGAGGTTACCTTTTCGTAGATATGCAGCCATTTCTAGGACATGACCCTAGAAGATACTGGAATGTCGATAAAATCATTATGGACCGTACCATGTCCACCAAGGTACGACTTTTCCTTTCAGATACATCAATCTATTATTGCGTATCTAGAGGCGTCCATTGTGAGAAAACCATTTGAGATGATCTAAAAACTTATTGCACAAATATTTATTCCTTGATCTAATCAATGAATCTTAATACTTTGCCAATTTGTCTCACTTCTGAATTCTTTGAACCTTTCAAATAATTCACACTTGTATTTCATCAAATACACACATTCAACTCTTTGAATGATCATCTCCTTATCTTATACTAATTTTTTCAATATGCAAAATTATTTTCATGTAAGTCAAGTATACAAAATTTATTAAGTAATCTTTCAGTTCTATCCGAAACATTATTATTATAAATAGAACAACGATTGTTCTTAATTATAATACCAAAGATTTCATTGTCCAACAATAAAATGGAAATAATATTTTTAACAAGAATCGGAATACAATAACAACTTATTGACTTAATAGATTTGCCGTAGGCATTGCTAAACTATAAGTTTCTATGGCTAATCGTGACAACCTTTGCTTCATTTTCCACACATAGGATTACTTATATTTGTTTAGCTTTCTACTTCTTTGGTCCTTCATAAATCTATATTTATGATAACCAAAGTCGGTATCCAATACCCAAGTAGAACCTTGACTTAAAGAAAAATTTATTTCAATCATGAACAAAATCGTATTATGAACCAAACTTCACTAAGCTTCTTTGGTTAGAGAGCTCTACAAGATGCTTCTCGCGATTTCTTTCCAAAGGTCCAGGCTTATTGCGGTTGGAAGCAAGCTCATTTGCTATCCGTATCGCTTTTGTTCTTATTATCCTTTGTTTATGCCTTTCTATTTACCTTCTTTGAATCATTCTTCTTTTCGGAAGATCCTTTGGCCCCTACCAAAAGAAGACTTGATCTTTCTTGGTTGAAAGTGACTCTCAACATTTTTCAATATGTTAAGCAAATCAAAGAAAGTCGATATCTAGCTTGTTCATATGAAAAATTCACAACAATTGTGAAAGGAGTCCGGAGTGAGTGCAAGATCAAATCTTGGCTCAACTCTCCATCCATGACAAAACCAATTGTCCTAATTGATCAATCAAATTGATTATGTTAAGAACTTTTTATGCATCTTATAGTGCCATTGGCCATTCTAGATCGGAAGAGCTCCTTAGATATCTCGATATCTATCGGTCCTACTTTCTTCACCATCAACTACTTGATGTGCGGGGATTATAGTAGGAGCGTCCATAGTTCCATCTTGTGTGACTGAAGCTCGTTACTCATGGATGCGAGCATGATGCATTGAGCCAATCATGCATCATCTTGCCACTTTCTAAAAGTAGCAATCTCTTCCTCGGAGGCATTATACGCAACCATTGCGGGATAGGCATATTAAGGATATAAGATAGCTTTTTAGCCGTGAGAACTATTCTCAATTTCCTTAATCAATCCGTTTAATTCGGTTCAGATTAAATAGCATCTAATATGCTTCGCATGGATGATAAATTTAGACATTGTAAAATTCGGTAAATGAATTTGTAATTAACAACATTTTAACATACATTCTTTTATTAATTACCAAAATAATTTAGGTCTTGTTTTAAATTGGTATCTCCCACTATTTTTTCTTCAAACTATATTACCTCACTTATATAGTTCGGCCAAAATCTAATTAAAGATTTGCTAGTGAGAATAAGGATCCCATTTCAAATGTATATAGCCTTGTGGTGACACAACAAACTATATATAAATAAATAGGTAGACAACTTTTGTCAATTACATCAACTATGCAACTCCTTTTCTTTTTTTGCTCTTAGATTATTTTGATCAAGTGGTGGCACATCCGAATCAAAATTATCCAAGTTAAGTCCGACCTAGCACTCCATATATTCAAAAAAGAAAAATACCATCCTTGTGGTGACACAACAAAAAACAATATTATTCAATTTTCTTTATAAGCATCAAATGTGATAAATTAACATCTTAAATACTTAATACTTGCCTTGTGGTGACACAACAAACTCATATTAAATATTTAATACTCTATTAATTTTATCATGCTAGAAAGGCGACGTTCGATATTTCAAATATCTTTGAACGCTTAGGACTTAATATAATAAATTGAGGGGTTTGTTATTAATTTGTCTCATCTTGTTTAAGCATGCATATATATATATATATATATATATATATATATATATATATATATAATATGAACATGAACATGCTGAAGCATGTTTGCATAATATATAATATATATAGTATAAGCATGCATATATAGAATACTATATTCTACCTTGATTGATTATGGACTTTATTCTAGTTTGGTTCACTAGAGCCACCAAGTGAACCAAAAGGTCAAACCTTAGGGGTGCAAGAAATAATATTTAAATATAACTATTACATTTAAACCCGGCTCCATTACAAACGGGTCTTCAAGCGCCTCCTTACCCTTGATCTCCAATTTTTAAAATTAATTCTAACTATTCATATTACAAAACTATTTAAAATAAATAGAAACCTTGATCGTGATCGAGGGAAGTACATAGGAGGAGTTAGAATTTACATTAAGAAAAAATTAGAGAAGGCGAGTACGCAGACCCCATTTAATAAAACTCATTCATTCACGCATCCAACTAAAAATAAAATCCAATCACATTGGTCAATAGTCCATAATCAATCCCATTTTATTATCATACACATCACCATATGCATCAATAAATAACATTCATCTTATGAATAATAAACATTTAATATATATATTGATATCATTTAATGGGCAAATTTAGTTAGTATAAAATCTATTTTTGAATCAAAATAAACTCCTTTATTTTAATCCAAATTTAAATCAAAATAAAACAATTTTATTTTAATTTATCCAATTTTGAATAAAATAAACTATTTTATTTTAATCAAAATCTTTAATCAAAATAAACTCCTTTATTTTAATTAATTATGGAATCCAATTCCATGTAATAAAAAAAAAAAAAATTATTAAAGGAAACACGAATTCTTTTCCTATTCACAAATAAACTCCTTTATTTTAAATAATATGAAATCTTATTTCATATATAAATAAACTCCTTTATTTAAGGAAATTAGGATTCTCTTTCCTATTCACAAATAAACTCTTTTATTTTGAATAATATAAAATCTTATTTCATATTTAAATAAACTCCTTTATTTTAAGGAAACACGGGTTTCTTTCCTATTCACAAATAAACTCCTTTATTTTGAATAATATGAAATCTTATTTCATATCTAAATAAACTCCTTTATTTAAGGAAATTAGGATTCTCTTTCAATTCACAAATAAACTCTTTTATTTTGAATAATATGAAATTTAATTTCATATCTAAATAAACTCCTTTATTTAAGAAAAGATGGAATACAATTTCAACTCCAATTAGTTATCATGGAATCTAATTCCAACTCTAATTAGTTATCATGAAATTTAATTTTAAAATTAAAATAAACTCTTTTATTTTAATATTAAAATAAACCTTTTATTTTAAGATTAAAATAAACTTTTATTTTAATTATAAAATTATTAAGATTAAAATAAAACTTTATATTTTAATATTAAAATAAACCTTTTATTTTAAAATTAAAATAAACTTTTATTTTAATTATACAATAATTAAGAATAATATATATATATATATATATATATATATATATATATATATATATTATATATATATATATATATATATATATATATATATATATCACGGAATTAAACCAAACTTTAGTTAATATATATATATATATGTATATATATAAAGTGAATCCTGTTGTATCTATAACATGAAATCCTTGAAAATCGTGCCTTGTAATTCCATACATAAATCTTGTTTATCCCTTGAACCCTTTGTCCACGCGAAAAAAAAAAATTAAAAAGACACACGGTTTTTTTTTTTTTTATTAAATTTTATACAATAAAATTATGCCCAATTAAATTATTCTAAACACATATCAATACACATATCAAATTAATACAATTAATAATTCGCATAAAGGTTTGGCTCTGATACCACTGTTAGGTTTGTAATATTCATGAACGCAATCAAATTGTATAAAAATGCTAAACGTGTAAAATCGAGTTTAAAATTTACAAACCATATACCCGATTACCCTTTATGCACAATTATTAATTAAACGAAAAGATAAAGAATAAAATCATACCCTTGAAGATCGAGCTTCCTCAGGTACAAGTTCACCTCCAAATCCTTTCGCGTTCAACTTGAATCCACCGGAGTTTTGTTCCTTCCTTTGATCAACGTTAGCCACTCATATGTTTGGCCTCTAGAGGTGATCCACCAAGGAAAAATAAAGATTCAAGAAGAAGGGGTATTGGCTCAACCCTAGTTTTCTATCTCTATAGAAAAGGCGTACTCTCCCACAAATTGGAATTATTACGTATGTTGTAAAAGTCAACAACCCCATCACCCATAATAAGACTCCTCTTATTTATAGATGTGGGCAACCCACCTTAACAATTAAGGAATTGGGTTTTATTTAATTAATTAAATTCTTTTAATTAATTAAGCTCCCTAATCTTATTAGGGATAAATGAGAGTACTTATATTAAATTAATTCCTAAACTCTTTTAGAAATTAAAATAATAATAATTGTAATAATATTAATAAGACTCCTCTTATTAATTTATATTTAATATTTCTAAAATATTAAATAATAAATATTAAGCTATTTAATTTATTCTATCACCATAGATTAAATTAAATATACTTAATATATTATTATGATTATGCCATTAACTTCTTAAATAATTATTCTTCCTTTTATGGTGTGACCCTTTAGGTTCTCCATATTAAACCTAGGTTGTGAATAAATCAATTAGAACAATTCTAATCATATTTAAATAAATAAATTAAACAATTAATTTATTTAAATAAATAATATTTATTCTACAATAGGGATAAGCCTCCCTAATCAATCAACGACTTTCCGGATAATATAGATTTCAACATTAATCATTAAAGAACCTTTGAGTAAATAGTTACCGTACAATTCAATCCTTCCACCATACAATGTCTCAATTAAATATAAGGCATGGAATTATTTGTCAAGTCTTATTTTATTTAATTATATGTATTTCGACTCTTAAATGCACAACTCCAAATAACTCAAATTAGAAACTCCTTTCTAATTTCATTCTACCTCGCCAAGGACTCTTTGGGTTGTCATTTATCGAATCACATAGGACATTTCTCTTCTTTTATTAGAAGTGGTAGATTCTTTATTGATCATACATTATCTCCATGTACAACTTATTATACCCAAGCATACCCTTTGATATACCCTAAGGGTCTTAAGGAATAAGTCAAAGTATAACTCATCATACACAAGATACTATGATGATCTCAAGTCCAAGGATCACTTGTCTTACTATCACTACTGAGAATTCCTATTGATGCACAAATAAAACTCCATTAGGTATTCCTTAGCGAGCCAATGCTCGATGAACTTATTCTCTAATAAGCACCTACATACTTGCTTTAGTGTCTCCACACAAATGATCATGAGATCAATCATCCTCATCCAATGAGCAAAGCAACGTATGTACCAATCTATCCGGATTCACTAATCCCCAATTTAGTAATCCAATGATTGGGAACTATTTTAGTTTTAAGCTTTCTAAGAATTTAGATCTCATTAGAATGATCATCATCATTATTCTAAAAGCATTGCTTAAAACTATGGGTTTATCACATATTATAAAAAACAAAGATCATGTAGATAATTAAAAGCCTTTAATAAATTAATACTTTTTATTAATAAATGAATAAGATTGTTACAAAGTATATGCTTTATCATCAAACATGATTGGCTTGTGTGCATACTACTTTCAATAGATCCCAAAGAAAAACGAGAATATTATTATCATATTCTTTCCAATTGTGAGTCTTCTCTCGACATATCATTATCTCCACTGTCTCTAATTGGGTATTATACTCCAAAGAAACACCAAGATTATATAGGTAGTGCTTGTAAATATACTCAGCAAGTGGATGAGCACAACCTTGTCTTATGATGACACGAGGTTGTATGTCATTAGACATCTTGTATGATAGTGGCAAAACACCCTTCCAAGTTAAATTCACCTCACCTCAACATCTATGTACCACTATTCTATTCCTTGTTATTCCCCGCCGACCCGCCATTACACTCTTATTACCTGAAAGGAATTGTGAAGTAAAAGGGTGAGCACAACTAACTCAGTAAAGAATATTATGACTAAAGATAATTAAATTTTCAATAGCCTTCATCAATAATAAATCAGAGATTTAGAACATATGGTAGATGATAAAACTTTCCAACCATAGTTGCAGCAGAACGAGCAATCCATTAGAAGAGTCAAATAGACCATAAAATCTATTATCTTCTCCATGTTAAAAGTCCATCAACAATGTTTTATCCTCAGAACATTAATCAACAATTCCCGTCCCACAATCACGTGTATAACTCATAATCGTAATTGTAGTTCTAAATTCCTTTCCTCATCCAGACAAAGTTAATTTTCATCAATTGAAACATCAAAGATCATGGTTATACCAAATCACGCTTCATGTTCATAATCCTACTAATAAATTCATCTTTGCACTACGGGCCAAAGATATTCATCAACAGTTCATCTTTTTCTACTGTGCCAAAGATATTCATCAACAAGTCATCTTTGCACTACAGGCCAAAGATATTCATCAACAAGTCATCTTTGCATTATGAGCCAAAGATATTCATCAGAAATCATTCATCTTTTCACTTTGCATTACACAAAGCCAAAGATATTCAGTTATATCATCATTTAGGACTGAGGATGATGCTAAATATTTTAAAGAAAACGAATCTAGTGAAACAAAAGAACAAATATTAAGGATTCGTACTTTAAACAACCCAAGTTCAAAAATACTTCATAAATAACCAGAGTGGAGTAAAATTCAAGAATGAAGACCAAAACATAGATCCAATCAAAGATAGGAATCATAACAGACAATCTTGGACATAGAGAAGAAAACTTAATTTTTCTGTGAATAATGTCGTATTTGTGAATAGTGTCATATACGTGAATAGTCAGATACGTGAATAGTCGTGAATAGTCACAAAAAACATATCGTGAATAGTAACTCAGACACCAAAAGATAGAAATTTCACAAAAACATCATCACGCTTAATGAATAGTAATAGTAATCTCGTGAATAGTAACTCGTGAATATTAACTCATGAATAGTAACCCCGACATGAAAAAGTTCCAAATTTGATAAAAATTTCAAACCAATATTTCGACGTAATGATATTGAAGAAATAATATCATTTATGAAGAAAATAATCTCCCTACCTCGAGAAAAAATAATAGTATCCCTTACCTCAAAAGAGCTAGAATTCTCATCGATATAACGTTGAAAGAACTTGCACCGTATAGCAATACTCAATGTACTAAAATACTCACAAAATACGCTCGATATTATAGAGAGAGAAATAGAGAGAAAACTTCAGTTTCTGGTGTGATTTCAATTCTAACCTAAGCATCCTATTTATAGGAAAATGCTTAGAACACCAAAACAGAAAATTTAATAAAATATTAATATATAATTATTAAATTCTTACGCACACAATATCTGATTTAAATATTAGCCACCAAGAGTGACCCCCCTCAACTAAATCAAAAAAAACGTTTTTATTATTAAAAATAATTAAAACTTTCAAAAATCAATTATTTCGGAACTTCAGAACTTTAATAATTCATAATAAATAGCCCTTTTATCAGAAAATTCAAATCTCGCGTGTTTTTATAGGAAATTCAATTCTCTACAACTTTGCAGAAGAAAGTTTTTCCAAATTCCAAATAGAAATTGACCGAAATCCATAAACGGACGATTTTACAAGCTATAATCAAATTTTAGTCAAGAAATGGGTCCACCAACATGTTTTAAACAACTTTTAAACAACTTTTGCAACAAAAATACTTTTCCTCCTCATATACTCATATATCCCACATTCATTGTAAAAATATCACCATTATTATATTATAATAATATAATAAAATATTTTTTTATCTAAAAGATAAAATATCAATTTTTAACAATTGTCACTTTAAAAATTTTCCATCTATATCCACATAAAATAAATATTTTCCTCATCATATAAATCAATAATTAATTATTCACAAATAATATTACAGAATCACAATATCGACAACCGTGCCGCCCCCAGAAAGAGGGGGCTTTCCAATAAGATTTTTCCTTCTCGCCGCAAGCAATTAGGTGACCAAACCTCTCCTTAGATGTAACTTTCTAGACATTGCCAATAATGCTATCTAATAATATTATTCAGATAATATGAATTATTGCTTCGATAATGGAAAATACTTGTAGTGATAATTATTAAAACAACAATAATATAAAAAATCAACGCAAAATTATTGAATCAATAAAATAAAATATTGAATAAGAATTACTTAATAATAATTATTGAGTAGTGCCTTCACGTAAGAATCAATAATTGGTACAATACCGCAGTGCTACTTGTGCAACAACGCCAGACATCAGTATTTTAACCACCGGGTATTCCAACAAGGTTAATTCAGAATAATTACGCCGTTATTTATAAAAAACTCAAATTTGTCGCTTTTCTTCATCCAATCGCTTATTCATTATGGGACCCACAAATGGCATTCATAATATTAATATTCTTCAACGTAAAGAATATTCCACGACCAAACGAATATTCCCAATAAAAATGAGTATTTTATAACCACTTGCTATTTTGAAAAAAAAAATTCATATATCACCCTTAACTTTAACTTTTATCAATTTAACCATTTACTTAATAGTAATTATAAGAAAAATTGAATACTTTTATTTCATAAAATTCGGGGTCTTACAATCTCCCTCCTTATGAAATTTCGTCCCTCAAATTTACGTATTGCTGGGTATTTCAAAGAGTTGAGAATACCTTGCTTTCATTTCGATTCTATCTCCCCCCGTCATCATGATTTCTCCATTGTTCATCTCCTCGTATTTCGAGATCATTCTAGAATACAACTTTCAAAAACAAAAGGTTAATTTAACAAATTAATATATCACATAATATCCCGATATTACGACCGACCAACAAATAAGCTTAGGTAGGACACACTAGCGAAGGATTTACTCATCTCTCCCCCTCCTAGTTCTAATCCCCGATCTCCGCCAGAGATCATATCCCTAAGCTCGATACTAACCGTGACAACCCCAAAATAGGTCCATTCCATCCAACCCATTCTCGAGTCGCCAAATACATGGTACGTAAAAACAACTACAACTTTATTAATACAATTGTCGTGGCAATATACAACAACACTTAAACTGTGAGTTTAAATACAAATATATACCAACTGCGACTCATGTCCCAACCGTGGACAAACACCTCATAATGACACCTTACATAAAGGTATAGTCAAAACTGCTTTTAGAAATTAAAATCTTTGGGAAGTGCTCAAGGAAACCTTCGTATATGGGAGGCCATGCGCCTAGGTTATGATAGATATCATATGCCACAATTATCCTTGTCAATCTAATAGATCCCAAAGAAAAACGAGAAGATTACTATCATATTCTTCCCAATGGTGAGTCTTCTCTCGACATATCATTATCTCCACTGCCTCTAATTGGGTATTATACTCCAAACAAACACCAAGATTATATAGGTAGTGCTTGTAAATATACTCAAAGAAGTGGATGAGCACAACCTCGTCTTATGATGACACGAGGTCAGTATGTCATTAGACATCTTGTATGATAGTGGCAAAACACCTTCCAAGTTAAATTCACCTCACCATTCAACATCTATAACTACTAAATGATGACCACCGCTCTATTCCCTCGTTATTCCTCGCTTGACCCAAATACACACTTTATTACCCGAAAGGAATTGTGAAGCAAAAGGTGAGCACAACTAGCTCAAGAAAGAATATCATGACTAAAGATAAATAAATTATCAATAGCCTTCATCAATAATAAATCAGAGATTTAGAACATATGGTAGATGATAAAACTTTTCAACCATAGTTGCAGCGGAACGAGCAATCCATTAGAAGAGTCAAATAGACCATAAAATCTATTATCTTCTCCATGTTAAAAGTCCATCAACAATGTTTTATCCCTGTAACATTAATCAACAATTCTTGTCCACAATCACGTGTATAACTCATAATCGTAATTGTAGTTCTAAATTCCTTTCCTCATCCAGGACAAAGTTAATTTTCATCACCTGAAACATCAAAGATCATGGTTATACCAAATCACAATTCATGTTCATAATCCTACTAATAAATTCATCTTTGCACTACGGGCCAAAGATATTCATCAACAAGTCATCTTTGCACTACAGGCCAAAGATATTCATCAACAAGTCATCTTTGCACTACACCAAAGCCAAAGATATTCATCAACAAAGATATTCAACAAAGTCATCTTTGCACTACGAGCCAAAGATATTCATCACTAAGCCAAAGATATTCATCATCATTTGCATCATCAAAAATATCATTAATCATCTTTGCATCATTCATCTTTGCAAAAGAAAGATATTCATTTATATCATCATTTAGGACCGAGGATGATGCAAAATATTTTAAAGAAAACGAATCCAAAGGAAACAAAAGAACAAATATTAAGGATTCGTACTTTTAAACAACCCAAGTTCAAAAATACTTCATAAATAACCAGTAGTGGAGTAAAATTCAAGAATGAAGACCAAAACATAGATCCAATCAAAGATAGGAATCATAATGCATAATCTTGGACATAGAGAAGAAAACTTAATTTTTCCGTGAATAATGTCGATTTGTGAATAATAATATACGTGAATAGTACGTATACGTGAATAGTGCCAGATAATAGATAGAAAGAAACTCAAACACCAAAAGATAGAAATTTCACAAAAACATCATCATCAAGAACTCGTAATAATAAGAATCAGAATAAGAACTCGTGAATATAATAACTCGTGAATAAAACTATGAATAGTAACCCCGACATGAAAAAGTTCCAAATTTGATAAAAAGTTCAAACCAATATTTCTAAGATAATGATATCAAAGAAATAATATCATTTATGAAGAAAATAATCTCTTACTTCCTCGTAAAATCCTTAATATCCTGAAAGAAAAGAGATTCTACTGATAATATATAATAACGAAAAAACTTGCTTACCGTATAGCAATACTCAAGATATAAAATACTCACAAAAATACACTTCGATATTATAGAGAGAGAAAGAGAGAAAACTTCAGTTTCTCGTGTGATTTTCAATTCTAACCTAAGCACCTATTTATAGAAAAATGCTTAGAACACCAAAGCGTAAAATTTAATAAAATATTAATATATATATATATTAAATTTCTTACAACACACAATAATCCAACTTTAAATATTAGCCACCAAAAATGAATAAACAAAATCAAAAAAAACGTTTTTGTTATTAAAAATAATTAAAACTTTCAAAAATCAATTATTTCGAACTTCGTAACTTCAATAATTCATAATAAATAGCCCTTTTATCGTAAAATTCAAATCTCATGTGTTTTTATAGGAAATTCAATTCTCTACAACTTTGCGTAAGAAAGTTTTTCCAAATTCCAAATGAATTGACCAAATCCATATACTAGACGATTTTACAAGCTATAATCAAATTTCAACAAAGAAATGGGTCCACCAACATGTTTTTAAAACATGTTTTAAACAACTTTTGCAACAAAAATACTTTTCCTCCTCATATACTCATATATCCCACATTCATTGTAAAAATATCACCATTATTATATTATAATAATATAATAAAATATTATTTTATCGTAAAAGATAAAATATCAATTTTCAACAATTGTCACTTTAAAAATTTTCTCCATCTATATCCACATAAAATGAATATTTTCTCATCATCATATAAATCAATAATTAATTATTCACAAATAATATTACGTAATCACAATATTGACAACCAGCAGCTCTCCTGAAAGAGGGGCTTTCCAATAAGAATTTCTCCTCATCGCGCAAATTAGGTGACCAAACCTCTCCTTAGATGTAACTTTCTAGACATTGCCAATAATGTTATCTAATAATATTATTCAAATAATATGAATTATTGCTTCGATAATGGAAAATACTGTAGTAGACAATTATTAAAACAACAATAATATAAAATATCAACGCAAAGAATTATCAATCAATAAAATAAAATATCGAATAAGAATTACTTTAATAATTATCGAGTAGTGCCTTCACGTAAGAATCAATAATTGGTGCAATACTGCGTGCTATCTTGTAACAACGCCAGACATCGTATTTTTTACCACCATAGGGTATTCCAACAAGTTGTTAATCTGTAATAACTACGCCGCTATTTATAAAAAACTCAAATTTGTCGCTTTTCTTCATCCGACGCTTATTCTCATTATGGGACCCCACAAATGTCAACTGGCCGTCAGCATTTAATATTCTTCACGTAAAGAATATTCCACGACCAAAAACGAATATTCCCGACAACAATGAGTATTTTATAACCACTTGCATATTTTGAAAAAAAAAATTCATATATCACCCTTAACTTTAAACTTTTATCAATTTAACCATTTACCTAATTAGTAATTATAAGAAAAATTGAATACTTTTATTTCATAAAATTCGGGGTCTTACAATCTCCCTCCCTTATGAAATTTCGTCCCCAAATTTACGTGCACTGTATTTCAAAAGAGTTGAGAATACCTTGCTTTCATTTCGCATTCCATCTCCCGGCATCATGATTTCTCCATTGCTCATCTCCGTATTTTATATCATTCTAGAATACAACTTCAAAAACAAAGGTTAATTTAACAAATTAATATATCACATAATATCCCGATATTATGACCGACCAACAAATAAGCTTAGGTAGGACACACTACTAGCGAAGGATTTACTCATCTCTCCCTCCTAGTTCTAATCCCCGATCTCCGCCAGAGATCATATCCCTAAGCTCTGATACCAAATGTGACGCCCCCAAAATAGGTCCATTCCATCCAACCCATTCTGAGTCGCCAAATACATGGTACGTAAAAACAACTACAACTTTATTAATACAATTGTCGTGCAAAATACAACAACACACTTAAACCGTGAGTTTAAATACAAATATATACCAACTGCGACTCATGTCCCAACCGTGGACAAAGACCTCATAATGACACCTTACATAAAGGTATAGTCGAAAACCTGCTTTAGAAATTAGAATCTTTGGGAAGTGCTCAAGGAAACCTTCGTATACGGGAGGCCATGCGCTCAGGTTATGATAGATATCATATGCCCACGTAATTATCCTTGTCAACCAATAGACCCCAAAGAAAAACGAGAAGATTACTATCATATTCTTCCAATGGTGAGTCTTCTCTCGACATATCATTATCTCCACCGCCTCTAATTGGGAATTATACTCCAAACAAACACCAAGATTATATAGTAGTGCTTGTAAATATACTCAAAGAAGTGGATGAGCACAACCTCGTCTTATGATGACACGAGGTCAGATGTCATTAGACATCTTGTATGAAGTGGCAAAACACCCTTCCAAGTTAAATTCACCTCACCTCAACATCTATAGACCACCGCTTCTATTCCCTCATTATCCCCGCCGACCCACCCAAATTACACTTTTATTACCCGAAAGGAATTGTGAAGCAAAAGGGTGAGCACAACTAGCTCAAGAAAGAATATCATGACTAAAGATAAATAAATTATCAATAGCCTTCATCAGTAATAAATCAGAGATTTAGAACATATGGTAGATGATAAAACTTTTCAACCATAGTTGCAGCAAGCAGAACGAAGCAATCCATTAGAAGAGTCAAATAGACCATAAAAACTATTATCTTTTCTATGTTAAAAGTCCATCAACAATGTTTTATCCCTGTAACATTAATCAACAATTCGTGTCCACAATCACGCGTATAACTCATAATCGTAATTGTAGTTCTAAATTCCTTTCTCATCCAGACAAAGTTAATTTTCATCACCCTCTTTAAACATCAAAGATCATGGTTATACCAAATCACAATTCATGTTCATAATCCTATGTTCATCTTCATGCACTACGGGCCAAAGATATTCATCAATAAATCTCATCTTTGCACTACATGGCCAAAGATATTCATCAACAAGTCATCTTTGCACTACATGCCAAAGATATTCATCAACAAGTCATCTTTGCACTACACCAAAGATATTCATCAAAGATCTTTGCATCAATGCCAAAGATATTCAACAGTCATCTTCTTTACATTACGAGCCAAAGATATTCATCGAAATCATTCATCTTTGCACTTTACAAAAGAAAGATATTCAAAATATATCATTTAGGACCGAGGATGATGCAAAATATTTTAAAGAAAACGAATCCAGTGAAACAAAAGAACAAATATTAAGGATTCGTACTTTAAACAACCCAAGTTCAAAAATACTTCATAAATAACCAGAGTGGAGTAAAATTCAAGAATGAAGACCAAAACATAGATCCAATCAAAGATAGGAATCATAACAGACAATCTTGGACATAGAGAAGAAAACTTAATTTTTCTGTGAATAATGTCGTATTTGTGAATAGTGTCATATACGTGAATAGTGCCGTATACGTGAATAGTGCCGTATACGTGAATAGTAACTCCGACACCAAAAGATAGAAATTTCACAAAAAACATCATCATGCTCGTAAATAATAGTAATCTCGTGAATAAGAATCTCGTGAATAGTAACTCATGAATAAGAACTCATGAATAGTAACCCCCGATAAAAAAAGTTCCAAATTTGATAAAAAGTTCAAACCAATATTTCGGATAATGATATTGAAGAAATAATATCATTTATGAAGAAAATAATCTCCTTACTATCCTCGTAAATCCTTTAATCCCTTACCTCAAAAGACTTACAACCGAATAATCGATATAACGTTGAAAGAACTTGCACCGTATAGCAATACTCAAGATATCTAAAATACTCACAAAAATACACTCGATATTATAGAGAGAGAAATAGAGAAAAACTTCAGTTTCGTGTGATTTTCAATTCTAACCTAAGCACCTATTTATAGAAAATGCTTTAACACCAAAAGCAAAAATTTAATAAAATATTAATATATATATATATAAATTTCTACACGCACAAAAATTGAATCACATTTAAATATTAGCATCACCAAAAACAACCCTAACTAAATCAAAAAACGTTTTTTTTATTAAAAATAATTAAAACTTTCAAAAATCAATTATTTCTAACTTCGTAACTTCAATAATTCATAATAAATAGCCCTTTTATCAGAAAAATTCAAATCTCACGTGTTTTTTATAGGAAATTCAATTCTCTACAACTTTGCAAGAAGAAAGTTTTTCCAAATTCCAAAATGTAAATTGACCAAATCCATAAACTGACGATTTTACAAAGCTATAATCAAATTTCAACCAAGAAATGGGTCCACCAACATGTTTAACATGTTTTAAACAACTTTTGCAACAAAAATACTCTTTCCTCCTCATATACTCATATATCCCACATTCATTGTAAAATATCACCATTATTATATTATAATAATATAATAAAATATTATTTTATCGTAAAAGATAAAATATCAATTTTCAACAATTGTCACTTTAAAAATTTTCCATCTATATCCACATAAAATGAATATTTTCCTCATCATATAAATCAATAATTAATTATTCACAAATAATATTACGTAATCACAATATCGACAACCAGCGCTTCCTGAGAAAGAGGGGGCTTTCAATAAGAATTTCTCCCATCTTGGCCAAGCAATTAGGTGACCAAACCTCTCCTTAGATGTAACTTTCTAGACATTGCCAATAATGTTATCTAATAATATTATTCAGATAATATGAATTATTGCTTCGATAATGGAAAATACTGTGTAGTGACAATTATTAAAACAACAATAATATAAAAATATCAACGCAAAGAATTATCAATCAATAAAATAAAATATCGAATAAAGAATTACTGTAATAATTATCGAGTAAAGGCCTTCTTACGTAAGAATCAATAATTGGTGCAATACCGCGTAATACTTCTTACGTGCAACAACGCCAGACACATCGTATTTTAACCACCCACGGGTATTCCAACAATGTTAATTCAGAATAACTACGCCGCTATTTATAAAAAAACTTAAATTTGTCGCTTTTCTTCATCCAATCGCTTATTCTGTTATGGGGCCCACAAATGGTTGGGGCCATCGCATTTAATATTCTTCACAGAAAGAATATTCCACGACCAAACGAATATTCCCCGATAACAATGAGTATTTTATAACCACTTGCTTATTTTGAAAAAAAAATTCATATATCACCCTTAACTTTAAACTTTTATCAATTTAACCATTTACCGAATAGTAATTATAAGAAAAAATTGAATACTTTTATTTCATAAAATTCGGTCTTACAATCTCCCTCCTTATGAAATTTCGTCCCAAATTTACGTATTCGGTATTTCAAAGAGTTGAGAATACCTTGCTTTCATTTCGATTCCATCTTCCCTCGGCCATCATGATTTCTCCATTGCTCATCTCCTCGTATTTCAGATATCATTCTAGAATACAACTTCAAAACAAAAAGGTTAATTTAACAAATTAACATATCACATAATATCCCGATATTACGACCGACCAACAAATAAGCTTAGGTAGGACACACTAGCAAAGGATTTACTCATCTCTCCCTCCTAGTTCTAATCCCGATCTCCGCCAGAGATCATATCCCTAAGCTCGATACTAACCGTGACAACCCCAAAATAGTCCATTCCATCCAACCCATTCTCGAGTCGCCAAATACATGGTACGTAAAATAACTACAACTTTATTAATACAATTGTCGTGCAAATACGAACAACACTTAAACTGTGAGTTTAAATACAAATATATACCAATCATGACTCATGTCCCAACCGTGGACAAGACCTCATAATGACACCTTACATAAAGGTATAGTCGAAAACCTGCTTTTAGAAATTAGAATCTTTGGGAAGTGCTCAAGAAACCTTCGTACATGGGGAGGCCATGCGCCTAGGTTATGATAGATATCATATGGCCACGAATTATCCTTGGTCAATCTAATAGATCCCAAAGAAAAAAAACGAGAAGATTACTATCATATTCTTCCCAATGGTGAGTCTTCTCTCGACATATCATTATCTCCACTGCCTCTAATTGGGAATTATACTCCAAACAAACACCAAGATTATATAGGTAGTGCTTGTAAATATACTCAACAAGTGGATGAGCACAACCTTGTCTTATGATGACACGAGGTTGTATGTCATTAGACATCTTGTATGATAGTGGCAAAACACCCTTCCAAGTTAAATTCACCTCACCCTCAACATCTATAGACCACCGCTCTATTCCCTCATTATCCCCGCCGTCAACCCAGCCAAATACACTTTTATTACCCGAAAGGAATTGTGAAGTAAAAGGGTGAGCACAACTAGCTCAAGAAAGAATATTATGACTAAAGATAATTAAATTATCAATAGCCTTCATCAATAATAAATCGTAGATTTAGAACATATGGTAGATGATAAAACTTTTCAACCATAGTTGCGTAGCAGAATCGAGCAATCCATTAGAAGAGTCAAATAGACCATAAAATCTATTATCTTCTCCATGTTAAAAGTCCATCAACAATGTTTTATCCTCGTAACATTAATCAACAATTCATGTCCACAATCACGTGTATAACTCATAATCGTAATTGTAGTTCTAAATTCCTTTCTCATCCAGACAAAGTTAATTTTCATCACCAAAACATCAAAGATCATGGTTATACCAAATCACAGCTTCATGTTCATAATCCTACTAATAAATTCATCTTTCAACAAGCACTACGGCCAAAGATATTCATCAACAAGTCATCTTTGCACTACCAAAGCCAAAGATATTCATCAACAAGTCATCTTTGCACTACATGCCAAAGATATTCAACAACAAAAGTCATCTTTGATTACGAGCCAAAGATATTCATCGAAATCATTCATCTTTGCACTACAAAGCCAAAGATATTCAAATATATCATCATTTAGACCGAGGATGATGCAAAATATTTTAAAGAAAACGAATCCAAAGGAAACAAAAGAACAAATATTAAGGATTCGTACTTTAAACAACCCAAGTTCAAAAATACTTCATAAATAACCAGAGTGGAGTAAAATTCAAGAATGAAGACCAAAACATAGATCCAATCAAAGATAGGAATCATAATAGACAATCTTGGACATAGAGAAGAAAACTTAATTTTTCTGTCGAAATAATGTCGATTTGTGAATAATGTCATATACGTGAATAGTGTCAGATATCGTGAATAGTCTTGAAATAGTAACTCCGCACCAAAAGATAGAAATTTCACAAAAACATCATCATGCTTCGTGAATAGTACTCGTGAATAGTAACTCGTGAATATTAACTCATGAATAATAGTAACTCCCGACATGAAAAAAAAAGTTCCAAATTTGATAAAAAGTTCAAACCAATATTTCGACGTAATGATATTGAAGAAATAATATCATTTATGAAGAAAATAATCTCCTTTACTATCCCGTTAAAGAATAGAGATTTCGATTTCGAATATCGGATATAACGTTGAAAGAACTTGCACCGTATAGCAAATACTCAAGATATCTAAATACTCACAAAATACGCTCGATATTATAGAGAGAAATAGAGAGAAAACTTCAGTTTACGTGTGATTTTCAATTCTAACCTAAGCACCCTATTTATAGAAAATGCTTAGAACACCAAAGCAGAAAATTTAATAAAATATTAATATATATATTATTAAATTTTACGCACACAATATCTGATTTAAATATCAACCACCAAGAGTGACCCCCCTCAACTAAATCAAAAAACGTTTTTATTATTAAAATAATTAAAACTTTCAAAATCAATTATTTCTAACTTCAAATGAACTTTAATAATTCATAATAAATAGCCTTTTATCGTAAAATTCAATCTCGCATGTTTTTATAGGAAATTCAATTCTCTACAACTTTGCGTAAGAAAGTTTTCCAAATTCCAAATGTAAATTGATCAAATCCACAAACTGACGATTTTACAAGCTATAATCAAATTTCAAGTCAAGAAATGGGTCCACCAACATGTTTAACATGTTTTAAATAACTTTTGCAAAAAAAATACTTTTCCTCCTCATATACTCATATATCCCACATTCATTGTAAAATATCACCATTATTATATTATAATAATATAATAAAATATTATTTTATCTAAAAGATAAAATATCAATTTTAACAATTGTCACTTTAAAAATTTCTCCATCTATATCCACATAAAATAAATATTTTCCTCATCATATAAATCAATAATTAATTATTCACAAATAATATTACAGAATCACAATATCGACAACCAGCAGCTTCCTCAGAAAGAGGGGCTTTCTAATAAGAATTTCTCCTTATCTACAAGCAATTAATTAGGTGACCAAACCTCTCCTTAGATGTAACTTTCTAGACATTGCCAATAATGTTATCTAATAATATTATTCAGATAATATGAATTATTGCTTCGATAATGGAAAATACTTATAGTAAGTGACAATTATTAAAACAACAATAATATAAAAAATCAACGCAAAGAATTATTGAATCAATAAAATAAAATATTTGAATAAGAATTACTCGTAACAATTATCGAGTAGTGCCTTCTTCACGTAAGAATCAATAATTGGTGCAATACCGCAGCTACTCGCGCAACAACGCCAGACATCGTATTTTAACCACCGGTATTCCAACAATGTTAATCTAGAATAATTACGCCGTTATTTATAAAAACTCAAATTTGTCGCTTTTCTTCATCCAATCGCTTATTCTCATATGGGGCCCACAAAATGGTTGCTACGCCAGATCGCATTTAATATTCCCCAACAGAAAGAATATTCCACGACCAAACGAATATTCCCCGATAAAATGAGTATTTTATAACCACTTGCTTATTTTGAAAAAAAAAAATTCATATATCACCCTTAACTTTAAACTTTATCAATTTAACCATTTAATACTTTTATTCAGTAAAATTCGGGTTATAAGAAAAACACCTGAATACCAACTTATATTTCATAAAAAGGTTTATGCTTAAGTTCTCTATCTGATTACATGTGATGTCAAACATTCAGGATTTTTGCCACTTCATGCATTTTTCCAACTTTGCTCCAAAAGACCGCCTTTCTTCTCCACTTGCCTCCATGACCACCCTACACATAAAAGAACATGAAACGAGTGAAAACGAACACAAAACAAGAAGATAACTACGAATTTAAACTTGAAATGAACATCGATTCGTGTATATTAAATCCACTTATCAATATTATTCTTACTTAGAAATAAATATTATTAATATTAGGTCTTCAGACAAAGCTTATTAAATTGCATAGCGGTAATCAACGGTTCAGGCAAGTTTTTCTTAACTCGACCTCGAGTTGTATTTTTCAATTATACTTGTGGTTAATCATTTCTGATTACCATGTCTAATAATTATTAAATCGCACTCTGTGCATACTGCATGTATTCATCATGTATGAATGGCCAATCACCTTCATTACCATTCGGTCCAGATATATATATGTGCATGTTCAATATTCGTTCAGCTATGTAAAATTTGTTCATGCTAGTTCACAATTATATTGTATAACTTTAGCCAACTTATTGTTCAATTCTTTCTATCATGATATATCTTTCATTTATTGAATTTAAACTTGTTGGGCAAACTTATTGTTCACCCTTGCTATATCATGACAAACATTACAGATTAAGATGCATATATCGGATACAGGAAAGGATAAAGCCAAGTTCAGCTTGGGATAATATGTGGAGCTAAAATGTAATAGTATAGTATGAGAATAATGTTATAGGTTAGACAGATTATGAATTGTGTATAAGTTAAGGTTACTCGACCTTGGGGAAAAGTCTGTAAAGTTTATTTTATAAAAAATTTATGTTTATATCTTCCGCAATAGTTGTAGAATGATTGTACCGGATACGCGGTGATTTGAGACCCGGATTTGGGGCTCTCATAGTTGGTATCAAAGTTGTACGTTATGAACTTTAGGTAGGAATACCTGAGACTAATAACCGCAGTGATTAGGATAAGTACTAACTCAAATAGAGTTAGTGTGTCGGTAAGATTCAAAGACTAATCTTGGTGAGTTATAAAGATACGGAGTTCCCTAACTCTGATAATAAAGTTGAACAGTAGTGGTGAATAGATAAAGTCTAAAAGACTAAAAGTACAGTGATAGAAGATCAAAAAATAAAATGAACAAGACATAGAAATGAATCTTAATATATATGATGAGATCACCCCGTGATCGGATAAGGTTATAGTATGGAGAAGGATCAAGCGAATGATTGAAAAGTTTACAGCAAGATTGCTGAGTGTCAGTTGTACTATGAATTGGTATAGATTCAGGAAAGGATTATGAATACTAGTTGAATGAGATTCGTATTGAGAAGGGAGTTAAGATTAGGTCTATGTTGCGCTATTTGCTATATGCATGTTAAGAGGGTGATTCCTTTCTCATACGTATATCAGATAGTTAGGGTATAGGTAGAGAATATCAGGTTAAGTACGAGTTCTTAAAACTCATACTTATGATACGTTCGTGACTCATAATTATATGAAATATTTATGAACCCCTCAGTGAATGGACGCCAAAGGTCTGACTAGGACAAGTTCTTAAACTCATATGATGGTGAAAGTTCATGAACTCATGAGTGTGGTTTGACGAACTGGGAATAGTTATGTGTATTAAGGATAATAGGAATAGATAGATTACTAAGCAATTAATTATTAGTGGAGATATAAGTTTTCCAAATCTTCTAGCTATGCTAGACTCGAAAAATTTTAGACATCAAGTTAAATATGCACTATATGCTTTTTTAAAAAAAATTTAATTCTCCACTCTAGGTGACCATTGTATATGAGTGGACTTCGGGCCACCGACACATCGTTACCTGTTGAGGTAATAAAACAGATTTGTAATGATTTTTAAACGGTTTAAAGAATAGTCTATGCTACTTATTTCAGCTAGACGATAATGATTTGAAATATCAAAATATATTTTATTTATCGCCATGCACTACGTAACTTTGAATGCGTAGATGATAAAAAGTTGATGGAGTTGTAAATGCAGGAATGTTTAATGTTGAATTTGATCTAAAATCATTGTTCCACTATTGTATGATGTGTTATGACAAAGTCACTAGATGATGGCATCCTCAAACGGGCTGTTAATACAGTACGACATCATGACGTCATTTTCAAACAAAATTTTAAAAATTTTAATTTGCCAACGGGGTTTTGGCTACGCACATTCGTAATTCGATTGAAGTTGATTATTGATACAAGTCTAAGCTATTTGATTCGGCTAGACCAACGTTTCTGAAAATTCTAAGCGTTCTTTGAAAATTTTCTCGAACCAAATTATTTTGGTGCGGAATCCGATAAAACTGAGGTAAAATTTTTGTGCCTATGGCAGTGACGAGAAACAGATTCGACCAGCAGTACTTAATAAGTACAGGGCATACCAGACTAATTACCCACTATGTCCGTAAGTTATGACGATTTGCGGATAAATTTCCATAAAATCTTTGCGAAAATGACAGACAATAGTCTATATATCTCCTCAGCACAATTTCAAAATTTTAACACTTGTGAGGAATGTACTAGGTAGCGTGTGATGATGAGAATGAATGATGAATAGTTCAAGGTGTAAGGTGTCAGGTAAATTTCGGGGATGAAATTTTTAAAAAAAGGGGTGAATGTGACAACTCGAGAATTTAGATGATTATTTAAATATTAAATTATTGAATAAAGGTTAAATAATAAACCTAGACAGAAAATAAGTGAATGGATTCGATATTTTCAGGAAGGAATTTTGTGATTTAAAATTTCTGTGGTGAATTATTCAGGAATTAAGGATATAAGTGAATATGTTCTGTATTTAATGTGTACAGTATGTGGTTAAGGGTCAAGAGTTGACCAGATAAGTTATATTAGTGGCAAACCCTATTATTATATTAAGAACATCAATGTTCAGCTAGAAAATTCTTACGATTTCTAAGAAACCCTAAAACCGGTTCTGGAAACCCTAATTTCAATTCCAGGAATTTGAAACCCTAATTCGATAGTTGAAAACCCTAATTTGGGAATTTAAATGCTATGTATAAGGTTTTGTGTATTAATCACAAATCTAATTAGGGATAACCCTAATGATTAATTAGAATTCTAATAGTTACAAACCCTAATTATTAGAAAGCTTAATTGTATATTTGAAACCCTAATTGGTAATTAGGTAATTTTTATTTTTATTTTAATTAGAAAATATTAATCCTAATTAGCAAGCTTGATTTATGATTAGTAAATTTTAATATAATTAGAGAATTCTAATTATAATTTAGAAATATTAATTATCTATTTTGAAAACTGAAATTCGGAAATCTTAGAAATTAAAATTTAAAAATCTAATGGTTAAACCTTAATCCCTAAGGGAGTCATCACTCTAATGTTTATCCCATGTGGTCAAATCTATCTGAAATCTGATTTTTGTGCCACCTTGCAACATTACATACATTGAATCTAACTTGGGAGATTTAAAGTAAGAAAAGTTACTTTACTTTTCATTTTTCTCCAAGACTTTCTCTCTCTTAAAATTTCGAAATGGGGAGTGAGAGAGAGTGAGATACAAAGCCAAGATCACATCTTAGCTTAACAAGATCAGATCATCAAGATCAGAATCAAAAATGGAGCATCAAACTGGTATAAAACCCAATCTTAAAAATATATGTGATTCATGTTATGTGTTGTGTTTAGATGCTTAAAGTTATGTTAGAATATGTCATTTAGTGATCTGGGTTGTTAAATCCCAGATCCATAATGTGACAACCCGAGAATTTAGAAAATTTTTAAAATTTTAATTAATTGATTTAAGGTTCAATATTAGAACCTAGACAGAAAATAAGTGTATGCGTTTGATATTTTTGAGAAAGAATTTTGAGGATTTCAAAATTCTGTTAAGGATTTAAGTGAATTATTCAGGATTAAAGGAATACGTGAATATGTTCTGTGTATATGGTTGTATATGTGTACAGTATGTGGTTAAGGGTCAAGGCTTAACCAGATAAACGATATCTGTAACAAACCCTAGGTATATATTAAGAACGTCAACGTTCGGTTAGAAAATTCTTACGAATTATAAGAAACCTTAGAAATCGGTTCTGGAAATCCTAATTTCAGTTCTGGGAATTTGAAACCCTAATTCGGTGTATGAAACTCTTGTTTGGGAATACGAATGCTATGTATAAGGTTTAACGTTATTAAATATACCTTAATTAGGGAAAACCATAAAGAATTACTGGAAACCCTAATAATTAGAAAACCTAATTATTAGAAACCCTAATTTATAATTAGAGAAAAACCTAAGTGTTAATTAAATAGATTTAATGTTAATTAGGAAACATTAATCCTAATTTTCAAGTTATAAGTAATTAGAAAACCCTAATCTAATTAGGAAATCTAATTTCTAATTTAGAAAAATTATTTTTCTATTAGAAACCCTAATTCTGGGTTATAAACCCTAATGACCAATTTGACCCTAATTGCTTAATTTGCAATTTTAATTAGGAAATACTAATCCTAATTAGCAAGATTTAAATTATGATTAAGAAATTTTAATATAATTAGAAAATTCTAATTATAATTTAGAAATATTAATTTTCTATTTTGGAAACCTAATTTGGAAATTCTAGAATTTTTTTAAAACCCTAAGGATTCCAAACCCTAAACCCTAAGGGTTTGGACAATTGACAAATATGCCATTAAAATTAAATGCGAAATGATTATATTACCCTTAGTGCATTATTTAGCATTACTTGTAGATCTAAACCTAAGGTGAGTGGGTGAACTACCCTAGCTCTAGCAATTGACTTATATCTCAATTATATCAGCCCACCTTGACAGCCATTTCATTGGATTAATAATTTATATAGATTTAGAAAGAGAAAATCACATACTTTATTTCTCATTTATGCCAAAGCCATTCTCTCTCTTCATTTTCGAGATCTAGACTGAGAGAGAGAGGGAGAAGGTGAGCTATAATCAGTTCCTAGCTAGCCAATATATATCAGAATCAAAGTCAGAAATCAGATATCAAAAGCATAAGAAGGTATAAGAACCCTAAATCTTGAAATCTTTGTATTTGATGTTAGATGTTGTAGGTTGTTGGTTAAAGTTATGTTAGAGGGTGTCATTTGATGATCTGGGTTGCTAAAACTCAGATCCATATCATTTTGATGCTCGAAATTAAAGTTTTTAGAAACTGTTCTTGAACCTTCATGTGATGTCTGAGAAGCAAATGTCAGACATTGTATATCCTTCTATGTTTTAATTTTGTTGTGTTTTATATTATATATTTGTTCTTTGCTATGTGGACTATGATCTGGGACTTGAATCAAGTCCAGATTATGTGTAGATAACAAGTTATGAGTGGTCAAAATCAGTTGACCGACCACAAAAACTGAAAATCTGGGCAGCCCAGAATTTTCCAGAAAGTCTGACAAGGTTTTCAAGGCCATAGATCTTGCAGTGTGATAGCAGCTTAGCCAAGTTGTTGTTTGGTTGTTGTAGTGGTATGTAGACTACATATAAAAGTCACCGTATCACTTATATCTTACATAGAAGCAAAGTTATAGCTGGTCAAACAACCGTTGACCATCAATCGGATGAACTTTTCTGGAAAACCCAGAAAGTTCAAGAACAACTTCTGACCATACGTTTGACCGGCCCAGATCTTGTGTAGGCTATGTTTGTATGCTGCTCTGATGCTATATAATTGTACTATGACATCATGACTACATGTAGGTACTATTAGATATCACAAAACAAACCCAGATTCCAAGATATGAGGCTACAAAGTAGGGCCTAGCAACTGTTCTTCATTTCTGAAAACCCAGAAATGAAGAACAGCTCTGACATGATGTTCTAGAACCTAGATCTCACATATATGATATGTTATGGACATGAAATTGATTAATGATTGTAGTATTACATAAATACTACAACCTGAAAGCAAATTTCAGCCCCGAAAACAACACGAATAGTAATCTATTTGTGGTCAAACTATGTACCTGAGAACTGGCCATGGTGTTCTGGGTTTGTGGAAGAACAGCCCAAGAACACTATTAGCGACGGATATGTCACCTATAACGCCTTTAGCGACAGATAATTTAGAAAATTAATTATTTTAATAAATAAATCAAATTAAATGGTTTTTAATTATTAAAAATACTAAATACATTCCGAAAAATTATTTTAAAGTCTGAAAAATAGTTTTTAATTATGTGGAGTATATTTCATAAATATTTAATATTTTTGGAATATAAATGGTATTTAATTTATTTAATTATAATATTAAATAAATTATTTAAAAATTATTCTATTACATGAAAAATCATGAAAAATAATATTATGGTAAAAGAAAATATTTTAAGTTATTTTTTCGTGACTTTTAATATTTTGTGATAAATTTCATTAATTAATTAATATTAATGGTAATTAGTTTATTTAATAAATATATTAAATAAATTATAGAAAATTAAATTAATGATTTAAAAAACATATAAAATGATTTAAGTGTTATAAAAATATTTTAAGTTATAAAATATAACTTTTGATATTTTTTCATGAAAATATTAATATTTTAATATTAAAAGCAATTATCGGATAATGAATTGAAGTGTTTAAAAATCATATAAATATAATTTTAAGGTATTAAAAATACTTTGATATATTATAATTATATTATAGTATTATGCTATGATTTTCATTAATATTTAATATTAATAATAAAGAAAATAATGTGGTATTTATATTAATAATAGTTATTGAATAATGTTTTAATTACTATAAAAACATTTAAAGGAAATAATAAAGTATTAAAATACTTTGAAAAATTATAAATATATTATAATATTATGTTATGTATTTCATTAATATTTGATAATAAATAGATATTAATGATAATAGAATATATTGGTATTTAATTCATTTAAATACGATATTAATAATGGAAAATTCATGATAATAGTAATAATTACTTAAAAATTATTACGAGCTTACGAAAAATATTTCGACTGTTAATAAATTATCATAGTTAATGGTTAAGTGTTTAGACAGAGTTTAATTGAACTTAAACTCGAGATTTGTCTGACTAGGCCGCCGAATGTCGATTTCATCGGAGTTCAACTTAGGCGCAATAGTTTGACTTGATCTTTAGAGTCTTATATGTGTTATGGTGATAGATAGGTTATGTGTGTTATGTGTTTAGGTTATTTTATGTCTATATATATAATAGTATTATATTGTGATGATATTATTCTAATATTGGAGTTCTATATTACTAATATTAGGTCTTCGGATAAAGCGTTATAAATTGCGTAGCAGTAATAAATGGTTCAGGCAAGTTTGTTTTTACTTAACTCTACTAAGAGTTGTTTCATTCAGATATGCTTATGGATAATCATTGTTGATTGTCATTGTAGAATTATACTCTGTACATATTGCATGTATAAGTCAGGTATGAAAGGCTGATCACCTTCATTACCATTCGGTCCAGATATATTTGTTCATGTTATATACTTATTCAGTCAAAAGTTTGTTCGTGCTAGTTCGCAATTATATTGTTGAATTATAGCCAGCTTATTATTCAAATTCTTTCAATCATGATATATCGTTAAATTATTGAACTTAAACTTGTTGGGCAATCTTATGTTCACCTTTGCTATATCATGATAAACATTGCAGATTAAGGCGAATACGTCGGATACAAGGAAATTTTAAAGACAGTTCTAGCGTAAAGTTAATGTGTGCAATTAAATTTGTATAAGTATTGTATATTAATGTTATTATAAGTTAAATAAGTTATGTATTGTGTATAAGTTAAGGTTACTCGACCTTGGGGAATAGTGTGTAATGTATTGTATAAACAATTTATGTTTATATCTTCTGCAAATAGTAATAGTTATAGAATTGATTGAACCAAATCCGTGGTGATTTGGGACCCAGATTTGGGGCCGTCACAGTTGGTATCAAAGTTGTAGGTTATGAACCTTAAGTAGGAATACCTGAGACTAATAACCGCAGTGATTAGGATAAGTACTAACTCAAATAGAGTTAGTTGGTCAGTAAGATTCAAAGACAAATCTCGGCGAGTTATAAGATACAGAGTTCCCTAACTCTGATAATAAAGTTGAACAGTAGTGATGAATAAATAGAGACTAAAAGACTAAAAGTACAGTGATAGGAGATCGTAAAACAAAACAATCAAGATATAGAAATGAATCATAATATATATACGATGAGATCACTCCGTGATCGGATAAGGTTATAGTAAGGAGAAAGATCAAGCGAATGATTGAATAGTTTACAGCAAGATTGCTGGGTGGCAATTGTACTATGAATTGGTACAGATTCAGGAAAGGATTATGAATACGAGTTGAATGAAATTTATATGGAGAAGGGAGTTAAGATTAAGTGGGGAATAAATGTTTGTGTCGCGCTATTTGATATATGCATGTTAAGAGGGTGATTCATTTCTCATGTGTAGAACAGATAGATAGGTTATTGGTAAAGAATATAAGGTTAAGTACGAGTTCTTAAGACTCATAATTATGTGACATTCTTGACTCATAGTTATATGAAATGTTTATGAACCCCTCAACGAATGGATGCCAAAGGTCTGACTAGGACAAGTTCTTAAACTCGTATGATTGTGGCAAGTAAATGAACTCATAAGTGTGGTTTGACGAATTGGGTATAGTTGTTGGTAAATAGAGTATTAAAGATTATAGGAACAGATAGATTGTTAAGCCAATGATTATTAGTGGAGACATAAGTTTTCCAAAAGTCCTAGCTATGCTAGACTTCGAAATTTTGGCATAAAGCTAAATACGCACTATGTGCTTTTAAAAAAAATGTAGACTCGTAATCATTTTTGAAACGGTTTAAAGTATAGTCTATGCTACTTATTTTGGCTAGACGAAAATGATTTGAAATATCAAAATATATTTTATTTATCACTCATGTACCATGTAACCTAGTGCAGAGATGATAAAAGTTGATAGAGTTATAAATGCAGGAATACTTAGTGTGAATTTGATCTAAAATCGTTATTCCACTATTGTATGATGTGTTATGACAAAGTCATATATTGACGACATCCTCAAACGGACTGTTAATATAGTACGACATCATGGCGTCATTTTCAAACTATTTCAAAAATTTTAATTTGCCAACGGGGTTTGGCTACACCTAAATAATTCGATTGAATTGAATTATTGATATGAGTTTATGCTATTCGATTCAGCTAGACTAATGTTTATGAAAGATGTAAGAGTTCTTTGAAAACTTTCCCGAACTAAATTATTTTGGTGCGGAATCCAATAAGATTGAGGTAAGAGTTTATGCGCCCAAGGCGGATACGAGAAACAGATCAGACTAGAAGTACTTTATAAGTACATGGCATATCGGGCTAATTACCCACTATGTCTGTAAGTTAAGACTGTTTGCGGATGAATTTCCATATAACCTTTGCGAAAATGACAGACAAGTAAAACCCCTCAGCAGAATTACAAAATTTTTACTCTTGTGAGAGGTGTATTGGGTAGCATGTGATGATGAAAATGAGCGGTGTATAGTGTATGATGTATGGTGTAAGGTGTAAGGTAAATTTCGGGGACAAAATTTTTAGAAGAAGGGATGAATGTGACAATTCGAGAATTTAGAAAATGTTTAAAATTTTAATTAATTGATTTAAGGTTCAATATTAGAACCTAGACAGAAAATAAGTGTATGCGTTTGATATTTTTGAGAAGGAATTTTGAGGATTTCAAAATTCTGTTAAGGATTTAAGTGAATTATTCAGGATTAAGGGAATACGTGAATATGTTCTGTGTATATGGTTGTATATGTGTATAGTATGTGGTTAAGGGTCAAGGGTTAACCAGATAAACGATATCTGTAACAAACCCTAGGTATATATTAAGAACGTCAACGTTCGGTTAGAAAAATCTTGCGAATTATAAGAAAACCTAGAAATCGATTCTAGAAACCCTAATTTTAGTTCCGGGAATTTAAAACCCTAATTTGGTGTATGAAACCCTAGTTTGGGAATACGAATGCTATGTATAAGGTTTAACGTTATTAAATATAACTTAACACTACAAAAAAATAGGGCTTCAGCAACAACCGATTTTCGTTGCTAAAGGTGTCAAATTTCGTTGCTAAAGGTTTTTGGCAACGACTTTACTATCGTTGCGTCTTTTGTTGCGCAATGAGCGTTGCTTTCGTTGCCAAAAGAAATACATTTTGCAACGAAATTTGGCTTTCGTACAGATACATCGATCTTTTAGCAACAAAATGTATTGTTGCAGAATAATTAAAATTCCGTTGCTAAAAACTCCATTTCGTTGCAAAAGCCTGCTAATTGGCAACAAAATGAACTCTCTTTTTTGCAACGACCATGCATTTTCGTTACAATTGACACCATTTTGTAACGACATTTTTCGTTGCAGAAAATTATGAAAATTGTTGCCTAAACTTACTTTCGTTGCAGAATGTAAACTTTTTAGCAACGATTTTCGTTGCTGATTATATTATTTGGCAACGACATTATGCTGAATCATCAACGAAAATGTTTGTTGCTGGTTATTTTTCAATAGCAGCGAAAGTAGTCGATTAGCAACGACATTATATGTTGCCGTTTATTTATATGTGCAACAAAAATTGATATGATTTGCAACGAAAAAAAATGTTGCCTTTTATCTTAGTATTAACAACAATATCCTCTCCGTTGTTATTACGTTAATTTTTCGTTGCCAAATATTATATTTTTAATACCATTAGCAACGAAAATTTGTTGCTAAATGTATAAAAAATTGTTGCTATATTAAAACTTGTTCAATGATTTGGTAACAAATAATATTGTTGTCAAATCAAAATTTAACATTCTTTTTGTGTACCTGGCTGGCTCAATGTCCCCAAAGCAAGTAATGGCAAAAATACAAAAAACTAAAATATTATTAACTTAATAAAAGCATCCACTACATAATCATTCATTATCTTTACAATTAAACATCTAAAGCTACCACAGTTCTTCAATCAAAATATATATCTATATATATAGTGTATTGTCAAAGGAACACATCAACCATCAAGGCAACAGTTGGGGATGATAAGAAGATGGGCAGGTCTGCCTCTCTTTCATTCCTAGCAAAATAATAAGCAAGCAGTGAACGCATTGTAGGATTAGTTATAGATAACATCAATCCATGGGGTCCTACTTATACCACCATCACCACAGGTATAACAGTATAGACAGCTACTAATAAAAAGTTGAAAAGAACATGCTAGTTGCTTCCATACCATGATCAACATAGGCAATAACAGACATATTACGGATGTTCTATTTATAGTCCATGATCGTTCGGAGCTCATCACCGTGAACTTCACTGTATAGTACCGGGTAAATTGTCCGATCACCAAAGATCAGAGATTGTAGGCCTTGGTTTCATTCACATGAAATTGACAGTTTGAATGAAACTGCAATTCAGTCTCATACATGTTAATTGATCATAAAGAATAAAGACTTGACTAGCTCAACTTGGACAAAAAATGGTATAAAAATCATAGTTCAGGTGAAACTAGAAAATGTGCTTAAATGGAGATATATGTAATATCTTATATGGAACATGTTGTATCAAACAGAAAAGTTAAGATAATGATTGACATCAACAGAAAAGTTTATGTGTAGTACCATTCGTAAAAGATTTTCAGTGTTTGTTTCGAGTATCCTCCCTGGATTTATTATACTTGCACGACTATAGCTGGATAAAAAGGAACTTTGCTCAAAAACTCCCTGACTAATCATATGTTTGACTCATATCTGCAGAGAAACCAAAGAAGCATGTGCAAACCAAAAATGTAAAGATTAAAAACCTTGAGTTGCAGCTGGATCATAGACCTTATTGAACTTGAACGAGCGCTAATTTTTTTTTCCTTGTTTGGATGGATTTGCAACTATTAGCTCCCCATTTTCACCTACATGTTCTACAATCGACTATTTTCCCTTTTGTCCAGGAAGAAATGGCCTTATCCGATAATACACTCTAATATTTCCTATTCAACAAAATGCAAACAAGACATAAAAACTTACTCATATACAAGCATGAAAAAAGCTAAAATAAGCAGTGGCACCTTTTAGATCTTGGACCTCATTATGCAGCTTCCGATTTTCAGATAGGACAACATAATAGTTTTCTACAGCATTTTCTAATACTTCAATATTTTTCCCTAAAAAACAAGTAAATATTAATTCATGAGAGCTTGTTCATTACAATCTGTAAATAAGATTTTATCATTTGGTGAATGAGATTCATACTAGAGGCACACATAAACGCAAACCTCTGCGAGAAACTTCACATTAAAGTTTTTGATACTACATGCGTCTCTTCACTAGTCCCAGTTGCAAGGGCTTCAAGAACTTTAATTCTGGGCTGGTATTTTTCCTCGCGAGCCTTGTATAGATTGTTTTGCTGCACGTAGAAAAGCAATCAAGTAATGAGGCTGAAGAATTCAATACAAAATAGCAATAATAAAATCTTTTGACACACTACAGTTCTTAAGTGCTCTACTTGAGTAGAAATACGCCGCTCAATCTCTTGCACGACTTTCTTCAATAGGCACACCACGCACTGAGGAATGAAAGAAACTGACATTAGAATATACTTGAAAAACTTGAGAATGAATATATAAACGAGAAAGTCAGTTATCATGTTTATGTTTCCTTACATACATCAGGTACTTCACCGTTCTTTCTTTCTACACTTTCATCTAGAATTCCATTCACAACACTTAAAAGTGACTGCGTTGGGGCATTCTGCAAACAAGGAATACTGGAATGCATCAAAAATGCATAAATTCAGACCATCTCAAATAGAAATCTAAACAGGGGCCAAATGTTATGGTAAAATGCCAAAAAAAATTGGGAACCACTTAGGAACATACATCCAAGTCTGTTTGATTTCATCATTTCAAAAAGCTTTGAAGGAGGAGATCTACATAGCCCCGTGTTTCATTTGAAACACTTCATGGAACTTAATGTCCAACATGGTGTAATGTCGTGCAGATGGCTCTATACAATAGGGAAAAAAACATGTGACATAAAAATTCCATGTAAATCTTAGAAATTGAATAGAACAAAATAAAACCACTGACTTGGTCATGTTTGGATACGACAAAATATGCAAGTTCATTAAACAAAATGAGCTGAAAACTAACTTAAATCAATGTAGTTAATTAAAGAATTCACAACATGAAGGATTTTTTGTAGTTATTTGCTAATCAATAAACTTCTTTTTCATGATAATCATGTGTATAAACAAAACTTTGAACATAAGAGGAGAGATACGACATGGCAGGACTACTAGGCAAAACACGTTGAAATTTTGATTCGGATGCGCCTTTCCATTTATCTTCTCCCAATATTGTAGAAGCTCTAGAATTTTCTCCATGTGGAGAAGCATCACCACTTCCATATCGATCTATTAAAGGCTTCCATCTCACGCTAGAATCATTTCCAGATGAAGTCGCTGAACTAATGTTAGGAGTGCTAGGAGTTTTAGGAGTGCTAGGAAGACTATATCTCCCAAAATTTGCTACAAATTTTGCTCGAAGTGCTAGCAAACACTCGAAGACAATTTTCATCGAACCCTGAATGAATTGAAACTTAACAATTAGAGGGAGCAAGAGACAGGGAGCATAAATTAGCAAATCGTAATTTTTAAAAAAGAGGATTAGCAGAATGATATTCTGGTAATGATTACATAACACAAGCTAATTAACAGCATATATTATTCTGCATATCAAGCTGGCTTTTATTTTCAGTAATATTATATCGCATAAAATTGTAGCATTGGCATATACTACTAACTTGATATATAAATATCGAAGATAATTAATTCAAGAGAACCACTAGGTCTTGTAAACATTTATTACCTTTTCTAGGTCTTGAATTTGAAATCTAGGCAATCCCACTTGTCCATAGCTGCATTTTCAATTGGTATATGGTTGGCTGTGATAACGTCTCCCAAGTAAACCACAAAATCTGCCATATAATTGCAATTGTTACAGAAATTTGGTAACAACATAAGCATAGGGTCTTCATCCTATATGCTAACCCTTTATCGAATGCAGGTGTTCAATTGCGATGATGATGTCGAGGAGGTTGGATTGCGTGCGGCCGGTGGAATTGGCGGATGCGGTGGCGGTGGTGGCCAGGTCCTGGAGGTACCTGGTGGCGATGTCGGTTAGGGATTGAAGGGCCAAGTTTTGGGCGGATTTGAAGCCCACTTATTGGCAGATCTGGGCAACGACGATCCTTGTGTTTGTGTTGGAGATTCAGATTGGAGTTTTTGGGTTTGTGATTTCATGGTGAGGATCGAGTAGTTTTTGCAAAACCCTCATAATTTTTTCTCTGTTATCGAGACATGGTGTTTAATTGAATGAATTTGAGATTTTTTTGTTTAAATTTAATGGTTTGTGGCGGGTTGGGTGATTGATTGGGTCGGATTTTTATTTTACGAAGTGTTTATATTTATAAATTTTAAGAATATACATTTTTAATATTTACTTTTATATATCTAAAATATAAAATATCATAAATATGAGAATAATTTGCCATAGATATAAACTACCAAATACGTTTGAGAATAATTTGCTATTTTATATTACAAGGAATGTAGAAGAGATGGTGTATGAAATAAATAAGATAATGGTTATAATCTAATGAATACTTTAATTATAACTATAGCTAGAATAAGAAAAAAAAAATAATGAGTTTTAAAGTATAGTATTAATGAATGAATATTAATTTATTTATTTTAATAAATACAAAATTAATAATCTAAATTACAATTCAAATAACTTTTCATCATTTTGAAATTCTATATTTTAATTTGAAAATGAATGTTTTAATTATAATTATAAATAGAATAAGAAAAAAATAATGAATTTTAAAGTATAGTTCATTAATTTTAAATTAATTGAACCTAATACATTTTAATAATAAAATTATATTATCCATTGTTATTGCCTCCTCCTGTTATCGCAAGTAAATTTTGAAAGTACAAAATTTGTAACAATTAATACCTATATATATATATATTAATTTATATATATGTGACTTTTAAATATTGAATATAAGTTATTAATATATATATATATATATATATATATATATATATAGTCCGGATTTATAATTTACTTTATATCCAACTCATCCGAGCTCACCTCCCCCCCTTAGCGACGGATCCCATGACGAGTTCGGTTAAATACAATAAATAAATACTATACTTTTAGCGACAAACAACATATAAGCGTCGCTAAAAGTATGAGCAGACGGTTGTATGAATCGAACAAATCACTGATCCGTCGCTAAAGGGGGTGAGCTTCAGAATGAGTTGAATAAAAGAAAGTTTAAGATCCGATCCTAATGTGTGTCTATATATATATATATATATATATATATATATATATATATATATATATATAAATTCATGGCAACCGTTTGTTAGGTAAGTTAATATATAGAAGCAATATGGTTATACACACATTTGTGTATAATTTATTTGTTCATGATACCTTAAAACTATATGCGTTTTGGCGATTTTTTTATTATTAAAAAATAGCTTCTCTCTTCCCAAATCAAAATCAAAAATAAATATGCCAAAATGACACAGCTTTTGAAAGATGCATGAAAATAGAATATACACGCGTCTATATATATGGGCCCCATTCTTGGCCCTCATAGAAATTCTCACATGCACAAATAGAAATTACTCATTTGCTCATGTATTTTACTTTATCTACCTCTACAAGTTATGGTGGTAGTTTAGTTAACTAATAAATTAGAATGACTCGGTGGTAGCTTAATGGCCCGATAACCCATAAGTCTTAGGTTCGAAACCTATATGTGATATTTTTGCTTCTTATATTGTATTTTTTGTGTATTAGATAAATTATTAGCATATATATATATATATATATATATATATATATATATATATATATATATATATATAAAAATATTCATAGTTACGTTATATAATATGTAAACAAATATTCATATAAATATTTATAAATTTATCTCTAAATATTCATATAAATATTTATAACAAATATTCATATGTAAATTTTATAAATTTTAGATGAAATATTTATAAATTTATAAATAAATATTTGTTTATAAATTTTAAAGATAAACTTATATGAATATTTATTTATAAATATTTATATGAATATTTGTTTATATATATATATATATATATATATATATATATATACACACACACACACACATACATATCATATGTGGACGGGTTGATGTGGCGAATATTGAACTTTATCCCAAAAAATATGTTAATGCACAAATTCGAACCCAAAACCTCTAGTTTAGAATATTGATCCAATGACCACCTGAGCACCTAGGCCTAGTTATTATTATTTTGCAAGGATTATTATTATTATTATTATTATTATTATTATTATTATTATTATTATTATTATTATTATTATTATTATTATTATTATTATTATTATTATTATTAGTTAGTACTATTATTATTATTATTATTATTATTATTTAGTACTATTATTATTATTATTATTTAGTACTATTATTATTATTATTATTGTTTAAATTATTCTAACTTAATATTTTAATTAATACAATTAATATTGTAAATTACTTAAAATTTTTTATTAAGAATAAAATTTCTCTTAAAATATTAATTACATTACAATTTGAGTTGTAGTGATGGAAAAAATATAAATTATGAAAAATGTTTCTTTTGCTAATAACTATATAATGTCAGAATCGAATTTTATAATAAAAAATCCTTATAAACTTAGTTGGTTTGAGTATTTGTTTAAGGAGAGTGAGAGGTAGATAATTCAATTCTCAAGGAGAGCATTATTCTATTTTATTTTTAAAAAAGCCCACAGGTCGGGCCAGACTTTTTTATTATTAGTATTATTATAATTATTATTATTATAATTATTATAATAATTATTATTATAATTATAATAATAATAATAGTAATAGGAATAATAATAGTAATTATAATAATGATTAATAATAACAATAATAATAATAGTAGTAGTTATAATAATAGTAATAGTAATTATAATTAATACTAACAATTATAATTATTATTATAATTATAATAATTATTATTATTATAGTAATAATAATAACATCAATAATAACAATAATAACAATAATAATAATAATAATAATTAAAATAATAATAATAACAACAACAACAATAATAATAATAATAATAATAATAATAATAGAAATTATAATAATAGTAATAATTATAATTAGTATAATAATAAAAATAATAATTATAAGATTAGTAATAATTACTCTTGTAAGACCCCGAATTTTATGAAATAAAAGTATTCAATTTTTTTTTAATTAATATTCTTGAGTTACTATTCATGAGTTACTATTCATGAGTTACTATTCACGAGTTACTATTCATGAGTTACTATTCACGAGTTACTATTCACGAGTACTATTCATGAAGCATGATAATTTTTTTTTTAGTGAAGAAGGCACTACTCAATAATTGTTACGATAATTACTTTGTTCAAAGATTTTATTGATTTAATAATTCTTTGCGTTGATATTTTATATTATTGTTGTTTCAATAATTGTCACGTACGATATTTTCCATTATCGAACAATAATTCATATTATCTGAATAAAATTATTGGATAACATTATTGGCAATGCCTAGAAAGTTCGCATCTAAGGAGAGGTTTGGTCACCTAATTGCAAGCCAAGAGAAGGAGAAATTCTTATTGGAAAGCCCCTCTTCCTGAGACCGCTTTGGTTGTCATTATTGTGATTACAGTAATATTATTTGTGAATAATTAATTATTGATTAATATGATAAGGAAAATATTCATTTTATGTGGATATAGATGGAGAAAATTTTTAAAGTGACAATTGTTGAAAATTAATATTTTATCTTTTTCGATAAAATAATTCATTTAAATATATTATTTTAATAATATATTAATGGTGATATTTTTACAATGAATATGGGATATATGAATAAATGAGGAGGAAGAGTATTTTTTGTTGGATTAAATGTTTAACACGTGTTTTGTGTGTTGGTGGACCCATTTCTTGGCCAAATTTGATTTGATTATACTTTGTAAAATCGCTTTGTTTGTAGATTTCACCAATTTCATTTGGAATTTGGAAAACTTCATTCTGCAAAGTTGTAGATAATGGAATTTCCTATGGAAAGTCGCGAGTTTCGAATTTTTCTGATAAAAGAGCTATTTATTGTGAATTATTGAACTTTCGGTATATCGGGTGTGAATTGATTTTTGGAGTTTAAATTATTTTTGTTAGAAAAAACGTTTTTTGTATTTTTTTTGGACATCATTAACATGTGTGGCTGGTGTTTTTGACCAAAAGGTGGGCTAAGGAAAATTTGTATAATTATAATATATTATATTAAATTTTCTGCTTTGGTGTTCTAAGCATTTTCCTATAAATAGAGTGCTTAGGTTAGAATTGAAAATCACACCAGAAACTGAAGTTTTCTCTCTATATTATCGAGCGTATTCTTGTGAGTATTTTGAGTATACTTTGAGTATTGCTATACGGTGCAAGTTCGTTCAGCGTTATTCCAGTCAGAAGTACTGCTCTTTTGAGGTAAGGGATAGTAAGGGATTTTAAGGGTTATTATGTTTTTAGTTTCGAAATTTTTCTGAACCTTCAAAAATTCTGGAAAAATTTGAAATGATAATTTGATGAGTTTTATTTATTGTGTCCAAAATGGCGATTTTGGATGTATAGATTGAGAGTTATGAATTTTATGAGAAAAGAATATTTTAAAAGTAACCGCTTATAACTCCTTGTGATTAACTCCAAAATTGATGAAATTTTAATTTGGAGTACATCTATATAATATCAGTATATCGTATAAATTTCAGAATTGTTGGATAAAAGTATAATTTATGATAAATATTTAAATATTCGGTGGTTTTGGCCATATGAAAAATAGTAAATGAATTTTTAAAATTTTGAGAAAAATATATGTTCAATATGGGACTATGTTATGCTAAATCCCAGAAAAGAAATATTTTTGGAACTGATTTGGTATTTTTCATGAAAATGTTCTAGTTATGAGTAAATGAATTAAATATGTTATGTGAAGTAAGAAAATTAGAAAATATGATTTATTGGCTTGAGAATCATATATGAGGTATATGCAGATTTTTATGAGGGTTTTGGTTAATGATGATGAAATCTTATGAGTTTGGCATTTTTAGATGATTAAATGCATTAATTATTAAAGTGTAAATAATTGGATTAAATTATTTATAAGTTTAAGAAATGATTAAAATATTATTATAATATTAATAATATTAGATTATGAGATTTCTAAGTGATTTATAACATTTGGATTAAGGTGTTATAAGTATGGATATGGATTTTATTATGAAACTTTATCTTTTCGTATCGAGGTTACTATGCACGTATACGGTACTATGTATTTAATACGGGTACTATTCACGACAAATTGGTTTCTTCTCTGACCAAATTATCGTTGATTTATGAATCTTACTTTTGAAATTAAAACCATGTTTTGATTATATTGTTTTTATATAACATTCTTATAACCCTAATGATAATATTTCTCTTTGACTTGAGTGTAAAGATGGGTAGATTATTGGTATGATCGTGACTATAGGTTCTCTTTGGCCAGTAGTGCAAAAGTTGAATTGTTGACTGGTATGATCATGACCATTTAATTTACAATTGAATATTTTTAGCTTAAGTGCAAAGGTGAATTGATCAACATGGTTATAATTATTGTTATATAACTTCTGAAATGATTATGTATTTCTTTGATATATGAATATCTTTGGCTCGTAGTGCAAAGATGTCTTGTTGATGAATATCTTAGCCTGTAGTGCAAAGATGAATTATTGATGAATATCTTTGGCTCGTAATGCAAAGATGACCTGTTGATGAATATCTTTAGCCTGTAGTGTAAAGATGAACTGTTGATGAATATCTTTAGCCGTGGTGCAAAGATGAATTTATTAGTATGATTATGAACATGAACTGTGATTTTGTATAACCACGATCTTTGATGTTTCAGGTAAAGACAAGTGATGAAAATTATCTTTGTCTTGGATGAGGAAAGGAATTTAGAACTACAATTACGATTATGAGTTATACACGTGATTGTGGGCGAGAATTGTTGATTGATGTTACGAGGATAAAACATTGTTGGTGGACTTTTAACATGGAGAAGATAATAGACTTTATGTTCTATTTTACTCTTCTAATGGATTGCTTCGTTCATTTACCGCAACTATGGTTGAAAAGTTTTATCATCTACCATATGTTCTAAATCTCTGATTTATTACCGATGAAGACTATTGATAATTTATTTATCTTTAGTTATAATATTCTTTACTGAGCTAGTTGTGCTCACCCTTTTGTTTCACAATTCCTTTCAAGTAATAAAAGTGTAGCTGGGGTCGAGCGGGGATAGCGAGGGAATAGAATGGTGGTTTATAGATGTTGAGGGTGAGGTGAATTTAACTTGGAAGGTGTTTTGCCACTATCATACAAAGATGTCTAATGACATACAACCTCGTGTCATCATAAGACACATGGTTGTGCTCATCCACTTCTTTGAGTATATTTACAAGCACTACCTATATAATTACGGTGTTTGTTTGGAGTATAATACCCAATTAGAGACAAATGGAGATAATGATATGTCGAAGAAAGACTCACCATTGGGAAGAATATGATAGTAATCTTCTCGTTTTTCTTTGGGGTCTATTAGGTCAACCAAGGATAATTACGTGGCCATATGATATCTACCATAACCTAAAAGCATGGCCTCCCATGTATGGGAAGGTTTCCTTGAGCACTTCCCAAAGATTCTAATTTCTAAAACAGCTTTTGACTATACCTTTATGTAAGGTGTCATTGTGACGTCTTCTGAGTTGGTATATATTTGTATCCAAACTCACAAAGGATATGTGTTGTTGTATTTTACTTGACGATAATTGTTATAATAAAGTTGTAGTTGTTTTCCATACCATATATTTGGCGACTTCGAGAATAGGTTGGATGGAATGGACCTATTTTGGGGTCGTTATAACTCTAATAATAATAATAATTAATAATAATAGTAATAATAATAATAATAATAATAATAGTAATAATAATAATAGTAAATATAATAATAATTATAATAATAGTAATAGTAATAGTAATAATAATAAAAATATATACATGAAGCATGAAAAAATTTAATAAACGACTTACAAGTAAAAAAAAGTTAACATTTAAGTTATTGTCAAACACTAAATAATAACAAATGAATTATAACTTAGTTTAACCAACTTATAAGTCATTGTCAAACATCCTCTAATACAAGATATAAAGAGAAATTAATATTTGATTATAAAAAAAATTACAAGTCAAGAAAATGAGAATTTGAAAATGGGGGAGTTAAAAAAACTTACACACCATTGGTGCAACTTTATTATTATTATTATTATTATTATTATTATTATTATTATTATTATTATTATTATTATTATTATTATTATTATTATTATTATCATTACTATTATTATTATTACTATTATTATTATTATTATTATTATTATTATTATTATTATTATTATTATTATTATTATTATTGGTATATAACTTCTTGAGATTATATTAATGGTATGTAGTGAAGGAGAAGAAATGAATATATGGGGGAAATCTCATGTTTTGATATAAATATTAATCCTTGCAAGATATTATCAGATAACTTGTGTTGCTCCAACAGTCAAATGACCAAAGTAACAAATGATAGGTCATAGGTTCGAATATGTTTCGCATTTGGATATAATTTTTAAATACTAAATATGAATATTTTTTGACAATTCTCCGAATAACGAATATTGTTTTACAAAAACATGGTTATTGGGATTATCTTAATTTAAGGCAACATTTTAATAGTCGTTGCAAAAAATTGTATAAGATATGCAACGAAAATAAAAATTGTTTCCAATGAATGTGGTTCATATTAGGCAACGAAATATAGCAACAAAAAATTTTTCGTTGCCCACGATGAGGAGAAATCAAGTGGTTAGAAAATTTGCAACGAATTTCTAACGAATTTTGTTTTCAAATTTTGCAACGATTTATGAATTTCGTTGCAAAAGGTGAAAGCCTAACACAATCTGCAACGAATGACAAGTTTCGTTGCTAAACATACACTTTTAGCAACGACTTATAAAGTTGTTGCTTGAAAAATCGTTGCTAAAGCCCCATTTTTAGCAACAAAAAAACTTTTGTTGCCCACGATGACGGAAAATCAAGTGGCCAAAAATTTTGCAACGAATTTCTAACGAAATTTTTTCCCGCCAATGAATTAGCAACGAAATTTTTGCAACGACTTATGAATTTCGTTGCAAAAAGTAAAAACCTGACACAATTTGCAACGAAGGCCAAATTTCGTTGCTAAACATATACTTTTAGCAACGACTTATAAAATCGTTGCCCGAAAAATCGTTACTAAAGGCCCATTTTTTTGTAGTGTAATTAGGGAAAACCCTAAAGAATTATTGAAAACCCTAATAATTAGAAAACCTAATTATTAGAAACCCTAATTTATAATTAGGGAAAAACTTAAGTGTTAATTAAATAGATTTAATGTTAATTAGGAAACATTAATCCTAATTTTCAAGTTATAAGTAATTAGAAAACCCTAATCTAATTAATTAGGAAATCTAATTTCTAATTTAGGAAAATTATTTTTCTATTAGAAACCCTAATTCTGGGTTATAAACGCTAATGACCAATTTGACCCTAATTGCTTAATTAGCAATTTTAATTAGGAAATATTGATCCTAATCCTAATCAACAAGATTTAAATTATGATTAAGAAATTCTAATATAATTAAAAATTCTAATTATAATTTAGAAATATTAATTTTCTATTTTGAAAACCTAATTTGGAAATTCTAGATTTTTTATCTTGTCTTACTTTATAGTTCTAATTTTTAGATTTAGATTTCTTATTATTTGCAATCTGAGTCTCGTGATCTATCGAAAGAATCAAATCAACGAAAGAAAAAGGATTATTCTGGGCATATTTTAATAAAATAAAGTAAGAATCTTTTTTCTAGCATTCCGAAGAAAAAATGGATTGATTCATTGACAGGAGTTCTATGAGCACTTCTTTAGATTTCGAAAGGGAATAAAAAATAAACCTCACAGATTTTTAATGCTTGAACCCTGATATGAAATGAGTCGATAAAGTAGAAATTAAATTTCGAAAATAATAAAACAAGCGGTAAGTGCGCAAAATGTGACTCGCCTAAGGCAAAATTTTATTATGCATAGTATCTCGTTAGACAACCATATATATATCTCAAATTCACTTTTCAATATAAATTACTACTATATTGAATTGTGAATTTGATTACATCCACAAAATAAACCAAACTATCCATAAAATTAAGTTACTACCTAAGCATGTGCAACTCCCCGACCTAAAACAGCAAAACATAGGTTTTAGTTCTCAAAAGCAATTGCACATCTGTATGAATTAAAAGATCTCCATCTTCATTGCAAACATTACGACCACTTTCATCCTGCAATTCAAAAAAACCAGAGTATAAGCAGACTAGTGAAAAGAAACAATGATACACCAAAAAGTAGAAAATGAACATCGTTTTTGTAAGATTTTTGTCACCATAGCAGTACCCTTAAGAATCAGAACCAACAAGAACCATTTAAATTACCCCCTTTTTTTCTTTTTTCTTTTTCTTAAATTACCCAAACAACAGAGTATCTTTCAGGAACTTACATTTACACAGACAATAAATATGTGTGTAGTGTGTTACTCCTGCTTTAGAGAACAATGAAGATGACTGCCCCCAACGAGGTGTAGTTCTATGTGCACAAACACTATTACCCCATCCCCCCATGTATTGGCTCGTAAAAAAAATGGTGCGAAAGGTTAATAAACTTTATCAATAAATATATGGTAGGACATTCTACTTCTCTTCTGTTTGTTCACAGTTTGTGCACATAGAACTACTCCCCCAACTAGTTTTCCAATGTAAAGCCTATTTAATCATTCATAGGATAAATGCCAAGAAAGATACAACTGGAGAAGTTTATAAACACTAAACACATAATAACCTATGATGTTATATAATATAACACTAGTTGTATTGCGGTAATCAAATTCTTATTGCATGTAAACCTCATAATCCGGCTCTCCACGCATGTCAAATTTCACCAGAAGATCATAATTAACAACCAAGTTAATCTATTCAGAAAAAATCACATCATATCATGAAAATTTGAAGCACAAAATATGGAAAACATTAAGGCAGAGAATAAAGAGGTAAAACCTGTGTTTGGTCAAAACCGCGAGCGAGAAGATCAGTTGAAATTAGAACCAGAGTCAACCCATCTTTAAACTCCTTGACAATCTTGTCCCAATAGAAGTAGGTACATGCCCAGAGAAATCAGTGTTGGAAAGATCCCTATAAAAAATAAGATACTGTTAGTCTAGAGGGTGTGAAACAAGCACAACAATAGCCATTTTCAATGAGAAACTTACAGTGTATCAAGATGGCTGTAGTAAACCAAAGCTAATCTCTATAAGCAACAACAGTAAACAACCAACAATTGGCTTGACAATCAGTTAATGCAACTACATCAACCAAATTGTAGCAGAACCACAGATCACAGCAAATAGACCAGCAAGGAGTAAATGCAGAGGCCAACAACAACAACTGTAGCCAACCTGCCAAGAAATCCCAGTAGCACACGGCATACAGCAGCCCACCCTCCTACACAACCAGTAACATAACACAGCAACAGAACAGCCGCCGAGAACTGCAGCAGAAGCCATTTAAAGTGCAGCAGAAAACCAAAAGAAGCAGCAGTCAAATGATATAGCAGTAGCAGCCCACGAGTCCAACAAAAATTTGGAGCAGAATTTGAATTCCTACCTTATCAAATATGGGATATTCAGCTTTGAAGCGAGTACAAACAAACTCTACAATCTCTTCATTAGTTCCTGGCTCCTGTGATCCAAACTGGTTGCATGGAAATGCAAGAATCTCTAGACCTGGAGAACCCCAACATATAAAGCATTCAGTGAAATAGTTGAAAATACCTAATTGTTAACCATGTAACAAGGCAAAATGGAGTCAGGAAGAACAAACCTTGATTCTTATACTTCTCATACACCTTTTCCAACTCTGTGTAGTTGAATTGGTGAGGCCACCGATAGACAAAGGAACCTAAAGTTAGCATGGTTTGTTTTACAACATAATAATATACCATTCATTAGGCGCCATTTAATTCAATACTGTGTAAAGGAGAGACCATGTGGACGAATAAAGTATTGTATATTGGATAGAACACAATTGACATAACAAACATCAACATACCATTGGGATGCAACATTGACAATCAGCAGAACTTTTCCCTTATACTGGCTAAGATCTACATCATTCCCTTTAGCATCCTGAAAGCTAGTTCATACATCAATATGGACTCTCAATTATACTCAAAAGCTTTAACTACTTTAATTAATAAAGCAGTCCACATGGCAGTTGACACAGGAGACATGTATCATTATCTCCTCTTTAGAAACACCTGAACTAAGATATGATGACAACATAAATTAAAGAAAACAACAATATACAATATTAGTTATATTACAATACATTTTAACTTTATAATCTAACTAAACTAGTATACTAGTCATAAATCTTTCACCTCGAAAGAGGTTACAACAGTGCTATGAACAGTGTTGACTATGTTGATTGTACTTTAAACTCATACTTAAGTATATGCCGTGCAAATTCAAGAAACATAAATGAACTAGCGTACAACTTGCCGACCTTTCAAGTAAAGAGATCAAAATGCAGCTCAATCAACTCTTACTCACAGTTTGACGCAGTATAGCACTCTCTAGCAGACACAAGTGTCTAGGTTTTGGAGCATTAAATTCCTGCATAAGCAAATCAGACTACGAGCTACTAGAAGCACAACTAGCCCTATGCTATACAAAATTTGGTAGGTCTACAGACCTCACTAGACCCTTCTTGGATTTGCCCCTGATCCCACCCAAATGCACAGAACTTATCGTAGGACATAGGCTATGCGATGCAAAAACAGAGTTTTTATGCCAAAATTATCAAGAGGCTTACTGTTAATAATCTCAAAAAGATTCAACTGCGATTATAGATCTCAAAATTTCAAGAAACATAAGTTGCAACTTGTGAGTAATGTATTAAAACAAAGGAATACAATTTACATCTTCAGAACTCAGAAGTCTCCATTTCAGTGCAGGACTTTCTTTGTTCCTCAAATATTTTCATTTACTGCTGCAACAATCAATTAAATATGAAACCCTAGCTTATATATAACCATTTCAAGATAGGGAATTCTATAATGCAATAACCAGCAAAAATAACCACCAACCTGTCATATTGAAATTATGCTTTACTGAAAAATTCAACCTTAAATTCAACTATAATATATCCAGCAACCCAAGGAAGGCCTTGAATAAGGAAAAGATAATTCTTCTCAAGAAACTATATTTCCACTTCATTTTCATTAGCAATTGTACAATCATCTGCAGTCCATTTAAAACTCAATTCTTTCAATTTATCCAAGGCCTCAACCACTGGATTACTCTCTCCTAGAACGCAAGTAACAATACCTGCAGCAAAAAAAAAATATAATTGCCGTGAAATTAAAGTGAAAGATGGAGGGTAATTGTGGGAAGAGGGTTTTGAAAGGGTCTTAAGTTATACCAGATAGATCGACGCCTTGGAGGGTAAGGGTTTCCATGGCGTCTTGTAGAGCTTCGGTGGGGTCCATTCCCAGATCTTCCATGTTTTCCCTCACCATTTCATCGAATACTTGCTGCGATATTGTACGGACGGCGCCGGATTTTGCTGGACCCTTCTCTCTCTGTCGTCCTCTGATATGGCGAAATGAGTGAACACACTGAGCAAAGTGGGTGAGAGATGGTCGAGAATGCGCGAGATCTTTCGATTTACAGTTTTGAAAAAACATATTCGGGTCTAGAATGCGCGAGATCTGTCGCTGTTAGGGGCCAAAATGAGTGAACACACTGAGAATGCGCGAGATCTGTGATGTGAAGATGAGTGAGAGATAGGGGAGGGTGTATAGATTGGGATTTGGGAGAGTAGAGAACTGCTTCAGATGTTGGAAGCGATGTTGGAAGGCTAGGAGAGAAAAAGACTATACGTCTTTTAATTTTTAATTTTAAGCGTTCAAGCTCCGTATTTTTTTAATAGACAATATTTTTAAAAAAATATTATCTAGTTAAAACAAAAAAAAATGCTCTTTAAAATAGATAACGTTTTTGCATATATATCTACGACGTTTTTTTTAAAACGTTATGAAAAAAATACCACAATATTTTTATAAAAAACGTTGTGATTTAAGTGTTGTTTATTTAGTATTTTGTAGTAGTGATTACATAAATACTACAACCTGAAAGCAAATTTCAGCCCCGAAAACAACACGAACAGTAATCTATTTGTGGTCAAACTATGTACCCGAGAACTGAACATGGTGTTCTGGGTTTGTGGAAGAACAACCCAAGAACACTATTAGCGACGGATATGTCGCCTATAACGTCTTTAGCGACAGATAATTTAGAAAATTAATTATTTGAATAATTAAATCGAATTAAATTGTTTTTAATTATTAAAAATACAAAATAAATTCTGAAAAATTATTTTAAAGTCTAAAAATAGTTTTTAATTATTTAGAGTATATTTCATAAATATTTAATATTTTTGGAATATAAATGGTATTTAATTTATTTAATTATAATATTAAATAAATTATTTAAAAATTATTCTAATACATGAAAAATCATGAAAAATAATATTATGGTAAAAGAAAATATTTTAAGTTATTTTCATGACTTTTAATATTTTGTGATAAATTCCATTAATTAATTAATATTAATGGCAATTATTTTATTTAATAAATATATTAAATAAATTATAGAAAAATAGAATTAATGATTTAAAAATCATATAAAAATGATTTAAGTGTTATAAAAATATTTTAAGTTATAAAATATAACTTTTGATATTTTTTCATGAAAATATTAATATTTTAATATTAAAAGCAATTATCGGATAATGAATTTAAGTGTTTAAAATACTTTGATATATTATAATTATATTATAATATTATGCTATGATTTTCATTAATATTTAATATTAAATAAATATTAATGATAAAGAAAATAATGTGGTATTTATATTAATATCGGTTATTGAATAATGTTTTAATTACTTTAAAAATATTTAAAGGAAATAATAAAGTATTAAAAATACTTTGAAATATTATAATATTATGTTATGTATTTCATTAATATTTGATAATAAATAGATATTAATGTTAATAGAATATTGTGGTTTTTAATTCATTTAAATACGATATTAATAATGGAAAATTCATGATAATAGTAATAATTACTTAAAAATTATTACGAGCTTACGAAAAATATTTCGACTGTTAATAAATTATCGTAGATAATGGTTAAGTGTTTAGACAAAGTTTAATTGAACTTAAACTCGAGATTTGTCCGACTGGCCAATTCGGGATGTCGATTTGTGTAAAGGTTCAACTCGAATCGCAATAGTTTGACTTGATACCGAGTCTTATATGTGTTATAGACTGGTAGGGTTATGTGTTATGTGTTTAGGTTATTCTATGTCTATATATATAATAGTATTATATTGTGATGATATTATTCTAATGTTGGAGATCTATATTACTAATATTAGGTCTTCGGATAAAGCGTTATAAATTGCGTAGCAGTAATCAACGGTTCAGGCAAGTTTGTTTTTACTTAACTCTACTAAGAGTTGTTTCATTCAGATATGCTTATTGATAATCATTGTTGATTACCATTGTAGAATTATACTCTATACATATTGCATGTATAAGTCAGGTATGAAAGGCTGATCACCTTCATTACCATTTGGTCCAGATATATTTGTTCATGTTATATACTTGTTCAGTCAAAAGTTTGTTCATGCTAGTTCGCAATTATATTGTTGAATTATAGCCAGCTTATTATTCAAATCCTTTCAATCATGATATATCGTTAAATTATTGAACTTAAACTTGTTGGGCAATCTTATGCTCACCCTTGCTATATCATGATAAACATTGCAGATTAAGGCGAATACGTCGGATACAAGGAAAGGTTAAAGACAGTTCCAACGTAAAGTTAATGTGTGCAGTTAAATTTGTATAAGTATTGTATATTAATGTTATTGTAAGTTAAATAAGTTATGTATTGTGTATAAGTTAAGGTTACTCGACCTTGGGGAATATTATGTAATGTATTGTATAAACAATTTATGTTTATATCTTCCATAAATAGTAATAGTTATATAATTGATTGAACCAGATTCGTGGTGATTTGGGGCCCGGATTTGGGGCCGTCACACATAACATCAAAGTGCTCGAAATTGAAGATTTCTTAAATCTGGAAAATTTTGTAAAAGTTGTCTGACAGCCTAATGTCAGGGCTTGTAGATATGTGTGTGTTTGATGTTTAGTGTCTTTTATGTTATAGATATGTTCTTTGTTGATAGGGCTTTGATCTGGAACTTGAATCAAGCCCATATCATGTATAGATTGCAAGATACAATTAGTCAAAGTGTGTTGATCGAGCATGAAACTTAGAATCTGGGCAACCCAGAATTTTCCAGGTGGCTCTGACAAGCTTTTCAAAGCCAATGATCTTACTGATATTTACTGTTTTGGCCAAGTTATTGGTTGGATGTTGTAGACTGGTATACGAACTACAAATTCAAGCTATTAGATCACCTAGATTAACAGTAGAATCGAAGATAATTGTGGCCAAACCACCGTTGACCATCACACCGGATGAAGATTCTGGGTAACCCAGAATCTTCAAGGAGCAGTTTCTTGGCACCACTTTGATCGGTCCAGATCTTACGTTGATGACGTTGTTAAGTTGATATTATGTTATATAATTGTTCCCTGACATGTAGTCTACATGATTAAACCTTTTAATCACATTAAGAAAGCTCAGGATGCAAGTTATTAAGATCATAAGTGGCCAACTCAGTTTGGTCTTCATTTCTGAAAAACGCAGAAATGAAGAATAGCTTCTGACAAGTTTTCTGAAGCTCTGATCTCTCTGTTGTGTTAGAGTTTGGTCATGTAATTTGTTTAGGGTTGTAGTACTACATCAGTACTACAACATTAACTTAATAAGTTTCCCAGAAACCTTATAAGCATGGATCTAGAACTGGTCAAACTACGTACCCCGTAAACTGAGCTTGAAGGTCTGGGCTTGGGCCAAGAACACGAAGAACATGAAGAACACATATATAGACAGTCATGTCGCTATAGGCATCCTTTAGCGACAGTTTCTTAGAAAAATAATTATTTTTATTCAATAAATTGAAATAAATAGTTTTTAATTATTTAAAATATAAAATAAATTCCTAAAAATTATTTTAAAGTCTGAAAATTAGTTTTTAATTATTCTAAATATATTTCATAAATATTTAATATTTTTGGAATAATAATGGTATTTAATTTATTTAATTATAATATTAAATAAATTATTTAAAAATATTTTAATACATGAAAAATCATGAAAAATTATATTATGGTATAAGAAAATATTTTAAGTTATTTTAATGACTTTTAATATTTTGTGAGGAATTTCATTAATAAATTAATATTAATGATAATTAGTTTATTTAATAAATATATTAAATAAATTATAGAAAAATAGAATTAATGATTTAAAAATGATTTAAGTGTTATAAAATGTTTTAAGTTATAAAATATAACTTTTGATATATTTTCATGAAAATATTAATATTTTAATATTAAAAGCAATTATCGGATAATGAATTTAATTCATTTAAAAATCATATAAATATGATTTTAAGGTATTAAAATACTTTGATATATTATAAATATATTATAATATTATGTTATGATTTTCATTAATATTTAAATATTAAATAAATATTAATGGTAAAAGAATTATGTGGTATTTAATTCATATACATACGATTAGTAATGATTGAAAATTCATGATAAATAATAATAATTATCTGAAAATTATTACGAGCTTATGAAAAATATTTTGACTGATAATATAATTATCTAAGATAATTGTTAAGTGTTTAGGCAGAGTTTAATTGAACTTAAACTCGATATTTGTCTGATTAGGCAATCGGGATGCCAGAATTATACCGAACTCGACTCAGATTGTAAAAGTTTGACTTACGGTTAAGTCTTATGTAATGTTATATATTTTATATGATTATGTGATAATATGTTTAGGTTATTTTAATATCTTGTGATATTATTCTAACTTAGAAATAAATATTATTAATATTAGGTCTTCAGACAAAGCTTATTAAATTGCATAGCGGTAATCAACAGATCATGTAATTTTTTCTTAACTCGACCTCGAGTTGTATTATTCAATTATACTTGTGGTTAATCATTTCTGATTGCCATGTCTAAGAATTATTAAATCGCACTCTGTGCATACTGCATATATTCATCAGGTATGAAAGGCCAATCACCTTCATTACCATTCGGTCCAGATATATATATGTTCATGTTCAATGTTCGTTCAGCTATGTAAAATTTGGTCATGCTTGTTCACAATTATATTGTAAAACTTTAGGCAGCTTATTGTTCAATTCTTTCTATCATGATATATCTTTAATTTATTAAATTTAAACTAGCTAGGCAAACTTATTGCTCACCCTTGCTATATCATGACAAACATTACAGATTAAGACGCATACATCGAATACAGGAAAGGATAAAGACAAGTTCAGCTTGGGATAATATGTGCAGCTAAAATGTAATAGTATAATATGAGAATAATGTTATAGGTTAGACAGATTATGAATTGTGTATAAGTTATGATTACTCGACCTTGGGGAAAACTGTGTAAAGTTTATTGTATAATTAAATAATTTATATTTATATCTTCCGTAATAGTTGTAGAATGATAAAACCGGATCCGCGGTGATTTGGGACCCAGATTTGGGGCTCTCACAACAACGATGGTATATTAACTATCACTGGCCAGCCAGTGTCGTCAAACCGACCCACTGCTAGAACTTTCAATATTACCATGCAAGATGCGGTGCAGTCAAAGGATGTGGTGTCAGGTACCATTCCGAGTAATGGTATTAATGCTTATGTGTTATTTGATTCGAGTGCTACTTGTTCATTTATATCCGAAGATTTTGCTAGGAATTTAGATTTGCCTCAAGAAGAATTAGATTTCCCTTTAAGCATAGAGATCGCGAATTGGGAAGTGGTTCCTGTTACGTTTATATACAAGAATTGTAGGGTGGATATATAGGGCCACGAGATGGTGGCAGATTTGATACCGATTAAACTTGGGGGAATTTTATGTTATATTGGGAATCGATTGGTTATTCAATTACGGGGAAGTAATTGATTGCCAAAAGAAATATGTTAACCTTATGACTCCATCAAAGGTGATGTTTTATGGCAGCAAGCCACCTTGACAAGCAAGTTGTCTGATGGTGATGCAAAAAAGAAGTTATTGAGATAAAGATGTGTAGGATATTTAGCCTACATAGTCGATACTCAGAAGAAGAATGCGAAATTGGAAGAGATACCGGTCATTAGAGATTTTGCAGATGTATTTCCAGACTATTTATCTGGACTTCCGCCGGATAGAGAGGTTGAGTTCATGATTGATTTAGCGCTAGGAACGACCCCGATATCTAAAGCTCTATATAGAATGGCCCCAATAGAGATGAAGGAGCTGATGGTACAGTTGCAAGAATTATTAAATAAGAAGTATATCCTATCGAGCGTATCGCCGTGGGGAGCGTCGGTGTTATTTATTAAAAAGAAAGATGGACCGATGCAGCTCTACATTGATTACAAGGAATTGAATAAGGTCGCGATTAAAAATATGTATCCGTTACCGAGAATCGATGACTTGTTCAATCAACTTATAGGAGATAAGTACTTTTTGAAAATAGATTTAAGAAGTGGATATCATCAGTTGAAGGTAACAAAGGAGGATGTACCAAAAATGGCATTCAGAACTCGGTATGGTCATTACGAGTTTCTACTTATGTCATTTGGTTTAACCAATGCACCTGTAGCGTTCATGGATTTGATGAACATGGTGTTTAAACCATTCTTAGATAAATTTGTAGTTGTGTTTATTGATGATATATTGTTGAATTCTAAGTCCAAGGAGGAGCACGTTGAACACTTAAGGGTGACGTTGGAGAAATTAAGAAGAGAAAAGTTATACGCTAAATTTTCAAAATATGAGTTTTGGTTAGAACGTGTGCAGTTTCTTGGACACGTTATTGACAAGGACGGAATCTCGGTAGATCATCAAAAATTTAATCAGTAATAAACTGGGATCAGCCAAAGACACCTTCAAAATTAAGAAGTTTCTTGGGATTGGCAGGTTACTATAGGCGTTTTATTCAAGATTTTTCCAAAATTGCAACTCCATTAACGAATTTGATTAGGAAGGCAGTTAAGTTTGTTTGGAAGGAGAAGTGTGAGGAGAGTTTCCAAGAATTGAAGAAAATATTGAGTTCAGTACATGTGCTGTCATTACTTGATGATATAGGGAATTTTGTGGTATATAGTGACGCATCGCATAAAGGACTAGGTTGTGTGCTTATTTAGAACGGTAGGGTTATTACGTATGCATCGCGTCAATTAAAGGATTACGAGAAAGGGTATCCAACTCATAATTTGGAGTTGGCTGCGGTGGTGTTTGCTCTGAAGATTTGGAGGCACCATCTTTATGGAGAGAGGTGTGAGATATATATACAGACCATAAAAGTTTGAAGTATATCTTTACACAAAAGGATTTGAATATGTGATAGAGAAAATGGCTGGAGTTGATTAAAGACTTCGACTACGAGATTCTTTATCATTTCAGAAAGGTGAATGTTGTTGCCGATGCCTTAAGTAGAAAGGGTCGGGAGAAATTAATGATGTTGACTACTTAGGAAAAGCTTGTAGCAGAAATGGCCAAGATGGAGTTGGAGATTAAATATTCGACAGAATCAGATAAAATATTGTTCCAGATGGGAAGTAGTTCGATTTTGGTGGATAAGGTGAAGAATGCACAACTTCAAGATGAAACCTGTGAATAGATAAAAAGAAAAGTGTCTAAAGGTGAAAAAGACAAATTTAAAGTTGATAAGGAAGGGTTACTTCGATTTGAAAGAAGAATTTGGGTTCCGTCAGTATCGAAAATTAAAGAAGAAACTTTTAGTGATGCTCATAACTCGCGATATTCGATTCACCCTGGAAGTACGAAAATGTACCAGGATCTCAGACATCATTTCTATTGGTCGAATATGAAAAAAGATGTTGCTGAATGTGTGGAAAAATGCTTAACGTGTCAGAAAGTTAAAGCTGAATATCAAAGGCCAAGCAGATTGTTCCAACCGTTAAAGATACCAGAATGGAAATAGGAACATATCATAATGGATTTTGTGGTAGGTCTTCTAACAACTCAACAAGGTTATGATGCGATTTGGGTGATTGTGGATCAATTAACGAAGTCAGCACATGTTTTGCCATTCAAGATTAAATTTAACCTAGATCGATTGGCAAAACTGTACGTGAAGGAAATTATATCAAGACCCGGTGTCCATTGTATCGGATAGAGATCCACATTTCACATCATATTTTTGGAAACGACTACAGGAATACTTGAGAACACAGTTGAGGATGAGTATAACATATCATCCCCAAATCGACGGACAAAGTAAGAGGACAATCTAGACATTAGAGGATATGCTCAAAGCATATATTATGGATTTTAAAGGGAATTGGGATGACTACCTACCATTAGTTGAATTTACCTATAATAACAGTTATCACGCAAGTATTGGCATGCCGCCTTACGAAGCGTTGTACGACAGAAAATGTAGAACTCCGTTATGCTAGGACGAAGTTGGAGAATGTCAGCTATTAGGTCCAGAATTGGTACAGCAGACCGTCGAAATCGTCAAGGAGATTCGGGCAAGATTGATAGTTGCACAGGATATGCAGAAGAAGTATGCCGATCAACGCCGACAAAATCAGGAATTTAATGTCGGTATTTTTGTTTTCTTGAAGGTGTCTCCCTTGAAAGGGAAAATATGGTTTGGTAAAAAGGGAAAACTAAGCCCTAGGTTTATAAAACCATTTGAAGTGCTACGATGAGTTGGTTAAGTGGTGTATGAGGTAGCTTTACCTCTGGAATTAGAACATATTCATAATATTTTCCATATTTTGGTATTAAGACCATATAAGCCCGATTATAAACATGTTATAGAATATGAACCGTTACAGTTTGAAAAAGACTTGTCTTATGACAAAATTCCATTTCAAATAGTTGATAGGAAAGAACATGTTCTCAGAAACAAAATAATACCTTTTGTTAAGGTAATTTGGAGGAACCACAATGCTGAAGAAGCTACGTGGGAACTTGAAGATATTATGATGAAAACTTATCCTCAGTTATTTGCTTAATTTTTTGTACAACAATTCTGGGGACAAAATCTTGTTAAGGAGGGAAGAATGTGACGAATGAATTTATTGAGTTGTGATTCTGGGGACAGAATCCTTTTAAGGAGGAAAGTATGTAACCAACGAGAATTTTATATGTAATTTAAAAATATTTATTGGGTTAAATAAATATTTTAATTGATTTATTTATTGAGATAAATAAATATTGATGAAATTAATGTGTAATAATTTAGTTAAAGTGTGTTATAATAATTAAATTAATGAATGATAATTTTATGATTTAAAGATTTAATTTAAAGAGATAATTAAATTAAATTAAATGAATTATTAAATAATTATAATGTTATTCTAATTTAATTTAATAATTAAATTAGAGATTTATTAGTTTGTGAAATAATTTGTTAAGCATAAATATAATTATAATGAAATTATAAATATAATTATAATTATAAGATAAGTGTAAATTTGACTTGATTAAAATTGATTAAATAAAGTGTGACAATGGAACCATATTATATAAGTGTTATAAAAATAAATTAAAACGGGGTTTAAGAATAGCCAACCAAACATGGCCTTGTGGCTTTTGGTTAATGTAACAGCTGAGGTCTTTTGGTTTGGTTAAACTGATAACCCACGTTTATCAGTTTATGTTACGCATACTGTGTTTTATATGCGTACCTTTGTTCCAAGACTTAGAAGGGAGAAATATAGAGAAAGAGAGAGGGTTAGGGAGAGAAATTGAGAGAGAATTGAGAAAGTAGAGAAGGGAAATCAAGGGAACAAGCTTGCTAATCATCTTTGTTAGTGAAAACAAGGAATTCAAGGTATAATCTAACTTATGTTCCAGTTATACGTTTTTGAGTTTTTCTATAAAATTGGAAATTTGGTTGGATAATTTGCTAAATAGAAGATATATGTGTTGGAATAAGTTTATAAACTGATAAATATTATTTATAGATGATTTTTAGAGACTCAATTCATATATGCATGATTTAGTTTAAAGAAATTGTGTTCTTTATAGTTTTTCATTGTAAATTGGTTTTAAATCCTTTGTATTTGGATTTTGGTTATCTAAATTGATGAGTTGTGGTTTATATATGTTGATTAATGATTATAATATGATAATTCACATCTAAAAATGATTTTGGTTGGATTAATCAATGAAAGTATGTTTTACAGTAAAATATGTACAATATGGTATATTTTGAGTCAAATAATTGATGTTCAATGTGACGCCCCCAAAATTAGGTATACATCACCCATCTTGGGTAGTCAGATACATGGTACAGAATTTAAATACAACTTACTAATATAACTGCGTATGGTAATAATCGACATAAAATCGTTAGTTTGAATACAAATATTGTCTACTAGATATTATACAAACTCAAAAGGAGTCCTCATTACAATTATTATCACACTATTTCACGAATAGTGAGGACTACTAATGCTATCCTCTGGACCATTACTCCGCTCCCAGACTAAGTCTCAAATATGTTCTCATTTCAAGAGAACGGTGAAAGAAAGAAAGGTGAGCTCAACTAGCCCAAAGAAGAAATATTATGACTAAGATAATGCGTAATAAATTATCAATAGCCTTCAATGTTGTTAAACTGATAAAATATAATAAACATCAAGTTTAACTGCAGCGGAACAAGCAATCCATTAAAAGAGTCAAGTAGAAAATAAAATCTACTATCTTTTATGATTTAAAAGGTTTTTCACCACTGTTATAGCTGAGACTCAGCTTTAATAAATATTCCACATCATCGAATCACCCCTGCACTACGGCCAAGGATATTCTTTAGTATCACGACCACAATTATTCATGCACTATGGGCCAAGAATATTTGTGTATTCATTAATGGTCATAATCATGCCAACAACTGTCCATCAATGCACTACGGCCACTAAGGATTTTTATCACATCATTTGTAACATTACGGTCATGATTACACCGAATAGTCTCTGGTCATAATCATACCAAGTCCATCTATGCATTACAGGCCACAAATGACTTTCAACATAATATAAACATGAGGATGATGACAATGATATAAGAATTCAATAAAACAAGTTCAAGAATTATTTTATCCAGGAATAATTAACGTCCAAATTATCAACATGATCATTGTTTTGTAGTAAAATTCAAGAATGATCGGAAGAATATTTTCATGAAAAGATATCTTTGGATGAAACGCAAATATCAAGGATATTCCACTAATTTCATGGAGTATAGAAGTCAAAGTTTTAACCAACTGGGTATAATAAAGAATGGAATAACAAAAGAAATCACCATGCATGCGATAGACCGCAGCATACGCAGTATTCCAACAGAATAATAAATAACGGAACGGTCAGTCCCAAAGAAAACGCATGCATGTGATGTTCCAAATGTAATAATAATAAAGATTTTACCAGTCCGGTGTAAAACACACGATGTGATGTTCCAATGAATAATAATAAAGAGGCGGAACCAGTCCGGTGTAAAACACATAAACAAGATGTTCCAACAGTATAATAATAAAGAATGGAACCCGTGTCCCAAAAGAAACGCATGCATGTGATGTTCCAACGAGAATAATAGAAGAATGTCACCAAGTATAGGGTAAACCACAGATACTGAGTTATTCCAATGTAATAATAAGCAATGGAATAACAATGCCTTCTTCATGAATAAGAAAGAATAACACCCCTTACTTTTGGTAGGAGATTGAATCTTTACTTGTAGTGTAGTAACAAAATACTCTTCTTCTTTCTCTCTTATTCTCTCTATACTTTCTCTCTCTAAAGCTTGAATGAATTAAGTGAAAATAATGAAGCACTAGGCCTCTATTTATAGAAGATTTCTAGCTTAGCACCTACCATGTGAAAAGGCAAGTGGCTTGACGACTGGTGATGTGAAAAGAAAAGTGGTTCGACGCCTGTAATGTGAAACGACAAGTGGTTCGACGCTTGTAATGTGAAACGACAAGTGGTTTGATGCCTGTAATGTGAAACGGCAAGTGGTTTGACGTCTGGTAAAGGTAATTACTATTGACGAAGGTAATTACTATTCACAAGGATAATTACTATTGCCGAAGAGACTCTTAGATGATGACATATGGGCCCCCCATAAAATAATCAAACTTACCACAAACGTCTCATAACAGACTCTTTATATACATTAAGGATTGAATAAATATTACCACAGATCATTTTATTTTTAATCAACACATTTTTAATCTTTCAACAATTATTAATCATTTATAACTTGTCGTCTCAATTAATAATAACATATTATACGAGGCGATCTTGTGACAATAATTGAATCAATAATATAAGAGATATGATGCAAAGAATTATCGTGTAGCAATAATTGAGCATAAATGAGTGACTTCTCACGTAAGCATCAATAATCAATCTGAGTGTGCTACTACGCAACCACGCCAGACATCGTTGTGACGCCCCCAAAATTAGATATACGTCACCCATCTTGAGTCGCCACTTACATGGTACATAAATTCAAATACAACTTACTAATATAACTGTCGTGTACAATACGACATAAACTATGAGTTTGAATACAAATATTGTCTACTAGATATTATACAAACTCAAAAGGAGTCCTCATTACAACTATTATCACACTATTTCACAGAATAGTGAGGACTATTAATGCTATCCTCTGGACCATTACTTCGTTCCCCGACTCGTCCCAGATATGTTCTCATTTCCTGAAGAGAACAGTGAAAGAAAGGGTGAGCTCAACTAGCCCAGTAAGAAATATTATGACTAAGATAATGCAGAATAAATTATCATTAGCCTTCAACAGTGTTAAACTGATAAAATACAATAGACAACCAGCTTTAATCTGCAATGAATAAGCAATCCATTAAAAGAGTCAAGTAGAGAATAAAGTCTACTATCTTTTAGGTTTTAAAAGGTTTTCATCAATTTTATCGGCCGAGACTCAAATTTAATAATAAACCACCACATCTAATCATCCATGTACCACTTACCAAGGATTTTCATCAAATTATCAATGGTCATGACTATACCGAATCACCCCCGGTCATAATCATACCAAAACTATCCATCACCGCATTACAGTGCCAATCGAGGACTTTTGTCACATCATTTATATCAAGTCATGATTATACCGAATGATCCTCGATCATAATCATACTAAGTTCATCTATGCACGTAAGCCAAAGATAACATAATATAACATGAGGATGATGACAATGACATAATAATTCAATAAAACAAGTTCAAGAATTATTTAATCCATGAATTATTAACGTCCAAATTGTCAACATGATCTCGCTTTCAGAGTAAAATTCAAGAATGATCGTAAGAATATTTCCATGAAAAGATATCGGATGAAACGCAAATATCAAGGATATTCTACTAATTTCATGGAGTATAGAAGTCAAAGTTTTAACCAACCGGGTATAATAAAGAATGGAATAACAAAAGAAATCACCATGCATGCGGTATTTCAGCATGAGGCGGTGTTATTCCAACATAATAATAATAACGGAACCAGTGTCGTGTGAAATTCACAATCGGCGGATGTTCCAACGTAATAATAAAGATGGAACTGATCCGGTGTAAAACACACGATAGGATATTCCAATGTAGAATAATAAAGATTTTAACCAGTCCGGTGTAAAACACACAGCATGTGATGTTCCAACAGAATAATAAAGATTTTAACCAGTCCTGTAAAACACATGCATGTGATGTTCCAATGTAATAATAGAAGAATGTCACCAAGTATAGGGTAGTAAACCGCATGATACAAAGTTATTCAATGTAATAATAAGCAATGGAATAACATAAGGATTTCACCAAGTATAGGGTATGCCACATATACAAAGTTATGTATAGGGTATGCCACTTTTTACAAAGTTATTCCAATGTAATAATAGTGAATGGAATAATGTAAGTTCTCTTCAAGAAGAAAGAATAACACCCCTCACCGTAAAAAGAACCTAATATAGAAGTAGTGAAGTAGCGAGAATACTCTTCTTCTTTTTATAACTTTCTCTATAGCTTCTCTCTATAATTTCTCTCTCTAGTTTCAATGAATTCGTAAGAAAATAATGAAGGAATGAGCTTCTATTTATAGAAAAATGGAATGCATAAGAATAATCCATGAAACTATCCGATTGATTTACTTTAATCGACGGTCCATATTTAAAGAAAAATCTTTTAAATAAAATATAATATATTCTATTTATATAAAACATTTTACTATGCAAACACTATGCAATACTATGCAAAACACTATGCAAAAAAAATACTATGCAACACTATGCATAATAAAATATAATATATTCTATTTATGTAATAACTTTAATAAAGTATTCTATTTTATATAAAAAAGATGTTTCGCTTTTTATTACGTTAATAATACGAATAAAACAAAACGTCATTATCGCTATAATAATTCATATTATTAATCGACAATAATGGAATCAAACCGAGTGACTTCTCACATAGGCATCAATAATCAATACCGTGTGCTACTATGCAACCACACGACATCGCATTTTTACTACCGAAGTAGTTCAACAAGATCAACCAGAAAACTTCCGCCGTTATTTCAATAAAATATTTTTGTCGCTTTTCTCAATCCGACAATAATTACATTATGGGGTCCACCAATGATTGAGTAGTTGTATTTAATATTCCCTCGCTAAACCGAATATTCCCCACCAATCGAATATAATATAACCACTTGCATACTTTGCAAAATTTATAAATACTACCCACAACTATAATATTATCTCAAATTCACACCACAATATTAAAAAATTATTTCACCAAATTTAAATCTTTATTAATAAAATCTGGGGTCTCACAATCTCCCTCCTTATGGAATTTCGCCCCTCGAAATTAGGGTACGATACTGGTATGATAAAGAGATGAGGATACCTTGAATACCTTTTATCGCTTAAAAATATTAAATTCATCTTTGAAATCACAAAGCTATTCATTAACAATTCATCTTTGCACTACTGAGCAAAAGATATACAACCGTAAAACCAATAATGCTAAGACGCAGCCTTAATAGTATCACGACCACGAATTATCCATGCACCAACGCCAAGGATATTCGTGTTTCCAATCTGATTATGATTATACCGAACAATCCTCGTCATAATCATACCAAGTCCATCTATGCACGTAAGCCACGAGATGACTTTGAACGCATCCATGAATTAATATTTCATTCTTTGAGACTCAAATTTCAATAATTAATCCACATCATCGAATCATCCCCGCACTACGTGCCAAGGATATTCATTAGTATCACGACCACAAATTATCCATGCACTACTACCAAAGATAATTGTGTATTCATTTACTGCATGATTATACCGAATAATCCGTGGTCATAATCATACCAAGTTCATCTATGCACTACAAAAGCCACGATGACTTTCAACATAATATAAACATGAGGATAATGATATAAAGAATCAATCAAATGAGATAAAGGATAAATATTAAACATTTATAATATAATTTATCCAGATTCAAGAATATCCCCATGTTATCAATCATTTAATAATCTCATAATCTAATAACATTAATATTATAACAATATTTTAATCACTTCTTAAATTTATAAACAATTTATCTTAATTGTTTACACTTTACCATATAATGCATTTAATCATTCAAAAATGTCATACTCATAAGATATCATCACCAATTATCAAATCCTCATCAAAAAATATGCATATACTATATATAGGATTCTCTAGCCATAAAATCCTATTTTCAACTTTGTTACTTCACATAACATATTTAACTCATATGTTCAGAATTAAACTATTTTCATGAAAATACCAAATCAGCCCCAAAAATATTTCTTTTCTGGGATTTAGCATAATATAGTCCCATAATGAAAATATATTTTTCTCGAATTTTTAAAATTTATTTACTATTTTTTAAAATCAATTTCCACTTAATTCCTTAAGAAATTAGCTACCTCAAGTTTAACTCCAAAATTCCCAAATCTTGGCAGGACCTTACACATGTTAACGTGAGCTTCCAGTTTAAATTTCATGGTCATCTGAGTTATAGAACTCCTAAGTTATAGCGTTTTTTAAATCGGAAAAACCTAAATATTGAAATAGTCATAACTTGCTCATTTTAAGTCGAAATGAGCTCATTTTTGGACAGGAGGTACTTTATACCATATACTTTCATGTCCCAAAAGGCCAGAATTTTTCTCATAATTTAAGTGGCCGAAACAGCCTCTCTAAAATCATGGCGTAAGCTTTTTCGGTTTTTTTGCAGCTTTGCACTCCTTTGCTAAAATCAGTCCACACAAAAATCTACAACACCTTTTCCAGTAATTCCACTTGGATTAGTTAGGTAACTCATAGATCTAACTCTAGGACTTGACCACATTCAAAAATTCAAAATATAATAGGAGATATGGTCAATTTAATTTCATGTTACGCTTTTCACTAAAATCGATTTTCAACTCTTTGTGATTTCTAAGAAACTTTCATGTTTTTACGTACTAACCAACATATAACTCATCATAAAACTTACTAATACTTCATATACCCATGATTTTCATTATTCCAATGCTTTTATTATGACTTTCATCATAAACCACGTAAACCTGCTTTATTTAGTTGAAGAAATATTTGAGGGTTTAAGAAATGGGTTTTTGTAGACTCAATCAATACAAAATTCGATTTCACGCTCTAGGGTAGGCTAGGAAATCTTCAAGAATACGCCAAGAAATTTATTAATGATAGAAATATCATTCAAAATCATTATTTTATCCAAGACTTGGATAGACGTCACATTGATACCAACCGTGACTTCTATCCCTTAACCTAGATAAGACCTCACAATGATACCTATAAACTTGCCATCTTCATTCGCCTACGTAAAGTCCCGCCGGTGCATTCCACACAAGGAAGTCAACAACGAAAGGTTCGGAGCTCTTTTCTTATGGCTTGATATAACAAATGATTAACTTTAGGGTTTGGTTACTTTGAATTCAGTGAACAGGTTGGTTATGAATATAAAAGCTAACAACCTTACGAAAAAGCATGATGATTAGCTAACCAATTGATTCCTAAAAATCACATCAAAGGCAAGTATTTTCAAAAAGATAAGATCGACAGTAACGTGAAAATGTTTATTTGAATCAACAAGATTTAAAAATAGTAGAGCGTAACGAAGGCTCCTACTAACGAAGTTTCAACCAATAAGTCAAAGTTTAACTTCTTGAGTCAAATTTAAACGTTGAACACAACTAGGTGAAATAAAAGAGTGGGTAGAACTTGTATTGAATAAAGTATAGATTTCGCATTAATTTATAATTAACTTACCCGTAATAACTTCGTTCGGTTTCTCGATAAACGCCTCGCTTAAATTACCGAAGTTTGACTTTACTATAGGGTACATTCCACCCTTAAGTGCTTCTTCACATTCTGATCCATTATTTGAATCATTATTCTCCGATCCATATCGAATTCGGGTTGACCGCTATGCATGTGGTAATTCAATTCGATGTTGGGTTCTCTCCTAATTGTCATCCAAAAAGCAAAGTCCATTTCATCTATTTTGGCTTTATTGGATCTGGACGCCTTTTTCTACACTATCAACGCGTTGTGCGCAACTTTTTACCCATGCATCGCCTATTCTCCTTCGCTCAGCTTGTTTCTTCTTTTAGGCGATATTTGATTTTTAAATTCTCGATTCCAACTTTAATATCTTACACCCTCGCCAAAGCGTGATTTTGTTCGAGCATCACATATCGGGTAACCCAATTTTGAATTGTTGTATCCCTTTGTTCCACGACCATTTGCCGCTTCTTCAACCTCGTTCTTCTAGCTCACGAACACGATTTTGTAATTCTAAGTTTTGATCATAAATTTCTTCTAACCAATTCTCCTCGTGTTCCTCTTCTTCTCTCTTCTTCTCTTCTTCCTCACTTTCACCGCTACCTCTAAACTAGCTCTAAAAAGCAACAATTAGTTCTTCATTCACTACGTGGATATCTCTAATTTGTTCCTCGTCTCGACAATCGCATTAACTCGATTAGTGATTAAAGGTGTCACAACGGTCACATTCACTCCATTGTGAATATTTTCACCGCCATTTCCAAACACCGCCACAACACAAGGGTTAATTAATATATCAAATATTATCCCTATACTCCTCGACCGACCAATTAAATACCAAATAAACTTAGGTAGGTCATACTAGCGAAGGAATTTCCGCCTCTCCCTCCTAGTTCTTATCTCACATCTTAGCCAGGATCATATCCCTAAGCTCGATACCAACCGTGACGCCCCCAAAATTAGATATATCGTCACCCATCTTGAGTCGCCACTTACATGGTACATAAATTCAAATACAACTTACTAATATAACTGCGTAGTACAATACGACATAAACTATGAGTTTGAATACAAATATTGTCTACTAGATATTATACAAACTCAAAAGGAGTCCTCATTACAACTATTATCACACTATTTCACGTAATAGTGAGGACTATTAATGCTATCCTCTCGACCATTACTTCGCTCCCCGACTCGTCCCAAATGCATGTTCTCATTTCACGAAGAGAATAAAGTGAAAGAAAGGGTGAGCTCAACTAGCCCAAGAAGAAATATTATGACTAAGATAATGCGTAATAAATTATCATTAGCCTTCAATGTTGTTAAACCGATAAAATACAATAGACAACCAGGTTTAATCTGCAGCTTAATAAGCAATCCATTAAAAGAGTCAAGTAGAGAATAAAGTCTACTATCTTTTAGGTTTTAAAAGGTTTTCATCAATTTTTATCACGAGACTCACTTTTTAATAATAAACCACCACATCTAATCATCCATGTACCACTGTCAAGGATTTTCATCAAATTATCAATGGTCATGACTATACCGAATCACCCCGGTCATAATCATACCAAAAACTATCCATCAACGCATTACAGCCACCGAGGACTTTTGTCACATCATTTATATCAAGTCATGATTATACCGAATGATCCTCGATCATAATCATACTAAGTTCATCTATGCACGTAAGCCAAAGATAACATAATATAACATGAGGATGATGACAATGACATAATAATTCAATAAAACAAGTTCAAGAATTATTTAATCCATGAATTATTAACGTCCAAATTGTCAACATGATACTGTTTACGTAGAGTAAAATTCAAGAATGATCAGAAGAATATTTCCATGAAAAGATACTGGATGAAACGCAAATATCAAGGATATTCTACTAATTTCATGGAGTATAGAAGTCAAAGTTTTAACCAACCGGGTATAATAAAGAATGGAATAACAAAAGAAATCACCATGCATGCGGTACTTCGATGTATGCGAGTTATTCCAACATAATAATAATAACGGAACCGTGTCGTGAAATTCACAATCGAGGATGTTCCAACAGTAATAATAAAGATGGAACCGGATCCGGTGTAAAACACACGTATAGGGATATTCCAATGTAATAATAAAGATTTTAACCAGTCCTGTAAAAACACACGACATGTGATGTTCCAACGTAATAATAAAGATTTTAACCCAGTCCCGTGTAAAACACATGCATGTGATGTTCCAATGAATAATAGAAGAATGTCACCAAGTATAGGTAAACCGCGTATACAAAGTTATTCTAATGTAATAATAAGCAATGGAATAACATAAGGATTTCACCAAGTATAGGGTATCGCCATGACATATAAGTTATGTATAGGGTATGCCACTTTTTACAAAGTTATTCCAATGTAATAATAGTGAATGGAATAATGTAAGTTCTCTTGAAGAAGAAAGAATAACACCCTTACCGTAAAAAAGAACCGAATATAGAAGTAGTGAAGTAGCGTAATACTCTTCTTCTTTCTATAACTTTCTCTCTATAAACTTCTCTCTATAATTTCTCTCTGTAGTTTCAATGAATTCGTAAGAAAATAATGAAGGAATGAGCTTCTATTTATAGAAAAATGGAATGCATAAGAACTAATCCATGAACGGTCCAGATTGATTTACTTTAATCGACGGTCCATATTTAAAGAAAAATCTTTTAAATAAAATATAATATATTCTATTTATATAAAACATTTTACTATGCAAACACTATGCAATACTATGCAAAACACTATGCAAAATACTATGCAACACTATGCATAATAAAATATAATATATTCTATTTATAGAATAACTTTAATAAAGTATTCTATTTTATATAAAAGATGTTTCGCTTTTATTACGTTAATAATACTGAATAAAACAAAACGTCATTATCGCTTATAATAATTCATATTATTAATTGACAATAATGGAATCAAACCGAGTGACTTCTCACATAGGCATCAATAATCAATACCGTAGTGCTACTATGCAACCACACGACATCGTTCTTGTTTTTACTACCGAGTAGTTCAACAAAGATCAACGGTAAAACTTCCGCCGTTATTTCAATAAAATATTTTTGTCGTTTTCTCAATCCGACAATAATTACATTGTAGGGTCCACCAATGATTGAGTAGTTGCATTTAATATTCCCTGCTAAAACCTAATATTCCCCACCCAATCGAATATAATATAACCACTTGCATACTTTGCAAAATTTATAAATACTACCCACAACTATAATATTATCTCAAATTCACACCACAATATTAAAAAATTATTTCACCAAATTTAAATCTTTATTAATAAAATCAGGGTCTCACAACTGTACTTTTTACCACCACCGGGTAGTTCAATGTTTTTAACATCTAAAACCTCCCATTTATTTTTATAAAATATTTTTGTCGTTTTCTCAATCCGATAATAATTACATTTGTGGGGTCCACTAATGATTGAGTAGTTGTATTTAATATTCCCTAACAAAAAGAATATTCCCAGACCAAAAATCGAATATTTTATAACAACTTGCATACTTTGCAAAATTTATAAATATTAACCCACAACTATAACATTATATCAAATTTATTCCATAATATTCAAAAAATAATATTTATAGAAAATTCATCTTTATTTATAATAGCTGAGGTCTTACATTCAATTCTTATTGTAATTTGTAAATTGACTTCAGAATATGTTACTATGTTGAGTAACGCAAACAATACAACTGAAATGGCTTAATTTGGTTAAGAAATGAATATTTAGTGGTTGATTTCCCTAAATATGTTGAAATATTAAGAAAACTAGTAAAAACATTATTTTGATCCTTAAAAGTTGATTTTGTATGATGTTTATATTATTGGGATCATGATATACATGCTTGGTGTTGAGGTTAACAAACTTATAGCTTCAAGGTATGTTAAATTTCTGTTAAGATTGGAGAAATTAGATTGTTTAGGTGGTACTATGAAGCAGGGTATGCAGTTTGCAGTTTCTGTCTGTGTGCCGATGCAACTGCGCTAGTACCAAATGCAGAAATGGCATAGCTGCGTCTGCTGAGCATTCTGGGTTTGAGCACCAACGCAGATTCTGCCGATGCTAATGCTTGAAGCGGTAGTGATTCATGCCTCCCACGAAAGCGTAATAATTTGTTTTGTTTTTTTAGTTTTTGTCCATGACATGTTGTCCTAACCTAGACTAAGGTGCATGATAAGGAGTTAAACATGTAATGAAGTTCCATAATAGATTTTAATAATGTATTTAATGATTTTAGATTGAAAAGATAAAGACTTAGAAAACTTTAACTTGTTATTTGATTAAGACTTGAAATGTTATTTAAAGCGTGACGATGCCTTATTAGATTTTTTATTTAGACCTGAAAATAGGTGTCAGAGATTGGAATATGTGATAGGATATTGAAATGAACTTGAATGAGAATTAAACCTATAGGTTTAATGTTAATTTCATTAATTGGTATTGCGATTTCAATGGTATATGTAGGGTATTTGGCGAACGTTTGTTATAATTGTATAGCTTATGCACGTGGCAAGTTCCTAAACCTTATTCTTATGTTGAGAAAGTTTCTTGTCTCTATTTTGGTTACGATTATGCAAGTTCTTGTATTCTAATTCTTTTACATTAAGCAAGTTTCATATTCCTAACTTGATGTCGTTATGTAAGTTTCTTATCTTTAATCATTTATTGAGCAAGTTCCTAACTTTTGTTTCTTGCCATTCAAAGCATAAATTGTTTAAGTTCATTGTCCCAAATGAGATTTTCTAACTCTTTTGGATGTAATACTTTAGATATACAATGTTTATTCAATTGTATATTGTTGACATTCAATCTTTGATTAAAATATCGTTGTTCAATCTTATATTATCGTATCAAACCTCGAATGGCTAGTGAACCTTTATTAAAATTGGCTAGTTCATAGTGGATGAGCATTCTAAAATTCTAGAACCAATGTTAAGCTAATCCAAACTAAACTTTCATTAGTGTCAAAATCCTAAAGTCAAACTGAGATGAAAAACCCTAATATAAGGGATTATGTACGCGTTAGCGTTTAGATGTTTGTGCACAATACATGGTACAAAGGGTTGATCCCCCTACGTACGAAAGAAAAGGTATGTACAATATAACGAGTGTTAAAGGCTGAGGTAGAAGTACTTAGTAACCTTGGGACATAGTTCATGGTCTTAGACCCTCAGATATAAATCTCGAATTTGTTTCCTAATCTTGATTCGAAGAATGAGTTCTTAATTATTCAGTATTCATTGCTTATTCTTATGTTTTTGTTATTGTCATCATTATATTAGTGAGCAATTATTTTCTCACTCTTGCATTTAACACTGTAGTTAAAGTTGAGAAAGTTTACGAGTTGTCTACTAGTAAGGGCAAGGGCAAGATGTCCAAATGATGAAGACATGTTTGATTTTATTTAATAGATTTCTGTTATGAGAATTATTTAATTATGTGATGTATTCCACAGACTTATGTAATAATTTAAGGTTAGATTACCTGGGATTTGTTTAAAGATGATGTAACCCTTTAATAGGGAGGATTATGGATTAAGTTATTTAAGTTATGTCTTTATCCTTAATTATGGGTACGTATTTAGATGTAATTGTTTTGGATTGTGAGCACCAAATCCTGTTGGAATGAAGTACCTTGATTTGGGGGTGTCACATATTTAGCCCTACTTCCTTAGAAGTCCCCAAACTATGATCGTAATGTGTAAAGGTGAACTTAGAATGGTCGTACACGTATGCAAAGTCCTCTAGCATGTGTGCATGATAATTGTTAATGTCTTGGTATGTTAAGAAGTGGACTGAAACCAGGAGAGCAAAAGCTCAACTTTGGTGCAGGTTGGGGACAGCCAAGCAATCTTGGCAAGCTTAAGCTTCTAACTAGTATGCATGATTGCCCATCCTGCATTATGGTCTGACTTATTTTGTTTGCTGGTAATCATGATGGTTTGACCACATTATTGTTCTAAGCTAATAAACAGAGACTTGTTGGGGTAGATAAGATAACATGAAGATGTTAAACCATATAAGATTCGTAATGAGATAAAGACAATGATCCTTAAGGACTCGTGATTTATATTCATGGACCGACTTCATAGGCGTATGTATATACTTAACATATGTATTGAGTACATGTATAAGCTCATTTATGTTTGAGCTTGCGTAACTAATTAATATACCTATATGCGTAACTATGTTATAATAGAATTGAAAAGTGTTGATAAGCTATAATTTGGTAAACAGCGCTTGAGGCAAGTTCCCTAACTTACACAACTTTGGATTTTGTGCAAGTTCTCTAACTTCAATTGATTCTCATATTGAATGCAATTTTCCTAAATTCTTTACACTGTATATATATATATTGTATAATCCAAATTGTTGCCATATAACCCATATTTGTGACGCCCCAAAATTCAGACCACTCATGTCTCAAATTCAGTTGTCACGTACTAACTCTAAAATAATTCAAAATCTCACACAACGGAATATTAGAATAAATTACATTGTTGTAACATAATTATTCTTGTCCCAAAGTCTCGCAACCGTTACTAATATAATACAACTTAATTTAAACATAACTTAATGTAAATAAGTTCTTCTACAAAAGAATAATAGTACATTCCTAGTACTATGAAACTAACTACTCCAAAGCCTTCTCTTTACCCTTGTCCTTGCCAGAGGGTTCGCCACGTTCTTCCTTAACTGAAAGTTTTTAAGGAAATCAGGGATGAGCAACAATTTTTCCCAGCAAGAATTATAGCAATAAGGGTGCTCAATGTAGTTTTATATTTCTCAAGGGTATATCAATAATGATAGTTCAAGATAGTAAGAAGTATCGATGATTATCAACATAGTCGCTATGGACAGAAAATATCAATAATATTCAATGATTAATCAATTCAAGATTTCAAAGGAATGAATACTGAGCAGTCACTAAGTACTAAGAACTTCTTCTAGAATTAACAGTAATAAACTGATAATTCTAAAAAACGAGTACAACATGTGATCAGCCTAAAGTACCATATGTCATGCATAACATTTAATCTTTCTCATGTGCGCACGTCGGTTCCCCGACAAATATATAATTCCCCTACCAAGAGGGTAGTTCATCTCAGTTATAAGAGTCTGCACCAAGTTAATTTGGTTTGGATAGCTTTCGATCAAATATTAATAGTCTAGCTGAAGCAATGGCTTAGACAGTTTTCTTTCACAGTATATATATAGGAACAATTATCATTCGAAATCAAGGTTTGAAACCACTTACACTAAGAAGTATTAAGTCATGAGATATGAATCATACTTTCAAAAATTTACTTGTACAACTAATAATAGTACAAGCTCAAGAAATGCTCAATAAAGAGCAGGGTTCGAGTACTTGCCTCAAGCATAGTTTACCAAAATATAGCTTATCAACACTCTTTCGAATCCTAACATAATATAGTTATGCGTATAGGATATTCATTAGTTACATATGCCCATACATGATATGTAAGTTTAAACGCATACATAAACGTCTAACTTAATTGTATAGTTTGTACATGCTTCATCATATACTTTGCATACTTATAGCACAAATCGGTTCACAAGACACCATGAAGTTAATAACATACTTTCTAATCGTTGTTTTTTAAATCGCAAGCATCTTTTGGACTTAACATTTGAAAGTTTATAATTAAACATTCAATTCTATCACTTAACATGCTTCTTAACACATTGGATAGTATAATGGTTATATAATACAAGTTAAAGTAACCATATAAGCATGCCTTGAACCTCATACCATAAATAGAATGCGAAACTTCTTCGTAGATAGCAATTTGCATACAGTTAGGCTTAGGGACTACAGCCTTGCTGCTTGCCCCCCCGCCGCAGAACAAGGTTGAGCCTTGCATTTCCTATTTTTGTTGCATTCTTTAGTATAACTAAACAATCACACTTAACATACATACATACTAGAGGACTTCATAAGTGTATGACCATCTTAAGTTCACTTTTTCATGTCATGGTTTTAGTTAAGAATTTTCATGAAATCAAGGCCAAATAGGGTCATGTAATCACCATGCGTACTAATTAGCCTTATGTTCATATAAAAAGGTCACATAATCTATACCACTCATGCTCATAAGTGTTCACACTATTTGTTCACAATTAACATTGTTTATTACTTAAATCATGCTCAAACTTATGCTTGGTTTAGTTGTCATTATATCTATCACATAAGAATCATGTTTAGAGACACAATAAACATATACATGTCCTCTTCCATCTTCAGTATGTAACTACTCACACAATATTGCAACTAAGTTTGAAAATATCCAAGTTTGCTTTTTAAATCGTTTTAAACTTGGACAATGTGGTTTAACGCATACAAAACATCTCTAAAGCTCTTATCATATATAGTTAAGTCATGTTTACATCTTCACAAGATCAGAACATAGACCATGTAGTATTCATGCATATTTGCTTTGATATGTCAAGCTTTTCTTTGAAAACGTTCTCTAACACAAAGCCTAACAAGTTGGTCATTAACAAAGGACTATAAATCATAAATCATGCTTATTTATGTACGAAATCAGTCATGTGTATATACAATCAAGCTTAAAATTTGCAGAACATGAGTTTCAACAAAGTTTGTTTTCAAAATTATAGTTTTCGTTATAAATCTCCTACTAAATCATGTTGAGCAATTCATACCACATAAGAAAGCTTTATAAAACATGTTATACCTCTTTTTCATGCATATATAAGTCATAGAATCAAGTTAGCAACAACTTAGCATAACTGAAACCAGAATCTGCATCGAGGTCCTAAAAGCAATTAAGGCTTACACCCTAGTATAAATCTGCGCAATTGCGTCCTTCCCGGGCTTGTAGTGATGAGACACTCTGTTTTGCAAAGTATCAACCAAAATTTAATTCCTTTAGTTTAATCATGCTCAAATCCATCATTACATGTTCCATACATGTAAACATACTTCATAAACACTTGATAACATGTTATATCATACTAATAGACAAAGAATTTCAAGAGATTTCAAGACCCAATTCAAGAACACAAAAATAGAACTTATACCTTTTGAAGTTTAGTATGCTTAGTTTCTACCTTCTACAATTGCCAAACTATACCTTAAACAACTAGCAACTAAAACTCAATTTCTCAGAATTTCAACAGACAAAATACAGCAACGTGAATTCAGTAACATAGTTGCCATTTTATAGAGGAGTTGTGGTCTAGTTAAAGGCTTTACACCAAAGGTTGAATCCATAAGGTAGAAGGAGAAAACAAAGGATACAAGAGAGTTGATCAACCACCCTTATTAGTCATCTTCCTAGCCATTGGCTTAGCAATGATCACCTATGCTTAGCTATTCATCTCAGCTTGGAAGTTATGTAAAGAGGTTATAAGTTACTGTTGGCCACTATTGGAGCAACTGATGAGTTTTAATTCTCATTAACGTGATTAAAATTTCTCATTTTAGTTAGTTTGACTCCCAAAATGTAATTTTAATGTTTTAATGCTACTACACCAAGTAATGTTAGGGATTATTTATGTACTCACATCATATAATCCTTGTACATTAGTCCACATAATTTAATATTTATAACATGTGTGGACTTAATTTAATTAATCACTAATAATTTAATATCTCCTTTACTATTTACTTACACATCGATATTGAAATAAATATTTTAATAACACATATTTATTTACTTCCATATTTTAAAGTACGATATTATTGTCTCATCACACATGATGAGGTAACAAAACTTATTTAAATCAACTTTATGATTTAATTACTTTTACTATTTAATTTTTGGATAGCATTAATCCCAATTAAATGTCACACCTCGTGTAATCTTATACAGTAGTTAATTATATGCTACGACTACCCACATTACTCATAGTGGCATGAAATAATATTTATTAATAATGTTCTCATAATAATAATGTTAATTGTTCTACTATTTTACCCATTAATGTCAATATATCACCTTTATAACTCATGCACTCCATGAAAATATTTTTCTAAGTCTTACTACAAAGCAAGCAATTTGACCGGTTTTTCTGATAAGAGAGTGGTGGCGCAATTGCTGCTACTTTGGAAATTTCTCAAACTCAGCCATTTATCTCTCCATTTAATTATTAGTATATCCATTCCATCATTTTTCCATACTATACACTCAAATAAAGTTATGTAATTTTCTTTACTCATTAGTATTCTATTATTCACAATATCAATTATTTAATATTAATTAATTATCTGTTTCAAAATTCCATTCTCATGCCACACAAGGCATTTCAAAATTCTTCATTCACATATAAATTCAATTCACATTAATTGAATTACTCATCTCACAACACTTCTATATTTATATTCCAATAAATATTCATTTTCTTACTATATAAAGAAATTTATTTATTCAAGAAATTCTTGGTTTTTACATCCACCCCCCCCTCTTATAAAAATTCCATCCTTGAAATTGATACAAGGTTACACGAATAAATAGGGATAATCCCTTCACATCTTATCTTCTAACTCCCACGTGGCCTTCTCGGCGTCGTTGTTTCGCCAAAGTACTTTCATAGAAGATATAATTTTATTTCTTAATGTATGCTCTTTCTTATCTAATATCTGGACAGGAATTTCTTCAAATGCCATATTCTTCTCTACTTGAATGGGCTCGTAAGAAATCATGTGTTTGTAGTCAGGCTTATACGGATGCACCACGGAGATGTGAAACACGTTATGGATGTGCTCCAACTCAGGTGGTAATGCAACTTTGTACGCCACTTCGCCTACTCGTTTCAGTATCTCAAATGGTCCTATGAACCTCGGACTCAATTTTCCTTTCTTGTCGAATCGTATTTTTCCCTTCCAAGGATATACTTTTAGGAAAACGTGACTTCTGACTTCAAAGTCGTGTTCCTGACGATGCAAGTCTGTGTATTTCTTCTGGCGATCTTGTGCAGCTACTAATCTAGCTCTTATCAATGTCACCACATCTGCTGTTTGTTGAACTAATTTCGGCCCTAGCATCTTTCATTCTCTGACTTCATCCCAACATAATGGTGTTCTACACTTTTTCCAGTAAAGAGCTTCATACAGTGGCACGCTGATACTCGCGTGGTAACTATTATTATATGAAAATTCCACTAGGGGTAGGTGATCGTCCCAACTTCCCTTGAAGTGCATCACGCAAGTTCTAAGCATGTCTTCTAGCATTTGTATCGTTTTCTCACTTTGCCCGTCCATCTGCGGATGATAAGCGGTACTTAACCTCAATTGTGTTCCCATCCTTTCTTGTAAGCTTTTCCAGAATTTTGACGTGAAGCGCGGATCTCGGTCAGAGACAATCGATACCGGCACTCTATTTCAGATCTCTATAGTTGATTTAAACTATATCAGATCTTGATTGGTTGAAAATGAGCCGTCTTTGTTAGTCGATCCATGATTACCCAATGTTCTGCGTGACTGGAAGTCCAACCACGAAGTCCATCGTAATGTTATCCCATTTCCACTTTGGTATTTCCAATGGTTGGAGTAGTCCACTTGGCCTCTGGTGCTCTGATTTGACCCGTTGACACGTAAGACATCTACTAACGCACTCCGCGATTTCTCATTTTAGATTGGGCCACAAACAATGTTGCCTCAAATCCTGTTACATCTTCATGCCTCCTGGATGAACGGAATATGTTGTATGGTGTGCCTCGTGCAAAATTTCTTCCCTCAACTCGGTTAACGCTGGCACCCACACTCTCCCTTCAAATCTCAAAATACCATGTCTTTCCATCTTAAACTTTCATCCTCATTTTCCGCGATCCTCTTCATGATTCTCTCGCAATCCTCATCATTCTCTTGTGATTCTCTTACTCTGTCCAACAAGGTTGGATGAGTTCTACTGCAAACAATTTCTCTTTAGACCTCTCCAGTCCCTTTACTTCTATCTCTAATTTCTCCATATCCCTTATTAACTCCTCCTGAGTTGTTAATTGAAATAACTTTTCCCTTCCTTTCCTACTTAGCACGTCGGCCACTACGTTTGCTTTTCCCGGGTGATAAAGAATATCGCAGTCGTAATCTTTAATCAATTTTAACCACCTTCCTTGACGCATATTCAATTCCTTTTGTGTGAAGATATATTTCAGATTCTTATGGTGCATGTATATCAAACATTTCTCTCCGTATAGATAATGCCTCCAAATCTTCAACACAAAAACTACTTCTGCTAACTCTAAGTCATGAGTAGGGTATCATTTTTCGTAATCCTTCAATTTTCGTGACACATATGCAATGATCTTTCCATGTTGCATTATCACAAAACCAAGTCCTCTGTGTGACGCATCACTATACACTATAAATCCTCCCGTATCATTTGGTAACGATAATATAGGTGCCTCGCTCGCTCAATCTCTTTTTCAGCTCTTGGAAACTTTCTTCACACTTGTTCGCCCATACGAACTTCACTGTCTTCCTCGTTAGATTGGTCAATGGGGTTGTTATCTTAGAAATATCTTGGATAAATCTTCGATAGTACCCAGCTAACCCTAAGAAACTTCTTACTTCCATTGGCGTCTTTGGTTGCTCCCAATTACTCACTGCTTCTACTTTTGCAGGGTTTACTGAAATTCCATCCCTATCGACCACGTGTCCTAAGAATTGAACCTTCTCTATCCAAAATTCACACTTAAAAAATTTCACATACAACTTTTCTTTTCTTAGTGCCTCCAAACCCATCTTCAGATGTTCGACGTGTTCTTCTTCCGTCTTCGAGTAGATCAAGATATCGTCGATGAAAACTACCACGAATTTATCTAAGAATGGCTTGAAAACCTGGTTCATCAAATCTATAAATGCTGCCAGAGCATTTGTCAACTCGAATGACATTACCAAAAATTCGAAATGTCTGTAATGAGTTCGGAACACTGTCTTTGATATGTCTTCCTCTCTTACCTTCAACTGGTGATAACCCATTTCATAGATCTATATTAGAGAAACACTTCACCCCATCCAGTTGATCGAAAAGATCATCTATCCTCAGTAAAGGATATCTATTCTTAATCGTTACTCTATTCAATTCTCGATAATCGATACAGAGCCTCATCGACCCATCCTTCTTCTTTACATATAACACTGGTGCTCCCCAAGGAGACACACTCGGTCTTATGTAGCCCTTATCCAGCAACTTTTGTTATTGTATCATCAATTCCTTCTGTTAGTTCCCAGTAGGCATAATAGATCTAGAAGGGGGGTTGAATAGATCCTTTTTAATTTCAAATACTTTTCTCTTTTATTTTGTATTGCTATTACGTTAGCATATGACAAACATAAGAATCTTTTCAAGCACAGCGGAATAAGTAAAAGATCCCCTTCATTGATATATTCATACTCATACATACATTGTTCGTAGAGTTAGTTTGGTTGTAAGCAGTTAAAACATATATAGCAGTTATAGTAGTTAATAGACATAATGTAAATGACATAAGGTAAAAGACACAAGGGGTTTTAAGTGGTTCGAGAGACTCAAGCTCTAATCCACTCTTCTACTTTCAACTAGCGAGATTCCACTAAGGAATGACAAAGACTACACGAATCACTAAGATTCCTTGAGGCTGACCTTGGGACTTGATTCACTAAGAACTCTTGAGGCCAGTGACCTTGGAACTCCTCTAGTTCCTAGAACTCTTCAAGCCAGTGAGCTTGGAACTTCATTTAGTCCTCCTGGATAAGGACCCTCATGCCACAGCTTCTTGTTGAGTTATTTGTTTGTTTGTTGGAGTTGGTGTTGAGTTTGCTTAAAGATGTCTTCATGCTCTCGAACATCTTACATACTTAGCGACTTTGGCGTGATCACCCTTGAAGTGCAGTTGAGTGTTGCATGATGCTCAGCTTCTTCAGTTACTCAACCACTTCGGATGATCCCTTGATGACTGCCTTGAAGATCATTCCTCTGGATACGTGATGGCTACACATGATGCGTTTCTAAGATGACTGTAAGCTCTTCTGCTAGGTACTTAGAAACTTTCTTATGCTTGCCACCATGATGATGTTTGTGATCTCCCTTCTTGATACTTGATGTCTTCTCATGATGGACTTGCTAAGATGACTATGAGCTCTTCTCTATGGTACTTAGAGTCTTCACATGATGGACACCAAGATGACATGATGCTCTTCTTTCTCTCGGCAGTTCAGAACACTCTTCAAGTAATAGAACTCTCACTTCTACATTGTAGAACTCTCACTTCTACTTCTTTCTTTATCTGACTCTAAGTGTTCTTGGTGGATCGTAGAGTGAGCCTTCAGACTCATTATCTTACATGGTTTAGAACAGTCCACCGTTACTCCAAACTACGACTCTCTCACTCCACTTTTTGATCTTTGAAGCTCTAGCTTGATTTATACTCCTTCCCAATCCTTACGTTGAAAAGTGGCTATTCAAATATCTTCACGGATCTCGAGTTGATGAGGGTAGATCACGATGTGACAAGTCATACTTTCTCGACATTGCGATCTACTATTTCACCTACCCATCGATATGTCACTTTAATGTCTTGGGCGGTCAAGACTTTATTTCCTCATTCTGATTTCTCGATCAGAGGTTGTGCTTTTGCATCGATGCTCTCAATAAGCTCTTGTCCGAATATTAACCTTCAGGTTGAACCGTTGCCAATGCTTCAGTCTTCAGCTATTCGAACTCTACGATTCTAATGCATGTCTTCAAGGACCTGATCGTAATGTCATGTTGACTAGTAGAGACAACACTACGATCATGGAGAGTGTTGATTGGATCTTCAATATAGAACACCTCTTTCTTCTCTTGTGCGATGCTTGACACTTACATTTGCCTCAGCGGTTCTCGAATCTTGATGACTTGACTTCTTTGTTTTGACCCCTTTTGAATAGCAAGACACTTTAGATTTGTGGCGTGTCCAGCTTGCTTTCTCCTTGTGATCTCCCGTTCACTTATCATCAATGGACTGACCCAATGCTTAATCACTTTAGCCTTGTTCTTTAGAAGCTGTCTAGTATCTCTGTATGCACTTCATCAGTTCTTTCTTTGTTTGGCAAACACTACAATCCTGGTAGCTTCCAAGATCGTTGTCCTCTTCATCTCTACTTGATAGCTCTTGCACTTCTTGACTTTCTTGATTATTCTTGATGTCTTCTTCTGATCAGCTTATGGAAGACTTTATCTTGAATGGCTTCTTCAACTCAATCTTGATGCTGATTGGGTTGATGATTAGATCTCTTGTTAGTATACATGCCATTCGTTAAGTGCTCTCTAGTTTCCTTCAGGTGGGATGTATCTTTGCATTGCCAACCAGAGGCTTTGTTCATTTGGATATTCTGGGAGTGCTCATTTGTTGTGAATCGTATTTGCTCTACGATTCTGCCTTGGTATTATGAGCACAACAGTTGAGGTCGTAGTTCTGCACTCTACGATTAAGCTTCGGCTGTGCAGACACTACGACTTCTAGATCAGATGTTGACACTCTACGATTTCTGCCGTGTGCTTGTTTTCTTCATCTGATCTTGCTCGACTACGATCTCTCGCATGTAATCAATAGACTTTGTGACTCGAGTGTAGTCTACGATCCTTGACTTGGCTTGATCGTGAGACTCTACGACTCAGTGTAGTCTACGTTTCGAACTTGGCTTGGCGGATGTTGATCGGCTCATAGGTAATTTCTCTCTACGATTACGAACATGACGTCCCTCGGCAGACTTGATCCCGAGGAAGTTCTACTCGACACACTCGATCCTTCATCGTTTCTCTGGCGATCTATGAACTCCGAGATCTCTATCTTGCGACTACGATTACGCCTCGATAGCTCTGAGTTTTCCTTGACTCTCTGGCGGACCCGATTTTTTGGTGCGATGCTTTCGATGATCGAACAAGCTATCTATTACATCATAAGATCAACCTAACATGTTTGATCTTTCTACTTTTATAGTCCTTGTACATCATTTCATTTTAATGACTTTATAAAGTTGTTTTGCTTATGTAGGATCAACCTAACATACTTTATCAATTCATTCTAAGTTATTGTATACATGTTTCTATTATCTATCAAAGGACTTTACAACTTTTCTTAATGTAAGCATACTTGCATATTCATTCATATATATATATCATAATCAAATCATATATAATTAGGAATAACATTCACATACTTATTCCTGACAATCTCCCCCTATTTGATTATAACAAAAACAATAAGTGCATATGGGTGTTATGAATGAATCTTATATACAGTGAGCAGCTGTATTTCTAAAACAAATAATTATGAATGTCATTTATAATGATGTGGAATTTGATACACTGATATTTTACATCCTGGATCCATAACATACCTAACTAGTTAGAGATGTACCTCTTTGGCTCCATGTATATTTCCAGGATGTCTGTTGATCAGCTATTCATCTGTTTGTTCTTCTTGCTCTTTTTCCCCCTTGGATGATGATCTTATGTCTTTGTTTTGCTCCCTTTCAGCTCCTTTCTGAACATGCTCCCTGTCAAACTCTACGATCATGTTATCATCATCTTCTGGCTCCCCCTCAGATGATGATTATTTTTATGCAGCTGTTGTCTTCTTCTTTGACTTCTTCTCTCCTTTCCTTCTGCTCTTCTTTGAGTGCCTCTTGCTCTTTCTCTTTTGTCATTAATCATTTGGGAGATCTGCTCCATGTTGGACATAAGCTGCTCCATCAGGTAGGAGGAATAAGCAACTTCAAACTTGAGTTCCTATTGGCCTAGCTCAAGTTGCACTGAGACAGACTGCTTCATGTCGTCAATCTTGTCAGAGAGGGCTTAAATCTGCTCTTCATTGGCCTTTTGTGCTCGTAGAGCATCTGCCTTCTGATCATTCATGACTTTCAGATAGATGTTATCCTTCTCTTTGAGTTTGAGAGATACATCAGCCATAGTAGCTTGAAGCTTGTTGCGGGTGAAATATCTCTATTTTGTTGTCGACTTTCTGACTCTTGATGAATAGAGATATTTTCTCACTCAGTTTATCAGAGTTTTTCATCAGCTCCTTCTCCACAGATATTTGATTATCTGGTTGAGCAGCCTCCTGTCGAGCATTAGATTGAACTCTACGATCTGCATTCTTGGACAGATTTTCAAAGGTGTTGAGAATCTGAAGAATCGTTGAGTTCCAATCGTTGGTTGAGGATGAAGGAATGTCTGTCAGTAGTGCTTGAGCAGATGGAGACTTCTTGTTTTGAACTTGAACACCATCACTAGTAGAGTGAACAGACTCTACGATCATCTCCTTGATCATGATCCTTCTTCCTTCAGAGTCCACTCTACGATCGTAGGGGATATAATGATTTCCAACACGACGATAAACTTTGAAGTGGGGCTGGTTTGTGATCATCTTTGTAGCAAAACTCTTTACCATTGGGAAGTATTGTGCCACCAGCTCCATGCTTGGAAAGTGAGAGTAGTACTAGCTGAAGTAGCTTCCATCTCTTTCAGTATGGGCCTTTAGCCATGGCATCCATTGGAAGAACCATCTCATCAGCAAATCATCATGATTATAGAGAATGGTTGTGCAATCTAGCTCCATGTTATTCCAGTTTTTAGCTATATCAAAGGTAGTCATTCTTACCACCTTGAGCTGCTCATCTCCATGATTCACCCATTTTTCTGGAGGTATTTCTGGTGGTTCATTCGAGACTTCTACAACTATTCTCCTGGTGAATTTTGCTTGAGAGAGAGGATGATAGATAATCTTCTTGTTCCTCGATTCTGATTTTTAGAATTGGAATCATTCTCCATTTCTTCTTTTTCCGAGCCTGAACCATCTTGATCATATCCAACAGTGAATCCTTCTCGCTGCATTTCATTTTCAGAACCTTCTTTAGCAAGATCTTCCTCTGATTCATCTTCTTCACCACTGGTTCCATTTTCAGCACTTTCATCCTTTGATATAAACTCATCATCACTCAGTTCAATGACAGCATTGGAGTGATCACTTTTCTTCTTAGAAGCAAATTGAGCAAGTAGTCTGTAGCTCTTCCTTCTCCTTGGAGGTTCAGCTATGGGAGAGTCAGACTCTTCTTCCTCTTGAACTCTGGACTCCTCTGGTTCAATGAATAAAATTCCTTGGAGTTCAAAGACCTTTGCGGCGTGTTCTTCTTCTCTTTAGAAACATCATCATTTGACCCATCATCCGGGCTTGTTGGAATATTTGCATTTGGGGATTGAATTGGGTTATCTTGAATCTTTTCTTCATCATCATCGAGTGAATGCTCGAGAGATTAGCCATGAGGGCTTGAGCATTCTTCTTCATCGTGAGAGATGTTTGCATTTTCATTCATTAATCTACTTCACCTTCATTCTTTGGATTTGTGCATGGGAGATTCGATCTTGAGATCGTCGGTTGCCTTTTTGTTTCTACGACTCTACATCCTTCTCTTCATCAGATGTGCTATCTTTAGAAATTGAAATTTGGTTTGTTTACCACCTTAGCTTTCTTTTGTGATGGCCTTTGAAGCGAAGTCTGTTTTCTTCTCTCTTGGTGGTTTCTGAGATGGGACTTTTTCTTCTTCATCCTTGTCTTTGGTGGATAAACTTCTTGATGGGGCTTTGGTTTTCTTCACACCTCTGGATTTCTTTCTTGGTGGTGTGATTCTTCTTGAGTCTCTGAGTCATCGACTTCGAGGCTTTCTACCTCTTCTGCCTTCCTCTTCTTTGTAGAGGTCTTGCTACTGTTTCCAGTTGTCAACCTTCTGTTCTCCTTGGGGTTCTTCTTCCAGTTCACAAACAGTTGTGGAGACATTACTTTGTGAACATTCAGAGGTTCTCCCTCGTCATCCTTGATTCTTCCTCCTCGCTTCTTCTTCATTACAATGCTTAGTAGCCTTCCATGAAAAACCTTAGTCATGGGTTTATCTGTAGATTTCTTCATCTCAGCCTTTTCCAGCCATTTGGAAATTTGATCTAGCAAGATAACTCCAAAGTTGATTTGTCTTCTTTGAACTATTGCAGACATAATCTTTAGTTGTTGATCAAGCATCGCGTCGTGTGCAGTGTCCTTGCATAGTATGCATTTCCCTACATTTCAGCAAGGAATTCGTACTCTTCTGGAAACTCCTTCTTCTTCATGTCTTTCAGACTAGGGTTTCTTTGGTACCCCATGATCTCCTTTGCTTGTTCCGTATCGACATCATCAAGGCTCTTCAGTCCTTGGTTACAAAAACCTAAGCATTGATTGAGGTCAGAAGATTTCAGTTTTAGAGACTGACCTTTGACCTTGGTACAAAGGGTTCCGGAGTTTATGGAGGCATTTGAGTAGAACTCTTTAACCAAGTCAACATATACTACTCAGTGCTAGCCTCGAAGGCATTACGAGAATCCAGCTTTCTTTACAAGTTCGAGAATGTCTCTGAACTTCTTTTCGGATTTCTCAAACGACTTGGTTCCGAGTTGAATGACAGTGATTACTCGCCAGTTTTCCATTTGAGTAGTTCGAAGAATGAGGGTATTTGATTCAGAGAGGTTTATGAGAGATGGCTGATTGTGATTTGGTAAGGCTCTGGAGTGTTAACCTATTTTGGCTCTTGAGAGGATTTTAGGGTTTGAAAATGGGAGGGGGGGAGAAAGGTTCGATAGCTTACGATAGCTGTTTTGCGATTTAAATTTTACTTTATGGCAGTTCCTTCTAACTCTGCATAACTAGTGATGTGTCAACCGACCATTGGTTGCACGATGCCCAATAATGAGCTGTAACTCCCCATATCTTTTCAGTTAGATATTTCCTTTTAGAAGAGTAGGCGTTTAATCGGCGTGGCTTTGTGGATTGACCTTTTGATTCGTAGAGTAGCATGGTAAAAAAGCGACTATGGACTCTACATTTTCCTTTGTTGACTCGACGATCAACTTTTGAGAGATCTTTGTAGTGGATTTGACATTTATCCTTATCTTGACTTTTATTTCATTTTGATGCAAAGGTTCGAGGGCTCTATTTACGAGATGAATCGCAAGACTTCTTTCGATATATTGAACTTATCTCCTCATTTTGAATGGTTGAGCAATTGTCCCATTTTCCAAGCTCCTTGTGAACTGGAGTATCCTTTTATAGGACTACGATCGTCGAGTTGTCTTCTACGATCGGCGAGGTTATACTCACGATCATGGAGTTCTCTTGACCTCGACTCTACGATCGTTGACTTCTTTGGTCCTTGAGATGAACTTTATCAAAGTATTCCTTACGGGTTAAGGTAGCTCGGGAAGGCCAACCTCTTAGAGTGAACTAAGGGTCGAGTTTGTCCCTGAGGCGCTTTCCGATGAAATACTTTAGAAGTGATTTGCAATGATATCTCATTTGACCTTTTCTGGTGGGAGGTCCTCTACCAACTTTGGACAATTGCATTTGCTGTAATCGTGGTGTCCTCCTGCTTCTACACTGCGATCAGATGTTTGATCGTAGGCACTCCACAATTTTGAGTTGGGTGGTGCGATAGGTTATCGATGAGTACATTTTGAGACGTTCTACTAACTATGGATCTTCATTTGGTTCATCGACCACAAAGTTTTGGGACTCTGTGGTAGTACATTTCTTCATAGTATATACTCTCGGTGTTGTTGTTTCTCAATAGATCACTTGCTCCCCATAGTTGATGTTTGTCTTTTCGGATAGATGTGATTCCCTTTACTTTTAGGTTCATTTGAAGGCGACCTCACATATCTCCTTTCATTTGGAATCACAATTATCACTTAGATCTCCTTGTATATCGTAGGCATGGATATTTTTCAAGGCCCGATCATTCTACGATCTTTTGCTGACCTTCTTCTGACGTAGTCTTCTTTGACAGTCTTGTGTTTGTGAAGTTTTGCTTCCGTAATGAATTCCTCTTGACTGATGCTCGATGATCCTCTGTTGTGAGCTCCCTTAAGGATTCTTCTCATATAGCATGCCTTGCTTGATTTGAGCATATAGGACCCTTTTCATCTTTGGTTGCATGGCTTTTTCCATATCTGATTTGCGACCATGTGAGCTTTACTCATTTAGGTTAGCTTAGGGGTCTTCAGGATAGAGCTTGGATATATAGGAATTTTATCAGAATCACTCCTGAACAGTCCTTAGCCTTCTGCTGGTTGAGTCTTCTTGGTGAAGTCTTACCTTGACATTCCTTAGTGTGGTCGAACGGACCAAGTACATGCGGAGTTAGATACATTTCTATTTTTGGTACCCACAATTAAATGGGTCCTGCTAGGTTAGTTTTCTAAACCCTTGTTCCTCATATTTGGATAATCATCACATTTGTCACCAACAGTCATATTCATGCATGCAACTAGTTTTAGATAGTACATTTTGAGATGCATGAAGGTGAGTGTGTGTAAGATTCGTCATTTTAAAAACACATTCTTTCTCTTTGATGGTTTCATCATTTGCAGGGTTATGTTCACAAGGTTTAAGTGTTCACAGAGTGAGAATCAACTCTACGATTTTAGGAGTATCTAGTTGATTCATGGAGGTGATCAGTTTCTACACATCATCAAGATACTCTTGTAGAACTGATCATACTCGGTGTGTTATCAAACACTTAGAACAAGGATTTGTACATACATACTAACCCACTAGCAAAGATTACTTCACATAGAATTAATTTGACCTGTGATGCTCTTATGACCCATTTCAGATTTCCTTCAAGATGTCATCTTCAACCTAAAACTTGGATGGAGAGAAAGTTTATAGACATTTGAGTTTCCATCCTCAGAGTACTTTCTCTCTTCACCTTTTTAGGTAGATTATGACTTCTTGACAGAAATCTGTTATGGTTCATAAGAGGGTGCTTTTATGATGAACACATGTAATAGTGAGGATCCGTACCTTTTTACTGTCAGTTCCTCAACAGTCATTTACCTTTAACATATTGAGTTTAGGCATTGATGTGCATAGTTTCACATTTGCTCCTGATAGCTTATTGCTCTTGTTGGCCTTTAATCAATCAGTCGTAGTCTTGAAGATACATTCTGAGAATCTCAGCATCTTCAGTTCTTTGACATCCTTCAGTTTACCAAGTTTGCACCCAGCTGCTGATTGGCCAGACATATGTCTGAGAAGAACTTCTTTCTTCTCTGGATAAGCATTTCTTAGCATGTATGGCCTTTTCATCTTTCTGGCTGGTGGATGCTTGACTCTGTGTTGTTGATGTCTCTTGGGCTATCTCGTCTGGTCTTCAGAATACAAGATTTACTGCAGGCTAGGATTGGTCTTGTTGATATAATATTTTAGAATATGGACCAATCTGAGCAGCTTCAGGTGTATATACACATTTACCTATACACAATATTTCCAATGTGTGAGCTCATCTGCATATAACAAGTTACTTACTACTAAACTAAGTTTAGAACAATGTTTGTGCCTGGGATCAGACTCAAAGCGATTAACTTTTGAATATATCATGAGAACCTGCTCTGATACCAATTGTTAGTTCCAAGTAGGCACAATAGATCTAGAAGGGGGGTTGAATAGATCCTTTTTAATTTCAAATACTTTTCTCTTTTATTTTGTATTGCTATTACATTAGCATATGACAAACATAAGAATCTTTTCAAGCACAGCGGAATAAGTAAAAGATCCCCTTCATTGATATATTCATACTTATACATACATTGTTAAGTAGAGTTAGTTTGGTTGTAGCAGATTAAAACATACATATCGATTATAGCGATTAATAGACATAATGTAAATGACATAAGGTAAAAGACACAAGGGTTTTAAGTGGTTCGGAGACTCGAGCTCTAATCCACTCTTACTGCTTTCAACTAGCGAGTTTCCACTAAGGAAGGCGGCACCACAGAATCACTAAGATTCCTTGAGGCCAGCTGACCTTGGGACTTGATTCACTAAGAACTCTTGAGGCCCGTGACCTTGGAACTCCTCTAGTTCCTAGGAACTCTTCAAGCCCAATGAGGCTTGGAACTTCATTTAGTCCCTCCGGATAAGGACCCTCGAATGCCACAGCTTCTTGTTGAGTTGTTTGTTTGTTTGTTGGAGTTGGTCTTTGAGCTGCTAAGATGTCTTCATGCTCTAAACATCTTACAGTACTTAGCGACTTTTGCGTGATCACCCTTGAAGTGCAGTTGAGTGTTGCATGATGCTCGACTTCTTGATTACTCAACCACTTCGGATGATCCCTTGATGACTGCCTTGAAGATCATTCCTCTTGATACATGATGGCTACACATGATGCGTTTCTAAGATGATATGTAAGCTCTTACGCTGGGTACTTAAAACTTTCTCATGCTTGCCACCATGATGACGTTTCTGATCTCCCTTCTTGATACTTGATGTCTTCTCATGATGGACTTGCTAAGATGATTGTGAGCTCTTCTCTATGGTACTTAGAGTCTTCACATGATGGACACCAAGATGACATGATGCTCTTCTTTCTCTCGGCAGTTCAGAACACTCTTCAAGTAGTAGAACTCTCACTTCTACATTGTAGAACTCTCACTTCTACTTCTTTCTTTGTCTGACTCTAAGTGTTCTTGGTGGATCGTAGAGTGAGTCTTCGGACTCACTATCTTACATGGTTTAGAACAGTCCATCGTTACTCCAAACTCGGCAACTCCAACTCTTTTTTGATCTTTGAAGCTCTAGCAGATTTATACTCCTTCCCAATCCTTCCATTGGAAAGTAGCCGTTGAAAGATATTCAAATGTCTTCACAGATCTCGAGTTGACAGAGGTAGACTACTGATGTGACAAGTCATACTTTCTCTGACATTGCAGTCTACTATTTCACCTACCCATCCGAGATGTCACTTTAATGTCTTGGGCAGGTCGAAGAATTTATTTCCTCCTTCTGATTTCTCGATCAGAGGTTGTCCTTTTGCATTGATGCTCTCAATAAGCTCTTGTCTGAATATTACCCTTGATTGAGCGGGTTGCCAATGCTTTATCTTGAACTATTTGAACTCTACGATTACGATACATGTCTTGAGGACCGATCGTAGTGTCATGTTGTCTGGTAGAGACAACACTACGATTATGGAGAGTGTTAATTGGATCTTCAATATAGAACACCTCTTCCTTCTCTTGTGCAGTACTTCAACACTTCTGTTTGCCTCAACAATTCTTAGATACTGATGACTTGACTTCTTTATTCTGGCCCCTTCTGAATAGCAAGACACTTTAGATTTGTGGCGTGTCCAGCTCGCTTTCTCCTTGTGATCTCCCGTTCACTTATCATCAATGGAGTGACCCAATGCTTAATCACTTTAGCCTTGTTCTTTAGAAGCTATCCAGTATCTCTGTATGCACTTCATCAGTTCTTTCTTTGTTTGGCAAACACTGTGATCCTGGTAGCTTCCAAGATCATTGTCCTCTGTCTACTTGACAGCTACTGCACTTGCTAACTTTCTTCAGTTAGTTACTGATGTCTTCTTCTGATTAACTTGTGGAAGACTTTATCTAGAATGGCTTCTTCAACTCAATCTTGATGCTGATTGGGTTGATGATTAGATCTTCTTTTAGCATACATGCCATTCATTGAGTGCTCTCTGGTTCCCTTCAGGTGGGATGTATCTTTGCAGTGCAAACCAGAGGCTTTGTTCCTTTGGATATTCTGGGAGTGCTCATTTGTTGAGAATCGTATTTGCTCTACGATTATTCCTTGGCATTGTGAGCACAACGATTGAGGTCGTAGTTTTGCACTCTACGATTCAGCTTTGGCTGTGCAGACACTACGACTTCTAGATCAGATGTTGACACTCTAAGATTTCTGTCGTGTGCTTGTTTTCTTCATCTGATCTTGCTCGACTACGATCTCTGCATGTAATCAATAGACTTTGTGACTCAGAGTGTAGTCTACGATCCTTGACTTGGCTTCTACATCGATGAGACTCTACGACTCGAGTGTAGTCTACGTTTACGACTTGGCTTGGCGGATGTTGATCGGCTCGTGGCGCATACTCTGTCTCTGATTACGAACATGACTTCCTCAGCAGACTTCGATCCTGAGGAAGTTCTACTCGACACACTACGATACTTCATCGTTTCTCTTGGCAGTCTACGAACTCCAAGATCTACTATCTTGCAAACTACGATTCTGCCTCTACAGCTCTCGAGTTTTCCTTGACTCTCCTGGCAGACCCCAATTTCTGGTGCAGTGCTCGACGATCAGACAAGCCTATCTATTACATCATAAGATCAACCTGACATGCTTGATCTTTCTAATTTTATAGTCCTTGTACATTATTTCTTTTTATGGACTTTACAAAGCTGTTTTGCTTATGTAGGATCAACCTAACATACTTGATCAATTCATTCTAAGTCCTTGTAAACATGTTTCTATTATCTATCAAAGGGCTTTACAACTTTTCTTAATGCAAGCATACTTGCATATTCATCCATATATATATCATAATCAAATCATATATAATTAGAAATAACATTCACATGCTTATTCCTGACACCTTCATTTCTACTGGCGCCATATGAAATGGGGCTTTCAAAATTGGTGTCGTTCCCGTTGCTAAGTCTATTATGAATTTGATTTCTCTGTCTAGCGGAAGACCGGGCAGATCGTTCAGAAATACATCTTTAAATTCCCTTACTACGGATATATCCTAAACTTCTACTCTATTTTTCCGGGTATTAACAATGTAAACTAAGTAACCTACACATCATTTCCTTAACAATTTCTTGGCCTGCATCATCATAAGGCAACACGATTGCTTGAGTGATGAGCTACCATAAAATACTACCTTAGTTTAATTCGGAGTCTGAAGGTTCAAACTTTTATTCTAACAGTCAATTAACGCAGCATGGTTATACAACCAATCCATTCCCAATATTACGTCAAACTCTCCCAATCTTATCGAGATCAAGTCTATGCTTAGTTATTGATTTCTAATATTTACGCAATAATTTCGGTAAATATACTCTACAGAGATTACTTCCTTATTCACAACTTCTACGTTTAAGGAATTTCCTAATCGTTCTCGGGGTGAACTTAGTTGACTAGCAAATTCCTTCGATACAAAAGAACAGGTGGCACCCGAATCAAATAATACATAGGCATTTATATCATTGATCAGGATGATACCTGACACAATGTCCTTCACAGCCACTGCGTCCAGGACGGCCATATTAAACCTTCTGGCATTTGGACGGTTAGATGGTGTCGGTACGCCAATCATCAATTTTCCGCTTCCTCCTTGTTGGTTGCTCCCTCCGCCACTCCCTTTCTTTGGGAAATCTTTGATCAGGTGGTTCGCCGAGCCATAAGAAAAACAACATTCGATCTTCTTTGGCTTCGAGCAGTTTGGCGCTATATGCCCCTTTTGGCCACAGTTGTAACAAACATTGCGCCCTTTCCAACATTATCCCTGATGATACCTTCCACACTTCGGGCATCCTTATGTCTTCTTCTTAAACTCTCCAAGAAATTTCCCCATTTTATTGTTGAAGTTCTTGTTATTGTTGTTGTTGTTCTCCCACTTCCTTTTTCCTAAATTGCTTCCTCCACTGCTACTCCCTCCACGACTATCACCACCTGTGCTCTTACCCTTCTTCTCCTTGTTATACAAACTCAAAGCTTCACTACCTCCCTCTACAATAATAGCCTTTTCCAACAATGTTGCAAAAGAATCGATCTGAAGAACTGATACATTGTTGAACAATCAAGGTTTCAGTCCTTGTTAAAAACGCCTAGCTTTCCTCTCCTCACTTACTACTTGGTGTTGTAATAACCCGATATTTTCTATATAAATAAATAAGAAATTTTGCGTATAATTTTTTTTATTATTATTTTAAATGTGGGAATATGTGCAGAGTAATGATTATGTATATATATGTGATAAATAAAAATATATTTATTACATGAATAATTATAAATAATTTTTTTTGAATTATTGATCATTATAAATTATATTCTTATTATAAATTAATTTTTTAGTAAAATATTTTATTATTTATTTTTCATGAAAATATGATTATATTATTATGTAAGTAATATATAAGATGATTATTAGAAATATTATAATAACTATTTTATTATATGAATTTATTCAGATTAGTAAAGTTAATTATTTTAACTTAATTAATAATGTTAGATATGGAATCCAAACTCTAATTATGGATTTGGAATAAGGAATGAGAATGATAATATTATATTAATTATATTTCAGTGCTATAAATATGTACTGTATATGTGTAGACTGATAATGGTTGGTCAATTATGTTGTAACAGTAGAAAACCTAGTATTATGGTGCTAAACCCTAATTTAAAATTCAAACTAGAGTGCAAGATTGTTATGTAATTATGCTAATGTGATCAATGACCGGTATTATAGAATTTAAGATTAATTAGGGAAACCCTAGTTATTATTTAGGAACCCTAATTATTAGAAACCCTAATAGCTAATTAGAATCCCTAATTGCTAATTCCATCATTGCTAATTTAGAAAGCTTAATGTTAATTACTGAATCTCTAACCTAATCTCCAAGACCTAGGTATTTAGGAAACTAAATGTGATTAAGAAACCCTAAATTTCAATTTTTAGAAACTTTAATTTCCATTTTTAAACCTAATTAGAAATCCTACAAAATCAAAAATTATGAGGCCTTAGGGTTAAACCCTAAGGGACAAACTCTAAGGGTTTGTCAAGATTATAATTGAGCCATTAAAATAATGATCAAAATGACATAAATACCCTTGTTACATTATTTTGAGATAACTTGTAGATCTAGCCATATATGGAGTTGGTGACTAACTCTTGACTTCCCATTTGACTTAAATCTCCAGCCATCAGCCATTCATTTCAGCTACATGCATTACATTCATGTTATATATATAGATTGAGATAGAGAAAGTCCATTATTTAGCTCATTTCTTCACCTAGCACCCAACTAAACTCTCTCAACCCTAGACCCACGAAATTTTTTAGTAGACCAGTCCCAAATAAATTCCATACCAAAACCATAACAGATCAGGAGCCTAGAATTTAGATTTGTTCATAGAAAGGTAAACCCTAAGCCAAAATTTTAATCAATGTATGTTGTGTTAGATCTGGTGTTTAAGTGTTTAAATGTGTTGTATGTAGTGTTAATCAATGATCTGGGTTGATATATGATAGATCCATAACATCTAGATGCTCGAATTTAATGTTTTTAAAAATCTGGAATTTTTTTAAAATGAGTTTGACAATCGAATGTCAGACCCAATAGATTTCATTCTGTTTATGTTGTTGGTTGTTTACAAGTTTGAACATGTAGTATGCTAGGAGGACTTTGATCTGGACTTGAAATCATGCTTATATCATGTGTAGATTTCAAGTTATGGAAGGTCAAACTGCGTTGACCGACCATGACTTTGCATTTTCTGGGTAACCCAAAACTTGTTCATCAGTGTCTGACAACAAGTTTATGGGCCCAGATCTTGCATTTGTTTGCTATGTTGATGTTGTTAATGTGACAACCCCATAACAAGTCCATTCCATCCAACCCATTCTGAGTCGTCAAATACATGGTACAAAAAACAACTACAACTTTATTAATACAATTGTCGTGCAAGATACGACAACACTTAAACTGTGAGTTTAAATACAAATATATACCAACTGTGAATCATGTCCCAACCGTGGACAACACCTCATAATGACACCTTACATAAAGGTATAGTCAAAAACTGTTTTAGAAATTAGAATCTTTGGGAAGTGCTAAAGGAAACCTTCGTACATGGGAGGCCATACGTCTAGGTTATGATAGATATCATATGGCCACAGAATTATCCTTGGTTGACCCAATAGATCCCAAAGAAAAACGAGAATATTACTATCATATTCTTCCCAATGGTGAGTCTTCTCCTAATATATCATTATCTCCACTGTCTCTAATTGGGTATTATACTCCAAACAAACACCAAGATTATATAGGTAGTGTTTGTAAATATACTCAGCAAGTGGATGAGCACAACCTTGTCTTATGATGACTCGAGGTTGTATGTCATTAGAAATCTTGTATGATAGTGACAAAACACCCTTCCAAAGTTGGGTTCGCCTCACCTATTTAGGGAGAACCTCAACAGCTATAGACCACCGTTCTATTCCCCTGTTATTCTTGCTCGACCCAGCTACACTCTTATTACCTGAAAAGAATTGTGAAGCAAAAGGGTGAGCACAACTAGCTTAGTAAAGAATATCATGACTAAAGATAAATAAATTATCAATAGCCTTCAACAGTAATAAATCAGAGATTTAGAACATATGGTAGATGATAAAACTTTCCAACCATAGTTGCAGCAGAACGAGCAATCCATTAGAAGAGTCAAATAGACCATAAAATCTATTATCTTCTCCATGTTACAAGTCCATTAACAATGTTTTATCCCTGTAACATTAATCAACAATTCCTGTCCACAATCACGTGAATAATTCATAATCGTAATTGTAGTTCTAAATTCCTTTCCTCATCCAGGACAAAGTTAATTTTCATCACCTGAAACATCAAAGATCATGGTTATACCAAATCACAGTTCATGTTCATAATCCTACTAATAAATTCATCTTTGCACTACGGGCCAAAGATATTCATCAACAAGTCATCTTTGCACTACAGGCCAAAGATATTCATCAACAAGTCATCTTTGTACTACATGCCAAAGATATTCAACAACAAGTCATCTTTGCACTACAGGCCAAAGATATTCAACAACAAGTCATCTTTGCACTACAGGCCAAAGATATTCATCAACAAGTCATCTTTGCACTACATGCCAAAGATATTCAACAACAGGTCATCTTTGCATTACGAGCCAAAGATATTCATCAGAAATCATTCATCTTTGTACTACAGGCCAAAGATATTCAGTTATATCATCATTTAGGACTGAGGATGATGCAAAATATTTTAAAGAAAATGAATCCAGTGAAACAAAAGAACAATTATTAAGGATTCGTAGTTTAAACAACCCATTTTCAAAAATACTTCATAAATAACCAGAGTGGAGTAAAATTCAAGAATGAAGACCAAAACATAGATCCAATCAAAGATAGGAATCATAACAGACAATCTTGGACACAGAGAAGAAAACTTAATTTTTCTATGAATAATGTCGTATTTGTGAATAGTCAGATCACGTGAATAGTAACTCCGACACCAAAAGATAAAAATTTCACAAAAAACATCATCATGCTTCGTGAATAGTACTCGTGAATAATAACTCGTGAATAGTAACTCATGAATAGTAACCCTGCCATGAAAAAGTTCCAAATTTGATAAAAAGTTCAATCCAATATTTTGGCATAATGATATTGAAGAAATAATATCATTTATGAAGAAAATAATCTCCCTTACCTCAGAAAGAATAGTACTTCTGACTGGAATACTAGATATAGTGCTGAAAGAACTTGCACCGTATAAAAATACTCAAAGTACTAAAATACTCACAAAATACGCTCGATATTATAGAGAGAGAAATAGAGAGAAAACTTCAGTTTCTGGTGTGATTTTCAATTCTAACCTAAGCATTCTATTTAAAGGAAAATGCTTAGAACACCAAAGCAGAAAATTTAATAAAATATTAATATATAATTATTAAATTCTTACGCACACAATATCTGATTCAAATATCAGCCACCAAGAGTGACCCCCCTCAACTAAATCAAAAAAAAAAATTAAAACTTTCAAAAATCAATTATTTCGGAACTTCAGAACTTCAATAATTCATAATAAATAGCCCTTTTATCAGAAAATTTGAATCTCGCAATTTTTTATAGGATATTCAATTCTCTACAACTTTACGAAAGAAAGTTTTTCCAAATTCCAAAATGTAAATTGACCAAATCCATAAACCAAGCGATTTTACTTGCTATAATCAAATTTTAGTCAAGAAATGGGTCCACCAACATGTTTTAACAACTTTTGCAACAAAAATACTCTTCCTCCTCATATACTCATATATCACATATTCATTGTAAAAATATCATCATTATTATATTATAATAATATAATAAAATATTATTTTATCGAAAAATATAAAATATCGATTTTCAACAATTGTCACTTTAAAAATTTTCTCCATCTATATCCACATAAAATGAATATTTTCCTCATCATATAAATCAATAATTAATTATTCACAAATAATATTACAGAATCACAATAATGACAACCAGCGGCTTCCTCAGAAAGAGGGGCTTTCCAATAAAAATTTCTCCTTCTTGGCCGCTATTTATTAGGTGACCAAACCTCTCCTTAAACAGAACTTTCTAGACATTGCCAATAATGCTATCTAATAATATTATTAAAATAATATGAATTATTGATTTGATAATAAAAAATACTGTGCAGTGACAATTATTAAAACAACAATAATATAAAATATCAACGCAGCAATTATTGAATCAAAAATAAAATATTGAACAGTAATTACTGTAACAATTATTGAGTAGTGCCTTCTTACGTAAGAATCAATAATTGGTGCAATACTGCGCTTATCGCTTGTAACAACGCCAGACATCGTGTTTTTAACCACCGGGTATTCCAACAATGATAATTGGTAACAACTACGCCAGTTATTTGTAAACAACTTATACTTGTCATTTTCTTCATCCAATCACTTTCCAAGTTATGGGGCCCACAAAAGGTCATACGTGCTGGTCGTTATGAATATTCTCAAACGGAAAGAATATTCCACGACTAAATGAATATTCCCCGACAACAATGAATATTTTATAACCATTTGTTTATTTTGAAATTTTTTTACTATATCACCCTTAACTTTAACTTTTAACAATTTAACCATTTACTGAAAAGTAATTATAAAAAAAATTGAATACTTTTATTTCATAAAATTCGGGGTCTTACAATCGATCCTCCTTATGAAATTTCGTCCCCGAAATTTACGTACCTAGTATTTAAAGAGTTGAGAATACCTTTCTTTCATTTCAGATTCCATCTTCCCTGTCATCATGATTTCTCCATTGCCCATCTCCTGTATTTCAGATATCATTCTAGAATACAGCTTCAAAACAAGGGTTAATTGAACAAATTAACATATCACATAATATCCCCATATTATGACTGACCAACAAATAAGCTTAGGTAGGACACACTAGCGAAGGATTTACTCATCTCTCCCCTCCTAGTTCTAATCCCGATCTCCGCCAGAGATCATATCCCTAAGCTCTGATACCAACTGTGACAACCCCAAAACAGGTCCATTCCATCCAACCCATTCTGAGTCGTCAAATACATGGTACAAAAAATAACAATAACTTTATTAATACAATTGTCGTGCAGACAGGACAACACTTAAACTGTGAGTTTAAATACAAATATATACCAACCATGACTCATGTCCCAACCGTGAACAGCACCTCATAATGACACCTTACATAAAGGTATAGTCGAAAACTGTTTTAGAAATTAGAATCATTGGGAAGTGCTCAAGGAAACCTTCGTACATGGGAGGTCATGCGTCTAGGTTATGATAGATATCATATGGCCACAGAATTATCCTTGGTTGACCCAATAGATCCCAAAGAAAAACGAGAAGATTACTGTCATATTCTTCCCAATGGTGAGTCTTCTCCTGACATATCATTATTTCCACTGTCTCTAATTGGGTATTATACTCCAAACAAACACCAAGATTATATAGGTAGTGCTTGTAAATATACTCAGCAAGTGGATGAGCACAACCTTGTCTTATGATGACTCGAGGTTGTATGTCATTAGACATCTTGTTTGATAGTGACAAAACACCCTTCCAAAGTTGGGTTCGCCTTACCTATTTAGGGAGAACCTCAACAAATATATAGACACCGCTCTATTCCCTCGTTATTCCTCGCTTTCGACCCAGCTACACTCTTATTACCTGAAAGGAATTGTGAAGCAAAAGGGTGAGCACAACTAGCTTAGTAAAGAATATCATGACTAAAGATAAATAAATTATCAATAGCCTTCAACAGTAATAAATCAGAGATTTAGAACATATGGTAGATGATAAAACTTTCCAACCATAGTTGCAGCAGAACGAGCAATCCATTAGAAGAGTCAAATAGACCATAAAATCTATTATCTCCTCCATGTTAAAAGTCCATCAACAATGTTTTATCCCTGTAACATTAATCAACAATTCATGTCCACAATCACGTGTATAACTCATAATCGTAATTGTAGTTCTAAATTCCTTTCCTTATCCAGGACAAAGTTAATTTTCATCACCTGAAACATCAAAGATCATGGTTATACCAAATCACAGTTCATGTTCATAATCCTACTAATAAATTCATCTTTGCACTACGGGCCAAAGATTTTCATCAACAAGTCATCTTTGCACTACAGGCCAAAGATATTCATCAACAAGTCATCAACAAGTCATCTTTGTACTACATGCCAAATATATTCAACAACAAGTCATCTTTACACTACAGGCCAAAGATATTCAACAATAAGTCATCTTTGCACTACAGGCTAAAGATATTCATCAACAAGTCATCTTTGCACTACATGCCAAAGATATTCAACAACAGATCATCTTTGCATTACGAGCCAAAGATATTCATCAGAAATCATTCATCTTTGTACTACAGGCCAAAGATATATTCAGTTATATCATCATTTAGGACTGAGGATGATGCAAAATATTTTAAAGAAAACGAATCCAGTGAAACAAAAGAACAATTATTAAGGATTCGTAGTTTAAATAACCCATGTTCAAAAATACTTCATAAATAACCAGAGTGGAGTAAAATTCAAGAATGAAGACCAAAACATAGATCCAATCAAAGATAGGAATCATAACAGGCAATCTTGGACACAGAGAAGAAAACTTAATTTTTCTATGAATAATGTCGTATTTGTGAATAGTGCCGTATACGTGAATAGTAACTCCGACACCAAAAGATAGAAATTTCACAAAAAACATCATCATGCTTCGTGAATAGTACTCGTAAATAATAACTCGTGAATAGTAACACATGAATAGTAACTCATGAATAGTAACCCCGACATGAAAAAGTTCCAAATTTGATAAAAAGTTCAAACCAATATTTCGGCATAATGATATTGATGAAATAATATCATTTATGAAGAAAATAATCTCCCTTACCTCAGAAAGAATAGTACTTCTGACTGGAATACTAGATATAGTTCTGAAAGAACTTGCACCGTATAGAAATACTCAAAGTACTAAAATACTCACAAAATACGCTCGATATTATAGAGAGAGAAATAGAGAGAAAATTTCAGTTTCTGGTGTGATTTTCAATTCTAACCTAAGCATCCTATTTAAAGGAAAATGCATAGAACACCAAAGCAGAAAATTTAATAAAATATTAATATATAATAATTAAATTCTTACGCACACAATATCTGATTCAAATATCAGCCACCAAGAGTGACCCCCCTCAACTAAATCAAAAAAAAAATTAAAACTTTCAAAAATCAATTATTTCAGAACTTCAGAACTTCAATAATTCATAATAAATAGCCCTTTTATCAGAAAATTTGAATCTCGCGTCTTTTTATAGGATATTCAATTCTCTACAACTTTGCAGAAGAAAATTTTTCCAAATTCCAAACAGAAATTGACCGTAATCCATAAACGAGTGATTTTACAGGCTATAATCAAATTTTAGTCAAGAAATGAGTCCACCAACATGTTTTAAACAACTTTTGCAACAAAAATACTCTTCCTCCTCATATACTCATATATCACACATTCATTGTAAAAATATCATCATTATTATATTATAATAATATAATAAAATATTATTTTATCAAAAAAGATAAAATATCGATTTTCAACAATTGTCACTTTAAAAATTTTCTCCATCTATATCCACATAAAATGAATATTTTCCTCATCATATAAATTAATAATTAATTATTCACAAATAATATTATAGAATCACAATATTGACAACCAGGCAGTTCCCAGGAAAGAGGGGGCTTTCCAATAAGAATTTCCCCTTACTGGCGCGCAATTAGGTGACCAAACCTCTCCTTAGACAGAACTTTCTAGACATTGCCAATAATGCTATCTAATAATATTATTCAAATAATATGAATTATTGATTTGATAATGGAAAATACTGTGCAGTGACAATTATTAAAACAACAATAATATAAAATATCAACGCAGCAATTATTGAATTAAAAATAAAATATTGAATAGTAATTACTGTAACAATTATTGAGTAGTGCCTTCTTACGTAAGAATCAATAATTGGTGCAATACCGTGTGCTACTGTGCAACAACGCGTATTACTGTGTTTTAACCACCGGGTATTCCAACAGTATTAACGGTAACAACTACGCCGTTATTTGTAAACAACTTATACTTGTCATTTTCTTCATCCAATCGCTTTCCGTTATGGGGCCCACAAAAGGCTGCGCCGTCGTATGAATATTCCCCGACAGGAAGAATATTCCACGACCAAATGAATATTCCTCGACAACAATGAATATTTTATAACCACTTGTTTATTTTGAAATTTTTTTCATATATCACCCTTAACTTTAACTTTTAACAATTTAACCATTTACTGAAAAGTAATTATAAAAAAAATTGAATACTTTTATTTCATAAAATTCGGGGTCTTACAATCTCCCCTCCTTATGAAATTTCGTCCCTGAAATTTACGTACCTAATATTTAAAGAGTTGAGAATACCTTTCTTTCATTTCAGATTCCATCTTCCCTGTCATCATGATTTCTCCATTGCTCATCTCCACGTATTTCGAGATATCATTCTAGAATACTGACTTCAAAACAAGGGTTAATTGAACAAATTAACATATCACATAATATCCCGATATTATGACTGACCAACAAATAAGCTTAGGTAGGACACACTAGCGAAGGATTTACTCATCTCTCCCCTCCTAGTTCTAATCCCGATCTCCGCCAGAGATCATATCCCTAAGCTCTGATACCAACTGTGACAACCCCAAAACAGGTCCATTCCATCCAACCCATTCTGAGTCGTCAAATACATGGCACAGAAAATAACTACAACTTTATTAATACAATTGTCATGCAAGATACGACAACACTTGAACTGTGAGTTTAAATACAAATATATACCAACTGTGACTCATGTCCCAACCGTGAACAGCACCTCATAATGACACCTTACATAAAGGTATAGTCTAAAACTGTTTTAGAAATTAGAATCTTTGGGAAGTGCTCAAGGAAACCTTCGTACATAGGAGGTCAAACGTCTAGGTTATGATAGATATCATATGGCCACAGAATTATCCTTGGTTGACCCAATAGATCCCAAAGAAAAACGAAGAGATTACTATCATATTCTTTCCAATGGTGAGTCTTCTCCTGACATATCATTATCTCCACTATCTCTAATTGGGTATTATACTCCAAACAAACACCAAGATTATATAGGTAGTGCTTGTAAATATACTCGACAGAAGTGGATGAGCACAACCTTGTCTTATATGATGACTCGAGGTTGTATGTCATTAGACATCTTGTATGATAGTGACAAAACACCCTTCTAAAGTTGGGTTCGCCTCACTATTTAGGGAGAACCTCAACAAATTATGAGACCACCGCTCTATTCCCTCATTATTCTCTGGCTCGACCCAACTACACTCTTATTACCTGAAAGGAATTGTGAAGCAAAAGGGTGAGCATAACTAGCTTAGTAAAGAATATCATGACTAAAGATAAATAAATTATCAATAGCCTTCAACAGTAATAAATCAGAGATTTTAAACATATGGTAGATGATAAAACTTTCCAACCATAGTTGCAGCAGAACGAGCAATCCATTAGAAGAGTCAAATAGACCATAAAATCTATTATCTTCTCCAAGTTAAAAGTCCATCAACAATATTTAATCACTGTAACATTAATCAACAATTCCTGTCCACAATCACGTGTATAACTCATAATCGTAATTGTAGTTCTAAATTCCTTTCCTCATCCAGGACAAAGATAATTTTCATCACCTGAAACAACAAAGATCATGGTTATACCAAATCACAGTTCATGTTCATAATCCTACTAATAAATTCATCTTTGCCTTACGGGCCAAAGATATTCATCAACAAGTCATCTTTGCACTACAGACCAAAGATATTCATCAACAAGTCATTTTTGCACTACAGGCCAAAGATATTCATCAACAAGTCATCTTTGTACTACATGCCAAAGATATTCAACAACAAGTCATCTTTGCACTACAGGCCAAAGATATTCAATAATATGTCATCTTTGCACTACAGGCCAAAGATATTCATCAACAAGTCATCTTTGCACTACATGCCAAAGATATTCAACAACAGGTCATCTTTGCATTACGAGCCAAAAATATTCATCAGAAATCAATCATCTTTATACTACAGGCCAAAGATATTCAATTATATCATCATTTAGGACTGAGGATGATGCAAAATATTTTAAAGAAAACGAATCCAGTGAAACAAAAGAACAATTATTAAGGATTCGTAGTTTAAACAACCCATGTTCAAAAATACTTCATAAATAACCAGAGTGGAGTAAAATTCAAGAATGAAGACCAAAACATAGATCCAATCAAAGATAGGAATCATAACAGACAATCTTGGACACAAAGAAGAAAACTTAATTTTTCTGTGAATAATGTCGTATTTGTGAATAGTGCCATATACGTGAATAGTAACTCCGACACCAAAAGATAGAAATTTCACAAAAAAACATCATCAAGCTTCGTGAATAGTACTCGTGAATAATAACTCGTGAATAGTAACTCATGAATAGTAACCCCGACATGAAAAAGTTCCAAATTTGATAAAAAGTTCAAACCAATATTTCGGCATAATGATATTGAAGAAATAATATCATTTATGAATAAAATAATCTCCCTTACCTCAGAAAGAATAGTACTTCTGACTGGAATACTGGATATAGTGCTGAAAGAACTTGCACCGTTTAGAAATACTCAAAGTACTAAAATACTCACAAAATACACTCGATATTATAGAGAGAGAAATAGAGAGAAAACTTCAGTTTCTGGTGTGATTTTCAATTCTAACCTAAGCATCCTATTTAAAGGAAAATGTTTAGAACACCAAAGCAGAAAATCTAATAAAATATTAATATATAATTATTAAATTCTTATGCACACAATATCTGATTCAAATATCAGCCACCAAGAGTGACCCCCCTCAACTAAATCACAAAAAAAATAATTAAAACTTTCAAAAATCAATTATTTCAGAACTTCAGAACTTCAATAATTCATAATAAATAGCCCTTTTATCAGAAAATTTGAATCGCGTGGCTTTTTATAGGATATTCAATTCTCTACAACTTTGCAGAAGAAATTTTTTTCCAAATTCCAAACAGAAATTGATCAAAATCCATAAATGGGCGATTTTACAGGCTATAATCAAATTTTAGTCAAGAAATGGGTCCACCAACATGTTTTAAACAACTTTTGCAACAAAAATACTCTTCCTCCTCATATACTCATATATCACACATTCATTATAAAAATATCATCATTATTATATTATAATAATATAATAAAATATTATTTTATCAGAAAAGATAAAATATCGATTTTCAACAATTGTCACTTTAAAAATTTTCTCCATCTATATCCACATAAAATGAATATTTTTCTCATCATATAAATTAATAATTAATTATTCACAAATAATATTATAATCACAATAATGGCAACCAGGCAGTTCCCAGGAAAGAGGGGGCTTTTCAATAAGAATTTCTCCTTACTGGCGCGCAATTAGGTGACCAAACCTCTCCTTAGACAAAACTTTCTAGACATTGCCAATAATGCTTTCTAATAATATTATTCAAATAATATGAATTATTAATTTGATAATGGAAAATACTGTGCAGTGACAATTATTAAAACAACAATAATATAAAATATCAATACAACAATTATTGAATCAAAAATAAAATATTGAACAGTAATTACTGTAACAATTATTGAGTAGTGCCTTCTTACGTAAGAATCAATAATTGGTGCAATACCGTGCCATCTTCTTTGTGCAACAACGCCAGTATTCTTGTGTTTTAAACCACCGGTATTCCAACAAGATAATTGAGAATAACTACGCCGTTATTTGTAAATAACTTATACTTGTTGTTTTCTTCATCCACTCGTTTTTCGTTATGGGGCTCACAAAAGGCTGCGCCGTCGTATGAATATTCCCCGACAAGAAGAATATTCCACGACCAAATGAATATTCCCCAATAACAATGAATATTTTATAACCACTTGTTTATTTTGAAAAAAATTTCATATATCACCCTTAACTTTAATTTTTATCAATTTAACCATTTACTGAAAAGTAATTATAAAAAAAATTGAATACTTTTATTTCATAAAATTCGGGGTCTTACAGTTAATGTATCAGGATTATAGCTTGTTATGTGTACTTTTAATAATTTGACATATTTTTCATAAATATTAGTATTTATTTGAATATTATTGATATTTAATTTATTTAATAAATACATTAATAAATTAATTAAAATGATTTTATTATATTAAAAATCATTTTAAATGATAATAAGGTATTTAATAATATTTTAAGTAATAAAATATAACTTTTAATATTTTAAAGCAAATTTTATTAATTATTTAATATTAATGATATTAAATTTATTTAATAATTATATTAAATAAATTAGTTTAAAAATAATTTTTATATTAGAAAAATCATTTTAAATGAAAATAAAGAGTTTAAGAATATTTGAAGTTATAAAATATAACTTTTAATATTTAAAGGTAAGTTTTATTAATAATTTAATATTAATTTATTTAATAATTATATTAAATAAATAGTTTAAAATGGTTTTATTAATTTAAAAATCATTTAAAAAAGATTTAAATGGTTTTAAAATATTTTTAAGTTATAATAAATTACTTTTAATATTTTGTTAAACATATCTTTAATATTTATATATTAATGGAAATTATTTAAAAATGATTTTAAATGTTTTAAAAATCATTTAAGGGTAATAAAATGAATTAAAATATATTTGAAGTTATTATAAATAACTTTAATATTTTGGCAATGGTTTCATTAATAATTTAATATTAATAATAATAGAATTATTCAATATTTAAATCATTTAAAAATATTTCTAGTATTTGAAAAATTATGATAAATTAGAATAATTGTTTAAAAAAATATTATAATTCATTTAAAAATAATATGACTGGTATTTAAATTATCTAATTGAATATTGAACTACAGACTAGAGTTTTAGACTCGATAATTGCCCGATAAAGCTGTCGGTACACCAAAATGTTTCATAAATTTATTTGGACTTATATAGTTTTGACTAGATACGTATTTGTTTGTGATCCAATGACTGCTAAATTACCTTTGTGATAATGTGTTTAGGTTATGTGCTGACTGCAAATAGTAGTACTATGTGTTATGATATGTTATTCTAATCGATAGAATGATCTTATTAATGATAGGTAGCGGTATAAAAGATAAGACTAAGTTGTGTAAGCAGCAGATCAAGCAAGTATCCTATCTTTGTATTTACTTTATGCAATGGACATGCGCAAGAGAATATCAAAACTATTCTTTTTCATTGTTCAAATATCTTAACCTTTGTATATACTTATGCAATGATTCTGTATAAGTAAGTTATTAGATTATAATATGTTGTACAAGTTCTTTAATTCTGTTATTATAGATCAAGATATATATTATGTTCGTTAATTTCAAAGCTTGGTTATACAAGTGACCTCACTTGGATAATTATTGTAATTAATCACATGTTGATACTTACCTATTGATTTTCGGTACGTATACATTAATTAAAACTCATCTAAGCTATTTGACCCAGCTAGGCACTGATTTTGAAATATCGCTGAACATGATAGAACTTTATTGTATCCAATCAAATTATTTTTGTTCGGAATCCTGACTAAGTATGAACATCCCAAACATGGAAAAACTTTTGTGCGCCTAAGGCGGATAAGATGAACAAAAATATCGTTCTTGTATGTAGTATTGATCAATACATGGCACATTGAGATGATCACCCTCGTGCCTGTAAGTTATGACGATTTGCGGATGAAGTTCTGTTAAACCTTAGCGAAAATTGAAAATAAAGTTCATAGTCTGTCGTTTGCTCTCCATTTATAGTCAGTACGTAGTTTCAAAAATTAGATATAGAGTTGATATGTTGTTATTATTGGTTCAGCTTACTTCATAACTGTGTATTCGTTGTAGAAGTGTCATTCAAAGAAAATATTTAATCCTTTCAGCTAATATTTATTGTTGCTATTACTTGCTGGGCAATCAAATGCTCATTCTTGCTTTAAATTTAAATGTTTTCAGCTAAGCGTGATTAACCTGAAGGTTCAAGCGAGAACAAAGGAAAAAGGAAAGTAAATAGAATAAGTTTAATTAGTATCTTTTTTATATTTAGACATTATTAAGACAATGATATGTATGATCTATCATGTAAGGAAATGTAGTAAAGGTCACGTACCTGGGATTAGACTCTGATATGTATGTAAATTAAGTTTGATATTTATATTATTTTTATTATTCCACTCAAAGAAATGGTATCGTGAAGCATCGAGTTCAGGTTTCAAGTACCTGAATTTGGGAGCGTCACAAGTTGGTATCAGAGCTTTAGGTTAGAGACCTTAGTTAGGATAGACCTTAGGCTATAACCTTTAGGAAAGAGGAAACGTTGAAAATATAAATAACTCATATAGAGTTTTAAAGGAGATAAATTGAATAAATTCATATGGTAAAACAAACTAAAAGATAACTTATATAAAACTTATTATTTTCTGTGTGTATATATTATTTTATAATCAAGATAATTATTGTGTAGAGGTCAGATGGAAAAGAATTAGGATACCCTCAGATCGTAAAGAAGGAGCAGATCTCCATAACCGAGCCATTATCAAAGCAAATAGCTGAAATAGAGGCTCACCTTGAATGCAAACATGATGAGTTGATTATACTAGAAAATGTAGTACCAGGACCCAGAAATGGTGTATAACAAATAGGTAGAGTATAGTTAGAGGATATAAGGTTAAGCTCGAGTTCTTAAAACTCATACTTATGGTAAGTTCATGACTCATAATTATATGAAATTTTTGAATCCCTCAGCGAATGGACGCCAAAGGTCTGACTAGGATAAGTTCTTAAACTCATATGATTGTGGTAAGTTCCTAAACTTATAATGTGTGGTAAGTTTGAAGAACTTGGTATAGTTATGCGTGTGAATGGATTATTGAGGATAATGGGAATATATAGATTACTAAGCAATTGATCCTCAGTGAAGGCGTAGGAAATAAGTAGTATTAATATTACTTGAATATGTATGTTCTATGATGTTTAATGTAATATTCTCAACTTAGTATAAGTTATGGCAGTGATTCCCGACTTTTGTGTCACAAAGGGGTAGCGGATGTTTAAAGAAGTATGTAATATGCTATATGGTGTAAAGTACTATAAATTAGTTGGATGAACATGATTTTATTTAATCAGATTAATGCCGCCAAGACGAAAATGAAACTAAAGGGAAGAAGAACCTGTCAACAAAGCTGGAGGACAACCAGACCCGATATAGAATTTGGTGAATATGGACGCCCAAGCTATACAGAATGGAATACCAGCCGTGGGAAATCAGCCCCAGAAAATCGATCGACAAACTTCAAAGACTTCAAGGAAGTCGAACCGCCAGAATTTAGAGGATCAACTGACCCTATAGAAGCGTTTGTGATAGCTAGGGTAACGGAGGTGCAAAAGACAGCTTTTGTCACCTATATGATGAAAGGGGAGGCAAATTTTTTGTGGGAGGCAAATCAAGCTAGAGCCGGAGAAGGGAGTAGTGGTGGTAGGACTGGAAAAAGGAAAGGAGATAATTTCGAGAATACCGGAAATAGGCCATGAGATGGAAAAAAATAGGTTGTGCAGTGTGGGAATTACGGAAAGAATCACTCGGGAGAGTGTCTTAAAGGTAAGTTTGTATGTTATAAGTGTGGGCAGGAGGGACATATATCTCCCAACTGCCCCAATCCTAGGATGCACATTGGGTGTTTCAGGTGTGGATCAACGGAGTATAAGGTGAAGGACTGTCCGAAAAAGAGAATGGATGCAGGGAATGCGAATACGGGGAAAAGCAGCGGGACATTGGCGACAACGGAACCAACTTCAACAAAAAAACCAACAGAATCAACCGCAAGAGTCTTCAACATGGAACTCCAGGTATTATTCAAATAAATTTTATTTTCTTATATATAGTAAATTATTTTATAAAAAAAATTGAAGGAGAAATTTGAGTTCTTTTAGAAATTGAATTTTCGTATAATCAGATAGACAAGCTTTATGCTGAATAGTTAAAGATCAGTTCGATCAAATTTGATCGTGATCTACTTGCAATGATTGTGTATGCTATGTACCCTTGTATATATAAGTTTTAAAACGGTGATTCCGGGGACGGAATCCTTATAAGAGAGGATGAATTTAATAACCCGATATTTTCTACACTACAAAAAAATGGGCCTTTAGCAACGATTTTTCGGGCAACGACTTTATAAGTCGTTACTAAAAGCATATGTTTAGCAACGAAATTTGTCCTTCGTTGCAGATTGTGTCAGGCTTCCACTTTTTGCAATGAAATTCATAAGTCGTTACAAAATTTCATTGCTAATTCATTGGCGGGAAAAAATTTCGTTAGAAATTCGTTGCAAAATTTTCGACCACTTGATTTTCCGTCATCGTGGGCAACGAAAGTTTTTTTGTTGCTAAAAATGGGGCTTTAGCAACAATTTTTCAAACAACGACTTTATAAGTCATTGCCAAAAGTGTATGTTTAGCAACGAAACTTGTCATTCGTTGCAACTTTTGTCAGGCTTTCACTTTTTGCAACGAAATTCATAAGTCGTTGCAAAATTTGGAAATAAAATTCTTTAGAAATTCGTTACAAAATTTCTAACCACTTGATTTCTCCTCATCGTGGGTAACGAAAGAAACGAAAGTTTTTTTGTTGCTATATTTCGTTGCCTAATATGGACCACATTCATTGGCAACAATTTTTATTTTCGTTGCATATTTTATACAACTTTTTGCTTATTATTAAAATGTTGCCTTAAATTAAGATAATCCTAATAAGCATGTTTTTGTAAGACCATATTCTAGGTTATTCAAGAATTGTCAAAAAATATTCAGATTTAGTATTTAAAAATTATGTCCAAATCACGGAACATATTCGCTTCCATTTTTATTCGAATAAACAAATTATTCAAATATCCGAATTCGAATGTCAATCACCTAATAAATAATTTATTCATAAAAAGTAAAAATAAAAAAATATTGACCAATTACTAACAAATCACAACCATTTAAAGTTGTAACAATACATATCATAAATGGGAGACATATCAAATACATCATCATTCATAATTGATCATAAAAATCAATTAAAATTTACTAATATAAATTGTACATATAAGTTGTATAAATTGTACTTATAAGTTGTTCCATATTATTTAATTTATTTTTTGCTAAATTTAAATGTATATAAACGAAAAAAGATACATATACTTAGGGACATTCCCCAGATCGATACAAAATGTCAAGAAAGGGAACTCAACATGACAAACAGTGAAACTCAAATTCTAAGACAATACAAGAGCATAAGGCCAAAACAGATCAAATGAGCACTGCATTGGACTTCAAGAACACTGCAGAGCATCCGACCAACAAAACAATAAACGGACGGAATGCTGACTGTGCATATTGGCCCATTATTTTTGCTGACGTGACCCGTTATTGCTGACGTGGAGGACAGAAATGCCTGACTTAAAAATTTTCTTAAAGAAAATGTTGCTCACAAGTATCAAACTCCAAACCTCTCCAAACTAGAAACCTTATATTCTAACAAAAGCCACTAGACCAACTACCTATTATGTTAAAATTTATGTAACACTAATATTTAAACCACTTAACATCGTTTCTATGCATGTAAAGATGAGATAATACACTTTTTGGTCACTGTACTAGGAATTGTAATAATAATAATAATTGTAATAATTATAATAAATTTTAAATAATTAAAATAATAATTAAATAATAATAATAATTTAAATTTAAAATAATAATAAAATTATTATTATTATTATTATTATTATTATTATTATGATACTAATCCTGCAAAGCCTGTCAGTATTAAGATTAGAACAAAATACAAAAGATGATATATTGAGATATAAATTTTAACATAGATTTGTCAGCCATGAAATAAGTCATGCTGATGCACGCCTGCATTTACCAATGTTAGAAACTAAAAAGTGTTCACAAGACAAAAGTGTTTACCAATGCGATAATTAAAATTTAAAATAATAATAAAATAATAATAATAATAATAATAATTATTATTATTTTATTTTAATTGTTATTATTATTTAATTATTATTATTATTATTATTATTTTAATTATAATAATAATAATAATAATAATAATAATTATTATTATTATTACAATTATTATTATTACAACTATTATAATAATAATTGTAATAATAATAATAATTATTATTATTATTATTATTATTATTATTATTATTAATATTATTATTATTATAATAATTAAAATAATATTAATAATTAAAATAATAATAATTATTAAAATTAAAATAAGAGTGATCCGACAAATTATACGTATTAAATGTAAATGTATAGAATTTAAAAAATTAAAAGGACTCACACATCATTATTCTATCTTATCCATTAGAGTTTAGTTGTATTATGACTTTATTATGAAATTTAACGATAAATATATTGTTTTTCAAAAAAAAAAAAAACTAATTGTAATTGTAGTGACTATTTTTAATCATTGAACTCTGGCAAATCTTTCAATTATAAATATTTGTTATTCGCTAATGTACTCATCTTTGTAATTTATTAGATCGATTTTTATACTTACCCATGAGTTTATTTTTTAAATTTAAATTTAATTTGATCGAGTCCTATAACAATAAAAAGAAAAATTTGTCAAAATATTAAATTTTATTCGAAAAACATTGATACCCACATGACTAGTACAAAAAAAACAAAAACATTTTTGATTCAGTGGTTAAAAAAACTTTGAATGTAATTTTATATTTAGGGTATTTAATTTGTAACTGCTTTATATTATTTTAGGGTATTTTAATTATTATTATTATTATTATTATTATTTTAAGTATTTAAAATTTATTATTATTAATAAAATAATAATTATTACAATTATTATTATTATTACAATTCCTAGCACAGTGACCAAAAAGTGTATTATCTCATCTTCACATGCATAGAAACGATTCTAGGTGGTTTAAATATTAGTGTTACATAATTTTTAGCATGATAGGTAGTTGGTCCAGTGGCTTTTGTTTGAATATAAGGTTTCTAGTGTGGAGAGGTGTGGAGTTCAACACTCATGAGCAACATTTTCTTTAAATAATATTTAAGCATGGCAAGCCCAGCTCCACGTCAGCAAAAATATGCACAATTAGCATTTCGTCCGTTTTTTCGAACGAAAATTAAAAATAATGATCATTTTATAATTTTTGAGAGTACAGTTATTCGATTGTAACAAAAAAAGTTTCGGTAACCACAAATACTAAAAATACTAATTAAAAAAAATACTAAAATACTAAAAAAAGTAAAATTAAAAAAAATACTAAAACTCATTATTTTAAAAAATACTAATTAATGTAATATCAATTTTATCACTATTTTATTTAAATTTTTTTAAAAAAATGAATTTATAAAAAAGAAGAGTAAGATGCAACGTCATTTTAATTGACGTTAGAATTTTTATTTTTATTTTTTTATAGTTGAAGTCTTATATACTCCTTCACCACCTCCCTCTGCAATAATAACATTTTCCAACAATGTTGCAAAAAAATCGATCTGAAGAACTGATACCTTGTTGAACAACCAAGGCTACAGTTCCTTGTTAAAAACGCCTAGCTTTCCTCTCCTCACTTACTACTTGGTGTTGTAATAACCCGATATTTTCTATATAAATAAATAAAAAATTTTGCGTATAATTTTTTTTTTATTATTTTAAATGTGGGAATATGTGCAAAGTAATGAGTATGTATATATGTGATAAATAAAAATATATTTATTACATGAATAATTACAAATAATTGTTTTTGGAATTATTGATCATTATAAATTATATTCTTATTATAAATTAATTTTCTAGTAAAAATATTTTATTATTTGTTTTCCATAAAAATATGATTATATTATTATTTAAATAATATATGAGATGATTATTAGAATTATTATAATAACTATTTTATTATATGAATTTTTTAGATTTGTTAAGTTAATTATTTTAACTTAATTAATAATGTTATATATGCAAGATAAATCAGATATGGACTCCAAACCTTAATTTTGGATTTGAAATAAGGAATGAGAATAATAATATTATATTAATTATATTTCAGTGCTATAAATATTTACTGTATATGTGTAGACTGATAATGGTTGGTCAATTATGTTGTAATAGTAGAAAACCTAGCATTACGGTGCCAAACCCTAATTTAAATCTCAAACTAGAGTATAAGATTGTTATGTAATCATTCTAATGTTATCAATGACCGGTATTATAGAATTTAAGATTAATTAGGGAAGCCCTAATTATTATTTAGGAACCCTAATTATTAGAAACCCTAATAGCTAATTAGAAACCTTAATTGTTAACCCTAACTGCTAATTATAAACCCTCATTGCTAATTTAGAAAGCTTTATGTTAATTAGTGAATCTCTAACCTAATCTCCAAGACCTAGGTATTTAGGAAACTAAATGTGCTTAAGAAACCCTAAATTTACATTTTTAGAAAATTTCATTCTAAACTCATGCCCCCAAAATAGGTATACATCACCCATCTTGAGTCGTCAAATACATGGTACAAAATTCAAATACAACTTACCTATACAACAGTCGTGTAAAATATGACTAAACATATGTTGTGAGTTTTAATACAAATATTGTCATCTAGACAATATAAAAACTCAATGGGGTCCTCATTACATTTATTATCACACTATTTAACAGAATAGTGAGGACTACTAATACTATCATCTGGTCCATCACTCCGTTCCCCGACTTGTCCTAACTATATTCTCATTTCCTGAAGAGAACAGTGAAAGAAAGGGTGAGCTCAACTAGCCCAGTAAGAAATATTATGACTAAGATAATGCGTAATAAATTATCATTAGCCTTAAACAAAGTTAAACCGATACAATATAACAAACATCAAGTTTAACTGCAAGCTGAACAAGCAATCCATTAGAAGAGTCAAGTAGAGAATAAAATCTACTATCTTCTATGATTTAAAAGGTTTTTCATGACTTTTATCGTTGAGACTCAAATTTTAATAAATAATCCACATCATCGAATCACCCCTCGCACTACTACCAAGGATATTCTTTAGTATCACGACCACAATTATCCACGCACTACGGGCCAAGAATATTTATGTATTCATTAATGGTCATGATCATGCCAACAACTATCCATCAATGCACTACGCCAAATGAGGACTTTTTCCACATCATTTGTAACATTACTACCATGATTACAATCGAATAATCCTCGGTCATAATCATACCAAGTCCATCTATGCACTACAAATACATATGACTTTCAACATAATATAAACATGAGGATGATGACAATGATATAAGAATTCAATAAAACAAGCTCAAGAATTAATTTATCTAGAACTAATAACGTCCAAATTGTCAACATGATATCGCTTTGTAGAGTAAAATTCAAGAATGCTCGTAAGAATATTTCCATGAAAAGATATCGGATGAAGCGCAAATATCAAGGATATTCCACTAATTTCATGGAGTATAGAAGTCAAAACTTTAACCAACCGAGTATAATAAAGAATGGAATAACAAAAAAAATCACCATACATGCGGTGATTGCATATGATGACAAAGTTATTCCAATGTAATAATAAGTAACGAACCAAAGTCGTGAAATTCAACCGACCAATGTATCATGTCCCAACCGTAATAATATAGATGGATATTCCAGTTCCATAATAATAATTAAGAAAAACCAGTCCGGTGTAAAACGCATACATGATATTCCAATGTAATAATAATAAAGATTGAAACTGTGTCCCATGAAAACGCATGCATGTGATATTCCAATGTAATAATAATAAAGACGGAAACCAGTCCCACAGAAAAATGCATGTAGATGTGATATTCCAAATGTAATAATAATAAAGACGGAATAATAGAAGAATGTCACCAAGTATAGGGTAGTCCGCGTATACTGGTTATTCCAGTAGATAATAAAGAATGGAATAACAGAAGTTCTCTTCATGAATACAAAAGAAATAATATCCCTTACCGTAAAAGAAATTGAATATAAGAGTAGGGAAGTAGCAGAATACTTTTCTTATTTCTCTCTATAATTTATCTCTCTAGAGTTTCAGTGAATTCGTAAGAAATAATGAAGGAATGAGCTTCTATTTATAGAAGAATGGACTGCATAGTAACTAATTCATGAACGGTCCATATTGATTTACTTTTAATCGGACGGTCCATAATTATAGCAAAATCTTTTAAATAAAATATAATATATTATATATATAACATGTGCAAGAAAAAAAATCACGGGTGGAAGACCCGTGATTATCCATCTTACTCCCTCTGTCCTTTTTTCAACTTACATATATAATATAATATACATATTAATACTCCTTACGTCCACCCTAATTCCCCCCCCACCCACCTTCCACTAACAATATTATATATATATATATATATATATATATATATATATATGTATTCATATATATATATATAAAAAAAAAAACTCGATAACTTCTACCGATAATTTTTTTAAAATGGGAAAGTGGGGGGTCCAAATAATAAGTAAAATTTACATCAAATACTTCATAAAATCCCCTCAATATTTTTAAAAACATTTATCATAATTATTATAATTCACAATATTAATCGACCAGTGTCGCTCCTGTGAAAGAGGGGCTTTCCAATAAGGATTTCTCCCTATCATGCGCGCAATTAGGTGACCAAAACCTCTCCTCGATGTAACTTCTAGACATCGTTAATATTGCAAATAATAATATTAATAATTTTGTCGTCTCAATTATTGATTTAATAATATATAAAATATCGACAATAATCAATCAAATAACGTGAGATACTATGCAACAATTATCGTAGCAATAATTGAACAAAACCGAGTGACTTCTCACGTAAGCATCAATAATCAATACCGTGTGCTACTACGCAACTACGCCAGACATCGTATTTTTAACACCGAGTGTTTCAACAAAGCTTATCAGTAAAACTTCTTCCATTATTTTCATAAAGTATTTTTGTCGCTTTTCTCAATCCGATAATAATTCAACAGTGGGGTCCACCAATGATTGTGCCGTTGTATTTAATATTCCCCGTTAAAACGAATATTCCCCACCAATCAAATATTATATAACAACTTGCATTTTTTGCAAAATTTATAAATATTACCCACAATTATAACATTATATCAAATTCATTCCATAATATTCAAAAATGATATTTATAGAAAATTCATCTTTATTCATAAAAGTTGGGGTCTTACAACCTCCTCTTCTTATGAAATTTTGCCTCTTGAAATTAGGGTACGCACTGTATGTCAAGAGGTAAGGATACCTTGATTTCATTTCGATTCTAACTCCCAAGTCATTTCCTCAACATCGTGGTTTCTCCACAAAACTTCGACTTGAGGTATAACCTCGAGCGTAGAATATGTTCCTTCTTATCCAAGATTTGAACAGAACCTCTTCATACGTCAAATCTTCCGCTATTTCATCCTGGTTCTAACTCAATAATGTGGTTCGGGTCTTTCACATATTTATGTAATATGGATATGTGAAAAACGTTATGAACACGAGACATACTTACAGGTAAGCTAGTCTATAGCCCACGCTTCTACTCGATCTAGGATTAAAATGGGCCGATGAATCGAGGATTGAGCTTTCCTCTTTTCCAAATCTCGTAACTCCTTTCCATGGAGCAACACGTAACAACACATGATCTCCTATATCAAATTCCACATCCTTTCGATGAAGATCAGCATAACTCTTTTGTCGATCTTGTGAGGTTTTTATACGTTGTCAGATCGTTTGAATTTTTTCCGTAGTCATACGCATACCAACTCCCATCCCAACAACGTTACTTCACCCACCTCATCCCAAAGATACCGAGAATGACACTTTCTTCCATACAACGCTCAAATGGAGCCATGCCAATACTTGCTTGATAACCGTTGTTGTAGGAAAACTCCACCAATGGTAAGAACTTGTCCCAACTTCCTCAAATCAAGGACACGTAGTCTTAATAGATCTTTAAGAGTTTGAATAGTCCTCTCCGATCGTCTCGTCCGTCTCGAGGATGATATGCCGAGCTAAATCGTAAGTCTGCGCTCATAGCTTTTTTTGCAAACTAACCCAAAATCGTGAAGTGAATCTTGGGTCTCGATCGTAAACTATGGATACCGGCATACCATGCGCCTTATAATCTCATTTATGTATATACGAGCAAGACGTTCAAGTGTATAAGTTTCTCAGATTCGGTAAGAAATGAGCGAGACTTGGTCAATCTATCAACAATGACCCAAATCGCATCTATGCCTTGAGAAACCTTAGGAAGACCGAGAACGAAATCCATAGTAATGTGCTCCCACTTCCATTCGAATTTCAAGTGGTTGCAAATGGACCTTTTGGTACTTGATGCTCCGCTTAAACTCGCTGATAAGTTAGACACCTTGAGATAAACAAATAAATATCTCTCTCTCTTCATATTGCTCCACCAAAATGTATGACGAATATCACGATACATTTTGGTACTCCTGTGATGGATTGCAAACGGTGTGTTGTGCGCCCCATCATGATTTTATACTTTAAATCGTGGTCGTTAGGAACACAAAGTCTAGAGTTGACTCAAAGTATTCCTTCTTCATCGATTCTTGCTTCCTAGATAGCACCTTCTTGCACTTTCTTCCTCATACGCATCGCCTCCGTGTCCGTAGCTCGAGTAGCTTTAACTTTATCAATTAAAGTCTGTTCTACTCAGATATTCGCCATCATCACATGGGTCCTCGAGTCTTTAACTCTATCTCCATCCTTTGCAAGTCACACAAAATGGGCCTTTGTGTTAACAATATCGCACTCGTGATTCAGCATATGATCTTCTACTCAATGCGCCAACTACCACGCTCGCTTTTCCAGATGGTATCGATGGTATGATCATAATCTTTCAATAGCTTCAAGCCAACGTCGTTGTCGCATGTTGAGTTCCTTTTGAGTGAAGAAATATTTAAGGCTTTTATGATCCGTAAAGATCTCCACTTTCTCCCCATACAAGTAATGCCTCCAAATTTTAAGTGCAAAGAAGATAATAAATCGCTAACTCTAGATCATGAGTAGGATAATTCCTCTCATATTCTTTGAGTTGTCTTGAGGCATAGGCTATGACTTTCCCATGTTGCATGAGAACACATCCCAACCCTTTGCCCAAGCATCATCAGAGATGACAAATCCTCCGAAGCCGATGGTATTGTCGTAACAGTCTTTGAAATGAGTCTCCTCTCGAGTTCTTGAAAACTCTTCTCACATTCTTCGCTCCAACCGAACTTTGATCTTTCCGAGTTAGCCGAAGTTAATGGTGTAGCGATTCGAGAAAATCCTTCCACGAATCTCCGATAATAACCAAATAAACCGAGAAAGCTACGTGATTTCATCATTGATCGATTTAGGTTTCTCCCAACTTTGAATAGCTTCAATCTTTGCGGGTCAATGATATTCCATGACTTGATACTACGTGCCCAAGGAATGCTACTTCCTCAAGCCGTAACTCGCATTTCTTCAACTCGCATAAAGCTTGTATTCACGGCTTTTGAGTGTCACCTCAAATGTTGCTTTCATGATCTTCACGGCTTTTGGAATAAATAAGGATGTCATCAATAAAGACGACCACAAAGTGATCCAAATATTCCTTGAATACTCGGCTCATCATATCCATGAAGGCAAAGAGGAGCATTAGTCAATCCAAAGGACATGACTAGGAATTCATAATGCCCGCATCGAAGTTCTAAAAGCCGCCTTTGAAATGTCATCTGCTCTAATCTTCAATTGGTGATATCCTAACGAAGATCAATCTTTGAAAAGAATTTGCTCCTTGCAACCGGGTCAAACAGTCATCAATACGTGGCAATGGGTACCTATTTTTGATGGTGACATGATTCAACTCCCGATAATCAATACAAAGTCGCATACTCCCATCTTTCTTCTTCACGAATAGAATAGAGCACCCCAAGGAGACGTACTTCAGGACAAAATAAAGCCAATGTCTAACAATTCCTCGCAGCTGGGTTTTTAACTCCTCAAGTTCAATAGAGCCATTCGATATGGGGCTTTGAAATGGGTTTTGTACCAGTTCAAGGTCGATACAAAATTCAATTTCACGCCTGGGGTAGGCCAGAAGTTCTTCAGTGAATACGTCAGAAATTTATTAACAATAGAAATATCGCTCAAAACCGATTTATTTTTGTTTAAATCAGGATATGAGCTAAGAAAGCTTTACATCCGCTTTTTCAATAAACGAATAGCTTTTATGGCTTGAGATGACCGTGATTGATTTTAATGGTTTGGTCGCTTGAATTCACATAATAGGTTAGTTAGGAATATGAAAGCTAACAACCTTATGAAAAATAATCAATTTTTTCATGATGAGTAGTTAACCAATCAATCCCTTGAATCACATCAAATGCAAGTATTTTCAATGAAATAAGATCGACAGTAATGTGAGGGTACCAATTTGAACCAAACAAGACTTATAAACAAAGGATGTAATGAAGGTTTCTCCCAACGGAGTTTCCACAGATAAGTCAAAGTCTAATTTCTCCTGAGTCAAATTTAATCGCTGAGCGCAAGTAGAGAAATAAAAGAATGGGTAGAACCCAGATCAAATAAAGTATAGACTTCGCTAGAGTTTATGATAAGCTTACCCGTGATGACCTCATTCGGTTCCTTGCTTTCGGGAGGTCACAACAAACGCCTCCCTCACACTACCGGGTTTTGACTTTTTTTTGGGACTACTTTGGTGCCTCCATCCTAGCTGAACTTGTCTTCTGTGAATGACAAAAAATCGGGCTATAAGTGACCTTCTCTTCCACAATTATAACATGCTTTGACTAAGATCATGCAGCTTGACTAATGTGCCCCTCCTCCGCATTTTGAAGCATACGATAGGTGGTCGTTCTCCTTCCTTAACGACAAAAAGCGGTGTCGACGCTTTTCCATCATTGTTGAATCTCCTCTTCTTGAAATGCCCATTCTTATTGTTTTGGCCTCGATTACCACCGGTGGTTACCACTTTCGCCCGTTGATTTCTCCACGCTTGTTGTCACCGCTTCGATGATCGCTCTCACCGGTATTATCATTTTGCCACCGCTTCTTTTTGGTTGCGTTGACTCGTTATCGCGCTCCACTAATCGAGCCCTATTTACAACATCCTAATACAAACACGCTTTATGAGAAATAAGATGTCGACGATCTCGACTTCAAACCTCTTAAAAACATCCGCGTCATTCTTTCTTCATTATCCACTAAGTGGGACGAAACCGACAACTCAAAGCAAACTTTGCTTCAGATCGCGACACACTGGGCCATATTATTATGTTCCAACTTGATGAACTCCACCTCCTTCATGTGATGAATACTTTCGAAAAGTACTTGTCGTTGAATAGTTCTTGAACTTCCCCAAGACATTTTCAAGCAAGGCAGTCGAGTACGCTTTACCGATTCCCACCAAGAATCGCCTCTCCACGCAACATAAAGGAGGAAAAGGGAACCTTTTGCTCCTCGGAGCATCCCAAGATATCAAATATCTTGGTGATCTGCTTTATCCATGCTTCCGCCTTAAGTGGTTTTGGCTCTCCAATAAAATCTGGTGGTCCCAACTCCTTGAACTTTTTAGCGGTGACCGTCCGAGAGTTTCCAGTGTTTCCACCTACATTTTGGACAAGAGCCGCTCTCGCCTGCTGTTGCATGAATTGCATAAAGCCTCTGAACATTTGATCATTCATCATTTGGTCAGTGTTGTTGTTTGCATGAGGATTTTTGCTTTCCTGATGCACATTATCTTGATTATTGATATGTGGTGAATCAACGTCGCTCAGGTGCTCCATTGCTATTCTCAACATTCTCTGATGTCATTTTCAGACATCGCCACAAAACAAAAGGTTAATTGACATGTAACATATTATCCCTAAATTCTCGAACCAATTAAATACCAAATAAACTTAGGTAGGTCATACTAGCGAAGGAATTCCCCCTCTCTCCTCCTAGTACTATTCTCACATCTTAGCCAGGATCATATCCCTAAGCTTTGATATTAACCATGACGCCCCCAAAATAGGTATACATCACCCATCTTGAGTCGCCAAATACATGGTACAAAATTCAAATACAACTTAATTATACAACAATGTGTGTAAAATACGACTAAACATATGTCAGAGTTTTAATACAAATATTGTCATCTAGAATTTATACAAACTCAATGGGGTCCTCATTACATTTATTATCACACTATTTAATGAATAGTGAGGACTACTAATACTATCATCCGTCCATCACTCCGCTCCCCGACTTGTCCCAAATACGCTATTCTCATTTCCTCAAGAGAACAATGAAAGAAAGGGTGAGCTCAACTAGCCCAAGAAGAAATATTATGACTAAGATAATGCGTAATAAATTATCATTAGCCTTAAACAAAGTTGTTAAACCGATACAATATAACAAACATCAAGTTTAACTCAGCAATGAACAAGCAATCCATTAAGAGTCAAGTAGAGAATAAAATCTACTATCTTCTATGATTTAAAAGGTTTTTCATGACTTTTATCGCCGAGACTCAGCTTAATAAATAATCCACATCATCGAATCACCCCTGCACTACGGCCAAGGATATTCTTTAGTATCACGACCACAATTATCCATGCACTACGGCCAAGAATATTTGTGTATTCATTAATGGTTATGATCATGCCAACAACTGTCCATCAATGCACTACGGGCCAATGAGGACTTTTTCCACATCATTTGTAATATTACTACCATGATTACACCAATAATCCTCGTCATAATCATACCAAGTCCATCTATGCACTACAGCCATATATATGACTTTCAACATAATATAAACATGAGGATGATGACAATGATATAAGAATTCAATAAAACAAGCTCAAGAATTAATTTATCTAGAACTAATAACGTCCAAATTGTCAACATGATACTTCTTTGTAGAGTAAAAAATTCAAGAATGCTCGTAAGAATATTTCCATGAAAAGATATCGATGAAGCGCAAATATCAAGGATATTCCACTAATTTCATGGAGTATAAAGTCAAAACTTTAACCAACCGAGTATAATAACGAATGGAATAACAAAATAAATCACCATATATGCGGTGATTTCGATAGATAGGTTATTCCAACATAATAATAAGTAATTAACCAAAGTCGGTGAAATCGCGCACCGGCTGTGATGTTCCAATGTAATAATATAGACGGAACCAGTGTCCCACGTAAAACGCATGCATGTGAGATATTTCAAATGTAATAATAATAAAAAGATTTAACCAGTGTCCGCCGTAAAATGCATGTATAGGATATTCCAAATGTAATAATAATAAAGATTTTAATCAGTCCCACAGTAAAACGCACATGCATGATATATTCCAAATGTAATAATAATAAAGACGTAATAATAGAATAATGTCACCAAGTATAGGGTAGTCTCATGATAAAGTTATTCCAAAGCAGAATAATAAAGAATGGAATAATGTAAGTTCTCTTCATGAATATAAAAGAAATAATATCCTCTTACCGTAAAAAGAAACCTGAATATAAGAGTAGTGAAGTAGCGTAATACTTTTCTTATTTCTCTCTATAATTTCTCTCTCTAGTTTCAAAGGAATTCGTAAGAAAATAATGAAGGAATGAGCTTCTATTTATAGTAAGAATGGATCAATAGTAAGAACTAATTCATGAACTACCCATATTGATTTACTTTTAATCTGGACGGTCCATAATTATAAGCAAAATTTTTTAATAAAATATAATATATATATATATATATATATATATATATAATAATATAACCATATATATAATCCCCACAAAGACTCACTTTCATTATCCATCTTAGTCCATCTTACTCCCTCTCCTTTTTTCAAATTACATATATAATATAATATATATAATAATACTCCTTACGTCCCACCTAAATTTCCCCCCACACCTTCCACTAACAATATTATATATATATATATATATATTATATATATATATATATGTATATATATATAAAAAAAAAATCGAGATAACTTCTACCGACAATTTTTAAAAATGGGAAAATGGGGGTCCAAATAATAAGTAAAATTTACATCAAATACTTCATAAAATCCCTCAATATTTTTAAAAACATTTATCATAATTATTATAATTCACAATATTAATCGACTGTGTCGCTCCTCCTGTGAAAGAGGGGGCTTTCCAATAAGGATTTCTCCCTATCATGCGCCAGCAATTAGGTGACCAAACCTCTCCTCGATGTAACTTCTAGACATCGTTAATATTGCAAATAATAATATTAATAATTTTGTCGTCTCAATTATTGATTTAATAATATATAAAATATCGACAATAATTGAATCAAATAACGTGAGATACTATGCAACAACATTATCAGAGCAATAATTGAACAAAACCGAGTGATTTCTCACGTAAGCATCAATAATCAATACCGCACGTGCTACTCGCGCAACTACGCCAGACATCGCATTTCTTTTAACACCGAGTGTTTCAACAGCTTAACTGTGAAAACTTCCGCCGTTATTTTCATAAAAATATTTTTTGTCGCTTTCAATCCGACAATAATTTCAATTATGAGGTCCACCAATGATTATGTTGCATTGATTTAATATTCCTCGTTAAAACGAATATTCCTAGACCAATCGAATATTATATAACAACTTGCAGACTTTTGCAAAATTTATAAATATTACCCACAATTATAACATTATATCAAATTCATTCCATAATATTCAAAAATGATATTTATAGAAAATTCATCTTTATTCATAAAAGTTGGGGTCTTACAATCCGGACTTGAAATCATTCTTATATCATGTGTAGATTTCAAGTTATGGAAGGTCAAACTGCGTTGACTGACCATGACTTTGCATTTTTTGGGTAACCCAAAACTTGTTCATCAGTGTCTAACAACAAGTTCATGGGCCCAGATCTTGCATTTGCTTGCTATGTTGATGTTGTTAATGTATCAGGATTATAGCTTGTTATGTGTACTATAGATTCATGCTCCTATATCACTTATATTACAACCATACTGAAATTATTTGATGGTCAAACTAGCTAGCTCGTGCACGAACACGGTTTTCTAGGTAACCTAGAAAACTTGAGAACATCACTTCTGACAAGGTTTGACCAGATGCTATCTTGTGAATCTGATATAGTTTGACTGACCTGATGAATGATATATGTACTCTGTCAGGTCGACTACAAATTTGAATCATTAGAACCCATTAACAATGATCAGAACCTAAAGAAAATTTAGCTACAAAATGCCTACCCGAAGGTGTCTGGGTTTTTGGGTAACCCAAAAAGCTCTGACAGTTACTTTGAAGGCTTAAATCTCCTTATTGTGATGCAGTATGACCTTGTTTGTTATTGGATCTTGTAGTATTACACTAGTTCTACAAGATCTGACCATTATGTTGCCCAGAAACACAATACACAACGAATTAATGTTGGTCAAAGTAGCTCACTCGTTAACTAACTTTGAATGTTCTTGCGCCTCAAGAACACCTAAGGCGACACTTACTGTCGCTAAAGGCTTTAGCGACAAACTTAATAATTTTATTTATTTTAATTTCTAAAAATCATTTAAAAAAAGAAATTAATTTCTAAAAATTACAAAAATTATTTTAAAAATTATTTCAAGTTATAAAAATTATTTTTCATAAATATGTATTTATTTGAATAATATTGATATTTAATTTATTTAATAAATAAATTAAATAAATTAATTAAAAATGATTTTATTATATTAAAAATCATTTTAAATGATAATAAGGTATTTAATAATATTTTAAGTTATAAAATATAACTTTTAATATTTTAAAGCATATTTCATTAATTATTTAATATTAATGATATCGAGTTATTTAATAATTATATTAAATAAATTAGTTTAAAAATAATTTCTATATTAGAAAAATCATTTTAAATTAAAATAAAGAGTTTAAAAATATTTTAAGTTATAAAATATATCTTTTAATATTTAAAGGTAAGTTTCATTAATAATTTAATATTACTTTATTTAATAATTATATTAAATAAATAGTTTTAAAATAGTTTTATTAATTTAAAATCATTTAAAAAGGATTAAAATGGTTTAAAAATATTTTTAAGTTATAATAAATGACTTATAATATTTTGTTAAACATTACTTTAATATCTATATATTAATGGAAATTATTTAAAAATAATTTTAAATGTTTTAAAAATCATTTAAGGGTAATAAAATGTTTAAAAATATTTAAAGTTATTTTAAATAACTTTAATATTTTGGCAATGGTTTCATTAATAATTTAATATTAATTTAATATTAATGATAATAGAATTATTCAATATTTAAATCATTTAAAAATGATTCTAGTGTTTAAAAAATCATGATAAATTATAATAATTGTTTAAAAATTATTATAAGTGATTTAAAAATAATATGACTGATATTTAAATTATCTAATCGAATATTGAACTATAAACTAGAGTTTTAGACTCGATAATTACCCGATAAAGCTGTCGGTACACCCAAATGTTTCAGAAATTGATCTAAAGTTAGATAGTTTTGACTAGATACGTGTTTGTTTATGATCCAGTGACTGCTAAACCTGTGTGACAATGTGTTTAGGTTATGTGCTGATTGCAAATAGTAGTACTATGTGTTACGATATGTTATTCTAATCGATAAATTATCTTATTAATGATAGGTAGCTGTATAAAAGATAAGACTAAGTTGTGTAAGCAGCAGATCATGCAGGCAAGTATCCTATATTTGCATTTACTCTATGCAACGGACATGCGTAAGCGAATATCAGAACTATTCTTTTTCATTGTTCAAATATCTTAACCTTTGTATATACTTATGCAATGTTTTTGTATAAGTAAGTTATTAGATTATAATCTGTTGTACAAGTTCTTTAATTCTGTTATTATAGATCAAGATATATATTTTGTTCGTTAATTTCTAAGTGTGGTTTTACAAGTGACCTCACCTGAATAATTATTATATTTAATCATATGTTGATACTTACCTATTGATTTCCAGTACACATACATTAATTAAAAGTCGTCTAAGCTATTTGACCAAGCTAGACACAGATTTAGAAATATCGTTGAACATGATAGAACTTTATTGTATCCAATCAAATTGTTTTGGTTCGAATTCCCGACTAAGTATGAACATCCCGAACATGAGAAAACTTTTGTGTGCCTAAGTCGGATAAGATGAACGAAAATACCGTTCTTGTATGTAGTATTGATCAATACAGGGCACATTGGGATGATCACCCTCGTGCTTGTAAATTATAACAGTTTGTGGATTAAGTTCTGCTAAACCTTAGCGAAAATTGAAAACAAAGTTCATAGTCTGTCGACTGCTCTCCATTTATAGTCAGTACGTAGTTTCAAAAATTTGATATAGTGTTGATATGTTGTTATTATTGATTTAGCTTTTACAACTGTTGATTCGTTGTAGAAGTGTCATTCAAAGAAAACATTTAATCATTTCAGCTAATATTTATTGTTGTTATTACTTGCTGGGCAATCAAATGATACTTCTTGCTTTAAATTTAAATGTTTTCAGCTAAGTGTGATCAACCTGAAGGTTAAACCGAGAACAAACAAAAAAGGAAAGCAAACATAATAAGTTTAATTGGTATCTTTTGTAATAGTTAGACTTTATTAAGATAATGATATGTATGATCTATCATGTAAGGAAATGTAGTAAAGGTCGCGTACCTAGGATTAGATTCTGATATGTATGTAAATTAAGTTTGATATTTATATTATTGTTATTATTTCGCTCAAAGAAATGTTATCGTGAAGCACCGAGTTCGGGTTTCAGGTACCTGAATTTGGGGGCGTCACAAGTTGGTATCAGAGCTTTAGATTTGGAACCCCTAGGTGGGATAGACCTTAGGCTATAACCTTTAGGACAGAGGGAAACGTTAAAAATACAAATAACTCATATAGAGTTTAAAAGGAGATGAATTGAATAAATTCATCGTAAAACAAACTAAAAGATAACTTATATAAAACTTTTATTTGATGTGTGTATATATTATTTGTTAATAAAGATAATTATTGTGTAGAGGTCAGATGGAAAAGAATTAGGATACCCTCAGATCTTAAAGAAGGAGCAGATCTCCATAACCGAGCCAATATCAAAGTAAATAGCTGAAATAGAGGCTCACCTTGAATGCAACCCTGATGAGTTGATTATACTCGAAAATGTAGTACCAGGACCCAGAAACGGTGTATAACAGATAGGTAGAGTATAGTTAGAGAATATAAGTTTAAGCTTGAGTTCTTAAAACTCATACTTATGGTAAGTTCATGACTCATAATTATATGAAATTTTTGAACCCCTCAGCGAATGGACGCCAAAGGTCTGACTAGGATAAGTTCTTTAACTCATATGATTGTGGTAGGTTCTTGAACTCATAATGTATGGTAAGTTTGACTAACTTGGTATAGTTATGTGTGTGAATGGATTATTGAGGATAATGGGAATATATAGATTACTAAGAAATTGATCCTTAGTGAAGGCGTAGGAAATAAATAGTATTAGTATTACTTGAATATGTATGTTCTATGATGTGTAATGTAATATTCTCAACTTACTATAAGTTGTGGCAGCGATTCCTGACTTTTGTGTCACAAAGGGGTAGCGGTTGTTTAAAGAAGTATGTGATATTCTATATGGTGTAAAGTACTATGAATTAGTTGGATGAACATGATTTTATTTAATCAGATAATGCCGCCAAGATGAAAACGAAACCAAAGGGCAGAAGAACCTGTCAACAAATCTAGAGGACAACCAGACCCGATACAGAATTTGGCGAATATGGACGGTCAAGCTATACAGAATGGAATACCAGCCGTGAGAAATCAGCCAGAAAATTGATCGAAAAACTTCAAAGACTTCAAGGCAGTCAAACCGCCAGGATTTAGAGGATCAATTGACCCTATAGAAGCGTTTGTGATAGCTAGGGTAACGGAGGTGTAAAAGACAGCTTTTGTCACCTATATGATGAAAGGGGAGACAAATTTTTGGTGGGAGGCAAATCAAGCTAGAGCCGGAGAAGGGAGTAGTGGTGGTAGGACTGGAAAAAGGAAAGGAGATAATTTTGGGAATACCGGAAATAGGCTAGGAGGTGGAAAGAAACAGGTTTGCCAGTGTGGGAATTCCGGAAAGAATCACTCGGGAGAGTGTCTTAAAGGTAAGTTTGTGTGTTATAAGTGTGGGCAGGAGGGACATATCTCTCTCAACTTCCCCAATCCTAGGATGAACAGTGGGTGTTTCAGGTGTGTATTAATAGAGCATAAGGTGAAGGACTGTCCGAAAAAGAGAATAGATGCAAGGAGTGTGAATACGGGGAAAAGCAGCGGGATATTGGCGACAACGAAACCAACTTCAACAAACAAAGCAACATAATCAACCGCTAGAGTCTTCAACATGACTGTTCAGGATTCGATATCAGATGGGGATGGAACTTTAGGTATTATTCGAATAAATTTTATTTTCTTATATATGATTTTCTTATATATAGTAAATTATTTTATTAAGAAATTTTGAAGGAGAAATTTGAGTTCTTTTAGAAATCGAATTTCCGTATAATCTGATAGACAAGCTTTATGCTGTATAGTTAAAAATCAGTTCGATTAAATTTGATCGAGATTTACTTGCAATGATTGTGTATGCTATGTACCCTTGTATGTATAAGTTTTAAAACGGTGATTCCGGGGACGAAATCCTTATAAGGGAGGGTGAATGTAATAACCCGATATTTTCTATATAAATAAGAAATTTTGCGTATAATTTTATTTATTTATTTTATTTTAAATGTGGGAATCTGTTCAGAGTAATGAGTATTATATATGAGATAAATAAAAATATATTTATTACATGAATAATTAAAAATAATTTTTTTTGAATTATTGATATTATAAATTATATTCTTATTATAAATTAATTTTGTAGTAAAAATATTTTATTATTTATTTTCCATAAAAATATGATTATATTATTATTTAAATAATATATGAGATGATTATTAAATTATTATAATAACTATTTTATTATATGAATTTATTCAAATTAGTTAAGTTAATTATTTTAACTTAATTAATAATGCTATATATGCAAGATAAATCAGATATGGAATTCAAATCCTAATTCTGGATTTGGAATAAGGAATGAGAATAATAATATTATATTATTTATATTTCAGTGCTATAAATATGTACTATATATGTGTAGACTGATAATGGTTGGCCAATTATATTGTAACAGTAGAAAACCTAGTATTACAGTGCTAAACCCTAATTTAAAACTCAAACTAGAGTACAAGATTGTTATGTAATCATGCTAATGTGATCAATGACCGGTATTATAGAATTTAGGATTAATTAGGGAAACCCTAATTATTATTTAGGAACCCTAATTATTAGAAACATTGATAGTTAATTAGAAACCCTAATTGATAACCTTAACTGCTAATTATAAACCCTCATTTCTAATTTAGAAATTTTTATGTTAATTAGTGAATCTCTAACCTAATCTCCAAGACCTAGGTATTTAGGAAACCTAATGTGATTAAGACACCCTAAATTTCAATTTTTAACCCTAATTAGAAATCTTACAAAATCTAAATTTGTGAGGCCTTAGGGTTAAACCCTAAGGGTCAAACCCTAAGGGTTTGTCAAGATTATAATTGAGCCATTAAAATTATGATCAAAATGACATAAATACCCATGTTGCATTATTTTGAGATAACTTGTAGATCTAGCCATATATAGAGTTGGTGACTAATTCTTGACTTCCCATTTGACTTAAATCTCCAGCCATCAGCCATTCATTTCAGCTACTTGCATTACATTCATGTTATATATATAGATTGAGATAAAGAAAGTCCATTATTTAGCTTATTTCTTCACCTAGCACCCAACTAAACTCTCCCAACCCTAAACCCACAAAATTATTTAGTAGACCAGTCCCAAATCAATTCCATACCACAACCATAACAAATCAGGAACCCAGAATTTAGATTTGTTCATAGAAAAATAACCTTAAGCCAAAATTTTAATCATGTATGCTATGTTAGATCTGGTGTTTAAGTGTTTAAATGTGTTGTATGTAGTGTTAATCAATGATCTGGGTTGGTATATGATAGATCCATAACATCTAGATGCTCAAATTAAAAGTATTACCAAATCTGGAAAATTTTTAAAATGAGTCTGATAATCGAATGTCAGACCCCATAGATTTCATTCCGTTTATGTTGTTGGTTGTTTAAAAGTTTGAACATGTAGTATGCTAGGAGGACTTTGATCTGGACTTGAAAACATTCTTATATCATGTGTAGATTTCAAGTTATGGAAGGTCAAACTGCGTTGACCGACTATGACTTTTCATTTTCTAGGTAACCCAAAACTTGTTCATCAGTGTCTGACAACAAGTTCATGGGCCCAGATCTTGCATTTGTTTGCTATTTGATGTTGTTAATGTATCAGGATTATAGCTTGTTATGTGTACTACAGATTCATGCTCCTATATCACTTATATTACAAGTATACTGAAAGTATTTGATGGTCAAACTAGCTAGCTAGTGCACGAACAAGGTTTGACCGGATGCTATCTTGTGAATCTGATGTAGTTTGACTGACCTGATGAATGATATATGTACTCTGTTAGGTCGACTACAAATTTGAATCATTAGAACCCATTAACAATGATCAGAACCTAAAGAAAATTTAGCTACAAAATGCCTACCCGAAAGCTGTCTGGGTTTCTGGGTAACCCAAAAAACCTAGATAGCTCTGACAGTTACTTTGAAGGCTTAGATCTCCTTATTGTGATGCAGTATGACCTTGTTTGTTATTGGATCTTGTAGTATTGCACTAGTTCTACAAGATCTGACCATTATGTTGCCCAGAAACACAATACACAACGAATTAATGTTGGTCAAAGTAGCTCTCTCGTTAACCGACTTTGAATGTTCTTGAGACTCAAGAACACCTAAGGCGACACTTACTGTCGCTAAAGGCTTTAGCGACAGACTTAATAATTTTATTTATTTTAATTTCCAAAAGTCATTTAAAAATAGAAATTAATTTCTAAAAATTACAAAAATTATTTTAAGTTATAAAAATTAACTTTTAATAATTTAACATATTTTTCATGTATTTATTTGAATATTATTGATATTTAATTTATTTAATAAATGCATTAAATAAATTAATTAAAAATGATTTTATTATATTAAAAATCATTTTAAATGATAATAAGGTATTTAATAATATTTTAAGTTATAAAATATAACTTTTAATATTTTAATGAAATTTAATTAATTATTTAATATAAATGATATTAGATTTATTAATAATTGTATTAAATAAATTAGTTTAAAATGATTTTTATATTAGAAAAATCATTTAAAATGAAAATATAGAGTTTAAAAATATTTTAAGTTATAAAATATAACTTTTAATATTTAAAGGTAAGTTTCATTAATAATTTAATATTAATTTATTTAATAATTATATTAAATAAATAGTTTAAAAATTGTTTTATTAATTTAAAAATCATTTAAAAGGATTTTAATGGTTTAAAAATATTTTAAGTTATAATAAATGACTTTTAATATTTTGTTAAACATTACTTTAATATTTAAGTATTAATGGAAATTATTAAAATATGATTTTAAATGTTTTAAAAATCATTTAAGGGTAATAAAGTGTTTTAAAAATATTTTAAGTTATTATAAATAACTTTAATATTTTAGCAATGGTTTCATTAATAATTTAATATTAATTAAATATTAATGATAATAGAATTATTCAATATTTAAATCATTTAAAAATGATTCTAGTGTTTGAAAAATCATGATAAATTAAAATAATTGATTATAAATTATTATAAGTCATTTAAAATATATATATAACTGATATTTAAATTATCTAATCGAATATTGAACTCTAGACTAGAGTTTTAGACTCAATAATTACCCGATAAAGCTGTTGGTACACCCAAATGTTTCAGAAATTGATCTTGACTTAGATAGTTTTGACTAGATATGTGTTTGTTTGTGATCCAATGACTGCTAAATTACCTATGTGACAATATGTTTAGGTTATGTTGTAAGACCTCAACTTTTTATAAATAAAATCGAATTTTCTCTAATTATTATTGTGAATAATAAGGTGTTAATTTGATATAATGCTTTGGTTATGGGTGAAATGTACAAATTTTGCAAATTAAGCAAGTGGTTATAAAATATTCATTGTTATCAGGGAATATTTTTTTGGTCGTGGAATATTCTTTCTGTCGGGGAATATTCGTACGATGACCAAGACCTTGACCATTTGGGCCCCATAACTGAAAAAGCAATGGGATGAAGAAAATGACAAGTTGAGTTTTTATAAATAATAACAGTAATGGTTACTGATTAACATTTGTTGGAATACCGGTGGTTAAAATACTGATGTACGCGTGGTTTAAAGAAATGCACTCAGTATTGCCAAAGATTTTTGAATTATTGATTCTTACGTAAGAAGGAACTACTCAATAATTATTACAGTAATTACTGTTAAATATTTTATTTTATTGATTCAATAATTGCTACGTTGATATTTTATATTATTGTTGTTTCAATAATTGTCACTGCACAATATCTCCATTATAAGATCAATAATTCATATTATTTGAATAATATTGTTAGATAGCATTATTGGCAATGTCTAAGGAAGTTCTGTATAGGAAAGGGGTTTAGTCATCTAATTGCGCGCCAATAAGGAGAAATTTTTATCGGAAAGCCCCCTCTTTCTTGGGAACGACCTGGTTGTCATAATTGTGATTCTATAATATTATTTGTGAATAATTAATTATTAATTTATATGATGATGAAATATTTATTTTTTGTGGATATAAATGATGGATATATTTTATGTGGACATAAATGAAGGAATTAATGATGAGGTATTTTATAAGTATTTTGTCAGAATGGAGGATTTGAAAATCGTCCGTATTTGGATTTTGGTCATTTTTCGTTTGAAATTTGGAAAAATTTAAGTCTACAAAGTTGTAGAGAATTTAATTTCCTATAGAATGGACATAAAATTCGTATTTTTCTGATAAAAGCGCTATTTATTATGAATTATTGATGTTTTGGAAATAAATATTTTTATTAAAAATATGGTGGGCCCCACTTTTGGTTGGTGAGAAATGAAATGTACTGGAATTTATTTTCAAAATTGGTGGGCGTGAATAGTAGCAGGTAAAGCCTTCAGGTAGCATGTGACGCCCCCAAAACAGGTATACATCACCCATCTCAAGTCGCCAGATACATGGTACATAAATTCAAAAACAACTTAATTATACAATAGTCGTGTAAAATACGACAAAACATAGCTGAGAGTTTAAACAAGAATATTGTCATTTAGAAAATATCCACACTCAATGGAGTCCTCATTACAATTATTATCACATTATTTCGTAGAATAGTGAGGACTACTAAAGCCACTTATCTAGGACCATCACTCCATTCCACGACTCAGCCCAAAGATATTCTCATTTTCTGAAGAGAACAATGAAAGAAAGGGTGAGCTCAACTAGCCCAGTAAGAAATATTATGACTAAGATAATGCAGAATAAATTATCCTTAGCCTTCAACAGTAAAACAACTGATAGAATATAATAAACAACAAGTTTAACTGCAGCGGAACAAGCAATCCATTAGAAGAGTCAAGTAGAGTATAAAATCTACTATCTTCTATGATTTAAAAGGTTTTTAATCTACTATCGAATCACCCCTGCACTACGGCCAATGATATTCTTTAGTATCACGACCACAAATTATCCATGCACTACGGGCCAATGATATTCGTGTATTCATCAATGGTCATGATAATTCCAACAATTGTCCATCAATGCACTACGACCAATGAGGACTTTTACCACATCATTTATAACATTACGGTCATGATTATACCACGCATAATCCCTAGTCATAATCATACCAAGTCCATCTTTGCACTACAGGCCACAGATGACTTTCAACATATTATAAACATGAGGATGATGACACTGATATAAGAATTCAATAAAACAAGTTCAAGGATAAATTATAAAAGATTTATAATTTAATTTATCCAGAAATCAATAACGTCCAAATTGTCAACATGATATTGTTTTGTGGAGTAAAATTCAAGAATGCTCAGAAGAATATTTCCATGAAAAGATACTGGATGAAGCGCAAATATCTAGGATATTCTACTAATTTCATGGAGTATAGAAGCCAAAACTTTAACCAACTGAGTATAATAGAATATATGAAACTAAAAATGGATTTTTACCCTCCATGCAGTAATCCACGTAGACATATCATTTCCACAATTTAATAAGGAATGAATACGAAGGATCATTCACCATATGCGGTAGTCCACATAGACAGGTTATTCCAATAGAATAATAAAGAATGGAATAACAAAAGAATTCACCGATACGCGATGTAATCGCATACGCATGATTATTCCAACAAAATAATAAAGAATGGAACCAGGTCATGCGTAATCCGCACATACAGGATATTCCAACAAAATAATAAAGAATGGAATAACAACAAAATTCACTAGGCATGCGATAGACTGAACAGACAGGTTATTCCAACAGGATAATAAATAATAGAATAACAAAAGAATTTCACCATGTATGCGGTACTTCGCATAGACAGGTTATTCCAACATAATAATAAAGAATGGAATAACAACCTTTACGAGTATTGAAAGAAAATAACTCTCTTCATGAATACGAAGGAATAATACCCCTTACCTTAGAAGAATTTGGATGCTGGAATAGTGAGGTAGCAGACTTCTCTTCTTCTTCTTCTCTATAATTTTTCTCTATAATAATTGCTCTATAGCTTTAGTGAATTGGTGAAAAATAATGAAGGAATGAGCTTCTATTTATAGGAAAATATAGTTTCGATAATTGCACATTTTGGGGCTCAGAATATTACAATATAATACCTTCCTCTTTTTTTTTTCATTTTTAATTTAGTCCTGCAAGTATTATCAAACTTTCACCACCTCCCCTAATAGTAAATAATGTGAATCAATATTAAATCATGTGAATCAATAGTTTTAGACATGTGAAAATATGAATTATAGTATAGTACCTCCATTTTTAACTTAGTCATGCAAGTATTATCAATCTTGCACCACCACCCCTAATAGTACAAGAATGTGAATCAATAGTACACACATGTGAACAAATAGTTATAATCATGTGAATTAATAGCAATTAATTGCTCATTTATCCGATTAATTACCCGACTGGTCAGTATAACTTCCAGACATCAATTAATATCGAAATAAATGTCAATTTCCACTAACACTAATAATTCCAACACAATGGAACTATCAATTTCATCTATAATAAACACGAACTTATTCATCATTAATATTATAACGCACAATATTTAACAACCAAGTCATTCCCAGGAAAGAGGGGGCTTTCCGATAAGGATTTCTCCTTATTGGCGCGTAATTAGGTAACCAAACCTCTCATTGACAAAACTTCTAGACATTGTCCATATTGCAAATAATAATATGAATAACTTTGTCATCTCAATTATTGATTTAATAATATAAAATATTGATACTGTGACAATAATTGAATCAATAATATGAAAGATATGATGCAGCAATTACTCTAGCAATAATTGAGTATAACTGAGTGACTTCTTACGTAAGCATCAATAATCAATACCGTGTGCTACTATGTAACCACGCGTATTACTTTACTTTTACTACCGAGTAGTTCAACATTTTTAACGGTAACACTTTCGCCATTATTTTTATAAAATGATAATTATGTCATTTTCTTACTACGACAATACTTCGGTTGTGGCGTCCACCAATGATTGTGCCGTCGTACGAATATTCCTTGTTAAAACAAATATTCCTCGACCAATCAAATATTTTATAACAACTTGCATACTTTGCAAAATTTTCACATATCACCCTTAACTTTAACCTTTTATCAATTTAACCATTTATGAAATAAAATAATAATTATAAGAAAATTGAATACTTTCATTTCATAAAATTCAGGGTCTTACAATCTCCCATCCTTATGAAATTTTGCCCTCGAAATTTACGTACATACCTAGTCGGATACCTTGACTTCATTTCATATTCTAACTCTTGAGGTATAACCTTTGAGTGTCGAATATGATCCTTCGTATCCAAGATTTGAACATGTATCTCATCATACGTTAAATCTTCTGCTATTTCGTCTAGTTCTAATTCCATAATGTGGTTCGGGTCGTCTACATAATTACATAACATCGATACGTAAAAAATGTTATGAACACGCGACATACTTGGCGGTAAAACGAGTCTATATGCCACAGTTCCTACTCGATTGAGGATTTCAAATGGGCCAATTAAATCGAGGGTTGAGATTTCCTCTATTCGTTGATTCTTGCTTCTAGAATAACGCCCTCTTGAACCTTCTTCTTCACATTCATCAGCTCTGAGTATGTAGCTTGAGCGGCTTTAACTTTATCGATTAAAGTCGATTCTAATCGTATATTCGTCATCTTCACATGGGTCCCTAGAGTCTTTAACTCTATCTTCATCATTTGTAAGTTATACGAAATGGGTTTTTGTGTTAACAACATCGCACTTGTAAACACATACGATCTTCTACTCAACACGTCAGCTACCACGTTCGCTCTTCCACGATGATATTGAATGGTATATTCGTAATCTTCAACAGCTCGAGCCAACGTCCTTGACGCATGTTATGTTCGTTCTAGGTGAAGAAATATTTGAGGGTTTGAGAAATGGGTTTTGTACTGGGGTCAATACAAAATTCGATTTTACGCTATAAGGGTAGGCTAGGAAGTCTTCAGGAATACGTCAGGAAATTTATTAACAACAGAAATATCATTCAAAACTGTGACTCTCATCCAAGACTTGGATAGCACATGTAATGAAGGTTTCTTCTAACGGAGTTTCAATCGATAAATCAAAGTCTAATATCTTCGGAGTTAAATTTAAACATTGAGCGCAAACAAGAGAGATAAAAGAATGGGTAGAACCGGTATTGAATAAGGTATAGACTTCCCAAGAATTTATAATTAACTAACCCATGCTAACTTCGTTCGGGTTACTCGCTTTTTGAAAAGTCACAAAAAACGCTCTTCTTGAAACCACCGACTTTGTTTTGTTCGTATCCGCCTTTGGTGCCACCGTCCCAGCTAGACTTGACTTTGGTGCACGACAAAATCAGGCTAGGTGACCTTCTTTTCTACAATTATAACATGCTTTGGACTGCATCACGCAGTTTGGACTAATATATCCCTCCCCTTCGCATTTGAAGCATATAATTGGTGGTCGTTCTCCTTCCTTGAAAACGGGTGTTGGTGCTGCTGTCTTTCCATCGTTGTTGAACATTCTCTTCTTGAAATTTCCACTTCTATTATCTTGGCCATGATTACCACCGAAGTGGTTACCATTCTTGGCATGATAATTTCCCCCACGATGACTATCATTGTTTTGATGGTCGTTGCCAACGGTACGATTATTATCGTGTTGTTGCTCGTTATCCTTTGGTTGGGCTGGCTCATTATCGCGCTCCAATAACTGAGCCCTATTCATTGTATCTGAATATAAAAAAAGTTTGTGAGAAATGAGGTATTGACGTATATCGGGTTTCAAACCTCTTAGACACATTTGCGTCATTCGCTCCTCATTATCGACCAAATGGGATGCAAACCGGGATAACTCCACAAATTTAGCCTCGTATTGTGACACGATCATATTGTTTTGCTCCATCTTGATAAAATCTACCTCCTTCATGTGACGAATACTTTTGGGAAAGTACTTGTCGTTGAACAGCTCTTGGAACTTCTCCCAAGACATCTTGAGTGCGTCAGGATGGGTACGTTTTATAGATTCCCACCAGTAATCTTCCTCTTCACGCAACATAAAGGTGGCAAAGGGAACCTTTTTCTCCTTGGAGCATCCCAAGATATCAAATATCTTGGTGATCTGCTTAACCACGTCTTCGCCTTAAGTGGTTCTGACTTTCCCAAAAACTTCTACGGTGGTCCAGCTCTTTGAATCGCGCTTAGCGGTGACCACTAGTGGGTTGCCATTGTTTCCACTTATTATGAATGAGTCTCTCTCTACTTTGATGTTGCATGAATTGCATAAAGCCTCTGATCATCCCATCGTTCATCATCTTATCGGTGTTGTTGTTTACCTAAGGATTATTGTCTTCCTGTTGCACATTATCCTGGGTATTAATTGTTGGTGATTCAACGGTCTCATGTGCTTCATTGCTTATCTCAATATTTTTGGATGCCATTTTCAAATACTGATACAAAACAAGGGTTAATTAGCATATCACATATTATCCCTATACTCTGACCGACTAATTAAATACCAAATAAACTTAGGTAGGTCATACTAGCGAAGGAATTCCCATCTCTCCCCTCCTAATTCTTGTCTCACATCTCAGCCAGGGATCATATCCGTAAGCTTTGATACCAACTGTGACACCCCCAAACCAGGTATACATCACCCATCTTGAGTCACCAGATACATGGTACATAAATTCAAATACAACTTAATTATATAACAGTCGTGTAAAATACGACAAAAAATAGCTAAGAGTTTAAATAAGAATATTGTCATCTAGAAAATATCCACACTCAATGGAGTCCTCACTACAATTATTATCACATTATTCCGTAGAATAGTGAGGACTACTAAAGCCACTTATCCTGGACCATCACTTCATTCCAAGACTCATCCCAGCGATATTCTCATTTCCTGAAGAGAACAATGAAAGAAAGGGTGAGTTAAACTAGCCCAGTAAGAAATATTATGACTAAGATAATGTAGAATTAATTATCCTTAGCCTTCAACAGTAAAACAACTGATATAATATAATAAACATCAAGTTTAACTGCAGCGGAACAAGCAATCCATTAGAAGACTCAAGTAGAGCATAAAATCTACTATCTTCTATGATTTAAAAGGTTTTTCATCACTTTTATCGGCGAGACTCGACAATAAATAATCCACATCATCGAATCACCCCTCGCACTCTCGACCCGAGGATATTCTTTAGTATCACGACAACAAATTATCAATGCACTACGGGCCAAGGATATTCGTGTATTCATCAATGGTTATGATCATGCCAACAACTGTCCATCAATGCACTACAGCCAATAAAGACTTTTACCCCATCATTTGTAACATTACGGTCATGATTATACTGAATAATCCCTGGTCATAATCATACCATGTCCATGTATGCACTACAGTCCACAGATGACTTTCAACATATTATAAACATGAGGATGATGACAATGATATAAGAATTCAATAAAACAAGTTCAAGGATAAATTTTTAAAGATTTATAATTTAATTTATCCAGAAATCAATAACGTCCAAATTGTCAACATGATACTGTTTTGTGGAGTACAATTCAAGAATGCTTAGAAGAATATTTCTATGAAAAGATACTGGATGAAGCGCAAATATCCAGGATATTCTACTAATTTCATGGAGTATAGAAGCCAAAACTTTAACCAACTTAGTATAATAGAATATATGAAACTGTAAATGGATTTTTGCCTGCCATGCGGTAATCCACGTAGACAGATCATTTCCACATTTTAATAAGGAATGAATACGAAGGATCATTCACCATGCATGTGGTAGTCCACACAGACAGGTTATTCCAACATAATAATAAAGAATGGAATAACAAAAGAATTCATCAGGCATGCGATAGAATCGCATGCGAGTTATTCCAACGAATAATAAAGAATGGAACCAGTCATGCATAATCTGCATGATGAGGATATTCCAATGTAATAATAAAGAATGGAACCGGTGTCATGCGTAATCCGCATGCAGACGAGATATTCCAACGAATAATAATAAGAATGGAATAACAAGATAATTCACGAGGCGTATGCGATAGATCGCATGCATAAAAGTTATTCCAACAAAATAATAAAGAATGGAATAATGAAGAATTTCACCATGTATGCGGTACTTAAGATGAGGCAAGTTATTCCAACATAATAATAAAGAATGGAATAACAACCCATACGAGTATTGAAAGAAAATAACACTCTTCATGAATACGAAGGAATAATACCCCTTACCTTAGAAGAAACTGGATACGGGAATAGTGAGGTAGCAGACTTCTCTTCTTCTTACTCTCTATAATTTATCTCTATAATAATTGCTCTATAGCTTTAGTGAATTGATAAGAAATAATGAAGGAATGAGCTTCTATTTATAGGAAAATATAGTTTCGATAATTGCACATTTTGGGGCTCAGAATATTACAATATAATACCTTCCTCTTTTTCTTCATTTTTAATTTAGTCCTGTAAATATTATCAAATTTGCACCACCTCCCCTAATAGTAAATATTGTGAATCAATATTAAATCATGTAAATCAATAGTTCTAGACATGTGAACATACGAATTACAGTATAGTACCTCCATCTATACCTCTATTTTTAATTTAGTCATGCAAGTATTATCAATCTTGCTCCACCACCCCTAATAGTACAAGAATGTGAATCAATAGTACACACATGTGAACAAATAGTTATAATCATGTGAATTAATAGCAATTAATTTCTCATTTATCCAATTAATTACCCGACTGGTCAGTATAACTTCCAGACATCAATTAATATCAAAATAAATGTTGATTTCCCCTAACACTAATAATTCCAACACAATGGAACTATCAATTTCATCTTTAATCAACACGAACTTATTCATCATTAATATTATAACGCACAATATTTAACAACCAGGTCGTTCCCAAGAAAGAGGGGGCTTTCTGATAAGGATTTCTCCTTATTGACGCGTAATTAGGTGACCAACCCTCTCCTTAACAGAACTTCTAGACATTGTCAATATTACAAATAATAATATCAATAACTTTATCGTCTCAATTATTGATTTAATAATATAAAATATTGATACTGTGACAATAATTGAATCAATAATATGAAAGATATGATGCATCAATTACTGTAGCAATAATTGAGTATAACTGAGTGACTTCTTACGTAAGCATCAATAATCAATACCGTGTGCTACTATGCAACCACGCGTATTACTGTACTTTTACTACCGAGTAGTTCAACAGTTTTAACGGTAATACTTTAGCTATTATTTTTATAAAATGATAATTCTGCCGTTTTCTTACTACGACAATACTTCCGTTGTGGGGTCAACCAATGATTGTGTCATCATATGAATATTCCCTGTTAAAATGAATATTCCCCGACCAATCGAATATTTTATAACAACTTGCATACTTTGCAAAATTTTCACATATCGCCCTTAACTTTAACCTTTTATTAATTTAACCGTTTACGAAATAAAATAATAATTATAAGAAAATTGAATACTTTTATTTCATAAAATTCGGGGTCTTACATAGCAGGTTAGTCTGCTATGGCGTTCTAAGCTTTTTCCTATAAATAGGGTTCTTAGTTAGAATTGAAAATCACACCAGAAACTAATTTTCTCTCTTTCTCTCTCTATATTATCAAGCGTATTTTTTGAGTATTTAGATACTTTGTGAGTTCTATATTCATCGGTCTGAGTTTTCCTTGACCTTATACGATATTTCAACCCTATGTCTTTTTCTTTTGAGGTAAGGGATGTTATTTTCTTCGTAAATGATATTATTTTCTTCAATATCATTATGACAAAATATTGATATAAATTTTATTGTGGAATTTCTACCTTTTTGTGTCATTGTTACTGTAACGACCCCAAAATTCATAAAATTTAATTATCGACTTCGGTCATTAATAATACGTCTAACTTCTGATTTTTCAACATTATTCAATGTTAAACTTAATAAAATGCGGAATAATTAAAACTTTTCTGTCATCGTACTTTAATTCCCTGAATCAAAATGTAAGACCCCAACTTTTATAAATAAAGATGAATTTTCTATAAATATTATTTTTGAATATTATGGAGTAAATTTGATATAATGTTATAGTTGTGGGTAATATTTATAAATTTTGCAAAGTAAGCAAGTTGTTATAAAATATTCGTTTGGTCGGAGAATATTATTTTTGTCGGGGAATATTCGTACGATGGCACAATCATTGGTGGACCCCACAACGGATTTATTGTCGGATTGAGAAAACGACAAAAATACTTTATGAAAATAATGGCGAAGATGTTACCATTAAAACTGTTGAACTATCCGGTAGTGAAAGTACAGTAATACACGTGGTTGCATAGTAACACACGGTATTGATTATTGATGCTTATGTGAGAAGTCACTCAGCTATACTCAATTTTTGCTACACTAATTGCTGCATCATATCTCTTATATTATTGATTCAATTATTGTCACAGTATCATCTGTATAATATGTTATATTATTAAATCAATAATTGAGACGACAAGTTATAAATGATAAATAATTGTTGAAAGATTAAATATGTGTTGATTAAAAATAAAATGATTTGTGGTAATATTTATTCAATCCTTGATGTATATAAAGAGTCTATTATGAGACGTTTGTGGTAAGTTTGGTTATTTTATGGGGGCCCATATGTCATCATCTAAGACTCTCTTCAATCATAGTAATTACCTTCGTCGATAGTAATTACCTTCGTCAATAGTAACTACCTTTACCAGACGTCAAACCACTTTCGTTTCATATTACAGCGGCCGAACCGGTTGTCGTTTTCACATTACTGAGCGCCAAACCACTTTTCTTTTCACATCCCGATTCGTCAAGCCACTTGCCTTTTCACATTTCAAGTGCTAAGCTAGAAATCTTCTATAAATAGAGGCCTAGTGCTTCATTATTTTCACGAATTCATTCAAGTTATAGAGAGAGAAAGTATAGAGAGATTAAGAGAGAGAAGAAGAGTATTCTTTACTACACTACTGCGAGATTCAATCTACTAATGTAAGGGGTGTTATTCTTTCTTATTCATGAAGAGAACTGCATTGTTATTCCATTGCTTATTATTACATTGAAATAACTTTGATAATGCGGTTTACCCTATACTTGGTGACATTCTTCTATTATTCGCTGGAACATCCTGCGTGCATGTGTTTTACATCTGGACTGGTTTCCGCCTTTTTATTATTATTACATTTGGAACATCCTCGCTTGCGCAAATTTTGCCCTTCGACTCGGTTTCATTATTATTATTCTGTTGGAATAACCTGTCTATGCGAAGTACCGCATGCATGGTGATTTCTTTTGTTATTCCATTCTTTATTATACTCAGTTGATTAAAGTTTTGACTTCTATACTCCATGAAATTAGTAGAATATCCTTGATATTTGCGCTTCATCCAGTATCTTTTCATGGAAATATTCTTCTGATCATTCTTGAATTTTACTCTACAAAGCAGTATCATGTTGACAATTTGGACATTATTAGTTCCTAGATAAATTAATTCTTGAACTTGTTTTATTGAATTCTTATATCATTTTCATCATCCTCGTGTCTATATTATGTTGAAAGTCATCTGTAGCCTGTAGTGCATAGATGGACTTTGTATGATTATGACCAGGGATTATTCGGTGTAATCATGACCGTAATGTTACAAATGATGTGGTAAAAGTTATCATTGGCCTAGTGTAGTGCATTGATGGACGATTGTTGGCATGATCATGACCATTAATGAATACACGAATGTCCTCGGTCAGAGTGCATGGATAATTTGTGGTCGTGATACTAAAGAATATCCTTGGCCGTAGTAAATGCGGTGATTCGATGATGTGGATTATTTATTAAGTTTGAGTCCCAAATGATAAAAGTCATGAAAAACCTTTTAAATCATAAAAGTTAGTAGATTTTATTCTCTACTTGACTCTTTTAATGGATTGCTTGTTCCACTACAGTTAAACTTGATGTTGTTATATTTTATCAGTTTAACACTGTTGAAGGCTAACGATAATTTATTCTGCATTATCTTAGTCATAATTTTTCTTCTTCGGGCTAGTTGAGCTCACCCTTTCTTTCACCGTTTCTCTTCGTGAAATGAGAACATAGCAAGGACTAGTCGAGGTTCGGAGTGACGGTCCAGAGGATAGCATTAGTAGTCCTCACTATTATGTGAAATAGTGTGTTAATAATTATAATGAGGACTCCTTTTGAGTTTTTATAATCTCTAGTAGACAATAATTGTATTCAAACTCACAGTTATGTTTTGTCGTATTGTACACCACAGTTGTATTAGTAAGTTGTATTTGAATTTTGTACCATGTATCTAACGACCCAAGATGGGTGATGTATACCTAATTTTGGGGCGTCACAATTAGTATCAAAGCTTAGGATATGATCCTCGGCTAAGATGTGAGAATAGTTCTAGGAGGGAGAGACGAAATTTCTTCATAGTATGACCTACCTAAGTTTATGTGGTATTTAATTGGTCGGCCGAGTAATTTAGGGATAATATGTTACATGTCAATTAACCTTTATTTTTGTGGCGAGATCTAAAAATGACATCCGAGAATGTTGAGAATAACAATGGAGCACAAAGCGTACCGTTGATTCACCACATATCAATAATCTGGATAATGTGCATCGAAGGCGACAATCCTCATGCAAACAACAACATCGACCAAATGATCAATGATCAAATGTTCAGGGCTTTATGCAATTCATGCAACAAAGAAAGAGAGCGGCTCTGTCCAAAATGCAGGTGGAAACACTGAAACTCTCGGTGACACCGCTAAATGCAGCAGTTCAAGGAGCTGGGACCACCGGGAGTTTAAGGGAGAGCCAAAACCACTTATGGCGGAAGCATGGATAAAACAGATCACCAAGATATTTGATGTCTTGGGATGCTCGAGGAGCAAAAGGTTCCTTTCACGCCTTTATGTTCATGCTGGAGAGGCAGACATCGGTGGGAATCGGTAAAACGACTCAACTTCGCCAGATCAATATGTCTTGGGAGAAGTTCCAAGAGCTGTTCAACGACAAATACTTTCCCGAAAGTATTCGTCATATGAAGGAGGTGGAGTTTATCAAGTTGGAACAAAACAATATGACCGTGTCGCAATACGAGGCTAAATTTGCGGAGTTATCCCGGTTTGCGTCCCACTTGGTGGATAATGAAGAGAGAATGGCACGGATGTTTTTAAGAGGTTTGAAGCCGGAGATATGTCAACATCTTATTTCTCATAAACTGTGTTTATATTAAGATGTTGTAAATAGGGCTCAGTTAGTGAAGCGTGATAACGAGTCAACGTAACTAAAAGAGGGCAGCCGACAAAATGATAATACCAGCGAGAGCAGTCATCGAAGTGGTGACAACAAGCGTGGAGGGAATCAACAGGCTAGAAATGGTAACCACTTCGGTGGTAATCAGGGCCAAAACAATAACAATGGACATTTCAAGAAAAGGAGATTCAACAACGATGGAAAGACGTCAGCACCAGCACCTGTCGTTAAGGAAGGAAAACGACCACCTATCATATGTTTCAAATGCGGAGGGGAGGGGCACATCAGTCCAAACTGCGCGATGTCGTCCAAAGCATGTTATAATTGTGGAAGAGAAGGTCACTTAGCCCGATTTTGTCGCTCACCCAAGACAAATTCAAATTAGAATGGAGGCACCGGAGGTCAGTCCCGGAAAAGTCAAAACTGGTAGTGCAAGGGAGAGCGTTTGTTGTGACCTCCCAGAAAGGAAGGAACCCGAATGAGGTCATCACTGGTAAGCTTATCATAAACTCTAACGAAATCTATACTTTATTTGATACCGGTTCTACCCATTCTTTTATTTCTCCTACTTGCTCTCATCGATTAAATTTGACTCGGAGAAATTAGACTTTGACTTATCTCGTGGAAACTCCGCCGGGGAAACCTTCATTACATCCACTGTTTATAAGTCTTGTTTGGTTCAAATCGGTACCCTCACATTACCCATAGATCTTATTTCATTGAAAATACTTGCATTTGACGTGATTCTAGGGATTGATTGGTTAACTACTCATCATGCAAAAATTGATTGTTTACGTAAGGTTGTTAGCTTTCATATTCCTAATCAACCTATTATGCGAATTCAAGCGACCAAACCATTAAAATCAATCATGGTCATCTCAAGCCATAAAGCTATCCGTTTATTAAAAAACGGATGTCAAGCTTTCTTAGCTCATGTCACAGATTTAAACAAAAATACGTCAGTTTTGAACGATATTTCTATTGTTAATAAATTTCCTGACGTATTCCCCGAAGAACTTCCTGGCCTAACCCCTGAGCGTGAAATTGAATTTTGTATCGACCTTGAACCCGGTACAAAACCCATTTCCAAAGCCCCATATCGAATGGCTCCTATTGAACTTCAGGAGTTAAAGACCCAACTGTAGGAATTGTTAGACATTGGCTTTATTCGTCCTAGTACTTCTCCTTGGGGTGCTCCTGTTCTATTCATGAAGAAGAAAGATGGGAGTATGCGACTTTGTATTGATTATCGGGAGTTGAATCATGTCACCATCAAAAATAGGTATCCATTGCCACGTATTGATGACCTGTTTGACCAGTTGCAAGGAGCCAAATTCTTTTCAAAGATTGATCTTCGTTCCGGATATCACCAATTGAAGATTAGAACCGATGACATTCCAAAGACGGCTTTCAGAACTCAGTATGGGCATTATGAATTCCTAGTCATGTCCTTTGGATTGACTAATGCTTCTGCTTCCTTCATGGATATGATGAACCGAGTATTCAAGGAATATTTAGATCACTTTGTGGTCGTCTTTATTGATGACATCCTTATTTATTCCAAAATCCGTGAAGATCATAAGCAACACTTGAGGCTGACACTCCAAAAACTTCGTGAATATAAGCTTTATGCCAAGTTGAAGAAATGTGAGTTCTGGCTTGAGGAAGTAGCATTCCTTGGGCACGTGGTATCAAGTCATGGAATATCCGTTGACCCAAAGAAAGATTGAAGCTATTCAAAGTGGGACCAACCTAAATCGATGATCGAGTATCGTAGCTTTCTCGGCTTAGTTTGGTTATTATCGGAGATTCGTGGAAGGATTTTCTCGGTGCTACTCCATTAACTCAAATTGACTCGAAAAGTTACAAAGTTCGGTTGGAGTGAAGAATGTGAAAGAGTTTTCAAGAACTCAAGAGGAGACTCATTTCAAAGACTGCTTACGACAATACCATCCGCTCGGAGGGATTTGTCATCTACAATGATGCTTGGGCAAAGGGTTGGGATGTGTTCTCATGCAACATGGGAAAGTCATAGCCTTTATGTCTCAAGACAACTCAAAGAATATGAGAGGAATTATCCTACTCATGATCTAGAGTTAGCAAATTGTTATCTTCTTGACTTAAAATTTGGAGACATTACTTGTATGGGGAGAAGGTGGAGATCTTTACGGATCATAAAAGCCTCAAATATTTATTTACTGAAAAGGAACTCAACATGCAACAATGACGTTGGCTTGAACTGTTGAAAGATTATGATCATACCATCCAATACCATCCTGGAAAAGCGAACGTGGTAGCTGACACATTGAGTAGAAGATCATATGCAAGCACGAAAAGCGATATTGTCAACGCAAAGGCCCATTTTGTGTGACTTGCAAAGGATGGAGATAGAGTTAAAGATTCCAGGGACCCATGTGATGATGGCGAATATACGAGTAGAACCGACTTTAATCGATAAAGTTAAAGCTGCTCAAGTTACAGACCTGGAGCTGATGCGTATGAGGAAGAAAGTGCAAGAAGGTGCTATGCCGGAAGCAAGAATAGATGAACAAGGAATACTTCGAGTCAACTCCAGACTTTGTGTTCCTAATGACCCTAATTTAAAGTATAAAATCATGATGGAGGCGCACAACACACCGTTTGCAATCCATCCTAGGAGTACCAAAATGTATCATGATATTCGTCATACATTTTGGTGGAGCAATATGAAGAGAGAGATAACGTTGTTTATCTTAAGGTGTCTAACTTGTCAACGAGTTAAAGCGGAGCATCAAGTACCAAAAGGTCCATTGCAACCACTTGAAATTCCAGAATGGAAGTGGGAGCACATTACCATGGATTTTGTTACCAGTCTTCCTAAGGTTTCTCAAGGCATAGATGTGATTTGGGTCATTATTGATAAATTGACCAAGTCTGCTCATTTCTTACCGATACGAGAAACTTATACACTTGAACGTCTTGCTCAGATGTACATAAACGAGATTGTAAGATCTGCATGGTATGCTCGGTATCCATAGTTTCCGATCGAGACCCAAGATTCACTTCACGATTTTTGGTTAGTTTGCAAAAAGCTATGGGCACAGACTTACGATTTAGCTTCGAGATATCATCCTCAAACCGGACCAGACGATGGAGAGGATTATTCAAACTCTTGAAGATCTATTAAGACTCGTGTCCTTGATTTCAAGGGAAGTTGGGACAAGTTTTTACCATTGGTGGAGTTTTTCTACAACAACAGCTTATCAAGCAAGTATTGGCATGGCTCCATTCGAAGCGTTGTATGGAAGAAAGTGTCGTTTCTCGATATCTTTGGGATGAGGTGGGTGAAGCAATGTTGTTGGGACCGGAGTTGGTACTTATGACTACGGAAAAGATTCAAACGATCCGACAACGATAAAAAACCTCACAAGATCGACAAAGAGTTATGTTGATCTTCATCGAAAGGACGTGGAATTCGATATAGGAGATCATGTGTTGTTGCGTGTTGCTCCATGGAAAAAGAGTTACGAGATTTGGAAAGAGAGAAAACTCAATCCTCGATTCATCGGCCCATTTTAATCCTCGATCGAGTAGGAATTGTGGCCTATAGACTCGCTTTACCGCCAAGTATGTCTCGTGTTCATAACGTTTTTCACATATCCATGTTACGTAAATATGTGAAAGACCTAAACCACAGTATTGAGTTAGAACCGGAAAAAATAGCGGAAGATTTGACGTATGAAGAGGTTCATGTTCAAATCTTGGATAAGAAAGAACATATTCTACGCTCCAAGGTTATACCTCAAGTCAAAGTTTTGTGGAGAAACCACGATGTTGAGGAAATGACTTGGGAGTTAGAATCTGAAATGAAATCAAGGTATCCTTACCTCTTCGACATACCAGTCGTACCCCTAAATTTTGAGGGCAAAATTTTATAAGAAGGGGAGGTTGTAAGACCCCAACTTTTATAAATAAAGATGAATTTTCTATAAATTTTATTTTTGAATATTATGGAGTAAATTTGATATAATGTTATAGTTGTGGGTAATATTTATAAATTTTGCAAAAGTAAGCAAGTTATTATAAAATATTAGTTTGGTCTGGGAATATTATTTTTGTTGGGGAATATTAAATGCGATGGCACAATCATTGGTGGACCCCTAGCAAAATTAATTATTGTCGGATTGAGAAAATGACAAAAATACTTTATAAAAATAACGCATTTGAGGTGTTGCTGATTAAAATTGTTGAACTACCCTATTAGTTAAACAAGAATACGATGTCTGGCGTGATTGCATAGTAGCTGCGATTGATTATTGATGCTTGCGTGAGAAGTCACTCAACTATACTCAATTATTACTACAATAATTGCCGCATCATATCTCTTATATTATTGATTCAATTATTGTCACAAAAGATTATCATCAGATAATATGTTATATTATTAAATCAATAATTGAGGCGACAAGTTATAAATGATTAATAATTGTTGAAAGATTAAATATGTGTTGATTAAAAATAAAATGATTTGTGGTAGTATTTATTCAATCCTTGATGTATATAAAGAGTCTATTATGAGACGTTTGTGGTAAGTTTGGTTATTTTATGGGGGGCCCATATGTCATCATCTAAGAGTCTTTTCGTCAATAGTAATTACATTCGTCAATAGTAATTACCTTCGTCAATAGTAATTACCTTCATCAATAGTAATTACCTTCGTCAATAGTAACTACCTTTACTAGACGTCAAACCATTTGCCGTTTCATATTACAGGCGTCGAACCAGTTGTCGTTTCACATTACAGGCGTCAAACCACTTTTCTTTTCACATCATCAGTCGTCAAGCCACTTGCCTTTTCACATTTCAAGTGCTAAGCTAGAAATCTTCTATAAATAGAGGCCTAGTGCTTCATTATTTTTCACGAATTCATTCAAGTTATAGAGAGAGAAAGTATAGAGAGAATAAGAGAGAAAAAAGAAGAGTATTCTGTTACTACACTACTGCAGTATTCAATCTACTAATGTAAGGGGTGTTATTCTTTCTTATTAATGAAGAGAACTGTTGTTATTCCATTGCTTATTATTATGTTGGAATAACCTGTATATGCGGTTTACCCTATACTTGGTGACATTCTACTATTATTACATTGGAACATCCTCATCTGCATGTGTTTTACACCTGACAGTTCCATCTTTTATTATTATTCTATTGAACATACTATCTCACATGTGTTTTACATCTGGACTGGTTCCGTCTTTATTATTATTACATTGGAACATTCTTGGTGTGTGTTTTACACCTTAACTCGGTTTCTGCTCTTTATTATTATCTTTTGGAACATCATCATGTTCATGTGTTTTACACCGACTGGGTTCCATCTTTATTATTCTGTTGGAACATCCCGCTTGTAAATTTTGCCTCGACTTTGTTCCGTTATTATTATTCTGCATTGGAATAACTTTGTCTATCGCAAATCTGCATGCATGGTGATTTCTTTTGTTATTCCATTCTTTATTATACTCGATTGATTAAAGTTTTGACTTCTATACTCCATGAAATTAGTAGAATATCCTTGATATTTGCGCTTCATCTAGTATATTTTCATGGAAATATTCTTCTGATCATTCTTGAATTTTACTCTACAAAGCAGTATCATGTTGACAATTTGGACATTATTAGTTCCTAGATAAATTAATTCTTGAACTTGTTTTATTGAATTCTTATATCATTTTCATCATCCTCGTGTATATTATGTTGAAAGTCATCTCGTGGCTCAGAGTGCATAGATGGACTTTGTATGATTATGACCGAGGATTATTCGGTGTAATCATGACCGTAATGTTACAAATGATGTGGTAAAAGTTATCATTGGCCAGAAGTGTATTGATGGGCGATTGTTGGCATGATCATAACCATTAATGAATACACGAATGTCCTTGGTCAGTAGTCATGGATAATTTGTGGTCGTGATACTAAAGAATATCCTTGGTAGTAGTGCGAGGGGTAATTCGATGATATGGATTATTTATTAAAAATTCCCAAATGATAAAAGTCATGAAAACCTTTTAAATCATAAAAGATAGTAGATTTTTTCTCTACTTGACTCTTTTAATGGATTGCTTGTTCCACCGCAGCTTAAACTTGATGTTGTTATATTTTATCGGTTTAACACTCATTGAAGGCTAACGATAATTTATTCTCGCATTATCTTAGTCATAATATTTCTTCTTTGGGAGAGTTGAGCTCACCTTTTTTTCACTTTATTCTCTTTAGGAAATGAGAACATAGCGAGGACTAGTTGGGGAGCGGAGTGACCGGTCCGGAGGATAACATTAGTAGTCCTCACTATTCTGTGAAATAGTGTGTTAATAATTGTAATGAGGACTCCTTTTGAGTTTGTATAATCTCTAGTAGACAATAATTGTATTCAAACTCACAGTTATGTTTTATCGTATTGTACACGACAGTTGTATTAGTAAGTTGTATTTGATTTTTGTACCATGTATCTGACGACCCAAGATGCGTGATGTATACCTAATTTTGGGGGCGTCACACAAAACCTTTATCATTTATATATCTCTGAATCAAGTTTAACTTATGATTCGCTTCATCAGAGTTAATATATATACTTACATATCAAATCGATATGTTTTATACATCGGACGGTTCAAACTTTAACTTTACAACTCAACTTAAAATTTACATACATAAAACATTGAGTATATCTTATGAACTTTAATCATGGTTTAAAGAAATAACAACTTTAGCTAAAATAATAATCTTTGTGTATTACATTTGATTCATGTCTTTCAAGTACCACATAGTGTTACCTTCAATCCTTTACCTGCAAAAATGGTTATTTGCAAGGTTGAGCTCGACAGCTCAACAAATCTAATAGTTTTCATGTATCACGTAGCACAAAATAACATGCTCAACATATATCACATAAACATTGGACTAACATAACATACGTGCTAAGTTCATATAACAAGTATAAAGATTGAGTTCCTTACTCAATCAACATTCTTTACTCAATCAACGTAGTCATAAGTTAACTTTAACATTTTATACATTCAACATATATATAACACATCATGCTATTTGTAATAAAGATTTAAAATAGCTAATCACCAAGTTGACATAGCAAATAGGAACTAAAACACTTGCCTTGATCGTTGTTTACCAATAATAGTTTAACAGCTTACAGTTATGTGTACTTCACGTGCCCTACACCATTATATAATCATACACATCAACTATTAGTCACATAACAACACATAGTAATTGTAATGTAAACACTACTCCATATCTCATAATCCTTCATGTTAATTAGCACACAATGTTCAATTAGATTGTGTTAACTTTCGACTTATATCTCACTATATTTCATACTTGAAGTTCGTTCAAATGTTTAAGTCTTGCTAACACTACTTATTGGTTTTATATTAACCCCATATCATATCTTATAATATTCATTTCATTTGACTTAAAATACTTTTTACATTCATTAACACTTGTCACGACGTTTCGACGTTCATTCGTCAAACGCCCGATTTGTCTCTCTTGTGCATACTTAGTATACTTATACAATTTATCTAATACATCATTTATCAATGTTAAGTATCATTATATTTACTAACATTCATGTTTTATAACTTAGAAAAACATCTTTTATTGTCAGAAGCACTACACTTGCATACGTGCATGCCCGACGCCCTCTGATTGCCTCCGAAATAACAATAGTCCTAAAGATGATCATTTTTACCCTTCCCAATGACCTCAAATTGAAAACCATAAAGAACAAACATTGTAGGTCTATTCGTCCTCGTTCTGGATCATCTTGAATCGTCTTAATCGTCATAAAGAACAAAATGTTATGACCGTTTTACCAAAACAGGTCAAAGCAATCACAGTTAGCACACACTGGCGCTACGGCACTTTCCAAACTTCCAATACCGCCTTTTCACCACTTCAAATTTCCCAGTACAAGACGCGGCGATTATGCATGCTATTGCCAAAGGCTTCGCAGATTACGCTTTTAACGTAAGTTTTTCCTTTTAAGTCCGAATTAGTTGGTTTTTGATTCGTTGGACTCGTTAAACTCTTAGCTACTCATCTAAAGAATAATTATAAAACTTCAAACATATTAACAAATCATTTTAAGGGTTCCAATTCAATATTCATGCTATATTTTCATGTTTTAAACACATTTAACGAATTCGATCGCCACGACTTCTTTTCTAAACCAATTAACATGATTTAAACTACGCCGTTTTCGTTTCTTCACATACTAACATAACCCATCACCAATTTACAGATTAAAACATATATTAGACATAAAATTTCATACTTTCTTAAGCCATTTTCATAAACATACACCGTTATTAACCTTTCTCCCTACAATCCCAAATTTCATGAATTTGATACTCAAACAACACCCACATGTGATAATTAACAGAGTATAAACCCTTCATACATATATATGTATCAATTCAACACAATTATCAATAGAAATTTTAAAAACAAGGGTTAACATTAGAGTATGTTATACCTTGTTCCTTTGATTGTTTGCTAGCAAAAAAGATGATGATTAGGTTTATAAATTCTCTTTCAATCACAGTGATTCCTCTCTTGCTCTCTCCAAACTCTCTGTGTTTTACTATGTTCCTCTCTTCCAAACTCTCTAACTATAGCCTTAGGAAGAAAATAACGCGTAAAAAAAATAAACTGATATGGCCATCCTCCCACGTTCTCTTTCAGTTAAAAAAAACAAAAAGGCGTTAGTTAAAGAAGTCAAAGGCCACAAGGCTTTGTTTGGCCACACACCAATTCCCCCATAGTAGATTATTTTAATAATTATATATTATATAGTTTCCACTTGTCACACTTTAATTAATTTAAATAACTTTAGTTTAGTTAATTTAAATAACTTATAATAGTAATTATAATAATTATAATTTTTATTATAATTATACTTATAATTAATAATTAATTACCTATGTCTAATTTAATTAATAAATTAGAAATATGACTTTATTTAATTTATTTATTTTCTTTAATATTAAACAACTCATTTAATTTAATTAATTCATTAAATTAAATCATCAAAGAATAAAATTAACCTTTGCTTTAACTTAATTACCATACACATGAAACTAAATTATTATACCACGATTTAATAAATTATTTATTTTTTCTCAATAAATAAATTATTTAAAAATATTTATTTAATTCAATAAATATTTAAACTTAATTACACAATTCATTTAATTTCTTCAATAGTTAACTTAACTATTAAACCGCACTTTTCCAATATATGAATATATATTTCTCTTCACACTAGAACACATATTTCAAAATATATAACATGTATATATACATACTCAAACTTAAAACATCTCATAATAAGAATTTTAATTATTAAATTCCTATTTTAATAACTTATAAAATTCGGGTTGTCACATCCTTCCCCCCTTATAAGGATTCCATCCTCAGAATCGCCGAAACCTTACCTTACTAAGGTTTTCACCAAATCTCTTCGTTGAATAACTTCAACACATTACCTTAATATAAGTTTTATTTATTACCACTACAACCATTCTTCATAATACATTCTTGTGAGTTTTATTTCATAATATTTACTTAGACTCAATTATATTTGAGTATTACATATTCTTTGACCCGTTCATTATTTTTCTCTAAGGATCATTATCATATACTATATGATCAAACTCTCGGCACATTACATTCACCCCTTCTTCTAAGAATTTCGTCCTCAAAATTTTGACTTACTAATATTCGTTCATTCCATTTATCAAAATAGATTTTATGTTGATATCTATTTATTCATTAGGTTCTGCAACCAAATTCTTTCTCTAAGGATCTTTGTAAGATCATCACATTCCTCACATCTTCCTCTTCTAAGAGTTTCATATTTCTCTTCTTTCTGAAATTCCATTTCTTTCTTGAAATTATTATGTTTTGCTTAATTTTCTCAACCTTTTTACTTTCACCTTTCAGAATAACAAGAATCTTCCACAATTGCTCAATATTTGTGAAGCGATATGAATAACAGGAATTTAAAAGATTTCGAATCGTGATGAGGGGTCATAAGACCTTGAACTACGTCCTAGGTTATCAAGTATCTCAACTGAACCTTTAACAGTCATAATATTATACGAACCTTGAACTCTTCCCCAGGTTTAACAGTGCATCACCACTGTAAACCGTCATTAACCGAATGTTTAGCAATCACACAGACGGAAAACACTCTCTGCAAGTACTCTAGGTGACTAGCCTATCGTACCCCTACGCCGTGCACAACGTATTACATCTTAACTTCATAACGACTATATGCGTTACTTTCGGAACCATTGTCTCCGATAACATGTCCCCTTTTACAGGGTTGTTCACCTCGACTTTTTCAACATCTCGAATCCGCACCAAAAACAATTTGGTTTGGCATAACTTCTAAAGAAACACTTGAATTTCATGAACATCTTTCAAAATTCGTCTAGCTGAATCAAATAGCATAGACTTCTACAACAATTCAAACATCAATCAAAATATACATATACATATATATATATATATATATATACATAAACATATATATATATATATTCTCATATCTTAAAGAAATCTCAAAAATCTTTTTATGGCGTCATGATTATGACGTGGTCATACTACATCTCACCATAGTGGGCTGACGATCATATGATCACATCCAACACTAGGTTCCATTGCATTGATGACTTCAGCGTTTATCATATCACCCGATACATATAATTAAAATATATTTTGAAAATTTAAAAATCATTTTTTCTAACCAAACAAAAAAAGAAGATAGATCGCTAATAATAGCACTGTTTTAAAAAAAATTCTCCGGTTCACTAATGTGACCCAACATTTTTTTTTTCAAAAATCAAATGTATAACCATCGGCACAAAGTCAATAAATTTCGAAAATCTAGCAAAGCTAGAAGATTTGGAATATCTAATTTTCTCCATCAATTTCAATCTTTATACTAAATATTCTTGTATTTCAACTTATAGTCCTCTTATATCCCCAATATAGTTCATCAAACTTACCGCACATTGGAAGTTCAGGGACTTGCCACAATAGTATGAGTTTAAGAACTTATCCTAGTCAGACCATAGGCGTCCATTCGCTGAGGGGTTCAAAACATACCATATTATTATGAGTCACGAACTTACCATATGCATTAGTTTTAAGAACCGCACCTAATCCTAATAATATTTGACTAATCTTAATAGTTTCTAACTATCAAATATACACATAAGAAAAGAATCACCTTTTCGTCACATATACATTGATAGCGCGACACCAACATTCCAATGATTATCAATGTGATAAACTGAGTGCAAGCACAAAACCCTCGCCCATACAAAGGTTTGTGTTTCAAATGCATCATATGAGTCCTCAATTGAAATTCCACCTAACTCTATCTTACTCTTAACTTGCTCAATACGAATTCCTCGTATCATATTATCTATAACTTCTCGTGAGTTTATCTCGTACTATATCATAGTCACCAGTACAAAGTACCTAATAGACAACACTTAAACCATAATGTTTTTTATAAAAACGTTGTGGTATTTTTTTTACAACGTTTTTTAAAAAAAAAATGTTGTAGATATATATGAAAAAACGTTATCTATTTAAAAGGGCATTTTTTTTGTTTTAAATAGATTACGTTTTTAAAAAAAAACGTTGGGTAGGTCAAAAACACGGAGCAAACTTAAAATTAAAATTAAAACACGGAGAGAAAAATGCGCAAGTAAATCAAGCCTAGGGTTTGTTTCTTCCTCTGTGTTTTAGAGAGAGTAAGAGTTAGGGAGAGAAGATATAGTAACCGGACATGATTTGAGTTCTAGAACGAGGGATTCCTTCTCTCAGACCTTCAGAAAGAAGGGTACTATCCATCTCTCTACCTACCTGAGGACTTACCACATCGGCGATGCTTACAAAAGAACAATGGATTCCTTCGAAGATGCTTATGAGAGATGTCGTACTACCCCCATGGAAGGTATGTTTCTCATGAGATCTACCAATCTGAGTTTTTTCTCCTTATACATTTAAACAAAACATCTATTCACTGTGAAGTGAGCTTTTTCTCCTCATACAAATTCAATACAGTTGCATCTTCCTCAAGTCTTACCTAACTTTATTCACCGATAAGTAAAATTTCTCCTACTAATCGATTAAAATAGTTTAATTTATTTATAACTGTTTTGATTCCTCGAATTGAACTCTGAAATTCAATTAGCAGATAACCTTGGAGAAGTTTCTGCAAAGGCACAAGTTGTATTCCTTTTCTTAATCAAGTCCCTTGTTGTGTCATTGATGATTATTTAATGGAAACTAACTTTTGGTTTGGGTTTTAGATTCAATCAGTGTCATTCGACAACCTTGGCTTGAAAACAGAATTTTGTTCGTTTGTTTCAGCCTGGTAATAATATCTATTTCTTACATAACTAATTTTGAGTCAGTGAAGCTTAAATTGTAAAATAGAAATGTTTCCACTTTGTAGGTAAGAATTTTGTTGACAGTGCATAGTGTTCTTTCCAAGAAAGCTTAATTTGCCATTGTGGAGAAAATATAAATGTTATGGCATGGTATTTATAGGGAAGGGAGTCATTTCAAGAATTTTTTGTCACTGACATTAGAAAGATGTGTATTTTGATATCTGCCTTATTTTCAAGTAGGTCACTATAAATGTTGTTCATCAAAGAGAATTTCTAATAAAATTTGAAACATTTACCATAAGAAAGGTTTCTTGTGACTTGCTTGCGATAAAGTATAGAAATATTTCTGGATAATATATATTGAATCATATGACCATTCGCTCAAATAGCTCCACGTGATATTTATTATGGGGTTTTCTTGATTCCATTTACTGTTATTTGACAATACTGGTGGTTTTATATAACTTATATAAGCTAGTCAGTTATATAGAGATAGACCAATTATTACTTACCCCGCTGGTCTGCATTGTAGGGCACTTTTTGGGTGGAGGTAATGCGCAACACTTTTAACTTATGTATTGCGGGAGCAGAACGAATTGTCTACAGCATCTTGTGTCACATTTGCTCTAGGTTTGTTTGAGTTTTATTCTTGTACAGCCTGAAGATGTTTTAATTTATGTCTTCTGTTGTAGATCCAAAAATCTGGTTCCTTGTTATTATCTAGTTTTCCATATTGGAGATTTAGCTTATGCGAATGGATACATCTCACAATGGGACCAATTCACATCACAAGTGGAACCCATTGCATCAACTATGCCATATATGTCTTGCAAATGAAATCTGATGTGCTGAATTACTTGAAGTTTGAAATGGTAGCAGTAATTGCTAGATGTTTCTTGTGGTAATAATAAGCTTTATGTGACCTTAATGAAATGATTAACCACATTGCCTTTTACTGCTCTGTTATTGACTTGATTTATTCATGCAGGCGTTTTGTTCGCGCTGCTCAAGGGATTGATGAGGTAGCTAGCTTGGACTTCTGTTCTATATAATTTGGAAAGTTATCTTTCTATGTTATATTTGGTTTTAGTGCTTTGTAGCTTTGTATGAGCGATAATTTGTTGGCATTCATTATTTGTCAAATGTGGAAAATGAGCAACTCGTGTCGTGAAATTCAAAGATTAGTCGGTATAAGAATACATAGATCTTCCCCAGCGTTTGGTGACTTGAGAGATCTTCAAGTAAATAATAAAAATTTTGCACGTGTTGTCGTTAAACATAATCTTCATTTGCATAATCTTATTGACTTGAAACTCTTTTAAGTGGAGGGGGACCGTAATTATTAGCTGACCATGTTTTTTGCTTTTTATCGCTATGTCAAGCAAGTTGTGCTTGTATTTTCATCTTTGCTTTCTTTATGATTCGGGACTTCGTGAAGGAGGTTCAAAATGAATTTTTAAAGCCGATTTCAATTCCTTTAACCGGATTGGGTGATTACAAAGCATCAAAAGGTCTAGGTGAAATTGTTGAATCAATTCTTTGGTTCCATTTAGCCACCGTTGTTGAAGTATACATTGATGGCATCCAAAGTTGGGACTTCTCAAAATCAAAGAAAAGAAAATGGCACAAAAATTAGCTTGAACTTTGAGTGTTTCTCTTTCCTATTTCGCTTTATTGGTTAGGTGTGGCTATATTTTAGTTTGAACTTTGAGTATAACTCATGCGATTACTGTTCATTGCAGATACAACACTTCAAATGCTTATGGATAGTTTGGTATAGATTTTGTGGATGTAGTAATTTGAAACTGTAAACGAATGGTATTATTGGGATGTATTTTGAATTGTTGATACATTTTGGCTTTAAATTTAAATGAGAATTTAGACCTTTTAGCTATATATCATGACATTATTATATTGCAGGTGCATTGGTAATGTAGGTGAATTATATTTTTTTTCTTATTTTTAGTCTACAACATTTTAAAAATGTTGTGTAAATGTGCCTAAACGTTGTCTGATATACTAAACAACAACATTTTTATCCAAAAAACGTTGTGGAATCATACCTTCTACAACGTTTTTAAGCATTTGCTAATTTTTGGAAAACAAATCTACAATGTTTTTTTCCTAAAAAATGTTGTGTATTATGCTTAACTACAACGTTTTAAAAACATTGTGTAAGGGTGTTAAATAGACAACATCCTTAACCACGACGTTTTTCTGACTGAAACTACAACGTTTTTTTTGCGTTGTCTATTTACTATTTTGTAGTAGTCAGTACATTATCTTCATAGCATCAAGCTATAATTATTCAAACAATACAAACCATCTTCCTTTTATAATTTAAACAGATCACGTCGTGATCTTATTCTATAATCATCTCCCTTAAAATTCTTTTCTTCACTCGTGATCGTTTTGTTTTACGATCCCCTTTCTTTCCTTTCATTTATGACATTATTCGTTATCTTGGCTATTGGAGTTAGGTAACTCCCATTTCTTATCTACATATCTCTTCAAGATTCTTCTTTTAATTTTCTTGATTATATAACAATTATTCTTTTAAGGATTTCTAACTTCATTTATATTGTTTAACATTTCATTCAAGTTCTACATTTTCGTCATACGTATCCATTTTTATACTTGGTACACATCGAGTCTCTAATATTTTCAACATGGTACGTTGAGTGGTTTCCCACAAACAACCAATAAACTAGGTTCTGAGTTACTAGTTCGTATATACCTCCGCTCTATGAAGGAATCGTTTAGCCCAGATACCATACATCAACTACTAAAGAGTACAACTATACCATACTTAACTATAACTTTTATTCTTAACTTCTTTACCATTCTCTTCTTATAGACATTGTCTATTTATTATCACCTTACATTCTTATTTTTGGAGTTGGGTAACCCAACATTCATATTCCTTATAACTCTATGAGATTCTTCTTTGAATCCTTTCACGCATGTTTTAATCCCTTCTATATAAATTTCTTAAATTAATTCTTATTGTTCAAACTCTATTTAAGCTTATTCTTTCATTATCTTCACCTTCTTTCTTTAAGGTTATAGCCTACGGTACTCCTAGCTAAGGTTTATAACCTACAGCTTTGATACCAACTATAACGACCGCAAAATTCATATAATTTAATTATCGACTTCGGTAGTTAATAATACGTCTAACTTCTGATTTTTCATCATTATTCAATGTTAAACTTAATAAAATACGGAATAATTAAAATTTTTCTGTCATCTTACTTTAATTCCCTGAATCAAAACCTTTATCATTTACATATCTCTGAATCAAGTTTAACTTACGATTTGCTTCATCAGAGTTAATATATATACTTGTATATCAAATCGATATCCTTTATACATTGGACGGTTCAAACTTTAACTTTATAACTCAACATAAAATTTACATACATAAAACATTGAGTACATCTCATGAACCTTAATCATGGTTTAAAGAAATAACAACTTTAGCTAAAATAATAATCTGTGTGTATTACATCGGATTCATGTCTTTCAAGTACCACATAGTGTTACCTTCAATCTTTTACCTGCAGAAATGGTTATTTGCAAGGTTGAGCTCGACAACTCAGCAAATCTAATAGTTTTCATGCATCACGTAGCACATAATAACATGCTCAACATATATCGCATAAATATTGGACTAACATAACATACATGCTAAGTTCATATAACAAGTATAAAGATTGAGTTCCTTACTCAATAAGCATGCTTTACTCAATCAACGTAGTCATAAGTTAACTTTAACATTTTATACATACAACATATATATAACGCATCATGCTCTTTGCAATAAAGATTTAAAACAGCTAATCACTAAGTTCACATAGCAAATAGGAACTGAAAGACTTGCCTTGATCGTTGTTTACCAATAATAGTTTAACAACTTACAGTTATCTGCACTTCACGTGCCCTACACCATTATATAATCATACACATCAACTATTAGTCACATAACAACACATAGTAATTGTAATGTAAAACTACTCCACATCTCATAATCCTTCCTGTTAATTAGCACACAATGTTCAATTAAATTGTGTTAACTTTCGACTTATATCTCACTATATTTCATACTCGAAGTTCGTTCAAATGTTTAAGTCTTGCTAGGACTACTTATTGGTTTTATATTAACCCCATATCATATCTTATAATATTCATTTCATTTGACTTAAAACACTTTTTTACATTCATTAACACTTGTCACGACGTTTCAATGTTCATTCGTCACACGCTCGATTTGTCTCTCTTGTGTATACTTACTATACTTATTCAACTTATCTAATACATCATTTATCAATGTTAAGTATCATTATATTTACTAACATTCATGTTTTATAACTTAGAAAAACATCTTTTATTATCAGAAGCACTAAACTTGTATACGTGCATGCCCGACGCCCTCCGATTGCCTCTGAAAACAAAATAGTCCTAAAGATGACCATTTTTACCCTTCCTAATGACCTTAAATTGAAACACGTAAAGAAAAAAATTGTAGGTCTATTCGTCCTCGTTACGGATCATCTTGAATCGTCTTAATCAGAGTTTATATGAAACTTTTATGATCGTTTTACCAAAACAGGTCAAAGCAGTCACAATTAGCACACACCGGCGCGCTGCCGCCATTTCCTCAAATTTTGCAACGCCACCACATCGTAAGGGCTACGCCCACGTGAGGCTTTGCACAGATTATAGTTTTTAACGTAACTTTCTCATTTTAAGTCTGAATTAGTTGGTTTTCAATTTGTTGGACTCGTTAAACTCTTAGCTACTCATCTAGAGAATAATTATAACACTTCAAACATATTAACAACTCATTTTAAGAGTTCCAATTCAATTTTAATGCTATATTTTCATGTTTTAAACACATTTAGCGAATTCGATCGCCATGGCTTCGTTTCTAAACCAATTAACACGATTTAAACTACGCCGTTTTCGTTTCTTCACATACTAACATAATCCAACACCAATTTACAGATTATAACACATATTAGACATAAAATTTCGTACTTTCTTAATCCATTTTTCATAAACATACACCGTTATTAACTTTTCTCCCTACAAACAAAATTTCATGAATTTGATACTCAAACAACACCCACATGTGATAATTAACAGAGTATAAACCCTTCATACATATATATGTATCAATTCAACATAATTATCAATAGAAATTTTAAAAACAAGGGTTACCATTAGAGTAGGTTATACCTTGTTCCTTTGATTGTTTGCTAGAAAAAAAAAATGATGATTAGGTTTACAAAATTCTCCTTCAATCACAATGATTCCTCTCTTGCTTTCTCCAAACTCTCTGTGTTTCACTATGTTCCTCTCTTCCAAACTCTCTGACTATAGCCTTAGGAAGAAAAGAACGCGTAAAAAAAATAAACTGATATGGCCATCCTCCCACGTTCTCTTTCAGTTAATAAAAACAAAAAGGCGTCAGTTAAAGAAGCCAAAGGCCACAAGGCCTTGTTTAACCACACACCAATTCCCACATAGTAGATTATTTTAATAATCTTACATTATATAGTTTTCACTTGTCACACTTTAGTTAATTTAAATAACTTTAGTTTAGTTAATTTAATTAACTTATAATAGTAATTATAATAATTATAATTTTTATTATAATTATACTTATAATTAATAAATAATTACATATGTCTAATTTAATTAAAAATTAGAAACATCACTTTATTTAATTTATTTATTTTCTTTAATATTAAACAACTTATTTAATTTAATTAATTCATTAAATTAAATCTTCAAAGAATAAAATTTACCTTTACTTTAACTTAATTACCATACACATGAAACTAAATTATTATATCACGATTTTATAAATTATTTATTTTTTCTCAATAAATAAATTATTTAAAATATTTATTTAATTCAATAAATATTTAAACTTAATTACACAATTCATTTAATTTCTTCAATAGTTAACTTAACTATTAAACCTCACTTTTCCAATATATGAATATATATTTCTCTTCACACCGTAACACATATTTCAAAATATATAACACGTATATATACATACTCAAACTCAAAACATCTCATAATAAGAATTTTAATTATTAAATTTCTATTTTAATAACTTATAAAATTCAGGTTGTCACAGTTACTATTCACGTATACAACACTATTCACGTATACGACATTATTCACCGAAAAATGAAATTTTCTCCTTTTTGTCAAAGATGTCTATTATGGTTACTATCTTTGATTGTATCCATGTTTTTATCTTTATTTTTGAATTCTGCTTCACAATTAGTTATTATGGAGTATTATTGAACTTGGATAAACTGTAATACGAATCCTTAATATTTATCCTTTTGTCTCACTGGATTCATTTTCTTTAAGATATTTTTCATCATCCTCAGTCCTAAATGATGATATTACTGAATATCATTAGTCTGTAGTGAAAAGATGAATGATTAACTGATGAATATCTTTGGCCCGTAGTGCAAAGATGAACAGGTGTTGATATGAACATGAGCAACTGGTGATACAAATGAATATCTTTGGCCTGTAGTGCGAAGATGAATATTTGATTCAAGATGTATATTTATTGATGTTACAAGGATAAAATATTGATGATGAACTTTTAAATCTTAGAAGATAGTAAAATTCTTTCTCTACTTGACTCTTCTAATGAATTGTTGTTTCCGCTGCAGTTGTTGATCTAAAACTTGATGTCTATTATATTTTATCAGATTTTTCCCTGTTGAAGACTAATGATAATTTGTTGTATATTATCTTAGTCATAATATTCTTTACTGGGCTAGTTGAGCTCATGCTTTTCCTTTTTCTTCAATTTTTCTTCTCAGGATGTGAGAACATATCTGGAACTAGCCGGGGTATGGAGTGATGGTTCAGGATAGTTGTTTTAGTAGTTCTCACTATTTTGTAAAATAGTGTATCAATAATTGTAATGAGGACTCCTTTTGAGTTTGTATACTGTTTATTAGACAATATTTGTATTCAAACTCATAGTATATATGTGTTATCGTATGTGACACGATAATTGTATTACCGAAGTTGTATTTATTTCTGTACCATATATTTGACGACTCAGAATGAGTGATGTATACCTATTTTGGGGGCGTCACATATGTGCTGACTACAAATAGCAGTATTATGTGTTACGATATGTTATTCTAATCGATAGAATGATCTTATTAATGATAGGTAGCGGTATAAAAGATAAGACTAAGTTGTGTAAGCAGTAGATCATGCAAGTATCCTATCTTTTCATTTATTTTATGCAATGAACATGTGTAAGTGAATATCGGAACTATTCTTTTTCATTGTTCAAATATCTTAACCTTTATATATACTTATGAAATGATTTTGTATAAGTAAGTTATTAGATTATAATATGTTGTACAAGTTCTTTAATTCTGTTATTATAGATCAAGATATATATTTTGTTCGTTAATTTCTAAGCCTGGTTATACAAAGTGACCTCACTTGGATAATTATTGTATTTAATCACATGTTGATACTTACCTATTGATTTTCGGTACGTATACATTAATTAAAATCCGTCAAAGCTATGTGACCCAGCTAGCACAGATTTAGAAATATCGTTGAACATGATAGAACTTTATTGTATCCAATCAAATTGTTTTGGTTCGGATTCCCGACTAAGTATGAACATCCCGAACATGGGAAAACTTTTGTGCGCCTAAGGCGGATAAGATGAAGGAAAATATCGTTCTTGGATGTAGTATTGATCAATACAGGGCACATTGGGGTGATCATTGTGACGCCCCCAAAATAGGTATACACCACACCCATTCTGAGTCGCCAAATACATGGTACAGAAACAACTACAACTTTATTATCACAACAATAAAACTGTGAGTTTAAATACAAATATTATCTTCTAGACAATATTTATACTCAAATAAATCCCCATCACATTTATTGATACATTATTTTACAAAAATGGTGAGGACTACTAAACAACTCTCTCTAGAACCTTCATTCCATACCCCGACTAGTACTCGCTTACATTCTCGCCTCCCGAGAAGAAAAATGGAACAACAAGGAAAAGGGTGAGCTCAACTAGCCCAAAGAAGAATACTATGACTAAGATAATATACAACAAATTATCGTTAGTCTCCAACAGGAAAAATCTGATAGAATACAATAGACAACAAGTTTCGATCAATATTCGCAATGAAATAATAATTCATAGAAGAGTTACGTGAGAAATGAAATCTACTATAATCTATGAATTTAACGGTCCATCATCAATATTTTATCCTCAGTAACATCAATCAATATTCATCTCAAATCAAACATTCATCTTTGCACTATGTGCCAAAGATATTCATCAATCGATCATGTTCATCTCAACACCTGTTCATCTTTGCACTACAGGCCAAAGATATTCATCAGTTGGTCATGTTCATTTAAACACCTGCTCATCTTTGCATTACAGGCCAAAGATATTCTTCAGAAATCATTCATCTTTGCACTCTACAGCCAAAGATATTCAATAATATCATCATTTAAGCCGAGGATGATGAAAAATATTTTTAAAGAACGAATCCAAAGAAACAAAATGACAAGGATTAAGGATTTAGGATTCGTACTTTGTTTTATCCATGTCCAACAATACCTCAAAAATAATCATAGTGGTGTAAAATTCAAGAATGATCAAAACATGGATACAATCAAAGCTAGTATCCAAAATAGATATTTTGACTTAAAAGAAGAAATTTTATTTTTCGATGAATAGTCTTTCAGATCGTGAATAGTGTCAGATATCGTGAATAGTCTTAGATATCGTGAATAGTAACTCACACACCAAAAGATAGAAATTCCACAAAAAAACATTTTCACGCTTAATAATAGTACTCGTGAATAGTAACTCGTGAATAGTAACTCATGAATAGTAACTCGTGAATAGTAACTCATGAATAGTAACCCATACATGAAAAAGTTCCAAATTTGATAAAACCTCGGATCAACATTTCAAAGATAATGATATTGAAGAAATAATATCATTACTTAAAAAATAATATCCCTTACCTCAAAGAATCAAGATTTCTAAGGAAAGGTCTCAAGTGATGTTTGAATGAAACTTGTCTCTAATAAAGAACTCTCAAAGTATCTAAATACTCACAAAATACGCCAATAATATAGAGAGAAAGAGAGAAAAACTTTGTTTCGGTGTGATTTTCAATTCTAACTTAGCCTCTCTATTTATAGGAAAATGTTAGCCCGGCCAAGCAGCACTTGACTGCCACCGATGGCTTTACTCGCTACTATTGCCACCCACCACATTTGAAATAAAATTCAGCACATTTCTTCACCAACCACAAGTGGGGCCCACTCAATTCTAGAATTTTCCACCAAAATCAATTATAAACCTAATTTCCTAATCCGACACCTCTTAAAATTCACAACAAATCATTTGTGCATTTTAATGGTTCAAAATTTGTGGACATATACTCAACTTATGTATGTATAACATACCCAAAATTACCACAATCCAACTATTTGATTAAAAATTATAACTCACGCAATATATCGTAAAAATACCGATTTGATTTTTAATACCTCCATCCGATAAAATACTTGATAAAACACCTCAACATTAATTTCTTCATTTATAACCACATAAATAAATCCATCATTTTATCCACGTAAAATAAATATTTCTTTATCATATGAATCAATAATTAATTATTCACAAATAATATTACGTAATCACAATTATGACAACCAGCCGCTCCTGTGAAAGAGGGGCTTTCCGATAAAGATTTCTCCTTCTTGGCCGCAATTAGGTGACCAAACCTCTCCTCGATGTAACTTTCTAGACATTGCCAATAATGCTATCTAATAATATTATTCAAATAATATGAATTATTGATCCGATAATGGAGATAATGTGCGGTGACAATTATTGAACAACAATAATATAAAATATCAACGCAAAGAATTATTGAATCAATAAAATAAAATATTGAATAAGAATTCACTGTGAAAATTATTGAGTAAAGTGCCTTCTTACGTAAGGATCAATAATTCAACAATCTTGTGCGTAATACCGTATTATCGCTTTGTGCGCCACCCATCGCGTACATCGTGTTTTTTAACCACCGGGTATTCCAACAATCTTAATTGGTAATAACTACGCCAAGTATTTTTAAACAACTTATATTTGTCGCTTTCCTCATCCAATCGCTTTCCGTTATGGGGCTCTACACATGGTCAACTGCCAGGTCGCATTTAATATTCCTCGACAATGCATTTAATATTCCACGACCAAACGAATATTCCCCAACAACAATGAATATTTTATAACCACTTGCTTATTTTGAAATATTTATGTATTTTACCCCTACTATCCACATTAATCAAATCAACCCTTACTATTTCAAAATAATAAATAAAGGAAATTCCTTTTTATTTAAAAAAAATTTCGTGGTCTTACAACCTCCCTCCTTATGAAATTTCGTCCCTCGAAATTGACGTACGACTGTGTGTTTCAAAAGGTGAGGATACCTCGCTTTCATTTCCGCTTTCCAATTCCCAGGTCATTTCCTCTATAGCATGATTCCTCCACAAAACTTTAACTTGTGGTATGACCTTTCATGCAGTAGGACATGCTCCTTCCTATCCAAAATCTTGACAGTACCTCCTCATACGTTAAGTCTTCTATTATATCTCGTCCTGCTCTAACTCTATAACGTGGTTGGGTCTTTCACATATTTACTAAAGCATGAGATATGAAAACACATTATGAATACGAGACATACTTGGAGGTAACGCAAGTCTATAGGCTACATTTCCTACTCGGTCAAGAATTTGAAATGGACCAATAAATCGTGGATTCACTTTCCTCTCTTCCCAAATCTTGTAACTCCTTCCATGGAGCAACTCAATAATATACATGATCCCCTACACTAAATTCCACGTCCTTTCGATGAAGATCCGCATAACTCTTTTATCGATCTTGTGCCGCTTTGTATACGCTTGTCGAATCATTTAGATCTTTTCGGTAGTCATACGTACTAACTCGGGTCCCAACAATGTTGCTTCACCCACCTCATCCCAACATATTGGAGAACGACATTTTCGTCCATATAATGCTTCAAATGGAGCTACACCTATACTTGCCTGATAACTGTTGTTGTAGGAGAATTCTACCAATGGTAAATACTTATCCCAACTGCCCTTGAAGTCTAGGACACAGAGTCTTAATAAATCTTCAAGAGTTTGAATAGTCCTCTCTGATTGTCCGTCCGTTTGGGGATGGTATGCCGAACTAAATCGCAAATCCATGCCCATAGCTTTTTACAAGCTAACCCAAAATCTTGAAGTGAATCTTGGGTCACGATCCGAAACTATGGATACAGGCATGCCATGCAACCTTACAATCTCATTTACGTACATACTAGCAAGACGTTCAAGGGAATTAGTCTCCCGTATCGGCAAGAAATGAGCAGACTTGGTTAATCTATCAACAATAACCCAAATAGCATTGATGCTCTGAGAAACCGTAGGAAGACCCGTAACGAAATCCATGGTAAAGTGTTCCCACTTCCATTCCTAATCTCAAGTGGTTGCAACGGACCCTTAGGTACTAGATGTTCCGCCTTTACACGCCGACAAGATAAACACATTGAGATAAACTTTGCAATCTCTCTCTTCATATTGTTCCACCAAAATGTATGTCGAAGATCACGATACATTTTAGTACTTCCGTGATGGATTGCAAATGGTGTATTGTGTGCCTCCATCATAATCTTGTACTTAAAATCGTAGTCGTTAGAACACAAAGTCTAGAGTGGACTCAAGTATTCCTTCTTCATCAATTCTCGCCCTAATAGCTCCTTCTTGTCACTTTCTTCTTCATACGCATCACCCGGCCTGGGCTCGAAAGCAAATTTTTAACTTTATCGATTAAAGTCAATTATACTCAGATATCATCACGTGGGTACCTAGAGTTTTCATCTCCATCTCTATTATTTGTAAATTATACTGAAATTAGTCTTTGACAATATCGTACTCGTACTTGTATACGATCTTCTACTCAACACGCCGCCTACCACGTTCGCTTTTCGGGATGGCATGGTCGTAACACGTCTTTGAAATGAGTCTCCTCTTGAGTTCTTCAAGCTCTTCCCACATTCCTTGCTCCATTCGAATTTTGTATCTCTACGAGTCACCAAGCGATAATGGAATAGCGATTCGAGAATATCCTTCAACGAATCTCCGATAATAACCAACTAAGCCTAAAAGCTACGTGTTTCAATTCTCGACTTAGGTTGCTCTCAACTGTGTGACTCATATCCCAATCTTGGATAGCGTCACAATGACACCTATCGCTTTACTATCGCATCGAATATGGCGTCCCCTATAGAGTGTCCGGCTTAGTAAATTCCACAAAGGAAGTCACCAGATAAAGGCTTAGTACCAAATTTATAGTTGAATTTTAACTCCAAAGTTCAATAGAGCCATTCGATATGAGATTTTAGAAATGAGTTTTGTCTGAGGGTTCAAAGTCGATACAATATTTAATATCGTGTTTTGGGAGTAAACCAAGAAATTCTTCAAGAAATACGTCAGAAAAATTAATAACAACAATAATATTATTCAAATCGGCGTGTCTTTATTCAAATCCATAACATGGACTAAGAAAACTTGACATCCGTAATAAACGAATGACTTTATGGCTTGATATGAAAATGTTTGACTACAATGGTTTGATTGCTTGAATTGAATAACAAAGTTGCTTAGAATATGAAAACTAACAACCTTACAAAAGCAATCAATTTGGCATGATGATGAGTAGTTAACCTTAAAATCACATCAAAAGCAAATATCTCTATAGAAATAAGGTTAACGGTAATGTGATAGTGCCAACTTGAATCAAGCAAGATTTTTAAACAACGGATGTAATGAAAGTTTCTCCTAATGGAGTCTCCACAGATAGGTCAAAGTTTAATTTCTCCGTAGTCAAGTTCAAACGTTGAGCGCAAGTAAGAGAGATAAAAGAATGGGTAGAACCAATATCTAGTAAGGTATATACTTCGCAAGAATTTATAATTAACTAACCCGTGCTAACTTCGTTCGGGTTCCTCGCATTTTGACCGGTCACGACAAACGCTCTTCCAAGAACCGTTGACTTTGACTTTTCCGGGACATCCTTTTGAGTCACCATTCTCGCTGGACTGGGTTTCGATACCGTACAATCTCGAGCGATATGTCCTTCTTTTCCACAATTATAGCATACCTTAAACTGTTGTGGGCGGTTTGACCGATATGTCCCTCTTTCCGCATTTATAACATATACGACCGGTGGTCGTTCTCCTCCCTTAGAACCGATTCTTTGCTTAAGACCGCTGCGTCTTCACATGGTCGTTGTTAAATCTCCTCTTTTAAAATCTCCTCCCGACTCGCTTCTTCTTTTTTACATGACCATGATTACCACCAGAGTGGTAACCATTTTTGTCTCAGATTCTTCTTTCTCCGCCGGTTATCGTTATTTTGTTGACTACTATCTTCTAGGTATGATCCTCGGTTATGGTCCCTCGGTTGAACGTACTCGTTATCTCGCTCTAACAATCGAGCCCCCGTGACAACATCTCAATAGAGAGAAAATTTATGAGAAATGAGATCTCGACGTATGTCGGGTTTCAAACCTCTCGAAACATCCGCGTCATACGCTCCTCATTCTCCACCAAATGAGGTGCAAACTCGATAACTCCGCGAACTTCGCCTCGTCTTTGGGACACCGTTATGTTATTCTCGCTCTAGTCTAATAAACTCCACTTCCTTCATATGACGAATACTTTCGTGGAAGTACTTGTCATTGAACTGCTTCAAAACGTCTCCCACGACATGCCGAGTGCAAATGATTGGGTACGCTTCATTCCGATTCCCACCAAGAATCTGCCTCGCCACGGAACATAAGGTGGCGAATGGAACCTTCTGTTCCTCCGTGCATCCCAAGACATCGAATATCTTGGTAATTTGCTTGACCCATGTTTCCGCCATGATCGGATCTCGCTTTCCTTAAATTCGTGGTCCCAACTTTTGAATCGCTTGGCTGTGACCACCCGTGAATTGCTATCATTTCCTCCTCATTTTGAACACGAAGTCTCCCTCGTCTGATTTTGCATGAACTGCAAAAAGCTTCTAAACATCCCCTCGCTCATCATCTCGCTTTCATTGGTGTTGTTCACGGGAGGAACATTACCACGACTGTTAGACGTTCTCCTCGTTGGTAAGTACAGCATCTCCACGGTCTCATTTACTCCAATCATTAATATTCTCAATCGACATTCTCAAATCTCGCATCATAAAACAAGGGTTAATTAAGGAAATCAATATATCACATAATATCCCTTATATACTGATCAACTAACAAATAAGCTTAGGTAGGACACACTAGCGAAGGATTTACTCGTCTCTCCCCTCCTAGTTCTATTCCCCGATCTCTGCCAGAGATCATATCCCTAAGCTCTGATACCAACTGTGACCCTCAAAATAGGTATACACCACACCCATTCTGAGTCGCCAAATACATGGTACAGAAACAACTACAACTTTATTATCACAACAATAAAACTGTGAGTTTAAATACAAATATTATCTTCTAGACAATATTTATACTCAAATAAATCCCCATCACATTTATTGATACATTATTTTACAAAAATGGTGAGGACTACTAAACAACTCTCTCTAGAACCTTCATTCCATACCCGACTAGTACTCGCTACATTCTCGCCTCCCGAGAAGAAAATGGAACAACAAGGAAAAGGGTGAGCTCAACTAGCCCAAGAAAGAATACTATGACTAAGATAATATACAACAAATTATCGTTAGTCTCCAACAGGAAAAATCGATAGAATACAATAGACAACAAGTTTCGGATCAATATTCGCAATGAAATAATAATTCATAGAAGAGTTACGTAGAGAATGAAATCTACTATAATCTATGAATTTAATAGTCCATCATCAATATTTTATCCTGTAACATCAATCAATATTCATCTCAAATCAAACATTCATCTTTGCACTACAGCCAAAGATATTCATCACCGATCATGTTCATCTCAACACTGCTCATCTTTGCACTACAGGCCAAAGATATTCATCGACCGGGTCATGTTCATTTAAACACTGCTCATCTTTTGCACTACGTGCCAAAGATATTCTTCAAAATCATTCATCTTTGCACTACAAAGCAAAGATATTCAATAATATCATCATTTAAGATGAGGATGATGAAAATATTTTTAAAGAACGAATCCAAAGAAACAAAATGACAAGGATTAAGGATTTAGGATTCGTACTTTGTTTTATCCATGTCCAACAATACCTCAAAAATAATCATAGTGGTGTAAAATTCAAGAATGATCAAAACATGGATACAATCAAAGCTAGTATCCAAAATAGATATTTTGGACGAAAAGAAGAAATTTTATTTTTTCGATGAATAGTGCAGATGATCGTGAATAGTGTCGTATACGTGAATAGTGCCGTATACGTGAATAGTAACTCCGACACCAAAAGATAGAAATTCCACAAAAAAAACATTTTCACGCTTCATGAATAGTACTCGTGAATAGTAACTCGTGAATAGTAACTCATGAATAGTAACTCGTGAATAGTAACTCATGAATAGTAACCCCGACATGAAAAAGTTCCAAATTTGATAAAACCTCGATCAACATTTCAAAGATAATGATATCAAGAAATAATATTATTACGAAAAAATAATATCCCTTACCTCAAAGAATCGAGATTTCGGAAGGAAAGGTCTCAAGTGATCTTTGAATGAAACTTGTCTTTGAATAAAGAACTCTCAAAGTATCTAAATACTCACAAAATACGCTCAATAATATAGAGAGAGAAAGAGAGAAAACTTTGTTTCTGGTGTGATTTTCAATTCTAACTTAGCCCTCTATTTATAGGAAAATGTTAGCCCGTAAAGCAGCTTGACACTGCTACCGATGGCTTTACACTCGCTACTATTGCCACCCACCACATTTGAAATAAAATTCAGCACATTTCTTCACCAACCACAAGTGGGGCCCACTCAATTCTAGAATTTTCCACCAAAATCAATTATAAACCTAATTTCCGAATCCGACACCTCTTAAAATTCACAACAAATCATTTGTGCATTTTTAATCGGTTCAAAATTTGTGGACATATACTCAACTTATGTATGTATAACATACCCAAAAATTACCACAATCCAACGGTCGGATTAAAAATTATAACTCACGCAATATATCGTAAAAATACTGATTTGATTTTTAATACCTCCATCCGATAAAATACTGATAAAACACCTCAACATTAATTTCTTCATTTATAACCACATAAATAAATCCATCATTTTTATCCACGTAAAATAAATATTTCTTTATCATATGAATCAATAATTAATTATTCACAAATAATATTACAGAATCACAATTATGACAACCAGGCCGGTCCCAGGAAAGAGGGGGCTTTCCGATAAGGATTTCTCCTTCTTGGTAGCCTTGAATTAGGTGACCAAACCTCTCCTCGATGTAACTTTCTAGACATTGCCAATAATGCTATCTAATAATATTATTCAAATAATATGAATTATTGATCCGATAATGGAGATAATGTGCAAAGACAATTATTGAACAACAATAATATAAAATATCAACGCAAAATTATTGAATCAATAAAATAAAATATTGAATAAAGAATTCACTCGTGAAAATTATTGAGTAGTGCCTTCTTACGTAAGGATCAATAATTCAACAATCATCATGCAATACCGCAGTATCGGAACCACGCCAGCGTACATCGTGTTTTAACCACCGGGTATTCCAACAGATTAACGGTAATAACTACGCCGTTATTTTTAAACAACTTATATTTGTCGTTTTCCTCATCCAATCGCTTTCCGTTATGGGGCCCACACATGGTCACTGCATTGGTATTTAATATTCCTCGACAGTACGAATATTCCACGACCAAACGAATATTCCCCGACAACAATGAATATTTTATAACCACTTGCTTATTTTGAAATATTTGCGTATTTTACCCCTAACTATCCACATTAATCAAATCAACCCTTACTATTTCAAAATAATAAATAAAGGAAATTCCTTTTTTATTTAAAAAAAATTTCGGGGTCTTACAATCATCCTCGTGCCTGAAAGTTATGACGGTTTGCGGATGAAGTTCTGCTAAACCTTAGCAAAAATTGAAAACAAAGTTCATAGTCTGTCGACTGCTCTCCATTTATAGTCAGTACGTAGTTTCAAAAATTTGTTATAGAGTTGATATGTTATTATTATTGGTTCAACTTACTTCACAACTCTTGATTCATTGTAGAAGTGTCATTCAAAAAAAACATTTAATCCTTTCACCTAATATTTATTGTTGCTATTACTTGTTAGGGAATCAAATGCTCATTCTTGCTTTAAATTTAAATATTTTCAGCTAAGCGTGATCAACCTGAAGGTTCAAGCTAGAAAAAAAGGAAAAAGGAAAGAAAACAGAATAAGTTTAATTGGTATCTTTTGTAATAGTTACACATTATTAAGACAATGATATGTATGATCTATCATGTAAGGAAATGTAGTAAAGGTCCCGTACCTGGGATTAGACTCTGATATATATGTAAATTAAGTTTAATATTTATATTATTGTTATTATTCCGCTCAAAGAAATGGTATCGTGAAGTACCGAGTTCGGGTTTCAAGTACCTGAATTTGGGGGCGTCACAAGATGGTATCAGAGCTTTAGGATGGAAACCTTAGGTGGGATAGACCTTAGGCTATATCCTTAAGGACAGAGGGAAACGTTGAAAATATAAATAACTCGTATAGAGTTTAAAAGGAGATGAATTGAATAAATTCATCGTAAAACAAACTAAAAGATAACTTATATAAAACTATTATTTGTTGTGTGTATATATTATTTTCTAATCAAGATAATTATTGTGTAGAGATCAGATGGAAAAGAATTAGGATACCCTCAGATCGTAAAGAAGGAGCAGATCTCCATAACCGAGCCAATATCAAAGCAAATAACTGAAATAGAGGCTCACTTTGAATGTAACCCTGATGAGTTAATTGTAACAACCCCAGATTCAGGTCCCAAATCACCACGAATCCGGTGTACTATTTCTATAACTATTGCGGAAGATATAAACATAAATTGTTTATACATTAAACATTACACACTATCCCCAAGGTCGAGAACCTTCACATAATACCTAAATCAATATCCTATCAGACATACAAAGCTATTATCATACATTATCACATAACTTTAGTTTTATATAATCCAAAGCTGACTTGTCTTGGACTTTTCTTGTAACCGATGTATTCGTCATAATCTGCAATGTTTATCATGAAATAGCAAGGGTGAGCAACAATTTTGCCCAGCAAGTATAAGTTCAATTAAGGATATATCATGATCGAAAGAATTGAACAATAAGTTGGCTAACTTTCTACAATATATACATTGCGAAAGAGCATGAATAAATTTTCATAGTTGAACGAATAATGAACATGAATAAATCAACTGGACCAAATGGTAATGAAGGTGATTAGCCTTTCATACCTGATGAATACATGAAATGTGCACAGAGTGAGAATCAATAATTCATAGACATGGTATAATCAGTAATGATTAACCCCAAGCATATTTCAAAAATATCAATTCGAGATCGAAGTTAGAGAACTCATTTGTACCATTGATTCTGCAATTCTAACCTATATCGCTTTTTATGAAGACCTAATATAGATAATATAGATCTCCAAATATTAGAATATCATCACAGTATAGTACTGTTAAATACAGTTATAATATAACCTAACAAGTTACCACATAATCCTATCAGTCTATAAAATACCTAAAATTCGGTATCAAGTCAAACTATTTCAATCTGAGTTGAATTCGGTATAATTTCTGACATTCCAAAAAGTCTAGTAAGATAATTCATGAGTCTAATTTCCATAAGACTTTGCCTAAATGCTTTACATTTACCTTAGATAATTTCATTTCTAGTCAAAATATTTTTCAATGACTTATAATAATTTTCATATAATTATTATCATTTATCATGATTTTTCAATCATTAATATCATATTAATATGAATTAAATACTACTTAATTCCATTATCATTAATATTAATTTATTAATGAAATTCATTACAAAATATTAAAAGTTATAAAAAAATAACTTAAAATATTTCCTTACACTTTAATATAATTTCAAATGATTTTTAAAGTATTAAAATCATTTTTATGTAATTTATTTAATATAATAATTAAATAAATTAACTATCATTAATATTTAAAATATTAAAATATCAGTGAAATATATTCCAAATTATTAAAAACCCATTTTTAGGCTTTAAAATAATTTTTACAAATTTATTATGAATTTCTAATATTTATTTTCCATTTATTCTATAATTTTCGTTTAAATTTGGGGTCCTCCACAGAAACACTTGTAGACGGTGATCTACAAGTCTGATTTGGGCCCACTTGGTATTGTTAGAACCGTGACTTCCCGAACTACGTTGTAGGCTCAAGAAACGGTCCATTTGGCACAGTATAGCACCCTGAAAACAAGCCACTACCGACTGACCATTACATGCCTTGTAAACATTTTAAGTTTTGGAGTCTTTTACAGAAACGCTTGTATTACGAGATCCACAACTCCGATTGAGACCCAATCAAACTCGTTGGATCCGTATCTTCTTGAACTATAGTTTTCAGTTATCAAATACAAAATTCCAATCTGTCTAGGTCCCTGAAATCAGGCCCAAAGTGACTGGTCCGCAAGGTTTTCTTAAACAGTTGGTTCATTTTCCAGATTTGGGGTCCTTAACGGAAACGATTATAAAACGAAATCTACAAATCGGATTTAGGTCCAATAGGTATCGTTGGATTCGTAATTTCCCGAGCTACAGTTTCCATGTATCAAACATCTATTTTGGTTCTGTTTTGGTCCCGGAAAAATGGACAGAAGTGACTGATCAGTAGCTTGTGTTCAACAGTTAAGGTAGTTTGGGATTTAAATCATAACTTGCTCATTTCTTAACATATTTGAGTGATTCCAAAAGAGTTTTTCCCTTAACTCATGTATCTAGCATGCTAACATGTTTTAAACCATTAATCACATGAACCCAAAGAATCTAACATAAAAAATATATATAGCATACAAATGAAAGCTTTTTCTTAAACCTTTTGGTACAAAATTTGATTTCCTCACTTTGGATCTAACTTTTGATTTTAAAAATACTTTGATACACATATAAAATACCAATACTCGTGTAAATCATGAGTTTTTAATGATCCAAAACAAACGTTGCTTGGTTCATAAAGATCTAACAAAAAGAGCACAAAAAGTAAAAACTTTCATTTTCTTACCTTTTTCTTCTTGCTAGCCTTCTTGATCCTTCAAAGTAGCTTATGATTTTAAGTTGTATGAAGATTCAAGACCCCTCTTAGACTCCCTATAACTACCAAAATATGCAGCCTCCTTTCTCTCTCTATTGTTCTTAGTTTAGACTTAGGTTTAAAAATTAACATAACTTATTGTATATACAATATACATATAACACATATAATTATAGAATATGTAATTCCCAATATAATTACATATACTTATTATCAATTTAATATATAAGTTACAAAAATTAGAATTTTTAATGCCCTAAGGCTTGTTTGGCAAAACCATATTAAAATAATGACTTAATCATTCCTTAAGCCTTTTTGGCAAAACAAGATTAAAATAAGAATTTCAAAAGCTCTAAGGTTTTGTTTGGTAAAATTAAATTAAAACTCTTTTAATAAATATAGTTTATTGTCCCACATTGTTTACTTGGATTTTCATATCCAATCTTAATTAAATAAACTAATTACCACATACTAAATAAATTTCCCACTTAACCAAATATCACAAAATTATAATCTTATCATAATTTTATTTAACAATTAATATATCACTTTAATTATTAAATTACGACATCAATATAACAACTCGTGTAATCTTTAACAACTCTCTAACTTTTAAATTAAATTAGAGTATTATTTAATTCACAAATATATACTAACAACAATCACATAAATAAAATATTTATTTAATTTAATAAATATTTTAAATTACAAATAAAATTTTGGATTGTTACATTAATTATACTGGAAAATGTAGTACCATGACCCAGAAATGGTGTATAACAGATAGGTAGAGTACAGTTAGAGAATATGAGGTTAAGCTCGAGTTCTTAAAACTCATACTTATGGTAAGTTCATGACTCATAATTATATAAAATTTTTAAACCCCTCAGCGAATGGACGCCAAATGTATGACTAGGATAAGTTTCTTAAACTCATATGATTGTGGTAAGTTCCTGAACTGATCATAATGTGTGGTAAGTTTGATGAACTTGATATAGTTATGTGTGTGAATGGATTATTGAGGATAATGGGAATATATAGATTATTACGCAATTGATCCTTAGTGAAGGCGTAGGAAATAAGTAGTATTAGTATTACTTGAATATGTATGTTTTATGATGTGTAATGTAATATTCTCAACTTTTGTATAAGTTGTGGCAACGATACCCGACTTTTGTGTCACAAAGGGGTAGCGGATGTTTAAAGAAGTATGTGCTATGCTATAAGGTGTAAAGTACTATGAATTAGTTGGATGAACAGAATTTTATTTAATCAGATAATGCCACCAAGACGAAAACGAAACCAAAGGGCAGAAGAACTTGTCAACAAAGCTGGAGGACAACTAGACCCGATATATAATTTGGCGAATATGGGCTCAAGCTATACAGAATGGAATACCAGCCGCGGGAAATCAGCCAAAAAATCGATCGGCAAACTTCAAAGACTTCAAGGCAGTCGAACAGCCAGGATTTAGAGGATCAACTGACCCTGTAGAAGCGTTTGTGATAGCTAGGGTAACGGATGGGAAAACGACAGCTTTTATCACCTATACGATGAAAGGGGAGGCGAAGTTTTGGTGGGAGGCGAATCAAGCTAGAGCCGGAGAAGGGAGTAGTGGTGGTAGGACTGGAAAAAGGAAAGGAGATAATTTCGGGAATACCGAAAATATGCCAGGATGTAAGATCCCAAAATTTTTTTTAAATAAAAAGGAATTTCCTTTATTTATTATTTTGAAATAGTAAGGGTGGATTTGATTAATGTGGATAGTTATGGGTAAAATACGCAAATATTTCAAAATAAGCAAGTGGTTATAAAATATTCATTGTTGTCGGGGAATATTCGTTTGGTCGTGGAATATTAAATGCTTTGGGAATATTCGTGCGACGGTCAAACCATGTAAAAGCCCCATAACGGAAAGCGATTGGATGAAGAAAACGACAAATATAAGTTGTTTAAAAATAACGGCGTAGTTGTTACCGTTAACACTATTGGAATACCCGGTGGTTAAAACACAGTAATACGCGTTGTTGCACAGTAGCACACGGTATTGCACCAATTATTGAAGGCACTACTCAATAATGGTTACAGTAATTACTGTTCAGTATTTTATTGAGTTAATAATTGCTGCGTTGATATTTTATATTGCTGTTGTTTCAATAATTGTCATTACACAGTATTTTTCATTATCGAAGCAATAATTCATATTATCTGAATAATATTATTAGATAACATTATTGGCAATGTCTAAAAAAGTTACGTCTAAGGAGAGGTTTGGTCACCTAATTGCGCATCAAAGAAGAAGAAATTCTTATTGGAAAGCCCTCTTCCTGAAAACTGCCTGTTGTCAATAATGTGATTACGTAATATTATTTGTGAATAATTAATTATTGATTCATATGATGAGGAAAATATTGATTTTATAGATGGAGAAAATTTTAATGTGACAATTGTTGAAAATTGAAATTTTATCTTTTTCGATAAAATAATTCATTTAAATATATTATTATATTTTAATAATATAATAATGGTGATATTTTTACAACGAATGTGGGATATATGAGTATACGAGGAGGAAGAGTATTTATGTTGCAATAAATGTTTAAAACATGTTAAACATGTTGGTGGACCCCATTTATTGACCAAATTTGATTATAAACAAAAATCGCCCGTTTGTGGATTTCGGTCAATTTCTATTTGGAATTTGGAAAACTTTCTTCTGCAAAGTTGTAGAGAATTGAAATTCCTATAAAAACTCATGAGATTCAAATTTTCTGATGAAAGGGCTATTTATTATGAATTATTGAAGTTCAAGCTTCAAATAATTGATTTTTGGAAGTTTAAAATATTTAAAATTAGAAAAACGTTTTTCTTACTTTTTCTAGAAGGTGGCATGTTTTGATGGCTGAAATCAGATTCTAGGCATGTGTAAGAAATTTATATAATTATATTATTAATTTATTAAATTTTCGCTTTGGTGTTCTAAGCAATTTCCTATAAATAGGTGCTTAGGTTAGAATTGAAAATCACACCGAAACCCAAGTTTTCTCTCTATATTATCGAAGTTTATTCTTGTGAGTATTTTGAGTATACTTTGAGTATTGCTAGACGGTAAAGTTCCTTTCAAAGACTATACCCTAGATTCCAATTGTAGATTAATCTTTCGAGGTAAGGGATGTTATTTTCTTCTCAAATGATATTATTTCTTCAATATCATTATGCTGAAATATTGGTTGGAACTTTTTATCAAATTTGGAACTTTTTCATATCGGGGTTACTATTCATGAGTTACTATTCACGAGTTACTATTCATGAGTTACTATTCACGAGTACTATTCATGAAGCGTGAAGATGTTTTTTGTGGAATTTCTATCTTTTAGTGTCGGAGTTACTATTCACGTTTACGGCACTATTCACGTATATGGCACTATTCACCGAAAAATAAAATTTCTTCTTTTTGTCCAAAATATCTATTCTGGATACTAGCTTTGATTGTATCCATGTTTTGATCATTCTTGAATTTTACACCACTGCGATTATTTTTGAGGTATTTTTGGACGTGAATAAAACAAAGTACGAATCCTTAATCCTTAATCCTTGTCATTTTGTTTCACTGGATTCGCTTTCTTTAAAAATATTTTCATCATCTTGATCTTAAATGATGATATTATGGAATATCTTTGGCACAGAAAGTAAAGATGAATGATTTCAAGAATATATTTGGCTTCAGAAAGCAAAGATGAACAGTGTTTAGATGAACATGACTAATCGATGAATATCTTTGGCAGAAGTGCAAAGATGAATATGTGATTCGGATATATATTGATTGATGTTACAGGGATAAAAGATAGACGATGAACTTTTAAATTCATACATGGAAGATAGTAGTTTGCATTCTCTACTTAACTCTTCTAATGAATTATTATTTCATTGCGAATATTGATTTAAAATTTGTTGTCTATCAGATTCTATTAGATTTTTCCTGTTGAAGACTAACGGTAATTTGTTGTATATTATCTTAGTCATAATATTCTTCTATCGAGCTAGTTGAGCTCACCCTTTTCCTTTTGTTCCATTTTTCTCGGAGGCGAGAATATAAGCGAAATGCGAGCCTGGGTATGGAATGAAGGTTCTAGAGAGATTTGTTTAGTAGTCCTCACCATTTTTGTAAAATAATGTATCAATAAATGTGATGAGGATTTATTTGAGTATAGATATTGTCTAGAAGATAATATTTGTATTTAAACTCACAGCTTTCTTGTTGTAATAATAAAGTTGTAGTTGTTTCATACTATGTATTGACAACTCGTAATGGGTGATGTATACCTATTTTGGGGGCGTCACAAATTGGTATCGAGCTTAGGGATATGATCTCTGGCGGAGATCGGGAATAGAACTAGGAGGGGAGAGACGAGTAAATCCTTCGCTAGTGTGTCCTACCTAAGCTTATTTGTTAGTTGGTCAAGATATAGGGATATTATGTGATATATTGATTTCCTTAATTAACCCTTGTTTTATGACGATGATTTGAGAATGTCGATGAGAATATTAACAATGGAAATGAGACCGTGGAGACGCCTTTGTACTCACCAACGAGGAGAACGTGCAACAGTGGTGGCAATGTTCCTCCCGTGAACAACACCATTGAAAGCGAGATGATGAACGAGGGATGTTTAGAAGTTTTTTGCGATTCATGCAAAATCGACGAGGAGACTTATGTTCAAAATACAGGAGGAAATGATAGCAATTCACGGTTGTCACAACCAAGCGCTTCAAAGAGTTGGGACCACGAAATTTAAGGGAAAGCCGGATCCGATCATGGCGGAAACATGGGTCAAGCAAATTACTAAGATATTCGATGTCTTGGGATGCACGGAGGAACAGAAGGTTCCATTCGCCACCTTTATGTTCCGTGGCGGCGAGGCATACTAGTGGAGTTCATGGCGTACCCCATCCAAACCGCACTCGGCATGTCTTGGGAGACGTTTGAAGCTATTTAATGACAAATACTTTCACGAAAGTGTTCGTCATATAAGGAAGTGGAGTTCATCGATTGGAACAAAACAACGTACGACGGTGTCTCGAAGACGAGGCAAAGTTTGCGAGTTATCCATCCGTGTTTGCACCTCATTTGGTGGAGAATGAGGAACGATGACGCGGATGTTTCTTAGAGGTTTGAAACCCGGCGTACGTCGATATCTCATTTCTCATAAATTTTCTCTTTATTCGGATGTTGTAAAATGGGCTCAATTATTAGAGCGAGATAACGAGTACGGTCAACCCAGGGACCACAACCAAGATCGTACTCGAGATAAAGGTCAATGAATAATGATAACCAAATGAGAAAGAAACAGACGGACAAAATGGTTACCACTGTGGTAATCATGGTCATGAAAATGTAAAAGCGAAATGGAGGAGATTTTAAAAGAGGAGATTTAACAACGACCATGTGAAGACAGCAGTCTGCGTGAAAGAATCGGTTCTAAGGGAGGAGAACGACCACCGGGTCGTATGCTATAAATGCGGAAAGAGGGACATATCACCAAACTGCCCACAACAGCTTCAAGGTATGCTATAATTGTGGAAAGGAAGGACATATCGCCGAGATTGTGCGGTGGAAATAAACCTAGTTCAACGGGGCGGTGGATCGAAAGATCGTTCCGTAAAAGTCAAAGTCAACGATTCCGGAAGAGCGTTTGTTGTGATTGGTCATAATGCGAGGAACCCAAACGAGGTTATCACGGGTAAGCTATTTATAAATTCTTGCGAAGTTTATACCTTACTTGATACCGGTGCTACCCATTCATTTATCTCTCCTGCTTGTGCTCAACGCTTAAACTTGACTCGGAGAAATTAGACTTTGACCTATCTCGTGGAAACTCCGTTAGGAGAAACTTTCATCACATCCACTGTTTATAAATCTTGTTTTATTCAAGTTGGCACCATCACCTTACCGGTTGACCTTATCTCTTTAAAGATACTTGCTTTTGATGTGATTTTAGGGATTGATTGGTTAACTACTCATCATGCCAAAATTGATTGTCTTCGTAAGGTTGTTAGTTTTCATATTCCTAACCAACCCGTTGTTATTTAATTCAAGCAACTAAACCATTAAAATCAATCAACGCTCATATCTAATCATAAAGCTATTCATTTATTAAAAAGCGGATGTCAAGCTTTCTTAGCCCATGTTATGGATTTGAATAAAGACACGCCAAATTTGAATAATATTCCTGTTGTTATTGACTTTCCCGGACGATTTTCCTGGAAGAACTTCCGGCTACCCCTCGTAACGTGAAGTTGAATTCTTTATTGATCTTGAACTCGTACAAAAGCCCATTTCTAAAACCCCATATCGAATGGCTCCTATTGAACTTCAGGGAGTTAAAGGTCCAACTACAGAATTGTTGGACATCGGTTTCATTCGTCCCAAGTACATCTCCTTGGGGTGCTCTGTTTTATTTGTAAAGAAGAAAGACGGGGAGTATGCAACTTTGTATTGACTATCGGAATTGAACCATGTCACCATCAAGAATAGGTATCCTCTACCTCGTATTGATGACTTGTTTGACCGATTGCAAGGCACAATTCTTTTCAAAATCGATCTTCGCTTCCGGATATCATCACCAAGATTAGAATCGAGGATATTCCAAAGACGCCTTGAACTCCTGTGATGGGCATTATGAATTCTTAGTCATGTCTTTCGGACTAACTAATGCTCCTGCGGCTTTCATGGATATGATGAACCGAGTATTCAAGGAATATTTGGATCGGGCTTTGTTGTTGTCTTTATTGATGACATCCTTATATATTCCAAAAGTCGTGAAGATCATGAGCACCATTTGAAGTTTGGTACTCCAAAGGCTTCGTGAAAATAAACTATATGCCAAATTGAAGAAATGCGAGTTCGGCTTGAGGAAGTAGCATTCCTTGGGCACGTGGTGTCGAAACATGTAGTATCCGTGGACCCGCCAAGATTGAATCAATACAAAGTTGGGAGCAACCAAGTTCATTGATCAAAATCACGAGCTTTTGGGCTTAATTGGTTATTATCGGAGATTCGTGGAAGGGTTTTCTCGAATCGCTACTCCATTAACTCATTAACTTGGAAGGATACAAAATTCGCTTGGAGCGAAGAATGCGAGAAAAGTTTCCAAGAGCTTAAGAGGAGACTTATTTCTAAGACTGTTCTAACAATACCATCCGGTTCTGATGGATTTGTTATCTCTGATGATGCATCGAAAAAAGGGTTAGGATGTGTTCTCATGCAACGTGGGAAAGTCATAGCCTATGCCTCATGACAACTTAAAGAGTATGAGAGGAATTATCCTACTCACGATCTAGAGTTAAGCGTGCCCGATCGTTTCATTAAAGATATGGAGGCACTATGTAAGACCCCTAATTTTATGAAATAAAAGTATTCAATTTTCCTATTTAGTAAATGGTTAAATTGATAAAAGGTTAAAGTTAAGGGTGATATATAATTTTTTTCAAAATACGCAAGTGGTTATAAAATATTCATTATTGTTTTGAGAATATTCGTTTGGTCGTGGAATATTCTTTCGTAGGGAATATTAAATGCAACGAGCGCGACCATTTGTGGGCCCCATAATGTAATAATAAGCTTGGATGAAGAAAACTTACAAAATTAAGTTTTTATAAATAACGGGCAGAATCGTTCATAATTGCTTCATTGTTGGAATACCCGATGGTTAAAATATAAACGTAATATGCGTGTTTACAGTGTGCTTATTACCTGCGGTTTTACATGTATTTTTTTTGAATTATTGATCCTTACATAAGAAGGCACTACTCAATAATTGTTAAAGTAATTATTGCTCAATATTTTATTTTATTGATTCAATAATTGCTTTGCGTTGATATTTTATATTATTGTTGTTTCAATAATTATCAACGCACAATATTTCTCATTATCGGATCAATAATTCATATTATTTGAATAATATTATTAGATAGCACTATTGGAAATGTCTAGAAAGTTCTGCTAAGGAGAGGTTTGGTCACCTACTTGCGCCACCAAGAAGGAGAAATTCTTATTGAAAGCCCCCTTTCCTCGAACCGCCTTGTCATTATTGTGATTACGTAATATTATTTGTGAATAATTAGTTAATGATTTATATGATAATAAAATATTTATTTGATGTGGATATAAATGATGGATTTATTTATGTATTTATAAGTGAAGGAATTAATGATGAGGTGTTTTATCGTTATTTGTTTGTGAAATGGAGAACAAAATATGAGATTTTCGAAAAAATTAGTTTATTACTTGATTTTGTAAAATCCATAACTCTTTAATGTATAATGAGTTAAGAGATGAGCCATATATCAAAAGAAAGCCCTAGAAGTAAGCTAATCTGTAGAAATTTGAATCACCCAAAAATTCTTTGTAGATATTTCGTGGTGAAATTTTGAATGAAATCGTCCAAGGACTAATAGTCCGAAAATCGTTGTTCTTCACTATATTAAGTGAGTTATAAATTTTGATCCGACCGTTGGATCGTTGTAATTTTGGATATGTTATACATATATAAGTTGAGTATATGTCCACAAATTTTGAACCGTTAAAAATGAACGTATGATTTGTTATGAATTTTAAGAGGTAAATCATTCTAAATTAGGTTTTGGTGGAAAATTCTAGAATTGAGTGGGCCCCACTCTTGGTTGTTGGGGAAGATGGCTGATTTTTGGTGGATGGAATAGTAGCGAGGTAAAAGCCATCATCGTGGCGAGTCAAGTCTTCTTGGCGTGCTAACATTTTCCTATAAATAGAGGGCTAAGTTAGAATTGAAAATCACACCGTAAACATAAGCTTTCTCTCTCTCTCTCTCTAGATTATTGAGTGTAATTTGTGAGTATTTAGATACTTGGTGAGTTGATATTCATCGAATTGCAAGTTTCCTTCAACATCATATCATATATCTACGTCCGTCTTACTCTTTTGAGGTAAGGGATAGTAAGGGATTTTAAGGGTTGTTATGTTTTTTCAGCTTGGAAAAATTTGAAATGATAATTTGATGAGTTTTATTGATTGTGTCCAAAAATGGCGATTTTTGGATGTATAGATTAAGAGTTATGAATTTTATGAAAAAGACTATTTTAAAAGTAACTATTTATAACTCCTTGTGATTAACTCCAAAATTGATGAAATTTTATTGGGAGTACATCTATATAATATCAATATACCGTGTAAATTTGAATTTTTTGGATAAAAGTATAATTTATGATAAATGTTTAAATATTCGGTGGTTTTGGCCATATGAAAAATAGTAAATGAATTTTAAAATTTTGAGAAAATTTATGTTCAATATGGGACTATGTTATGCTAAATCTCGGAAAAAGAAATATTTTTGAACCCGATTTGGTATTTTTTATGAAAATATTCTAGTTATGAGTAAATGAATTAAATATGTTATGTGAAGTAAGAAAATTGGAAAATATGATTTTATGGCTTGAGAATCATATATATGAGGTATATGCAGATTTTTGATGAGGGTTTTGGTTATTGGTGATGAAATCTTATGAGTTTGGCATTTTATGATGATTAAATGCATTAATTAGTAAAGTGTAAACAATTTAATTAAATTGTTTATAAGTTTTAGAAATGATTAAAATATTATTATAATATTAATAATATTAGATTATGAGATTTCTAAGTGATTTATAATATTTGGATTAAAGTGTTATAAATATGGATATGAATTTTATTATGAAACTTTATCTTTTAGTTATAGAGGTTACTTATGCACGATACGGTACTATGTCACGAATTTAAGTTTGGGTACTATTCACGACAAATTGGTTTTCTTCTCGACCAAATTATCGTTGATTTATGAATCTTACTCTTGAAATTAAAACCATGTTTTGATTATATTGTTTTTATATAACATTCTTATAACCCTAATGTTGATATTTCTCTTTGACTTGAGTGTAAAGATGGGTAGATTATTGGTATGATCGTGACTATAGGTTCTCTTTTGCCGATGAGTGCAAAAGTTGAATTGTTGACCGGGTATGATCGCTTGACCATTGAATTTACAATTGAATATTTTTAGCTTAAGTACAAAGGTGAATTGATCAACATGGTTATAATTATTGTTATATAACTTCTGAAATGATTATGTATTTCTTTGATATATGAATATCTTTGGCTCGTAGTGCAAAGATGACTTGTTGATGAATATCTTTAGCCTGTAGTGTAAAGATGAATTATTGATGAATATCTTTGGCTCGTAATGCAAAGATGACTTTGTTGTTGAATATCTTTACTTTGTAGTGCAAAGATGAATTATTGATGAATATCTTTGGCTCGTAATGCAAAGATGACTGTTGTTGAATATCTTTAGCTTGTGTAGTGTAAAGATGAACTGTTGATGAATATCTTTGACCGTGTGCAAAGATGAATTTATTAGTATGATTATGAACAGAACTGTGATTTGGTATAACCATGATATTTGATGTTTCTGTAAAGACAGTGATGAAAATTATCTTAAATCTCCGGATGAGAAGAGAATTTAGAATCACAATTATGATTATGAGTTATTCATATGATTGTGGAAAGGAACTGTTGATTGATGTTACTGAGGATAAAATATTGTTGGTGGACTTTTAACGTGGAGAAGACAATAGACTTTATAGTCTATTTGACTCTTTAATGGATTGCTCGTTCACCGCAACTATGGTTGAAAAGTTTTATCATCTACCATATGTTCTAAATCTCTGATTCATTACTGGTGAAGACTATTGATAATTTATTTATCTTTAGTCATAATATTCTTTACTGAGCTAGTTATGCTCACCCTTTTGTTTCACAATTCCTTTTAGGTAATAAAAGTGTAGCTGGGTTGAGTGGGGATAACAAGGGAATAGAACGGTGGTCTATAGTTGTTGAGGTTCTCCCTAAAGAGTATGAAAATAATTTTATTGAGGGCTTTAGTGTGTTGTATTTTATACATCATTTAATAGTTATTTTTGGTGAATTAAATAGGGTGAGGCGAACCCAACTTTGGAAGGGTGTTTTGTCACTATCATACAAGATGTCTAATGACATACAACCTCGTGTTATCATAAGACATGGTTGTGCTCATCCACTTCTTTGAGTATATTTACAAGCACTACCTATATAATCTTGGTGTTTGTTTGGAGTATAATACCCAATTAGAGACAATGGAGATAATGATATGTCAAGAGAAGACTCACCATTGGGAAGAATATGATAGTAATCTTCTCGTTTTCTTTAGGGTCTATTAGGTCAACCAAGGATAATTACGCAGGCCATATGATATCTACCATAACCTAAAAGCATGGCCTCCCATGTACGAAGGTTTCCTTGAGCACTTCCCAAAGATTCTAATTTCTAAAACAGTTTTTGACTATACCTTTATGTAAGGTGTCATTGTGACGTCTTCTGAGTTGGTATATATTTGTATCCAAACTCACAAAGATATGTGTTGTTGTATTTTGCACGACAATTGTTGTAATAAAGTTGTAGTTGTTTTTCGTACCATATATTTGGCGACTCAGAATGGGTTGGATGGAATGGACCTATTTTGGGGTCGTTACACACTATCTGTATGGGGAGAAAGTGGAGATATATTCAGACCATAAAAGCCTTAAATATTTCTTCACTCAAAAAAGAACTCAACACGCAATGACGTTGGCTCGAACTATTGAAAGACTACAACCACACTATTCAATACCATCCCGAAAAGCGAACGTGGTAGGTGACGCGTTGAGTAGAAGATCATATCTTGAGAACGAGTGCGATGATGTCAAGTATACGCGTAGAGCCAACTTTAATAGAAAAGTTAAGGTTGCTCAAGCCACCGGACCCAGGAGCTTATCGTATGAAGAAGAAAGTACAAGAAGGAGCTATTCCTAAGCGAGAATTGATGAAGAAGGAATACTTGAGTCCACTCTAAACTTTGTGTTCTAACGACTACTGATTTGAAGTACAAGATTATGATGGAGGCACACAATACACCATTTGCAATCCATCTTGGAGTACTAAAATGTATCGTAATCTTCGACATACATTTTGGTGGAACAATATGAAGAGAGAGATTGCAAAATTTATCTCAATGTGTTTAACTTGTCAACGTGTAAAGGCGGAGCATCTAGTACCTAAGGGTCCGTTGCAACCACTTGAGATTCCTGAATGGAAGTGGAACACATTACCATGGATTTAGTTCTGGTCTTCCTACGGTTTCTCAAGGCATCAATGCTATTTGGGTTATTGTTGATAGATTAACCAAGTCTGCTTATTTCTTGCCGATACGGAGACTTATTCCTTGAACGTCTTGCTAGTATATGCACGTGAATGAGATTGTGAGGTTGCATGGCATGCCAGTATCCATAGTTTGGATCGTGACCCAAGATTCACTTCAAGATTTTGGGTTAGCTTGCAAAAAAAGCTATGGGCGCGGATTTGCGATTTAGTTCTAAGATACCATCCCCAAACGGACGGACAATCGAGAGGGACTATTCAAACTCTTGAAGATTTATTAAGACTCGTGTCCTGAGACTTCAAGGGCGGTTGGGATAAGTATTTACCATTGGTGGAATTCTCCTACAACAACAGATTATCGAGCAAGTATGGTGTGGCTCCATTCAAGCATTATATGGACGAAAATGTCGTTCTCCAATATGTTGGGATGAGGTGGGTGAAGCAACATTGTTGGGACCCGAAAGTTAAAATGCGTATGACTACCAAAAAGATTCAAATGATTCGACAACGTATACAAACGGCACAAGATCGACAAAAGAGTTATGCGGATCTTCATCGAAAGGACGTGGAATTTAGTGTAGGGGATCATGTATTGTTGCGAGTTGCTCCATGGAAGGGAGTTACAAGATTTGGGAAGAGAGGAAAGCTCAATCCACGATTTATTGGTCCATTTCAAATTCTTGACCGGTAGGAAATGTAGCCTATAGACTTGCGTTACCTCCAAGTATGTCTCGTGTTCATAATGTGTTTCATATATCGTACTTAAAGAAAATATGTGAAAGACCAAACCACGTTATAGAGTTAGAACCGGACGAGATAGTCGAAGACTTAACGTGTGAGGAGGTACTGTCAAGATTTTGGATAGAAAGGAGCATGTCCCTGCCACAAGAAAGGTCATACCACAAGTTAAAGTTTTGTGGAGGAATCATGCTATAGAGGAAATGACCAGAATTGAAACGGAAATGAAAGCGAGGTATCCTCACCTTTCAAACACCAGTATGCGTCGTCAATTTCGAGGACGAAATTTCATAAGGAGGGGAGGTTGTAAGACCAAAATTTTTTTAAATAAAAGGAATTTCCTTTATTTATTATTTTGAAATAGTAAGGTGGATTTGATTAATGTGGATAGTTATGGGTAAAATACATGAATATTTCAAAATAAGCAAGTGGTTATAAAATATTCATTGTTGTCGGGGAATATTCGTTTGGTCGTGGAATATTCTTACTGTCGGGGAATATTCGTACGACGACGTAGCCATGTGTGGGCCCCATAACGGAAAGCGATTGGATGAAGAAAACGACAAATATAAGTTGTTTAAAAATAACGGCGTAGTTATTACCGTTTAACACTATTGGATTCCCGGTGGTTAAAACACGAAGTACGCGTTGTTATGCAAAGAAGATAGCTGCGGTATTGCACCAATTATTGAAGGCACTACTCAATAATGGTTACATAAATTCTTGCTCAAAGATTTTTATTGAGTTAATAATTGTTGCGTTGATATTTTATATTCTTTGTTGTTTCAATAATTGTCATTACACATTATTTTTCATTATCGAGCAATAATTCATATTATCTGAATAATATTATTAGATAACATTATTGGCAATGTCTAGAAAGTTACATCTAAGGAGAGGTTTGGTCACCTAATTTAGCGCGCATGAAGAAGAAAAATTCTTATTGGAAAGCCCTTCTTTCCTGAAAAGCCCTTCGTTTGTCAATAATGTGATTACTCGTAATATTATTTGTGAATAATTAATTATTGATTCATATGATAAGGAAAAATTGATTTTAGAGATGGAGAAAATTTTAATGTGACAATTGTTGAAAATTAAAATTTTATCTTTTTCCGATAAAATAATTCATTTAAATATATTATTATATTTTAATAATATAATAATGGTGATATTTTTACAACGAATGTGGGATATATGAGTATACGAGGAGGAAGAGTATTTTGTTCCAATAAATGTTTAAAACATGTTAAACATGTTGGTGGACCCCATTATTATCGATCGAAATTTGATTATAGCACGTAAAATCGCCTTTGTTTGTGGATATCGGTCAATTTCTATTTGGAATTTGGAAAATCTTTCTTCTGCAAAGTTGTAGAGAATTGAAATTCCTATAAAAACTCATGAGATTCAAAATTTCTGATGAAAGGGCTATTTATTATGAATTATTGAAGTTCAAGCTCAAAATAATTGATTTTTGGAAGTTTAAAATATTTAAAATTAGAAAAACGTTTTTCTTACTTTTTCTAGAAGGTGGCATGTGTTTGATGGCTGAAATCAGATTCTAGGCATGTGTAAGAAATTTATATAATTATATTATTAATTTATTAAATTTTACTCGCTTTGGTGTTCTAAGCGATTTCCTATAAATAGGTGCTTAGGTTAGAATTGAAAATCACACCGTAAATCTGAAGTTTTCTCTATATTATCGGCGTATTCTTGTGAGTATTTTGAGTATACTTTGAGTATTGCTAGATTTGCAGCAAGTTCCTTCAAAGACTATACCCTAGATTCCAAATAATACTAATCTTTCGAGGTAAGGGATGTTATTTTCTTCTCAAATGATATTATTTCTTCAATATCATTATGCTGAAATATTGGTTGGAACTTTTTATCAAATTTGGAACTTTTTCATGTCGGGGTTACTATTCATGAGTTACTATTCACGAGTTACTATTCATGAGTTACTATTCACGAGTTACTATTCACGAGTACTATTCATGAAGCGTGAAGATGTTTTTTGTGGAATTTCTATCTTTTGGTGTCGGAGTTACTATTCACGTATACGGCACTATTCACCGAAAAATAAAATTTCTTCTTTTTGTCCAAAATATCTATTCTGGATACTAGCTTTGATTGTATCCATGTTTTGATCATTCTTGAATTTTACACCACTGCGATTATTTTTGAGGTATTTTTGGACGTGAATAAAACAAAGTACGAATCCTTAATCCTTAATCCTTGTCATTTTGTTTCACTGGATTCGTTTCTTTAAAAATATTTTTCATCATCTTCAGTCTTAAATGATGATATTATGGAATATCTTTGGCCCTGTAGTGCAAAGATGAATGATTTCTAAAGAATATCTTTGGCCTATAGTGCAAAGATGAACAGTGTTTAGATGAACATGACCAATCGATGAATATCTTTGGCCTCAGAGTGCAAGATGAATATGTGATTCCGGATATATATTGATTGATGTTACAAGGATAAAAGATAGAGCGATGAACTTTTAAATTCATACATGGAAGATAGTAGTTTGCATTCTCTACTTAACTCTTCTAATGAATTATTATTTCCATTGCGAATATTGATTTAAAATTTGTTGTCTATTGTATTCTATTAGATTTTTCCCTGAAGACTAACGGTAATTTGTTGTATATTATCTTAGTCATAATATTCTTTACCGAGATAGTTGAGCTCACCCTTTTCCTTTTGTTCCATTTTTCTCGTGAGGCGAGAATATAAGCGAAATACTGAGTCTGGGTATGGAATGAAGGTTCTAGAGAGATTTGTTTAGTAGTCCTCACCATTTTTGTAAAATAATGTATCAATAAATGTGATGAGGATTTATTTGAGTATAGATATTGTCTAGAAGATAATATTTGTATTTAAACTCACAGTTTTACTGTTGTAATAATAAAGTTGTAGTTGTTTCTGTACCATGTATTGACAACTCAGAATGGGTGATGTATACCTATTTTGGGGGCGTCACACAGGAGGTGGAAAGAAACAGGTTGTGCAGTGTGGAAATTACGGAAAGAATCACTCGGGAGAGTGTCTTAAAGGTAAGTTTTGGTGTTATAAGTGTGGGCAGGAGGGACATATCTCTCCCAACTGCCCCAGTCCTAGGATGAACAATGGGTGTTTCAGGTGTGGATCAATAGAGCATAAGGTGAAGGACTGTCCGAAAAAGAGAATGGATGTAGGGAGTGCGAATACAGAGAAAAGCAGCGGGACATTGGCGACAACGAAACCAACTTCAACAAACAAAACAACATAATCAACTGCAAGAGTCTTCAACATGACTGTTCAGAATTCGGTAGCAGCCGGGGATGGAACTCCAGGTATTATTCGAATAAATTTTATTTTCTTATATATGATTTTCTTATATATAGTAAATTATTTTATAAATAAATTTTGAAGGAGAAATTTGAGTTCTTTTAGAAATCAAATTTCTGTATAATTAGATAGACAAGCTTTATGCTGAATAGTTAAATATCAGTTCGATCAAATTTGATCGAGATCTACATGCAATGATTGTGTATGTTATGTACCCTTGTATGTATAAGTTTTAAAACGGTGATTCCGGGGACAGAATCCTTATAAGGGAGGGTGAATGTAATAACCCAATATTTTTTATATAAATAAATAAGAAATTTTGCATATAATTTTTTTATAATTTTTTTTTATTTTAAATGTGGGAATATGTGCAGAGTAATGAGTATTATATATGTGATAAATAAAAATATATTAATTACATAAAAAATTACAAATAATTTTTTTTGAATTATTGATCATTATAAATTATATTCTTATTATAAATTAATTTTGTAGTAAAAATATTTTATTATTTATTTTTCATGAAAAATATGATTATATTATTATTTACATAATATATGAGATGATTATTAGAATTATTATAATAACTATTTTATTATATGAATTTATTCATATTAGTTAAGTTAATTATTTTAACTTAATTAATAATGATATATATGTAAGATAAATCAGATATGGAATCCAAATCCTAATTCTAGATTTGGAATAAGGAATGAGAATAATAATATTATATTAATTGTATTTCAGTGTTATAAATATGTACTGTATATGTGTAGACTGATAATGGTTGGTCAATTATATTGTAACAGTAGAAAACCTAGTATTACGGTGCTAAACCCTAATTTAAATCTCAAGCTAGAGTACAAGATTGTTATGTAATCATGCTAATGTGATCAATGACCGGTACTATAGAATTTAAGATTAGTTAGGGAAACCCTAATTATTATTTAGGAACCCTAATTATTAGACACCCTAATAGCTAATTGCTAACCCTAATTGCTAATTAGAAACCCTCATTGCTAATTTAGAAAGCTTTATGTTAATTAGTGAATCTCTAACCTAATCTCCAAGACCTAGGTATTTAGGAAACTAAATGTGCTTAAGAAACCCTAAATTTCCATTTTTAAAAACTTTAATTTCCATTTTTAACCCTAATTAGAAATCCTACAAAATCAAAATTTATGAGGCCTTAGGGTTAAACCCTAAGGGTTTGTCAAGATTACAATTGAGCCATTAAAATCATAATCAAAATGACATAATTACCCTTGTTGCATTATTTTGAGATAACTTGTAGATCTAGCCATATATGGAGTTGGTGACTAACTATTGACTTCCCATTTGACTTAAATCTCCAGCCATCAGCCATTCATTTCAGCTACTTGCATTACATTCATGTTATATATATAGATTGAGAGAGAGAAAGTCCATTATTTAGCTCATTTGTTCACCTAGCACCCAACTAAACTCTCTCAATCCTAGACCCACGAAATTGTTTAGTAGACCAGTCCCAAATCAATTCCATACCACAACCATAATAGATCAGGAGCCTAAAATTTAGATTTGTTCATAGAATGGTAAACCCTAAGCAAAATTTTTAATCATGTATGTTGTGTTAAATTTGGTGTTTAAGTGTTTAAATGTATTTTATGTAGTGTTAATCAATGATCTGGGTTGGTATATGATAAATCCATAACATCTAGATGCTCGAATTTAAAGTTTTTCAAAATCTGGAAATTTTTTAAAATGAGTCTGACAGTAGAATGTTTATATTGTTGGTTGTTTAAAAGTTTAAACATATAGTATGCAAGGAGGACTTTGATCTGGACTTGAAATCATTCTTATATCATGTGTAGATTTCAAGTTATGGAAGGTCAAACTGCGTTGACCGACCATGACTTTGCATTTTCTGGGTAACCTAGAACTTGTTCATCAGTGTCTCACAATAAGTTCATGGGCCCAGATCTTGCATTTGTTTGCTATGTTGATGTTGTTAATGTATCAGGATTATAGCTTGTTATGTGTAATACAGATTCATGCTCCTATATAACTTATATTACAACCATACTGAAAGTATTTGATGGTCAAACTAGCTAGTTCGTGCACGAACATGGTTTTCTGGGTAACCCAGAAAACATAAGAACATCACTTCTGACAAGGTTTGATCGGATGCTATCTTGTGAATCTGATGTAGTTTGACAGACCTGATTAATGATATTTGTACTCTGTCAGGTCGACTACAAATTTGAATCATTAGAACCCATTAACAATGATCAAAACCTAAAGAAAATTTAGCTACAAAATGCCTACCCAAAGCTGTCTGGGTTTCTGGGTAATCCAGAAAACCTAGAAAACTCTGAGATTACTTTGAAGGCATAGATCTCCTTATTGTGATGCAGTATGACCTTCTTTGTTATTGGATCTTGTAGTATTACACTAGTTCTACAAGATCTGACCATTATGTTGCCCAAAAACACAATACACAACGAATTAATGTTGGTCACAATAGCTTACTCGTTAACTGACTTTGAATGTTCTTGAGCCTCAAGAACACCTAAGGCGACACTTACTGTCGCTAAAGGCTTTAGCGACAAACTTAATAATTTTATTTATTTTAATTTCCAAAAATCATTTAAAATAGAAATTAAATTCTAAAAATTACAAAAATTATTTTAAAAATTATTTTAAGTTATAAAAATTAACTTTTAATAATTTGACATATTTTTCATAAATATGTATTTGTAGACACTCAAAATTTTCTGCACACCTGTTACTGACATTACAGGAGAGCAGATTTGTCTTTTAGAGATAACCCTAGAAGATAGCTCACATCCAGTCCAGATATTACCGGAAATTCAACCTCAACCCCGGAACACACACCGGGAGTAACAGTTCCAACCTCGGATATAACCTCGAGGCATGCAGTTCCAATACCGAAAATTTCACTAGGGAAGACCGATCCATCTCGGAGATAACCCCGAGGTATTCAGTCTCAGTCCCAATACTAGGAGTAGCATTGACCAACCTTAGTGATAACCTCAAGGAAGGCAGTTACAGTTCCGGCGATAACTCCAGAAATGCTTGTTTCAAATACATGCAATCAGCTTCAACATCGGCGCTCACACCAAGGCACTCAGTACAAGACCCGGACAAAACCCCGGGAAGACAAGCATACCTCAGAGATGACACTGAGGACCTTCAAGACTTGCAGCATTCCAATCTCAGAGATAACCCTGAGTAACGTCTGCTTTACCAGCCCAAACCGGTGATAACCCCGGTGAAGGGCAAAGTCATCATCTTGCCACCTTGATGCCACATAGCGCCGTCTCAACATCTCATACATACATTTCTACACAATAATGTCCCATAAGAATCAAGGAAAACTAATCCCGAGTGATTATTATGCAGGGTAACGGATAGAATTTGAAGCTTGAAGATCGGAGGGCACCGTCCCATCTTCTTGACTTCGTACAACCTCTAATCCCATGTTATTGCGTAACTCTCAACAACAGCGGTCCGAATTATGTCTTACATACCTCAGTCGGATGCCCGGATTGCAATTCTGAAAGTTCGAGCGAACATTACAGTGTCTGCGTGCACGTACTACGAGACGACGTGACCCGCAAAGCCCGGGGCTACTCGGGTAGCCGCAAGTACATCAGCGGCCTAGCCACAGGTACACCTGCAGCTCCTCCCCTCTATAAATAGAGAGCTTGGGGTGGCCATTTTAAGAAGAGAAAAGGCGAGGAAGCCCTGTCAAATTTTCTCTGTACTTACAATATACTGAGTGTTTTCTCATTTTAAACACTTGTGAGCTCGCATATAGCTACTTTTGTACTGGTGGGAGCCGAGTTTTCATCACTTTAAAGATATAGAAGTCTTCTTTGGCAGCCCACTGTAAGCCTTCTCACAAATATTAAAGCATTTCTCTTTATCTTTGCACACACCCTTCTTCACGTTTAGAGTCGTGTTGCGTGTGTTTGCCCGGACTCCGGTCCGTGGTTTTATTCCAGTTTGTATATACATACATATATATATATATATATATATAGACTAACATTATCGAGTTATGCCTCGATTGAGCCTAGACTTCGGTCTGGAGTGTTTATTAACCTATATACATATATATATATGAACTGTGTGTTGAACTCTGTTCGATGAGCCTATACTTCGGTTTGGAGCGTTTACTGCTTTAATATATATATATATACTTATATATATTAACTATTGTCGAACTTTGTTCGATGAGCCTGGATTTTACATCCGAAGCGTTTACTTGCTTTATATATATATATATACATTTTACTTCGTATGGGATTGATCCTTTTACACTTTTCTTTACGCTTCATTCATGCCCGAGTTTTTACTTAAGTATGCGGTTGATCCTTTTCCAATCCCTATAGAGGTGCTTCGTGGTGGTTGATCATGTTTTTATATATTACACCTTTATTTACATTTTCCAATTTAGTGCTTCATGTATATATATATATATATATATATATATATATATATATATATACTTGCTCACTGCTTTCATACAAATTGCGGCATCATGTGAGCCTAGGAATCATGTGATCACAGATTCAGTCTATTGGATCTAGATTCGGTTCTCGTGATGGACATTTTCGGCTGTAAGCAGCTTGTAAATTTATCTACGGTGTCTGAATTTCCTCAGATGGTTTTCATACCCACGAGAAAATTGGCATTATTTTTGTACATTATTTTCTTATAGATGCTTCGCATCTCGAAAATAAAAACAATCAAGCCGAATATTTAATAAAATGAAAGTATAAAAGGTCTCAATTAATATTGAGCACAAGGGTTTGAAAAACCTCTTTTATAAAACATCATTGCCATATCTTGCTTAAAATTGAATTTTTACATAAATTCAAACCCTGTGTATATAGGTGCGAACGAGGCCTCGTACTACTTCCAAATAAATAGCACATTGACCCATACACACACACACACACATTTAGATAATAGTTTCTTGAAAAGTGGCGGTCACCGTGGTAACACGGATGTCGGGGGGTGCCTAACACCTTCCCTCAGCATAATCAAGTTTCCGAACCCTAATGAATCTTGGTTTCAATTGACCTTGGTTTAAGGTCACATCACCGGGTCAATGTGCAAACCTTTTCTCACAGTCTTTGGTACAACCATTTAAAAAACCAACTGGCGACCCTTAACAGTCCATCATCGACATTATACATGTTGGACCTTTTTCACTTATTTTTTCAAACAAATCTCACCTAAAATGAGAACACCAAAGAACAAGTAACGGAAAAGGACATCTAAAAATCCTGACGTCGACATGTGGCGACTCCGATGGGGACCCCAGTAAGAGGACTTAAGCCGCTATTCCAAACTTTTTAAAACTATCATCTGCTTGTATATGGATGTTGCATTTACATTTATGATGAATGCGTACGAATGCATACCTTTATTGCACTTAGTGCTTCGCACCATATCTGCTTGTGATATTAGTGCTTCGCACATGTCATCAGTTTCATACGGTGAGACACGTTGTATGTGAATGTATGTTGTGTGGTCCCTCCACCATGAGGCTATCCTGTTGGTGTTTGATTACTGGACTCGTAGGAAGACTAATTCCAACCAGGCTCAGGAAAGGCACCTCCCAAATTCGCTCCAGTTGAAAGACCAGATTAATTTCCCGTTGAGTAAATTGCGATGATTTGGGAACCTTCATGCCAAAAAGCCGCGAGATTAACCTAAGATAGGTCAGCCTCTGATAAACCCAACACGGAGGAAAGTCTCTTCATGCTTTCTCATTTTAAATTACTTGTAAAATCAATTACTTATAATTTCATTCCATATTTATCTCTATGTAATGAGAAATATTATGAAGAAATGTGTATACATACATATTTAATTCAACATGCTATCATGTATTACAAACAGCTAACATCCGTTTTGCAGGATAAAATTCCTAAAATGGACAGATCACATAACATATTTTATTTACACATTCCCTAAAGACTAAACTATGCAAGTCTTTCGCAGGGAAACAATCGGACCTACTATCCGGTCAAAATCCAAAAAGGCCGCGAGCCTACAGTCAATTATGTCATCATTTGACCAGACTGACCTTAATCCAGTTTTTCGCAAAGAATTCGACGGATTAAGCAAACAAATTACAGATTTGGTTGTTCTGCTCAAAGAACTACACCAGTCTAATCAGGGTCCAAAGATACCCATACATGTTGAACCCTCTACACAAGGGGGAACTCAAGACATTACGATATCTGAACCACAGTTGGATACGACCAACAAAATTCATGATGATACCCATCTCGCAGGAGATCCAGACAACGGTGACATCACAAAGAAAGTACCCTCCGTGCTATCAAAGGAATTGGAGTACACGGGAGTGTTTCATATGTTGACCTTTGTATATTCCCTAGTGTTCATTAAACAGAAAAGTTTAAGACTCCTGACTTCAAAAAGTATGACGGGTTAGGAGATCCTTACACACATTTGAAGGTGTTTATTGGAGAACTTGGATCTTATGCAGAGGACGAGAAGCTTTGAATGCAGCTATTCTAGAAGAGTTTGACTGGAGAAGCCCGTTTATGGTACACCATGTGACGCCCCCAAAATTAGGTATACGTCACCCATCTTGGGTTGCCACTTACATGGTACATAAATTCAAATACAAACTTAATTATACATCTGTCGTGTAACATACGACAATACATAAACTGAGAGTTCTAATAGGAATATTGTCATTTAGACAATATCCATACTCAAGGAGTCCTCATTACATTTATTGTCACACTATTTAATGTAATAGTGAGGACTACTAATGCTATCTTCGGACCATCACTCTTTTCCCCGACTCGTCCCAAATATATTCTCATTTCAAGAGAACAAAGAAAGAAAGGGTGAGCTCAACTAGCCCAAAGAAGAAATATTATAACTAAGATAATGCGAATAAATTATCAATAGTCTTCAATAATGTTAAACTGATAAAATACAAAAGACAACCAGTTTAATCTGCAGTGAATATCGAATCCATTAAAAGAGTCAAGTAGAAAATAAAGTCTACTATCTTTTAGGTTTTAAAAGGTTTTCATCAATTTTATCACTAAGACTCAGGTTTAATGAATAAACCACAATATCTAATCATCCCTCATACCCACGGTCCAAGGATTTTCATCAAATTATCAATGGTCATGCGACTATACCGAATCACCCCCGGTCATAATCATACCAAAACTATCCATCAACGCATTCAGCCACTTGAGGACTTTTGTCACATCATTTATATCAAGCCATGATTATACCGAATGATCCTCGTCATAATCATACTAAGTTCATCTATGCACGTAAGCCAAAGATAACATAATATAACATGAGGATGATGACAATGACATAATAATTCAATAAAACAAGTTCACGAATTAATTTATTCGAAAACTAATAACGTCCAAATTGTCAACATGATCTTCGCTTTGTAGAGTAAAATTCAAGAATGCTCGGAAAATATTTTCATTAAAAATATTTGGATGAAGCGCAAATATCAAGGATATTCCACTAAATTCATGGAGTATAAGTCAAAATTTTAACCAACCGAGTATAATAGCGAATGAAATAACAAAAGAAATCACCATGCATGCAGATTGCAGATGTATAAAAGTTATTCCAATGAATAATAAATACATAATAATAAAGATTTTAACCAATTCCGGTGTAAAACACACGCATGTGATATTCCAATAGAATAATAAAGATGTAATAATAAAGATTTTAACCAGTCCTGTAAAACACATGCATGAGCGATATTCCAAATGAATAATAAAGAAGGAATAATATAAGGATTTCACCAAGTATAGGGGAGTCCACAGATACAAAGTTATTCAACAGAATAAATAAGAATGGAATAACATAAGGATTTCACCAAGTATGTGGTATGCCAGCATGATACAAAGTTATGTATAGGGTATGCTGCCATGATATCTGAGTTATTTCAACCGAATAATAAAGAATGGAATAATAGAAATTCTCTTTGTGAATAAGAAAGAATAACACCCCTTACGGGTACAACAAATAATATCCCTTACCGTAAAAGACACTGGATATCAAAGTAGTGAAGTACCAGAATACTCTTCTTCTTTCTCTCTATAGATTTTCTCTCTATAGCTTCTCTCTATAATTTCTCTCTCTAGAGTTTCAATGAATATGTAAGAAAATAATGAAGGAATGAGCTTCTATTTATAGGAAAATAGAATGCATAGTAATTAATCCATGAACGGTCCAGATTGATTTACTTTAATCTGACGGTCCATATTTAAAGCAAAATCTTTTAAATAAAATATCATATATTCTATTTATATAAAAACATTTTACTATGCAAACACTATGCAACACTATGCAAAACACTATGCAACACTATGCATAATAAAATATAATATATTCTATTTATAGAATAACTTTAATAAAGTATTCTGTTTTATATAAAAAGATGTTTCTGTTTTATTACGTTAATAATACGAATAAAACAAAACGTCATTATCGCTATAATAATTCATATTATTAATCGACAATAATGGAATCAAACTGAGTGACTTCTCACATAAGCATCAATAATCAATACCGGTGTACTATACAACTACTACGACATCAGTATTTTTACTACCGAGTAGTTCAACAAGATCAACCAGAAAACTTCCGCCAAGTTATTTCAATAAAATATTTTTTGTCGTTTTCAATCCGACAATAATTAATTACATTATGGTCCACCAATGATTGAGTCGTTGTATGAATATTCCCTGCTAAACCGAATATTCCCCGACCAATCGAATATAATATAACCACTTGCATACTTTGCAAAATTTATAAATACTACCCACAACTATAATATTATCTCAAATTCACACCATAATATAAAAATTATTTCGACAAAATTTAAATCTTTATTGATAAAATCTGGGGTCTCACACACCAATTTAGACAACTCAAAGATCCATAGCTGGGAAGAGCTAGCACACGCCTTCCTCGCACAATATAGCTTCCAGTCTTAGATGGCTCCTAACCGGTACCAGATTACCAAGGTCAAGAAACAATCCAACGAGTCTTTCAGAGAGTATGCTCAAAGGTGGAGGCTCCTTGCTGCTCAAGTTATTCCTTCCATGACAGAATCAGAAATGGTCATGACCTTCATAGACATAAAAGAAGCTCCTTTCTATGAAAGAGTATTAGCCGGCATCGGTAAACCATTTTCTAAATTAATCAAACACGGGGAGATGGCTGAGATGGGATTGAAATGAGGAAAGATTCAAGACCTAGCTGCCCTTAAAGTTGTTGCTGAGAACATCCAATCCGGAAATTATGGAAACAACCCCATGAGGGTACATAAAAAGAAAGAGGAGGATGTTTCCTTGATACTACAGGGTCAAAAAGGCAATCAGACCATGCCTATTCAAAGGAGAAATTACACTCCCTTTTAATCTCAGTCTTTGAACCCTACATTACCGAAAGGTGGAAAAGTTAAATGCCCTCGAGTGTTCACACCCTTAGCGGACTCACTCAAGAATATTCTCACTCTTCTGACAACGTAGAAGAAAATCACGCATCTTCTTCCACCAGCCAGCCCTAATGGGAGGGGTTTCAATGCTGCTCGAAAATGTATTTATCATGCCGGGGCACCTAGACATGATACTCAAGATTATTGGGCCTTGTAACACAAGATCCAAGACCTGATAGACAATGGTGAGATCGTGGCTACCAAACCAGATCAACCTCACGTACAAGACAATCCTCTTCCTCAACACAAAGAAGAAGAGGTCAACATTATTAATTGGAGCAATGGACAGAGTTCCAATTTCAACTGCGAGTCATCTCAGACCACCCAAGACGGGGTTGATAAATGGGATTATGCCAAGTTCTAGTTTGCAATAGAACGAAAGATGAAAGCTCTATGCAATCAAATTGAGCAATTGACAGAACTGGTAACATATCAGCATCAAGTAACACGTCAGTTAGTCAGCCAGGAGCATGCTAGTCTCCTTCCTCTTGTCAGGAATATTCCCTTGTCACATTCAGAAAGCGAAACATTGGAGAACAAAGTGATAAAGAGAGCGAATGCTAAATCCCGTCGGGATTTTGCCAATAGAAGGGAATTTACATATCTGGGCCAACCTATGGAGGAAATCCTACCGATGCTAATCAATGAAGGAAGAATCACTTCCCGTCTTCCTCCAATTAATCCCCATTCAGGACGGTTCAATTCTGATAGAGTATGTCAATATCACTCCCATTCTTGCGGTCACAGCATAGAAGAATGCTGGGCACTCCACAACCTTATCCAAAATCTAATTGACAGCGGTGTCCCGCAACTAGAAAACGATGATACTGTGCTACGTGAGAGTGAGAATACCTGTCCTACTAAGTGGAAGGGATTGGTAGCAGTTATATGCACCGAGACTAATGGGACTAGCAAACCACTCACCATACCAGCAATTCAACTCAGAGGAAGCAACAATCCTTTAAAAGTGGCCGCTTCAGAGCCAATCAACTTACCATGTAGAGCACAATATCCTATTGTCAACTTACACAAAGTTCCCTGGAATTATGGAGAAGGTGAAGGATCCACCTCGCATACAACTACTGCAATGTCAAAGGAAAATCCACTGTATCTTCCCCAACAGGTGATGAAGTCTACCATCAAATCCAAAGGAAAAATACCCATGGAGAAGATTGAAAAATTCCTCCGCACTATGGGTCATAACGAAGCCAAGGTGGTTTTAAGCTTGAGAGAAGCTTTACACCAAATTTTGATCCTGGACTTGGTTTTAACTTCCGAGGATCACAGAAAAATCTTACTGAAGGTTTTGGAAGAAGCATACTTACCGACATCAGTGGATACGGAAAAACTTCAACACTTGGTTGATCACATTTTTAACAACAATGTGATATCCTTCACTGATGATGATATACCACCCTAAGGGACCGGTCATTGCAAGCCATTACATATTAAGGTCTCGTCCTCCGGGTATATGCTAGCTGGAGTCTTGATAGATGGAGGTTCATCTCTAAATATTTGTCCTTACGCTACATAGTTAAAGATGAATGTAAATCTCAACTGAATCCGGAGCAGCCATACTGTTATCAAAGCTTTTGATGGAGCCCTCCAGAATTTGGTCGGAGTAATTGAATTGCCAATCAAATTTGGTCCCCACGCATTCTGCGTGTCTTTTCACGTACTCAAGATAGATTCAGGATACAACCTGCTCTTGGGAAGACCGTGGATTCATATGGTCGGGGTAGTCCCATCCACCATTCATCAACAACTGAAATACATTATCAACAATAGCCTAGTCACGGTCAACATTGAACCGAAATGCCCTCAACATAGTGACATACCATACATCAACGTCAATTTAGATGTTGAACCGGTCAGTTTTCATGCCTTGGAAGTAAGCAATACTCAGTACCATGCTATTGGAACGCCATTTCATATACCCAAGATTTCTGCAGAATAAATGTCGGGTACTCAAGAAATGTTATCTTTGGGGCATCAGCCAGGATAAGGGCTGGGTAAAGATCACCAGAGTATCAAACACCCCATTCAAGTATCCAGCCAAACTGGGACAGCTGGACTAGACTATTCTACCAGTTCTAGTCACGGGAATCCACATAAGCATTATCAGATTCCTTCAGCTTCAGCCACATGGAGATTATCTTCACCTTCGAATTCTAAGTCCGCACAACCTCCGGTAAAGGTGCCAGCCAACGAAAAATAAAGAACAAGAATCATACCCTTGAAGATTCGAGCTTCCTCAAGTACAAGTTCACCTCCAATATTTTTCGCGTTCAACTTAAATCCACCGTGTTTGGTTCCTTCCGTTGATCAACGTTAGTCACCCAAGTGTTTGGCCTCTAGAGATAATCTACCAAAGAAGAACAAAAATTCAAGAAGATGGGTGTTTAGCAAAACCCTAGTTTTCTATCTCTATAGAAAAAGAACGTACTCTCCAACTATTGGAATTGCGTATATTGATATCTGATATAAGACTCCCCTTATAAAGATATCAGGTAACCCTATTTAATTAAAAATAAGGTATTATTTATTTAATTAAACTCTTTTAATTAAATGGGCTCCCTAATCTTATTAGGGATAATTAATTTAACTACTTTAACTAATTTTCCCTCCTAATCCTATTAGGAATAAATGAGAGTACTTATATTAAATTAATTCATAAACTCTTTTAGAAATTAAAATAATACTAATTGTAATAATATTAATAAGACTCCTCATATTAATTTATATTTAATATTTCTAAAATATTAAATAATAAATATTAAGCTATTTAATTTATTCTATCACTATAGATTAAATTAGATATACTTAACATATTATTACGATTATACCATTAACTTCTTAAATAATTATTCTTCCTTTTATGGTGTGACCCTTTAGGTTCTCCATATTAAACCGGTTGTGAATAAATCAATTAGAACAATTCTAATCTTATTTAAATAAATAAATTAAACGATTAATTTATTTAAATAAATAATATTTATTCTACAATAGGGATAAGTCTCCCTAGCGATCAACTGTAAGACCCCGAATTTTATGAAATAAAAGTATTCAATTTTTTTTAATTACTATTCATGAGTTACTATTCAGGAGTTACTATTCACGAGTTACTATTCATGAGTTACTATTCACGAGTTACTATTCATGAGTTACTATTCACGAGTTACTATTCACGAGTACTATTCATGAAGCATGAAATTTTTTTTCGTAAGAAGGCATTACTCAATAATTGTTACAGTAATTACTGTTCAATATTTTATTTTATTGATTCAATAATTGCTACGTTGATATTTTATATTATTGTTGTTTCAATAATTGTCACGGCACAGTATTTTCCATTATCGAAGCAATAATTCATATTATCTGAATAATATTATTAGATAACATTATTGGCAATGTCTAGAAAGTTACATCTAAGGAGAGGTTTGGTCACCTAATCAAGGCGCCAAGAAGGAGAAATTCTTATTGAAAGCCCTCTTTCCTGAACCTCACAGTTGTCATTATTGTGATTCTCAGTATTATTTATGAATAATTAATTATTGATTAATATGATAAGGAAAATATTCATTTTATGTGGATATAGATGGAGAAAATTTTTAAAGTGACAATTGTTGAAAATTAATATTTTATCTTTTTCCGATAAAATAATTCATTTAAATATATTATTTTAATAATATATTAATGGTGATATTTTACAATGAATATGGGATATATGAATAAATGAGGAGGAAGAGTATTTTTGTTGGATTAAATGTTTAACACATGTTTTGTGTGTTGGTGGACCCATTTCTTGGCCAGAAATTTGATTATAAATTTTGTAAAATCGCTTTTGTTTGTGGATTTCATCAATTTACTGCTTGGAATTTGGAAAAACTTTATTCTGCAAAGTTGTAGATAATGGAATTTCCTATGGAAAACCGTGAGTTTTGAATTTTTCTGATAAAAGAGCTATTTATTGTGAATTATTGAAGTTTCGGTATATCGGGTGTGAATTGATTTTTGGAGTTTAAATTATTTTGTTTAGAAAAAACGTTTTTGTATTTTTTTTTGGACATCATTAACATGTGTGGCTGGTGTTTTTGACCAAAAGGTGGGCTAAGGAAAATTTGTATAATTATAATATATTATATTAAATTTTCTGCTTTGGTGTTCTAAGTATTTTTCTATAAATAGAGTGCTTAGGTTAGAATTGAAAATCACACCAGAAACTGAAGTTTTCTCTCTCTATATTATCGAGCGTATTCTTGTGAGTATTTTGAGTATACTTTGAGTATTGCTATCTACGGTTGCAAGTTAGATTCAAATTATTCGATTCCAAATGTAAGTCTTGCTCTTTTGAGGTAAGGGATAGTAAGGGATTTTAAGGGTTATTATGTTTTTAGTTTCGAAATTTTTCTGAACCTTCAAAATTCTGGAAAAATTTGAAATGATAATTTGATGAGTTTTATTTATTGTGTCCAAAAATGGCGATTTTTGGATGTATAGATTGAGAGTTATGAATTTTATGAGAAAAGAATATTTTAAAAGTAACCGCTTATAACTCCTTGTGATTAACTCCAAAATTGATGAAATTTTTATTGGGAGTACATCTATATAATATCAGTATATCGTAAATTTCAGAATTGTTGGATAAAAGTATAATTTATGATAAATATTTAAATATTCGGTGGTTTTGGCCATATGAAAAATAGTAAATGAATTTTTAAAATTTTGAGAAAATATATGTTCAATATGGGACTATGTTATGCTAAATCCCAGAAAAGAAATATTTTTGGAACTGATTTGGTATTTTTCATGAAAATGTTCTAGTTATGAGTAAATGAATTAAATATGTTATGTGAAGTAAGAAAATTAGAAAATATGATTTATTGGCTTGAGAATCATATATGAGGTATATATGTATGGTTTTGGTTAATGATGATGAAATCTTATGAGTTTGGCATTTTAGATGATTAAATGCATTAATTATTAAAGTGTAAATAATTGGATTAAATTATTTATAAGTTTAAGAAATGATTAAAATATTATTATAATATTAATAATATTAGATTATGAGATTTCTAAGTGATTTATAACATTTGGATTACGGTGTTATAAATATGGATATGAATTTTATTATGAAACTTTATCTTTTTAGTTATCGAGGTTACTTATGCGCGTATACTGGTACTATGTGACGGATCTGGTACTATTCACGACAAATTGGTTTCTTCTCTGACCAAATTATCGTTGATTTATGAATCTTACTTTTGAAATTAAAACCATATTTTGATTATATTGTTTGTATATAACATTCTTATAACCCTAATGATGATATTTCTCTTTGACTTGAGTGTAAAGATGGGTAGATTATTGGTATGATCGTGACTATAGGTTCTCTTTGGCGATGGTGCAAAAGTTGAATTGTTGGTTGGTATGATCATGACCATTGAATTTACAATTGAATATTTTTAGCTTAAGTGCAAGGTGAATTGATCAACATGGTTATAATTATTGTTATATAACTTCAAATGATTATATATTTCTTTGATATATGAATATCTTTGGCTCGTAGTGCAAAACGACTTGTTGATGAATATCTTAGCTTTGTAGTGCAAAGATGAATTATTGATGAATATCTTTTCTCGTAATGCAAAGATGACTTTTGTTGAATATCTTTGCTTTGTAGTGCAAAATGAATTATTGATGAATATCTTTGGCTTGTAATGCAAAGATGACTGTGTTGGTGAATATCTTTACTTTTGTAGTGTAAAGATGAATGTTGATGAATATCTTTGACCGTGGTGCAAAGATGAATTTATTAGTATGATTATGAACGAGGAATCTGTGATTTGGTATAACCATGATGTTTGATGTTTCAGGTAAAGACAGGTGATGAAAATTATCTTCGTCCTGGATGAGAAGAGGAATTTAGAATCACAATTATGATTATAAGTTATTCATATGATTGTGGAAAGGAACTGTTGATTGATGTTACAGGGATAAAACATTGTTGGTGGACTTTTAACGTGGAGAAGACAATAGACTTTATAGTCTATTTGACTCTTCTAATGGATTGCTCATTTCGTTGCAACTATGGTTGAAAAGTTTTATCATCTACCATATGTTCTAAATCTCTGATTTATTACCGATGAAGACTATTGATAATTTATTTATCTTTAGTTATAATATTCTTTACTGAGCTAGTTGTACTCACCCTTTTGTTTCACAATTCCTTCGTGTAATAAAAGTGTAGTTGGGTGAGCTGGGATATAGGAGGGAATAGAATGGTGGTTTATAGATGTTGAGGGTGAGGTGAATTTAACTTGGAAGGGTGTTTTGCCACTATCATACAAGATGTCTAATGTGACATACAACCTCGTGTCATCATAAGACATGGTTGTGCTCATCCACTTCTTGAGTATATTTACAAGCACTACCTATATAATCTTGGTGTTTGTTTGGAGTATAATACCCAATTAGAGACAAATGGAGATAATGATATGTCAAGAAAGACTCACCATTGGGAAGAATATGATAGTAATCTTCTCGTTTTTCTTTGGGGTCTATTAGATCAACCAAGGATAATTACGTGGCCATATGATATCTACCATAACCTAAAAGCACGGCCTCCCATGTACGAAGGTTTCCTTGAGCACTTCCCAAAGATTCTAATTTCTAAAATAGTTTTTGACTATACCTTTATGTAAGGTGTCATTGTGACGTCTTGATACTTGGTATATATTTGTATCCAAACTCACAACATATGTGTTGTTGTATTTTTTACACGATAATTGTTATAATAAAGTTGTAGTTGTTTTCCGTACCATATATTTGGCGACTTCGAGAATGGGTTGGATGGAATGGACCTATTTTGGGGTCGTTACATTTGGTATCGAGCTTAGGATATGATCTCAGCGGAGATCGGGATTAGAACTAGGAGGAGAGATGAGTAAATCCTTCAGCTAGTGTGTCCTACCTAAGCTTATTTGTTGGTCGACCATAATATCGGGATATTATGTGATATGTTAATTTGTTAAATTAACCCTTGTATTGAAGTCGTATTTTAGAATGATATCCGAAATACGGGAGATGAAAGAATGGAGAAATCATGATGACGGGGAGATAGAATCAAAATGAAAACAAGGTATTCTCACCTCTTTGAAATACCGGTGCGTAAATTTGGGGACGAAATTTCATAAGGAGGGAGATTGTAAGACCCTCGAATTTTATGAAATAAAAGTATTCAATTTTTTTAATTACTATTCATGAGTTACTATTCAGAGTTCTTATTCACGAAGTTACTATTCATGAGTTACTATTCACGAGTTACTATTCATGAGTTACTATTCACGAGTTACTATTCACGAGTACTATTCATGAAGCATGAAATTTTTTTTGTAAGAAGGCATTACTCAATAATTATTACGAAAATTCTTTATCAATATTTTATTTTATTGATTCAATAATTGCTACGTTGATATTTTATATTATTGTTGTTTCAATAATTGTCACGACATATTTTCCATTATCGAAGCAATAATTCATATTATCTGAATAATATTATTAGATAACATTATTGGCAATGTCTAGAAAGTTCATCAAGGAGAGGTTTGGTCACCTAATTGCTTGGCCGATGGAGAAATTCTTATTGAAAGCCCCTCTTTCTGAACCACTGCCGTCATTTGTCATTATTGTGATTACGTAATATTATTTGTGAATAATTAATTATTGATTAATATGATAAGGAAAATATTCATTTTATGTGGATATAGATGGAGAAAATTTTTAAAGTGACAATTGTTGAAAATTAATATTTTATCTTTTTCGATAAAATAATTCATTTAAATATATTATTTTAATAATATATTAATGGTGATATTTTACAATGAATATGGGATATATGAATAAATGAGGAGGAAGAGTATTTTTGTTGGATTAAATGTTTAACACATGTTTTGTGTGTTGGTGGACCCATTTCTTGGCCAGAAATTTGATTATAGCTACAGTAAAATCGCTTTGCTTGTGGATTTCAAGCAATTTCTGTTTGGAATTTGGAAAAACTTCCTTCTGCAAAGTTGTAGATAATGGAATTTCCTATGGAAAGTCGCGAGTTTCGAATTTTTCTGATAAAAAAGCTATTTATTGTGAATTATTGAAGTTTCGGTATATCGGGTGTGAATTGATTTTTGGAGTTTAAATTATTTTTTTTAGAAAAAACGTTTTTTGTATTTTTTTTGGACATCATTAACATGTGTGGCTGGTGTTTTTGACCAAAAGGTGGGCTAAGGAAAATTTGTATAATTATAATATATTATATTAAATTTTCTGCTTTGGTGTTCTAAGCATTTTCCTATAAATAGAGTGCTTAGGTTAGAATTGAAAATCACACCAGAAACTGAAGTTTTCTCTCTCTATATTATCGAGCATATTCTTGTGAGTATTTTGAGTATACTTTGAGTATTGCTATACGGTGCAAGTTCGTTCAGCGTTATTCCAATCGAAATCTTTGCTTTTTGAGGTAAGGGATATAGTAAAAAGGATTTTAAGGGTTATTATGTTTTAGTTTCAAATTTTTCTGAACCTTCAAAAATTCTGGAAAAATTTGAAATGATAATTTGATGAGTTTTATTTATTGTGTCCAAAAATGGCGATTTTTGGATGTATAGATTGAGAGTTATGAATTTTATGAGAAAAGAATATTTTAAAAGTAACCGCTTATAACTCCTTGTGATTAACTCCAAAATTGATGAAATTTTTATTGGGAGTACATCTATATAATATCAGTATATCGTGTAAATTTCAGAATTGTTGGATAAAAGTATAATTTATGATAAATGTTTAAATATTCTATTGGTTTGGCCATATGAAAAATAGTAAATGAATTTTTAAAATTTTGAGAAAAATATATATTCAATATGGGACTATGTTATGCTAAATCCCAGAAAAGAAATATTTTTGGAACTGATTTAGTATTTTTCATGAAAATGTTCTAGTTATGAGTAAATGAATCAAATATGTTATGTGAAGTAAGAAAATTAGAAAATATGATTTATTGGCTTGAGAATCATATATGAGGTATATCAGATTTTTATGAGGGTTTTGGTTAATGATGATGAAATCTTATGAGTTTGGCATTTTAGATGATTAAATGCATTAATTATTAAAGTGTAAATAATTGGATTAAATTATTTATAAGTTTAAGAAATGATTAAAATATTATTATAATATTAATAATATTAGATTATGAGATTTCTAAGTGATTTATAACATTTGGATTAAGGTGTTATAAATATGGATATGAATTTTATTATGAAACTTTATCTTTTTAGTTATACGAGGTTACTATGCACATATCACGGTAGACTATGTATGCGGATCACGAAGTGCGATTCACGACAAATTAGTTTCTTCTCGACCAAATTATCGTTGATTTATGAATCTTACTTTTGAAATTAAAACCATATTTTGATTATATTGTTTGTATATAACATTCTTATAACCCTAATGATGATATTTCTCTTTGACTTGAGTGTAAAGATGGGTAGATTATTGGTATGATTGTGACTATAGGTTCTCTTTGGCCAGTAGTGCAAAAGTTAAATTGTTGACTGGTATGATCATGACCATTGAATTTACAATTGAATATTTTTAGCTTAAGTGCAAAGGTGAATTGATCAACATGGTTATAATTATTGTTATATAACTTCTGAAATGATTATATATTTCTTTGATATATGAATATCTTTGGCTCGTAGTGAAAAGATGACTTGTTGATAAATATCTTAGCCTGTAGTGCAAAGATGAATTATTGATGAATATCTTTTACTCGTAATGCAAAGATGACCTGTTGTTGAATATCTTTAGCCTGTAGTGCAAAGATGAATTATTGATGAATATCTTTGGCTCGTAATGCAAAGATGACTGTTGTTGAATATCTTTTGCCGTAGTGTAAAGATGAATCGTTGATGAATATCTTTGACCGTGGTGCAAAGATGAATTTATTAGTATGATTATGAGCAGAACTGTGATTTGGTATAACCATGATGTTTGATGTTTCGGTAAAGACGGTGATGAAAATTATCTTCGTCTGGATGAGAAGAGGAATTTAGAATCACAATTATGATTATAAGTTATTCATATGATTGTGGAAAGGAACTGTTGATTGATGTTACGAGGATAAAACATTGTTGGTGGACTTTTAACGTGAGAAGACAATAGACTTTATAGTCTATTTGACTCTTCTAATGGATTGCTCATTCATTGCAACTATGGTTGAAAAGTTTTATCATCTACCATATGTTCTAAATCTCTGATTTATTACCGATGAAGACTATTGATAATTTATTTATCTTTAGTTATAATATTCTTTATCGAGCTAGTTGTGCTCACCCTTTTGTTTCACAATTCCTTTCGGGTAATAAAAGTGTAAATTTGGGTCGAGCGGGGATAGCGAGGAATAGAATAGTGGTTTATAGATGTTGAGGTGAGGTGAATTTAACTTGGAAGGGTGTTTTGCCACTATCATACAAGATGTCTAATGACATACAACCTCGTGTCATCATAAGACATGGTTGTGCTCATCCACTTCTTTGAGTATATTTACAAGCACTACCTATATAATCTTGGTGTTTGTTTGGAGTATAATACCCAATTAGAGACAGTGGAGATAATGATATGTCAAGAGAAGACTCACCATTGGGAAGAATATGATAGTAATCTTCTCGTTTTTCTTTGGGGTCTATTAGGTCAACCAAGGATAATTACGTGGCCATATGATATCTACCATAACCTAAAAGCATGGCCTCCCATGTACGAAGGTTTCCTTGAGCACTTCCCAAAGATTCTAATTTCTAAAAAGCAGGTTTTGACTATACCTTTATGTAAGGTGTCATTGTGACGTACTTTCTGATTGGTATATATTTGTATCCAAACTCACGGATATATGTGTTGTTGTATTTTGACGATAATTGTTATAATAAAGTTGTAGTTGTTTTCCGTACCATATATTTGGCGACTCGAAATGGGTTGGATGGAATGGACCTATTTTGGGGTCGTTACATTTGGTATTAGAGCTTAGGATATGATCTCTGGCGGAGATCGGGATTAGAAACTAGGAGGGAGAGATGAGTAAATCCTTCGCTAGTGTGTCCTACCTAAGCTTATTTGTTGGTCGATCATAATATCGGGATATTATGTGATATGTTAATTTGTTAAATTAACCCTTGTATTGAAGTCGTATTCTAGAATGATATCCAAAAATACGGAGATGAGCAATGGAGAAATCATGATGGCGGGGAGATAGAATCAAATGAAAACAAGGTATTCTCACCTCTTTGAAATACCAGGTACGTAAATTTCGGGGACGAAATTTCATAAGGAGGGGAGATTGTAAGACCCCGAATTTTATGAAATAAAAGTATTCAATTTTTTTATAATTACTATTCATGAGTTACTATTCATGAGTTACTATTCACGAGTTACTATTCATGAGTTACTATTCACGAATTACTATTCATGAGTTACTATTCACGAGTTACTATTCACGAGTACTATTCATGAAGCATGAAATTTTTTTTCGTAAGAAGGCATTTTCGATAATTATTACGATAATTCTTTGCTCAATATTTTATTTTATTGATTCAATAATTGCTACGTTGATATTTTATATTATTGTTGTTTCAATAATTGTCACGGCACAGTATTTTCCATTATCGAAGCAATAATTCATATTATCTGAATAATATTATTAGATAACATTATTGGCAATGTCTAGAAAGTTACATCTAGGAGAGGTTTGGTCACCTAATTGCGCGCCAAAGAAGAAGAAATTCTTATTGGAAAGCCCTTCTTTCACGGGAACTACCCATTGTCATTATTGTGATTACATAATATTATTTGTGAATAATTAATTATTGATTAATATGATAAGAAAAATATTCATTTTATGTGGATATAGATGGAGAAAATTTTAAAGTGACAATTGTTGAAAATTAATATTTTATCTTTTTTCTAATAAAATAATTCATTTAAATATATTATTTTAATAATATATTAATGGTGATATTTTTACAATGAATATGGGATATATGAATAAATGAGGAGGAAGAGTATTTTGTTGGATTAAATGTTTAACACATGTTTTGTGTGTTGGTGGACCCATTTCTTGACCGAAATTTGATTATAGCACAGTAAAATCGCTTTGTTTGTGGATTTCGGTCAATTTACATTTGGAATTTGGAAAAACTTCCTTCGCAAAGTTGTAGATAATGGAATTTCCTATGGAAAGCCAGCGAGTTTCAATTTTTCTGATAAAAAGCTATTTATTGTGAATTATTGAAGTTTGATTATATCGGGTGTGAATTGATTTTGAGTTTAAATTATTTTTTTAGAAAAAAGCGTTTTTGTATTTTTTTTGGACATCATTAACATGTGTGGCTGGTGTTTTTTGACAAAAGGGTGGCTAAGGAAAATTTGTATAATTATAATATATTATATTAAATTTTACGCTTTGGTGTTCTAAGCATTTTCCTATAAATAGAGTGCTTAGGTTAGAATTAAATTTTCTGCTTTGGTGTTCCAGTCAGAAGTACTGCTCTTTTGAGGTAAGGGATAGTAAGGGATTTTAAGGGTTATTATGTTTTAGTTTCGAAATTTTTCTGAACCTTCAAAATTCTGGAAAAATTTGAAATGATAATTTGATGAGTTTTATTTATTGTGTCCAAAATGGCAATTTTGGATGTATAGATTGAGAGTTATGAATTTTATGAGAAAAGAATATTTTAAAAGTAACCGCTTATAACTCCTTGTGATTAACTCCAAAATTGATGAAATTTTTATTGGGAGTACATCTATATAATATCGATATATCGTGTAAATTTCGAATTGTTGAATAAAAGTATAATTTATGATAAATGTTTAAATATTATTGGTGGTTTTAGCCATATGAAAAATAGTAAATGAATTTTAAAATTTTGAGAAAATATATGTTCAATATGGAATATGTTATGCTAAATCCCGGAAAGAAATATTTTAGAACTGATTTGGTATTTTTCATGAAAATGTTCTAGTTATGAGTAAATGAATTAAATATGTTATGTGAAGTAAGAAAATTAGAAAATATGATTTATTGGCTTGAGAATCATATATGAGGTATATCTGATTTTTATGAGGGTTTTGTTAATGATGATGAAATCTTATGAGTTTGGCATTTTAGATGATTAAATGCATTAATTATTAAAGTGTAAATAATTGGATTAAATTATTTATAAGTTTAAGATATGATTAAAATATTATTATAATATTAATAATATTAGATTATGAGATTTCTAAGTGATTTATAACATTTGGATTAAGGTGTTATAAATATGGATATGAATTTTATTATGAAACTTTATCTTTTCGTTATCGAGGTTCTTATGCGCGTTATCACGGTACTATGTCTTGACATCACGAAGTCTTATTCACGACAAATTGGTTTCTTCTCCCGACCAAATTATCGTTGATTTATGAATCTTACTTTTGAAATTAAAACCATATTTTGATTATATTGTTTGTATATAACATTCTTATAACCCTAATGATGATATTTCTCTTTGACTTGAGTGTAAAGATGGGTAGATTATTTGTGACGCCCCCAAAATTAGGTATACGTCACCCATCTTGGGTCGCCACTTACATGGTACATTAATTCAAATACAACTTACTAATATAAGCGTATTGTACAATACGACATAAAGCGTGAGTTTGAATACAAATTTTGTCTACTAGATATTATACAAACTCAAAAGGAGTCCTCATTACGACTATTATCACACTATTTCACGTAATAGTGAGGACTACTAATGCTATCCTCGGACCATTACTTCGTTCCCACTGCGTCCCGGCTATGTTCTCATTTCACGAAGAGAACGGTGAAAGAAAAGGTGAGCTCAACTAGCCCAAAGAAGAAATATTATGACTAAGATAATGCGAGAATAAATTATCATTAGCCTTGAACAATGTTTAAACGATAAAATACAATAGACAACCGGTTTAAGCTGCGGTGGAATAAGCAACCCATTAAAAGAGTCAAGTAGAGAATAAAGTCTACTATCTTTTAGGTTTTAAAGGTTTTCATCAATTTTTATCGGCTGAGACTCGACTTAAAAATAAACCACCACATCTAATCATCCACATACCACGGTCAAGGATTTTCATCAAATTATCAATGGTCATAACTATACTTAGAATCACCCACAGTCATAATCATACCAAAACTATCCATCAACGCATTACAAACCTTTGAGGACTTTTGTCACATCATTTATATCAAGTCATGATTATACCGAATGATCCTCGGTCATAATCATACTAAGTTCATCTATGCACGTAAGCGAAAGATAACATAATATAACATGAGGATGATGACAAAGAATGGAATAACAAAAGAAATCACCATGCATGCGATGCCGACATGACATGCGAGTTATTCCAACATAATAATAATAATCTTAAACCGGTCGGAAATGAAATTCACCGCAATAGGGATGTTCCAACAGAATAATAAAGATGGAACGGATCCGATCCCATGTAAACACACGATAGGATATTCCAACGAGAATGATAAAGAAGCGGAACCAGTCCATTTGTAAAACACAAAACGATGTGGATGTTCCAACGAGAATAATAAAAAGCGGAACCGGTCCCGGTGTAAAACACACACGGGATGTTCGGGATGTTCAACGGAATAATAGAAGAATGTCACCAAGTATAGGGTAAATCAGCGTATCACAGTTATTCCAATGAGAATAATAAGCAATGGAATAACATAAGGATTTCACCAAGTATAGGGTATCTGCGTATCTGAGTTATGTATAGGGTATACCACTTTTACAGTTATTCAACGAGAATAATAGTGAATGGAATAACGAAGTTCTCTTCAAGAAGAAAGAATAACACCCACTTCTCAGTAAAAAGAACCTGAATATAGAAGTAGTGAAGTAGCGAGAATACTCTTCTTCTTTCTATAATTTTTCTCTCTATAGCTTCTCTCTATAATTTCTCTCTCTAGAGTTTCAATGAATTAAAAGAAAATAATGAAGGAATGAGCTTCTATTTATAGGAAAATAGAATGCATAGTAATTAATCCATGAAACGGTCCAGATTGATTTACTTTAATGACGGTCCATATTTAAAGCAAAATCTTTTAAATAAAATATAATATATTCTATTTATATAAAAACATTTTACTATACAAACACTATATGCAACACTATGCAAAACACTATGCAACACTATGCATAATAAAATATAATATATTCTATTTATAGAATAACTTTAATAAAGTATTACATTTTATATAAAAGATGTTTACATTTTATTACGTTAATAATCTGAATAAAACAAAAGCGTCATTATCGCTATAATAATTCATATTATTAATCGACAATAATGGAATCAAACCGGTGACTTCTCACATAAGCATCGATAATCAATACTGGTGTCTTTCTTATGCAACCACCGCATATTCTTGTACTTTTACTCTTACCGAGTAGTTCAACGAAGAACTACGGTAAAACTTCCGCCGTTATTTCAATAAAATATTTTTTGTCGTTTTCTCAATCCGACAATAATTACATTATGGGGTCCACCAATGATTGAGCCGTTGTCTGAATATTCCTCTGCTAAACCCAAGAATATTACCCGACCAATCGAATATAATATAACCACTTGCATACTTTGCAAAATTTATAAATACTACCCACAACTATAATATTATCTTAAATTCACACCATAATATTAAAAAAATTATTTCAACAAAATTTAAATCTTTATTGATAAAATCTGGGGTCTCACAATCTCCCTCCTTATGGAATTTTGCCCTCGAAATTAGGGAATGCGTTACACGATATGATAAAGAGGTGAGGATACCTTGAATACCTTTATCATTGAAAACATTAAATTCATCTTTGCAATCCTACCAAAAGATATTCATTAACAATTCATCTTTTGCACTCTGGGCCAAAGATATTTATTAACAATTCATCTTTACTACTGGCAAAGATATATAATCATAAAACCAATAATCTTGAGACTCGACTTAATAGTATCACAACCATGAATTATCCATGCACCATCTGGCTAAGGATATTCGTGTTTTTCAATTACTGATCATGATTATACCGAATAATCCGTGGTCATAATCATACCAAGTCTATCAATGCACTACTGACCAAAGATGACTTTTACCACATCCATGAATTAATATTTCATTCTTTGAGACTCAAATTTCAATAATTAATCCATATCATCGAATCATCCCTACACTACGGGCCAGGATATTCATTAGTATCACGACCACGAATTATCCATGCACTACTGGCCAAAGATAATCGTGTATTCATTAAGATCACGACCACAAATTATCCATGCCACTACGGCCAAAGATAATTGTGTATTCATTAGTATCCACGACCACAAATTATCCATGCACTACTGACCAAAGATAATTGTGTATTCAATTACTGATTTATGATTATTAGTATCCGAACAATCCTCACGAAGATCATAATCATACCAAGTCCATCTATGCACTACAGCCATGAGATGACTTTCAACATAATATAAACATGAGGATAATGATATAAAGAATCAATCAAATGAGATAAAGGATAAATATTAAACATTTATAATATAATTTATCCGAGATTCAAGAATATCCCCATGTTATCAATCACTTAATAATCTCATAATCTAATAACATTAATATTATAACAATATTTTAATCACTTCTTAAATTTATAAACAATTTATCTCAATTGTTTACGCTTTACCATATAATGCATTTAATCATTCAAAATGCCATACTCATAAAATATCATCACCAATTATCAAATCCCTCATCAAAAAAATATGCATATACTCTATATAGGATTCTCTAGCCATAAAATCTATTTTTCAACTTTGTTACTTCACATAACATATTTAACTCATATGTTAAGTAACTAAACTATTTTCATGAAAAATACCAAATCAGTCCCAAAAATATTTCTTTTCTGGGATTTAGCATTATATAGTCCCATGATGAAAATATATTTTTCTCGAATTTTTAAAATTCATTTACTATTTTCAAAAATCAATTTCTAATTAATTTCTTAAGAAATTAGCTACCTCAAGTTTAACTCCAAAATTCTCAAATCTTGGCAGGACCTTACACATATAACGTGAGCTTTTAGTTTAAATTTCATGGTCATCGGAGTTATAGAACTCTCGGTTATAGCGTTTTTAAATCGGAAAAATCTAAATATTGAAATAGTCATAACTTGCTCATTTTAAGTCGAGAATGAGCTCATTTTGGACAGGAGGTACTTTATACCATATACCTTCATGTCCCAAAAGGCCAGAATTGTTCTCATAATTTAAGTGGCCGAAACAGTCCCTTAAAGTTTCTGGGCGATAGCATTTTCAAAATTTACAGCTTTGGCCTCATTTGCTAAAATCAGTCCACACAAAATCTACAACACCTTTTCCAGTAATTCCACTTGGATTAGTTAGGTAACTCATAGATCTAACTCTAGAACTTGACCATACTCAAAATTCAAAATATAATAGGAGATATGGTCAATTGAATTTCATGTTACGTTTTCACCAAAATCGATTTTCAACTCTTTGTGATTTCTAAGAAACTTTCATGTTTTCACATAATAACCAACATAACTCATCATAACACTTACTAATACTTCATATACCCATAATTTTCATTAGTCCAATGCTTTTATTATGACTTTCATCATAAACCACGTAAAGCTGTTCATTTTAGTTGAAGAAATATTTGTGGGTTTAAGAAATGGGTTTTATCTTTGAAATCAATACAAAATTGATTTCATGTTCTAGGGTAGGCTAGGAAGTCTTCAAGAATACGCCAAGAAATTTATTAATGATAGAAATATCATTCAAAGCTGTTACTCTCGTCCAAGACTTAGATAAGACGTCACATTAATACCAACTGTGACTTCTATCCCTTAACTCAGATAACACCTCACAATGATACCTATCAACTTGCCATCTTCATTCACGATGTTGCCTCTGAGAAAGTCCAGCTTGGTGCATTCCACACAAGGAAGTCAACAACGAAAGGTTTGGGGCTTTTACTTATGGCTTGATATGACAATGATTAATTTTAGGGTTTGGTTACTTTGAATTAGTATAACAGGTTGTTATAAATATAAAAGCTAACAACCTTACGAAAAGCATGATGAGTAGTTAACCAATTGATTCCTAAAATCAAAGGCAAGTATTTTCAAAGAGATAAGATTGACGAGTAACGTGAAAGTTTCGATTTGAATCAACAAGATTTATAAGCGATGGAAATGTAACGAAGGTTTCTCCCAACTAAGTTTAAACAGATAAATCAAAGTCCAATTTCTCTGAGTCAAATTTAAATGTTGAGCGCAAGCAAGAGAGATAAAATAATAGGTAGAACCGGTATCGAATACGATATAGACTTCATGCAAGAGCTTATGATTAACTTACCCGTGATAATTTTATTCGGGTTCCTCGTCACGAAAAAAAACTCTCTCTTAAACTACTGGCTTTGGCTTGTCCGGGACATCCTTTGGCATCACTATCTCAACTGGACTTGACTTCACCATACGACAAAATCGAGCTAAGTGACCTTCTCTTCGCAATTAAAACACGCTTTGGATTCTTTAAGCGTCACGTTTTGGACGAATGTGTCCCTCCGTCCGCATTTGAAACATATCGACCGGTGGTGACTTCTTCCTTTGAAGCGGGTCTTGATCGCCGAAGCGTCTTCACGCCATTGTTGAACCCTCTCTTCTTGAAATGTCCATTCTTATTATCTTGGCCATGATTACCAATCGAAATGGTTACCATTCTTGACATGATAATTTCCCCACGATGGTTATCATTGTTACGATGACCGCTGCCACCGGTATGATTATTATCGTGTTGTTGCTCATTACCTTTTGGTTGAGTGACTCAATGGCCTCATGTGCTTCATTGCTTATCTCAATATTTTCGGATGTCATTTTCAAATCTGCCACCAAAACATGGGTTAAATAACATATCACATATTATCCCTATACTCGTGAGCCCAATTAAATACCAAATAAATTTAGGTAGGTCATACTAGCTGAAGTAATTCCCCTCTCCCCTCCTAGTACTATTCCCACATCTTAGCCGGGGATCATATCCCTAAGCTACGATACCAACCGTGACGCCCCCAAAATTAGGTATACGTCACCCATCTTGGGTCACCACTTACATGGTACATAAATTCAAATACAACTTACTAATATAAGCGTAGGTATGTACAATCGACATAAAACCGTGAGTTTGAATACAAATTTTGTCTACTAGATATTATACAAACTCAAAAGGAGTCCTCATTATAGCTATTATCACACTATTTCACGAATAGTGAGGACTACTAATGCTATCCTCTGGACCATTACTTGCTCCCAGACTAGTCCAAATGTATGTTCTCATTTCACGAAGAGAACAAAGTGAAAGAAAGGGTGAGCTCAACTAGCCCAAGAAAAATATTATGACTAAGATAATGCGAATAAATTATCATTAGCCTTCAACAAAGTGTTAAACTAATAAAATACAATAGACAACCGGTTTAATCTGCGCATGGAATAAACAACCCATTAAAAGAGTCAAGTAGAGAATAAAGTCTACTATCTTTTAGGTTTTAAAGGGTTTCATCAATTTTTTTCATTGAGACTCGACTTAAAAATAAACCACCACATCTAATCATCCTGTATTACGGTCCAAGGATTTTCATCAAATTATCAATGGTCATGACTATATCCGAATCACCCACAGTCATAATCATACCAAAAACTATCCATCAACGCATTACAGAATACTTTGAGGACTTTTGTCACATCATTTATATCAAGTCGTGATTATACTTTAGAATGATCCTCGGTCATAATCATACTAAGTTCATCTATGCATCGTAAAGCCAAAGATAACATAATATAACATGAGGATGATGACAATGACATAATAATTCAATAAAACAAGTTCAAGAATTATTTAATCCATGAATTATTAACGTCCAAATTATCGACATAATCTTTGTTTCGTGAGAGTAAAATTCAAGAATGATCGGGAAGAATATTTCCATGAAAAGATCTTTGGATGAAACGCAAATATCAAGGATATTCTACTAATTTCATGGAGTATAGAAGTCAAAGTTTTAACCAATTTGGGTATAATAAAGAATGGAATAACAAAAGAAATCACCATGCATGCGATTACTTGGCATGGGCAGTTTATTCCAACATAATAATAATAACGGAACCGGTCGGGTGAAATTCACACCGCGGGATGTTCCAACGAAATAATAAAGATGGAACCGGATCCAGGTGTAAAACACACGATAGGATATTCCAATGAGAATGATAAAGATTTTAACCGGTCCTGTAAAACACATGCAGACGGGATGTTCCAACGAATAATAAAAAACGGGAACCGAGTCCTGTAAAACACATGACGAGGATGTTCCAATGAGAATAATAGAAGAATGTCACCAAGTATAGGGTAAACCACGTTATACGAGTTATTCCAACAGAATAATAAGCAATGGAATAACATAAGGATTTCACCAAGTATAGGGTATCTGCATGATCTGAGTTATGTATAGGGTATGCCACTTTTTACAGAGTTATTCAAATGAATAATAGTGAATGGAATAACGAAGTTCTCTTCAAGAAGAAAGAATAACACCCCTTAGTAAAAGAAGCTGAATATAGAAGTAGTGAAGTAGCGAGAATACTCTTCTTCTTTCTATAATTTTCTCTCTATAGCTTCTCTCTATAATTTCTCTCTCTAGAGTTTCAATGAATTAAGTAAGAAAATAATGAAGGAATGAGCTTATTTATAGGAAAATAGAATGCATAGTAATTAATCCATGAACGGTCCAGTTGATTTACTTTAATCGGCGGTCCATATTTAAAGCAAAATCTTTTAAATAAAATATAATATATTCTATTTATATAAAAATATTTTACTATGCAAACACTTTATGCAACACTTATGCAAAACACTATGCAACACTATGCATAATAAAATATAATATATTTTATTTATAGAATAACTTTAATAAAGTATTACATTTTATATAAAAGATGTTTACGCTTTATTACGTTAATAATACTGAATAAAACAAAAGCGTCATTATCGCTATAATAATTCATATTATTAATCGACAATAATGGAATCAAACTGAGTGACTTCTCACATAAGCATCAATAATCAATACCGTGTGCTACTATGCAACCACACGTATTACTGTACTTTTACTACCGAGTAGTTCAATAGTAACCACGGTAAAACTTTCGCCGTTATTTCAATAAAATATTTTTGTCGTTTTCTCGATCCGATAATAATTACATTATGGGTCCACCAATGATTGAGTAGTTATCTGAATATTCCTGCTAAACCTAATATTCCCCAACCAATCGAATATAATATAACCACTTGCATACTTTGCAAAATTTATAAATACTACCCACAACTATAATATTATCTTAAATTCACACCATAATATTAAAAAATTATTTCAACAAAATTTAAATCTTTATTGATAAAATCTGGGGTCTCACATTATTGGTATGATCGTGACTATAGGTTCTCTTTGGCCAGTAGTGCAAAAGTTGAATTGTTGACTGGTATGATCATGACCATTGAATTTACAATTGAATATTTTTAGCTTAAGTGCAAAGGTGAATTGATTAACATGGTTATAATTATTGTTATATAACTTCGAAATGATTATATATTTCTTTGATATATGAATATCTTTGGCTCGTAGATGCAAAATATCTTTATGACTTGTTGATGAATATCTTTAGCTTTGTAGTGCAAAGATGAATTATTGATGAATATCTTTTGCTCGTAATGCAAAGATGACCATTGTTGAATATCTTTAGCTTTGTAGTGCAGATGAATTATTGATGAATATCTTTGGCTCGTAATGCAAAGATGACCATTGTTGAATATCTTTAGCTTTGTAGTGTAAAGATGAGCTGTTGATGAATATCTTTGACCGTGGTGCAAAGATGAATTTATTAGTATGATTATGAATAGGAACTGTGATTTGGTATAACCATGATGTTTGATGTTTCGAGTAAAGACAGTGATGAAAATTATCTTACGTCACGGATGAGAAGAGAATTTAGAATCACAATTATGATTATAAGTTATTCATATGATTGTGGAAAGGCTGTTGATTGATGTTACTGAGGATAAAACATTGTTGGTGGACTTTTAACGTGGAGAAGACAATAGACTTTATAGTCTATTTGACTCTTCTAATGGATTGCTCATTCATTGCAACTATGGTTGAAAAGTTTTATCATCTACCATATGTTCTAAATCTACGATTTATTCACCAGGTATGAAGACTATTGATAATTTATTTATCTTTAGTTATAATATTCTTTCTTGAGCTAGTTGTTGTCACCCTTTTGTTTCACAATTCCTTTGGGTAATAAAAGTGTAGGTGGGTTGAGCGGGGATAGCGAGGGAATAGAATTGTGGTTTATAGATGTTGAGGGTGAGGTGAATTTAACTTGGAAGGTGTTTTGCCACTATCATACAAGATGTCTAATGACATACAACCTCGTGTCATCATAAGACATGGTTGTTCTCATCCACTTCTTTGAGTATATTTACAAGCACTACCTATATAATCTTGGTGTTTGTTTGGAGTATAATACCCAATTAGAGGCAGTGGAGATAATGATATGTCGAAAGACTCACCATTGGGAAGAATATGATAGTAATCTTCTCGTTTTTTCTTTAGGGGTCTATTAGATTGACCAAGGATAATTACGTGGCCATATGATATCTACCATAACCTAAAAGCATGGCCTCCCATGTACGAAGGTTTCCTTGAGCACTTCCCAAAGATTCTAATTTCTAAAAGCAGGTTTTTGACTATACCTTTATGTAAGGTGTCATTGTGACGTCTTCAGGTTGGTATATATTTGTATCAAACTCACAAAGATATATGTGTTGTTGTATTTTGCACGATAATTGTTATAATAAAGTTGTAGTTGTTTTCCGTACCATATATTTGGCGACTTAGAATGGGTTGGATGGAATGGACCTATTTTGGGGTTAGTATCGAGCTACATTTTGGTATCGAAAGCTTAGGGATATGATCTACTGGCGGAGATCGGGATTAGAACTAGGGGGAGAGATGAGTAAATCCTTGATCTAGTGTGTCCTACCTAAAATCATTATTTGTTGGTCGATCGTAATATCGGGATATTATGTGATATATTAATTTGTTAAATTAACCCTTGTATTGAAGTTTGATTCTAGAATGATATCTCAAATACAAGAGATGAAGCAATGGAGAAATCATGATGACGGGGAGATAGAATCAAATGAAAACAAGGTATTCTCACCTCTTTGAAATACTGTGCGTAAATTTCGGGGACAAAATTTCATAAGGAGGGAGATTGTAAGACCCTTGAATTTTATGAAATAAAAGTATTCAATTTTTTTAATTACTATTAAAGTGAGTTACTATTATTAGTTTGGTGTTACTATTCACGAGTTACTATTCACGAGTTACTATTCACGATTCTTATTCATGAAAATTTACTATTCACGAGTTACTATTCACGAGTACTATTCATGAAGCATGAAATTTTTTTTTATTTTTAAGAAGGCATTACTCGATAATTATTACGATAATTCTTTATTCAATATTTTATTTTATTGATTGATAATTGCTACGTTGATATTTTATATTATTGTTGTTTGATAATTGTCACGTACGATATTTTCCATTATCGAAGCAATAATTCATATTATCTGAATAATATTATTAGATAACATTATTGGCAATGTCTATAAAGTTACATCTAAGGAGAGGTTTGGTCACCTAATTGCTTGGCGCGATGAGAGAAATTCTTATTGGAAGCCCCCTTCTTTCACAGGAACTGCTGCAGGTTGTCATTATTGTGATTACATAATAATATTATTTGTGAATAATTAATTATTGATTAATATGATAAGGAAAATATTCATTTTATGTGGATATAGATGGAGAAAATTTTTAAGTGACAATTGTTGAAAATTAATATTTTATCTTTTTCGATAAAATAATTCATTTAAATATATTATTTTAATAATATATTAATGGTGATATTTTTACAATGAATATGGGATATATGAATAAATGAGGAGGAAGAGTATTTTTGTTGGATTAAATGTTTAACACATGTTTTGTGTGTTGGTGGACCCATTTCTTGGGTGAAATTTGATTATAGCTTTAAAATCGCTTTGTTTGTGGATTTGGTCAATTTTACATTTGGAATTTGGAAAATCTTCCTTACGCAAAGTTGTAGATAATGGAATTTCCTATGGAAAGTCATGAGTTTCGAATTTTTCTGATAAAAGAGCTATTTATTGTGAATTATTGAAGTTTCGATATATATAAAATGTGAATTGATTTTTGGAGTTTAAATTATTTTTGTTAGAAAAAACGTTTTTGTATTTTTTGGACATCATTAACATGTGTGGCTGGTGTTTTTGACCAAAAGGTGGGCTAAGGAAAATTTGTATAATTATAATATATTATATTAAATTTTACGCTTTGGTCATTCTAAGCATTTTCCTATAAATAGAGTGCTTAGGTTAGAATTGAAAATCACACCGAAACCTGAAGTTTTCTCTCTATATTATCGAAGTATTCTTGTGAGTAATTTGAGTATACTTTGAGTATTGCTATCTGATTGCAAGTTCGTTCGGTTATTCGATCCGGGCAAATCTTTAATCTCTTTTGAGGTAAGGGATAGTAAGGGATTTTAAGGGTTATTATGTTTTTTAGTTTCAAAATTTTTATGAACCTTCAAAATTCTGGAAAAATTTGAAATGATAATTTGATGAGTTTTATTTATTGTGTCCAAAATGGCGATTTTTGGATGTATAGATTGAGAGTTATGAATTTTATGAGAAAAGAATATTTTAAAAGTAACCGCTTATAACTCCTTGTGATTAACTCCAAAATTGATGAAATTTTTATTGGGAGTACATCTATATAATATCGATATATCGTGTAAATTTCAGAATTGTTGGATAAAAGTATAATTTATGATAAATGTTTAAATATTCGGTGGTTTTGGCCATATGAAAAATAGTAAATGAATTTTTAAAATTTTGAGAAAAATATATATTCAATATGGGACTATGTTATACTAAATCCCAGAAAAGAAATATTTTTGAACTGATTTGGTATTTTCATGAAAATGTTCTAGTTATGAGTAAATGAATTAAATATGTTATGTGAAGTAAGAAAATTATAAAATATGATTTATTGGCTTGAGAATCATATATGAGGTATATGCATGGTTTTGGTTAATGATGATGAAATCTTATGAGTTTGGCATTTTAGATGATTAAATGCATTAATTATTAAAGTGTAAATAATTGGATTAAATTATTTATAAGTTTAAGAAATGATTAAAATATTATTATAATATTAATAATATTAGATTATGAGATTTCTAAGTGATTTATAACATTTGGATTACGGTGTTATAAATATGGATATGAATTTTATTATGAAACTTTATCTTTTTTAGTATAGAGGTTACTATGCATGCGTATCACGGTACTATATGTCACGAATCGAAGTCTTATTCACAACGACAAATTGGTTTCTTCTCGACCAAATTATCGTTGATTTATGAATCTTACTTTTGAAATTAAAACCATATTTTGATTATATTGTTTGTATATAACATTCTTATAACCCTAATGATGATATTTCTCTTTGACTTGAGTGTAAAGATGGGTAGATTATTGGTATGATCGTGACTATAGGTTCTCTTTGGCGATGGTGCAAAAGTTGAATTGTTGGTTGGTATGATCATGACCATTGAATTTACAATTGAATATTTTTAGCTTAAGTGCAAAGGTGAATTGATCAACATGGTTATAATTATTGTTATATAACTTCGAAATGATTATATATTTCTTTGATACATGAATATCTTTGGCTCGTAGTGCAAAGATGACTTTGTTGATGAATATCTTAGCTTTGTAGTGCAAAGATGAATTATTGATGAATATCTTTTTGCTCGTAATGCAAAGATGACCTATTGTTGAATATCTTTGCTTTGTAGTGCAAAGATGAATTATTGATGAATATCTTTGGCTCGTGAATGCAAAGATGACTGTTGTTGAATATCTTTGCTTTGTAGTGTAAAGATGAATCTGTTGATGAATATCTTTGACGAGTGGTGCAAAGATGAATTTATTAGTATGATTATGAGCAGAGGCGTGATTTGGTATAACCATGATGTTTGATGTTTCGGTAAAGACAATGATGAAAATTATCTTAGATCTGGATGAGAAGAGAATTTAGAATCACAATTATGATTATAAGTTATTCATATGATTGTGGAAAGGAACTGTTGATTGATGTTACGAGGATAAAACATTGTTGGTGGACTTTTAACGTGGAGAAGACAATAGACTTTATAGTCTATTTGACTCTTCTAATGGATTGATCATTCACGCAACGCAACTATGGTTGAAAAGTTTTATCATCTACCATATGTTCTAAATCTACGATTTATTCTTGATGAAGACTATTGATAATTTATTTATCTTTAGTTATAATATTCTTTATCTCTTGAGCTAGTTGTGCTCACCCTTTTGTTTCACAATTCCTTTCAGGTAATAAAAGTGTAGCTGGGTCGAAGCGGGATAGCGAGGGAATAGAATGGTGGTTTATAGATGTTGAGGGTGAGGTGAATTTAACTTGGAAGGGTGTTTTGCCACTATCATACAAGATGTCTAATGACATACAACCTCGTGTCATCATAAGACATGGTTGTGATCATCTACTTGCTTTAGTATATTTACAAGCACTACCTATATAATCTTGGTGTTTGTTTGGAGTATAATACCCAATTAGAGGCAGGTGGAGATAATGATATGTCAAGAGAAGACTCACCATTGGGAAGAATATGATAGTAATCTTCTCGTTTTTCTTTGGGGTCTATTAGGTCAACCAAGGATAATTACGTGGCCATATGATATCTACCATAACCTAAAAGCATGGCCTCCCATGTATGCGAAGGTTTCCTTGAACACTTCCCAAAGATTCTAATTTCTAAAAGCAGTTTTTTGACTATACCTTTATGTAAGGTGTCATTGTGACGTCTTCTGATTGGTATATATTTGTATCCAAACTCACGACATATGTGTTGTTGTATTTTGCACGATAATTGTTATAATAAAGTTGTAGTTGTTTTCCGTACCATATATTTGGCGACTCAGAATGGGTTGGATGGAATGGACCTATTTTGGGGTCGTTACATCAACGACTTTCCAGATAATATAGATTTCAATATTAATCATAAAAGAACCTTTGAGTAAATAGTTACCGTACAATTCAATCCTTCCACCATACAATGTCCCAATTAAATATAAGACATGGAGTTACTGTCAAGTCTTATTTTATTTAATTGTATGTATTTCGATCCTTCAATGCACAACTCCTAATAATGCAAATTAGAAACTCTTTTCTAATTTCATTCTGCCTTGGCTAAGGACTACTGGGTTGTCATTTATCGAATCACATAGGACATTTCTCTTCTTTTACTAGAAGTGGTAGATTCTTTATTGATCATACATTATCTCTATGTACAACTTATTATACCCAAACATACCTTTTGATATACCCTATGGGTTTTAAGGAATAAATCAAAGTATAACTCATCATACACAAGATACTATGATGATCTCAAGTCCAAGGATCACTTGTACTACTATCACTACAGGAATTCCTATTGATAGGCAAGTAAAACTCCATTAGGTATTCCTTAGCGAGCCACGTTCAGTGAACTTATTCTCTAATAAGCACCTACATGCTTGCTTTAGTGTCTCCACACAAATGATCATGAGATCAATCATCCTCATCCAATGAACAAGCAACGTATGTACCAATCTATCCGGATTTACTAATCCCCAATTTAGTAATCCAACGATTGGGAACCATTTTAGTTTTTAGCATTCTAAGAATTTAGATCTCATTAGAATGATTATCATCATTATTCTAAAAGCATTGCTTAAAACTATGGATTTATCAAATATTATAAAACAGCATTATGTAGATAATTAAAAGCCTTTAATAAATTAATACTTTTTATTAATAAATGAATAAGATTGTTACAAAGTATATGTTTTATCATCAAACATGATTGGCTTGTGTGCATACCTCTTTCACTGTAGATATCATAACTACTTACTTTTTTGCACAGTATTAGCAGTCGTTTTGCCAGTACATGCTAACACTTTGTATGATCAGACCCTTTCATATATACTAAGTGCTAGAATATTTTGTTTCAGGACCCTGAATTTAGATGTGCATGTACTTGCTGATACGGTGCCTCTTCTCCACAAAGATTGTAACTTTGATGTAGAGATAAATTCAGCCTTGATGGAAATAAATGAGGACATTGAGGTGCCTCCAGAAATTCAAGAATGGGTCAAAGACAAACCTAAACCCAACCTTGATCAAACCACTTCCTTCAATCTCGTAACCTTAGAAAGCCCTAAGTTAATCCAGATTGGTTCAAACCTTACCCCAAACCAGAGAAATGACATGGTTATGCTCCTAACCAAATTCAAGGATGTATTTGCATGGTCTCATGAAGACATGGTGGGTTTGTCCACTGACATTTTTCTTCATCGCCTTCCCATTAAAGAGGGATTCAAGCCAGTCAAGCAAAAGCTCAGGCGATTGAAACGTGAGTGGAGTTTAAAGGTGAAAGAAGAAATTGTGAAACAATTCCAAGCTGGAATCATCATGCTATCCACATATCTGAGTTGATATCTAACATCGTTCCCGTGCCTAAACCTGGAGGAAAGGTGTGAGTTTGAGTGGATTATCAGGACTTGAACAAAGTTTTCCTTAAAGATAGCTTTCTCGTGCCATTTATCCACATTCTCATTGACAATACTGCTTAATACGACATGTACTCCTTTGCTGATTGCTTTGCAGGGTACCATCAGATCATGGTTGCTGAGGAAGATCGTGAGAAAACTACTTTCATCACGCCTTGGGGAACTTTTTGCTATAGACGGTTGTCATTCGGCCTCATAAATGCTGAAGCCACCTATCAGCGAGCTATGATGGCTCTCTTCCATGCCTTAATGCACAAAGAGATCGAGATTTACGTGGATGACATCATTGTCAAAACCCAGAAGAAGGAAGACCAATTAGACCATCTCATGAAGTTCTTCAACAGGTTGTATAAGACCCCAACTTATTATAAATAAAATCGAATTTTCTCTAATTATTAGTGTGAATAATAAGGTATTAATTTGATATAATTCTCTGGTTATGGGTGAAATGTGCAAATTTTGCAAAATATACAAGTGGTTATAAAATAATCATTGTTGTTTGGAATATTCGTTTGGTGCGTGGAATATTCTTGTTGTCGGGAATATTAAATGCGACGACGGCGCGATCATTTATGGGCCCATAATGTAATAAGCGTAGGATGAAGAAAAGCGACAAGTTTGAGTTTTTATAAATAACGACGTAGTTATTCACAATTAACAACTTTGTTGGAATACCGATGGTTAAAATACGATGTCTGGCGTGGATGCACAATATTGATGAATTATTGATCCTTACGTGAGAAGGCACTACTCAATAATTATTACGATGAATTCTTGTTCAATATTTTATTTTATTGATTCAATAATTCTTTGCGTTGATATTTTATATTGTTGTTGTTTCAATAATTGTCACCGCATATTTTCCCATTATCGATTTATATTTCATATTATTTGAATAATATTATTAGATAGCATTATTGGCAATGTCTAGAAAGTTACATCGAGGAGAGGTTTGGTCACCTAATTGTGCGCCCGATGAGGAGAAATTCTTATTGAAATCCCTCTTTCACAGGAACTACCTTGTTGTCATAAATGTGATTACGTAATATTATTTGTGAATAATTAATTATTGATTCATATGATAAGGAAATATTTATTTTATGTGGATATAAATGTTGGATATATTTATTGTGGTTAAAAATGAAGGAATTAATGTTGAGGTGTTTTATCGGTATTTTGTCCGATTGGAGGTATTAAAAATCAAACAAGTGGTTTTTGAGATATATTAAGTGAGTTATAATTTTTAATCCAATAGTTGGATCGTTGTAATTTTTGGATATGTTATACATATATAAGTTGAGTATATGTCCACAAATTTTGAACCGTTAAAAATAAACGTATGATTTGTTATGAATTTTAAGAGGTGACTGATTCGAAAATTAGGTTTATAAATGATTTTGGTGGAAAATTCTAGAATTGGTGGGCCCCACTTGTGGTTGGTGAAGAAATGTGCTGAATTTTATTTCAAATGTGGTGGGTGGGAATAGTAGCAGGTAAAGCCATCAGGTTGCAGGTCAAGTTTGCTAACATTTTCCTATAAATAGAGGGCTAAGTTAGAATAGAAAATCACACCAGAAACATAAGCTTTCTCTCTTTCTCTCTCTATATTATTGAGTGTATTTTGTGAGTATTTAGATACTTTGTGAGTTTCTATTCATCAGTGCAAGTTTCCTTCAGCCTTATACCGATATTCCGATCAGAAGTACTGATATTTTGAGGTAAGGGATGTTATTTCTTCTTAAATGATATTATTTTCTTCAATATTATTATGCCGAAATATTGGTGAAAGTTTTTATCAAATTTGGAACTTTTTGTGTCGCGGTTATTATTCACGTATATGACACTATTCACGTATATGACACTATTCATGAATACGGTACTATTCACCAAAAAAAATGAAAGTTTCTTCTTTTTGTACAAGATGTCTATTATGGTTACTATCTTTGATTGTATCCATGTTTTGATCTTTATTCTTGAATTTTGCTTCAAAATTGGTTATTATGGAGTATTATTGACCTTGGATAAACTGTTATACGAATCCCTACTATTTGTCCTTCTGTATCACAGGATTCATTTTCTTTAAAATATTTTTCATCATCCTCAGTCCTAAATGATGATATTACTAAATATCTTTGGCCTGTAGTGCAAAGATAAATGATTAACTGATGAATATCTTTGGCCCGTAGTGCAAAGATGAACAAGTGTTGAGATGAACATGACCAACTGGTGATACAAATGAATATCTTTGGCCTATAGTGCAAAGATGAATATTTGATTAAAGATGTGTATTGATTGTTGTTATAGGGATAAAATATTGATGATGGACTTTTAAATCTTAGAAGATAGTAGAACTCATTCTCTACTTGACTCTTCTAATAGATTGTTGTTTCCGCTGCAGTTGTTGATCTAAAACTTGTTGTCTATTATATTTTATCAGATTTTTCCCTGTTGAAAACTAATGATAATATTTTGTATATTATCTTAGTCATAATATTCTTTACTGGGCTAGTTGAGCTCACTCTTTTCCTTTTTGTTTCATTTTTCTTCTCAGGAGGTGAGAACATAGCAGGATCTAGTCGGGGTATGGAGTGATGGTTCTAGAAAGATGTTTTAGCAGTCCTCACTAATTTTGTAAAATAGTGTTTGAATAATTGTAATGAGGACTTATTTGAGTGTGGATATTATCTAGAAGACAATATTTATATTTTAACTCACAGTATGTGTTGTCGTATTTTGCACGACAATTGTATTATTGAAGTTGTAGTTTTCTTTCTGTACCATGTATTTGGCGACTCGGAATGGGTGTTGTATACCTATTTTGGGGGTGTCATAGTTGGTATCAGAGCTTAGGGATATGGTCTCTGGCGGACATCGGGGAATAGAACTAGGAGGGGAGAGATGAGTAAATCCTTCGCTAGTGTGTCCTATCTAAGCCCATTTGTTGGTCGGTTATAATATAGGGATATTATATGATATGTTAATTTGTTTAATTAACCCTTGTTTTATAAGGCGATGTTAAGAATGGGCTGCTTTGAGCGTTAACAATGGAGTATGTGAGGCGAGGAACAACCTTTAGTCACAAACCGGAGAGCGTGCAACAGGGAAGACAATATTTCTCCACATGTAAACAACACTCTGAGAGCAAACGATGAATGATGGAATGTTTAGGAGCTTTTTGCGGTTCATACAAAACCGATACGAGGAAACTCGTGTACACGAAATACGGGTGGAAATGCTAGCAATGTATGGCTTGTCACAACCCAAGCGATTCAAAGAGTTGGGACCACGAAATTTAAGGGAAAACCGGATCCGATCATGGCGGAAGCGTGGGTGAAGCAAATTACCAAGATATTCGATGTATTGGGATGCACAGAGAACGAAGGTTCCATTCGCCACCTTTATGTTCCAGCGGTGAGGCGGACTCTTGGTGGGAGTCTGTGAAGCATACCCACCCGGTACTTTTCGGCATGTCTTGGGAAACATTTGAAAACTATTCAATGACAAGAACTTTTACGAAAGTATTCAATCATATGAAGGAGGTGGAGTTTATCGGTTGGAACAAAACAACATGGCGGTGTGTCCCATGCGGCGAAGTTTGCGAGAGTTATCCGGTTTTGCACCTCATTTGGTGAAAATGAGGAATGAATGACAAGGATGTTTACGAGAGGTCTAAAGCTTTGAGATTCGATAATATCTTATATCTCATAAATTTTCTTGATATTCGGATGTTGTAAATGCGAGGCTCAATTATTAGAGAAGATAATGAGTATGTATAATCGAGGGACCACAACGAGGTCATCATCTGCAAGGACAATGATCATCGAGGCGATGATAACCAACGAGGAGGAAAAATATGAACAAAGGCGGTAAGCACTCGGGTGGTCATCCCAGCCATGATAATAGAAGAGGTGAGTCAGTGGAAATTTCAAAAGAGGAGATTCAACAATGACGGAAGACATCAATGGCACCAACACACCAATAACAAATTCTAGGGGAGGAGAACAACCGCCAGTTAGATGTTACAAATGCGGGAAAGAGGGGCATATCAGCCCAAACTCTCCATAAAAATCCAAGGTATATTACAAATGTGGAAAGGAAGGCCACACAGCTCAGGATTATTCTGTAGCAAAACCAAGTTCAACGGGGATGGTGACTCTAAGGGCTGTCCCGGATAAGTCAAAATCAGCGGTTCTTGGAAGAGCGTTTGTCGTGACTGGCCAAAACGCGAGGAACCCGAACGAGGTGATTACGGGTAAGCTAATCTTGAATTCTTGCGAAGTTTATACCTTACTAGATACCGGTTCTACCCATTCTTTTATCTCTCCTGCTTGTGCTCAACGTTTAAACTTGACTCCGGAGAAATTGGACTTTGACTTATCTGTTAAAACTCCGTTAGGTGAAACCTTCGTTACATCTATAGTTTATAAATCTTGCATGATCCAAGTTGGCACTATCACATTACCTTTTGATCTTATCTCTTTAAAGATACTTGCTTTTGATGTGATTTTAGGAATCATGCCAAAATTGATTGTTTTCGTAAGGTTGTTAGTTTTCATATACCTAACCAACCTATCATACGAATTCAAACAACTAAACCACTAAAATCATTCACTGTCATATCAAGCCATAAAGCTATTCGTTTATTGAAAAATGGATGTCAAGCTTTCTTAGCCCATGTTATGGATTTGAATAAAGACAAGTCAGATTTGAATATTATTTCTGTTGTTAGAGAATTTCCTGATGTATTTCTTGAAGAGCTTCCCGGTCTACCCCCAGAATGTGATGTTGAATTCTTTATTGACCTTGAACCGGGTACAAAACTCATTTCTAAAACCCCATATCGAATGGCTCCTATTGAACTTCAGGAGTTAAAAGTCCAACTTCTGAGAATTATTATTAGACATCGGTTTCATTAGTCTAGTACATCTCCTTGGGATGCTCTGTTTTATTAAGTAAAGAAAAAAGAGCGGGAGTATGCGACTTTGTATTGACTCTGAGGAATTAAACCATGTCACCATCAAGAATAGGTATCCGCTACCTCGCATTGATGACCTGTTCGACCAGTTGCAAGGAGCATAATTCTTTTCGTAGATCGATCTTCGTTCTGGATATCATTAGCTGAAGATTAAAATAGAGGATATTTCAAAGACTGCCTTCAGAACTCGGTACGGGCATTATGAATTCTTAGTCATATCTTTTGGATTGACTAATGCTCCACCTACTTTCATGGATATGATGAACCGAGTATTCAAGGAATATTTGGATCAGTTCGTTGTCGTCTTTATTGATGACATCCTCATTTATTCCAAAAGCCGTGAAGATCATGAGCACCATTTGAAGCTGATACTTGAAAGGCTTCGTGAAAATAAACTTTATACCAAGCTAAAGAAATGCGAGTTCTGGCTTGAGGAAGTAGCATTCCTTGGGCACGTGGTGTCAAAACATGGAGTATCTGTTGACCCAGCGAAGATTGAAGCGATCTGAAGTTAGGAGCAACCAAAAGTCGGTGGCCAAAGTGCGTAACTTTACGGGCTTAAATGGTTATTATCGTAGATTCGTGGAAGGATTTTCTCAAATCGCTACTCAGATTAACTTTCGGTTGACTCGGAAGATACAAAATTTGTATATGAAGCGAGGAATGCGAAAGAGTTTCCAAGAGCTCAAGAGGAGACTCATTTCGGCTTTGTTGCAGCAATATCATCTGGTTCGGATGGATTTGTTATATCTGATGATGCTTGAGCAAAGGGTTAGGATGTGTTCTCATGCAACATGGGAAAGTCATAGCCTATGCCTCGGACAACTCAAAAGAATATGAGAGGAATTATCCTACTCATGATCTAGAGTTAGCGGCGATCGTATTCAGCGTTGAAAATTTGGAGACACTACTTGTATGGGGAGAAAGTGGAGATTTATCACGGACCATAAAAGCCTCAAATATTTCTTCACACAAAAGAACTCAACATGCGGCAGCGACGTTGGCTCGAGCTATTGAAAGATTACGATCATACCATTCAATACCATCACGGAAAAGCGAGCGTAATGGTAGCGCATTGAGTAGAAGATCATATGCGATCTGAGTGCGATATTGTCGATCTGAGGCCCATTACGTATGACTTGAAAAGGATGGAGGCGAAATTAAAGACTCGAGGACCCACATGATGATGGCGAATATATGAGTAGAACAACTTTAATCGATAAAGTTAAAATTTGCTCGAAGCTATGGACATGGAGGATCGTATGAAGAAGAAAGTGCAAAGGTGCTATTCCAGAAGCAAGAATCGATGAAGAAGGAATACTTCGAGTCAACTCCAGACTTTGTGTTCCTAACAATTCTGACTTGAAGCATAGAATCATGGAGGCACACAACACACCGTTTACAATCCATCCTGGGAGTACCAAAATGTATCATGATCATCGACATACATTTTGGTGGAGAAATATGAAAAGAGAGATCGCGGAGTTTATCTCGAGGTGTTTAACTTGTCAACATGTAAAGGCGGAGCATTAAATGCCAAAGGGTCCATTAAAACCACTTGAGATTCCGAAATGGAAGTGGGAACACATTACTATGGATTTCGTTATGTGTCTTCCCAAGGTTTCTCAAGGCATAGATGCGATTTGGGTTATTGTTGATAGATTAACCAAGTCTGCCCATTTCTTGCCCATACGTGAGACTTATTCCCTTGAACGTCTTGCTAGTATGTACGTGAATGAGAGTGTGAGATTGCACGGCATGCCAGTATCCATAGTTTCGGATCGTGACCCAAGATTCACTTCACGATTTTGGGTTAGCTTGCGAGAAAGCTATGGGCGCAGTTCTGATTGATTTCGGCATACCATCCTCAAACAGACGGACAATCAGAGAGGACTATTCAAACCCTTGAAGATCTATTAAGACTTTGTGTCCTAGATTTTAAAGGAAGTTGGGATAAGTACTTGCCACTGGTGGAATTCTCCTACAACAACAGTTATCAAGCAAGTATAGGTATGGCTCCATTCGAGCGTTGTATAGACGAAAGTGTCGTTCTCGATTATCTTTGGGGCGAGGTGGGAGCAAAGCAACGTTGTTGGGACCGAAATTAAATACGCATGACTATAGAAAAGATCCAAATGATTCGACAATGTATTCAAACCTCACAAGATCGACAAAAGAGTTATGCTGATCTTCATAGAAAGGACATGTGAGTTTAATATTGGAGATCATGTATTGTTACGTGTTGCTCCATGGAAGGGAGTTACAAGATTTGAAAAGAGAGGAAAGCTCAATCCACGATTTGTTGGTTCATTTGAGATTCTTGACCGAATAGGAAATGTGGCCTATAGACTCGCATTACTTCCAAGTATGTCTCGTGTTCATAACATTTTTCTAATATTCATGCTTTGTAAATATGTGAAAGACCCGAACCATATTATTGCGTTAGAACCAGACGAGATAGCCGAAGATTTAACGTACGAAGAAGTACCTGTTAAGATATTGGATAGGAAAGTGAAAGTAATATGCACACAAGCCAATCATGTTTGATGATAAAGCATATACTTTGTAACAATCTTATTCATTTATTAATAAAAAGTATTAATTTATTAAAGGCTTTTAATTATCTACATGATGCTGTTTTATAATATGTGATAAACCCATAGTTTTAAGCAATGCTTTTAGAATAATGATGATGATCATTCTAATGAGATCTAAATTCTTTGAAAGCTTAAAACTAAAATAGTTCCCAATCGTTGGATTACTAAATTGGGGATTAGTGAATCCGGATAGATTGGTACATCGTTGCTTGCTCATTGGATGAGGATGATTGATCTCATGATCATTTGTGTGGAACACTAAAAGCAAGTATGTAGGTGCTTATTAGAGAATAAGTTCATTTGAGCGTTGGCTCGCTAAGGAATACCTAATGGAGTTTTACTTGCTTTGTCGATAGGAATTCTGTAGTGATAGTAGTACAAGTGATCCTTGGACTTGAGATCATCATAGTATCTTGTGTATGATGAGTTATACTTTGACTTATTCCTTAAGACCCTTAGGGTATATCAAAGGGTATGCTTGGGTATAATAAGTTGTACATGGAGATAATGTATGATCGATAAAGAATCTACCACTTCTTATAAAGAGAGAAATGTCTATGTGATTCGATAAATGACAACCCAGTAGTCCTTGACCAATGGCGAGAATGAAATTAGAAAGGAGTTTCTAATTTGCATTATTTGAGTTGTGCATTTAAGAGTCGAAATACATATAATTAAATAAAATAAGACTTGTGTAATTCCATGTCTTATATTTAATTGGGACATTGTATGGTGGAAGGATTGAATTATGCGGTAACTATTTACTCAAAGGTTCTTTAATGATTAATGTTGAAATCTATATTATCTGGAAAGTGTTGATCATTTGGGAGGCTTATCCCTATTGTAGAATAAATATTATTTATTTAAATAAATTAATTGTTTAATTTATTTATTTAAATAAGATTAAATTATTCTAATTGATTTATTCTGAACCGGTTTAATATGGAGAACCTAAAGGGTCACACCATAAAAGGAAGAATAATTATTTAAGAAGTTAATGGCATAATAATAATAATAATATAAGTATATTTAATTTAATCTATGGTGATAGAATAAATTAAATAGCTTAATATTATTATTTAATATTTTAGAAATATTAAATATAAATTAATAAGAGGAGTCTTATTAATATTATTACAATTATTATTATTTTAATTTCTAAAAGAGTTTAGGAATTAATTTAATATAAATACTCTCATTTATTCCTAATAGGATTAGGAGGAAAAATTAATTAAAGGAGTTTAATTAATTATCCCTAATAAGATTAGGGAGCCCTTTAATTAAAAGGGTTTAATTAAATAATACCTTATTTTTAATAGGGTTACTTGATATCTTTATAAGAGAGTCTTATATCGGATATTAAACATACGTTATTCGAAGTTGAAAATCGCCCCTTTTCTATACGAGATAGGAAAAACTAGGGTTTGAGCCAATACCCTTCTTCTTGAAAATTCTTTTTCCTTGGTGGATCACCTCTGAGGCCAAACACTTGGGTGGCTAACGTTGATCGAAAGGAAGGAACCAAACCCGGTGGATTCAGTTGAGCGAAAAGGATTGGAGGTGAACTTGTACACGAGGAAGCTCGATCTTCAGGTATGTTTTTATTCATCTTTTTCGTTTAATTAATAATTGTGCATAAAGGGTGATCCGGGTATATGGTTTGTAAAATTTTAAACTCGATTTTTACGTTTTAGCATTATTTTGCAATTTGATTGCGTTCTTGAATATTACAAACCTAACAGTGACATCAGAGCCAAACCTTTATGTGAATTATTAATTATTTTAATTTGATATGTATATTGATATGTGTTTAGAACAATTTAATTGGGCATAATTTTGTTGTATAAATAAAAAAAAAAAAAAAAATTCATGAATTGAATCATTTAATGTGGTCTGCGAATCTTTAAATTTAAAAAAAAAAAAAAAAAAACCAAAACCGGGCCATTTTTTTTTAAAAAAATCGTAAACATTTTATTATGTTATTCAAGGGAGTCCATGTTAAAGACCTGAACTTGAATAGTTTCTTATTAAATGGGCCACGTGGGATTTCATGTAATGCTTGAACAAGGGATTTCATGTAATGCTTGAACAAGAGAATTGGCGAGGAGCATTATATATATATATGCGTATATATAAGCAAGATGAGGTGATTATATATATAATATATATTAACGTATATATATATTTATATATATATATAATTTATATAATTAAAATAAAATATTTATTTTAATCTTAAAATAAAAGTTTATTTTAATTTTAAAATAAAAAGTTTAATTTAATTTTAAAATTAAATTTCATGCTAACTAATTAGAGTTGGAATTGGATTCCATGATAACTAATTGGAGTTCAAATTGGATTTCATGTTTCCTTAAATAAAGGAGTTTATTTAGATATGAAATAAAGATTTCATATTATTCAAAATAAAAGAGTTTATTTGTGAATAGAAAAAAAGAATCATCTTTCCTTAAATAAAGGAGTTTATTTAGATATGAAATAAGATTTCATATTATTCAAAATAAAGGAGTTTATTTGTGAATAGGAAAAAGAGAATAAAAGTGTTTCCTTTAATAAAGGAGTTATTTTTTTTATATACATGAATTGGATTCCATAATTAATTAAAATAAAGGAGTTTATTTTGATTAAAGATTTTGATTAAAATAAAATAGTTTATTTTATTCAAAATTGGATAAATTAAAATAAAATAGTTTTATTTTGATTTAAATTTGGATTAAAATAAAGGAGTTTATTTTGATTCAAAATTAGATTTTATACTAACTAAATTTGCCCATTAAATGATATCAATATATATATTAAATGTTTATTATTCATAAGATGAATGTTATTTATTGATGCGTATGATGATGTGTATGATAATAAATGGGATTGATTATGGACTATTGACCATGTGATTGAATTTTATTTTAGTTGGATGCATGAATGTATGGGTTTTATTAAATGGGGTCTGCGTACCTCGTCTTCTCTAATTTTTTTAATGTAAATTCTATCTCCTCTCTATGTACTTCCCTTGGCTTTGATCAAGGTTTCTATTTATTTTAAATAGTTTTGTAATAGGAATAGTTAGAATTAATTTTGAAAAATTGGAGATCAAGGAGCGAGGCGCTTGAAGACCCGTTTGTAATGGAGCCCTGTTTTAAATGTAATAGTTATATTTAAATATTATTTCTTGCAACCCTAGGGTTTGACCTTTTTGGTTCACTTGGTGGCTCTAGTGAACGAAACTAGAATAAAAGTCCATAATCAATCCAGTAGAATATAGTATTCTATATATGCATGCTTATACTATATATATATATATATATGCAAACATGCTTTACATGTTAATTAATATAATGGCGTATTTTATATATATATATATATGCAATGCGCTAAACAAGATGAGACAAATTAATAACAAACCCTCAATTTTTATATTAAGTCCTAAAGCGTTCAAAGATATTTGGAATATCGAGCGTCAGCCTTCTAGCATGATAAAATTAATAGAGTATTAAATATTTAATATGAGTTTGTTGTGTCACCACAAGGCAAGTATTAAGTATTTAAGATGTTAATTTATCACATTTGATGCTTATAAAGAAAATTGAACAATATTGTTTTGTTGTGTCACCACAAGGATGATATTTTCTTTTTTGAATATGGAGTGCTAGGTCGGACTTAACTTGGATAATTTTGATTCGGATGTGCCACCACTTGATCAAAATAATCTAAGAGGCAAAAGAAAAGGAGTTGCATAGTTGATGTAATTGACAAAAGTTGTCTACCTATTTATTTATATATAGTTTGTTGTGTCACCACAAGGCTATATACATTTGAAATGGGATCCTTATTCTCACTAGCAAATCTTTAATTAGATTTTGCCGAACTATATAAGTGAGGTAATATAGTTTGAAGAAAATAGTGGGAGATACCAATTTAAAACAAGACATAATTTATTTTGGTAATTAATAAAAGAATGTATGTTAAAATATTGTTAATTACAAATTCATTTCTGAGAATTTTACAATGTCTAAAATTACTATCAACTTTATGAAGCATATTAGATGCTAAATTAATCGGGCCAAGATTAAGCGGATTGGTTAAGGAATTTGAGAATAGTTCTCATAGGTGAAAAGCTATCTTATGTCCTTAATCCGCCTATCCTGCAATGGTTGCGAGATAATGCCTCTGAGGAAGAGATTGCTACTTTTAGAAAGTGGCAAGATGATGCCTGATTGGCTCGATGCATCATGCTCGTATCCATGAGTAACAAGCTTGACGTCGACTGAAACTATGGATACTTCTACTATATTCCTGCTTGCGTCAAGTAGTTGATGGTGAGGAAAGTAGGGGTGATAGATATCGAGATATCTAAGGAGCTCTTCCGATCTAGAATGGCCAATGGCACTATAAATACAGATAAAAAGTTCTTAACATAATCAATATGATTAATCAATTAGGACAACTGGTTTTGTCATGGATGGAGAGTTGAGCCAAGATTTGATCTTGCACTCACTCCCGAACTCCTTTCACAATTGTTGTGAATTTTTCATATAAACAAGCTAGATATCGAAACCTGATTTGATTTGCTTAACATATTGAAAAATGATGAGAGTCACTTTCAACCAAGAAAGACCATGTCTTCTTGGTAGGGGCCAAAGGATCTTTTGAAAGAAGAGCGATTCAAAGAAGGTATATAGAAAGGCAAAAAACAAAGGATAATAAGAACAAAAGCGTCACGGATAGCAAAGGAGTTTGCTTCCACTGCAATAAGCTTTGGACAACTGGAAAGAAGCTGCAGAAGCATCTTGCGAGAGGCTAACCAAAGAAGCTTAGTGAAGTTTGGTTTACAAATACAATTTTGTTCATGATTGAAAATAATTTTTCTTTAAGTCGAGGTTCTACTTGGGTATTGGATCTGACTTTGGTTATCATAAATATAGATTTATGAAGGGACCAAGCGAAGTAGAAAGTTAAACAAGGTAAGTAATCCTATGTGTGGGAAATGAAGCAAAGGTTCTTTGCATATTAGCCATAGAAACTTATAGTTTAGCAATGCCTACGGGCAAATCTATTAAGTCGATAAGTTGTTATTGTATTCTGTTCTTGTTAAAAATATTATTTCCATTTTATTGTTGAACAATGAAATCTTTGGTATTATAATTAAGAACAATTGTTGTTCTATTTATAATAATAATGTTTTGTATAAAATTTGGAATATCACTTAATGGATTTTGTATACTTGACTTATGTAAAAATTATTTTGCAAATTGAACAAACTAGTATAAGAAAAGGAGATGATCATTCAAAGAGTTGAATGTGTGTATTTGCTGAAATACAATTGTGAATTATTTGAAAGGTTCAAAGAATTCAAAAATGAAACAAATTGGCAAAGTATTAAGATTCTTTGATTAGATCAAGGAATAAATACTTGTGCAATAAGTTTCTAGATCATCTCAAATGGTTTTCTCATAATGGACACATCTCGATCTGCAATAATTGATTGATGTATCTGAATGAAAAATCGTACCTTGTTGGACATAGTGCGGTCCATAATGATTTCTACCGACATTCCGGTATCCTTATGGGATAATGTCCTAGAAATGGTACGCATATCTACGAAAAGGTAACCTCAAAATCCATTGAAGACTCCATAAAAGTTATGGATGGGAAGGATTCCTAATCTTAAGTATGTTAAGATAAGGGGTTGTCCAACTTATGTGAAAAGGTTTCAAAGGATAAGCTTGGGACAAGATTTGACAAATCTGATTTGTGGGACATCCTAAAGTAAGTTTAGGGTAAATGTTCTATAATCCTACTTAGCAAAAGGTGCTTATTACGAAACACGCTTCCTTCTAAGATAAAGGTGTTTATCATTGAAAGGGGCTAGTGGGAGGATAATAGATCTTGAAGAGTTCAAGAACCACAAAACACTATAAGTCAAATAAAAGGAACACATGTAGATAGACCTATTGTACCACAAGCTGAATCGTAAATGCGAAATAGTCTTGAAGATACCTAGGAGGTATGGATTCATCATGGATGATGATGATGATGATGATCCGATTACGCATCATAGAAGATGATGATCGAGTTATATCTACGATGATGTAAGACTTCTAGTGTGTATAAAAATAAGAATGAACCTAAAGTGTGTCATTCGGGGAGCGTCTTGAAATTTCTAGTATTATATGTTGATATACTACGGATGAGGAATTACATACCAATGCTACAATCGGTAAAAGATAAAGTTGTCTAAACATTCCTCCATGAATGATTTGGAAGAGTATCTTAATTGGGGATATAAATCTATATAGATAGATTTAAGAGGATGCTCAACTTAACCCAAGGAGCGTATATTCATTTGATGCTAAAGTCGTTTAGCATGGCAAACTCGAAGAGATGTCTCATGTCGATGAGCTATGGAGTGTATCTCTCTTAATAGTCCCCACAGGACTCACGAAAGAGAGGTCGCATGAGTGACAATCATGTATGCAATGAAATGTATGAGACACGATGTTGATCGGTCATATTATGGAGAAGTTCACTATGAGTCGGTGAAAAATATCTTAAAGTGCTTAACTTAGGCACTAAGGATGTGATCATATTCATGGTGGGTCTAAATTAAAACTAGAGGGCTTAATGACTCAAGTTTTTCGAGACGGACCAAGATGACGAAAAAATCCACTTTAAGGTAAAGGGTTACCTTGAGCGAGTGGTGCGATGAATTGGAAAGGTTCCAAACAACAAAAAGAGTTCTTTGGTTTAGTGATAAAGACAAAGTATATAGCTATAAATGAAGTTTGCAAGTTGATTGTTTGGATTAAAAGTTCATTCTGAGAACTAGGAATAGTTCTAAGTCTCATCTTGGATCTAAACATGTGTTGTGGCACTTTCATTTGATTATAAGAATCATTGAAGATGGGAAATCACTATAGAGATGGTGGACTCTCAAGAACAACATTACATATCCATTAACTAAAGCTTATCCAACAATGGGATAATCGTCACTTAGAGAAGAAGAGTATGAGATACCATGACGATTGGCTTTAGTGCAAGTGGGAGATTGAAAGTAATATGCACACAAGCCAATCATGTTTGATGATAAAGCATATACTTTGTAACAATCTTATTCATTTATTAATAAAAAGTATTAATTTATTAAAATCTTTTAATTATCTACATGATCTTTGTTTTATAATATGTGATAAACCCATAGTTTTAAGCAATGCTTTTAGAATAATGATGATGATCATTCTAATGAGATCTAAATTCTTTGAAAGCTTAAAACTAAAATAGTTCCCCAATCGTTGGATTACTAAATTGGGGATTAGTGAATTCGGATAGATTGGTACATCGTTGCTTGCTCATTGGATGAGGATGATTGATCTCATGATCATTTGTGTGGAGACACTAAAACAAGTATGTAGGTGCTTATTAGAGAATAAGTTCAATTTGAGCGTTGGCTCGCTAAGGAATACCTAATGGAGTTTTACTTGCTGTCGATAGGAATTCTGTAGTGATAGTAGTACAAGTGATCCTTGGACTTGAGATCATCATAGTATCTTGTGTATGATGAGTTATACTTTGACTTATTCCTTAAGACCCTTAGGGTATATCAAAGGGTATGCTTGGGTATAATAAGTTGTACATGGAGATAATGTATGATCAATAAAGAATCTACCACTTCTATTAAAAGAAGAGAAATGTCCTATGTGATTCGATAAATGACAACCCAGTAGTCCTTGGCCAAGACAGAATGAAATTAGAAAGGAGTTTCTAATTTGCATTATTTGGAGTTGTGCATTTAAGAGTTGAAATACATATAATTAAATAAAATAAGACTTGACAGTAATTCCATGTCTTATATTTAATTGGGACATTGTATGGTGGAAGGATTGAATTGTACGGTAACTATTTACTCAAAGGTTCTTTAATGATTAATGTTGAAATCTATATTATCTGGAAAGTCGTTGATCATTAGGGAAAGCTTATCCTATTGTAGAATAAATATTATTTATTTAAATAAATTAATTATTTAATTTATTTATTTAAATAAGATTAGAATTATTCTAATTGATTTATTCACAACCGGGTTTAATATGGAGAACCTAAAGGGTCACACCATAAAAGGAAGAATAATTATTTAAGAAGTTAATGGCATAATCGTAATAATATGTTAAGTATATTTAATTTAATCTATGGTGATAGAATAAATTAAATAGCTTAATATTATTATTTAATATTTTAGAAATATTAAATATAAATTAATAAGAGAGTCTTATTAATATTATTACAATTATTATTATTTTAATTTCTAAAAGAGTTTAAAATTAATTTAATATAAGTACTCTCATTTATTCCTAATAGGATTAGGAGGAAAATTAATTAAAGGAGTTTAATTAATTATCCCTAATAAGATTAAAGAGCCCCTTTAATTAAAAGGGTTTAATTAAATAATACCTTATTTTTTAATAGGGTTACTTGATATCTTTATAAGAGGAGTCTTATATCGGATATTAAACATACGTTATTCGAATTCAAGAAGAAATCGCCCTTTTTCTATAGAGATAGGAAAAACTAGGGTTTGAGCGAATACCCTTCTTCTTGAAAATTCTTTTTCCTTGGTGGATCACCTCTGAGGGCCAAACACTTGGGTGGCTAACGTTGATCAAAGGAAGGAATCAAACCCGGTGGATTCAAGTTGAACGAAAAAAGGATTGGAGGTGAACTTGTACACGAGGAATCTCGGATCTTCAAGGGTATGTTTCTTATTCATCTTTTCGTTTAATTAATAATTGTGCATAAAGGGTGATCTGGGTATATGGTTTGTAAAAATTTTAAACTCTGATTTTTACACGTTTTCGCATTATTTTTGCAATTTGATTGCGTTCTTGAATATTACAAACCTAACAGAAAGAGCATGTCCTACGCATCAAGGTTATACCACAAGTTAAGGTTTTGTGGAGAAACCATGTTATTGAAGAAATGACCTGGGAGTTGGAATCAAAAATAAAAACGAGGTATCCTCACCTTTTTGAAACACCGATTCATGTATGTCGATTTCGAGGCGAAATTTCATAAGGAGGGAGGTTGTAAGACCCCAACTTATTATAAATAAAATTGAATTTTCTCTAATTATTAGTGTGAATAATAAGGTATTAATTTGATATATTTCTCTAATTATGGGTGAAATATGCAAATTTTGCAAAATATGCAAGTGGTTATAAAATAATCATTGTTGTCGGGAATATTCGTTTGGTGCGTGGAATATTCTTGTTGTTTGGGGAATATTAAATACGGCAGTAGCGATCATTTTAGTGGGCCCCATAACGTAATAAGCATCCGGATGAAGAAAATGACAAGTTTGAGTTTTTATAAATAACGGCGTAGTTATTCTGAGATTAACCTTTGTTGGAATACCCGTTGGTTAAAATACGATGTCTGGCGTGGATGCAGCGGTATTGATGAATTATTGATCCTTACATAAGAAGGCACTACTCGATAATTATTACGATGAATTCTTTATTCAATACTTTATTTTATTGATTCAATAATTGTTGCGTTGATATTTTATATTATTGTTGTTTCAATAATTGTCAACTGCCACAAGATTTCCCATTATCGGATCAATAATTCATATTATTTGAATAATATTATTAGATAGCATTATTATTGGCGATGTCTAGAAAGTTACATCGAGGAGAGGTTTGGTCACCTAATTGCGGCGCCAAGATGAGGATAAATTCTTATTGGAAAACCCCTCTTTCACGGAGCGGCTTTGGTTGTCATAAATAAATGTGATTACGTAATATTATTTGTGAATAATTAATTATTGATTCATATGATAAGGAAATATTTATTTTATGTGGATATAAATGTTGGATATATTTATTGTGGTTAAAAAATGAAGGAATTAATGTTGAGGTGTTTTATCAGTATTTTGTCGGATTGGAGGTATTAAAAATCAAACAAGTGGTTTTTGAGATATATTGCAGGAGTTATAATTTTTAATCCGACCGTTGGATCGTTGTAATTTTTGGATATGTTATACATATATAAGTTAAGTATATGTCCACAAATTTTGAACCGTTAAAAATGAACGTATGATATTTTATGAATTTTAAGAGGTGATTGATTCGGAAATTAGGTTTATAAATGATTTTGGTGGAAAATTTTAGAATTGGTGGGCCCCACTTGTGGTTGGTGAAGAAATGTGCTGAATTTTATTTCAAATGTGGTGGGTGGGAATAGTAGCGAGTAAAAAGCCATCGGAGTTGCGGTCGAGTCTGCTAACATTTTTCGTATAAATAGAGGGCTAAGTTAGAATTGAAAATCATACCAGAAACATAAGCTTTCTTTCTTTCTCTCTCTAGATTATTGAGTGTATTTTGTGAGTATTTAGATACTTTGTGAGTTTCTATTCATCAGTGAAAGTTTCCTTCAGCCTTATACCGATATTCCGATCAGAAGTACTGATATTTTGAGGTAAGGGATGTTATTTCTTCTTAAATGATATTATTTTCTTCAATATCATTATGCCGAAATATTGGTGAAAGTTTTTAACAAATTTGGAACTTTTTGTGTCGGGGTTATTATTCACGTATACGGCACTATTCACGTATACGACACTATTCACGAATATGGTACTATTCACCAAAAAAAATGAAATTTTCTTCTTTTTGTCCAAGATGTCTATTATGGTTACTATCTTTGATTGTATCCATGTTTTGATCTTTATTCTTTAATTTTGCTTCAAAATTAGTTATTATGGAGTATTATTGACCTTGGATAAATTGTTATACGAATCCCTACTACTTGTCCTTCTGTATCACGGGATTCATTTTCTTTAAAATATTTTTCATCATCCTCAGTCCTAAATGATGATATTACTAAATATCTTTGGCCTGTAGTGCAAAGATAAATGATTAACTGATGAATATCTTTGGCCCGTAGTGCATAGATGAACAGGTGTTGAGATGAACATGACCAACTGGTGATACAAATGAATATCTTTGGCCTGTAGTGCAAAGATGAATATTTGATTAAAGATGTATATTGATTGTTGTTACAGGGATAAAATATTGATGATGGACTTTTAAATCTTAGAAGATAGTAGAACTCGATCTCTACTTGACTCTTCTAATGGATTCTTTATTTTTATTGCGGTTATTGATCTAAAACTTGTTGTCTATTATATTTTATCAGATTTTTCCCTGTTGAAAACTAATGATAATTTGTTGTATATTATCTTAGTCATAATATTCTTTACTGGGCTAGTTGAGCTCACCCTTTTCCTTTTTGTTCCATTTTTTTTCTAGTCGGGGTATGGAGTGATGGTTCTAGAAAGATGTTTTAGCAGTCCTCACTATTTTTGTAAAATAGTGTTTGAATAATTGTAACGAGGACTTATTTGAGTGTGGATATTGTCTAGAAGACAATATTTGTATTTTAACTCACAGTATGTGTTGTCGTATTTTGCACAACAATTGTATTATTGAAGTTGTAGTTTGTTTTTACGTACCATGTATTTGGCGACTCGGAATGGGTGTTGTATACCTATTTTGGGGCATCACAGTTTCATAAGTACAACCTCGAAGTTGAATCCGACCAAAGTCGCCTTTGGCGTTAAATCGAGTAGTTGCTAGGATTTCTAGTCAGCCACAAAGGGATTGAGCTGGACCCCACCAAAATCCAGGCCGTCACGAAAATGCCCATTCCTCAGACAGAGAAGGAAATACAAGGATTTTTGGGAAGAATCAACTTCATTAGCAGGTTCATTTCTCAACTCACCGCAACCTGTGAGCCAATCTTCAAGCTGTTAAGGAAGAACTCCTCCATGAAATAGAAAGATGATTGCCAGAAGGCCTTCCTTACGATCAAAGAGTAGCTAGTTAAAACTCCCATTTTGATACCACCCAGGGATGATGTTCCCATGTTCATGTACTTGTCCATAAGTGACAATGCCATGGGCTGCATACTGGGACAGAAAGACGATAGAGGCCAAGAACGAGCTATCTATTACCTCAACAAAAGATTCAACAACAGTGAACACAAGTACACTCTGGTTGAGAAGACTTGTTGTTCTTTAGCATGGGCTTCCATGAGCACTATAAAAAAATGGGCCTTTAGCAAAGATTTTTCGGGCAACGACTTTATAAGTCGTTGCTAAAAGTATATGTTTAGCAACGAAATTTGTCCTTCGTTACATATTGTGTCAGGTTTTCACTTTTTGCAACCAAACTCATAAGTCGTTGCAAAATTTCATTGCTAATTCATTGGCGGGAAAAAATTTCGTTAAAAATTCGTTGCAAAATTTTTGTCCACTTGCTTTCCCGTCATCGTGGGCAACGAAAGTTTTTTTGTTGCTAAAAATGGGGCTTTAGCAATGATTTTTCAGGCAACGACTTTATAAGTCATTGTTAAAAGTGTATGTTTAGCAACGAAACTTGTCCTTCGTTGTAGATTGTTCATTCGAACTTTCACTTTTTTGCAATGAAATTCATAAGTAGTTAGATAATAATAAAATTTCTAACCACTTGATTTCTCCTCATCGTGGGTAACAAAAGTTTTTTGTTGCTATATTTAGTTACCTAATATGAACCATATTCATTAATAGCAACAATTTTTTATTTTAATTTAATATATTTTCTACAACTTTTTGCAACGACTATTAAAATGTTGCCTTAAATTAAGATAATAATAATAATAATAATATAATAATAATAATAATAATAATAATAATAATAATAATAATACTAATAATAAAATAATAATAACAATAATAATAATAATAATAATAATAATAATAATAATAATAATAATAATAATAATAATAATAATAATAACAAAGAATAATAATAATAGTACTAATAATAATAAATGTAATAATAATAATAATAATAATAATAATAATAATAATAATAATAATAATAATAATAACAATAATAATAATAATAATAATAATAATAATAATAATAATAATAATAATAATAATAATAATAATAATAATAATAATAATAATAATAATAATAATAATAATAATAATAATAATTAAAATAATAATAGCACTAATAATATTAATAACAATAATAATAATAATAATAATAATAATAATACTAATAATAATAATAATAATAATAATAATAATAATAATAATAATAATAATAATAATAATAATAATAATAATAATAATAATAATAATAATAATAATAATAGTAATAATAATAATAATAATAATAATAATAATAATATTCATAATAATAATAATAGTAATAATAATAATAATAATAGTATTAGTTGTACTAATAATAATAATAATAATAATAATAATAATAATAATAGTACTAATAATAATAATAATTATAATAATAATAATAATAATAATTATTATTATTGTTATTGTTATTATTATTATTATAATAATAATAATAATACTGAATACTAATTCTTGCAAAATAATAGAAACTCTAGGCCCAGGTGCTCGAGTGGGCATTGGATCAATATTCCAAATTGTAGGTCTTGTGTGCGAATCTGTGCATCAACATATTTTTTGGGATAAAGTTCAATATTCATACGTCACTTGATCACATATGATATGTACGTATGTGTATATACATAATCTTTTTAAAATTTCTTATTAAACTAAATAAAATACTAAACAAATCTCAACATTAAACTAAATAATATATTATATACCTAATATCATTAAAATATCATTTTCTTTCTCAAAACTAAATAACCATTAAGTTAATTAATACTTTTCTTATAAAATAATTAACTAATATAAGTTAACATCTCTTACAAATTTCCTATCTTTCATTTACCTCATTTTATATATACATATATATATATATATATAACAAAAAATTCATTACATGAATATTACCACATAACACAAATTATCTTTCTTATATATTTTTTATTTATCAAAATAATTCAATTGTAAGTTCCTTTTTTAGATTATTATATATATATGTGTATATATATATATATATATGTGTGTGTGTGTGTGTGTGCACGCGTGTGTGTGTGTGTGATATTAATAATTTCTATGACGTTTCTCTTACTTTATTATGACATTCATGCATTTATATGTATTAAATTATAATTATATTCATTGAATTTGAACATGTACTATTATAATTTTGTACTTTATATTTAAAAATTATAAGTTGATGTCCAATGTACTTTTGAAATGACCAACCAAATTAATTTGGATAAGATCGCATCTTGACTTGTTATATACTTGTATTGATTTATCTAATTTTTAATTATACAATTGTAATTATTGCAACTATTTAAAAGATATCACTAATAACTCATTGGAATGAGTTATTTAAAAGATATTACTCCCTCCGTCCCAAATTATCTGCTGTTTTAGCAAAAAAAATTTGTCCCACAATATCTGCTTTTTCAAGATTTCAATGCATTTGTACCCTTTGTTTTCTAAGTTTGCCCCTTTACCCTAATTATTGATAGTCATTACTCATTCAAGCCTCTCCTCTTTTTAAGCATCCTTTTCATATTCCCACCAATAAGATGTGATTGCCAAAGTTATGCTTCTTAAAAGACCTTCATGGCACACTCTTCCATGGACAATCTCCTTTTACTAAAGCCTTAATTGCAAAAAACAAAAAATCAGCACATAAGGGTATTTTAATATTTTTATCACACATATTTGTATGTGTGTGAAACTCTAGAACAACAGATAATTTGGGACATAGGGAGTACTATTTAAATATTAATCCTTGCAAAATAATAGCAACACTAGGCCCAGGTGCTCGAGTGATCATTGGATCAATAATCCAAATTGTAGGTCTTGGGATCGAATCATTTAGAGTTTATGCCCTAGAGGCCAATTATTTGATATAATTGCTTAACGTTTTGATATTATATTTGATTGAATAAATGAATGATTTTATTATGGTTTTATTTACTGCGTTATATAAATGTTAACATAATAAAAATCCTTAGAATATTGATACAAATTATATAGTTTCAAGTATGTGACTTGAACATGAGATTATATATTTACAATTAGTATCATTGTTCTTAAATGTCCCTAGTCGAGTATCATTGTTGATGGGACAACAATGATGCATTAAGACTAGTATGTGGATTGACTGATGACCAAATCTCATTGGTCATAAATATATGAGATATTAAGTCGATGCGTAGATACGTGTTGAAAACGATGTCTTTGACGGACCCACCATGAGAATTCTATGTGGAGCATTATGCGAAGTGTCATTAGCAATTCTCATAGTGACAATGATGTAATGGTCCTCTGACCTGAAATCACTATATTTCTTCACGAGAATTTATGTACTTTGATATCATCAAATGTCACCTTTAATAGGGTGGACTATAAAGGTGATTATTGGGTACATCATGAATCGTGTGAGGAATATGAGTGATCTAGATGGAATTTAACCCTCCTATGTATTAGGGGTGATATCCATAGGCCTCTTGATTGAGTAGGACTATGAAATCCATGGCCATGCTCAAATAGTGATTTGTTTCATATAGTCTACTCATTGATCGAGAAAACTTCGAGTTAAATTATGAAGAGTATGACACGTTCCATGACTCGAGTTTAATCTAGGATATTAAGGTTAAAAGGATTAAATTACATTGAAACATTGGTCACTAAAAGGTTGCATCGAATCATCGATCTTATTATTACTTGGGTAGCGATGATGCATTACTAGATGCAGCTCACTTTGTTTATAATTTTATAATATGATTTTAAAATTATTGCCAGCGTAATAATAACCTATAGGTCACACACACATAGAGCGTAATTAAAAGGAATTAATTTAAATTATAAAGATTTAAATATGTCGATATGATTGATAGTATTTAAATTACAATTTAAATTAATAGGATAATTTATATATAGGTATATTAATTAAGTAAGACTTAATTAAGATATATATATAAATTATATTTTATTAAAAATTAGGTTTTGAATAATTCCTTTTAATACGCTATATATATGATATGTAGCGACCATTTTAGGGATTATTCATTAACTTAAAAACCCTAATAGCTCTTAGAGAGAGACTAGAGAAAAATAGTTTTGAAAATCCTCATCCTTGGTGGCTAATCTGCGTTTCCTTCTTCTGCTAGATCGTAGGGGCGATTAGTGTGGAAGCGTTAATGTGAATCTGCAGTAGAGAGCGTGATCCGTTTGAATTAACGTTGGAGATTCGATAGCATCGATTCTAGCTTTAACAATCGGTATAATTTCTAACCTCTGAATTAATTGAATTTTTCGCATGGATCTGTTTTTAGGGTTTGAATTGCCTTTAATTGGTTTATTTCCATTTGCGTTTCTATCTAGAAACCCAGCGGTGGTATCAGAGCTACTTGCTTGAAAGCGATTAATTGAGATAACGTGTTTAATTGTTTTCGATATATATGATATGTGATGATACAATTTTACGATGCAAAATTGATTATATTGTTTTCGATATATATGATATATGATGATACAATTTCTTGAACTATTAATTGAGTATATGATATTACATAATCGACATATTACATATTATGAATATCGATAATAGATATGCATGTATATGATGTTACATTAATTGAGTATATGATGTTACATAATAACATATTACGTATTATGAATATCGATATTAATAGATATGCATGTATATGATGTTATTTATTAATTGTATCTTATATGGCGTAATAACGATATACAACTTATGTTCTAATTGGATTAGAAGTATGCGATTCGATTTAATATGATTAATTGAAGCTGGACATATATGATATGTCTTTGGTGTATTGTTATTATGACTATTTTGGTGGATTAAATATATGATTAAAACTATTTGAGAGATTCATATGGAAAAATTCTGAGATGATTGTTTATTGGTTCGGAGAGACCAGACCATGGACCAGGTTGATTGAGGACCCCCCCCTTGGACCCCCCGTGTAAATGGCGTACGATGATGTCGTGTCCCCTATATATTATATATAGTTTTCTTTAATTATATATAAATTGTTATGTGCTTATTGTGATATGCATGGTGCACTGATTATGGCCTTTTGACCCATAGGTTAGTGGTTTTTGGTTTTGAAATACGGCTTGCATGTAGTGCCTTTCTATAAATTCTAATGTAATATTCTCTTCTCATCTAAATCCCCTCGAATGTAACTTCGAGGTTTCTTTATGTCATGTAATAATCTATAATCGATGAAGATGTCAAGATGGAGAACACGATGGAAAGATGATGATGGAGAGGAGGCACATGCTTGAGGAAGATCGAGGAAGCTATTTATTTTAAGATCTTTTACCACCTTAGATTGACCTTGATCTTTCATTAACTTGAAAAGATTGATGATGGGATTGGGCCATAAGCGTGACACATTTAATTTTGCACTTTATTTATGCTTGTATGTGATATGATATGATAAATAATGTGCATGTAATAATAAGATTAAAATTGGTGAGATCTAAATTAATTTATAAAATCCTCGATAAAATATTAAGTCTAAATCGGATGCCTTCCAATGAATAACACTCATCAAGACCTTGATCGATAGATGTAGGTTTGCCAAAGCAAAGTACCCTATTTATCTAGGTAAGATCACGATAGGATAATTGTGATATCAAAGCTGTTAAAATCATTGGGCTGACTTAACTAAGTTATCTCGATAGGATTGTGGACTTAGAGGCATGGAGTTTGGTAGGTACCATTAGATGGACTAGAAACAAATGTTGTTTACCAAACTATCCGGGAGTTATATATGATATAATTGACAAGGGGTTGTCTACCTAAATAATTGTGTTTTAAGAGATTAGCCAAAGCTAACTAACTTAGGCGTAATGAAATATGGATCTTGGCTCACTAGAAAGATTTAATAGAAAATGCTTTCCGAATTAATGGTGAGGGCTATTAATTTGAATAAAATAGTGGGAGGTATATTTTTGAATGTACTATTATCAATTACATAATATCAACTCTGCAATTTGACTTATTATTTTTGCACTTATAAATTGTAGATATCAATGGCAAACAACAACAACACAAAATAGTCTTTCATTCTGATCGATCCTTGAAAAGGACAAAATGAGAGTGGAATTAATTTCCTTGGTTGGCATAGGAACTTGAGGATTGTCCTCAAACAAGGCGCAAGCTATATGTCCTTGATGGGCCCATTCTGCGGCACCGGTTGTCATCCTTGCACCACGTCACGAGACATAATGCTTACAAGAAGCATCAAGATGATGCTCTGGGGGCGTGAGTTGTGTCATCTAGCAACCATGAGCAGCGAGAGCTTGAAGCGACATGAGTTGATGGATGCTTATGAGATGATCGAGCATCTCGAGAAATTGTTTGAAGGCATGCTCGACGGAGAGGTATGATACAAGCAAAGCGTTGTATCAACTTTGCAAAATGGGTGAGCGTGATCCGGTTGGTCCACATGTCTTTGAAAATGATTGGGTATATTGAGTACCTTGATAGGTTGGGTTTTCCAATCACTCAGGAAGCCCAAACGGATCTTGTTTTGCAATCTTTGAACAATGACTACTCTCGATTTGTTATGAACTATCTTATGAATGAAATTGAAAACCCCTTCTTGAGTTGTTGAGCATGTTAAGAACTGCTAGAGAACAACATGAAAAAGCGGGACCCGCTCCCATAATGATGGTGCAAAGGGGAATGCTAAGGGGGGAAATTGGAAAGGCGAAGAAGAAGATAGGATCTAAATCTTTTGCCAAACCCAATTCCAAAACCAAACAGGCTTTAAAACCTAAAGGTGGGGTGGCTAAAGAAGGTGAGTGTCATTACATGAAAAACACAGACCTTTGGAAAAGGAATTATCATGCTTATTTGGAAGAAGTGAAGAAAAGGAAAGGAAATCGACTTGATTCGGGTATATATGTTATAGAAGTCGACTTGTCTACTTCTACATCATGGGTATTGGATCTTTGGATGTGGTTCTCACATTTGTGTTAATGTGCGAGGGACTCAGAAGGAGTAGGACTTTAAGCGAAAGGAGAGTTGACCTACGAGTTGGGAATGGAGCAAAAGTTCTTTGCTGCTTTGGTAGTAGGAACTTATCATTTATCTTTGCCCACTTGGGCTAGTTTTAGAATTAGAAGATTGTTATTTTGTGCTGCTATAAGCAAAAACATTATTTACATTTCTTGTTTGGACAAGAAAGGTTTTCATTTATAATAAAGAACAATCGTTGTTTGTTTTACTTAAATGATATTTGTTATGGTGTTGCACAATTGTTTAACGGTCTCTATATTCTTGATTTAGAAATGCTATCTATAACATAAATACAAAATGATTTAAATCAAATGATTCAAATCAAGCATATCTACTGCCATTGTCGTTTAGGCCATATAAATGAAAAGCATATATCAAACTCCATAAAGATGGGTTCTTGGATTCATTTGATTTTGAATCATATGAAAAATGTGAGTCTTGTTTATTAGGCAAGATGACTAAAGCCCTTTCACTTTGGACACGATGAGCGGGCTAGCGATATATTGGGACTTATACATAGTGATGTATGTGGACCCATGAGTTAGATTAGCAAGAGGTAGGTTTTATTACTTCATTACATTTCTTGGCGACTTTAGTAGATATGGATATGTGTATCTTATGAGACACAAATCAGAATCCTTTGAAAAGTTCAAGGAATTCAGAATGAAGTTCAAAACCAATTTGGCAAAAGCATAAAAGCCCTTGATCCGATCGAGGAGGTGAATACTTAAGCCAAGACTTTGATGACCTTCTAAAGGAGTGTGGTATTATATCACGACTCACTCCACAGGAACACCACAATGGAATGGTGTATCGAGAGGAGGAATCGAACCTTGTTGGACATGATGCGATCGATGATGAGTCATGCGAGATCTTCGATAAGCTTACGGGGTCATGCCCTAGAGGCAATTTGCATTCACATAGCAGTGTTCCTACTGAAAGGCGGTTGAGAAGACACCATATGAGATGTGGATTTGGGAAGCGTCCTAGTATGTCGTTCATGAAGATTTGGGGTTGCGAGGCGTTAAATAAAAGCGTCTGGATTACGACAAAGCTCGGACCCAAAATCGACAAATGTAATTTTGTGGGATACCCAAAAGGAAACAAAAGGGTATTATTTCTACAAACCTTACGAGAACAAAGTATTTGTTGCTCGAACTGGTATTTTTCTAGAAAGAGAATTTGTCTCTAAAGGAAAGCGATGGGAGGAAAGTAGAACTTCGAAGAAATTAGAGAACCACAAAATATCATTGAACTTTGAGTTTGGAGCGTGAGCGGGAACCACAAGATATTGTGGAAAGTGAACTGCTCAAATTACACAAGGCATTAAATAGATCTGGTAGGACACACGCCAGAGCACGAGAGATATTATGGATATCTTGTGACTCAAAATGGCGATGTGATGCTCATAGATCGAGATGAGCACTTCCTACCAAGAAGCTATGAATGGACGGATTAGAAAATGGCTTGAAGCCATGAAATGCGAGATGGACTCCATGTATACTAACCAAGTATGGACTCTGGTTGATCCACTTTAGAAGAGTAAAACCAATCGGTGCAAGTGGGTTTTCAAGAAGAAAAGCAACATGGATGGTAATGTACAAACCTATAAAGGCCATTTGGTAGCAAAAGGTTTCAAACAAATTCAAGGTGTTGACTATGATGAAACCTTCTCTCCGGTGGCAATGGTTAAATCCATCGAGGATCTTACTTGCTATTACGACTTTTTATGATTCAAAATCGGCGGATGGATGTCAAAACTGCTTTCCTTAACGAAAATCTCCTTGAGGATGTGTATATGACACACAACTTTGAGGGTTTTGTCACTCGAAAGGATCTTTGGAAAGGTATGTAAGGCTGCGGCGATCCATTTATGGATTGAAGCGAAGCCTCTCGGAGTTGGAATCTTGATTTGATGAAGCGATCGAAAGAATTTGGCTTTATTAAAATGAAGATGAACCTTGTGTATATAAGAAGGTTAGTGGGAGTCACATTGTATTCCTAGTATTATATGTTGATGACATATTAATTATTAGAATGACATTCCTTCCTTACTGTTTGTAAAAAACATGGTTAGGAAAATGTTTCTCCATGAAAGATTTGGGCGATCTTTGCTACATTTTAGGTATCGGGATCTATAGAGATAGATCGAGAAAAATGCTCGGCCTAAGTCAAAAATACATATATTGATAAAGTGTTGAAAGCAGTTCGACATGCAAGAAAAAGAGAAACTTACCGTGACTCATGGTGTAAAGATCTCTAAGGCCCGATGTCCTAAATCACAAGATGATGAGGAGGCGTATGAGAAAGATCCCTTATGCTTGACAATTGGATCTATCATGTATGCAATGATATGTACTTTCGTCCGGATGTCTCGTATGCTTTGAGCATGGCGACGAGATACCGATCGAATCGGTGAAGGTCACTGGCGATCGAGAGAATATCCTCAAAGTACACGAAAAGGACTAAGGATTCATTCTTGGTATATGGAGGTGAAAACAGGCTGGCGGTAAAGGGTTACCACGGATGCTAGTTTCGGTGACAATGATGATGACTATAAGTCTCGATCGGGTTTTGTGTTTTGCCTTAATGGTGGTCTTTGTTAGGCTGGAAAAGTTGAAAGCGAAGAGCGATGGCGATTCTACAACGGAAATTTGAGTATATTCTTTGCTTCTAGTGCGACGAGAGGAACATATGGATTAAAAGTTCATCAACTGAACTTGGTGTTGTTCAACCATTGTTGATCCGGTTGCTCTATCTTGTGATAATAATGGAGCCATTGCACGAGCTAAGGAACCCGGATCTCACCAACGATCAAGCATATACTTAGGCGGTACCATCTCATCAGTGAAATCATTGATAGAGAGATGTGTACATATAGGAAGAGTGCAGACGGATGATAATGTTGCGAGATCCACGACCAGGCTTTATCGCGGCGAAAGCACGACGGTCACACTAGTTCCATGGGTATTAGATACATGAGTGATTGGCTCTAGTGCAGTGGGAGGCTATTAGAGTTTATGCCCTAGAGGCCAATTATTTGATATAATTGCTTAACGTTTTGATATTATATTTGATTGAATAAATGAATGATTTTATTATGGTTTTATTCTTTGCGTTATATAAATGTTAACATAATAAAAATCCTTAGAATATTGATACAAATTATATAGTTTCAAGTATGTGACTTGAACATGAGATTATATATTTACAATTAGTATCATTGTTCTTAAATGTCCTGATCGAGTATCATTGTTGATGGGACAACAATGATGCATTAAAGACTAGTATGTGGATTGATTGATGACCAAATCTCATTGGTCGTAAATATATGAGATATTAAGTCGATGCGTAGATACATGTTGAAAGCGATGTCTTTGGGCGGACCCACCATGAGAATTCTATGTGGAGCATTATGCGAAAGTGTCATTAGCAATTCTCATAGTGACAATGATGTAATGGTCCTCGACACACGAAATCACTATATTTCTTCACGAGAATTTATGTACTTTGATATCATCAAATGCACTTTAATAGGGTGGACTATAAAGGTGATTATTGGGTACATCATGAATCGTGTGAGAGAAATATGAGTGATCTAGATGGAATTTAACCCTCCTATTTATTAGGGGTGATATCCATAGGCCTCTTGATTGAGTAGGACTATGAAATGCATGGCCATGCTCAAATAATGATTTGTTTCATATAGTCTACTCATTGATCAAGAAAAACTCAGATTAAATTTTGAAGAGTATGACACGTTCCATGACTCGAGTTTAATCTAGGATATTAAGGTTAAAAGGATTAAATTACATTGAAACATTGGTCACGAAAAGGTTGCATCGAATCATCGATCTTATTATTACTTGGGTAGCGATGATGCATTACTAGATGCAGCTCACTTGTTTATAATTTTATAATATGATTTTAAAATTATTGCCAGCGTAATAATAACCTATAGGGTCACACACATAGAAACGTAATTAAAAGGAATTAATTTAAATTATAAAGATTTAAATATATCGATATGATTGATAGTATTTAAATTACAATTTAAATTAATAGGATAATTATATATAGGTATATTAATTAAGTAAGACTTAATTAAGATATATATATATATATATATATATATATTTTATTAAATTAGGTTTTGAATAATTCCTTTTAATATTATATATATATGATATGTAGCGACCATTTTAGGGATTATTCATTAACAAAACCTAATAGCTCTTAGAGAGAGACTAGAGAAAAAATAGTTTTAAAAAATCCTCCTCATCCTTGGTGGCTAATCTGCGTTTCCTTCTTACTGCGAGATCGTGGGGCGATTAGTGTGGAAGCGTTAATGTGAATCTGTAGAGAGGCAGCGATCCGTTTGAATTAGTTGGAGATTCGACGCATCGATTCTAGCTTTAACAATCGGTATAATTTCTAACCTCTGAATTAATTGAATTTTTTCGCATGGATCTGTTTTAGGGTTTTTCGAATTGCCTTTAATTGGTTTATTTATTTCAATTCCATCTCAGCTAACCTCTGAAATTTAATTTTAGAGCTAAATAAATAATGGCCGCTTTATGATGAATGTAGATGACAAATATCCATTATCATCTTGTCTCACATTCCATCTCTCTACTCCATGACTCCATTCATCTTGTTCACAAACCCATCTCTCCACAACAAAGTGGAACCCTAAAAATTAAGTCTTTTCCCCGCTTAAATTGGAACCCTAGAAAGCAATTAAGAAAATTGAAATCTTTTGAGCAAGTAATTTCAGTCTTCGGTTTTCCATTTATATTAATATTTCTATCCTCTAGCCCTAATCTTGGTTTGATTGCCACTATATTTCCCCTATTTTTCCCCTCCCTCTAACAAGCACTAAATTTTTAAGAAGAAGCTTGGTGGTTTGTTGTGGCTGCTTTGTATTCAAATTTCTCCTCCTCCATTATTGATCCTAAATTAAAGGTTAGCTTCTAACATTGTATGTTGACTATTAAGAAACTCAGTCTTATTGGTACGTAATTGTGGGTATTTCATTGTACATATGTTTGATAATAATTAGGAAATACACAATGTGTGTTTGATAAATCGTCTACTTGTAGATAAATATCATTTATATTTACTTTTGTGCATACACTACATGGTCACTTCTTGAAATTGATCAAACTTATCTTTAGTATTCAATCTGAATGGTGTTAACAATGAAAGCTTTATTGTTAATGTGACGCCCCCAAAATTAGGTATACATCACCCATCTTGAGTCGCTTGGATATACATGGTACATAATTTAAATATAACTTAATAATACAAGCTGTAGTGTACAAATACGACAAAACATAAAAACTGTGAGTTTGAATACAAATATTGTCTACTAGAGATTATACAAACTCAAAAGGAGTCCTCGTTACAATTATTATCACACTATTTCACGAATAGTGAGGACTACTAATGCACCATCTAGGACCATCACTCTGTTCCCCGATTAGTCCCAAATTACGTTCTCATTTCCTGAAGAGAACAGTGAAAGAAAGGGTGAGCTCAACTAGCCCAGTAAAAAATATTATGACTAAGATAATGCAGAATAATTTATCGTTAGCCTTCAACAATGTTAAACTGATAAAATATAATAACTATCAAGTTTAACTGCAGCGGAACAAGCAATCCATTAGAAGAGTCAAGTAGGGAATAAAATCTACTATCTTCTATGATTTAAAGGTTTTTCATCACTTTTATCGTTGGGGACTCGACAATAAATAATCCACATCATCAAATCACCCCGCGCTTTTCTGACCAAGGATATTCTTTAGTATCATGACCACAATTATCCATGCACTACGGGCCAAGGACATTCGTGTATTCATTAATGGTCATGATCATGCCAACAATCGTCCATCAATGCACTACTGACCAATGAGGACTTTTATCACCTCATTTGTAACATTACGATCATGATTACAATCAATAATCCTGATCATAATCATACCAAGTCCATCTATGCACTACGAGGCCACGAGATGACTTTCAACAAAATATAAACATGAGGATGATGACAATAATATAAGAATTCAATAAAACAAGTTCAAGAATTAATTTATCCGAGGCCGATAACGTTCAAATTATCAACATGATACTACTTTGTAGAAAAATTCAAGAATGCTAAGAAGAATATTTCCATGAAAAGATCTTTGGATGAAGCGCAAATATCAAGGTTATTACACTAATTTCATGGAGTATAGAAGTCAAAGTTTTAACCAACCGAGTAAAATAAAGAATGGAATAACAAAAGAAATCACCATAAATGCGATAGGCCCTAGAGGCGCATTCAAGTTATTCCGTAATAGAATAATAAATAAATAATAAATAATGGAACCGAGTCGTAAAGCTTGCGACGACGATATTACAGGATATTCCGGCGTAATAATAAAGATATTCCGACGAGAATAATAAAGAAGAATATCAGATGAATGTCACCATGTATAGGGTAGCCAGCGTATCTGAGTTATTCAACGAATAATAAAAATGGAATAATAGAAGTTCTCTTCATGAGTACAACAAATAACATCCCTTACTAGTAAAAAGCTGAATATAAGAGTAGGGAAGTAGCGAGAATACTTTTCTATAGGTTCTCTTATAATTCTCTCTAGAGTTTTAGTGAATTAAGTAAGAAATAATGAAGGAATGAGCTTCTATTTATAGGAAAATGGAATGAATAGTAACTAATTCATAAGCGGTCCAGATTGATTTACTATTAAGCGGATGATTCCATATTGGTTTACTATTAAAACTTAAAACAACGGTCCATCTTGATTTACTATTAAAACTTTAAACCAATGATCCATATTGATTTACTATTATAACTCCACCGGTGATCCATATTGACTTACTATTATATCTTGAACCAACGATGCGAAAAAATTAGCATATCTCCTCATGGAATAATATTGTACCCAAATAAGTAACTGAATGTACAATACTAGAGTGAATAGTAATCGGGTGAATAGTAACTTCGTGAATAGTAACTCATGATTAGTAACTTTCGTGAATAGTAACTCATGAATAGTAACTCATGAATAGTAACTCATGAATAGTACTCAAAACCTAAAAAGTGTCCCGAATACCCGATTGAACAATATATCATATTATGCGAGATGATCTTTTGTAAATAATAATTGAATCAATAATATGAGAGATATGATGCAATTAATTCTTGTAGCAATAATTGTGTATAACTAAGTGACTTCTCACGTAAGCATCAATAATCAATATCGTGTATTACTCTTTGTCGATGCGAAGATAATGCATATTCTTGTACTTTTAACACCGGTGTTTCAACAGTTAACGGTAAAACTTCCGTAGTTATTTTCATAAAAGTATTTTTGTCGTTTTCTCTATCCAGATAATAATTCACATTATGGGGTCCACCAATGATTGTCTTAGTCGTCACGAATATTCCCCAACAAAAAAGAATTTTCCCGACCAATCAAATATTATACAACCACTTGCTTACTTTGCAAAATTTATAAATATTACCCACAACTATAACATTACATCAAATCAACACCATAATATAAAAAAAAAAATTTATTTGAGAAAATTAAATCTTTATTCATAAAATCTGGGGTCTCACAATCTCCCTCCTTATGAAATTTCTCCCTCGAAATTTACGTGCGTTACTAGTATCTAGAAGAGGTGAGGATACCTTGACTTCATTGATTCTAATTCTTGAGGTATAACCTTTGAGTGTTGAATATGATCCTTCTTATCCAAGATTTTAACACGTATCTCCTCATCGTTAAATCTTCTGCTATCCCGTCCGTTTCTAAATTAATAATGTGGTTCGGGTCATCCACATATTTACGTCACATTGATACGTTAAAAATGTTATGAACACGCGACATACTTGGCGGTAAAACGAGTCTATAAGCCATAGTTCCTATTCTATCAAGGATTTCAAATGGGCCAATAAAATCGAGGGTTGAGATTTCCTCTCTTCATCGATTCTTGCTTCTAGAATAACGCCCTCTTGAACCTTCTTCTTCACATTCATCAGCTCTGAGTATGTAGCTTGAAAGCGACTTTAACTTTATCGATTCAAGTCTATTCTAATCGTATATTAGATTTATCTTCACGTGGGTCCCTAGAGTCTTTAACTCTATCTCCATCATTTGTAAGTTATCTGAAATGAGTCTTTGTGTTAACAACATCACACTCATAATAGCAGCATCGATCTTCTACTCAACGCGTCGACTACCACGTTCATTTTTCCCACGATGATATTGAATGAATACGATCGTAATCTTCAACATTTCGAGCCAACGTCTTTGGCACATTACGTTTGTTTTAGGTGAAGAAAATATTTGAGGGTTTTAGAAATGGGTTTTGTACTTGGGGGTTAATACAAAATTCGATTTCACGCTCTAGGGGTAGGCTAAGAAGTCTTCAAGAATACGTCGAAAAATTTATTAACAATAGAAATATCATTAAAAGCGTGACTCTCATCCAAGACTTGGATAACCGTCACATTGATACCTATCAACTTGTCATCGTCATTCACGACGTTGCCTACTGAAAAAGTCCGGCTTGGTTGCATTCCACACAAGAAAGTCGACAACGAAAGGATCGGGGCTCTTTATTTATGGCTTGATATAATAATGATTGACTTTAGTGGTTTGGTTACTTTGAATTAGCATAACGGGTTGGTTAGGAGTATGAAAGCTAACAACCTTACAAAAAGCATGATGAGTAGTTAACCAATCGTTTCCAAAAATCACATCAAAGGCAAGTATTTTCAAAGAGATAAGATCGACGAATTAGCGTGAAAGTGTTGATTTGAACAAGATTTATAAATAGTGGAGGTAATGAAGGTTTCTCCCAACCGAGTTTAAATAGATATATCAAAGTCTAACTTCTCCTGGAGTTAACTTCAAACATTGAACACAACTAGGTGCAATAAAAGAGTGAGTAGAACCCAGTATCTAACGGGTATAGACTTGTGAGAGTTTATGACTAACATACCCGTGATAATTTTATTCAGGTTCCTCGTCACGAAAAAAAAATGCTCTCTCTTAAACTACTGGCTTTGGCTTATCTGGGACATCCTTTGGTGCCTCCATCCTAGCTGAACTTGTCTTCGGTGAATGACAAAATTAGGCTAAGTGACCTTCTCTTCCACAATTATAACATGCTTTGGACGGCATCGCGCAGTTTGGACTGATGTTTCCCTCCCCTCCGCATTTGAAGCATATGATAGGTGGTCGTTCTCCTTCCTTAACAACGGGTCTTTGGTCTTGGCGTCTTTCCATCATTGTTGAATCTCCTCTTCTTGAAATGTCCATTCTTATTGTTTTGACCATGATTACCACCGAAGTGGTTACCATTTCTGGCATGTTGATTCCCTCCATGCTAATTGTCCTTAGCTTTGATGGTCATTATCACCGGGTATTATCATTTTTTTATTTGCTCTCTTTTTGGTTATGTTGACTCGTTATCGCGCTCCACTAACTGAGCCCTATTGACAACATCTGAATACAAACACAGTTTATGAGAAATAAGATAATGACGTATCTCCGGCTTCAAACCTCTTAAAAACATCCGTGTCATTCTCTCTTCATTATCAACTAAGTGGGACGCAAATCGGGACAACTCGACAAACTTGGCTTCGTACTGCGACACGGTCATATTATTTTGCTCTAACTTGATAAATTCTACCTTCTTCATGTGACGAATGCTTTCGGGAAAGTACATGTCATTGGACAGCTCTTGGAACTTCTCCCAAGAAATCTTGAGTGTGTTAGGTTGGGTAAGTTTTACAGATTCCCACCAGTGATCTGCCTCTTCACGCAACATAAAGGTGGCAAAGGGAACCTTTTGCTCCTCGGAGCATCCCAAGATATAAAATATCTTGGTGATCTGCTTTAACCACGTCTCCGCCTTAAGTGGTTCTGGCTTTCCCAAAAACTCCGGTGGTCCCAGCTCCTTGAATTGCTTAGCGGTGACCAACCATGGGTTGTCATTGTTTCCTCCTGCATTATGAACAAGAGCCGCCTTCGCCTGATGTTGCATGAATTCTAAAAAGCTCCTAAATGTATCGTCATTGATCAATTGATAAGTGTTGTTGTTTATAGGAGGATTATCGCCATCCTGTTGCACATTGTCCTGATTATTGATCATGGAGAATCAACGGTCTCTGTGCTCCATTGCTATTCTCAACATTCTCGGATGTCATTTTGAATCTTGCCACAAAACAAAGGTTAATTGACATGCATATATTATCCTATATTATAATTAAATCCAAAAAACTTGGTAGGTCATACTAGCGAAGGAATTCCCGTCTCTCCCTCTAGTTCTATTCTCACATCTGGCAGGGGATCATATCCTAAGCTTTGATACCAACCGTGGCGCCCCAAAATTAGGTATACATCACCCATCTTAAGTCACCGATACATGGTATAAAATTTAAATATAACTTAATAATACAACTGCGTGTACAAATCGACAAAACATAAACTGTGAGTTTGAATACAAATATTGTCTACTAGAGATTATACAAACTCAAAAGGAGTCCTCATTACAATTATTATCACACTATTTCACGAATAGTGAGGACTACTAATGCACCATCTAGGACCATCACTCTGTTCTCGACTAGTCTCATTTCGTTCTCATTTCACAAGAGAACGGTGAAAGAAAGGGTGAGCTCAACTAGCCCGATGAAAAATATTATGACTAAGATAATGCGAGAATAATTTATCGTTAGCCTTCAACAGTGTTAAACTGATAAAATATAACAACTATCAAGTTTAATTGCAGCGGAACAAGCAATCCATTAGAAGAGTCAAGTAGGGAATAAAATCTACTATCTTCTATGATTTAAAAGGTTTTTCATCACTTTTATCGCTGGGACTCAGCTTAATAAATAATCCACATCATCGAATCAACCCTACACTACGGCCAAGGATATTCTTTAGTATCACGACCACAATTTATCCATGCATTACGGGCCAAGGACATTCGTGTATTCATTAATGGTCATGATCATGCCAACAACTGTCCATCAATGCACTACGGCCAATGATGACTTTTATCACATCATTTGTAACATTACGGTCATGATTACACTGAATAATCCCTGGTCATAATCATACCAAGTCCATCTATGCACTTACATGAGGATGATGACAATGATATAAGAATTCAACAAAACAAGTTCAAGAATTAATTTATCCAGGAACTGATAACATTCAAATTATCAACATGATACTACTTTATAGAGTAAAATTCAAGAATGCTAAGAAGAATATTTCCATGAAAAGATACTGGATGAAGCGCAAATATCAAGGTTATTCCACTAATTTCATGGAGTATAGAAGTCAAAGTTTTAACCAACTGAGTAAAATAAAGAATGGAATAACAAAAGAAATCACCATGCATGCGATAGACCGCATGCAGACGAGTTATTCAACGATAATAATAATAAATAACGGAACCAGTCCGTAAAAATAATGCCTGACGAGATATTCAAATGAATAATAAAGAATGGAACCGGTCCAGTAAGTAACGCACGTGATGATATATTAAACGAATAATAAATAATGGAACCGGTCCGAAGTAAGCGCGTACGCGAGCGGGATATTCCAATGAGAATAATAAAGAACGGAATATTAGAAGAATGTCACCATGTATAGGGTAGCCCGCGTTTACAAGTTATTCCAACATAATAATAAATAATAGAATAACAGAAGTTCTCTTCATGAGTACAACAAATAACATCCCTTACCGTAAAAGAAATTGAATATAAGAGTAGGGAAGTAGCAGAATACTTATCTATAGGTTCTCTTATAATTCTCTCTCTAGAGTTTTAGTGAATTTGTAAGAAATAATGAAGGAATGAGCTTCTATTTATAGGAAAATGGAATGAATAGTAACTAATTCATGAACGGTCTAGATTGATTTACTATTAAACGGACGGTTCATATTGGTTTACTATTAAAACTTAAAATAATGGTCCATACTGATTTACTATTAAAACTTTAAACCAGCGATCCATATTGATTTACTATTATAACTCCACCAGTGGTCCATATTGACTTACTATTATATCTTCAACCAATGATCTGAAAAATTAGCACATCTCCTCATGGAATAATATTGTACCCAAATACTCGAATACACAATACTAGAGTGAATAGTAATTGGGAATAGTAAATAGTAACTCGTGAATAGTAACTTCGTGAATAGTAAATAGTAACTCGTGAATAGTAACTCATGAATAGTAACTTCGTGAATAGTAACTCATGAATAGTACTCCAACACAAAAAAGTGTCCGAATACCCGATTAAACAATATATCATATTATGCGGATGATCTTCGTAACAATAATTGAATCGATAATATAAGAGAGATATGATCGACAATTACTATAGCAATAATTGAGTATAAGCGAGTGACTTCTCACGTAAGCGTCGATAATCAATCTGAGTGTTACTCTTTATGCGACCACGCGTATTACTATACTTTTAACACCGGGTGTTTCAACAGTTAACGGTAAAACTTCCGTCGTTATTTTCATAAAGTATTTTTGTCGTTTTCTCTATCCGAAAATAATTCTGTTGTGGGGTCCACCAATAATTGTACCATCGTACGGATATTCCCTAACAAAAAGAATATTCCCCGACCAATCGAATATTATACAACCACTTGCTTACTTTGCAAAATTTGTAAATATTACTCACAACTTTAACATTACATCAAATCAACACCATAATATAAAAAAAAATTATTTCGAGAAAATTAAATCTTTATTCATAAAATCTGGGGTCTCACAGTTAATGTGATATTCAGAGCCCTTAACTTATGAGCAGAGATCTTAATGTAACCACTCAGAAAATCCTATGTAATATTCAATTATTATAATGTCAAATTTTGAGAATAATTTTTTAATTATTACTGCTCATTGTGGAAAATTTTTATTTACTAAGTTTATTAAGTATCCTATATTATAAGTGGTAAATAAAGAGATGATGATATATACATTAATATAATGTTATATAAACATCAAGAATAAAAAGGAAAGCCAACATGGCTTAGTTATAGACTAAATAAAACTGTTATAATGGCAAAAACAGTATGGCTGGGAAAGGAATCCAAAATGGTGGTTAAATTCTAACATAAATTGTAGCTATGCATCAAGTACACTCTACGCTTATGTATGACAGGTATTGGTGTTACACTTGGGCAAAACAAGTAAAAAGGGGCTGAAATAGTGAGCACTTTGTTAATTGTTTTGGAAGCCTATCTCTAGATGATTATACCTTGTATTCTAGTTTTTTTATCATGAACGTATAATATATAGCAAGTACATTATTTAATAGCACTTGTGTTAAGAATTTGAAGGACTGTTTTCTATTTTTGAGCCATGCTACGATTTATAAGTAATCTAACTTTATGCTATGGTCATTTATTACTATGATGATATCCCCGCCAACTCTTGTTAAGTTTTGTGAATGCTTGGCTTAGGCACAAAGAGATAGGTTGGTTGTGGTGTTATAAGGTGATCTAATGTAGTTATAGAGCAAACAAATAGCTATGACGTCAATGATTATGGACTGTGCTCATCACCTGCTCGACGAAGGTCCCAAGTGAACTGCCTTAATTAAAAGTTAAGTAGTAGGCACAAACAAGGCTAGAAATTTACTCATGTATTACATGTATTGATAATTAGCAAGTTAAGCCTCTTAAAATGAAATAAAATGCAATCTCAAGTTAAAATGAAGAATTAGTAAAATTAGAATGTCAAGCACTGTTTTGGGCAGTCTATTAAGATAATCATGATGGTGTTATAAATTCTAAACATACTTGTATGTGCTAGACATAATCTATCTGAATTCGTATAAAAACCAAGCTTTTGTTCAAAAGTTATATAACTTTTTGAATTTGCTCTCTTTAGAAAATAGGATAGGGAGGCGGGGTTCTTTAATGGCGGCAAAGAAGAGCATCAATTTTTTTTGGGACTTGCCTCTTTTTGGTTTTCTGTTAGCATCAGTTATTAGGAAAATAGATTTTTGAAGAAGTAGCAAAGTAGGGATCAAGAGAGCGACTCTTGTCCAAGGACGATGAGTTGTCACCAAACCACGATAGCAAAATGGCCTCTTGATTTCAAGATCGGATGTCAAAGCCATGCTTTAGTGGTCATAACATAATGGGAGAAAAAGAACTGTTGAGCGGATAAATCGCTATAGCGCTTTTAGAAAACCATTTTTGGCTTTAAAGTGTGATTAAAAAGCTTACATATCATGTGCAAGACTTAAGTAAACATATAATGAACCTTATAACTGCAGTTTTCTTTAGATTATTATAAAAAGCAAGTAGTTTAACTACTCTTAAACAAGGGCCCTTTGTAACTAAAAAGCTAACTCTATTCTAGCAAGGGTGGTTTAAGTTAGTAACCTAGTATATAGACTTTCCTTGGAAGTTTGCAGGTATAAAAAGTTAAAGGAAGAAAGGCAGAACTACTGCTCATTTGTGGTAGTAGTTACCAAGTTAGCAGCTGCAATAGCAGCTTTGGGTTTAACTTAGGGTAGTGTGAGGCTGGCGAGAACCACACCAAGCTCAAATTTGAGCCTCACAAGGCCAAGCCAAGCTTGGTTGCTGGCATAGAAAGACTATGGACTAGTATTATATGAACGTTGAAATTTACCTCCAATGCTAAGGACTACAGGTGGTTCATCAATGTGGACTAGTGTTATATGATTTTGCATATCAACTAATAAATAATCATATGTTTGGTGATTTGGTCATTTAAAATATTTTCTCGGTAAAGAGCGCTGATTTAATCCTGCCACAACCTCCCTGTTGAAAAATAGGATTCTATGCAGCCATGTAGTGAGCACAAAACGAATCATTATTTTTCCTTTTACTAAAATATGATTCCCATTTTTGGATTATGTAGACAATGTGTACAAAATGTAAGGGCTAAGATTTCTTTTTAAACAAGTAAGGGCTTTCCCATTTTTAAAAAAATAGACCGAGGGTACAGAGGGTTTGGTTAAAGCTCTGAAGGATGTCGTGAATAGTCTATATACACCTGAGTATGATATTTATGGGATAGCATACCCTTTTCTCCACATAAGGTTACTTAGGCTTTTGTGTGTCTTGGGTCATGGAGATGATAATGCTAGTGATTTAATGAATGACATTCTTGCTCAGGTCCGCTTCTGTTTCCTATCATCTATGATTGTGTAGATCTTTGGGTTGAACTTGATTTAATTCATGCTTGGTTTTAACCTTAATAAATCAGTACTTAAAAAATGACAGTTTACTCTTTTAATAATTAATATTTTAAAAATCATACTTAAAATTGATAATGTATTTTGTACACTATTTCTCATGCCACATCTTCTTCTAGGTGGCGACAAAAACCGAGTGCAGGGAATGCCATTCTATACGAGTGTGTTGAAACTATCATGAGCATTGAAGATAATAGTGGCTTAAGTGTGCTTGCTATCAATATTTTGGGAAGATTTCTGTAGAACCGCGACAATAATATCAGGTCAAATTTATGTTTGTTTGTAGTTTTCATATATCTGGTCTTTTTAAAAAGAAAATTATATCTACTTTGCTAATTCAATTGATCTTTAAGAATAACATTCTAGATTAATTGAAAAGTTATAATATGCATGAATGTAGAATGACTGCTTGTAAAGATGGGGTTTTGAATGATTTTATCTATATAAAAAGAATGATGGGTTTGAACGTTCTTGTCTCCATATCCAGTTGTTGAATAGCTTACTTCTATTATGATGCACTCATGTTTAGGTACGACGCTTTTGGCAAAATATTGTAACTTGACTATGTAGTTGCAAAATATTTTGAGCCAGACAAGAATAGCTTACATAAGACTAACTTTTGACCAAATTATAGGTTGCATGAATGCACTAAGCCTGGGTGATATCCTGGAGGAGTAAGGAGAAGTGATAAGCATTCACTAATAGGCTTGACAGTTAACTGAATCCTATCATGACTAGTAACTAATATATATGTATTTTTTTGTTGATAAGTTATGACATCACGCAATTAAGCAGGAAAAGTAGTTATCGCAATCAGCAATTTCCTTTCCAACAGAATCGTCAAGTATGTTTCTGACTTTCGCTACACGCACAAACATATTTATCAAGTTGTATTATCATCATTATAAGCCTGTAAAATGTCTATTCACTTGTAGCATTATTTATGAGCACCAATTATTATCTTGATCTGCGTGTCAATGTATACCCACCAGGACGAGGTTCACGAAGCACATGCTTGTCTTCTTCAGGATATTTGATTTAGATATTAATTTGGTATTCAATAAAAAGGGTATTACCTTCTTCTATGTCCCTTGATTAGTAAGAAAATAACACAACATTGTTGTCTTTGTGTATTGATTTTGGCACTAAGTGCCTCTGGTGACCTATTTGCTTCATTTTCCTGACTTGCTATTATTTTTTAAATATGTGCAGGAAGACTGTTTCTACGACCTACCTTACAATGCTGGGTATCAAATTTCCGTGCTACGTTTACAGAAGACAAGGGATGAAATTATGAAGTGTACTCTCTCTATATATGTAGATATATACTTTGATTGAAGAACTGTGGTAGCTTTAGATGGTTAATTGTAAAGATAATGAATGATTATGTAGTGGATGATTTTATTAAGTTAATAATATTTTACTTTTTTGTACTTTTGCCATTATTTGCTATGGGGACATTGAGCCAGCCAGGTACACAAAAAGAATATCAGATTTTGATTTGGCAACAATATAATTCGTTACCAAAACATTGAACAACTTTTAATATAGCAACAATTTTTTATACATTTAGCAACAAATTTTTGTTGTTAATGGCATTAAAAATATAATATTTGGTAACGAAAAGTTAACCTAATAACAACGGAGAGGATATTGTTGTTAATACTAAATTAAAAGGCAACATTTTTTATCGTTGCAAATCATATCAACTTTCATTGCACATATAAAGAAACGACAACATATAATGTCGTTGCTAATCGACGACTTTCGTTGCTATTGAAAAATAACCAGCAACAAACATTTTCGTTGGTGATTCAGCATAATGTTGTTGCCAAATAATATAATCAGCAATGAAAATCGTTGCTAAAAAGTTTACATTCCGCAACGAAAGCAAGCTTAGGCAACAATTTTCATAATTTACTGCAACAAAAAACGTCGTTGCAAAATGGTGTCACTTGCAATGAAAATGCATGGTCGGTGCAAAAAAAAGAGTTCATTTCGTTGCCAATTAGCAGGCTTTTGCAACGAAATTGGGTTTTTAGCAACAAAATTTTAATTATTCTGCAACAATACATTTTGTTGCTAAAGGATCGATGTATCTGTATTAAAGCCAAATTTCGTTGCAAAATGTATTACTTTTGGCAACAAAAAAAATACGTTCGTTGCAGAACAATTAGGAACGCTCATTGAGCAATGAAAGACGCAACGACAGTAAAGTCGTTGCCAAAAATCTTTAACAACGAAATTTGGCACTTTTAGCAACGAAAATCGGTTGTTGCTGAAGCCCCATTTTTTTATAGTGTTAGGTTACAGCATTACCTCCATGGTCATACAACCCATCTTATATCCTGCGTGGATCCTCTCAAGTACGTATTCAATAAACCCATGTTAAATTGTCGGCTGTCCAGATGGCAGTTGATCCTACAATAATTTAAAATTATCTACGTGACTCAAAAGTCCATCAAAGATCAAGGAATTGCGGATCAACTGGCCGTTGCACCTTCAAGGGACTTCAAACCCTTGGAGACATACTTCCCCGATGAAGGGGTAATGACAGTTCCACAACATCATCAGTACGATACACGCCAAACATGGAAGATGTATTTTGATGGAGCTGTTAATATGGAAGGTTCTGGAGCTGGAGCAGTTCTAGTATCCCAGACGGGGAGGCGATATCCGTCGTAGTCAAATTATAGTTTGTCAGCACCAACAACACATCTGAGTATGAAGGTTGTCTCATGGGGCTAAAACTTGCCCGTTCAATGGGCATCAGGCGGTTAACTGTCTTTGGAGATTCATAGTTAGTGGTCAGACAATCCACGGGAATCTATCAAAACAAAGAGCTACATTTGTTGCCTTACCATCGATAAGTTTTACATATGGTTTTAGAGTTCAAAGAAATCTATTTTCTACATATTCCGTGTAATAGGAATGACTTTACAGACGCATTAGCAACTTTGGCCTCCTTGATTCACATACCTGATAAGGGACACTTGCCAAGCGTCACAATTGTCCTGCACAAGGCACCAGCCTATGGGAACTACGTTGGAGAAGTATCGGATGAGATACCTCCCATCCAGCATCCTTGGTATCAACATATCAAGGAATACCTATGAGATAGATCTACACCCGCTGAGGCGAACCCGAATGAGAAAAGGCGGATCCATCGACTTGCTATGAAATTCTACCTGAGTGGAGATGCCCTCTATAAGAGAGATGCAGGACAAGGTCTCCTCAGATGTTTAGACAAAGACCAAGCTCAAAGGCTTATGGATGAAATCCATGGTGGAAACTGTGGCCCACACATGAGTGCCCCCTCCTTGTTAAGAAGATCCTCAGGACATGACATTACTGGCTCTCTCTCAAAGCTGACTGCGATGACCATGTCAAGAGATGTTATCAATGCCAAATTCATGGGAATGCTATCCACGCCCCTCCACGGGAACTCAACAATATGAGTTCGCCTTGGCCCTTCTCAATGTGGGGAATGGACGTGATTGGGCCCATTAAGCCCAAATCCAGTAATGGACATCGATTTATCTTCACCATGATCGACTACTTCACCAAGTGGGTAGAAACAGCTTCCTTACCTAGGATTACCAAAGAAGTTATCATTCCTTTCATCAGAAACAATGTCATTTGTCAATATGGACAACCCAAGGTGATTGTATCAGACAATGCTAAGAACCTCAACAACAAGATGATGGAGGAGTTATGCAGTAAATTCCACATCAAACATCTTAACTCTGTCATCTACTGTCCAAAGATGAATGGTGCTGTTGAAGCGGCTAACAAAAATATCAAGAAGATCATGCAAAAGATGTCCGCCAAATACAAAGGATGGCATGACTTATTGCCTCTTACTCTGTTAGCATACAGAACATCAATGCGCACTTCCACTGGGGAAACCCCCTACACATTAACCAATGGGGTGGAAGCAGTGCTCCCCATAGAAGTAGAAATGGAATCCCTCAAAGTGTTGATAGACGCTCAGCTGGATGAAGGCCAACGGGTACAAAACATGTTTCACCAATTATCTCTAATAGACGAAAGGCGAACCGCGACTATCTTCCACGGTCAGTTATATCAACAAAGGATCGCCAGATCCTACAACAGAAAAGTCCGGCTATGGTAGTTTAGACAACATGACTTGGTTTTGAAGAAGATCATTGACAACCAAGATCAGTCCAAAGGAAAATTCGCTCCTAACTAGGAAGGCCTATTCATTGTCAAGGAAGTATTGACAGGTGGTGCTCTCAGATTGCAAGAAATGGATGACGAAGAATTTCCAGAACTCATCAACTCGAACACCGTGAAACGATACTATGTCTGAAGTTACCATCAAGCAAACATCCTGGTGTTGGATCATCAGATCACCAGTCATTTCGGTTCTTTAACCCTTTAAGACATACAACTCTTCGCCACACTTTACCCCTCAGGGAAACATACTTTTCAAGTCAGCAACCTGGCTTCACTGCGTTCCTACCACTTCAGTCATCCCACCAGGGTTTAAACCTTTTGTGCTTGCAGTTTATCCCCCCCACACATGGGATCAAACTTTTCACACCTGCATTTTATCCTCAACCCAGTATCAAACTTTCTCTTCCCTGCAGTCTGACATGCACATGGGATCACGCTTTTTAACTTGTCCTGAGGGGTGAACTATGCCGACCTGATCTCCTCTTCAATAGGAGTATGTAGGCAACGATTTTACATGGCCCGGTCGCAATAAAACAAAAACAACAAAAAAAATTCTACCCGCTTCTCCTTAAAATAACAAAAATAAAAAAAAATCTACAGCATTCCTGCCATAAACAGCGTTGAACCTCTTACACCAAGTTCGAACTACGCAGACCTGATCTCCTCTTCAATAGGAGTACGTAGGCAGCCATTCATCGTTCGGTCTCACCCCCTACCAAAACATAAACACTTTTCAACTGGTACTAGGATCATCCTTCAATCCACCACATTTCATTAGCTACAGACCAAAGGGATGGAATTACCTGAACTCTTCCTAAATAGGAAATTCAGCAACCATCTAAGCTGTGGTTGTATCTTGAAGAGCAACACCAATCCATAAGAGATGGAATTAACTAGGCTCCTCCTAAATAGGGGTACTGGCGACCATCTGTGGTGCGGTCAATCTCAAAGAGGAAAGCCACACTCCTCTCCACATTTCCATATAGAAACCAGTCCCAAGACACCAAAGATGGTAGGGATACACACAGGTCGATGATCCATTCTGAACTGTCCAAAGACAACGCAATGTCCGTCCATCAAGGAGGAATTCAAAATACATCAAGATCACAAGCTTTGAAGCAGCAGGCAAAATATCAAGCAATTATCAGTGCATATCTAAAAGGGAAGTGATCAAAAATATATTTCCTTGCTATATATAATGTTGTTTGATATACACAATGTAAACTGTACAGGACAAAATGGCTATACTCATCTGTGCAGGAAAATACAAGCCCATCTACAAGTCAGGGTATATGCAAGCTAACAAGCCCAATATGGCATCCCTCTCAGAAGAAGGAGGCGAAGCTGTGGTCTCCTGTACGAGGATATCCACATGACCCAACAGATCTACAGCCATCTGCATGGTGGCCATATGCTCATTAATGTAAGTGTTCATCTCTACAATCATGCCAGTAGTAATGGACCTCACTGCAATACTATCTATGACGGAAACATCCCGGGAAGATATGGTAATATCCCGCTCAACTATCACTGCATCTCTGGCTGATATGGCCTCATCCTGCTCAACAACAGCGACATCTCTACGAGCTAATGCCTCGTCTCTCTCTAACAGAGTTGCATCTCTCCCATCAACGGCAGTCAACATCAAGGCTCTAGCCTAGTCTCTCTCGAAGGTCATCAAATGAAGACTCTGCTCAAAGTACTGTGCTGAGTGCTGAATCACGACAGTACTCTTACACAGATCTCTTACACATAAGAGGCACCTCTACAAAATCAAGTCCGTATCAAGGATTAAGGACTTTGGTGATAGCCCCAACGTCAACATCCTAAAAGATTTGGATCACACATCCAATCGGGTACTAGTTGCCAATCCCCGGTAGAAGCTACAAGGAGCGGGCAATCATCCCCAGCATGTTGGGCAACAACCCCGCACACATGCATCATACATTTGCATCATGTTTCATTTCAAGTGTCTAGGATTCTTTATCCTACCCATGCATTGCATTGCATGGATATGATAAAAAGGGGCCTCTGTAGACACTCAAAATTTTTTGCACACTTGTTATTGACATTGCAGGAGGGAAGATTCGTCTTTCAGAGATAACCCTGGAAGACAGCTCACATCCAGTCCGGGTACTACCAAAAATTCAACCTCAACCCCGGAACACACACCGGGAGTAATAGTTCCAACCTCAGAGATAACCCCGAGGCATGCAGTTCCAATACCGGAGAAGACCGATCCATCTCGAAGATAACCCCGAGGTATTCAGTCTCAGTCCCAACACTGGGAGTAGCATTGACCAACCTTGGTGATAACCCCAAGGAAGGCAATTGCAGTTCCGGCGATAACTCCAGAAATGCTTGTTTCAAATACATGCAATCAGCTTCAACCTCGGTGCTCACACCGACCCACTCAGTACAAGACCCGGACATAAACCCGTGAAGACATGCACACCTCAGAGATGACACTGAGGACCTTCAACACTGCGGCGATCCAATCTCGGAGATAACCACGAAACAACGTCATTTTACCCATTTCAAACCGTGATAAACTTTGGTGAGGGCAAAGTCATCATCTTACCACTTTAACGCCACATAGCGCCGTCTCAACATCTCATACATACATTTCTACACAAAGATGTCCCACAAAAATCAAGGAAAACCAATCCTGAGTGACCATTACGCAGGGTAACAGATAGAATTTGAAGTTTAAAGACCGGAGGGCACCGTCCCATCTTCCTAACTTTGTACAACCTCTAATCTCACCCCATTGCGTAACTCTCAACAACGACGGTCCAAAATAGGTCTTACATACCTCAGTCGGATGCCCAAATTGCAATTCTGAAAGTTTGAGCGGACATTCTGGCTCAGCATACACGTCTTCTGGAGAGACGACATGACCCATGAAAGCTTGGGAGCAACTTGGTAGCCAGCGAGTACACTGCAGGCCTAGGCTATGATACACTGCGCCTAGTCAGAGTACACTGCGGCTCCCTCCTCTATAAATAGAGGGCTTGGGGTGGCCATTTTAAGAACAGAAAAGGTGAGGAAGCCCTGTCAAATTTGCTCCGTACTTACAATATACTGAGTGCTTTCTCATTTTAAACACTTGTGAGCTCGCATATAGCTACTTTTGTACCGGCGGGAGCTGAGTATTCATCACTCTAAAGATATAAAAGTCTTCTTTGGCAGCCCAATGTAAGCCTTCTCACAAACTTTAAAGCATTTCTCTTCATCTTTGCACACACCCTTTTTCACGTTGAGAGTAGTGTTGCGTGTGTTTTCCCGTACTCCGGTCCGTGGTTTTATTTCAGTTTGTATATACATATATATTTATATATATGGACTAACATTATCGAGTTATGCCTCGATTGAGCCTGAACTTGATGCAGGCGTTTATTTGCTTATATATATATATGAATCGTATGTGTCAAACTACGTTCGATGAGCCTGAACTTGATGCGAGCGTTTATTACTTTAATATATATATACTTATATATATTAACTGTTGTCGAACCGTGTTCACGATGAGCCTAGATTTTACATCCTGAGCGTTTACTTGCTATATATATATATATATATATATATATATATATATATATATATGAACTGTTGTCGAACTACATTCGATGAGCACAGATTTTACATCGATGCATTTATCACTTATATATATATATATATATATATATATATATACATCCCACACAGAGTTTACTCCGTATATTTGATAGCTTTTACTGACTTTATTTATATTTTCTGATCCCCCATGGAGGTGCTTCGTGGTGGTTGATCATGTTTGTATATATATATTTACAGCTTATATATATATACACCTGCTTACTGCTTTCATACAAATTGCGGCATCATGTGAGCCTAGGAATCATGTGGTCACAAATTCAGTCTATTAGATCTAGATTCGGTTCCCGTGATGGACATTTTCAGTTGTAAGCAGCTTGTAAATTTATATGCGGTGTCTGAATTTCCTCAGATGGTTTTCATACCTACGAGTAAATCGGCATTATTTTTGTACATTATTTTCTTATAGATGCTTCGCATATCGAAAATAAAAATAATCAAACCGAACATTTAATAAAATGGAAGTATAAAAGGTCTCAATTATTATTGAGCACAAGGATTTGAAAAACCTCTTTTATAAAACATCATTGTCATATCTTGCTTAAAATTGAATTTTTTTCATAAATTCAAACCATGTGTATATAGGTGTGAACGAGGCCTCGCACTACTTCCAAATAAATAGCACATTAACCCATACATACACATTTAGATAATAGTTTCTTGAAAAGTGGCGGTCACCGTGGTAACACGGATGTCGGGGGGTGCCTAACACCTTCCCTCCGCATAATCAAGTCCCCGGACCCTAATGAATCTTGGTTTCACCTACCCATTTAGCAGTGTCACATCAATGGGTCAATGTGCAAACCTTTTCTCGGCTGTGTTGGTACAACCATTTAAAAAATCAGATGGCGACTCTTAACAGTCCATCGTCGACATTATACAGTCAGACCTTTTTCACTTGTTTTTTCAAACAAATCTCACCTAAAATGAAAACACCAAAAAACAAGTAACGAAAAGGGACAGCTAAAAATCCCGACGTCGACAGTATTTATTTCAATATTATTGATATTTAATTAATTTAATAAATGCATTAAATAAATTAATTAAAAATAATTTAATTATATTAAAAATCAGTTTAAATGATAATAAGGTATTTAATAATATTATAAGTTATAAAATATAACTTTTAATATTTTAAAGCAAATTTCATTAATTAATTAATATTAATAATATTAGATTTATTTAATAATTATATTAAATAAATTAGTTTAAAAATGATTTTTATATCGGAAAAATGATTTAAAATGAAAATAAAGAGTTTAAAAATATTTAATATTATTTAAAGGTAAGTTTCATTAATAATTTAATATTATTTTATTTAATAATTATATTAAATAAATAGTTTAAAAATAGTTTTATTAATTTAAAAATCATTTAAAAGGTTTAAATGGTTTAAAATATTTTAAGTTATAATAAATGACTATTAATATTTTGTTAAACATTACTTTAATATTTATATATTAATGGAAACTATTTAAAATAATTTTAAATGTTTTAAAAATCATTTAAGAGTAATAAAATGTTTTAAAAATATTTGAAGTTATTATAAATAACTTTAATATTTTGGCAATAGTTTCATTAATAATTTAATATTAAATAAATATTAATGATAATAGAATTATTCAATATTTAAATCATTTAAAAATGATTCTTGTGTTTGAAAAATCATGATAAATTAGAATAATTGTTTAAAAATTATTATAAGTCATTTAAAAATAATATGACTGATATTTAAATTATCTAATCGAATATTTAACTACAGATAAGAGTTTTAAACTCGATAATTACCCGATAAAGCTGTCAGTACACCCAAATGTTTCAGAAATTGATCTGGACTTAGATAGTTTTGACTAGATACGTTTTTGTTTGTCATCCAATAACTGCTAAACCTATGTGACGATGTGTTTAGGTTATGTGTTGACTGCAAATAGCAGTACTATGTGTTACGATATGTTATTCTAATCGATAGAATGATCTTATTAATGATAGGTAGCAGTATAAAAGATTAGACTAAGTTTCGTAAGCAGCAAATTAGGCAAGTATCCTATCTTTGTATTTACTTTATGCAATGGACATGCGTAAGCGAATATCAGAACTATTCTTTTTCATTGTTCAAATATCTTAACCTTTGTATATACTTATGCAATAATTTTGTATAAGTAAGTTATTAGATTATAATCTGTTGTACAAGTTCTTTAATTCTGTTATTATAGATCAAGATATATATTTTGTTCATTAGTTTCTAAGCCTGGTTATACAAGTGACCTCACTTGGATAATTATTATATTTAATCACATGTTGATACTTAAATATTGATTTTCGGTACGTATACATTAATTAAAAGCCGTCTAAGCTATTTGATCCAGCTAGACATAGATTTAGAAATATCGCTGAATATGATAGAACTTTATTGTATCCAATCAAATTATTTTGGTTCGGATTCCCAACTAAGTATGAACATCCCGAATATGGGAAAACTTTTGTGCGCCTAAGGCATATAAGATGAATGAAAATATCATTTTTGTATGTAGTATTGATCAATATAGGGCAAATTGGGATGATCACCTCGTGCCTGTAAGTTATGACAGTTTGCGGATGAAGTTCTGCTAAACCTTAGCGAAAATTAAAAACAAAGTTCATAGTCTGTTGACTGCTCTCTATTTATAGTCAGTACATAGTTTCAAAATTTTGATATAGAGTTGATATGTTGTTATTATTGGTTCAGCTTACTTCACAACTGTTGATTCGTTGTAGAAGTGTCATTCAAAGAAAACATTTAATCCTTTCAGCTAATATTTATTGTTACTATTACTTGCTGGGCAATCAAATGCTCATTCTTGCTTTAAATTTAAATATTTTCAGCTAAGCGTGATCAACCTGAAGGTTCAAGCGAGAACAAAGGAAAAAGAAAAGCAAACAGAATAAGTTTAATTGGTATCTTTTCCAATAGTTAGACATTATTAAGATAATGATATGTATGATCTATCATGTAAGGAAATGTAGTAAAGGTCGCATACCTGGGATTAGACTCTGATATGTATGTAAATTAAGTTTGATATCTATATTATTGTTATTATTCCGCTCAATGAAATGGTATCGTGAAGCACCAAGTTCGGGATTTAAGTACCTGAATTTGGGGGCGTCACAAGTTGGTTCCAGAGCTTTAGGTTAGAAACCTTAGGTGGGATAGACCTTAGGCTATAACCTTTAAGACAGAGGGAAACATTGAAAATACAAATAACTCATATGGAGTTTAAAAGGAGATGAATTGAATAAATTCATCGTAAAACAAACTAAAAGATAACTTATATAAAACTATTATTTATTGTGTGTATATATTATTTGGTAATCAAGATAATTATTGTGTAGAGGTCAGATGGAAAAGAATTAGGATACCCTTCATATCGTAAAGAAGGAGCAGATCTCCATAACCGAGCCAATATCAAAGAAAATAATTGAAATAGAGGCTCACCTTGAATGCAACCCTGATGAGTTGATTCTACTGGAAAATGTAGTACCAGGACCTAGAAATGATGTATAACAGATAGGTGGAGTATAGTTAGAGAATATAAGGTTAAGCTCGAGTTCTTAAAACTCATACTTATGGTAAGTTCATGACTCATAATTATATGAAATTTTTGATCCCCTTAGTGAATGGACGCCAAAGGTCTGACTAGGATAAGTTCTTAAACTCATATAATTGTGGTAAGTTCCTGAACTCATAATGTGTGGTAAGTTTGACGAACTTGGTATAGTTATGTGTGTGAATGGATTATTGAGGATAATGGGAATATATAGATTACTAAGCAATTGATCCTTAGTGAAGGTTTATGAAATAAGTAGTATTAGTATTACTTGAATATGTATGTTATATGATGTGTAATAAAATATTCTCAACTTTTGTATAAGTTGTGGCAGCGATTCCCGACTTTTGTGTCACAAAGAGGTAGCAGATGTTTAAAGAAGTATATGCTATGTTATATGGTGTAAAGTACTATGAATTAGTTGGATGAACGTGATTTTATTTAATCAGATAATGCCGCCAAGATGAAAACAAAACCAAAGGGAATAAGAACATGTCAACAAAGCTGGAGGACAACCAGACCCGATACAGAATTTGTCGAATATGGACGCTCAAACTATACAGAATGGAATACCAGCCATGGGAAATCAGCTAAAAAATTGATCGACAAACTTTAAAGACTTCAAGGCAGTCGAACCGCCAGGATTTAGAGGATCAACTGACCCTGTAGAATCGTTTGTGATAGCTAGGGTAATGGAGGGGCAAAAGACAGCTTTTGTCACCTATACGATGAAAGGGGAGGCAATTTTTTGGTGGGAGGAAAATCAAGCTAGAGCCGGAGAAGGGAGTAGTGGTGGTAGGACTAGAAAAGGGAAAGGAGACAATTTCAGAAATACCAGAAATAGGCCAGGAGGTGGAAAGAAATAGGTTGTGCAGTGTGGGAATTACGGAAAGAATCACTCAGGAGAGTGTCTTAAAGGTAAGTTTGTGTGTTATAAGTGTGGGCAGAAGGGACATATCTCTCCCAACTGCCCCAATCCTAGGATGAACAGTGGGTGTTTCAGGTGTGGATCAACAGAGCATAAGGTGAAGGACTATTTGAAAAAGAGAATGGATGCAGGGAGTGCGAATACAAGGAAAAGCAGGGGGATATTGGCGACAATAGAACCAACTTCAACAAACAAATCAACAGAATCAACCGCAAGAGTCTTTAACATGACTGTTCAGGATTCGGTAGCAGCCGGTGATGGAACTCCAGGTATTATTCGAATAAATTTTATTTTCTTATATATGATTTTTTTATATATAGTAAATTCTTTTATAAAGAAATTTTGAAGGAGAAATTTGAGTTCTTTTAGAAATCGAATTTCCGTATAATCAGATAGACAAGCTTTATGCTGAATAGTTAAAGATCAGTTCGATCAAATTTGATCGAGATCTACTTGCAATGATTGTGTATGCTATGTGTAATTCTATAATAAAGAACACCTAGAGGGGGGGTGAATAGGTGTAAATACTTAAACATGATCTATAGTGGCCAATTTTTAAAGTTTACTATAGCAGACTATAATCGGACGGTCTAACCCTGTCCGTATTAGTTATATTCTTAACTGTTAAAAATGGACAGCTAATACCTGTCCGGATTAGTGTAAAACTTTTTCGACGCAAACAACAAAACTGCATAATATTGAAGCTAAAAACAGAAGCAAAAAGGTAGTAAATCACACCGAGATTTTTACGTGGTTTAGCCCCTATCCTCTACTCTAGTGGCCTAATCCACGTCCAATCCCAACTAGGATTGGAGACTCACTTTATTAAAATAATATTCAGTAATTATAAAGACAATAAAACTCCATGTTACAACGACGATCGATTGGACACCTCTGCCCCCTTTGCACCTCTACAACACCTCTCACCTCTGAGACTTTGATACCTTCATTGTACAGACTGAATATTACTAAAATAAAAACCTCAAGCCAACCTAGACTTGTACTATGTTTACAATATATATGAAATAAGGAATACATGAACACTGTAAACCAAGACTAAAAGAATGATATGATAATTGTTGTGTATCTTGGATAACTTGAAGAGTTTCTGCTCAGTAGTCTTGTGTCTTTCTTGAAGCCGTGTAAACAGTATATATATAAAGAAGAGAGTAACGGCTATGTACCCTTCCAAATCCTCCTGTAACGTCTATATCTTTTTGATTGAAATAGGAGATCCACGTTACCAAAGACAACATCAGTAGATAAGGAAATTCAGCTATAAAGAAGTCAATTAGGAATCAAATACTAGTTGAAAGAGTCCTATTAGTAATTAGCAAGATCCCTTAAAAATAGCAATTACTGTTTTAGCATGTGACAAAATAATAGCTCCATCAACTTTAAATAAGAATCCTTAATAAAACCAATTCCTAAAACATCTCCCAAATACGTATAAATTGGTAGCACAATATATATAACGAGATAACACACACACACACACACACACACACACACACACACACATATATATATATATATATATATATATATATATATATATATTAGAAGGATATAATCCCACAATTAAATATGAGAAATTTAAGGAATTTTAAATAGATTTTCAATCTCCTTAAAATACTCCAATTTGAATTAGTCTTCAAAGCAAATCAGGATTGGATATATATTCTATATAACAACTTAAAGCATGTGACAAAAATAACCACCTTGATTTACTCACTCCAATACTGCATTAACTTACGTGAGTAATAACACCCAATAACATAGTGATTAATCCATGCAATAACCCATGCACACTATTATATAATTAATATTTGAATAACATGACCCAATGTGATTAATCCATGCAATAACCCATGCAAACTATTATTTATTATATAATTAATATTTGAATAACATGGCCCAATTAAAGAATAAGTCAATATAAAATCAATTAAGCTCATATAAATATTGTCATCATTAAAACCACAAAGTATATAAACCAACACTATGTACCCTTGTATGTATAAGTTTTAAAATGGTGATTCCGGGGACGGAATCTTTATAAGGGGGGGTTAATTTAATAATCCGATATTTTTATATAAATAAATAAGAAATTTCGTATAATTTTTTTATTTATTTAATTTTAAATGTGGAATATGTGCGAGTAATGAGTATGTATATATGTGATAAATAAAATATATTTATTACATGAATAATTACAAATAATTTTTTGAATTATTGATCATTAAAAATTATATTCTTATTATAAATTAATTTTGTAGTAAAAATATTTTATTATTTATTTTTATGAAAATATGATTATATTATTATTTAAATAATATATGAGATGATTATTAGAATTATTATAATAACTATTTTATTATATGAATTTATTCAAATTAGTTAAGTTAATTATTTTAACTTAATTAATAATGATATATATGCAAGATAAATCAGATATGGAATCCAAACCCTAATTCTGGATTTGAAAAAAGGAATGAGAATAATAACAGTATATTAATTATATTTCAGTGATATAAATATGTACTGTATGTGTGTAGACTGATAATAGTTGGTCAATTATGTTGTAACAGTAAAAAACCTAGTATTACGGTGCTAAACCCTAATTTAAAACTCAAACTAGAGTACAAGATTGTTATGTAATCATGCTAATGTGATCAATGACCGGTATTATAGATTTTAAGATTAATTAGGGAAACCCTAATTATTATTTAGGAACTCTAATTATTAGAAACCCTAATAGCTAATTAGAAACCCTCATTGCTAATTTAGAAAGCTTTATGTTAATTAGTGAATCTCTCACCTAATCTCCAAGACCTAGGTATTTAGGAAACTAAATGTGATTAAGAAACCCTAAATTTCCATTTTTAGAAACTTTAATTTCTATTTTTAACCCTAATTATAAATCCTACAAAATCAAAATTTGTGAGGCCTTAGGGTTAAACCCTAAGGGTCAACCCCTAAGGGTCAACCCCTAAGGGTTTGTCAAGATTATAATTGAGCCATTAAAATCATGATCAAAATGACATAAATACCCTTGTTGCATTAATTTGACATAACTTTTAGATCTAGCCTTATATAGAGTTGGTGACTAACTCTTGACTTCCCATTTGACTTAAATCTCTAGCCATCAGGCATTCATTTCATCTACTTACATTACATTCATGTTATATATATAGATTGAGAGAGAGAAAGTCCATTATTTAGCTCATTTGTTCACCTAGCACCCAATTAAACTCTCTTAACCCTAGACCCACGAAATTTTTTAGTAGACCAGTCCCAAATCAATTCCATACCACAACCATAACAGATCAGGAGCCCAGAATTTAGATTTGTTCATAGAAAGCTAAACCCTAAGCCAAAATTTTAATCATGTATGATGTGTTAGATCTGGTGTTTAAGTGTTTAAATGTGTTGTATGTAGTGTTAATCAATGATCTGGGTTGGTATATGATAGATCCATAACATCTAGATACTCTAATTTAAAGTTTTTCAAAATCGGGAAAATTTTTAAAATGAGTCTGGCAATCGAATGTCAGACCCCATAGATTTCATTTTGTTTATGTTGTTGGTTTAAAAGTTTGAAAATGTAGTATGCTAAGAGGACTTTGATCTGGACTTGAAACCATGCTTATATCATGTGTAGATTTCAAGTTATGGAAGGTCAAACTGCGTTGACCGACCATTACTTTGCATTTTCTGGGTAACCCATAACTTGTTCATAAGTGTCTGACAACAAGTTCATGGGCCCAGATCTTGCATTTGTTTGCTATGTTGATGTTGTTAATGTATCATGATTATAACTTGTTATGTGTACTACAGATTCATGCTCCTATATCACTTATATTACAACCATACTGAAAGTATTTGATGGTCAAACTAGCTAGCTCGTGCACGAACACGATTTTCTGGGTAACCCAGAAAACTTAAGAACATCACTTCTGACAAGGTTTGACCAGATGTTATCTTGTGAATCTGATGTACTTTGACTGACTTGATGAATGATATATGTACTCTATCAGGTCGACTACAAATTTGAATCATTAGAACCCATTAACAATGATCAGAACCTAAAGAAAATTTAGCTACAAAATGCCTACTCGAAGCTGTCATGGTTTCTGGGTAACCTAGAAAACCTAGAAAGCTCTGACAGTTACTTTGAAGGCTTAGATCTCCTTATTATGATGCAGTATGACCTTGTTTGTTGTTGGATCTTGTAGTATTACACTAGTTCTACAAGATCTGACCATTATATTTCCCAAAAACACAATACACAACAAATTAATATTGGTCAAAGTAGATCACTCGTTAACTGACTTTGAATGTTCTTGAGCCTCAAGAACACCTAACGCGACTGTAACGACCCCAAAACTCATATAATTTAATTCTCGACTTCAGTCATTAATAATACATTCAACATCTAATTTTACATCATTAAACGATAATACAACCATTGAAATTTGCGGAATAATTAAAATTTTCTATTACAAACTATCCTTGTTCCCAAAACCTTCAACCTTTACATCTAAATATCTCAGAATTATTTTAATACTACAATAGTTTACATTCGCAAAACAATATTACAATTCAACATTAATACATTATTCGAAACATTAGACATGGTTTACAAGAATAACAACTTAGCTAGGATATTAAATCTTCATATATCACTTTTGATCCATAACAATCAAGTAGCACATAGCGTTACCTTCAATTCTTGAATCTGCAAAAATGGTTATTTGCAAGAATGAGCTCGACAACTCAGCAAAATCTAACAGCTTTCATGCATCACGTAGCACATAATAAAATGCTCAACATATAAGAATAATCATAAACAAACATAGCATACATGTTATAGTTCACATAACAACCATAAAGATTGAGTTCCTTACTCAATCAACATTGATAGTTCAATCATCATAGTCATAGATTGACTTTCACATTATACTTTTGACATATATAATACATCATACACTAAAATTTTAAAGCAGATATATCATCATCAAGTTCACATAGCAAAAAGGAACTAAAAGACTTGCCTTTACCGGCGTTTTACCAACACGCTAATACTTCGCGTCCTTGCACAACCTACACTGTATGTGAGATTGATAATAAATAAAATCAATACTCAATCTCATGGTCAAATTTATTCTAAGACCTTACTTTATCTTATTATCCTTTATAATGTCTTTATAGACATCTAACTATTTTATATGCAACTCTGTTTTATTTTTCATTTTCATCACCACACATGCTAGACTATCACACTTGTAGTTTAATGTGCGTATATCACACCATTTTATTATACCACTTTGGTTTCAAAAATACATATTCAACACATTGTTTACATGTTTAATTTTCCTTTATAAATAAAAAATTACCCTTTTCGATTTCTTTCCATTATTAATATTGTATTATCATCTTTTCATACTTAGATATCCAATATTAGCCATTAGTTAGACACTTTGTATACCAAAGTTTAGAAAACACTATTACTCTTAGGCATATTTTATCGAGCACGTTATGTGCACACATTAACTTATCTCAACTCTTGATCTTAAATGGTTAATTATGCATAGAAAATGATAACACATATCTATACTCATTACATATGTCAAAACATATTTTTAATCATCAAAATATATCATCACCCAAAATCTTAATTCAAACAGAATTATAAAACTCATCTTCACAATTTCTTTAACAAAACGTTATTTTCGTTTTTAACGTAACTCGTTCGATACATGTCCGTTTTTGTTCCTTCTTATATAGAATTAACCCTTACTCAGTGTACTACAACCTCATCTAGGCCTTAAAGTCAGATCCTTATCCATCTAAACCAGATTCTGTAATTCATCAACTAGTCTAGAAAATTTCATTTTCTGGACATCCTTACTAAACAATTTATTTCGGACATGATCCGGTCCATAAAATGGCTCAATAACTCAATTCTAGCTAGTAAACGTACATATCTACAACTTTGCAGTTTTAAGTTTCTTCAGATTCAAAACACACGAATTTATATGAATTTTTCAAAGTAAGAAACCGTAATGCTTTTGATTTTACGGATGATTATTTTCCTTCGTACCAAACCTTACTAAAAGCAGACATTGCAAGAAATCTACAAAGAGTTTTCATGTGATTCCACTTTCAGAATATAGCTTACTTCCATATCTTTGATTTAATATAAGGCTCACTTTCTAACTCATTATACCCAAAGAGGTATGAATGTCACAAGATATGTCCACAATTACTAAAAACCTACGAATTTTGTTCTTCAAATTTTCTTTCCATTTTATTTTCTTTCTTGAATCCTCTTGTTTGATTCTTGATAATCCAAGATTAAACCAATACAAACAGATTAAGCATGATCTACTACCCTAGAACATAAATCTACCCAAAAAAAATTAAGGATTAAATAAGAGTTTAGAAGTTACCTTCTTCTAACTTTTTTTTTCTTCTTCTTCTAGCTCATCTCAATTCCTCTATTTCTCTCTATCTCTCTCAATTTCTCAATACAACGTCTACATAAAAATTATCTACATTATGAAGAACATAAAAATATAATTAAAACAAGGAATTTAGATTATAACTTTATTAGTATGAATTTAAGAGAGAGATGGAGATGATGATGATGGGGCTTGTTTTGTCTTCTCAAAGCTTTTCCTTCTTCTTCTTTTTCTTCCTCTTCTTCTTCTCCTATAACTCTCTCTAACTCTCTTCTTCTTTCTTTGATTTATTTTCTAAAACTAACATACTAACTTGTAGTATATACGTATAAAATACAATACTAGTAATATATAATATATGTAACTCCTAGTAATTATTAGATATACTAATTACTAGTTAATACATAGGTTACACCAATTTGAACTTGAAAAGCCTAAGACCATGTTTGACAAATACTCATTATTTTAATTAATCAATAGCTTAACATCAATCAATCTCATCAAATTGTCACATAGTTATATTTACTTGTTAATTATAATTTTGTGTAACAATCATCACATAAATCATCTAATTTAATTATCTCAATTAAATTAGAACTATAACATAAAATTATTATATTAATTAAATTAAATACTAAATATTCATTTAATTAATCTGCTACACTTAATTACATTACTCTATAATCAAAACAAAATGTATTTATTTAACTCAATAAATAATTCAATTAAATATTTATATATATTAAAATTAATATATAACATTCTCTTCATATCAATTCACATATTCTACAATATATGACATACACATACTCACACCCAACATATCTCATAAATAATACTTTTATTTATAAAATTCTCATTTATAATTTCTAAAAATCTGGGATGTCACATCCTTCCCTCCTTATAAGGATTCCATCCTCGGAATCACCAAAATCCTACCTTACTCAGGTTTTCCTCAAATTTATTCATTGAATAACTTCAACACATTACTTTAATATAGGTTTTATATTTTCTACTCTCACCATTCTTGATAATAAATTCTTATAAGTTTTATTTCATAATATTTATTTAGACTCAATTATATTTGAGTATTACATATTCTTTGACCCATTCATTATCTTTCTCTAAGGATCATTATCATATATTATTTGATCAAATTCTCGGGACATTACATTCACCCCTTCTTCTAAGAATTTCGTCCTCGAAATTTATTTATTTATTTATTTATTAATCTTTATTCATTCAATATATCAAAGTAGATTTTTACGTCACTACTTCATTCATTCATTGGTTTCTATAACCACTTTCTTTCCACAAACAGCATTCTACAATTATTAAACTTTTCTATTAAAAGTTTCACATTATTCTTTGATAACTCACATCCTTCTCACTTCAAAAATTTTTTTCTCACTTATTCAACATATCCATCATTCAGTGTCGCATTTTACGACTTACTTCTTTCTAAGGAATACTTTCCTTTTTCACTTCCATCTTAAAGAATAACAAGAATCCTCCATAATTGTTCAATAATTGGGAAGTAGTATGAATAACTCAGGAATTTAAAAGATTCCAAATCATCTTTGAGGTCACAAGACCATGAACTCTATTCTCTAAGTTTAATAGTGCTTCACCCCTGTTCTTCACACTTTAAACCCTCTTTTCGCGTAATGTTTATCAATCACAAAGACCTAAAACACCCTCCGCAAGTACTCTAGGTGATCAACCTATTGTACATGTATTGTATACAAACATTTCAAATAAGAAATTATAAAACTAAGCGCAACCCCCTAATAATAGGGTTGTTCATCTCAACTTTTCAACATCTGAATCTGTACCAAAACAATTTGGTTTGGCATAACTTCTCAAGAAACTCTTGAATTTCATGAACATCTTTTAATATTTGTCTAAATGAATCAAATAGCATAGACCCTACAACAATTCTGGACATCAACCAAAATATACATATACATACATACATATGTATTCTCATATCTCAAAGAAATCTCAAAATCTTTTTATGACGTTACGATACCGCAGATCAGTATTTACAAATCAGGTTGAGGATTCCGTCATTTGGTGATTTTATCATACTACATCATACCATAGTGGTGACGATCCTTAGATCACATCCAAAACTAGGTAATACCGCATTGATGACTCCATCATTTTTATCATCTTTGCACCAAAGTTACATGATGCATTAATGATATAAAATACATTTTGATATATTGCAAATCATTTTTGTCTAGCCAAAACAATTAGCATGTAGACATACTAATAATAAGATATTGTTATTAAAACTCATTGGTTCCATCATTTGATCCAATGTTTTCAAGAAAATAGAAGTGTAAACATCAAAGACGAAGTCAATAAATTTCAAAGTCTAAAGCATAGCTAGTAGATTTAGAATACCTATGCTTCCACCATCAACTCCACTTTCTGTAATGATCTATTGCTTAAAAGATCTATCTATTCCTATCATCCTCAATACTCCATTCATAACTTAATTATACCCTAGTTCATCAAACTTGCCGCACATTGGAAGTTCAGGACTTACCACAATAATATGAGTTTAAGAACTTATCCTAATAAGACCATAGGCGTCCATTCGCTGAGGGGTTCAAAACATAACATATTATTAAGAGTCACGAACTTACCATATGCATTAGTTTTAAGAACCGCGCCTAATCCTAATAATATATGTCTAATCTTAATAGTTTCTAACTATCAAACATACACATGAGAAAAGAATCACCTTTTACGCCACATATACATAGATAATAATACACCAACATTCCAATGATTATCAATATGATAAACTGAGTGCAAGCACAAAACCCTCGCCCATACAAAGATTTGTACAACTCAGCCATCACATGAGTCCTCAATTGAAATCCCACCTAACTCTATCTTACTCTTAACTTGCTCTTTGCTCAATACGAATTCCTCGTATCACATTATCTATAACTCCTCATGAGTTATCTCGTACTTTTTTATAGTACACCATCTTCATAGCATTAAGATATAATTATTCAAACATTATAAACCATCTTTCATTTATAACTTAAACAGACCACGTCGTGATCTTATTCTATAATCATCTCCCTTAAAAAAAAATTCTTAACTCGTGATCGTTTTGTTTTACGATCCTCTTTCTTTCTCTTTTTCATCATTTACGACATTATTCGTTATCTTGGCTTTTGGAGTTAGGAAATGTGACAACCCGAAAATTTGGAATATTTTTAAAATTTTTATTAATTGATTTATGGTTCAAAATTAGAACCTAGACAGAAAATAAGTGTATGCGTTTGATATTTTTAAGATGGAATTTTGAGGATTTCAAAATTCTAAAGGATTTAGGTGAATTATTCAGGACTAAGTGTATACATGTTTATGTTCTGTGTATATGGTCATTTATGTGTACAGTATGTGGTTAAGGGTCAAGGGTTGGCCAGACAATGACAAACCTAAATATTATATTAAGAACGTAAACATTTAGTTAGAAAATTCTTACGATATATATGAAACCTTAATTTTGTAACCCTAATGCTAAGTATAAAATCCTAAGGGTTAAAAGTTATGAGAGTAATGAATATGAATATTATGTGATGGTTTATACTTGTTTATTAAATAAATAAATAAAAGAAACTAGTGTAATCCTAACTATATATTAGGAATGACGAAATGAAATGACTTAAGAGTTATGGGATGAGAGAATTATGGTATTTATAATATGTATACTAATTCTAAGAGATTTATTTTATACATCTCAACTAATTAATTTTATAACCTAATTATAGCAAGTCTAATTGGGTTAAGGAAATAAATGTGCATGAGTAATGATTTAAGTTATAATTGAGGAAATGAAAACCCTAATTACATAATTAGGGAATTGTAATATAAAGGGTATTGGAATATGTTATTTATTTTGGCCCAAGAAGTTAAATTAGAAAGCCCAAACATTTTAATTTTAGAAGCCTAAAAGAATTAATTGGATGGCCCAATTTTTAGCCCTAGTGGGAGAGGACTTTTTGGACATTTAGTAAATCAAATAAGGCATAAAAGGAAAGCAAAAATTGGTAGATAATATGGCCACTTGGCCGAAATTAGTGAGGAGAGAAAGGGGAGGAGAATGTAATGATTTCACCACTTTGGTAGGTGAACAACTTCTAACAAGTGTCCAATTTTCATTTGACCAACACATTAAGCATTAAGTGTAAGAAACTTCTAGGAGATGAGTAAGAGAGAGAAGGGGAGAAGTATTGGGCAAATAATATTTACATAAATATCTTATATCTATACAATATCCTCCAACAAAAATCTAATTTCATTCTCTTTCATCTTTTATGTTACTTCCTCTTACTTTCTCTTAGGCTAGAAAAACAAAAGCATAAGAGAGAGAGAGAGAGAAATTCAGTGGAGAGAGTAGAGAGAGAGGAAGGAGCTACACCATTGATGCTCCATAAATTCATCTTCTACTTTGGAAGAGAAAGAAGAGTAACCCAAAAATCAAGGTGAAAACTTAAACTAGCTTAAACCTTTTTATTTTGTTTGATTTGATTTTTTTATAATATGAAGTTATGATCTTGAGGTTTAAAACCTTAGATCTATGTGTTTAAGAGTGTTTCATGTTTAGATTTACCCATATTGGGTGTTGATTTAGTTGGAAATCGAAAATAAAGAAAAGTGATTTTTCTTGTTTATAAGCCCTAAAATTTCTATGTACTTTGGATTTCCACCGTTTTTGATCTACACCTTATTTTTGCGATCCGTCAAAGAGAGGTGCTAGATATGTTAGTTAACTACTTAACCCAAGTGGTAGAACTCAAAAATGTTGAGTACACATTTCGTAGCAACTGATTTACCAAAAACAGTTTTGTGTCTTTTAAGAAAAACTGGACTGTTTTGGACAGTCAAAGGGTAGGGGTTGTTTAGTCATTTTTCGGACATCTAAAAATTCTGGAAAATTTTGGGAGGATACTATGATAAGTTATCTAACATCTCCAAGTGGAATCACTGAAAAAGGAGTTGTAGATTTTCGTATAGAAAATGTTTAACAAAGCACGAAAAAAAATGTAAAAGCGACATTTCATTTGCTATGCGAAAGACTTTCCAAATAATTTGTTTTGACAACTTAGTTTGTGAGAAAAATCCAGCCTTTTGGGACATGAAAATTTATGGTATTAAGTACCTACTGTCCAAAAATGAGCTCATTCCGACTTAAAATAATCAAGTTATGACCATTTGAATTTCTGTGATTTTCCGACGAAAATCGTTATAACCGGAGTTCTATAACTCTGATGGCCACGAAATTTAAACTGGAGTGTCACGTTAACACGTATAAGATTGTGTCAAGAGATGGGAAATTTTGGATTTAAGCATGAGGTATCTAATTTCTTAAGGAATTTACTAAAACCGATTTTTGAAAAATACTAAAAGAAGTTGGAAAATTATGAAAAAATACTTTTTGTGTATGAAATATATGTATATGTGTTTGGGCAAAGGATGGAAAAATAATAAACTGATTTGGAATTTTCGTAAAAAGGATATGGAATCCAGCTTGCTGGATTGGAAAATCTGATGAATCCAGTTTGCTGGATTGAAAAGAAGTTTACTGAATTGTAAATATATTGAATCCAGTTTGCTGGATTGCAATCTAGTCACTAGATGTGATATCCAGTTTGCTGGATTACAGTTTGGTTTACTGGATTGGCCATCTAGATACTGGATATGGAATCCAGCTTGCCGGAAGCCAAATCTGGGTTGTTGGATTGGTATTTGACTTTTATGTTTAAGAAAAACTTATAATATATGTGATTAGAATATTTAAATCATATAACTATGATAGTAATGATTGAAAAATTATGATTAATGATATTAATTATTTGAAAATTATTACAAGTTATTGAAAATTATTTTGACTGCTAAGAAAATTATATGTGATAATTGTTAAGTGTTTAGGCAGAGTTTAATTGAACTTAAACTCGATACTTATCCAACTAGACCGTCAGGATGATAGAATTGTGTTTGTTTCAAGTCAAACTAAAATAGTTTGACCTAATACTAAGTCTTATGTGTATTATGGACTGATAGGGTTATGTGTTATGTGTTTAGGTTATTCTGTGTATATATATATATTATAGTATTATATTGTGATGATATTATTCTAATATTGAAGATCTATATTACTAATATTAGGTCTTCGGATAAAGCGATATAAATTGTGTAGCGGTAATAAACGGTTCAGGAGAGTTTGTTTTACTTAACTCTATTAAGAGTGTTTCATTCGGATAAGCTTATGGTTAATCATTGCTGATTGCCATGTATAATTGTACTCTGTACATATTGCATGTATAAGTCAGGTATGAAAGGCTGATCATCTTCATTACCAGTTGGTTTCAGATATATTTGTTCATGAATAATACTTGTTCAGTCATAAATTTGTTCCTGCTAGTTCACAATTATATTGTTGAATTATAGCCAGCCAATTATTCAAATCATTTCAATCATGATATATTGTTATATTGTTGAATTTAAACTTGCTGGGCAATTTTATGCTCACCCTTGCTATATCATGATAAAACATTGCAGATTAAGGCGAATACGTCGGATACAAGGAAAGGTCCAAGACAGTTCCAGCTTTAGTAGACGCGTGTAGTTAGATTTGTATTGTATGATATTAATGTTGTTATATGTTAGAAAATCTATGAATTGTGTATTAAGTTAAGGTTACTCGACCTTGGGGAAAAGTATGTAAGTTTAATGTATAAATAATTTATGTTTATATCTTCCGCAAATAGTAATAGTTGTATAGAATGATCAAACCGGATTCGAGGTGATTTAGGACCTGGATTCGGGGCCCTCACAGTTGGTATCAGAGCTGTTGGTTATGAACCTTAGGTAGGAATACCTGAGACTAATAACCGCAGTGATTAGGATAAGTACTAACTCAAATAGAGTTAGTTGGTCGGTAAGATTCAAAGATGAATCTCGGCGAGTTATAAGATACAGAGCTCCCTAACTCTGATAATAAAGTTGAACAGTAGTGGTGAATAGATAGAGTCTAAAAGACTAAAAGTGCAGTGATAGAAGATCATAAAACAAAACGATCATAGTATAGAAATAAATCATAATGTATACGATAAGATCACCCCGTGATCTGATAAAGTGATAGAATGGAAAGAATCAATCTGATGATTGAAAAGTTTACAGCAACGATTGCTTTGTCAGTTGTACTATGAATGGGTACAAGTTCAGGAAAGGATTATGAATACGAGTTAAATGAAATTCGTATTGAAAAGGGGGTTAGTGTTAGGTGGGGATTCAATTGAGGACTCGTGTCAGCCGCTGAGTTGTATGATTCTTCGTATGGGAGCTGAATTGTACATGGTGTAAAAACCACTTAGTTTCTGGCAATGATAATCATTGAAATGTTTGTGTCACGCTATTTGCTATATGCGTGTTAAGAGGGTGATTCCTTTCTCATGTGTATGACAGATAAATAGGTCATAGGTAGAGGATATAAGGTTAAGTACGAGTTCTTAAAACTCATACTTATGTGACATACTTGACTCATAGTTATATGAAATATTTATGAACTCCTCAGCAAATGGACGTCAAAGGTCTGTCTAGGAAAGTTCTTAAACTCATATGATTGTGGCAATTTATGGACTCATAAGTGTGGTTTGATGAACTGGGTATAGATGTGTGTAAACAGAAGTATTGAGGATAATAGGAACAGATAGATTGTTAAGAAAATGATTATTAGTGAAGACATAAGTTTTCCAAAACTCCTAGCTATGCTAGACTTCGAAATATTGACATCAAGCTAAATACGCACTATGTGCCTTTTAAAAAATGTATATACTGTAATCATCATTTTGAAACGGTTTAATGTATAGTTTATGTTTACTTATTTGACTAGACGAAAATGATTTGAAATATCAAAAGTTATTTTATTTATCACTTTCATGTACCATATAACTTTGAAGCGAGAGATGATATAAATTTGATGGAGTTATAAATACTGAGAATACTTAGTGTGAATTTGATCAAAAATCATTGTTCCACTATTGTATGATATGTTATGACAAAGTCATACAATGACGGCATCCTCAAACGGACTGTTAATACAGTACGGCATCATGACGTCATTCTCAAAAATATTTTCAATAAAATTTTAATTTGCCAACGGGGTTTGGCTACACTTAAATAATTCGATTGGATTGAATTATTGATATGGGTCTATGCAATTCGATTCAGCTAGACTAAAGTTTATGAAAACTCTAAGTGTTCATTGAAAGAAATTTCCCGAACCAAATTATTTTGGTGCGGAATCCAATAAGACTGAGGTAAAAGTTTATGTGCCCAAGGCGGATAAGAGGAACAAATTGTTCCGACCAGCAGTACTTGGCCAGTACAGGGCATATCGGGCTAATCACCCTTTGTGTCTATAAGTTATGACGGTTTGCGGATGAATTTCCATAAAACCTTTGCGAAAATGACAGACAAATAGTCTATATGACTCCTCAGCAAAATTTGAAAATTTTTACTCTTGTGAGTGGTGTATTGGGTAGCATGTGATGCTGTGTATGTATGGTGTATGGAGTAAGGTGTAAGGTAAATTTCGGGGATGAAATTTTTAGAAGAAGGGGTGAATGTGACAACCCGAAAATTTGGAATATTTTTAAAATTTTTATTAATTGATTTATGGTTCAAAATTAGAACCTAGACAAAAAATAAGTGTATGCGTTTGATATTTTTAAGATGGAATTTTGAGGATTTCAAAATTTTGTGAAGGATTTAGGTGAATTATTCAGGATTAAGTGTATACATGTTTATGTTCTGTGTATATGGTCATTTTTTTGTACAGTATGTGGTTAAGGGTCAAGGGTTAGCCAGACAATGACAAACCTAAATATTATATTAAGAACGTAAACGTTCAGTTAGAAAATTCTTACGATTTATATGAAACCTTAATTTTGTAACCCTAATGCTAAGTATAAAATCCTAAGGGTTAAAAGTTATGAGAGTAATGAATATAAATATTATGTGATGGTTTATACTTGTTTATTAAATAAACAAATAAAAGAAACTAGTGTAATCCTAACTATATATTAGGAATGAAGAAATGAAATGACTTAAGAGTTATGGGATGAGAGAATTATGGTATTTATAATATATACTAATTCTAAGAGATTTATTTTATACATCTCAACTAATTAATTTTATAACCTAATTATAGCAAGTCTAATTGGGTTAAGGAAATAAATGTGCATGAGTAATGATTTAAGTTATAATTGAGGAAATGAAAACCCTAATTAAATAATTAGGGAATTGTAATATTAAGAGTATTAGAATATGTTATTTATTTTGGCCAAAGAAGTTAAATTAGAAAGCCCAAACATTTTAATTTTAGAAGCCTAAAAGAATTAATTGGATGGCCCAATTTTTAGCCCTAGTGGGAGAGGACTTTTTGGACATTTAGTAAATCAAATAAGGCATAAAAGGAAAGAAAAAATTGGTAGATAATATGGCCACTTGGCGAAATTAGTGAGGAGAAAGGAGGGAGAGATGTAATGATTTCACCACTTTGGTAGGTGAACAACTTCTAACAAGTGTCCAATTTTCATTTGACCAACACATTAAGCATTAAGTGTAAGAAACTTCTAGGAGATGAGTAAGAGAGAGAGGGGAGAAGTATAGGGCAAATAATATTTACATACATATCTTATATCTATACAATATCCTCCAACAAAAATCTAATTTCATTCTCTTTCATCTTTTATTTCATTACTTCTCTTACTTTCTCTTAGGCTAGAAAAACAAAAGCATAAGATAGAGAGAGAGAGAGAAATTTAAGTGGAGAGGAGTAGAGAGAGAGGGAAGGAGCTACACCATTGATGCTCCATAAATTCATCTTCTACTTTGGAAGAGAAAGAAGAGTAACCCAAAAATCAAGGTGAAAACTTAAACTAGCTTAAACCTTTTTATTTTGCTTGATTTGATTTTTTTATAATATGAAGTTACGATCTTGAGGTTTAAAACCTTAGATCTATGTGTTTAAGAGTGTTTCATGTTTAGATTTACCCATATTGGGTGTTGATTTAGTTGGAAATCGAAAATAAAGAAAAGTGATTTTTCTTGTTTATAAGCCCTAAAATTTCTATTTACTTTGGATTTCCACCGTTTTTGATCTACACCATTTTTTTGCGATCCGTCAAAGAGAGGTGCTAGATATGTTAGTTAACTACTTAACCCAAGTGGTAGAACTCAAAAATATTGAGTACACATTTCAGTAAGCAACTGATTTATTTAAAAAATAGTTTTGTGTCTTTTAAGAAAAAGCGGACGGTTTGGACAACAAAGGGTAGGGGCTGTTTAGTCATTTTTCGGACATCTAAAAATTCTGGAAAAATTTGGGAGGATACTATGATAAGTTATCTAACATCTCCAAGTGGAATCACTGAAAAAGGAGTTGTAGATTTTCGTATGGAAAATGTTTAACAAAGCACGAAAAAATTGAAAAGCGACATTTCATTTGCTGCAAAAAAGACTTTCTGAGGGCTGTTTCGGAAACTTAGTTTGTGAGAAAAATGCCGGCCTTTTGGGACATGAAAATATATGGTATTAAGTACCTACTGTCCAAAAATGAGCTCATTCCGACTTAAAATAACCAAGTTATGACCATTTCAATTTCTGTGATTTTTCGACAAAAATCGCTGTAACCGGAGTTCTATAACTCCGATGGCCACGAAATTTAAACTGGAGTGTCACGTTAACACTTATAAGATTGTGTCAAGAGATGGGAAATTTTGGAGTTAAGCATGAGGTAGCTAATTTCTTAAGGAATTTACTAAAACCGATTTTTGAAAAATACTAAAAGAAGTTGGAAAATTATGAAAAAAATACTTTTTGTGTATGAAATATATGTATATGTGTTTGGGCAAAGGATGGAAAAATAATAAACTGATTTGGAATTTTTTAGTAAAAGGATATGGAATCCAACTTCTTTGGATTGAAAATCGATGATGAATCCAGGTTCTTTGGATTGAAAAGAAGTTTACTGAATTGAAAATATATTGAATCCAGTTTGTTGGATTGCAATCTAGTCACTAGATGTGATATCCAGTTTGCTGGATTACAGTTTGGTTTACTGGATTGGCCATCTAGATACTGGATATGGAATCCAACTTGCTGGATTCTAAATCTGGGTTGCTGGATTGGTATTTGACTGTTATGTTCAAGAAAAACTTATAATATATGTGATTAGAATATTTAAATCATATAACTATGATAGTAATGATTGAAAAATTATGATTAATGATATTAATTATTTGAAAATTATTACAAGTTATTGAAAATTGTTTTGACTGCTAAGAAAATTATATGTGATAATTGTTAAGTGTTTAGGCAGAGTTTAATTGAACTTAAACTCGATATTTGTCCAACTAGACCGTCAGGATGATAGAATTATATTTGTTTCAAGTCAGACTGAAATAGTTTGACCTGATACTAAGTCTTATGTGTATTATGGACTGATAGGGTTATGTGTTATGTGTTTAGGTTATTCTGTGTATACATATATATTATAGTATTTTATTATGATGATATTATTCTAATATTGGAGATCTATATTACTAATATTAGGTCTTCGGATAAAGCGATATAAATTGTGTAGCGGTAATCAACGGTTCAGGCAAGTTTGTTTTACTTAACTCTATTAAGAGTGTTTCATTCGGATAAGCTTATGGTTAATCATTGCTGATTGCCATGTATAATTGTACTCTGTACATATTGCATGTATAAGTCAGGTATGAAAGGCTGATCACCTTCATTACCAGTTGGTTTCAGATATATTTATTCATGAATAATACTTGTTCAGTCATAAATTTGTTCCTGCTAGTTCACAATTATATTGTTGAATTATAGCCAGCCAATTATTCAAATCATGATATATTGTTATATTGTTGAATTTAAACTTGCTGGGCAATTTTATGCTCACCCTTGCTATATCATGATAAAACATTGCAGATTAAGGCGAATACGTCGGATACAATGAAAGGTCCAAGACAGTTCCAGCATTAGTAGACGCGTGTAGTTAGATTTGTATTGCATGATATTAATGTTGTTATATGTTAGAAAATCTATGAATTGTGTATTAAGTTAAGGTTACTCGACCTTGGGGAAAAGTATGTAAGTTTAATGTATAAATAATTTATGTTTATATCTTCCGCAAATAATAATAGTTGTATAGAATGATCGAACCGGATCCGAGGTGATTTAGGACCTGGATTCGGAGCCCTCACAGGAAACTCTCATTTCTTATCTTTATATCTCTTCAAGATTCTTCTTTGAATCTTCTTGTTTATATAACAATTCTTCCTTTAAGAATTTCTAACTTCATTTACATTGCTCAACATTTCATTTAAGTTCTACACTTTCATCATACGTATCCACTTTCTATACTTGGTACACATCAAGTCTCTACCAGTTTCAATATGGTACGCTGAGTGGTTTCCCACAAACAACCAACAAACTAGGTTCCGAGTTGCTAGTTCGTATATACCTCCGCTCTATGAAGGAATTGTTTAGCCCAGATACCATACATCAACTACGAAAGAGTACAATTGCACCACTTAGATATAACTCTCTATTCTTAACTTCTTTATCATTCTCTTTTTTTATAGACATTGTCTATTTATTATCACCTTACATCCTTATTATTGGAGTTGGGTAACCCCACATTCATATTCCTTATAACTCTGCGAGATTCTTCTTTGAATCCTTTCACACAAGTTTTAATCCCTTATTGTTCAAACTCTATTTGAGCTTATTCGTTCCTTATTTTCACCTCTCTTCTCTAAGGTTATAGCCTAAGGTACTCTTACCTAAGGTTTCTAACCTATCAGCTTTGATACCAACTGTAACAACCCCAAAATTAATACAATTTAATTCTCGACTTCGGTCATTAATAATACATTTAACCTCTAATTTTACATCATTAAACGATAATACAACCATTGAAATTTGTGGAATAATTAAAATTTTCTATTACAAACTATCCTCGTTCCCAAAACCTTCAACCTTTACATCTAAATATCTCAGAATCATTTTAATACTACAATAGTTTACATTCGCAAAACAATATTACAATTCAACATTAATACATTATTCGAAACATTAGACATGGTTTACAAGAATAACAACTTAGCTAGGATATTAAACCTTCATATATCACTTTTGATCCATAGCAATCAAGTAGCACATAGCGTTACCTTCAATTCTTGAATCTGCAAAAATGGTTATTTGCAAGAATGAGCTCGACAGCTCAGCAAAATCTAACAGCTTTCATGTATCACGTAACACATAATAACATGCTCAACATACAAGAATAATCATAAACAAACATAGCATACATGTTATAGTTCACATAACAACCATAAAGATTGAGTTCCTTACTCAATAAACATTGATAGTTCAATCATCATAGTCATAGATTGACTTTCACATTTCATAATTTTGACATATATAATACATCATATACTAAAATTTTAAAGCAGATCATCATCAAGTTCACATAGCAAAAAGGAACTGAAAGACTTGCCTTTTGACCGTTTTTTACCAACACGCTAATACTTGGCGTCCTTGCACAACAACTACATTGTATGTGAGATTGATAATAAATAAAATCAATACTCAATCTCATGGTCAAATTTATTCTAAGACCTTACTTTATCTTATTATCCTTTATAATGTCTTTATAGACATCTAACTATTTTATATGCAACTCGGTTTTATTTTTCATTTTCATTACCACACATGCTAGACTATCACACTTGTAGTTTAATGTGCGTATATCACACCATTTTATTATACCACTTTGGTTTCAAAAATACATATTCAACACATTGTTTACATGTTTAATTTTCTTTTACAAATCAAAAATTACCCTTTTCGATTTCTTTCCATTATTATTCTTGTATTATCATATTTTCATACTTAGATATCCAATATTAGCCATTAGTTAGACACTTTGTATACCAAAGTTTAGAAAACACTATTACTCTTAGGCATTTTATCGAGCACGTTATGTGCACACATTAAATTATCTCAACTCTTGATCTTAAATGGTTAATTATGCATAGAAAATGATAACACATCTATACTCATTACATATGTCAAAACATATTTTTAATCATCAAAATATATCATCACCCAAAATCTTAATTCAAACAGAATTATAAAACTCATCTTCACAATTTCTTTAACAAAACGTTGTTTTCGTTTTTAACGTAACTCGTTCGTTACACGTCCGTTTTTGTTCATTCTTATATAGAATTAACCCTTACTCAGTGTACTACAACCTCATCTAGGCCTTAAAGTCAGACCCTTATCCATCTAAACCAGATTCTGTAATTCATCAGCTAGTCTAGAAAATTTCATTTTCTGGACATCCTTACTAAACAATATATTTCGGACATGATCTGGTCCATAAAATGGCTCAATAATGCGATTCTAGCTATTAAACGTCCATATCTACAACTTTGCAGTTTTAGGTTTCTTCAGATTCAAAACACACGAATTTATATGAATTTTTCAAAGTCAAAAAGCGTAACAGTTTTGATTTTCTGGACAGATTATTTTCCCTTCGTACCAGCCTTACTAAAATAGACATTGCAAGAAATCTACAAAGGGTTTTCATGTGATTTCACTTTCAGAATATAGCTTACTTCCATATCTTCGATTTGATATAAGGCTCACTTTCTAACTTATTATACCCAAAGAGGTATGAATTTCACAAGATATGTCCACAATTACTAAAAACCTACGAATTTTGTTCTTCAAATTTTCTTTTCATTTCATTTTCTTTCTTGAATCCTCTTGTTTGATTCTTGATAATCCAAGATTAAACCAATACAAACAGATTAAGCATGATCTACTACCCTAGAACATAAATCTACCCAAAAAAAATTAATGATTAAATAAGAGTTTAGAAGTTACCTTCTTCTAACTTCTTCTTTTTTTCTTCTTCTTATAGCTCATCTCAATTCCTCTATTTCTCTCTATCTCTCTCAATTTCTCAATACAACTTCTACATAACAATTATATACATTATGAAGAACATAAAAATATAATTAAAACAAGGAATTTAGATTATAACTTTATTAGTATGAATTTAAGAGAGAGATGTAGATGATGATGATGGGGCTTGTTTTGTCTTCTCAAAGTTTTCCCTTCTTCTTCTTTTTCTTCCTCTTCTTCTTCTCCTACTACTCTCTCTAACTCTCTTCTTATTTCTTTGGTTTGTTTTCTAAAACTAACATACTAACTTGTAGTATATACGTATAAAATACAATACTAGTAATATATAATATATATAACTCCTAGTAATTATTAGATATACTAATTACTAATTACTAATTAATACATAGGTTACACCAATTTGAACTTGAAAAGCCTAAGACCATGTTTGGCAAATACTCATTATTTTAATGAATCAATAGCTTAACATCAATCAATCTCATCAAATTGTCACATAATTATATTTACTTGTTAATTATAATTTTGTGTAACAATCATCACATAACTCATCTAATTTAATTATCTCAATTAAATTAGAACTATAACATAAAATTATTATATTAATTAAATTAAATACTAAATATTCATTTAATTAATCTACTACACTTAATTACATTACTCTATAATCAAAACAAAATTTATTTATTTAACTCAATAAATAATTCAATTAAATATTTATATATATTAAAATTAATATATAACATTCTCTTCACATCAATTCACATATTCTACAATATATGACATACACATACTCACACCCAACATATCTCATAAATAATACTTTTATTTATAAAATTCTCATTTATAATTTCTAAAAATCTGAGATGTCACAGCAACATTTACTGTCGCTAAAGGCTTTAGCGACATTTACTGTCGCTAAAATAATTTTATTTATTTTAAGTTCTAAAATTCATTTAAAAATAGAAATTAATTTCTGAAAATTACAAAATTATTTTAAGTTATAAAAATTAATTTTTAATACTTTGACATATTTTTCATAAATATTAGTATTTATTTGAATATTATTGATATTTAAATTTTTTAATAAATGCATTAAATAAATTAATTAAAAATCATTTAAAAAGATAATAAGGTATTTAATAATATTTTAAGTTATAAAATATAACTTTTAATATTTTAAAGAAAATTTTATTAATTATTTAATATTAATGATATTAGATTTATTTAATAATTATATTAAATAAATTAGTTTAAAAATAATTTTTATATTAGAAAAATCATTTTAAATGTAAATAAAGAGTTTAAAAATATTTTAAGTTATAAAATATAACTTTTAATATTTAAAGGTAAGTTTCATTAATAATTTAAAATTAATTTATTTAATAATTATATTAAATAAATAGTTTAAAAATAGTTTTATTAATTTAAAAGTCATTTAAAAAGGATTTAAATGGTTTAAAAATATTTTATGTTTATAATAAATGACTTTTAATATTTTGTTAAACATTACTTTAATATTTAAATATTAATGGAAATTATTTAAAATGATTTTAAATGTTTTAAAATCATTTAAGGGTAATAAAATGTTTTAAAAATATTTGAAGTTATTATAAATAACTTTAATATTTTGGTAATGGTTTCATTAACAATTTAATATTAATTAAATAGTAATGATACTAGAATTATTCAATATTTAAATCATTTAAAAATGATTCTAGTGTTTGAAAAATCCTAATAAATTAGAATAATTGTTTAAAAATTATTTTAAGTTATTTAAAAATAATATGACTGATATTTAAATTATCTAATCGAATATTGAACTACAGACAAGAGTTTTAGACCCGATAAGTACCCGATAAAGCTGTCGGTACACCTAAATATTTTAGAAATTGATCTAGACTTAGATAGTTTGACTAAGTACGTGTTTGTTTGTCATCCAATGACTGCTAAACCTATATGACAATGTGTTTAGGTTATTTGCTGACTGCAAATAGCCGTACTATGTGTTACGATATGTTATTCTAATCGATAGAATGATCTTATTAATGATAGGTAGTGGTATAAAAGAGAAGACTTAGTTGTGTAAGCAGCAGATCAGGCAAGTATCCTATCTTTGCATTTACTTTATGCAATGGACATGCGTAAGCGAATATCGGAACTATTCTTTTTCATTGTTCAAATATCTTAACCTTTGTATATACTTATGCAATGATTTTGTATAAGTAAGTTATTAGATTATAATTTGTTGTACAAGTTCTTTAATTATGTTATTATAGATCAAGATATATATTTTGTTCATTAATTTCTAAGCCTGGTTATACAAGTGACCTCACTTGGATAATTATTGTATTTAATCAAATGTTGATATTTACCTATTGATTTTCGGTACGTATACATTAATTAAAAGTCGTCTAAGCTATTTGACCCAGCTAGACACATATTTAGAAATATCTTTGAATATAATAGAACTTTATTGTATCCAATCAAATTGTTTTGGTTCGGATTCCTGACTAAGTATGAACATCCCGAACATGAGAAAACTTTTGTGCGCCTAAGGCAGATAAGATGAACGAAAATATCATTCTTGTATATAGTATTGATCAATACAGGACACATTGGGATGATCACCCTCGTGCCTGTAAGTTATGATGGTTTGCAGATGAAGTTCTGCTAAACCTTAACAAAAATTAAAAACAAAGTTTATAGTCTGTCGACTGCTCTCCATTTATAGTCAGTACATAGTTTCAAAATTTTGATATAGAGTTGATATGTTTTTTATTATTGGTTCAGCTTACTTCACAACTGTTGATTCGTTGTAGAAGTGTCATTCAAAGAAAACATTTAATCCTTTCAGCTAATATTTATTGTTGTTATTACTTGTTGGGCAATCAAATGCTCATTCTTACTTTAAATTTAAATGTTTTCAACTAAGCTTGACCGACCTGAAGGTTCAAGCGAGAACAAAGGAAAAAGGAAAGCAAACATAATAAGTTTAATTGGTATCTTTTGTAATAGTTAGACATTATTAAGACAATGATATTAATGATCTATCATGTAAGGAAATGTAGTAAAGGTCACGTACCTGGGATTAGAGTCTGATATGTATGTAAATTAAGTTTGATATTCATATTATTGTTATTATTCCGCTCAAAGAAATGGTATCGTGAAGTACCGAGTTTGGGTTTCAAGTACTTGAATTTGGGGGCGTCAGAGGTGTTATGCAAAACGGGCTAGCTCATTAAACTTTGTCGCGTATTGCGCCACTGTCATATCTTATTGTTTATGCTCCAAAAATATCACGTCCATCCTACTTTTCATGCTCTTCGGGAAATAATTCTCGAAGTACAGAGTTTTAAATCTCTCCCAAGTTATTATCCCTTCTCCTGCTCTCTGCTGATTCGCCTCCCACCAGTAGTTCGCCTCGCCTCTCATCATGTAGGTTGCAAAAGTCGTCTTTTGGTCTTCACCCACACGAGCGATGGTGAAAGCTTTCTCCATGTCCTTGATCCACAACTGAGCCACAATAGGATCGGTAGTACCCACGAATTCTGGAGGTCCTACACTTCTAAAATCCTTAAAATTTGTAACGGGAGCTGCTTGGGGAATGGGTGGTACTGGTTCATTTCTTCCCATAAGAGCTTCTCCTAAAAAGTCTATTAGCCTCTGTATAGGATCTATTGGTCCTCTCTTATCATTAACTGACTCTCCCGGTGCAGTTATTCTACATTTAGGCGATATTTTTTTTCCTGCATCACAACATTTTCATATTTATTATTATCTTATTATATGACTCAACATGTCTCAAATAAGAATAAAAATTTTAACACGTTTCTGAGATAAGATCATTTATATTCATATGCCAAATCGATACATTACATGATTATCTTAGTATACTTCTATGAATAAACAACATATCCCCTAATATTACATGATTACATGATTATCTTAGTATATCTTGATGTGGTTGCAAGCATTGAACTATCATTCTTAAATGTATTTTAAAAGTTGTCTAATTCATTGATTCGGCTAGACTATCATCGTATGTTAGAAAGCTATCCAAACCTAGTTGACTTGGTGCGGACTTTTAAATTTGCTGAGATGAACAACCCTTATTGAAGGGGAAATTATATAATTATCAGGGAACCGACTTGCGCACATAGTAGCATGTTTAAATGTTATGCATACCGTAGGGTACTTAGGCTGATCACTTGTTGTACTCGATTTTGGATTTTCAGTATAATACTATAAATTTTAGTAGAAGTTCTTAGTTCTTAGTGACTGCTCTGTGTTCATTAGTCTTGTACTTTGACATGATTAACTCTTTGAATCTTGTTGATATCTTTTAGTCCATAACGACCTTTATCGAGAATTGTTGATAAATCTTGAACTATTATTCACTGTCATACCCTTGAGATTTGAACTTTATAAATGTTCACCCTTATTGCGATATTAGTTGCTGTGCAAATTTGTTGTTCATCCTTGCTTTCCTTAAAACTTTCAGTTAAGGCAGAACGTGGTGAACCCTCAAGAAAGGACAAGGGTAAAGAGAAGGCTTCAGAATAGCTTTGTTTCTTAGTACTAGGAATCTATTATTATTATGTTGTATGAAGACTTATTTATTAAGATGTAATAAGTTATGTTTAAATTAAGTTTTTTTTAGTAACGATTGCGAGACCATGGGACGAGAATATTTATGTTATCACAATATAATTTATTCTATTTTTCCGTTGTGTGAGACTTTGATTTATTATTAGAGGTAGTACGTGACGAACCAAATTCAAGATGTGAATGTCTAAATTTGGAGGCGTCACAGGTTGGTATCAAAGCATTAAGTTATAAACCTTAGGAGTGAGACTCCTTAGACTATAACCTTAGAAGAACTTAGAGAGTAGAAGGAGATAAAACTCATATAGAGTTTCTCTAAAGATTTAGTGGCATTATGAAATATATTTTCATTCCACACAATGAATTTATGTTTAATTTTTGCATTCTAACGTAGTTGTTGCTTGTTGTCTTGTGTTTGTGATTGTAGGATGTCGGACTTGGGAGGACCCAATAGAGTGGTAGAGGAAGAGCCACGTGACATACATGTAGTGTATGAGGCACCTCTGATAGCAAAGCCCATTTCGGCAGTAGCCCCTATAGATGACGAGGATGAGGATGAGGAGGAGGAGATGGAGTCAGTTGTTGTAGAGTCAGATTCCAAGGAAGATCCCATGGAGGATGAGCCCGTGGAAGATTCAGACGAGGCGACATTTGAGGATCGGATGTTGGAGGAATATGAGGAGCGAATTTTGGAGTTTGAGTGTTGAGTTGAAGAACTAAAGACCCATGCCCAAGAAAGAAATCGAGATGCAGAAGCTGAGGGATGAAGACCATAAGAGGAAGCTGGAGATGCAGGAGTTAGAAGTGGAACTTGTATATCGCAAGGAAACAGGCGTACTGTAACATTCTAGAATTTTAAATTGTAATATTAAATATTTATTGAATTATATAAGTATTTAATGGATATGTTTATTGTTGAATAAATAATTGTTCAATTTGATTTGATTTGATTTAGTAATTATTTGTTAAGTAAATAATTAAGGAGTTAAGAAAAATTAATTATTATGAGATAATATACTAATTTAATTTAATAATTAAGTTAGAGAGTTTATTATAATTAAAATGAATTATTATATTTTAAATTGAATTTGCAATTAAAATGAAGTGTTAGTGATTAAATAAAGTTATAATTATAAAGAAAATTATAATTATGTGGTATTGATTTATATGTTAAAGTAATTTAATAAATTGTTAATAGAATTAGTTAAATTGATTATTGAAAATTTAATTAAAAAGAAGTGTGACAAATAACCTTACTATAAAAGAGTTATTAAAATAAATTAAAGGAGTTTAATTAGGTTTTGCCAAACAAGGCTTAATTCATATTAAGTCTTTAATCTAATTATGTTTTACCAAACAAGGTATAAGGATTAATGGGTTATTTTTATAATTAGCTAGCCAAACAAGCCTTATGGCTTTTGATTTTCAAAATTTGATAAATGATGTTAGTTAAAGTTATATACTTAATATCTATACTATTATTATTATTATACGTTATATTTTGTTAGTACGTAAGTTAGAAGTTAGGAAGAAAGACTCAGAAGAAGAAAAGAGGAGAAGAAGAAGAATACAAAGAAAAAGTGAGAGAAGTTTAGAGAATCCTAGAAAGTTTGTGAGAAGAATTGGGGAAAAGAAGTCTTGTTGATCAAAGGAAGAAAATTAACAAAGTTATCATCTTCTAAAATTAAGGTATACTCTTACTTTTATGTTTTTAAAGTTTTAGTTTTTTTCTTCCAAAATTCTCTGTAAAAATCATTGTAGAAGTTGAATTGGTTGTTATATATAGTTTATATGATAATTGTTTTTTATGAGAGTGTTTTCGTAATAGTGTGGACAAACAAATTCATGCATGTATGTATTTTGTGATAGAAGCCACTTTACAATGAGTTTATATGAATACGTATAAATATGGCTTAGTTTAAAAGTAAAATTAAGGTTTTAGTAGTTGTTTAAATTATAACTTTAACTATTGAATTGAAAAAGGATGAATACACATAAACAAAGTATTTTTAATTAATTGTTTTGGTTGAAAAACAAAGTTACAGTGATGAGTTTCACTGAAAATGTCAAAAATGGAGTTTTATCAAAAACAGTGAAATTGGGTGTTTATGTTATTATATGAGTAAAACCATGTTAAGAGTCTTTAAATTATATTTATATGAAGTCTCTATATGTATTATATGTTAATTAGGTTGTTTGAAAGTAGCTTTTAGGCCAAATTGGCTTTTTTGTTCATGTCTTTTTGCGAAATTTGGTCACCGAAGTCTGGAGTTCGGTTGCCACAAACTGACCAATGATGTAAGTTTCATGTCGCAGGCCATTGCCAATTGGCTTTGTGTCTCGCGCATGATGCTTGGTTACCAAATACCCCACAGTGTAAACAGTGGTGCCGCAACGCGAGTTAACAGAATGGTCAAACATTGTAATTTATTTACACAAAGTCTGAAAAAGTGTTATGTGTTGATAGTAGGACTGTTAAGTTATGATTTCAGTATTTCTATACTAAGAATGAACATGTTATTAACGATTAAATAGTAATAAAATTTGATTATGTGATTCAAAATCAAAACTTACATGATGAATGAACTTACTTATATATAATGTGGTAGTGACTAATTATGTCTTGATGACATATATATAGGGTATTGTGATTCAAGTTAATTCGGTATAGCTTATACGCAAGGCAAGTCTTCTACCTCCATACTTTCGTTGAGTTAGTTTGTTATGTTTATGCAAGTTTTCTAAATCCATTGTTTTGTTGAGCAAGTTATTGTTTCTAATTCAATTACAATTTTGCAAGCTCTTGTATCTAGTTTGTTCATGATAATGCAAGTTTTCTAAAACTTATTTTGATGTTGAGCAAGTTATTCTTGTCTTTAACTTGTTAATTAGCATGCAAGTTTATATAATCTGATATATTAGTGTTGAATAGCTTTTATTGTTCAAATTACTATTCGTTATGCATGCTTAATATTCAATTCTAATTAACCTTGGCTTAATATTGTTCAAAGCAAGGTATGTTATAGTTATTCAATATTTATGCTCTTAGATTATTCCTAAAGCATAACTTTTATATACAATGATTAATTCACTTATGATTTATTCCATAGCAAAATGTGATTACCCTTTTATTCAACTAATCCTTAGTTGATGTTCGTTGAATTCCAAATTACCTTGAAATGTATCCAAACCAAACCTACTTTGGTGCGGACTTGTAATCTAAATACTGAGATGAACAACTCTTTTATTAGAGGTTTACGCTTAGCGTTGAAATGTTTGTGCACAATACATTATAAGAAGGGATGATCCCCCTAAGTACGTGGAGTCCTTATAGTCTTATGACTGTTAAAGTTTAAGTTGAAAGATTACTTATAACTGTGGACATGGTTCGTCGTCATTAGACCCTCAGTTGTATATTTCAGAATGTTAATAGAACATATTGTTCAGTTCTATTGAGCCTATTAGTTGGCAAATGTTGTAAGATTTTACTCATTGTTATTTCAAGTGAGCTTTGTTTGCTCACTCTTGCTTATATAACTATTACAGCTAAAGATGAGAAGGTAGATGCACCTAGCACCAGTAAGGGAAAGGGAAAGATGAACAAGTATTGAAGACTTGTAATATGTTGACAGTTATTTATCAAACATTAATTTGATTGATGTAATGAAGTATTTATTTAATTTCCGCATTTGAATGATTGTACTTAAAGTTTAGATAACCTGCGAGATTTTATTAATGTAATCCCTTAAGGGAATGTTTATTATTCAATTTTTATTGTGATTGGGTAGTTAGATATGAATGTTTTGATTAAGTGAACACTAAATCTTGAGGTAATGAAGTACCGGGATTTGGGGGTGTCACACGTACAGATGAGAACCCTTTTCCATCGATCGATAACTAGGAATGTTGAGTTGGAAATTAAGCTAGAGGAGTCTGAGCAGAGGGAGATGAGTGAGAAAGCTGAGAAAGAGGTTCTTCATACACAGTTAGAGATGGAGGTTATGGATAGAATCCACTTCGAGGAGAAGTGGGAAGAAGTCAATGATAGGGTAATAGATCTGGAAGATGATGTGAGGTGTAAGAGAAGGAAGATGAACCAAATGAGCTATGCTTTTTGCTCAGCTATGGAGAAGTTGATTGATGGTGTGTACCATTATCCGGTGAAACAAGAGCAGACCTGCCACACCTTGAGTAGGGAAATGATGGTTCACATGATCCAGGTTGAGTACAAGAGCGTCGTGGAGCGCGGAATGTAAGGATAGTTGTTGGTTCAGTATCTAGTAGTATAGGTTTGTTATAAACGATATGTAATCCAAATCTTTTGTGTGAGATATGGAATAGTTATGTAAACCCCGAGTAGGTTCATGTTAGAGGGGTAGTATATTAATATTTCCCCATCTTTTGTGATATTGGGAATGAATGTTAACATTTATAGAAGTATGCTAGGAATGATCATAGCAATGTAATGATTTGACATATGAATATAAATGTCCTTATTTCAGAGAATGTGTCAAAAAATTTTCTTCCTTTTTCATTGAAGAAATACTTAAGTAATATAATTAAATAATAAAAATAAAATTTTACAATGCAGAAAATGCCGCCCAGACGTAGACCAGCTACCCCAAAAGAGTTGGTCAATAACGAGAGAGAGCAGGTAGACCTTATCCAAAGGCTAGTAGATTTGCTAGGAGAGGCCCTACGGGGAAGAAACAACGAACCAATACCACCCAACCCCCAGGTGGTACCAGTTATGAACTTTAAAGACTTTAGGAGTGTAGGACCTCCAAAATTCGTGGGTACTACTGATCCTATCGTGGCCCAGAAATAGATCAAAGAGATGGAGAAAGCCTTCATCATCGCTCGTGTGGGAGAAGATCAGAAAACTGTACATGATGAGGGGTGAAGCAAAGTATTTATGGGAAGCTAATCAGCAGAGAGCGGGAAAGGGAATTATAACCTGGGAAAGGTTTAAGACTTTGTTCTTCGAGAATTACTTCCCGAAGAGCATGAAGAATAGGATGGAGGTCAAGTTTCTAGAACTAAAACAAGTGGAGATGACGGTAGCGCAGTATGCGGCCAAGTTCAACGAACTCGCGCATTTTGCAATGCACCAGGTAGACACGGAGGAGAGAAAAGCAAGACGCTTTAAGCTAGGACTAAAACCTTGGTTGTTTAACAAGGTGGCAGTCCTTCAAATTGACTCGTTCACCATGTTGTTGGAGAAGGCGATCATTGCTGAGGGAGGTAGCGAGGCATTAAGCCAATACAATAAGGAAAAGAAGAATAAGAATACTAGAGGAGAAACTCATATAGGAAGTAGTAGTAGTGGGGGAAGTAACTTAGGAAAAAGGAAATGGGATAACAACAATAGAAACAACAATCAAGCAGGATGTTTTCATGGAGGATTTAAGAAGAGATCGGAAGAATGCTCGAAATGTGGAAGAAATCACCAAGGGGAGTGTTGGAAGGGGCGCATTGTTTGTTACAGTTGTGGCCAAGAAGGGCACATCTCGCCAAGCTGCCCAAAGCCGAAAAAAACCAAGGGATGTTTTGCTTATTGCTCCACTGAGCACCAGTGTGACGCCCCCAAAATTAGATATACGTCACCCATCTTGAGTCGCCACTTACATGGTACATAAATTCAAATACAACTTACTAATATAACTGTCGTGTACAATACGACATAAACTATGAGTTTGAATACAAATATTGTCTACTAGATATTATACAAACTCAAAAGGAGTCCTCATTACAACTATTATCACACTATTTCACGAAATAGTGAGGACTATTAATGCTATCCTCTGGACCATTACTTACGTTCCCAGACTTCGTCCCGGCTATGTTCTCATTTCACAAGAAGAAAAGTGAAAGAAAGGTGAGCTCAACTAGCCCAAGATAAAAATATTATGACTAAGATAATGCGAGAATAAATTATCATTAGCCTTCAATGATGTTAAACCGATAAAATACAATAGACAACCGGTTTAAGCTGCGGTGAATAAGCAATCCATTAAAAGAGTCAAGTAGAGAATAAAGTCTACTATCTTTTAGGTTTTAAAAGGTTTTCATCAATTTTATCATTTGAGACTTCGACAATAATAAACCACCACATCTAATCATCCATGTACCACGGTCGAGGATTTTCATCAAATTATCAATGGTCATGACTATCTTAGAATCACCCACGGTCATAATCATACCAAAAACTATCCATCAACGCATTACGAACCACCGAGGACTTTTGTCACATCATTTATATCAAGTCATGATTATACCGAATGATCCACGATCATAATCATACTAAGTTCATCTATGCACGTAAGCCAAAGATAACATAATATAACATGAGGATGATGACAATGACATAATAATTCAATAAAACAAGTTCAAGAATTATTTAATCCATGAATTATTAACGTCCAAATTGTCAACATGATCTTTGTTTAGTGAGAGTAAAATTCAAGAATGATCGGAAGAATATTTCCATGAAAGATCTTTGGATGAAGCGCAAATATCGAGGATATTCTACTAATTTCATGGAGTATAGAAGTCAAAGTTTTAACCAACCGGGTATAATAAAGAATGGAATAACAAAAGAAATCACCATGCATGCGGTACTTAGCATAGGCGAGTTATTCCAACATAATAATAATAACGGAACGGTCGGTGAAATTCACACCACGGATGTTCAACAGAATAATAAAGATGGAACGGATCCGTGTAAAACACACGATAGGATATTCAAATGTATAATAATAAAGGCGGAACCGGTCCGGTGTAAAACACACGAACAAGATGTTCCAACAGAATAATAAAGATTTTAAACCGGTCCGGTGTAAAAACACCTGAGCGGGATGTTCCAACGAGAATAATAGAAGAATGTCACCAAGTATAGGTAAAACCGCGTATACGAGTTATTCAATGTAATAATAAGCAATGGAATAACATAAGGATTTCACCAAGTATAGGGTATCTGCGTGATCACAAGGTTATGTATAGGGTATACCACTTTTACGAGTTATTCAATGAATAATAGTGAATGGAATAACGAAGTTCTCTTGAAGAAGAAAGAATAACACCCTTACAGTAAAAAGAAGCCCGAATATAGAAGTAGTGAAGTAGCGAATACTCTTCTTCTTTCTTCTATAACTTTCTCTCTATAACCTTCTCTCTATAATTTCTCTCTCTAGAGTTTCAATGAATTAAAGAAAATAATGAAGGAATGAACTTCTATTTATAGAAAAATGGAATGCATAATAACTAATCCATGAAACGGTCCAGTTGATTTACTTTAATCGGCGGTCCATATTTAAAGAAAAATCTTTTAAATAAAATATAATATATTCTATTTATATAAAAACATTTTACTATGCAAACACTATGCAATACTATGCAAAACACTATGCAAAATACTATGCAACACTATGCATAATAAAATATAATATATTCTATTTATAGAATAACTTTAATAAAGTATTCTATTTTATATAAAAGATGTTTACATTTTATTACGTTAATAATACTGAATAAAACAAAAGCGTCATTATCGCTATAATAATTCATATTATTAATTGACAATAATGGAATCAAACCGAGTGACTTCTCACATGGCATCGATAATCAATACTGGTGTATTCTTATGCAACCACACGTATTCTTTGTACTTTTACTACTTAGAGTAGTTCAACAATATCAACGGTAAAACTTCCGCCGTTATTTCAATAAAATATTTTTATCGTTTTCTCAATCCGAATGATAATTACATTATGGGGTCCACCAATGATTGAGTAGTTATGCGAATATTCCTGCTAAACCGAATATTCCCAGAGCCAATCGAATATAATATAACCACTTGCATACTTTGCAAAATTTATAAATACTACCCACAACTATAATATTATCTCAAATTCACACCACAATATTAAAAATTATTTCGACCAAATTTAAATCTTTATTAATAAAATCTGGGGTCTCACAATCTCCCTCCTTATGGAATTTAGCCCTCGAAATTAGAATGCGATACACAGTATGATAAAGAGATGAGGATACCTTGAATACCTTTATCGTTTAAAAATATTAAATTCATCTTTGAAATCTGCCAAAAGCTATTCATTAACAATTCATCTTTGCACTACGAAATGCTAAAGATATACAAGCATAAAACCAATAATGCTAAGACGCAGCGATTTAATAGTATCACGACCACGAATTATCCATGCACACCAATCGCGAGGATATTCGTGTTTTCAATCTGATTATGATTATCTGAGACAATCCACAGTCATAATCATACCAAGTCCATCTATGCTACGTAAGCCACGAGATGACTTTGAGCGCATCCATGAATTAATATTTCATTCTTTGAGACTCATTTCGATAATTAATCCACATCATCGAATCATCCCCGCACTTTCTGAAGCCAGGATATTCATTAGTATCACGACCACAAATTATCCATGCACTTCTGACCAAAGATAATTGTGTATTCATTTACTGATTATGATTATCTTAGAATAATCCGTGGTCATAATCATACCAAGTTCATCTATGCACTACTGAATACGAGATGACTTTCAACATAATATAAACATGAGGATAATGATATAAAGAATCAATCAAATGAGATAAAGGATAAATATTAAACATTTATAATATAATTTATCCGAGGATTCAAGAATATCCCCATGTTATCAATCATTTAATAATCTCATAATCTAATAACATTAATATTATAACAATATTTTAATCACTTCTTAAATTTATAAACAATTTATCTTAATTGTTTACACTTTACCATATAATGCATTTAATCATTCAAAATGTCATACTCATAAGATATCATCACCAATTATCAAATCCTCATCAAAAAATATGCATATACTATATATATAGGATTCTCTGGCCATAAAATCCTATTTTCAACTTTGTTACTTCACATAACATATTTAACTCATATGTTAAGTAACTAAACTATTTTCATGAAAATACCAAATCAGCCCCAAAAATATTTCTTTTCTGGGATTTAGCATAATATAGTCCCATAATGAAAATATATTTTCTCGAATTTTTAAAATTTATTTACTATTTTTAAAAATCAATTTCCTTAATTCCTTAAGAAATTAGCTACCTCAAGTTTAACTCCAAAATTCCCAAATCTTGGCAGGACCTTACACATGTTAACGTGAGCTTCCAGTTTAAATTTCATGGTCATCGGAGTTATAGAACTCCGGGTTATAGCGTTTTTAAATCGGAAAAACCTAAATATTGAAATAGTCATAACTTGCTCATTTTAAGTCGAGAATGAGCTCATTTTTGGACAGGAGGTACTTTATACCATATACTTTCATGTCCCAAAAGGCCAAATTTTTCTCATAATTTAAGTGGCCGAAACAGCCTCTCTAAAATCATGGCAGAAGCTTTTTCGGTTTTTTGCAGCTTTGCACTCCTTTGCTAAAATCAGTCCACACAAAATCTACAACACCTTTTCCAGTAATTCCACTTGGATTAGTTAGGTAACTCATAGATCTAACTCTAGGACTTGACCACATTCAAAAATTCAAAATATAATAGGAGATATGGTCAATTTAATTTCATATTACGTTTTTCACTAAAATCGATTTTCAACTCTTTGTGATTTCTAAGAAACTTTCATGTTTTTACGTACTAACCAACATAACTCATCATAAAACTTACTAATACTTCATATACCCATGATTTTCATTATTCCAATGCTTTTATTATGACTTTCATCATAAACCACGTAAAAGTTTTATTTATTTAGTTGAAGAAATATTTGAGGTTTAAGAAATGGGTTTTTTATCTTTGGGGTCAATACAAAATTCGATTTCACGCTCTAGGGTAGGCTAGGAAATCTTCAAGAATCGTCAAGAAATTTATTAATGATAGAAATATCATTCAAAAGCATTACTCTTATCCAAGACTTGGATAGTCGTCACATTGATACCAAGCTGTGACTTCTATCCCTTAACCTAGATAGCACCTCACAATGATACCTATAAACTTGCCATCTTCATTCGCTTTCTGAAAAAAGTCCGGCTTGGTGCATTCCACACAAGGAAGTCAACAACGAAAGGTTCGGAGCTCTTTTCTTATGGCTTGATATAATAGTGATTAACTTTAGGGTTTGGTTACTTTGAATTAAGTATAACAGGTTTGGTTATGAATATAAAAGCTAACAACCTTACGAAAAGCATGATGATTAGCTAACCAATTGATTCCTAAAAATCACATCAAAAGGCAAGTATTTTCAAAAAGATAAGATCGACGAATAGCGTGAAAATGTTTATTTGAATCAACAAGATTTAAAAATAGTAAGCGATAACGAAGGCTCCTACTAACGAAGTTTCAACCAATAAGTCAAAGTTTAACTTCTTGAGTCAAATTTAAGCGTTGAACACAACTAGGTGAAATAAAAGAGTGGTAGAACTTGTATTGAATAAAGTATAGATTTAGCATTAATTTATAATTACTTACCTACAGTAATAACCCGTTCGGTTTCTCGACAAACGCTCTCGCTTAAATTACAAGGTTTGACTTTACTATAGGGTACATTCCACCCTTAAGTGCTTCTTCACATTCTGATCCATTATTTGAATCATTATTCTCGATCCATATCGAATTCGGGTTGGCCGCTATGCGAGGTAATTAGAATTCGATGTTAAATTCTCCCAATTCTTGTCCAAAAGCAAAGTCCATTTCATCTATTTTGGCTTTATTGGATCGGACGTCTTTTTCTACACTATCAACGCGTTGTGCGACTTTTACCCATGCATCGCCTATTCTCCTTCGTTTCGGTTGTTTCTTCTTTTAGGCGATATTTGATTTTAAATTCTCGATTCCAACTTTAATATCTTACACCACGCCAAAGCGTGATTTTGTTCGAGCATCACATATCGGGTAACCCAATTTTGAATTGTTGTATCCCTTTGTTCCACGACCATTTGCTTGGTTCTTCAACTTTGTTCTTCTAGCTCACGAACACGATTTTGTAATTCTAAGTTTTGATCATAAATTTCTTCTAACCAATTCTCCTCGGGTTCCTCTTCTTCCTCTTCTTCCTCTTCTTCCTCACTTTCAATGCTACCTCCTCTGCAACTAGCTTCAAGATTGCAACAATTAGTTCTTCATTCACTACGTGGATATCTCTAATTTGTTCCTCGTCGACCTTTGCATTAACTGATTAGTGATTAAAGGTGTCACAATGGTCACATTCACTCCATTGTGAATATTTTCAATTTGCCGTTTCAAACACGCCTGAACACAAGGGTTAATTAATATATCAAATATTATCCCTATACTGCGTGAGCCAATTAAATACCAAATAAACTTAGGTAGGTCATACTAGCGAAGAATTTCCGTCTCTCCCTCCTAGTTCTTATCTCACATCTTAGCGGGATCGTATCCTAAGCTACGATACCAACCTGTGGCCCCCAAAATTAGATATCGTCACCCATCTTGAGTCGCCACTTACATGGTACATAAATTCAAATACAACTTACTAATATAAGCGTAAAGTATACATCTGACATAAACTATGAGTTTGAATACAAATATTGTCTACTAGATATTATACAAACTCAAAAGGAGTCCTCATTACAACTATTATCACACTATTTCACGAAATAGTGAGGACTATTAATGCTATCCTCTGGACCATTACTTGGTTCCCAGGCTAAATCCCGGCTATGTTCTCATTTCACGAAGAAAAAGGTGAAAAAAAAGGTGAGCTGAGCTCAGCCTAGCCCGATGAAATATTATGACTAAGATAATGCGAAATAAATTATCATTAGCCTTGAACAATGTTAAGCGATAAAATACAATAGAACAACCAGTTTAATCTGCGTGGAATAAGCAATCCATTAAAAGAGTCAAGTAGAGAATAAAGTCTACTATCTTTTAGGTTTTAAAAGGTTTTCATCAATTTTTATCGGCTGAGACTCGACAATAATAAACCACCACATCTAATCATCCATGTACCCACGGTCGAGGATTTTCATCAAATTATCAATGGTCATGACTATCTGAATCACCCACAGTCATAATCATACCAAAAACTATCCATCAACTGCATTACAGAATACTTTGAGGACTTTTGTCACATCATTTATATCAAGTCGTGATTATCTTAGAATGATCCACGATCATAATCATACTAAGTTCATCTATGCTTGCGTAAGCCAAGATAACATAATATAACATGAGGATGATGACAATGACATAATAATTCAATAAAACAAGTTCAAAATTATTTAATCCATGAATTATTAACGTCCAAATTGTCGACATGATCTTTTTAAGTGAGAGTAAAATTCAAGAATGATCGGAAGAATATTTCCATGAAAAGATCTTTGGATGAAACGCAAATATCAAGGATATTCTACTAATTTCATGGAGTATAGAAGTCAAAGTTTTAACCAACCGGGTATAATAAAGAATGGAATAACAAAAGAAATCACCATGCATGCGGTGCCGCGCATAGGCGAGTTATTCGAACATAATAATAATAACGGAACGGTCGGGTGAAATTCACACAAGCGGGATGTTCCAACGAGAATAATAAAGATGGAACCGGATCCGGTGTAAAACACATGAGATAGGATATTCAACGAGAATAATAAAGAGCGGAACCGGTCCGGTGTAAAACACATGAACGGGATGTTCCAACGAGAATAATAAAGAAGCGGAACCGGTCCGTGTAAAACACATGAGCGAGGATGTTCCAATGAGAATAATAGAAGAATGTCACCAAGTATAGGGTAAACCGCGTATATAGGTTATTCGAGCAGAATAATAAGCGATGGAATAACATAAGGATTTCACCAAGTATAGGGTATCTGGCGTATCTGAGTTATGTATAGGGTATGCCACTTTTACGAGTTATTCAATGAATAATAGTGAATGGAATAACGAAGTTCTCTTGAGAAGAAAGAATAACACCCTTACCGTAAAAAGAACCTAATATAGAAGTAGTGAAGTAGCGAATACTCTTCTTCTTTCTATAACTTTCTCTCATAAACCTCTCTATAATTTCTCTCTCTAGAGTTTGATGAATTAAATAAGAAAATAATGAAGGAATGAGCTTCTATTTATAGAAAAATGGAATGCATAGTAACTAATCCATGAGCGGTCCAGTTGATTTACTTTAATCGACGGTCCATATTTAAAGAAAAATCTTTTAAATAAAATATAATATATTCTATTTATATAAAAACATTTTACTATGCAAACACTATATGCAATACTATGCAAAAACTATGCAAAATACTATGCAACACTATATCGTAATAAAATATAATATATTCTATTTATAGAATAACTTTAATAAAGTATTCTATTTTATATAAAAAGATGTTTACATTTTATTACGTTAATAATACTGAATAAAACAAAAGCGTCATTATCATTATAATAATTCATATTATTAATTGTGATAATGGAATCAAACCGGTGACTTCTCATATAGGCATCATAATCAATCACAGTGCTACTATGCAACCACACGTATTCTTTGTACTTTTACTCTAGAGTAGTTCAACAATATCAACGGTAAAACTTCATGCGTTATTTCAATAAAATATTTTTGTCGTTTTCTCGATCAAATAATAATTACATTATGGGGTCCACCAATGATTGAGTAGTTATGCGAATATTCCTCGCTAAACCGAATATTCCCAGACCAATCGAATATAATATAACCACTTGCATACTTTGCAAAATTTATAAATACTACCCACAACTATAATATTATCTCAAATTCACACCACAATATTAAAAAATTATTTCGACCAAATTTAAATCTTTATTAATAAAATCTGGGGTCTCACAACCAGTTAAAGGACTATCCCAAGAAGGGGAACAGCGGAGGAAGTGGCCATCAGGGAGAATGTGACACCCCCAAATCTAGGTACTTCATTTCCACAAGATTTGGTGTTCACTTTCCATTCATTCATATATACCACCCAAATATAATAAAATTAAGTCATAAATCCTCCCTTTAAAAAAATGTTACTTCATTAATCAAAAAGTCTCCCCAGGTTGTCTAACCTTAAAACATCAATCAAGTGCAAAATAAAATAATTACATAACATCATTAAGTATAAAGTCTATCATCATGACAATAAATAAAATTACAAGTCTTCGTCACTTGTACATTTTTCCTTTTCCTTTGTTTGTAGTAGGTTCATCAACCTTCGCTGCAATAATTATATTTATGCAAGAGTGAGCAAAACAAATGCTCACTAGATATAGCAATGAATCAACAAAAGAATAGTAACTGCCAATGAATAGGCTCATTAAACTGAAGAATACTATATCAATGATAACCAAAAACTGGAATAAAAATAGAAAATATATCTGAGGGTCATAAGACCACGAACTATGTCCACGGGTACAAGTAATTTTTCAACTTTAACCTAAACAGTTATACTGTAAGCACTTCACGTACTTAGGGGGATCAGCCCTTTGTACTATGTATTGTGCACAAACATCTAAACGCAACGTGTACCCCTATAGTAGGGTTGTTCTTCTCATTTTAGAATACAAGTCCGTACCAAAGAAAGTTTGGTTTAGATAAGCTTTCAAGAAAATTTAGAGTTTCACAATTATCAACTAAGGGAATAGTTGAATCAACAAGACTTAACAACACTACGAGTGATCAATAATAGTTTAATATGGAAAATGAATAATCATAAGTAAACTAACTATATATTAAACTCATGCTTATAAGCAACTAAAAAGCATAAGTATTAAATAAAACAGTAAACCTTGCTTGAACAATATTAAGTTAAGGCTAGGATCTTGAGATAAAAGAGTTAAGTTAAAAACATGTACTAAAAAATCACAAGTTTAAAATGAAACTTGCTCAAAATAACAATAATATTTTGATTTGCGATAAATAAATGAAATAGAATAACTTATTAGAGATTTGGGTTCAAGAATAGGCATTTATCACAAAAGAATAGAACTTATGAAAACTTGCTTAACTTCAAACAAGTTAGAACATCTCAACAATGATTAGAAGTCAAAACTTGCTTGAATAACGTTAGAATTAGAGCTTGCTCGAATAAAGATTAAGAATAAAAGAATTTGCTTAATCAAAGTTTAAAGTAAGTAACTTGCTCAATGTAAAGAGGTAATGTTTAGAAACTTGCCTCAAGTGTAAGCTATAATATTAAAACTCACATTCACCTACACATAGTATTAAAATCACAATATCTATTAGTTATATTAACATCCACTTTTCAAACTAACACTCACTTCTAGCTAACTTGTTTTTTTAGTACAAGTCTTATTTTATCATATACATTTCAGAAAGCATAAGTGTTAACTTCACAACACTTATCTATCATTCATTGTGTACACTAAGTCATAACATCACGTTCTTAACTTACTAATCCATTTTAAAACTTTGAATTTATCAATGACATGACACGGTTTTGTTTTAACCTCCTTATTACATGTTTGTTACATTAACACATCATTAAACTAAGTTATACTAGCATCCAAGGTCCATAGCAATGATAGGAGAAACCACACGCCTCGGATCGTAGGGTATATACAATTACGCCCATACACAGGCTCAGAGATCGGCAGCATGCTTGCTTTTCAAGTTTCGACACTTGACACCGAATCATAACTTCTGTACCTGCCGCGAAAACAAACAAACGCAACAAACAGTGTTCCATTTTTAGCCCAACTAACACGAATTTCACACACAAAATAGTGAAATTAACATATACAATTGGTATAAAACTAACACAAACATGTTTCCTCGCATATTCATCAACTTAGAACAATTAAACAACACTTTCAACTATTTTAATTCCTTGAATTTCATGTTTTCATACAAAACTCCATTTTTAACATTCTTCACAAAAATTCACACTGTGATCACAATTCTACACCAAATTACTTTGTTCAAACTACGTTCTCTTCGTTTCTTAATGGACTAGCATAATCAAGACTCAATTTACAAATTAACCTAAAAATTAACCACTAACTTTTGTACTTTCATAAGCCATATGAAAAACATATATACTGTCATTACTTTTCTTTCTTTATAAACGAAATTAGCATAACAAATTATTGTTTACATGCAAACTCAAACATCACAAACACGTATAATCACCATAATTCAGTTGTATAGCAACAATTCAACAAATTGAATTCATAGAAGTTGAAAACTTAACATTTTGCCTTAAAACCTATATATATATATATATATATATATATATATATATATATATATACAATATCAAAGTTATAGAGAAATACCTTCTTAAACAATCCTTGCTAACCAACTGATAATTTCTTTGGAAAACTCAAGAATCCTCTCTCAAACTCCCTCAATTCCTCTGAAAAACTCTCTTCTCTTCTCTTCTTAGGATTAAGCCAAATACTTTTCACGTAAACTAAAATACACCAACACATAAAATCAAACGTATTAAACTGCCGTTATAATAAATAGAATAATAAGTTATCAGTTATAATTATATTTTATATTTATTATTTTATTTATTATAATTAAAATTCAAAAATTCAAAAGCCATAAGACTTTGTTTGGCAAAAACCCTTTAAAATAAAGACTTAATATCGTTAGACCTTATTTGACAAAAACTAAATTAAACTCATTTAATTTATTTTAATAACTCATTTATAGCATAGTTTATTGTTACACTTTTATTACCAAATTAAATTAAAAATATTATAATAATCCATTTAATCCCTATCAACTCTCTAATTTAATTATTAAATTAAATTAGAACATTATCTCATAATAATTAATTTCATTCACTCATAAATTATTTATTTCACAACTGAATAATCAAATCAAATCAAAATAAATATTTACTTAACAATAAACACATCAATTAAATATTTATATAATTCAATAAATATTTAAAATTAAAATTTAAAATTTTGTATTGTTACAGAGGAGGCAGCAAGCTTGTGATCGGCGTACCAGCACAATCCAATCAACCAACTACTAGAATGTTTAACATAATTGTCCAAGACGCAGTAGCTGCGAAGGACGTGGTGTCAAGTATTATCCCGATCAATAATATAAATGTCTATGTATTATTTGATTCGGGTGCTACCTGTTCATTTGTGTCGGAAGAATTTGCTAGACAATTCAGCCTACCCCAAGAATGGTTAGAAAATCCTTTAAACATAAAAATTGTTAATAAGGAAGTAATCCCCATAGAATTCATTTACCGAAACTGTTGTGCAAACATTAGAGGTCACAAATTCACCGTAGACTTGATTCCAATTAAATTGGGAGAATTTGACGTAATAATAGGAATGGATTGGTTATCCAGCCACGTTGCGATAATCAATTGTTAAAGGAAAAGTGTGAAACTTCATATTCTAAATAAATCTAAGGTAGTGTTTTATGATAGCTCATCGCTTAAGCAATCGTGTTGCCTTGCGATGATGCAGGTCAAGAAATTTTTAAAGAAAAGATGTGTAGGTTATTTAGCCTATACAGTAGATACTCAAAAGAAGGGAGAAGAAATGAAAGATATATCGGTAGTCAAAGATTTCCAAGACGCATTTCTAGATGATATGCCCGGTCTTTCACCAAATAGAGAAATTAAATTTATAATAGACTTAGCATCGGGAACTGCACCGATTTTGAAAAGCCCCACATCGTATGGCGCCAGTAGAAATGAAGGAATTTATGATACAATTGCAAGAGTTGCTAGATAAAGGTTACATTCGGCTGAATGTGTCTATTTGGGGAGCACCGGTGTTGTTTGTAAAGAAGAAAGATGGATCGATGAGGCTTTGAATCGATTATCGATAATTGAACTGAGTGACGATTAAGAATAAATATTTGTTGCCTAGGATAGATGACCTTTTCCATCGATCAATAGTACAAAACTATAAAAAGACAATACTTAAAAAGATGACCTTTATAAGGGCAATTTTTAGTTGATAAATAGATAACGTTTTAAAATTAAAATGTTATGTATGTAAAAACACAGAGGAAAAAAAACACAGACGTTAAAATTTAAAATTAAAACAACGAGTTCTTTAGTTCTCTCTCCTATCTCTGTATTTTCTCTCTACGATGGAGATAGTAAAGAAAACGGGTGCCTGCTCTCCTACGACCATCACGTACGGGAGAAGATCTTGAGTGAAAATATAGAAGCACGAATCCAAAGTTCTTAGGTCAAACTTCTCTCTTCTGCCCTCTTGATTGTCTCATGGTGGAAGCCAAATCGATCGACTTCTGCCTTCAAATCAGTCGAACGGAGGATTAATCTAAGAAAACCCTAACTGGTATGTCCTCGATTTTGAACTCTTGCAATATTTTTTCGTTATATTTTTGGGAATTGCATGTGTTATCTTCTTTGGGTAACTTTTTTTCCCTAAGAATCTGGTTTAACCCGTAAGGATCTAGGTTTCTGCGATTGGACGTGTTGCCATTTTCCATACTCTATGCTGCTTGGATTGTAACCATCATTCCTAGCTTAGACATTGTAGACTCGTTTATAATTCTTGGTGGCCTTGTAGCGGTTCACATGCTCGTTTTTCTCTTTACTGTTTGGTCAGTGGATTTCAATTTAACTGTGATGTGTGAAAAAGAAATTTAATTGACAACTTCCCGATTCTTTAGTACCTCCATTTTCTTAAAATGTTTTCATCTTTATTGATTTGATGGGTTTATTTGTATGTCATCTAATCATCTTCTTGAGAAATAATATCCTTCACGGATGTGTGTTAGTATTTGTTTTTGCTATGATTTTGTTGTTGTAGTAGGTAGCATTTCCCCCCTTCTCAATTGTAATTTCATTGCTGCTTGAAATGACAACGAATTTATATTTGAATGATTAACCTTCTATTTCATTGAATTCGATTCTTTTTTCTTTGTGCATAATTTTGTTAAATGAGCTGATAATTGCTATTATGCATCAATTAATACCAAGTGCAGAGGCAACTACATAAAAGGCTAGAAGAGTATTCTTTAAAGGGAATTTTGTGGAAGGAGTTGAAAAATGTATGTCGGTGAGCACCCTCACCACCACTAGTAGTCGTAGTATACATGGATCCAATCATGTTTGGAGGAATTTTAGACTTATGAAGAAAAGCAACATAATCTTTGGAGTTGTAAGACAATGCCTCTGGCTGCAGTGTTTGCAGAGCCTATCCTGTACGAGTCACTCAGATATACTGAGACAACGAGATTTGAGAGTTAAAGCTGGATGGGTTTTTAAAGGAGGCGATCAGGAGTCAGAAGCAAGTATAGAGCACAGTGATAGTGCCATGGAGGATATAATGTTTTTCTTTTACCAGCTGGACTTGGGGACTCGTGTACAGGTTGGGCATGATTTTTTTGACTATTTGTTTTAGAGGTTATATGTGTCTAAAAAAAGAAAGTAGTGATTTAGCATATGTATTCATTTCTATTGGCAGTATGCACTTAATCGGGAGCAGTATGAAATTGAATAGCAACTGAGAAACAAGCTTACTGAGGTTAGATCTATAATTGTTGTCTAAGTAAGTGAAGGTTAATTTCTCATTAGTTTTCTTATTCGGAGTACCATTACCAATATTTAAGGAGGAAGTGAACAGTTCAGCTTTAAAAAAAAATCAGGAATCTTCCATTGGTTGTGTTGTTCTAGAGAAATATACTGTTGAAGCAGATGGTAATACTCATAATGACCGAATAGGAGTTGATGATTTTGAAGTTTTGAAGGTTGATGGCCAAGGTGAATTTGGGAAAGTTTATCAGGTTAGGAAACACAATTTATTAGATATATTTGCAATGAAGGTTATGCGCAAGGATAAGATTATGGAGAAAAATCATGCTGAGTACATGAAAGCTGAGAGAGACATATTGACAAATCACCCATTCATCGTGCAGCTCAGATACTCGTCCAGGTATTAACTTTCCTAACAACTGATGAATTTGTGTCTTCAAGCTCATTAACATTTCATGTTGTTGTATGTTTTTATACTGTCCTTTCATTTGTTTGTGGTTACAAAACTAGAACTACACCCAGTTTAATTGCTTCTTTTCCTATTTCTCTCTGTTAAAGGATCTGAATATGTTTATTTGAAAGTTTTTTGGAAAAGTTAACAATGATGCTTTGGGGTACTCTAAATTTCAGACCAGATATAAGCTATACCTTGTGCTTGACTTTGTTAATTGGTCACCTTTTCTTTCAACTGTATCACTAAGGCTTATTCAGGTAAGTTGAGTTACTTCTTTTAGGAGAAGCTTGCTAGAATTGTGAATCTATTTTACGCTATGTATTTTCTTTAATACAATATTTTCATTTGCAAGGAAGATTTGGCACGTTTTTATACTGCTGAGATTGTTTCTGTTGTTTCTCACCTCCACGCAAATGGCATAATGCACAGGGATCTTAAACCTGAAAATATTCTTTTGAATATATTTATGCCTCTTCTATATTAATGCCTCAACTCTCATCACACTGATCAACTACTTTTTAATGTAAGTATAGATGGCGATTTGTACAGTCTTTAGACTTATCTATTTCAAGGAAGGCAACAATTAAAAAAACCCTTAGTTTTAGTATAGTGAATTGTTCAGTAATGAAGGATCAGTTTCATATTCTTGCAGCTCTATAATTGAGAAACAAATTAACTGAAGAGAAGGAAAGAACAAAATGAAAAACTAGGGGGGGGGGGGGGGGGAGAGAGGATGTGATTCCTGTGACTTGGTCTGCATAGCATAAATGCTTATGCCTAATTATTAAATTTCTGATCAATCACCTTCACAACATTACATAAACAGTAATTTCATTATTCATATATTTGCAGATTATATTGAGAAGAAGGCATCTTCCCTTGGACTTCAAATGCTTTTCCTGCTTACTACCCGGACAGCTGATTGGTATTACCTTTACCTCCTCTGTGCATTAATAACACATGCTAATTACAGAGTGTCAGTTTCTAATTGCTAAATCAAAATATAGTCACGACAACAACTTAGTTACAATTGAAGTATAGGCAGATTTCTGGCATGTTGAGGTGAGACCGCAGCTTTAGTAATCCTTGGTGGAAAATTAATATCTAAAAGCTGGATTTGGGTGCTTTCCTTATTCCTAAAAGGAACTGAAGATAACTTTGGTGACTCGTAGATTTATGGAGTAGGAATTCCCTGTACATGAGTAGCAGTATGTGGATCCGTGGTTGGGGTTTCATCTTGACATGTATTTTCCGTAGGGGAATAACTTACTCCAGGCAAATATTCAGGTTTAGAGACTACATTGGATGATGATGGAGTTTTGTCATCTTCAGCTTCTGTTGACTTGAACATCTGCCGCATTGTGAAGGATGCACAAGAATGTTCATTTTTTTGGCCAACAGACATCAACTGAATGAGTGGAAGCTTGGGTTTAGTGAGTTCATCAAGATTTCCCTCCCAATGATGATTTAACCAGTCACAGATGATGGGAATTGGGATACCAAACTGCATAGGAAGATCCTTCTTCTATGATGATGACGAGGAAAAATTATGATTGTTCAGTTAGATATGTTTTTGCTTTGGTATTCAATTTTATTTTATGGATAGTTTGGTTTATTTTGTGGATGCATGTAATCAAATTCACAATTCAATATAGTAGTAATTTATATTGAAAAGTGAATTTGAGATGCATATATGGATAGTTTGGTATATATTTTGTGGATGTAGTAATTTGAAACAGTAAACGAATGGTATTATTGGGATGTATTTTGAATGTTTGATACATTTTGGCTTTAAATTTAAATGAGAATTTAGACCTTTTAGCTATATATCATGGCATTAGCATATTGCAGGTGCATTGGTAATGTAGGTGAATCACAACTTTTTTTTTTCTTTTTTTTATCTACAACATTTTAAAAATATTTGTATATTTTTACAATATAATGTGTAGGAGTCAATGTTTCAGTGTTTTCTACAACGTTTTTAGCCAGAAAACGTTGTGGAATCATACTTTCTACAACGTTTTCAAGCATATGCTAATTTATGAAAAAAAATCTACAACGTTTTTTTCTTAAAAACGTTGTATAATGTGTCTAACTCCACGTTATCTATTTATTGTTTTGTAGTAGTGAATTGAAGGGAGCGAAGTGTTTTTCCATGATAGATCTACGAACGAGATATCATCAGTTGAAGGTACGAGAAGAGAACATACCAAAGACGGTGTTCCGAATCCGCTACGGACATTTCAAATTTTTAGTGATGTCATTCGGGTTAACAAATGCTCCAGCAGCGTTTATGGATTTAATGAACCAAGTCTTCAAGTCATACCTAGAAAGGTTCATAGTAGTATTTATCAACGATATTTTGATTTATTAGAAGCGTTGAGAAGGGAGAAGATGTACGCGAAATTTTTGAAGTGTGAATTTTGGATGGAGAAGGACCAATTTTTAGGACACGCGATAGACCAAAATAGAATTTCGGTAGATCCTACAAAAGTGGAGGCGGTAAGAAATTGGGAAGAACCGAAGACACCAGTAGAAGTAAGAAGTTTCTTAGGGTAAGCTAATACTATCGAAGATTTTTCCAAGATAGCGACCCCGTTGACCAATCTAACGAGGAAGACAATGAAGTTTTTTTGGACGGAGAAGTGTGAAGAGAGTTTCCAAGAGTTGAGGAAGAGGTTAAGCAAGGCGTCTGTATTATCATTACCAGATGATACGGGAGGATTTATGGTGTATAGTGATGCATCACACAAGGGACTTGGTTGTGTGCTAATGCAACATGACAAGGTTATTGCTTATGCGTCACGACACTTCAAAAATTACGAAAAACGATACCCTACTCACGACTTGGAGTTAGCGGCAGTAGTTTTTATGTTAAAGATTTGGAGACACTATTTGTACGGAGAAAAATGTGAGATATATACAGACCACAAGAGTCTGAAATATATCTTCACACAGAAAGAGTTAAATATGCGACAACGGAGGTGGTTGAAATTAATCAAGGACTATGATTGTGAAATTCTTTATCACCCGGGAAAGTCTAACGTAGTAGCCGGCGCTTTAAGAAGAAAGGGAAAGGAGAAATTGTTTAAATTGACAACTCAAGAGGAGTTAATAAGAGAAATGGAGAAATTGAAAAAAGAAGTGAAGGAACCAGTAGAGTCGGAGGGAAAATTGTTTGTGATGGAAGCTCATCCAACATTGTTGGATAGAGTAAAGGAATCACAAGAGAAAGATAAGGAATGCAAGAAGATAAGGAAGAGAATAGTAGAAAATGAGGAGGAAAAGTTAAAGGTGGATAGAACGGTATTTTGCAATTTGAGGGTCGAGTGTGGGTGCCAACTGTAACTGAACTGAGAGAAGAGATATTACGTGAAGCACATAATACGACTTATTCTGTTCATCCAATAGGTACAAAGATGTATCGAGATCTCCGACTACACTTCTGGTGGCCCAATCTAAAACGAGAAGTTGCAGAATGCATTAGTAGATGTCTTACTTATCAACGAGTCAAGGCTGAGAAACAGCGGCTGAGTGGTCTACTTCAACCATTAGAAATACCAGAGTGGAAATGAGAGCATATTACGATGGATTTCATGGTAGGACTTCCAGTCGCGCAAAAAGGTTATGATGCCATTTGGGTTATCATGAATCGATTGACGAAGACAGCTCTTTTTCTACCGATATAGATTCATTTTGACTTGAATCAATTGGCAAAGTTATACGTAAAGGGGATCATTTCGTGACATAGGGTGCCGATATCGATTATCTCTAATCAAGATTTGCGCTTCACGTCAAATTTTTGGAAAAGTTTGCAATAGAGAATAGGGACACAATTAAGATTGAGTACCGCTTATCATCCATAAACTGATGGGCAGAGTGAGCAAACCATACAAACGTTAGAAGACATGCTTAGAGCTTACGTGATGGACTTCAAGGGGAGCTGGGACGACCACTTGCCCTTAGTTGAATTCACTTATAATAATAGTTATCATGCAAGTATAGGCATGCCACCGTACGAAGCTCTTTACGAGAGAAAGTGCAGAACACTGTTGTGTTGGGATGAAGTCGGAGAACAAAAGATATTAAGACTGGAATTAGTTCAACAAATAGCCGACGTAGTGACAACGATAAAAGCCAAACTAGTAGCTGCACAAGATCGCCATAAGAAATATGCGGATCACGACTTTGAAGTCGGGAGTTACATATTTTTGAAAGTATCTCCCTGGAAAGGGAAAATAAGATTCGGTAAGAAGGCAAAGTTGAGCCCAAGATTTATATGACCATTCAAAGTTTTGAAGCGAGTAGGCGAGGTGGCGTACCAAGTAGCTTTACCACCCGAGCTGGAACACATCCACAATATGTTTCACATTTTCGTGTTGCGTCCGTTGTTGGGTAAAATCTAATTACGCACAACATGCACGTATACGTGGTCAACAAGTAATAAAGTGATAAGTTAAGTATCATTCCTGTAGACACTTGAAATTTTTTTTGCACACCACGCTGACATTGCGGAGGCGATTCGTCTTTTCGTAGATAACCACGGAAGATAGCTCACATCCAGTCCGGATACTACCAGAAGTTCAGCCTCAACCCCGGAACACACACTGGGAATATAAGTCCAACCTCGGAGAGATAACCCCGAGGCATGCAATTCTAATACCGAAAATTCCACCGGAGAAGACCGATCCATCTCGGAGATAACCATGAGGTATTCAGTCTCAGTCCCAATACTGGGAATAACAGCTACCAACCTTGGAGATAACCCCAAGGAATGTAGTTCTGGCGATAACCTCTGAAATGCTTATTTCAAATGCATGCAATCAGCTTCAACCTCGGAACTCACACCAAGGCACTCAGTACAAGACCCGGAGATAACACCGGGAAGACAGGCACACCTCATTGATGACATTGAGGACCTTCAACATATGCAGTAGTCCAATCTTAGTGATAACCCTGAGCAACGTCTGCTTTACCAGCCCAAACTGGCGATAACCCCGGTGAGGGGAAAAGTCATCATCTTGCCACTTTAACGCCGCATCACGTCGTCTCAATATTTCAATACATACATTTCTACACAGCAATGTCTCGCAATAACTGTGAGGGCCCCGAATCCGAGGTCCCGAATCACTGCGGATCTGGTTCGATCAGTATAACACTATTACTATATTTGCGGAAGATATAAACATAAATTGTTTATACATTAAACTTACACACTTATTCCCCAAAGTCGAGTAACCTTAACTTATACACAATTCATAACTATCTAACACATAACATCATTATCAAACTATACTATTACAAAACTAATCGCGCACATTAACTTTAAGTTGGCACTGTCTTTAACCTTTCCTTGTATCCGACGCATTCGCCTTAATCTGCAATGTTTTATCATGATATAGCAAGGGTGAGCATAAGGATTGCCCAGCAAGTTTAAGTTCAATAATTTAAATATATATATTATGATTGAAAGAATCTGAATAATAAGTTCGCTATAATTCAACAATATAATTGTGAACTAGTAGGAACAAATTTATGACTGAACAAGTATTATACATGAACAAATATATCTGAACCAACTGGTAATGAAGGTGATCAACCTTTCATACCTGACTTATACATGTAATATGTACAGAGTATAATTCATAGCAACTAGCAATGATTAACCATAAGCTTATCCGAATGAAACACTCTTAATAGAGTTAAGTAAAAACAAACTTGCACGAGCAGATTTGATTCTGCTATCTGCAATTTATACGCTTTATCCAAGACCTAATATTAGTAATATAGATCTCCAATATTAGAATAATATCATCACAATATAATACTATTATATATATATATATATATATATATATATATATACATAGAATAACCTAAACACATAACACATAACACATAACCCTATCGATTACATAACACATAAGGATCGATTATCGAATCAAACTATTTTAGTCTCGACTTGAATTGACAAAATTCTAACATCCCCGACTGATTACAATCAATGAACTTTTATCGAGTCTAAGTTCAATTAAACTCGACTTAATAGTTAACAATTATCCTGAATAATTTTATTATCGATTAAAATATTTTTAAATAAGCTTTCGTAATAATTTTCAAATAATTATTATCATTTATCGCTGAATTTTCAATCATTAAAATCGTATTTAAATGAATTAAATTCTACATAATTCTTTTATCATTAATATTTATTTAATACCAAATATTAATGAAAATCATCACATAATATTATAATATATTTATAATATATCAAAGTATTTTTAATACCTTAAAATAATATTTATATGATTTTTAAACACTTAAATTCATTATCCGATAATTGCTTTTAACATTAAAATATTAATACTTTCATGACAAAATATCAAAAGTTATAAGTTATAACTTAAAATATTTTTATATCACTTAAATCAATTTAGTATGATTTTTAAATCTTTAATTATATTTTTACTTAATTTATTTAATATAGTTTATTAAAAAACTAATTATCATTAATATTAATTAATTAATGAAATTCACCAAAAAATATTAAAAGTCACTAAAAATAACTTAAAATATTTTCTTATACCATTATATTATTTTTCATGATTTTTTCATATATTAAAATCATTTTAAATAATTTTTAATATTATAATTAAATACCATTTATATTCCAAAATATTAAATATGATGAAATATACTTTAAATAATTAAAACTATTCTTGGACTTTAAAATATTTTTTTTGAATTTATTAAGTATTTTTAATAATTAAAAACTATTTTTTTCTATTTATTTAATTAAAATATTAATTTTCTATATAATTATTAATTGTAAGGGCCTCATGAATGACAGTAACTGTCGCTATAGGTGTTCTTGATTTCGTTAAATCAGAACTTCATGTCGATTCTAAACTAAATAGTTTGACCACCATTTAATTCAAGGTTATATGTTTTCTGGGCTATCGTGAACCGTGATCGTGTAGTATGTATGTAACACTACTAAATCCAATTATCATTTTGGCCATACAACAAAACAACAAGGAGATCTAAGCACCCTAAGTGTCTGACAGGTAGTTCCTGGGTTTTCTGGGTAACCCAGAAACCCAGGCAGTGTCTTAGTGCCACTTTCAAGCTCACCAATCTCAAGGTTCTAGTAACTTTTTTCGTGTTTGAATGATTCAAACATGTAGTAGTCATGTCAGTGTACATTTTGATTGCATCATATCATCATAAACACATTTCCTATGCAAGATCTGAGCCAAATTCAAAGTAGCTCTAAAAAAATTGTTCTTGAACATTTTACGGGTTGCCCGAAATGTTCTTTGAAAGCGATTAATCATCCCACGTTCGACCATACATATCTTTCAGCCTAGTCATGATCTGAGTAATATAAAACCATATATGTGTAGTACTCATGTAAGGCTACAGGATCCAAACAACAAATTAGCCAGAAAAACTATACACATGCGAGATCAGAGTCTTCAAATCGGTTGTCAGACATTTCTAGGTAATCTGGGTTACCCAGATTCGTTCGGTCATGGTTGGTCAACCACCTTTGACCATTAATAACTTGAAATCTAGACCCGATCTGACCATGATTCAAGTTTCAGATTAAAGATTACATGGCATACTACTAATCTATAACGTAAAATACAACAACTCATTAACTGGTTGAGATCTATGATCTCTGACATTCGCTTGTCAGACAACAAAATTAGGGTTCTAAGTCAGTTTGAAAAATTGATTTTCGTGCCTCTAGATGTTATGGATCTAGGTTTTAACAACCCAGATCACTAAATGACACCTTATAACGCATATTTAACCAACAACTTACAACAACTAACATCAGATTACATGATTTCAAAAATTAGGGTTCTTATACCTTCTTATGCTTTTGATCTCTGATTTCTGACTTTGATTCTGTTCTTGAGAGGCTATGAACTGATTATGGCTCACCTTCTCTCTCTCTCACTCTAAATCTCGAAAATGAAGAAAGAGAATGACTTGAGAGAAAATGAAATGTAAAGTTGCCTTCTCTCTCTCTTTAATCTATAAAAATGATACATTGTTGCTATGATGATCTGCCGATTTAACTTTGAGTCAAGTATTTAGGCCACATGGAGTTGGTGGACTGGTTCAACCAGTCAATTATTGCAAGATCTACCAATTATTTCCAATAATACAACAAAGGGCTTTTTAGTAATTTCGTATTTAATTTTAATGGCATTTTGGACATTTGACCAAACCCTTAGGGTTTAGGGTTTGGGTTTAGGGTTTAGGGTTTGGAAAACCTTAGGGTTTAGGGTTTGAAACCCTTAGGGTTTGCAATTTGATTTCTAAAATTTCCAAATTAGGTTTTCAAAAATAAAAAGTTAATATTTATAAATTATAACTAGAATTTTCTAATTATATTAAAATTTCTGAATCATAATTTAAAGCGCTTTAATTATGATTAATAATTGCTAATTAAGCAATTAGGGTCAAAATTGATCATTAGGGTTTATAACCCAAAAATTAGGGTTTCTAATAGATTTTTTTCCTAATTTAGAAATTAGATTTCGTAATTAGATTAGGGTTTTCTAATTACATATAACTTTATAATTAGGATTAATATTTCCTAATTAACATTAAAATTATTAAGTTAACACTTAGGTTTTCCCTAATTATAAATTAGGGTTTTTTAAAATTTGAAATTAGGGTTTGCTAATTAATTAAGCTTTACCCTAATTAATATTAAAATTAATAGCACTTAAGCAATATAATAATCATTTAAGTTCCCATATTAGGGTTTCATACATCGAATTAGGGTTTTGAATTCCCAGAACTGAAATTAGGGTTTTTAGAACCGGTTTCTAGGGTTTTTTTGTTAATCGTTAGGGTTTTCTAACCGAACGTTAACGTTCTTAATATATACCTAGGGTTTGTTACAAATATCGTTTATCTGGTCAACCCTTGACCCTTAACCACATATTGTACACATATACACAGAATATATTCACGTATTTCCTTAATCCTGAATAATTCACCTAAATCCTTCACAGAATTTTGTAATCCTCAAAATTCTATCTTAAAAATATGAAACGCATACACTAATTTTTTGTCTAGGTTCTAATATTGAACCTTAAATCAATAAATTAAAATTTTAAAAATATTTTAAATTCTCGGGTTGTCACATTCACCCCTTCTTCTAAAAATTCCGTCCCTGAAATTTACCTTACACCTTACTGCTTACACCATACTGCTTACACCATTCACACATATCATCACATGCTACCCAATACACCACTCACAAGAGTAAAAGTTTACAAATTGTGCTGAGGGGTCTTATAGACCATGAACACATAGTTTTAACGGTATTCATACCGCAAAACAATACATTACTTGGTATGTTTACAATCACGAAGAAGGTAAACTACCGTTGCTAGTACTTTAGGTGATTAACCTATCGTACTCTTACGTCATGCATAACGTATTAATCATGTATAGCGAATATTTACGCTACTTGATTGGATTATTTATCCAAACAACATAGTCCACCTCAGTCTTATCATAGGATTCCGCACCAAAATAATATGGGTTAGGAAATTTCTTTCAATGAACACTTAGAGTTTTCATAACATTAGTTTAGCTGAATCGAATAGTATAGACTCATATCAATAATTCAATTCAATCGAATTATTTAAGTGTAGCCAAACCCCGTTGGCAAATTAAAATTTTTGAAAAGATTTTCGAGAATGACGTCATGATGTCGTCTTCAGACATTAACGATCCGTTTGAGGATGCTTGATCGTTGTATGACTTTGTCATAACACATCATACAATAGTGGAATAACGATTTTAGATCAAATTCACACTAAGTATTCCTGCAATTACAACTCCATCAACTTTTTATCATCTCTGCACTAGGTTACATGGTACATGAGTGATAAATAAAATATATTTTGATATTTCAAATCATTTGCGTCTAGCTGAAATAAGTAGCATAGACAATACTTTAAACCGTTTCAAAAATGATTACGAGTCTACATTTTTTTTTCCAAAAGCACATAGTGCGTATTTAGCTTGATGTCAAAATTTTGAAGCCTAGCATAGCTAGGAGTTTTGGAAAACTTATGTCTCCACTAATAATCATTTGCTTAACAATCTATCTGTTCCTATAATTCTCAATTCTCCTTTTACACACAACTATACCCAGTTCGTAAAACCATACTTATGAGTCCATAAATTACCATAATCATATGAGTTTATGAACTTGTCCTAGCCAGACCTTTGGCGTCCATTCGATGAGGGGTTCACAAACATTTCATATAACTATGAGTCAAGAATGTCACATAAGTATGAGTTTTAAGAACTCGTACTTAACCTTATATTTTATACCTATAACCTATCTATCTGTTATACACATGAGAAATGAATCACCCTATTAACATGCATATATCAAATAACGCGACACAAACATTTCAATGATTATCATTGCCAGAACTAAGTAGTTTTTACACCAAGTACAATTTCCCGCCCACACAAGGAATCATACAACTCAGCTGCCGACATGAATCCTTAATTGAATCCCCACCTAACACTTACACCCTTCTCAATACGAATTTCATTCAACTCGTATTCATAATCCTTTCCTGAATCTGTACCAATTCACACAGCAATCTTGCTGTAAACTTTTCAATCATCAGATTGATTCTTATTCCATAATATAACCTTATCCGATCACGGGGTGATCTCATCGTATATATTACGATTCATTTCTATGTCTTGATCATTTTATTTTACGATCTCCTATCACTGTTCTTTTAGTCTTTTAGACTCGATTTATTCATCACTACTGTTTAACTTTATTATCAGAGTTAGGAAACTCTGTATCTTATAACTCGTTGAGATTCGTCTTTGAATCTTACCGACCAACTAACTCTATTTGAGTTAGTACTTATCCTAATCACTGCGGTTATTAGTCTCAGGTATTCCTACCTAAGGTTTATAACCTACATCTTTGATATCAACTGTGAGGGCGCCGAATTCGAGGTCCCAAATCACCGCGGATCCGGTTCGATCATTATAACACTATTACTATATTTACGGAAGATATAAACATAAATTGTTTATACATTAAACATACACACTTATTCCCCAAGGTTGAGTAACCTTAACTTATACACAATTCATAACTATCTAACATATAACATAATTATCAAACTATACTATTACAAAACTAATCGCGCATATTAACTTTAAGCTGGCACTGTCTTTAACCTTTTTTTGTATCCAACGCATTCGCCTTAATCTGCAATGTTTTATCATGATATAGCAAGGGTGAGCAGAAGGATTGCCCAACAAGTTTAAGTTCAATAATTTAACAATATATCATGATTGAAAGAATCTGAATAATAAACTGGCTATAATTTAACAATATAATTGTGAACTAGCAGGAACAAATTTATGACTGAACAAGTATTATACATGAACAAATATATCTGAGCCAACTGGTAATGAAGGTGATCAACCTTTCATACCTGACTTATACATGCAATATGTACAGAGTACAATTCATGGCAACCAGCAATGATTAACTATAAGCTTATCCGAATGAAACAACTCTTAGTAGAGTTAAGTAAAACAAACTTGCTCGAATCAGATTGATTCACAGCTACGCAATTTATACGCTTTATCCGAAGACCTAATATTAGTAATATAGATCTCCAATATTAGAATAATATCATCACAATATAATACTATTATATAAATAGATATACATAGAATAACTTAAACACATAACACATAACACATAACCCTATCAGTCTATAACACACATAAGGATCAGTATCAGGTCAAACTATTTCAGTCTGACTTGAATTCGACAAAATTCTAACATCCCGACGGTCTAGTCGGACTTTTATCGAGTCTAAGTTCAATTAAACTCTGACTTAATAGTTAACAATTATCCTAGATAATTTTATTATCAGTTAAATTATTTTTTGTAAGCTCGTAATAATTTCCAAATAATTATTATCATTTATCATGAATTTTCAATCATTAAAATCGTATTTAAATGAATTAAATACCACATAATTCTTTTATCATTAATATTTATTTAATACAAAATATAATGAAAATCATCACATAATATTATAATATATATATCAAAGTATTTTTAATACCTTAAAATCATATTTATATGATTTTAAACACTTAAATTCATTATCCAATAATTGCTTTTAACATTAAAATATTAATATTTTCATGATAAAATATCAAAAGTTATAGTTTATAACTTAAAATATTTTTATATCACTTAAATCATTTTTATATGATTTTAAATCATTAATTCTATTTTTACTTAATTTATTTAATATAGTTTATTAAATAAACTAATTATCATTAATATTAATTAATTAATGAAATTCATCACAAAATATTAAAAGTCACTAAAAATAACTTAAAATATTTTCTTATACCATTATATTAATTTTTATGATTTTTCATGTATTAAAATTATTTTTAAATAATTTATTTAATATTATAATTAAATAAATTAAATACCATTTATATTCCAAAAATATTAAATATGATGAAATATACTTTAAATAATTAAAAACTATTCTTCAGACTTTAAAATAATTTTTCAGAATTTATTAGGTATTTTTAATAATTTAAAACCAGTTTTTTTCTATTTATTTAATTAAAATATTAATTTTCGGAATATAATTAATTAAAAAGGGGCCCTATAGCGAAAGAACCGTCGCTATAGGTGTTCTTGGTGTTCTTGAGTTGTTCGTCAAACCTTTATGTCAGTTACAAGCTAGCTAGTTTGACCACCATTTGATTCAAGGTTATATGTTTTCTGGGCTATCGTGAACCGTGATCGTGTAGTATGTATGTAACACTACTAAATCCAACTATCATTTTGGCCATACAACAAAACAACAAGGAGATATAAGCACCCTAAGTGTCTGACAGGTAGTTCATGGGTTTTCTAGGTAACCCAGAAACCCAAGCAGTGTCTTAGTGCCACTTTCAAGCTCACCAATCTTAGGGTTCTGGTAACTGTTTTTGTGTTCGAATGATTCAAACCTGTAGTAGTCATGTCAGTGTACATTTTGATTGCATCATATCATCATAAACACATTTCATATGCAAGATCTGAGCCGGTCAAAGTAGCCCAGAAACTGAACCATACATATCTTTCAACCTAGTCATGATCTGAGTAATATAAAACCATATATATGTGGTACTCATGTAAGGCTACAAGATCCAAACAACAAATTAGCCAGAAAAACTATACACGTGCGAGATTAGAGTCTTCAAATCGGTTGTCAGACATTTCTAGGTAATCTGGGTTACCCAGATTCGTTCGGTCATGGTCGGTCAACGACGTTTGACCATTAATAACTTGAAATCTAGACCCGATCTTACCATGATTCAAGTTTCAGATTAAAGATTACATGGCATACTACTAATCTATAACATAAAATACAACAACTCATTAACTGGTTGAGATCTATGATCTCTGACATTCGTTTGTCAGACAACAAAATTAGGGTTCTAATTCAGTTTGAAAAATTGATTTTCGTGCCTCTAGATGTTATGGATCTGGGTTTTAACAACCCAAATCACTAAATGACACTTTATAACACATATTTAACCAACAACTAACATCAGATTACATGATTTAAAAAATTAGGGTTCTTATACCTTCTTATGCTTTTGATCTCTGATTTCTGACTTTGATTCTGTTCTTGAGAGGCTATGAACTGATTATGGCTCACCTTCTCTCTCTCTCTCTCACTCTAAATCTCGAAAATGAAGAGAGAGAATGGCTTGAGAGAAAATGAAATGTAAAGTTGCCTTCTCTCTCTCTCTTTAATCTATAAAAATGATACAATGTTGCTATGATCTGCTGATTTCGGCTGGGAGCTGAAGTATTTAGGCCACATGGAGTTGGTGGAGTGGTTCAACCACTCAATTATTACAAGATCTACCAATTATTTCCAATAATGCAACAAATGGCTTTTTAGTCATTTCGTATTTAATTTTAATGGCATTTTGGACATTTGACCAAACCCTTAGGGTTTAGAGTTTGGGTTTGGGTTTGGAAAACCTTTGGGTTTGGAACCCTTAGGGTTTGCAATTTGATTTCTAAAATTTCTAAATTAGGTTTTCAAAAATTAAAAATTAATATTTATAAATTATAACTAGAATTTTCTAATTATATTAAAATTTCTTAATCATAATTTTAATCTTGCTAATTATGATTAATAATTCCTAATTAAAATTGTTAATTAAGCAATTAGGGTCAAAATTGATCAGTAGGGTTTATAACCCAAAAATTAGGGTTTTTAATAGATTTTTTTTTAATTTATAAATTAGATTTCGTAATTAGAATAGGGTTTTCTAATTACATAAAACTTTATAATTAGGATTAATATTTCCTAATTAACATTAAAATTATTATATTAACACTTAGGTTTTCCCTAATTATAAATTAGGGTTTTAAATTCAGAAATTATGGTTTATCTAAATTTGAAATTAGGGTTTGCTAATAAAATAAGCTTTACCCTAATTAATATTAAAATTAATAGCACTTAAGCAATTTATAATCATTTAAGTTCCCAAATTAGGGTTTCATACATCGAGTTAGGGTTTCGAATTCCCAGAACTGAAATTAGGATTTCCAGAACTGGTTTCTAGGGTTTCTTGTTAATCGTTAGGGTTTTTTCTAACCGAACGTTAAAGTTCTTAATATATAATTAGGGTTTGTTACAGATATCGTTTATCTGGTCAACTCTTGACCCTTAATCACATACTGTACACATATACACAGAACATATTCACGTATTTCCTTAATCATGAATAATTCACCTAAATCCTTCACAGAATTTTGAAATCCTCGAAATTCCATCTTAAAAATATCAAACGCATACACTAATTTTCTGTCTAGGTTATAATATTGAACCTTAAATCAATAAAATAAAATTTTAAAAATATTCTAAATTCTCGGGTTGTCACAATAACCAAGGAATACCAATCCCGAGTGATTATTACGCAGGATAACGGATAGAATTTGAAGCTTGAAGACCGGAGGGCATGGTCCCATCTTTCTGACTTCGTACAACCTCTAATCCCGTGTCATTGTGTAACTCTCGACAACGACGTTCCAAAATAGGTCTTACATACCTCAGTCGGATGCCCGGATTGCAATTCTGAAAGTTCGAGCGGACATTACAGTGCATGCATGCACGTACTTCGAGACGACGGGACCCGCGAATCCCGGGGCAATCTGGCCAGCCGCAGGTAAAACTGCGGCTAGCCTGCGGCTCCCCCCTCTATAAATAGAGGGCTTGGGGTGGCCATTTTGTAAGAGAAAATGGCGAGGAAGCCCTGTCAAGTTTGCTCTGTACTTTCCCTATACTGAGTGCTTTCTCATTTTAAACACTTGTGAGCTCACATATAGCTACTCTTGTACCGGTGGGAGCCGAGTGTTCATCCCTTTAAAGATATAGAAGTCTTCTTTGGCAGCCCACTGTAAGCCTTCTCTCACACTTTAAAGCCTTTCTCATCATCTTTGCACACACTTTTCTTCACGTTGAGAGTCGTGTTGTGTGTGTTTGCCCGGACTTCGGTCCATGGTTTAATTTTAGTTTGTATATATATATATATATATATGGACTAACATTATCGAGTTATGCCTCAATTGAGCCTAGGACTTCGGTCTGGAGCGTTTATTTGCTTTTGTATATATATATATATATATATATATATTTACATTCATCACTGAGTTTACTTAAGTGGCGGTTGGCTTTATCTTCTGACTTTATTTACTTTTCGTCCCGCCTGGAGTTTACTCCATGGCAGTTGATTTCTTTTTATAGCTTTATTTACATTTCTGATCCCTCTTTATTTACATTTCTGATCCCCCATGGAGGTGCTTCGTGGTGGCTGATCATGTCTGTATATATATATTTACAACTTTTATATATATATACATGCTTACTGCCTTTTTATCAATTGTGGCATCATGTGAACCTAGGAATCATGTGATCACAGATTCAGTTTATTGGATCTAGAATCGATTCCCGTGATGGACATTTTCCGCTGTAAGCAGCTTGTAAATTTATTCACGGTGTTCGGATTTCCTTAGATGGTTATAATACTCACGAGGAGTTTGGCACTATTTTGTATATTATTTTCCCGAAGATGCTTCGCATCTCAAAAATTAAAAAAAATCAAACCGAACACTTAATACAAAATGGGAGTGTAAAAGGTCTCAATTACTATTGAGCACAAAAGTTTGAAAAACCTCTTTTATAAAACATCACATTGACCCATACACACACACACACACATTTAGATAATAGTTTTTTGAAAAGTGGCGGTCACCGTGGTAACACGGATGTTGGGGGGTGCCTAACACCTTCCCTCCGCATAATCAAGTCCACGGACCCTAATGAATCTCGATTTCACCGACCCGTTTAACAGTGTCACATCACTGGGTAAATGAGCAAACCTTTTCTCGGTTGTGTTGGTACAACCATATAAAAGACCAATTGGTGACTCTTAATAGACCATTGTCGACATTACATATGTCGGACCTTTTTCACTTGTTTTTTCATACAAATCTCACCTAACCTGAGAACACCAAAGAACAAGTAACGAAAAGGGACAAATAAAAATCCCGACGTCGACAGGTGGCGACTCTGTTGAGGACTACCAGTAAGAGGACTTAAGCCGCTATTACAATCTTTTCAAAACTATTATATGCTTGTGTGTGAATGTTACATTTACATTTATGATGAATGTGTACGAATGTATATATTTTTCTGTGCTTAGTGCTTTACACTATATCTGCTTGTGATATTAGTGCATCGCACATGTCATCATTTTCATAAACGGTGAGACACGTTGTATGTGAATGTATATTGTGTGGTTCCTCCACCAAGAGGCTATCCTGTCGGTGTTTGATTACTAGACTCGTAGGAAGACCCAAATTCGCTCCAGTTGAAAGACCGGATTAACCTCCCGTCAAGTAAAATGCGATGATTTGGGAACCTTCATGCCAAAAAGTCGCGAGAGTAACCTAAGATAGGTCAGCCTCTGATAAACCAAACACGGGGGAAAGTCTCTTCATGCTTTCTCATTTCAAATTACTTGTAAAAATAATTACTTGTAATTTCATGCCATATTCATCTCCATGTAATGAGAAATATGAAGAAACATGTGTACATACATATTTTAATTAAAACATACTATCCTGGATTATAAACGGCTAACATCCGCCTTGCAGGATAATATTCCTAAAACGGATACATCGCATTTAAACATTTTTCACATTCCCTAAAGACTAAACTACGCAAGTCTTTTGCAAGGAAACAATCAGACCTATTACCCGATCAAAATCCAAAAAGGCCACGAGCCTATAGTCAATTATGTCGTCATCAGACCAGACTGACCTTAATCCAGTTTTGCGCAAAGAATTTGACAGATTAAGTAAACAAATCACAGATTTGGATGTTCTGCTTAAAGAACTACACCAGTCTACTCAGGGTACGAGGATACCCATACATGTTGAATCCTCTACACAAGGAGGAACCCAAGGTCCTGATAAAACCATTACAGAACATGAACTTCATTTGTATAAGCCCAACAAAAGTCATGATATCACCCATCTCAAAGGAGATCCAGACACCGGTGACATCAGGAAGAAAGTACTTCAAATGGAAGAAACCCTTCGTGTAATCAAAGGAATTGGAGCACACGGGAGTGTCTCATATGCTGAACTTTGTATATTCCCTGGTGTTCATTATCCAGAAAAGTATAAAACTCCTGATTTTGAAAAGTATGATGGGTTAGGAGATCCTTACACACATTTGAAGGTTTTCATTGGAGAACTTGGATCTTATGCAGAGGACGAGAAGCTTAGGATGCAGCTGTTCCAAAAGAGTTTGACTGGAGAAGCCCGTTTATAGTATACCAAATTAGACAATTCAAAGATCTATAGTTAGGAGGAGCTAGCTCACGCCTTCCTCACTCAATACAGCTTCCAGTCTCAGATGGCTCCTGACCGGTATCAGATTACCAAGGTCAAGAAACAGTCCAACGAGTCTTTTAGAGAGTATGCTCAAAGGTGGAGGTGCCTTGCTGCTCAAGTTATTCCTTCCATGACGAAATCAGAAATGGTCATGACCTTCATAGACATACAGGAAGCTCCTTTCTATGAAAGAGTTAAAGATGGTATTGGTAAACCATTTTCTGAAATGATTAAACATGGGGAGATGGCTGAGATGGGATTGAAGTCCGAAAAAATTCAAGACCTAGCTGCCCTTAAAGATGTTGCTGAGCACATCCAATCCAGAAATTATGGAAAAAACCCCCGGAGGGTCCATAAGAAGAAAGATGAGGATGTTTCCCTAATACTATAGGGTCAAAAAGGCAACAGAACATGCTTATCCAAAGGGGAAATTAAATTCCCTTTCAAGCGCAGTCTTCAAACCCTCCAATGCCAAAAGGTGGAGAAGTCAAACGCCCTCGAGTGTTCACACCCTTAGGGGATTCGCTCGAGAATATTCTCACTCTTCTGACAACTCAGAAGAAATTTACGCATCTTTTTCCACCAGCCAACCCTAATGGGAGGAGTTTTAATGCTGCTCGGAAATGAGCTTATCATGCCGGGGCACCTGGACATGATACTCAAAATTTTTGGGCCTTGAAACACAAGATCCAAGATTTAATAAACAACGGTGAGATCGTGGTCACCAAACCGGATCAACCTCATGTGCAAGACAACCCTCTTTCTCAACACAAAGAGGAAGAGGTCAACATGATTAATTGGAGCAGTGGATAGAGTTCCAATTTAAACAATGAATCTTCCCAAACCCTCAAAGATGGTGTTGACAAATGGGATTATGCAAAGTTCCAGTTTACAATGTAACAAAAGATGAAAGCTCTATGTAAACAGATTGAGCAATTGGCAGAACTGGTGACCTATCAACATCAAATCACACGCTAGTTAGTCAGCCAGGAGCATGCTAGTCTTCTCCCTTTTGTTATGAATACTCCCTCATCACCTTCAGATAAAGAAACACTGGAAGACAAAGTGACGAAGAGAACAAGTGCCAAAGCCCGTACGGATTTTGCCAACAGAAGGGAATTTACATACTTGGGCTAACCTATGGAGGAAATACTTCAAATGTTGATTAATGAATGAAGGATCACTTATTTCTTGCCACCAATCAATCCCCATTCAGGACGTTTTAATTTTGATGGAGTTTGCCAATATCAATCCCATTCTCGCGGTCACAGCACAGAAGAATGATGGGCACTCCGCCACCTTATACAAAATCTAATTGACAACGATGTCCTGCAGCTAGCAGACGACGATATTGTGCTATGTGAGGGTGAGAATACTTGTCCTACTAAATGGAAGGGATTGGTAGCAGTTATATCCACTGAGGCTAATGGGACTGTCAAACCTCTCACAATACAAACAATTCAACTCAAAGGAATTGACAATCCTTTGAAAGTGGCTACTCCCAAGACAATCAATTTGCCATTCAGACCATAATATCATGTTATCAGCTTACAAAAGGTCCCATGGAATTAAGGAGAAGCTGAAGGATCCACCTCTTATACCACTGCAGCAGTGTCAAAGGGGAATCTATTGTATCTCCCCCAATGGGTGATGAAGTCCACCATCAAGTCAAAGGGGAAAATACCAATGGAGAAGATTGAAAAATTCCTCCGCACTATGGGTCATAACGAAGCTAAGGTGGTTTTAAGCTTAAGAGAAGCTCCACACCAAATTTTAATCATGGACTTGGTTTTAACTTTCGATGATCATAGGAAGATTTTACTGAAGGTTTTGGAAGAAGCCTACTTACCGACATCAGTGGATGTAGAAAAATTTCAATGTCTGGTTGATCAAATTTTTAACAAAAATGTGATATCTTTCACTGATGACGACATACCGCCCGAAGGGACCGGTCATTGCAAGCCGTTGCACATTGCGGTTTTGTCTTCCGGATATATGTTAGCTGGAGTTTTGATAGATAGAGGTTCGTCTCTAAATATCTATCCTTACGTTACGTTGCTGAAGATGAACGTCAATCTCAAACGGATCCGAAGCAGCCATACGGTTATTAAAGATTTTGACGGAGCCCGCCGAAATTCAGTTGGAGAGATTGAGCTACCAATCGAGATTGGTCCCCATACCTTCTGCGTATCTTTTCACGTGCTCAAAATAGATTCAGGATACAACTTGCTATTGGGAAGACCGTGGATTCATATGGCTGGGGCAGTCCCCTCCACTCTTCATCAGCAACTAAAATATATCATGAATGACAGCTTAGTCACGGTCAACGCTAAGCCAGGATGTCCTAAACAGAGTGAGATACCCCTCATCGACTTGATTTAGAAGTTGAGCGGTCGATTTTCATGCCACAGGGTGAGCAACACTCACTACCACCCTATTGGGGCGCCACCTCTCGCACCCAAGATTTCTGCCAAAGTAATGTCGGCTACTCAAGAAATGATATACTTGGGTCATCAGCCGGGACAAGGGCTGGGTAAAAGTTATATGGGTATTAAGCACCCGATTCAAGTTGTCTGTCAAACTAGGACAGCTGGACTGGGCTATTCTGCCAGTTCCAGTCACGGGAATCCATATAAACATCATCAGATTCCTCCAGCTTCAGTTACATGACATTTGTCTATACCTACAATTGTTGAGTCCGCACAACCTCTTGTAAAGGTGCCAGCTAGGATCATGGCTATGTTATTTCCCAAGCCGATACCAGTAAAGGAGAAAGAAATTTTTGTTCCAGACCCTAGAGTGGAGGAAAAGAAATAAAGAATTAAATAAGATGTCATTCGGATGATGTCAGGCATACACATTATTGTCCATGATGAACATACAAACAGATACACCCCAAACGATGATTGCCCAAATGTAATGGTCATCATTCGGGAAAAGGAGGACGATGACAACCCCTCCATCATTGTCGTCCCTCAGGACTTTGCCCTCGACAATTGGAGCAGCACTCCTTGCATTGGTCGACGAGGGTAAAATGGGCAGGAACTCTTTCTGCCCTGTAGATATCATAACTGCTTACTTTTTTGTACAGTACTAGCAGTTATATTTTGCCAGTACATGCTAACACTATGTATAATTAAACCATTTCAAATATACTAAGTGAAAGCATATTTTGTTTCAGGACTCTGAATTTATATGTGCATGTGCTTGCTGATAAGGTGCCTTTTCTCCACAAGGATTGTAGCTTTGATGTAAAGCTGGATTCATCCTTGATGGAAATACATGAGGACATTGAGGTGCCTCCAAAATTCAAGAATGGGTCAAAGACAAACCTACATCCAACCTTGATCAAACCACTTCCTTCAATCTCAGAACTTTAAAAAGCCCTAAGTTAATCCAGATTGGTTCAGACCTTACCCCAAACCAAAGGAATAACATGGTTACGCTACTAACCCAATTCCAGGATGTGTTTGCATGGTCTCACGAGGACATGATGGGTTTGTCCACTGATATTGTTCTTCATCGCCTTCCCATTAAAGAGGGATTCAAGCCAGTCAAACAGAAGCTCAGGCGATTCAAACCTGAGTGGAGTTTAAAGGTTAAAGAAGAAATTGTGAAACAATTTCAAGCTGGTATTATCATGGTGTCTACATATCCTGAGTGGATATCTAACATCGTTCCCGTACCTAAACCTGGTGGAAAGGTGCAAGTTTGAGTGGATTACCAGGATTTGAACAAAGCTTGCCTCAAAGATAGCTTTCCCGTGCCATTTATCCACATTCTCATTGACAATACTGCTCAGTACGGCATGTACATTTTTGCGGATTGTTTCGCTGGATACCATCGGATTATGGTTGTTGAGGAAGATCGTGAGAAAACTGCTTTCAACACGCCTTGGGGAACATTTTGCTATAGACGATTATCATTCGGCCTCATCAATGCCGGAGCCACCTATCAACGAGCTATGATGGCTCTTTTCCACGACTTAATGCACAAGGAGATAGAGATCTATGTGGATGACATCATTGTCAAGTCCCGAAGGGAAGAAGACCACTTAGACCATCTCATGAAGTTATTCAACAGGTTGCGTAAGTACAACTTGAAGTTGAATCCAGCCAAGTGCGCGTTTGGCGTTAAATTAGGCAAGTTACTAGGATTCCTAGTCAGCCACAAAGGGATTGAGCTAGACCCCACCAAAATCCAGGCCATCACGAAAATGCCCATTCCTCAGACAGAGAAGGAAATATGGGGATTTTTGGGAAGAATCAACTTCATTAGCAGGTTCATTTCTCAACTCACAGCAACCCGTGAGCCTATCTTCAAGTTGTTAAGGAAGAACTCCTCCATGAAATGGAACGATGAGTGCCAGAAAGCCTTCCTTACAATCAAAGAACAGCTAGTCAAAGATCCTATTTTGGTACCACCCAGGGATGATGTTCCTCTGTTCATGTACCTGTCCATAAGTGACAATGCTATGGGATGCATGCTGGGATAGAAACACGATAGAGGCCAAGAACGAGCTATCTATTACCTCAGCAAAAGATTCAGCAGCAGTGAACACATGTACACTCTGATTGAGAAGACTTGTTGTGCTTTAGCATGGGCTTCCATGAGGTTACAACATTACCTCCATGATCATACAACCCATCTCATATCCCGCGTGGATCCTCTCAAGTACGTGTTCAACAAACCCATGTTAAATTGTCGGCTGTCTAGATGGAAGTTGATCCTACAACAATTTGATATCGTCTATGTGACGCAAAAGTCCATCAAAGGTCAAGGAATTGCAGATCAACTGGCCGCCGCACCTTCAGGGGATTTCAAACCCTTGGAAACCTACTTCCCCGATGAAGGGGTAATGATAGTTCAGCAACACCATCAGTACGATACATATCATACATGGGAAATGTAATTCGATGGAGTACATTAATATGGAAGGCTCGAGGAGGCGGAGCGATTCTAGTATCCCAGATGCGGTGCGATATCCGTCGTTCGTCAAATTGTTTTTATCGGCACCAACAACACAGCTGAGTATGAAGGCTATCTCATAGGGCTAAAACTTTCCCGTTCAATGGGCATCAGGTGGTTAACTGTCTTTGGGGATTCAGAGTTGGTAATCAGACAATCTACGGGAATCTATCAAACCAAAGAACTACATTTGCTGCCTTACCATTGAAAAGTTTTACAGATGGCTTTGGAGTTCGAAGAAATCTCCTTTCTACACATTCCTCATAATAGGAATGACTTTGCAGACGCGTTAGCAACTTTGGCCTCCTTGATTCATATGCCAGACAAGGAACACATGCCAAGCGTCACATTTTCCCTGCACAAGGCACTAGCCTATGGGAACTATGTTGGAGAAGTATCGGATGAGCTACCTCCCATCCAGCACCCTTGGTATCCGCATATCAAGGAGTACCTACGAGATGGATCTACACTTGTTGAGGCGAGCCCGACTGAGAAAAGGCGGATCCATCGACTTGCTATGAAATTCTACTTAAGCAGAGATGCATTCTATAGAAGAGATGCAGGACTAGGTCTCCTCAGATGTCTGGACCAGGACCAAGCTCAGAGACTCGTGGATGAGGTCCATGGTATAGTATGTGGCCTACACATGAGCGGCCCCCTACTTGTTAAGAAGATCCTTAGAACAAGACATTACTGGCTTACCCTCAAAGCTGACCGTGATGATCACGTCAAGAGGTGTTATCAATGCCAAATTCATGGAAATGCTATCCACGCCCCTCCGAGGGAGCTCCACAATATGAGTTCACCTTGGCCCTTCTCAATGTGGGGAATGGACGTGATCGGACCTGTCGATCTCAAAGCCAGTAAGGGGCATCACTTTATATTCACCATGATTGACTACTTCATTAAGTGGGTAGAAGCAGCCTCCTTTCCCAAGGTTAACAAAGAAGTCATCATTGCTTTCATTAGAAACAACGTCATTTGTCGATATGGACAACCTGAGGTAATTGTCTCAGACAATGCTAAGAACCTCAACAACAAAATGATGGAGGAGTTATGCAGTAAATTCCACATCAAACATCTTAACTCTGTCATCTATCGTCCAAAGATGAATGATGTTGTTGAAGCGGCTAACAAAAACATCAAGAAGATCATGCAAAAGATGTCCGCCAACCGCAAAGAGTGGTCTGACTTATTGCCTCTTACTCTGTTAGCCTACAGAACATCAATGCGCACTTCCACTGGGGCAACCCCCTACGCATTAACCTATGGGATGGAAGCAGTGCTCCCCATAAAAGTTGGAATGGAATCCCTCAGAGTGTTGATTGATGCTCAGCTAGATAAAGACCAATGGGTACAAGACATGTATCACCAGTTGTCTCTAATAGACAAAAGACGAACCGCAGCTATCTTCCATGGTCAATTATATCAACAAAGGATCGCCAGATCCTACAACAAAAAAGTCTGGCTATGGCAGTTTAAACAACATTACTTGGTTTTAAAGAAGATACTTGATAACCAGGATCAATCCAAGGGAAAATTCGGCCCTAGCTGGGAAGGCCCGTTTGTTGTCAAGGAGGTATTGACAGGAGGCGCTCTCAGATTGTAGGAAATGGACGGCGATGAATTTCCACAACTCATCAACTCGGACACCGTGAAATGGTACTATGTCTGAAGTTACCATCAAGCAAACATCCTGGTGTTGGATCATCAGATCACCAGTCATTTCGGTTCTTTAACCCTTCATCACATACAACTCTTCGCCACATTTTGCCCCTCAGGGAAACATACTCTTCAAACCAGCAGCCTGGTTTCACTATGTTCATACAACTTCAGTTATCCCCTCAGGTATTGAACCTTCCTACACTTTCAGTTTATCCTGAAGACGGGATTAAACTTTTCTACGATTGCAGTTTGTCCTGAAAGACGGGGTACAAACTTTTTCACACCTGCAGTTTGTCCAAATCATGGGATCAAACTTTTTTCTCCCCGCAGTATAGCCTGCACATGGGATTCATACTTTGCTTCGACTGCGAATCGTCTTAAGGGGTGAACTACGTCGACCTGATCTCCTCTTCAATGGGAGTACATAGGCAAACATTTTACATGGCCTGGTTGTAATAAAATAAAAACAACAAAAACATATCTACACCCTTTTCCTTACAAAAACAAAAATAACAAAAATATCTCTACACCCTTCTCCTTACAAAAAAAAACAAAAACATTTCTACACCATGCCTACCACATACAGCGTTGAACCTCTTACACCAGGTTCGAACTACGCAGACCTGATCTCCTCTTCAATAAGAGTACATAGGCAGCCATTTATGGTTCGGTCTCATCCCCTACCAAAACACCAACACTTGTCAACTGGTATTGGGATCATCCTTCAATCCATCACATTTCATCGGCTTCAGATCAAAGGGATGGAATTACCAGAACTCCTCTTAAATAGGAGATTCGGCGACCATCTAAGCTGCGGTTGTGCCTCAAAGAGCAACACCAATCCATAAGAGATGGAATTAACTAGGCTTCTCACAAATAGAAGTACTGGTGACCATCTGTGGTGCGGTTAACCTCAGAGAGGAAAGCCGCACTCCTATCCATATTTCCATACAAAAACTAGTCCCAAGACACCAAAGATGGTAGGGATCCACACAGATCAATGATCCATTCTGAACTATCCAGTGATAACTCAATGTCCATCCATCAAGGAGGGAGCAATTCAGAATACATCAAGATCACAAGCCCTGAAGAAGTAGGCAAAATATCAAGCAAGTATCCAGACATATCTAAAAGGGAAGTGATCAAAAATATATTTCCCTGTTATATATACAATGATGTTTGATATACAGAATGTAAACTATACATGACATAATGGCTAAGCTAGTCTGTGCAGGAAAATACAAGCTCATCTATAAATCAGTGTATATGCGAGCTATCAAGCCTAACATGGCATCCCTCTTAGCAGAAGGAGGTAAAGTAGTGGTCTTCTGTACAATGGTATCCACACGAGCTAATAGATATACAGCCATTTGCATGGTGACTCTATGCTCATCAATGTATGTGCTCATCTCTGCAATCATGCCAGTGGTAAGGGACCTTACTGTGGTACTATCTGTAACGGCTACGTCCCAGGCAGATATGGCGCTACCCCTCTCAACTGTCACGGCATATCTGGCTGATCTGGCCTCATCTCGCTCAACAACAGCGGCATCTCTACGAGCTAATGCCTCGTCTCTCTCTAATAGAGCTGCGTCTCTCCCATCAATGGCTGTCAACATCAAGGCTCTAACCTGATCTCTCTCGAAGGTCATCAGATGAAGACTCTGCTCGAAGTACTGTGCCGAATGCTGGAACATAATAGTGCTAGTACTGGGAGAATCTAAAGGAGATGTTGGCAACACAGTAGACTGCTCCTCCTCGATGTGAGAATCAATGTCCTCCATGGGCTCTCCATCGTGTGAATCACTATCCGGTACTATGGATACTGTCGCAGCCGATGAAGTCTCTGTCTCCATCCACACATAATACTCTGGCGAACAGCCCGGATGGCTAATAGAGAAAGCAGTTATCTCACGCTAATCCCAACATGCATACGCCCAGAATCGGTCCTCTACTGATAGATGGCGAGAAGCTAAACGCTGACCTAGCGCCCCCTCGAAAGGATGGAAATCCTGGAACTGGTCAAACTACGACATCACGGCCAGCGGGTGATAGGTAGTCATGCCCCTCAAACCAGCCAAAGGGAGATAGTCCATGCCCAGAGCATAAGTAATGAAGTTGTAGGGTGAGCTAAGCCATGTGAACGGAAGAATGCCAAATGGATCTCTGATATCCGCCAAGAACATCGACCAAGACATAGCGTCTGTATACTCCGATGGCTGAAAGGAGTAAGACATAGCTATATCATGGGTGAAGCAATACTTATGTCTGCGAAAGGTCCCAATCGGTCTCAAGTGAGACACGAACCACACATATATCATGGTCGTGCTGCATGTAAACACTCCCATCGGATAGGTACAGCAGTATGTGGCCGACCTCAGCGTCTCTTCCACGATCATCGGTACAATAGAGTGACCCTCCCTGATAACTCTCACTACCATGATGACTCCGATATCTATCCCATCTATGTACCGTGGCATATATACATATGACAGCACGCACAGTAGCAGGACATCTACTCTGGCAGAGCGCCAATGATCCTCCGGTGCGGTGAAATCCCTGGAGTGCCGTGTATAGCTATCCTCAGAGCCAAATATGTCAAACAGAAAACACTGGGATATAACATGACCAGATGTCAGCTCATCCTGTACCACCCTATGCCGCAGTAAGGTGAGGGCCATAAATTGTCCGTTCATATCTCCAATAGCCATATGCACGCAAGGTCTGTCTAATGGCAGCATCGTCAACCATGCATACTCCTCCAGATTCGGAGTCAACTCTTTGGTGCCAAATAGGAAAACCTTCCTCTCCGATACCGAGTGCTCCAGCATGCCCTCCACGAATAATGTGGGAACCTGAAACATCAACAGAGTCATAATATGTTGCGACGAAATGATCTACAGTCACCCTGTCTAATGGTGACATGTTATCATACAACGATCGCATACTAGATGCCACCAATAATGGTGGGGTATGATCAATACGGATAATTGTCGAAGAAGACATCTGTATGGGCCGTGTCATAAGACCATCCAGGGGTTAGTGTTGAATATCTCTGGAAATACATACATATGCATAATATGATATATGCATTACAGATAATAGATAGCAATATGTATATGGAATGGAAAAAAGTACATACATACCTAAGTATATCATCATCTATATACATCATCTCTGTACAGCTAAAAATATAGGGAAATGGCGCACAGACGCCCTACTACTAACAAAGGCCTATCAAAAGATAGAGCGAGAATGGGGCACAGCCACCCAATATCTAACAGAGGCATATCAAAAGAAATAACAAGAATACACATCAGAAGAAGACAATGGTGTCAATATCTACATCATCAATCATGTCCACCTGATGTAACTCCTCCTAAGTCACTGGATCTCTATCAACAGGGATGTCAGGCCTATACAAAAGAGGATCTGTGCCGGCAAAGCCAAATGGGTCATCTGAGGGGCTAGCACCTGAGCTGGAAGGATCAAACGAATCTGCATCTGCTGGATCTTTGCCCAAATGCCGGATAAAGAAATATTCCCGGTCCGATCATTTGGGTCAAATCATCAATGTGTGTCAAATGCGTCGGATCTGGGCTCCAATAGTCGTCATCATCAGGAACCACCAATGCTAGAATATCTCCCGATAGTGCGAGGACCCTCGACAATGAAAATCCGTCGACCCCAACATATGGATCGATGATGGGATATCGCGGCACGTGGCCGAATAACGCCGATATAAAGGAGGCAATATCGGTATACGGATCTCTCCTGTGGTGTTCCTAATACCACGCTCTCCTAAATAGAGCTCCCATCCTCCATCAGTGAAGAGAGGAACCCTACGGGTGGAAATAACATAATCGACACCAGTCGAGTACCCATCCTCAAAACCCATGGCCAAGTGCTCCCCAGAATAGGGAATCTATGTGATGACATCAGCTGTCAACAACTCCAGCTGTAGGCGGCAATGAGTGAAACCCTTAGCTACAGGGACCTCTGCCAGTATGGAATGATGCCATTGTCGTCCTCATGGATAGGTATCTAAACCTAACATGCTCACAGGGCGCAAACATGGAAGCCTCTCATAGGCCCAAAACTGCCAACACAAAGGCAAACATCTGTGGTCAGTAAACATTCTTAACCTATACATGGGAAACTACAAGAGAAATACTCACCAGCAGAAATGGGTAGAATCCTAACGAAGCCTCGGTCAAGCCCTGTGAACGCATACGCATGCCCCTAAGGAAATAGGCGAAGGTATAGAAACCTTAGTCATACTCTCCTATACGGTCCACATGCCGTGTGACCCTGATCAAAGTGAACGACACACTAGAAGAGTTATCTTCTATGAAGCAGCCTCTAATGATCATGAGGAACAATCGCCGAAGAATGTGATCCCTGACTCTGACATCATCTGGCATGGGCTCACTCAACAGCCCACTCGTAGCATCCATGCTCAAAGGTCCCGTACTGACGGTCCTGCCCTTGAACGCCTCAGCCGAAACTCCTAGCAAGGATCTGACGGCAATAGGGGTAATATCCGTCATGCAAGGCACTGGTGCCCCTCCAAACTCCATACTTGTGATAAACCGCAAATCCATCAACATCATCATCACCTCACAGTACAACAAATGGAGTGACTGAGTCTGGTGAAACCAGTGCTCAGACAATGCCCTAAGGTAACCCCAGGGACAACGACGGGGAAGGATGGAAAAGAACGCCTCAAATCCCCAGTCATGCATAATCGCTTTATAGTCAGGATGCAGAGCCTGGTACATGGAGTGAATGTTAAACCAATTCCCTCGATGCTGTGTAAAGCTGGGAACCTACATGAAGTATAGATCAACATCAAAATCCTTTACTCGTCATCAATAGGAAAGAAAGAAGATCAAGATCTAACGTCATACCTCGTTGGCATGCAAATACATCGAGGGATTTCGACTTAAATCGCCTAGGTTCTCTAGGATTGCCACCTGAATACTCGGGAGGTCCCTCTAGGGAACATGTGCAATTTGGGCGGAAGTCTGCTGAATCGAACATCCTCGTCCTCGACGTCCGTCCATCATCATCAACCCGGGACCGACGTATCACCGCCTCCACCAACTGACGAGAATGTCTAATAGAACGGGGTCGAGGCACTTCAGAAGCCCTCCTCCGTATACCAGAAGTGTTCCTACGGGAACTACTCGGCTGATTCAGATCAATAATATCTGGACAAAAGTCTCCAAATCACCTCAGAAAGGGTGTGGTAATTTCTAACCTGGAGCTTTCCTTTCAAAATGCATTTTATAACCACATGCATGCATGCATTACTTTAACATACAGCTACAGTAGAGTTAAAAATGCATGACTATTCAAATGCCTACATTTTAAATTTTTTTTCCATAGTCCCCTTTGTAAATAGGACTATCCACATGCACATAGGCATGACTAGGTGCCCATTTAGTAGCACACCTGCCCACAGTCATATACATGCTATATACATAAAAATTCAAAGTCATCAATCTGTAAGGGTAGTTTAATTACCTGGATTACTTTGCATTTTCGCCTTTTGCTCATTTGTCCTCAAATAGGATAAGCAATAGGAGAAAAGGGTGCCAATTTGACTATCTCAAAAGTCAAATTTTTTCACATCATTATGTTCAGCATGGTTTAATACTAAAATTTACTATGTTGGATATTTTTTATCAAGTCATTTGAGCATGCATATTCACTACTATGTGTTTAGATGCCTTTTATATGATAAGTCATTTTCCAACGGATAAAAACTGGAAAAGAAGACATGCATACGTTACCAGGGTAGTGCAGAACACTTGTGAAGTGATAGAATTTGCAGAAAGTCGCCCGAACTCAGCATATCTGAAGAAGAGCTTTCAGATTTCCTTAATGGCGCAATATGAAAATGACTTATGAAAGCAACCTGCTGGCATTAAGTAGCCACGGCTGGCTGCAAGTTCACATGCAGCTGCAGCATATGTACCTACGGCACCCATACGTGGGTCCCACCCCTCTGTCTCGGTCCAGTTTGAGTTGTAACGGAGTTCTCAAAAGCTTAAAAAGCCAAATTAGGAATAAAAATGGTACGCGATTGACCAAAATGGCTTGCAATCCTGGTTTTCTTAGACCGAGCCGTGGGTCTACATATCACTCATTGGTGTTCACCCAAATACAGGGTACACTATGCCAATGATGTAAGTTGTTCCAAGATACACTCGGCAATACCTGATGTGGATTCAATGCCGCCACTTGAGGGTCGTAACCCTAATCATTCTCAACACCCCGGCGGGGGCATCACGCGGTTGCATATGTCGAAGTACATAACCCCGGCAGGGGCATCATGCATTCTCTATCAAACGGTACCCCGACGGGGGCATCACGCATTCTCGATCAGAGATCCCCAGTGGGTCTTACAACGCGTGTTCATCCGTTCAAACACATATCAACGAAGGTCAAGCAGCCTTGACATCATTATAACCATTGGCAAGTAAATCCAACGATGTGTCGGAAGCTATCCGATGAACAGTCGTTGATACACACATCAGTGATGATCCAAACAATCCCCGGCGGGGGTTACAACGCATGTTCCGCTGATACACACATCAGCGATGATCCAAATAATCCCCAGCGAGGGTGACAACACATGTTCAGTTGATACACGCATCAGCGATGATCCAAACGAATCCCCGGTGGGGGTTAAAATGTACGATCCATTAATTCACACGTCAGCAAAGGTCAAGCAGCCTTGACAATTTTCCCAATAGGGGTATTTTATCCGGTGATGCATACATCAGCGAAGGTCAGGCAGCCCTGATAACACATATTGTTGGCAGTAAATCCAGCAGAACATTGATATGACCTGGCGATACAAACCAGAAAGAGTCAAAATCATCAAGGAGAATTGATGATGGAATAAGTTATACACATCATCAAACAGACAGAGCATTATCCCCACAGATCTCATGTACACGAGAGGCACATCTTCAGATTCAAGTCTGTACCAAGGATTAAGGACTTTGGTGACAACCCCAACGTCAGCATCCTAAGAGATTCGGATCACACATCCAATCTGTTCATCATTGCCAATCCCCAGTAAAAGCAACAGGGAGCCGGCAATCATCCCTAGCATGTTGGGCAAACAACCCCGCACACATGCATCATACATTTGCATCATGTTGCATCATGTTTATCTTGTTGCATTTCAAGTGTCTAGGATTCTTTATCCTATCCATGCCTTGCATTGCATGAATATGATAAAGAGGGGCATCTGTAGACATTAGAAATTTTCTGTACACCTGTTACTGACATTGTAGGAGGGCAGATTCATCTTTCAGAGATAACCCTGGAAGACAGCTCACATCCAGTCTGGATACTACCGAAAGTTCAGCCTCAACCCCGGAACACACACCGAGAATATCAAGTCCAACCTCAGAGATAACCTCGAGGCATGCAGTTCTAATACCAGAAATTCCACCAGAGAAGACCGATCCATCTCGGAGATAACCCCAAGGTATTCAATCTCAGTCCCAACACTAGGAATAACATCTACCAACCTTGGAGATAACACCAAGGAATGCAGTTCCGGCGATAACCCCGGAAATATTTGTTTCAAATGCATGCAATTAGCTTTAACCACGGCACTCACATCGAGGCACTCAGTACAAGACCCAGAGATAACACCAGAAAGACAGGCACACCTCAGAGATGACATTAAGGACCTTCAACACTTACAGCAGTCCAATCTCAGAAATAACCCTGACCAACGTCTGCTTTATTAGCCCAAACCGGTGATAACCCCGGTGAGGGGCAAAGTTGTCATCTTGCCACTTTGACGCCACATCACGTCGTCTCAACATTTCAATGCATACATTTCTACACAGCAATGTCCCACAATAACCAAGGAAAACCAATCTCGAGTGACTATTACGCAAGATAACGGATAGAATTTGAAGCTTGAAGACCGGAGGGAATGGTCCCATCTTCTTGACTTCGGACAACCTCTAATCCCATGTCATTGCGTAACTCTCAACAACGACGGTCCAAAATAGGTCTTACATACCTCAGTCGGATGCCCGGATTGCAATTCTGAATGTTCGAGTGGACATTACAGTGAATGCGTTCATGTACTTCAAGACGATGGGACCCGTGAAGCCCAGGGCAACCCGGCCAGCCGCAGGTACGACTATGGATAGCTGCAGGTACACTTATGGCTCCCCCCTCTATAAATAGAGGGCTTGGGGTGGCCATTTTGTAAGAGAAAATGGTGACGAAGCCCTGTCAAATTTGCTCTGTACTCTCCCTATACTGAGTGATTTCTCATTTTAAACACGTGTGAGCTCACATATAGCTACTCTTGTACCGACGGGAGCCGAGTGTTCATCCCTTTAAAGATATAGAAGTCTTCTTTGGCAGCCCACTGTAAGCCTTCTCTCACACTTTAAAGCCTTTATCTTCATCTTTGCACACACTTTTCTTCACGTTGAGAGTCGTGTTGTGTGTGTTTGCCCGGACTTCGGTCCGTGGTTTTATTTTAGTTTGTATATATATATATATATATATATATATATATATCATTGATCCACTTTAGAGTTTACTTAAGTACAATCGCTTTCTGATTTTATTTACTTTTCTTCTACTTTGGAGTTTACTCAAGTGGCGGTTGATTACTTTTATAGCTTTATTTACATTTACGATCCCAGTGGAGGTGCTTCATGGTGGTGATCATGTCTATATATATATATATATATATATATATATATATATATATATATATATATATATATATATATATATATTTTGACTTTATGTATGACTTAGATATTTTTATATAATTAAATCGGAAATTTTGCATATAATTATTTTTTATTATTTTAAAGATGAGGATTTGTACAAGATAATGTGTGTATGTAATTATGTAATAAATAAAATATATTTATTACATGAATGTTTACAAATAATTTTATTTTAGAATTATTGCATTTATAAACTATATTCTTAAAATAATTAATTTTATAGTAGAAATGTTTTTATTAATTATTTTCCATGAAAATATGATTATATATTATTTAAATAATATATGAAATGATTTTCTTTGAATAATTATAATAATTATTTTATTATATGAATTTTAGCACATATTATTAAATTAATTATTTTACCTTAATTATTAAGGTTAAATATGGGAGAATAAATCGATATATAAATCCAAACCCTAATTTTGGATTTTTATCAAGGAATGAGAATAATAATATAATATTAATTATATTTTGATTTTCGATGCTATAAATATGTAATCTTATATATGTGTGGACCGATAATGGTTGTTCAATTATGTTGTATCGCTTACCAAAACCCTAACATTAATTTGTTTCACCCTATTGTGAAATTCAAATGGGAAATTCGAGATCTGTGTTATGTGTTATATGATTTATATTGCGTATTATATAATTAATTAGGTAAACCCTAATTAAAATTTAGAAACCCTAATTAATATTTTGAAAACCCTAAGTTAATGTTAAACCCTAATTTGAAACTCAAATTAGAGTTCAAGATTTATTGGTAATGATGTTAATGTGATTTATGATTGGTGTTATAGATATTAACCCTAATTAGGGAGAACCCTAATTTTCAAAACCCTAATGTTTTTTTAGAATAAACCTTTATTATTATTTTTCTTCTAAATTATAAACCTTAATTTGCCTATGGTAAACCCTAATCGCTAAATTGGGAAGTGTAATGCTAATTAGTGTCTCTTAAACCTAATTAGCAAAGTGCTAAGTAATTAAAGACCTAAACTAATTTAGTAAACCCTAATTACAATTTTTAGAAACTAAAATTTATTATTTTATACAAACCCTAAACTAGAAATGCTTCAATTTTGTGCTAAACCTTAGGGTTAAACCCTAAGGGTCACACCAATGACTAAAATGCCATTAAATTCATACGGCTAATGACAATTTTACCCCTTGTTGCATTATTGCTATAATGTGGTTGGTGACCAACCATTGACTACCATGTGACTGATATCAGCCAGCACATCAGCTCTAGATCAGCTATTCATTGCATCAAACTTCTATAAATAGATTTGAAGAGAGAGAAAAATCAATTGTTAGCTCATTTTGTACCAACTCTCAATCTAAACTGTCTCAAGCTCATAGCTACGAAATATATTTGTATATCAACTCACAATTCAAGCCCCACGAATTCCTTAAACAAATTAGTAGCCTAGAATCAAGAAATTGGTCATAAAAGGTATCAACCCTAATTGCAAATCTGACCTTTAATATTGTGTTGGATGTTATGATTTGTTGTTAAAATATGTTGGTTATAGTATATAATGATGATCTAGGTTGCTAGATGTTAGATCCATAACATCTAGAGACTCGGATTTGAAGATTTACAAAATCTGGAAATTTTCTTTTATGTGGTCTGACAAGGAATGTCAGTGGCTTTAGATCTCTACATGTTTACTGTTTTTGTTGTTTAAGTATTTTATCGTGAAGTATGTTATGAGGTCTTTCCTCTAGAACTCGAATAAAACCCATAGCATGTTCAGATTAAAAGTTATGGCTGGTCAAACATAGTTGACCGAGCATAACTTTCAATTTCTGGAAAACCCAGATCGTGCCCAGGAGGCTCTGACAGGAGGTTTAGGGGCACTGATCTTGCAAGTTGTTTATGATTTGTGTTTGTTTCTGTATTCATGTTATAGTATGGTATCTGTACTATAGACTAATGCTTTTATATAGCTTATATGTCAAACAGATTAGATTTACTGGATGGTCAAACCAAGAAGAATGTTCACGACTTGCGTTTTCTGGGTAACCCAGAAAACTCAAGAGCGTGACTTCTGAAAAGGTTTGACCGATCAAGATCTGCTGACTTTTTTGTTGTTATGGTGACATTTTGTAATGGATCTATACCTTGTTATGTTGTCTACAACCTGAAAGTCTAAGATCAGAAAAACAGTTCATGTGTTGTAAGTTATTAAGATTAGAAGTTGTCAACTCGGACTGTTCTTCATTTCTGGAAAACCCAGAAATGAAGAACAGATTCTGACAAGATGTTCTGAAGCCTAGATCTCTTTTATATGTTCTGTTGTGACCATGAAATCGGTTGATAATGATAGTGCTACACTTATACTACAATATCAATATATTAGTAAACCGAGAAACTGGATAACCACAGATCTAGAACCAGTCAAACTTAGCAACTCGAACTCTGACTTGAAGGTTCTGGGTTTGGCTAAGAACATGAAGAACACCTATATACGGCAGTTACGTCATTTATAAAGCGATCTTCTTGACGATTTATTTTAAAATTAATTATTTTTATTTAATAAATAGAAAAATTAGTTTTAATTATCAAAATACAAAATAAATTATTAAAATTATTTTAAAATCAGAAAATTAGTTTTTAATTACTTTGAATATATTTCATAAATATTTAATATTTTTGGAATATTAAAGGTATTTAATTTATTTAATTATAATATTAAATAAATTATTTAAAAATGATTTTAATACTTGAAAAATTATTTAAAATTATATTATGATATAAGAAAATAATTTAAGTTATTTTAATAACTTTTAATATTTTGTGATGAATTTTATTAATTAATTAATATTAATGATAATTAAGTTATTTATTGAATATATTAAATAAATTATGAAAAATAGAATTAATGAATTAAAAATTATAGAAAAATGATTTAATGGTTATAAAAATATTTTTAGTTATAAATATAACTTTTAATATTTTTTCATGCAAAATATTAATATTTTAATATTAATGATATTAGATTTATTTAATAATTATATTAAATAAATTAGTTTTAAAATGATTTTAATATTAGAAAAATCATTTTAAATGAAAATAAATAGTTTTAAAATATTTTAAGTTATAAAATATAACTTTCAATATTTAAAGGTAAATTTCATAAGTTATGACGGTTTGTAGATGAAGTTCTGCTAAACCTTATCAAAAATTTAAAACAATGTTCATAGTATGTCACCTTAAACCTATTTACAGTCAATACGTAATTTCAAAAATGTGATATAGAGTTGTTATGTTATTATTATCGGTTTAGTTTACTTCACAACTATTGAATCGTTGTAGAAGTGATGTATAAAGAAAATATTTAATTCTTTCATCTAATTATATTAAAATTGTTATTACTTGCTGGGCACTCAAATGCTCATCATTGCTTAATTTAAATATTTTTTGCTAAGTGTGAACAGCTAGAAGGTTCGGCCAAGAACAAGGAAAAAGGAAAGCAAACATAATATGTTTAATGGTATCTTTTGTAATAGTTAAACTATATTAAGATAATGATATGTATTATCTATCATGTAAGGAATTATAGTAAAAGTTGCGTACTTGGGATTAGACTCTGATAAATGTAAATTAAGTTTTATTTTTATATTATTGTTATTATTATTAGTATTATTCCGCTCATAGAAATGGTATCGTGAAGCACCGAGTTCGGGTTTCAAGTACCTGGATTTGGGGGCTTTACATTTTATATATATACCTGCTTACTACCTTTTTATCAATTGCGGCATCATGTAACCCTAAGAATCATGTGATCACAGATTCAGTTTACTGGATCTAGATTCGGTTCCCGTGATGGACATTTTCGGTTGTAAGCAGCTTGTCAATTTATTCACGGTGTTCGTATTTCCTCGGATGGTTATCATACCCACGAGGAGTTCGGCACTATTTTGTATATTATTTTCCCAAAGATGTTTCACAACTCAAAAATTAAAAACAATCAAGCCGAACACTTAATATAAAATGGGAGTGTAAAAGGTCTCAGTTACTATTGAGCACAAGGGTTTGAAAAATCTCTTTTATAAAACATCATTGCCATATTTTGTTAAAACAAAATTTTTACACAAAATTCAAATCTTGTTTATATAGGTGCGAATGAGGCATCACACTACTTCCAAATAATTGAACATTGATCCACACACACACACACACACACATATTCATATAACAGTTTCTTGAAAAGAGACGGTCACCGTGGTAACACGGATGTCGGGGGATGCCTAACACCTTCCCTCCGCATAATCAAGTCCCCGGACCCTAATGAATCTCGGTTTCACCGACCCGTTTAGCAGTGTCACATCACTGGGTCAATGTGCAAACCTTTTCTTGGTTGTGTTGGTACAACCATATAAAAGACCAACAGGTGACTCTTAATAGTCCATCGTCGACATTACACATGTCAGACCTTTTTTACTTGTTTTTTAAAACAAATCTCACCTAACCTAAGAACACCAAATAACAAGTAACGAATAGGGACAAATAAAAATCTCGACGTCGACAGTTCCCACATAGTCTAGCAAGAAATTAACTCTCACAATTACCAATTTCCTATTAATCCAAATTCTATTAAACTAACCAATTTCAAGTTTGTAACTAAATGTATTAAAAATATTGAAATTACCAAACAATCAACAAACCCTATAAACTGAATTTTCAAACAAATATTGGAGAATTAGGCTTACAACTTCACCCTAAGCATCCCTCAGATTATTACTCCCTATTCCAGTTTAATTCACTATCCCAGTTTATTAATCAAGAACACGTATGTAGAACTAGCCACCTCTCGATGTACTAATACCGTATTAAATCAAATCCACAAATTAGATAGAATCAAGTTAAACACCTTAATCAACTAACTCACTATATCTCTATGTGAGTTACAATTAAAGAGGGTTTAATTTTAAGTTCTTTATCTGATTACATGTGATGTCAAGCATATCTGTACCCTAACATTCATCAAGATTCTGTTCATTCACAAATTCAAGAACATATGCTATATTAACTAAGTCTAGACTCATACTTCCTCTCTCGAATCCATACAAGTCCACAAAGAAGTGATGATCAGGCAATTCATAAATTCAAGCTCATTTTAATATAGATAAACTGAATAATACCTTATTAAACTGAAAATCAAAGATTACATAACCATCGTTCAACTTAAAGCCGTCATAAGCCTAAAAAGTAATTTAGTTCATAACTAATGAATTAACTACTGAATAAATAAAAGAAATCATCATCATGATTACACAAATTGAAATTAAAGGAGAATAGTAATACACCACCCTTCTCGCCCTTTAAGTCTGCAATCTTTGTGAAATTACTTCTCTTCTTCGTTCCTCCATGCTCTTGCTCTGAAAAATCTATATTCTTCCCAGTGTATCTTTTCTCCTCTCTACAATCCCAATACTTAACATAAGTCCATTTACTCCAGCTCCATCACTTCAATTCTAATCCATCTCAAACTCAACACATATAAATTCTAATAAAAATCCAACTCTTAATCAAACCCAACAAGCTTTTAAACATAACACTCCCAATTAACTTAGAAAAACCTCCTTAACAAACTCCTATTACATACTTATTACATAAAGAAGTTAACTCTCCCATCATAACTCAAATTCCAGCATCAACGAAAACACAGCTTTTGCCCTTACGAATCGATAAAGGCGCCTCATACCGCTTTTGTTTATCATCATAGCGCCCCCATACCTGGGTCTGCAGAATGTCTAAAATTGCTTGAATTTCCTTCCAATTCTAGCATCTTGGTAAGCTCCCTTATTATCCTATCACAAAAGCAAAAACCCATAAAAGTAACATGAAATATTTCAAAAACTAACAATATAACAAGCTAAATGAAGATAAATCGTAGGTTAAAAACCTACTTATCATCCGTACAAGCCTGACTATAAGCACGCCATATCTTATGAGCCGATTCAAGTAGAGAATTATATGACTTACGAGGAAATTTATGTTAAAGTAATAGATAGGAAAGAGCAAACTTTGAGAAATAAAACCATATCTTCTGTAAAAGTAATATGGCGAAATAACAACGACGAGGAGGCTACGTAGGAGTTAGAGGATAAGATGAGGAGGGATTATCCCCATCTATTTGTGAAACCGTGTACCAATTGTAATGACCGAGAAATTCGGATTTATTGTAAAATAATTTTATTTAATTAAATAATGAATAAAATTATATTATATGTTATTATTATGTGTTAGCAAGATGAACGTCATTCTATAACCTAGATATATCGAAATGTCGTAGTATTTTCGCTACGTGGAGGAATTAGAGTGTTTGAATTTTTCAAGACGAAAATAAAAGCTTTCCGAGAAATTTTCTGAAAAACAATATTCACGATTTTCTGCTCGGGAATTATTTTTGAACTTCCGAGAAATACGTAATGATAGAATATTAAGGGAAGATGGATTATGTAATAATAATTCAAGTATGGCAAACGCAGTTTGTCGCATGTGGACTTAATTCGAGAACGTTAGGGAAAGTAAAGCGTTAATGAGTAAACAAGATATTAAATACGGGTATAATACGAGGTAATGAATACGGGTATAATACGAGGTAATATACGAGTATGTATGAATGATGGTATATCGTATATGTTGAATAAGTATATGAGTTAGTATACGAGAAGCTTACGTGTATATTACGTTATAAGGCTTTAAGCCATATGTAATGGGCTTCTAGGATTGTGGAGGGAGTTGTAAAGTCCAATTGGAATTATGATTAAGTCCAATACTTATTAATGTTAAGGCCCAAATGGTTTTTAAATGTAAGCCCAAAGCATAAGTTAAGTTATTTAATTTAAAGCCCAAAGTAAGAACCGGATTCGTGGATCGATCCAATGGGTAAAGATGACCCACGGGGCAACCCATATGGGCCCCATGATCACATGGCACATCTTGGTTACCAAGTAAAGTGATTTACTTGGTGACCAAGATTGGAATAGTAAGGAGGTGGTTAAGGAGGTGGATTAAAGAGGTGGAAGGGCCTAAAGGTCTATTATGCCCTCACTTTGGATTTCCTATAAATAAAAGAGTTGTTAGTTCATTTGTTGCCTTACAAAATTAACCAAAAACATATAGCTTATTTGTTAGAGAGTATAAGTTAGAAAAAAGTTAGTCTTTCATATTACAAGGAAGAACAAGAGAACTTCAAAGGTAATGATCCAAGACTATTAATCTTCCCTCTCTTCAATTGTAAGTTTGATAGAGAAGTGATGGTTGATGGAGTATGTATGATAAGAAGGAACAAGGATGGTTGTTAGAAGATTTAAGCTTTAACCAACCATGTTGAAAAAGGAAATCATAAGTATAAAAATTATAAACCATTGAAAGTCATTAAGGAATTTGATGTTGTTGTTGTTGATGGACAAGTTTAAAACCATCAATTGTAGACTTAGATTATACATGTTGTGACAATGGAATGAATCCATTTAGAACGGTGTAAAAATCTCAAGTAACGAAGTTATGTCAGAATTTACGAGATTAGACGATAATCGTCGAAATCGTGAAATTCTCGGAATGGAAGTCAAATTTTGACATTTAACTCAGGAACGTTGGTTTTCGATAGAGAATAGTCTCAATTTTCATTCTAGAGTTGCAGACTCAAAAATGACCAAATTCTGACTTAGAACGAAGAAACGAGCTTTGAACGTTCATGAACGTTTATCGTTTTCGTAATAATGAACTAATCGGTGAATTCTGAGTTAACAAATTCAAAAATGTAAAATTCTTGTATGAACACTTAGAGCATGTAATTTGTGAGCTAACGGCTTTTGAACGAGCCAATTCGGACTTATAACGAAGAAGTTATGAGGCCGGAAAATTCACACCACAAATTATCTGTCAAAGTTGTCTGGTGGTGAGGACTGGCGCCGTAGTGCCAGTCAAGGCACAATAAGTGGCGCTGCAGTACCAAGCATGTCTATGAGCTCTCGAAGTCTCATGTGCATACAGTCATATTCTTAACACTAAGACTTCATGTGCATGACACCGAGTCCTGACCTTAGCCATGAGAAGTGAAATACATGCTGTGACAAAGAAGAGAAGAAGCTAAGCCTTGCATGATGCGACATAGAGAAGAGAAGGCGGTGCAAAACCAAAGACATGAACAAGTATAGAAATGAAAGTTTATAAAGATAGAAAGGAAATTGGTTGATTAGTAATGAACTAATACATTAATAAACCTAAAGTAACATCAATTAAGATGATGAAAACCTTAAGCTAAGAAATAAAGGTTGAAGATAACTTACTCAAAATGTAAGAACAAGGTAATGCGATAAAATTGAGCCAATGTTAAACAATCTAATAAACATTTAGATTGACAAGAAGGGTAAGATATAATAATGACCTTACTTGATTATATACGACCTAATGTGGTATGCTATGTGATCATGTATTGTAGAGACCTTAAAGACTGAAATGGAAAGTATTAAAACAGTAGCAGACGTTAAAGGCAAGTATTCTAACCCTTGTCTGAATTCTTTGGACAAGCTTTGTAATTCATGTACCTTACACATGAATTGATGTATGATGAATACAAAGCCAATTCCTTCGGCTAGACTCAAGATGTTTTATGGATTTCTTATAATCTATTGAAATGTTATCAAAGTTATTAAGGTTTGCCAAACTATTTGGTGTGGTTTTCAAAAGAAGACTGAGTATGCATGAATAAATGTTTTATTGTCAAACGACAGGCACGTGAGGTTTCCAAACCTTAAACGTATATATGTTTAAAGAAAGTAGTGTTGTACAACATAGAGTACTATAGGGTGATCACCTAGACGTGCTCGTAAGATATGTCGAACTTACGAACTTGTTTTCGGGTTGTCCTTTTTCAAAGAAAGTATGGAATACTCATGGTCTTGAACCAAACTTTAATGAATGTTGTTCATGATGAAATGTTTTGAAGGAAAAAAGTGTTATTTTGAATTATCGATAGTACTTCGTAACTATTGTTCAGTTATTGAAGATATATGCTTCCTATGTTTCAAGCATGTTGTTCCAATGAAATTATCATACTTGCTGAGCTCTTTATGCTCATTCTTGTTTGAACTGTATGAATGCAGCTAAGACCGAACGGACTGAAGGATCTGGAAAGGATAAAGGAAAGGCTAAGGCGAACCTGTAGATTTCTTTTGTAATAGTATAGGTTGTATGTTGATATTACTTGATATTATGACAAAAACGAATGTAACGGCTATTAAGAACATGGGGAATTGTAATATTGTTTGAAATATATGTAAGACATATTCGTTCTTTTGAGGCATTTCAATTGAATGTGTGTGTGAACTGTAGCACCGTGTAACTGTGACACCCCCAAATCCGGGAACCTCAATCCCACAGATTTGGTGTTCACTGTCCAATAAAATCATAACTAACTACCCATAAACAAAGGATATAATTAAACTCAAAAGTTTAAATAATCAATCTCCCATTAAAGGGTTACATAATCTAAAATAAATCCCAGGTCATCTAACCTTTAGTACAATCATCAGCGGAAAATTAGAACATGATCATAATTAAATCTATTACATAAGCTTCATAAATAAAAGATAAATTAAACGTTGTCGTCTAATCAAGCACTTTGTCCTTGCCCTTGCTTATAGAAAGCTCTTCAAACTTCTTAACTTCATCTGCATTATTTTGTGCAAGAGTGAGCAAATAATTGCCCACAAGAAGGATAATATGCAATAACGTTTAATGAATGACAATTAAATGAGCTTTCAATGGTAAAGTATTCTTACCGGAACAATAAACTTTAATTCAAAAGCTACGAGTTCAAAGGAATAATGAACGTTTAAGTTAACAATAGATATTAACACCAAAGAATACATTGAGGGTCACAAGACCACGAACTATACTCTAGGTTTTCATGTATTTCTACTTTAACCTTTAACAGTCTAAAAGACTATAATCATCATCTATGTCCTAGGTTAACAGTGTGTCTCTCATAACCTTTAACAGTCCTAAACGACTATATGGACCATCATCCCAATTACTCCGGTGATCACCCTTTGTACTATGTATTGCGCAAATATTTTAACGCTATTGCGTAGTTCTAAAATAGTCCCCTAATATAGGGTTGTTCATCTCAGCTTAGATTATCAGGTTCTGAACCAAATGAAGTTTGGTTGGGAATTAGCTTCAAAGGAATTCTAGATTTTTAGAATGCTCATCAACCAAGTACTGGTTGAATGATAGAGACCAATAACTATTCAAGAGTTTGATTATAATATTTTCATGAACAAGGTATATCGATGAATCAATAAGAGCTAGAGTATTAACAATTTGTAAATTGAACAAATGTTATCATCGACAACATGCTTTCAAAATTTGTGTGAGTACATATGCAAACCAAATGAAGTTTTGTTTGGGTTGACTTCAAGGGTAATTTAGAGTTTAGAACATTCATTAACTAAGGATTAGTTGAATTGGTAAAGAATCGCTAGGCAACTTAGAGTTCGGTACAATAATGTAAGATATTACAATGACATTGGGGAACGAAGGTCAAACAATAGTTATTATTAGCTGAATAAACACATTTCTTATAACAAAATTACAGACTTTGAATAACCAAAGTAATCTCATTTGGAATAAAGAAATAAAGATTAATTAACTTGCTCAACAGTAAATGAGAGTTAAAGAACTTGCATAACAATAAATTGCTTAACAAGAGATTAGAAATAGAGAACTTGCAAAAGTATATCATGACAGTGAAAAGTAACCTTGCTGAATAATAAAGTAGCATAGCTTAGGTTACTTGCCTCGTGCGTAGGTTAAACAATCACTACTCACGTTCACCACAAGTCCTACACATACCATATGTATTGACAATACACATTAGTTACACTAATATTAGTTTCATATAGCTCACTAACAACATCACATCTTTTCATGAACATCATTATTTAGCTTTATTACAACTACTTAAGTGATCATGTCATTGCATCACATACACATTAACAACTTGATACAACATCCTATTACATGTCCAACATGTTATCATTAGGTTATACTAACACACAAAGAATTGCACTTGCATTCGCGCATCCCGATGCCCTCTGATTGCCTCCAAATACACAACATCCCTAAAGATGGCTATTTTGACCCTTCATAAAGATTTCAAATTGAAAAACGTAAAGAATAAAAGTTATAGGTCTACTCGTCCTCGTTCCGGATAATCTTGAATCGCATTAATTGGAGTTCGTATGAAAAACGTTATGCCCATTTTAGTAAACTATGTTCTGTCAGTTTTTATTCAAAATTGGCTTAGCAGACTACCCCCCTATGGGGGCGGGGGTTTTTGCACTGGTGGGGTCCGCCGGGGCGGGGGTCACTTCATCGTTTTGCAATTTTATGCTCTGTAACACTATGGAAAGCCAAATTAGGCCTCTAAACTCCTTTCTAACAACCATACCAACCTATCTAAGGTATAATAGGTTTACAGAAACATAATCTAATGTTTTCTAACGCGTTTCTAGACATCTAAACAACATAAACATCAAAATTACAACTATTAATTTTTACTATTTTTGTTAAAACTTCACTTTTTGAAAGTTTCAGTGAAAATCATCACTGTGCTTTTGTTTTTCAACCAAAATAGTTAATTCAACATACTATGCTTATGTTTATTCATCATATTTCGAATTCAATAGTCAATTTATATATTATACAACTAATAAAACCTTAATTTTACTTTAAACTAAGCCATATTCATTTATGTTCATACGAATTCACTGTAATATGATTTCCTTCACAAAATACATACTTAACATGAATTCATTCACTATACTCATATATAAACTTATGAAAACAATTTTATAACAAACAATTTATCATATAAAGCTATATACAACAAACAATTCAACCTTCACAAAGTTTTTATATAGAATTTTAGAAGAGAATATAACTACAACTTTTTGAAAAATACAAGCAAGAGGATACCTTAATTTTAGAAGATGATGGCTATTATTTTGATTATGAAACTTTCTTTTTCCCCAATTCCTCTCTCTAGACTTCTCCCAATTCTCTTTTACTTTTCTCTGTAATTTTCTTCTTCTCTTCTTTTTTCTTCTTTTGAGTATTTCTCCCCATTCTAAACTCTAACTTACGTATTAAACCCAATATAATGTATAGGAAATAATATATGTATTAAGTATATAATATAATTATAACTTTAATTGACATCAGTTTTTTTTCTTAAACTCAAAAGTCATAAGGCTTGTTTGGCTAACTAACTAAAAATTAACCCATAAAATCTTACACCTTGTTTGGTAAAATATATTTAAATTAAAGACTTAACATTCATTAAGCCTTATTTGGCAAAAACTGAATTAACCTCCCTTAACTTATTTTAATAACTCATTTATAATATAGTTTATGGTCACACTTTAATTAATTAAATTTTAATATTCAATTTAATTAATTCTAATTACAATTTATTTAATTAATTCACCACATAAATCAATACTACATAATTATAAATTTCTTTATAATTATAATTTTATTTAATCAACCAAATATTAAAATATTATCTCATGGTGATCAATTTTCTTAACTCGTTAATTATTTATTCAACAAATAAATAATCAAATCAAATCAAATTAAGCAAATATTTATTCTACAATAAAAACATTAATTAAATATTTATATAATTCCATAAATATTTAAAATTACAATTTAAATTTTTCGGATTGTTACATCCTTCCTCCTTACAAGGATTACATCCCCCGTAATCACAACTCAAGCAATTGATTAAATCAAAGAATAACACCATATATCGGGTTGGAAGATACCCGGATTTGGGGGCGTCACACCAATTCTGAGGACAGAATTTTTATAAGGGGAAAGGATGTAATACTCGAGAATTTCTAAATATTATTAATAAATATATTAATAAAAGTTGAGTATTTATTTGAATATAAATAAATATTGTTCTTGCATGGGATATAGTAATTCCTATTAAACTAAGTTAAGTATGTGACTCTTATATGTTATGGTGTAATGGATGAAAAGCTTAACATAAAGCTTATCGGAATTGCCTAGTGTGGCATAATGAAGGACTAAGGGATTCACTAAGTGAATTAAGAGAGAAATGGTTTAATGAGAGAAGGATTAATTATGTGTAATTGTATAACTCCATGCATGAAATGGATAGGATCTTTAACTAGTAGTATTATCAATTTAGGATTTAATTTATGCTATGTGAAACCGGTATGATAGTAGAGGTTGGAACTGGCATAAAGCTAAACCATTTAGCCTTTACTTAGGGATGACCATTGACTACACCCTTCCTATAGTACAAATCAAGCAATGCTGCTTAGTAGTGGCGGAGTTTGAAAATTTGTTATTACTGTAGAAATTGTATGAAATATTATTGAAATGTGTGACATCATTAAAATCATATGATAAGAGTACATTTTGTGGTATGAAAGACCAAGTAGCACAATAAAAGCATGTGTGACATTTTAATACAAAAATAGTAAATTAACTGTGCATCTCAAAAATTAGGAAAGAATTTGAATGTTAGAAAAAAAGACATTTAATATTAAATATTATTATAATATTGATATGTGAGTACTAATAATATTATGGAGGGTACCCGGTTAGTAATACCTAACTGCATTATTTTTGTTGTATTAAATATTAAATTATGTGAACCCAATGTACATGGATTATATGATATGGGTACATATATAATCCCTAACTTTTTATTATGTAGTAACATTTGTACATTAAAATCACATGAGGGAACCAGAAAGTGAATAAAATTAACTACATATGAAACCAAATGTTGAGGATTAAAAGAGTTGTCCCAATTCAGTTGGCCCAAACAGTGTTATATCTCCTTTACTTGAATTGCCGAGCTTTGAAGTGGTTAGGAACTAGGTGATGATGGCTATGAAAATGGCTGAGGAAATGGTGGTTGAGAAACTCCTCAATAACCATTGTCTTCTTCTTCTACCCCATGGATTCAACCTTTAGTGTAAAGCAATTAACTGGTCACGTATTTCTTTATAAATAGTAGTTATCTTCTTCATTCTTGTTGCTGTGAATTTCTGAGAAATTATAAGTTGAGAGTGTGAGTTTCTTTGTTGAGTAGGAAGGAGACTGAGATTGTAAGCAGTAGCCATTTAAGCTTCATAGAAGGTAAAATTCTTAATTCCAAACTTAGCAAATTATAGAAATTATCACCAATTCTTGTGAATTTGGTTTGGAAATGTGCTATATAATGTTTATGAAGTTTTTATGTATGTAAGGAACTTTAGAGAATGGGTTTAAGAATTTTAGGATGGAGTAAAACTGTAATCGAATTGATCTATGCCGAAGTAGAGTGATGCGAACTTACCGAGAACACGATTCTGCGTTCTTTATAGTTCAACACAAAAAGTAATTACTTGCCCATATAGTTCAACATAGTGCAAAATGCCTTGTAAGTGCACCGATCTTGAGTTTTGAATTTCTAATGTTATATGGTAGTCCTATCATGCTAAAAAGCTTAGATATACATGAAAACAGACCTGAATTATGACTTTAAGTTCCTTTGTATAACATGATTACCTTAACTTGCTTGAGTATGTATTTGCTAGAAAGACTTGAACTTTAGAAATAGACCTTGATGAAACAAATAATGTCTCATGTGACGAACGAGATTTTATAATTTAATTCTTAATATTTATTGAAGTAAATAAACATTTTTGATGTTTTAATTATTAGATTAAATAATTAATTGATGCAATTGTGGTAGATTAATTTAATTATATGTATTACATTTATTAAATTAATGTGGAGAATTTTTATTATCGAAATATGTGATTATGTGAGCTTATTGTATTAAAAGAAATATTTAGCCTATTGGTATTTTAATTAATTTAATTATTAATTAGAGAGAGTTAATAATTTGACATTATTTATTAATGAGAAATTTAATTATGTGACTATGTGAATTTATGAGAATTTATTATATTTTATTTAAAGTAAATTAAATAAGATATTGATTTATTTTATGAAGGAGTGCGACATTAATTAAACTATATGATAAAGCTTTATTAAATTAAATGATTTTTGAAACCTATTCTAGCTAGACAAACATGGCCATAGAGGGAGTTATGAGCAGTTAACCCATGATGGGTAACCCACCATAATCTTGCGATCGATCCTTTAATTCATACTGACGCCTCTTCTTCATTCTTCATTTTCTAAAGTCTAACAAAGAAATCAGAGAAGGTTCATAGAGAGAAATTTGAGAAGTTTGAGAGAAAAGTTTTAGTGTGTAATTAACAATTATTTGTGAAAGGATCACCACTGATCATCTCTTCTAAAACTATACTCTGGGTAATTTCTCCAAACTCAAATTCTCATATTTTACGTCATTTAGTTTTCTAGAAAAATGGCTTTCAAGTTTTCTGTAAATCTCTGTATTTGGGAAAGGATATGATTATAAGTTTATATATGTGTTAAATGTTATCAAATTGTATTTGATTATATATATTATGTAAACCATATCATCAAATTCATGAAAACATGTCGTATATGATTTCTGCAAAATTTCAGAGTTTGGGTTATGGCCATATGGCCTTATACGTGATATTTCATGTGTTGATCGTATATTATCCCTAAATTTTACACTCGTATGTTGTTATGCATGTTCATACGAAGAGACCAAAGTTTAAATAAATGGATTCGGTGTTATAACGAATTCGTAGTGACAATTTTCATGTTTAATTTTCAAAACCTTCAAGAACATCAAAGTCAGTGAAATTATAGATTTTAACTCTGTGATTATGTGTTTTAATGGGTTAAAATCACTCTGTAAGTGTTGGGTATTGATTATATATGAATTATAACATGTGGGTTTGATTAATTTCGTGTAGTAGTAATTTAATTGGAGTTTTTGGGTCGTGTTACGCAATTTTGCGAATTACGAGCAGTTTACTTCGCCAGCCATGGCCATGCTGCACTCGTGCCTTATTTCCATCGCCACCACCGCACAATATTAAGTCTCGAACCATGACATGAGAGTCCGTAAGGCAGCTCCCATCCGCCACAAAGGCACGAAGACTATATAACAAAGTAGCCGCATGAAGACCACTCTCCAGAAAGTTCAGAAATGGAATTTTTAAAAATGATTAAGTCTAGCAATGTGTTAGTAACTTAATGTAATGAACATGTAAACATGTTAGAAGTATAATATGATGATAAAATAGATGTTTAACATGTAAATAACATAATTACATGTAGATTGAGTTATGGAATACATAATTAAATTATTATTCATGAAGTGATGTTATGTGACAGTAAATGTGATAATTTGACTAAGTATAGTCATAACCAAAGTTTAGACAAAAGAATGATCATTGATGATTAGTTAAGTTATAATTAACTGGTATTGTGAATGTGAATGGTATGTAGGATTAAATTTAAAGAACGTGCTTAGTTAAAGTGTAATCTACGCACGAGGCAAGTTTCCTAACCCTACTTGTCATTATTATTCAAGTTTATTATTTACTTCGAGTAAATTATCATTACTATTATTCAAGTCAAATTATTATATTAAAGATTGATTATCTTTTCAAAGTATGATTCAGTTAAACAATAATTGTCATATTGTATACTTCTTGAGATTATTATTCAAATTGAATATCATTATTGTTGAACCTTATTAGAATAGTGAACTTTATTGATTCAACTAGTCCTTAGTTGATGAACGTTCTAAATTTCAGAATCCTTATTGAATTATCCAAACCAAACTTCCTTTGGTGCGGACTTGAATGTCAAACTAAGATGAACAACCCTGTAAAGGGATTTACTTTTGCGTTAGCGTTAAGATATTGTGCACAGTATGGTACTAAGGGTTGATCCCCCTAAGTACGAGAAGAAAGGTCCATAGTCTTATGATTGTTAAAGGTTTCAAGTATAACCCTTGATAACCTAGGACATAGTTCAAGGTCTTATGACCCTCAGAATTATTTTGATTCTTGTTATTCATTCTTGATTCAAAAGTTGAGCTTTTATTCAGATGTCTTTGATTCACTTGCATGTTATTATAATATTATTTCATTGTTATACTTGTGGGTAATAGTGCTCACTCTTGCTTATTAATAACATTGCAGTTAAGAATGAAAGAACCGATGAACCTTCCACTAGTAAAGGCAAGGCCAAAGTTTGCAAGTGATGAAGACTTGTTATTTTATTTGATGATGTATTTATGTTAGACTTGAGTTAATGATGTTGTTTAAGACTTATTGTTTATATTTCCGCACAGATGTTTAAGGTTAGTTTAACCTGGGATTATGTTTATGATTCAGATGTTGTAACCCTATAAAGTGAAGATTTTATTTCTATCTATTGCATGGTTTGCATTTATTATGGGTAGATAGATAGATGATATTTGTACAGTGAACACCAAATCCCGTGGAATCAAAGTACGTGGATTTGGGGGTGTCATAATTTGGTATCAGAGCTGTAGGTTATGAACCTTAGGTGGGGGAACAACCTTAGGTAGTAGCCTTATAGAAAGAAGATAGTGATGGAAAACTCTTATCGAGTTATAAGAAATGAATTTCTGTAATTCATTGAAGATAATAAAAGACCTTATGTGTTGATGTGTTCAAGTATGCGTTAGATGTTACGACTTAGTAACTAAAACTTAAAATTTTGTTGTCAGGATGTCGAATGTTGGAGAAGCTAGTCAAGTTGGGGAGGAAGAACCCCAATACCTATAGTACTTACTTGAGGAGGAACCCCATGTTCCTATAAATACTCGACAGAGGAGGAGCCCCAGAGACATTCAAGTCGTTAGGGAGCAATTGGTGGTGAGGGAATCATCTCCATTGATCACCGTTGTTGGTCGTCGAGCATGAACTCGAGGCCCGATCCTGAGGAGGATCCTGAGGAGGAATTTGTTGAGGAAGAGGAAGAGGAAGAAGAGGAGTTACCACGGTACACCGTTGATGCTGAGATGTATGACACGTTATACGACCGTAACGTAGAGTTACGAGACGAGATCCAGGATTTGACTGAGCTAGCGGTTGTTCAGCATATTACTCTAGAGCAGAAGGAGAGGGAGATTTTGACTCTTCACTCACGATTGGGAAATGTAGAATGGGATTTGGTCCATGAGAATGGTCAAACCGAAGATAAGACTGAGGAGATAAAGAAGTTGAAGAAGGAACTGAAAGAAACCTCCGAAAGGCTGAACATAGCAGAGGAGGGATGGGTAAGAGAATCACGTCGAGCTGATCATGCAGAAGACGATGGTCGTGCAAAGAAGGCGAAGATTGGAGAGACATACTCTACACTTAACAAGGCAATGAATGAGACCCAAGATAGAGTTTAGAGGTACCCAATCCAGTTCGAAGGACTACCATTGTACATGATGGATCACAGGATGATGGATCGCAGGACAATGTATCACATCTTAGAAGAGGAGCGTAGCAAGGCTAATCAGTACCTTGACCGACAGTGATATGATTTGTTTAATTATGTGGAGAACTTAATTAGTTTTTAGATGTAAATTCTGACGTGTTTATGAACGAAAGAATATTTGAAAGTTTTAAATCTTGTGGATTCTTTATTCCAGGATAGTTGATGTAAATAGCAGTTATGCTATTGTTTAAGGTTAAAACTTTTGATTTGAATGAAAATATATCAAGTTGTTTAAGATGATGTGTTAATGAGTATGTTAAATTTTTAAGAAATGCCTTAACTATTTAGAGAAATAAATAAAGTTCTAATAAGCGTATATTTAACAGAAATATGCCGCCAAGGAGAAGACAGCAGCGTCAACCGGCTCAGGAAGAGTCTACCAATAATAACAATAACGCTTGATGTTAATCCTGCTCAAAGATTGGTGAACTTCTTGACTGGAGCCATGAATAATCAACCTCAAGCTCCACCAAACACAACGTTTAAAGACTTTAAGGCGGTGGGACAGCCAGAGTTCAAAGGTTCCATGAACCCAATCGAGGCTCAAATGTGGGTTATGGAAATGGAGAAGGTTTTCGACGTTGCTAGGGTTAGAGAAGACCAGAAGACTGCTTTTGCAACGTTTATGCTGTAGTCTGAGGCTAGCTACTTGTGGCAAGCAAACAAAGTGCGAGGAGGTGAAGGTGTAATTACGTGGGAGAGATTTAAAGAGATGTTTTTCGAAATGTATTTCCCAACTAGTTCGCAGAATCAGATGGAGGTTCAATTTCTGAAACTGAAGCAGAGAAACATGAGCGTACCTGACTACGCGGCTAAATTCAACGAGTTGGTAAGGTTCGCCCCGTACCAAGTACACACTAACGAGAGAAAGGCCAGAAGATTCGAACAAGGACTAAAGCCTTGGGTATACAGTAAAGTATCAATGTTTCAGATAAACATATTTGCCGGAGTATTGGAAAAGTCCATCCTCGCTGAAGGTGGAAGCGATGTGGTGACCAAGTACAATCAAGATCAGAAGAAGAAGAAGAGTGAAGGTGAAATTAATAACAAGGCCAGTGGAAGTGGCACAGGAGGTGGAAATTTCAATCAGAAGAAAAGAAGGAACGATAGCTCATCATCGGGAAATCAGCAAAGTAATCAGAAGAAAAGAATCAAAGCATGCCCGACCTGCGGAAAAGCTCATCTGGGAGTATGTATGAAAGGAAAAAGAGTATGCTACAATTGTGGTCAGGAAGGCCACAATTACCTAACTCGCCCTAACCCAAAGAAGGGTGCTTGTTTCAACTCTGGTTTCAAGGATCATCTGGCAAGAGATCGTCCCCAAGAAGGGATCGGGAGGGTCGGGGATCGAGGAAACCGAGAAACAACAAAGGAAATGCCTTAACCATCACCGACCAACCACAACAACCCGAATCGACCGTAGGACTTTCAACACGACGCAAGATGCGCTTCAATCCGTGATGTGGTGTCGGTATCATTCCGATCAATTAAATTAATGCTTATGTTTTATTTGATTCAGGTGTTACTTGTTCCTTTATATCCGATGACTTTGCATAGAATTTAGATTTGCCTAAGGATGAATTGGATTATCCCATGAACATAGAAATTGCGAATAGAGAAATAATCCTGTTAAAATACGTATATAAGAACTGTAGAGTGGATATTAAGGGTAATATCATGAACGTAGATCTTATCCCTATTCGACTTGGGGAATTTGATGTTATATTGGGAATGGATCGTTATTCAATTACGGGTCAGAATTGATTGCCAAAAGAAGCGTATTAACCTTATGACTCCGTCAAAGGTTGTATTTTATGGTAGCAAGTCGCCTAGACAAGCGAGTTGTCTGACGATGATGTAGGCCAGGAAGTTATTAAGACAAGACTGTGTAGGATATTTAGCTTACATAGTCGACAGTCGAAAAGAGAATCCGAAGGTAGAAGAGATACCGATTGTGAGGGACTTCGTCGATGTATTTCCAGATGATTTGTCAGGACTTCCACCAGATAGAGAAGTAGATTTCGTGATCGATTTGGCGCCAGGAACTGCTCCAATATCGAAGGCACCATACCGAATGGAACCAATAGAGATGAAAGAATTAATGGTACAATTATAAGAATTGCTGGACAAGAAATACATTCAACCTAGCGTATCACCGTGGGGAGCGCCGGTGTTTTTTGTGAAAAAGAAGGACGGGTCGATGCGACTTTGCATTGACTACAGAGAACTGAACAAGGTCACGATTAAAAATAGATATCCATTACCAAGGATCGATGATCTGTTTGATCAATTGAAAGGAGCAAGATATTTTTCCAAGATAGACTTGAGGAGTGGTTATCACCAACTGAAGGTGAGGCCAGAGGATGTACCAAAGATAGCGTTCAGAACGCGATACGGTCACTATGAATTTTTAGTAATGTCGTTTGGTCTAACGAATGCTCCTGCAGCATTTATGGGACTAATGAATGGTGTGTTCAAGCCATTTTTGGACAAATTCGTGGTGGTATTTATAGACGATATTTTGGTATATTCGAAAACCAAAGAAGAACACGAAGACCATTTGAGATTAACATTGGAAGTATTGAGAAGGTTGAAGTTTATGCTAAATTTTTGAAATGCGAATTCTGGATTGAGCGAGTACAATTTCTTGGTCACGTGATCGATAAAAACATAATCTCGGTAGATCCATCTAAAGTAGAAGCCGTGATTAACTGGGATCAGCCGAGAACTCCGTCAGAAGTAAGAAGCTTTCTTGGATTAGCAGGATATTATAGAAGATTCATTTAAGATTTTTCCAAGATCGCAACTCCGCTAACAAATTTAACTCGTAAAGTTGTGAAATTTGGTTGGACAGAGAAGTGTGAGGAGAGCTTTCAAGAATTGAAGAAGAGATTGAGTACGGCACCTTTGTTATCCCTTTCGGATGATACATGAAATTTTGTTGTTTATAGTGATGCGTTGCATAAAGGATTTGGCTGTGTGCTGATGCAAAACGGCAAAGTCATTGTGTATGCATCGCGATAATTGAAGGATTACGAGAAGGGATACCCGAACCACGACTTGGAGTTAGCTGCAGTTGGTTTTGATTTGAAAATTTGGAGGCACTATCTCTACGGGGAGAAGTGTGAAATATATACGGACCATAAGAGTTTGAAATATATTTTCACGCTTGAAAGGATTTGAATATCGTCGAAAGAAGATGGTTGGAATTAATTAAGGATTACGACTGTGAGATTTTATACCATCCGGGTAAAGCAAATGTGGTTGCCGACGCCTTAAGTAGAAAGGGTCGTGAGAAACTGATGATGTTGACTGCTCAGGAGGAGAAAATAAATATTTTCGATGATTTAATTATTAGATTAAATAATTAATTGATGCAATTGTGGTAGATTAATTTAATTATATGTATTACATTTATTAAATTAATGTGGAGAATTTTTTATTATCGAAATATGTGATTATATGAGCTTATTGTATTAAAAGAAATATTTAATAAGCCTATTGGTATTTTAATTAATTTAATTATTAATTAGAGAGAGTTAATAATTTGACATTATTTATTAATGAGAAATTTAATTATGGGACTATGTGAATTTATGAGAATTTATTATATTTTATTTAAAGTAAATTAAATAAGATATTGATTTATTTTATGAAGGAGTGCGACATTAATTAAACTATATGATAAAGCTTTATTAAATTAAATGGTTTTTAAAACCTATTCTAGCTAGACAAACATGGCCTTAGAGGGAGTTATGAGCAGTTAACCCATGATGGGTAACTGACCATAATGCGCATCAGTCCTTTAATTCATACGACGTCTTCTATATTCTTCATTTTCTAAAGTCTAACAAAGAAATCAGAGAAGGTTCATAGAGAGAAATTTGAGAAGTTTGAGAGAAAAGTTTGAGTGTGTAATTAACAATTATTTGTGAAAGGATCACCACTGATCATCTCTTCTAAAACTATACTCTGGGTAATTTCTCCAAACTCAAATTCTCAAATTTTATGTCATTTAGTTTTCTAGAAAAATGGCTTTCAAGTTTTCTGTAAATCTCTGTATTTGGGAAAGGATATGATTATAAGTTTATATATGTGTTAAATGTTATCAAATTGTATTCGATTATATATATTATGTAAACTATATCATCAAATTCATGAAAATATGTCGTATATGATTTCTGCAAAATTTCAGAGTTTGGGTTATGGTCATATGGCCTTATACGTGATATTTCATGTGTTGATCGTATATTATCCCTAAATTTTACACTCGTATGTTGTTATGCATGTTGATACGAAGAGACCAAAGTTTAAATAAATGGATTCGGTGTTATAACGAATTCATAGTGACAATTTTCATGTTTAATTTTCAAAACCTTCAAGAACATCAAAGTCAGTGAAATTATAGATTTTAACTCTGTGATTATGTGTTTTAATGGGTTAAAATCACTCTATAAGTGTTGGGTATTGATTATATATGAATTATAACATGTGGGTATGATTAATTTCATGTAGTAGTAATTTAATTGGAGTTTTTGAATGTGTGTTACGCAATTTTTATAATTGCGAGCGATTCTTCAATCGCCATTACCATGCACCCTGACTCAATGCCTTATTTCCGCCCACCGTGCAAAAGAAGCATGAAGTCTCGAGCCATGGCGCTTAAAGAGTCCTGCATTGATAGCCATCAAATGCATGAAATACAAGACCAATATAAATGATGGCGTCATGACCACTCTCTAGAAAGTTCTGAAATGGAATTTTTAAAAATGATTAAGTCAAGCAATGTGTTAGTAACTTAATGTAATGAACATGTAAACATGTTAGAAGTATAATGTGATGATAAAATAGATGTTTCACATGTAAATAACATAATTACATGTAGATTGAGTTATGGAATACATAATTAAATTATTATTCATGAAGTGATGTTATGTGACAGTAAATGTGATAATTTGACTAAGTATAGTCATAACCAAAGTTTAGACAAAAGAATGATCATAGATGATTAGTTAAGTTATAATTAACTGGTATTGTGAATGTGAATGGTATGTAGGATTAAATTCAAAGAACGTGCTTAGTTAAAGTGTAATCTACGCACGAGGCAAGTTTCCTAAGCCTACTTGTCATTATTATTCAAGTTTATTATTTACTTCGAGTAAATTATAATTACTATTATTCAAGTCGAATTATTATATTAAAGATTGATTATCTTTTCAAAGTATGATTTAGTTATACAATAATTGTCATATTGTATACTTCTTGAGATTATTATTCAAATTGAATATCATTATTGTTGAACCTTATTAGACTAGTGAACTTTATTGATTCAACTAGTCCTTAGTTGATGAACCTTCTAAATTTCAGAACCCTTGTTGAATTATCCAAACCAAACTTCCTTTGGTGCGGACTTGAATGTCAAACTGAGATGAACAACCCTGTAAAGGGATTTAGTTATGCGTTAGCGTTAAGATATTGTGCATAGTATGGTACTAAGTGCTGATCCCCCTAAGTACGAGAAGAAAGGTCCATAGTCTTATGACTATTAAATGTTTCAAGTATAACCCTTGATAACCTAGGACATAGTTCAAGGTCTTATGACCCTCATAATTCTTTTGATTCTTGTTATTCATTCTTGATTCAAAAGTTAAGCTTTTATTCAGATGTCTTTGATTCACTCGCAAGTTATTATAATATTATTTCATTGTTATACTTGTGGGCAATAGTGTTCACTCTTGCTTATTAATAACATTGCAGATTAGAATGAAAGAACCGATGAACCTTCCACTAGTAAAGGCAAGGGCAAAGTTAACAAGTAATGAAGACTTGTTATTTTATTTGATGATGTATTTATGTTAGACATGAGTTAATGATGTTGTTTAAGACTTATTTTTTATATTTTCGCACAGATGTTTAAGGGTTATTTTAACCTGGGATTATGTTTATGATTCAGATGTTGTAACCCTATAAAGGGAAGATTTTATTTCTATCTATTGCATGGTTTGCATTTATTATGGGTAGATAGATAGATGATATTTGTACAGTGAACACCAAATCCCGTGGAATCGAAGTACCCGGATTTGGGGGTGTCACATTGTTAGGTTTCGGCACAGAAATGCACAGCGGAAATTAAAATTTTAAAGCAATTTCCGAAACCCTAAAAACAGGATCCATGCGAAAAATAATTAATTCAGTAGTTTAGATATTATACCGATTATTAAATTTTTTGAAACGCTCTGAATCTCCAACGTAATTCCTCACGGTACTACGTCTCTACGGTATCCACACGAACGCACGCAAATCGTCGAATGATTCTGCAATAAAAGCAGATGCGGTACTAGCCACCAAAGGAACAAGATTTTTGAACTTTCCTCTAGTCTCTCTCTAAGAGCGGTTAGGGTTTGTAAGTTTTTGATTGTGTTCCTAAGTGGCTGCTATATATCATATATATAGTAGTTAAAAGGTATTAATCAAAACCTAATTTCATAAAATTCGAATATATATATATATATATATCTTAATTAAGTCTTACTTAATTAATATACATATATACAAATTATCCTTTTAATTTAAATTCATGATTTAAATACTATTAATCATATTAATATATTTAAATCCTTAAAATTTAAATTAATTCCCTTTTAAATTACGTTCTATGTGTGTGACCCTATAGGTTATTATTACGTTGGCAATAATTTTAAAATCATATTATAAAATTATAAACAATGAGCGGCATCTAGTAATGCATCACTGCTACCCAAGTAATAATAAGATCGATGATTCGATACAACCTTTTTCGTGACCAATGTTTCAATGTAATTTAATCCTTTTAATCTTAATATCCTAGATTAAACTCGAGTCATGGAATGTGTCGTACTCTTCATAATTTAATCTGAGTTTTCTTGATCAATGAGTAGACTATATGAAACAAATCACTATTTGAGCATGACTATGCATTTCATAGTCCTACTCAATCAAGAGGCCTATGGATATCACCCATAATATATAGGATGGTTAAATTCCATCTAAATCACTCATATTTCTCACACGATTCATGATGAACCCAATAATCACCTTTATAGTCCACCTATTAAAAAGTGACATTTGATGATATCAAAGTACATAAATTCTCGTAGTAATATAATATAGCGATTTCGGATCGGAGGACCATTACATCATTGTCACTATGAGAATTGCTAATGACACTTCGCATAATGCTCCATATAGAATTCTCATGGTGGGTCTGTCCAGTACATCGTTCTCTAACATGTACCTATGCATTGAATTAATATCTCATATATTTATGACCAATGAGATTTGGTCATCAGTCAATCCACATACTAGTCTCAATGCATCATTGTTGTCCCATCAACAATGATACTCGACTAGGGACATTTAAGAACAATGATACTAATTGTAATTATAATCTAATGTTAAAGTCACATACTTGAAACTATATAATTTGTATCACTATTCTTAGGAATTTTATTATGTTAACAATTATATTACGTAGTAAATAAAACCATAATAAAATCATTTATTTATTGAATCAAATATAATATCAAAACGTTAAGCAATTATATCAAATAAAGCCTGTTTTGTTTTGGAATTGGGTTTGGCAAAAGATTTAGATTCTATTTTCTTCTTGCCTTTCCAATTTCCCTTAGCATTCCCCTTTTTCACCATCATTATGGGAGAGGTTTTGCCTTTTTCATGTTGTTCTCGGCAGTTCTTAACATGCTCAACAACTCAGTAAGGGGTTTCTCAATTTCATTCATAAGATAGTTCATAACAAATTGAGAGTAGCTGCTGTTCAAAGATTGCAAAACAAGATCAGTTTGGGCTTCCGGAGTGATTGGAAAACCCAACCTATCAAGGTACTCAATATACCCAATCATTTTCAAAGACATGTGGGACCAACAGGATCACGTTCACCCATCTTGCGGTGATCTGACGCCTTGCTTGTATCATACCTCTCCGTCGAGAATGCCCTTCGAACAATTTCTTGAGATGCTCGATCATCTCATAAGCATCCATCAACTCATGTTGCTTCTGAAGCTCAGCGTTCATGGTTGCTAGAATGACACAACTCACGTCCAGAGTATCATCTTGATGCTTCTTGTAAGCATTATGCTCGCTGACGTGGTGCGATAAATGGTTGTCGTCTTTGCGAGAATGGGCCCATCAAGGACATAAAGCTTGCGCTCTTGTTTGAGGACAATCCTCAAGTTCCTATGCGGTCGAAGGAAATTAATTCCACTCAGCTTGTCCTTTTCAAGGACTGATCGTAATAAAAAACTATTTGTGTTGTTGTTGTTTGCCATTGATATCTACAATTTATAAGTGCAAAAATAATAAGTCAAATTGCAGAGTTGATATTATGTAATTGATAATAATACATTCAAAATATACCTCCCACTATTTTATTCAAATCAATAGCCCTCACCATTAATTCGGAAAGCATTTTCTATTAAATCTTTCTAGTGAGACAATATTCATATTTCATTATGCCTTAAGTTAGCTTTGGCTAATCTCTTAAAACTTAATTATTTAGGTAGACAACCCTTTGTCAATTATATCATATATAACTCCTGGATAGTTTGGTAAACAACAATTGTTTCTAGTCCATCTAATGGTACCTACCAAACTCTATGCCTCTAAGTCCACAATTCTATTGAGATAACTTAGTTAAGTTGGTCCCAATGATTTTAACAGTTTGGATATCACAATTATCCTATCGCATCTTGCCTAGATATATAGGGTACTTTGCTTTGGCAAACCTATATCTATTGATCAAGGTCTTGATGAGTGTTATTCATTGGAAGGCATCTGATTTAGACTTAATAATTTAATGAGGGATTTTATTAATTAATTTAGATCTCACCAATTTTAATCTTATTAAGCATGCACATTATTTATCATATCATATCGCATACAAGCATAAATAAAGTGCAAAATTAAATGTGTCACAGTTATGGCCCAATCCTCTGTCAATCTTTTCAAGCTAATGAAAGATTGAAGGTCAATCTAAGGTGGTAAAAGATCTTAAAATAAATAGCTTCCTTGGATCTTCCTCAAGCATGTGCCTCCTCTCCATCATCATCTTTCCATCTTGTCATCTTCATCGATTACAGATTATTACTTGACATAAATAAACCTCGAGTTACATTCGAGGGGATTTAGATGAGAAGAGAATATTACATTAGAATTTATAGAAAGGCACGACATGCAAGCCGTATTTCAAAACCAAAAACCACTAACCTATGGGTCAAAAGGCCATAACTGTGCACCATGCATATCACAATAAGCACATAACAATTTATATATAATTAAAGAAAACTATATATAACATATTGGGGTCACGACCATATTCCTACTCAATCAAGAGGCCTACGGATATCACCCCTAATACATAGGAGGGTTAAATTCCATCTAGATCACTCATATTCCTCACACGATTCATGATGTACCCAGTAATCACCTTTATAGTCCACCCTATTAAAGGTGACATTTGATGATATCAAAGTACATAAATTCTTGTGAAGAAATATAGTGATTTCAGGTCGGAGGACCATTACATCATTGTCACCATGAGAATTGCTAATGACACTTGGCATAATGCTCCATATAGAATTCTCATGGTGGGTCTGTCCAGTACATCGTTCTCTAACATGTACCTATGCATTGACTTAATATCTCATATATTTATGACCAATGAGATTTGGTCATCAGTCAATCCACATACTAGTCTCAATGCATCATTGTTGTCCCATCAACAATGATACTCGACTAGGGACATTTAAGAACAATGATACTAATTGTAATTATAATCTCATGTTCAAGTCACATACTTGAAACTATATAATTTGTATCACTATTCTAAGGAATTTTATTATGTTAACAATTATATTACGCAGTAAATAAAACCATAATAAAATCATTTATTTATTCAATCAAATATAATATCAAAACGTTAAGCGATTATATCAAATAATTGGCCTCTAGGGCATAAACTCTAACACACATCTCATTTCTAACTTTGTGAGCATGAGTATACGGTCTAGCTATGCAGGAAATATGATTATAAGATGCTTCGTATGCACTAAATTGCCTTGACTTGTTTTAAAATGATTTCAAAAGTAAACTCGGATATTTTTTTCAAACTAAGTTACATTTGTATGAGTAGTTAAGTTCTGAAAATTTAAGATGGCATGTTTATGTTCATTGTGTCTCTAAACATGATTCATATGTGTTAGACATAATGAAAGTTAACTAAGCATGGGTTTAAACATATTTTATAGTGATAAACAATGCTAGCCATGCGTAAATGATGTGAACACTTGTAAGCATGTGTATTACAGATTATGTGATCTCTTTGTGTAGATATATGGTTGACATGGTAGGCCTTGTGATTTCATGACCCTATTTGACCCTACTTCCTTAGAAATCCCCAAACTAAGATTGTGATGTGTTAAGGTGAACTTAGAATGGTCGTACACATATGTAAAGTCCTCTAGCATGTGTGTATGATAATTATGAATGTCTTGGTATGCTATGAAGTGGACTAACACCAGGAGAGCAAAAGCTTAACTCTGGTCTGGCCAGGGGACAGCGCAGCTGCGCCATCCATAAGCCTAACCAAGGCGCTGCTGCGTCATCCTGCAGTATAGTCTGACTTATTTTGTTTGCTGCAAATCACGATGTTTTGACCACATTATTGTTCTAAGCTAATAAACAGAGACTTATTGAGGTAGATAAGATAGCATGAAGATGTTAAACCATATAATAATCCTAATGAGATAAAGACAATGATCCTTAAGGATTCGTGATTTATATACATGGACTGACTTCATAGGCGTATGTATATACTTAACATATGTATTGAGTACATGTATAAGCTAATTTATGTTTGAGCTTGCGTAACTAATGAATATACCTATATGTATTGGATTTCAAATTGTTGATAAACTATAATTTGGTAAACTACGCTTGAGGCAAGTTCCCTAACTTACACAACTTTGGATTTTGTGCAAGTTCTCTAACTTCAATTAAATCTCATATTGAATACAAGTTTCCTAAATTCTTTACACTGAATATTTTGTATAATCTGAATTGTTACCATATCGCCCATATTTATCTCGAGCAAATACCTATTACTTTTCAGAAATCATTTGTATATCTTGATGTGGTTGAAAGCATTGAACTATCGTTCTTAAATGTATTATAAAAGTTGTTTAAGCCATTGATTCGGCTAGACTATCATCGTATGTTAAAAGCTATCCAACCCAAATTGACTTGGTGCGGACTCTTAAATCTGCTGAGATGAACAACCCTCATTAGAGGGAAAATTATATAATTGTCAGGGAACCGACGTGCGCACATACTAGCATGTTTAAATGTTATGCATAACGTAGGGTACTTAGGTTAATCACCTGTTGTACTCAGTTTTGGATTTTCAGTATAATACTGTAAATTTTAGTAGAAGTTCTTAGTCATTAGTGACTGCTTAATGTTCAATATTCTCGAACTTTGACATGATTAACTCTTTGAATCTTATTGATATCTTTTAGTCCATAGCGACCTTTATTGAGAATTATTGATAAATCTTGAACTATTATTCACTGTCATACCCTTGAGATTTGAACTTTATAACTGTTCACCCTTATTGCAATATTACTTGCTGGGCAAATTTGTTGCTCATCCTTGCTTTCCTTAAAACTTTCAATTAAGGCTAAACGTGGTGAACCCTCAGGCAAGGACAACGGTAAAGAGAAGGCTTCGGAATAGCTTTGCTTCTTAGTACTAGGAATATATTATTATTATGGTATATGAAGACTTATTTTATTAAGATGTAATAAGTTATGTTTGAATTAAGATTTTGTAGTGATGGTTGCGAGACCATGGGACGACAATATTTATGTTATCACAATATTGTAGACACTCAAAATTTTCTGCACACCTGTCACTAACATTGCAGGAGGGCAGGTTCGTCTTTCAGAGATAACCCTGGAAGATAGTTCACGTCAAGACCGGATACTATCGGAAGTTCAGTCTCAACCCCGAAACACACACCGAAATAAAAGGTTCCAACCTCGGAGATAACCCTGAGGCATGCAGTTCCAATACCGGAAATTCTACCGGAGAAGACCGATTAATCTCAGAGATAACCTCGAGGTATCCAGTCTCAGTTCCAACACTCGGAGTAGCAGCTACCAACCTTGGAGATAACCCCAAGGAATGCAGTTCCGACGATAACCCCGAAAATTCTTGTTTCAAATGCATGCAATCAGCTTCAACCTCGGCACTCACACCGAGGCACTCAGTACAAGACCCGGACATAACCCCGTGAAGACAGACACACCTCAAAGATGACACCGAGGACCTTCAATACTTACAGCAGTCCAATCTCAGCTATGACCCTGAGCAACGTCTGCTTTATTAGCCTAAACCGGCGATAACCCCGGTGAGGGGCAAAGTCGTCATCTTGCAACTATTGACGCCCCATCACGCCGTCTCAACATTTCATACATACATTTCTACACAACAATATCCCACAAGAATCAAGGAAAACAAATCCCGAATGACTATTACGTAGGGTAACGGATAGAATTTGAAGCTTGAAGACCGGAGGGCACCGTCCCATCTTCCTGACTTTGTACAACTTCTAATCCCATGCCATTGCGTAACTCTCGACAACGGCAGTCCGAAATAGGTCTTACATACCTTAGTCGGATGCCCATATTGCAATTCTGAAAGTTCGAGCGGACATTACAGTGTCTGTGTGAACGTACTTCGAGACGACGCGATCCGTGAAGCCCGGGCTAACCCGCAGGTACACCTGCGGCCTAGCCACAGGTACACCTGCGATTCCACCCTCTATAAATAGAGGGCTTGGGGTGGTCATTTATAAGAGAAAAAAGGCGAGGAAGCAACGTCAAATTTGCTCCGTACTTACAATATACTGAGTGCTTTCTCATTTTAAACACTTGTGAGCTCACATATAGCTACTTTTGTATTGGCGGGTGCCGAGTGTTCATCCACTTTAAAGATATAGAAGTCTTCTTTGGCAGCTCACTGTAAGCCTTCTCACAGACTTTAAAGTATTTCTCTTCATCTTTGCACACACCATTCTTCACGTTGAGAGTCGTGTTGCGTGTGTTTGCCTGGACTTCGGTCCGTGGTTTTATTTCAGTTTGTATATACATATATATATATATATATAAATATATATATATATATACACATATGGACTAACATTATCGAGTTATACCTCGGTTGAGCCTAGACTTTAGTCTGGAGTATTTATTTCCTTTTATATATATATACATATATATATATATTAACTGTGTGTTAAACTTTGTTTGATGAGCCTAGACTTACGTCTGGAGCGTTTATTGCTTTAATATATATATACTTATATATATGAACTGTGTCGGACTTTGTTCGATGAACTTGATTTTACATCCTGAGCTTATATATATATATATATATATATATATATATATATATATATATATATAAAATGTTGTCAAACTTTGTTCGATGAGCTCGAATTTTACATCCTAGATTATTGATTATTATATATATATATATATATATATATATATATCCCACCTAGAGTTTACTTAAGTGGTGGTTGATCGCTTTTACTGACTTTCCTTACGTTTAATCCCGCTTTGGAGTTTCCTCCGTATGTGGCGGTTGATAACTTACAGACTTTATTTACATTTCCTGATCTCCCATGGAGGTGCTTCGTGGTGGTTGATCATGTCTGTATATATATATTTACAGCTTTTTTTTATATATACATGTTTACTACTTTCATACAAATTGCGGCATCATGTGAGCCTAGGAATCATGTGATCACAGATTCAATTTATTGGATCTACATTCGATTCCTATGATGGACATTTTCAGCTGTAAGCAGCTTGTAAATTTATCTCCGGTGTCTGAATTTCCTCAGATGGTTTTCATACCCATGAGGAAGTCGGCATTATTTTGTACATTATTTTTTTATAGATGCTTCACATCTCTAAAATAAAAGCAATCAAGCCGCAGGTACACCTGCCATTGCGTAACTCTCGACAACGGCGGTCCGAAATAGGTCTTACATACCTCAGTCGGATGCCCATATTGTAATTCTGAAAGTTCGAGCGGACATTACGATTATGCTGCGTGAACGCATTTTCGAGACGACAGCGATCCGTGAAGCTCGGGGCCAACAGGGTACACTGCTGCACTTTAGCCACAGTACACTGCGGTTCGCCCCTCTATAAATAGAGGGCTTGGGGTGGCCATTTGTAAGAGAAAAAAGGCGAGGAAGCCCGTCAAATTTGCTCAAATACTTCCTGATATCTTGAGTGCTTTCTCATTTTAAACACTTGTGAGCTCACATATAGCTACTTTTGTACCGGCGGGTGCCGAGTGTTCATCCACTTTAAAGATATAGAAGTCTTCTTTGGCAGCTCACTATAAGCCTTCTCATAGACTTTAAAGTATTTCTCTTCATCTTTGCACACACCATTCTTCACGTTGAGAGTCGTGTTGCGTGTGTTTGCCTGGACTTCGGTCCGTGGTTTTATTTCAGTTTGTATATACATATATATTTATATATATATATATATATATATTTATATATATAGACTAACATTATCGAGTTATACCTCGGTTGAGCCTAGACTTTAGTCTGGAGCGTTTATTTGCTTTTATATATATATATATATATATATATATATATATATATGAACTATGTGTCAAATTTTGTTTGATGAGCCTAGACTTACGTCTGGAGCGTTTATTGCTTTAATATATATATATATACTTATATATATGAACTGTGTGTCGGACTTTGTTCGATGAGCTTGGATTTTACATCCGGAGCGTTTACTTGCTTTTATATATATATATATATATATATATATATATATATATGAAATGTTGTCAAACTTTGTTCGATGAGCCTGGATTTTACATCCGGTGTGTTTATTGCTTATATATATATATATATATATATATATATATATATATATATTGTCCCACCTAGAGTTTACTTTGTGGTGGTTGATCGCTTTTACAGCTTTCTTTACGTTTCGTCCCGCCTGGAGTTTCCTCCGTGGCGGTTGATGGCTTTTACAGCTTTATTTACATTTCCTGATCTCCCATGGAGGTGCTTCGTGGTGGTTGATCATGTCTGTATATATATATTTATAGCTTTTATATATATATATACATGTTTACTGCTTTCATACAAATTGCGGCATCATGTGAGCCTAGGAATCATGTGATCACAGATTCAATTTATTGGATCTAGATTCGATTCCCGTGATGGACATTTTCAGCTGTAAGCAGCTTGTAAATTTATCTCCGGTGTCTGAATTTCCTCAGATGGTTTTCATACCCATGAGGAAGTCGGCATTATTTTGTACATTATTTTTTTATAGATGCTTCGCATCTCTAAAATAAAAGCAATCAAGCCGCAGGTACACCTGCCATTGCGTAACTCTCGACAACGGCGGTCAGAAATAGGTCTTACATACCTCGATTGGATGCCCATATTGCAATTCGAAAGTTCGAGCGGACATTACGATTATGCTGCGTGAGCGCGTCTTTCGAGACGACGCGATCCGTGAAGCTTGGGCCAACAGCGCAGTACACTGCGACTAGCCACAGTACACTGCGGTTCGCCCTCTATAAATAGAGGGCTTGGGGTGGCCATTTGTAAGAGAAAAAAGCGCGAGAAGCCCGTCCAAATTTGCTCGTGCTTCTTACAATATCTTGAGTGCTTTCTCATTTTAAACACTTGTGAGCTCACATATAGCTACTTTTGTACCGGCGGGTGCCGAGTGTTCATCCACTTTAAAGATATAGAAGTCTTCTTTGGCAACTCACTGTAAGCCTTCTCACAGACTTTAAAGTATTTCTCTTCATCTTTGCACACACCATTCTTCACGTTGAGAGTCGTGTTGCGTGTGTTTGCCTAGACTTCGGTCCGTGTTTTTATTTCAGTTTGTATATACATATATATTTATATATATATATAAATATATATATATATATGGACTAACATTATCGAGTTATACCTCGGTTGAGCCTAGACTTTAGTCTGGAGCGTTTATTTGCTTATATATATATATATATATATGAACTGTGTGTCAAACTTTGTTTGATGAGCCTAGACTTATGTCTGGAGCGTTTATTGCTTTAATATATATATACTTATATATATGAACTGTGTGTCGGACTTTGTTCGATGAGCTTGGATTTTACATCCGGAAGCGTTTACTTTCTTTTATATATATATATATATATATAATGAAATGTTGTCAAACTTTGTTCGATGAGCAAAGTTTGTACATATATATATGTAAAATCCAGGGCTCATCGAACAAAGTTTGACAACATTTCATATATATATATATATATATATATATATATATATATATATATATTGTCCCACCTAGAGTTTACTTAAGTGGTGGTTGATCGCTTTTCTGACTTTCTTTACGTTTAAATCCTACTTTGGAGTTTCCTCAAGTGGCGGCGGATGGCTTTTTACACTTTATTTAAATTTCCTGATCTCCCATAGAGGTGCTTCGTGGTGGTTGATCATGTCTGTATATTTATATTTACAGCTTTTATATATATATATACATGTTTACTACTTTCATACAAATTGCGGCATCATGTGAGCCTAGGAATCATATGATCACAGATTCAATTTATTGGATCTAGATTCGATTCCTGTGATGGACATTTTCAGCTGTAAGCAGGTTGTAAATTTATCTCCGGTGTCCAAATTTCCTCAGATGGTTTTCATACCCATGAGGAAGTCAGCATTATTTTGTACATTATTTTTTTAATAGATGCTTCGCATCTCGAAAATAAAAGCAATCAAGCTGAACATTTCATAAAATGGGAGTGTAAAATGTCTCAATTACTATTGAGCATAAAGGTTTGAAAAACATCTTTTATAAAACATGACTGCCATATCTTGCTAAAAATTAAATTTTTACATAAATTCAAACCCTGTGTATATAGGTACGAACGACGCCTGACACTACTTCCAAATAAATAGCACATTGACCCACACACACACATATTTAGATAATAGTTTCTTGCAAAGTGGCGGTCACCGTGGTAACACGGATGTCGGGGGGTTCCTAACACCTTCCCTCTGCATAATCAAGTCCCCGGACCCTAATGAATCTCGGTTTCACCGACCCATTTAGCAGTGTCACATCATTGGGTCAATGTGAAAACCTTTTCTCGGTTGGGTTGGCACAACCATTTAAAAAACCAACTGGCAACTCTTAACAGTCCATCGTCGACATTATACATGTCAGACCTTTTTCACTTTTTTTTTCAAACAAATCTCACCTAACATGAGAACACCAAAGAACAAGTAACGAAAAGGGACAACTAAAAATCCCGACGTCGACAGGTGGCGACTCTGCTGGGGAACTTCCAGTAAGAGGACTTAAGCCGTTATTACAATCTTTTCAAAACTTTTATCTGCTTGTGTGTGGATGTTGCATTTACATTTATGATGAATGTGTACGAATACATTTACTTATTGCATTTAGTGCTTCGCACCATATCTGCTTGTGATATTAGTGCTTCGCACATGTCATCATTTCCATACGGTAAGACGCGATGTATGTTGTGTGGTGCCTCCACCAAGAGGCTATCCTATTGGTGTTTAATTACTAGACTCGTAGGAAGACTAATTCCAATGAGGCTCAGGAAGGCACCACCCAAATTCGCTCCAGTTGAATGACCGGATTAACTTCCGTTGAGTAAATTGTGATGATTTGGGAACCTTCATGCCAAAAAGCCGCGAGAGTAACCTAAGATAGGTCAGCCTCTGATAAACCCAATACGAAGGAAAGTCTCTTCATACTTTCTAAGTTTAAAATTACTCGTAAAGTCAAATTACTTGTAATTTCCTTCCATATTCATCTCTATATAATAAGAAATATGAAGAAATGTGTATACATACATATTTAAGTTAACATGGTATCATGTATTATAAACAGCTAACATCTATATTGCAGGATAAAATTCCTAAAAACAGACACGTCACATAGCATGTTAATATTTACACATTCCCTAAAGACTAAATTATACAAGTCTTTTGCAGGGAAATAATCGGGCCTACTACCCGGTCAAAATCCAAAAAGGTTGCAAGCCTACAGTCAATTATGTCATCATCTGTCCAGACTAACCTTAATCCAGTTTCTCGAAAAGAATTTGATGGGTTAAGCAAACAAATTACAGATTTGGTTGTTCTGCTTAAAGAACTACACCAGTCTACTCAGGGTCCAAAGATACCCATACATGCTGAACCCTCTACACAAGGGAGAACTCAAGCCATTACTATACCTGAACTGCAGTTGGATACGACCAACAAAATTCATGATGCCACCCATCTCATAGGAGATCCAGACACCGGTGACATCAGAAAAAAAGTCCTTCAAATGGAAGAAACCCTTCGTGCCATCAAAGGAATTGGAGCACACAGGAGTGTTTCATATGATGGCCTGTGTATATTCCCTGGTGTTCATTATCCAGAAAAGTTTAAAACTCCTGACTTTTTAAGTATGACGGGTTAGGAGATCCTTACACACATTTGAAGGTGTTTATTGGAGAACTCGGATCTTATGTAGAGGATGAGAAGCTCAGAATGCAGCTGTTCCAGAAGAGTTTGACTGGAGAAGCCCGTTCGTGGTATACCAGATTAGACAACTCAAAGATCCATAGTTGGGAGGAACTCGCTCATGCCTTCCTCACTCAACACAACTTCCAGTCTCAGATGGCTCCTAACCGGTATCAGATTACCAAGATCAAGAAACAGTCCAACGAGTCTTTCAGAGAGTATGTGCAAAGGTGGAGGCGCCTGGCTGCTCAAGTTATTCCTTCCATAACATAATTAGAAATGGTCATAACTTTCATAGACATACAAGAAGCTCCTTTTTATGAAAGAGTCTTAGCCGGCATCGGTAAACCATTTTCTGAAATGGTCAAACATGGGGAGATGGCTGAGATGGGATTGAATTCCAGAAAAAATTCAAGACCTATCTGCCCTTAAAGTTGTTGCCGAGCACATCCAATCCGGAAATTATGGAAACAACCCCCGGAGGGTCCATAAAAAGAAAGAGAAAGATGTTTCCCTGATACTACAGGGTCAGAAAGGCAATCAGAACATGCCTATCTAGAGGAGAAATTACACTCCCTTTCAAGCACAGTCTTTAAACCCTCCAATACCGAAAGGTGGAGAAGTTAAACGCCTTCGAGTGTTCACACCCTTAGGGGACTCACTCGAGAATATTCTCACTTTTCTGACAACACAGAAGAAAATAACGCATCTTCTTCCACCAGCCAACCCTAATGGAAGGGGTTTCAATGCTTCTCGGAAATGTGCTTATCATGCCAGGGCAGCTGGACATGATACTCAAGATTTTTGGGCCTTGAAACATAAGATCCAATACCTGATAAAAAATGGTGAGATCGTGGTCATCAAACCAGATCAACCTCACGTACATGACAACCCTCTTCCTCAACACAAAGAAGAAGAGGTCAACATGATTAATTAGAGCAATGGACAGAGTTCTAATTTCAACGGCGAGTCATCTCACACCATCAAAGACGATGTTGACAAATGGGATTATGCCAAGTTACAGTTCGCAATGAAACATAAGATGAAAGCTCTGTGCAAGCAAATTGAGCAATTGGCAGAACTGGTGATCTGTCAGCATCAAGTTACACGCCAGTTAATCAACCAGGAGCATGATAGTCTCCTTCCTCTTGTCATGAATATTACCTCATCACCTTCAAGAAATGAAACGATGGAGGACAAAGTGACAAAGAGAGCAAATGCCAAAGCCCGTCGAGATTTTGCCAATAGAAAGGAATTAACATACCTGGGCCAACCCATGGAGGAAATCCTTCAGATGCTTATCAATGAAGGAAGAATCACTTCCCTTCTTCCTCCAATCAATCCCCGTTCAGGACGGTACAATTCTGATGGAGTATGTCAATATCACTCTCATTCTCGCGGTCACAGCACAGAAGAATGTTGGGCACTCCACCACCTTATCCAGAATCTAATTGACAGTGGTGTCCTGCAACTAGCAGATGATGATACTGTGCTATGTGAGAGTGAGAATACATGTCCCACTAAGTGGAAGGAATTGATAGCAGTTATATCCGCTGACGCTGATGACACTGGCAAACCACTCGCAATACCAGCAATTCAACTCAGAGGAAGCAACAATCCTTTGAAAGTGGCCACTCCAGAGCCAATTAACTTACCATGCAGAGCATAATATCCTATTGTCAGCTTACACAAAGTTCCATGGAATTATGGAGAAGGTGAAGGATCCACCTCGCATACAACTACTGCAGTGTCGAAGGAGAATCCACTGTATCTTCCCCAACGGGTGATGAAGTCTAACATCAAATCAAAGGGGAAAATAACCATGGAGAAGATTGAAAAATTCCTCCGCACTATGGGTCATAACGAAGCCAAGGTGGGTTTAAGCTTAAGAGAAGCTCCACACCAAATTTCAATCCTGGACTTGGTTTTAACTTTCGAGGATCACAGGAGAATCTTAATGAAGGTTTTGGAAGAAGCCTACTTACCGAAATCAGTGGATACAAAAAAAATTCAACACTTGGTTGATCACATTTTTAACAACAATGTGATATCCTTCACTGATGATGATATACTGCCCGAAGGGACCGGTCATTGCAAGCCATTACACATTGCGATCTTGTCCTCCGGGTATATGCTAGCTGGAGTCTTGATAGATGGAGGTTCATCTCTAAATATATGTCCATACGCTACCTTGTTGAAGATGAATGTAAATCTCAACTGAATCCGGAGCAGCCATACGGTTATCAAAGCTTTTGATGGAGCCCGCCGGAATTCGGTTAGAGTAATTGAGCTACCAGTCGAAATTGGTCCCCATACATTCTGCGTGTCTTTTCACGTACTCAAGATAGATTCAGGATACAACTTGCTCTTGGGAAGACCGTAGATTCATATGGCCGGGAAAGTCCCCTCCACCCTTCATCAACAACTGAAATACATTATCAATAATAGCCTCGTCACGGTCAACGCTGAGCCGGACTGTCCTCAACATGGTGACATACCATACATCAACGTCAATTCAGATATGGAACCGATTAGTTTTCATGCTTTGGAAGTAAGCAACACTCAATACCATGCTATTGGGGCGCCACCTCTTACACCCAAGGTTTCTGCCGAAGTAATGTCGGCTACTCAAGAAATGATATCTTTGGGTCATCAGCCAGGACAAGGGCTGGGTAAGAGCCATCAGGGTATCAAGCACCCCATTCAAGTTGTCAGTCAAATTGGGACAGCTAGACTAGGCTATTTTGCAAGTTTAAGTTATAGGAATTCTCATAAGCATCAGCAGATTCCTTCAGCTTCAGCCACATGGCGATTATCTTCACCTGCGAATTCTGAGTCCGCACAACCTCTTGTAAAGGTGCCAGCCAAAGTCATGGCTATGTTATTTCCCAAGCTGATACCGGTAGGGGAGAAAGAAGTATTTGTTCCAGATCCCACAGTGGAAGAAGAAGAACGAAGAATCAAGCAAGACATCATCAGAATGATGTCAGGCATACGCATCATCATTCATGACGAAAATTCAAACAGACACACCACAGACGATGATTGCCCAGACATAATGGTCATCATTCGAGAGAAAGAGGATGATGACAACCCCTCCATCACTGCAGCTCCATCTGGACTTTTCCCTTGCCAATTGGAGCAGCACTCCTTGCATTGGTCAACAAGGGTAAATCGGGCAGGAACTCTTTCTGCCATGTATATATCATAACTGCTTACTTTTCTGTACAGTAGTAGTAGTCATTTTTCCATTACATGCTAACACTTTGTATGATCAAACCCTTTCATATATACTAAGTGAAACCATATTTTATTTCAGGACCCTGAATTTAGATGTGCCTGTACTTGCTGATATGGTGCCTCTTCTCCACAAAGATTGTACCTTTGATGTAGAGATGAATTCAGCCTTGATGGAAATACATGAGGACATTGAGGTGCCTCCAGAAATTCAAGAATGCGTCGAAGATAAACCTAAACCCAACCTTGATCAAAACAATTCCTTCAATCTCGGAACCTTAGAAAACCCTAAGTTAATCCAGATTGGTTCAGACCTTACACCAAACCAGTGGAATGACATGGTTACGCTACTAACCCAATTCCAGGATATGTTTGCATGGTCTCATGAAGACATGGTGGGTTTATCCACTGACATTATCCTTCATCGTCTTCCCATTAAAGAGGGATTCAAGCCAGCTAAGCAGAAGCTCAGGCGATTGAAACCTGAGTGGAGTTTAAAGGTGAAAGAAGAAATTGTGAAACAATTTCAAGCTGGCATCATCATGGTGTCCACATATCCTGAGTGGATATGTAACATCGTTCCCGTGCCTAAACCTGGAGGAAAGGTGCGAGTTTGCGTGGATTATCAGGACTTGAACAAAGCTTGCCTTAAAGATAGCTTTCCCGTGCCATTTATCCACATTCTCATTGATAATACTACTCAATACTGCATGTACTCCTTTGCTAATTGCTTTATGGGGTACCATCACATAATGGTTGCTGAGGAAGATCATGAGAAAATTACTTTCATCACGCCTTGGGGAACCTTTTGCTATAGACGGTTGTCATTCGGCCTCATCATTGCCGGAGCCACCTACCAGCGAGCTATGATGGCTGTCTTCCACGACTTAATGCATAAAGAGATAGAGATCTATGTGGATGACATCATTGTCAAATCCTGGAAGGAGGAAGACCACTTAGACCATCTCAGAAAGCTATTCAATAGGTTCCGTAAGTACAACTTGAAGTTGAATCCAGCCAAATGCGCATTTGGCGTTAAATCAGGCAAATTGCTAGGATTTCTAGTCAGCCACAAAGGGATTGAGCTGCATCCCACTAAAATCCAGGCCATCATGGAAATGCCCATTCCTCAGACAGAGAAGGAAATACGGGGATTTTTGGGAAGAATCAACTTCATTAGCAGGTTCATTTCTCAACTCACAGCAACCTGTGAACCTATCTTCAAGTTGTTAAGGAAGAATTCCTCCATAAAATGGAATGATGATTGCCAGAAGGCTTTCTTTACTATCAAAGAGTAGGTAGTCAAAGCTCCAGTTTTGGTACCACCCAAGGATGATGTTCCCCTATTTATGTATATGTCCATAAGTGACAACGCCATGGATTGCATGTTGGGACAGAAAGATGATAGAGGCCAAGAACGATCTATCTATTACCTCAGCAAAAGATTCAGCAGTAGTGAACACAAGTACACTCTGATTGAGAAGACTAGTTGTGCTTTAGCATGGGCTTCCATGAGATTACAGCATTACCGCCATGGTCACACAACCCATCTCATATCCCGCGTGGATCCTCTCAGTACGTGTTCAATAAAACCATGTTAAATTATCGGCAGTCCAGATGGCAGTTGATCCTCCAACAATTTGACATCGTCTACGTGACTCAAAAGTCCATCAAAAGTCAAGGAATTACGGATCTACTAGCCACCGCACCTTCAGGGGACTTTAAACCCTTGGAGACATACTTCCCCGATAAAGGGGTAATGACAGTTCAGCAACACCATCAGTACAATACATGCCAAACATGGAAGATGTATTTTGATGGAGCTGTTAATCTGGAAGGTTCTGGAGCTGGAGCAGTTCTAGTGTCCGATATGGGGGAGCAGTATCCCGTCACCGTCAAATTGTAGTTTGTCAGCACCAACAACATAGCTGAGTATGAAGGCTGTCTCATGGGGCTAAAACTTACTCGTTCAATGGGCATCAGGCGATTAACTGTCTTTGGAGATTCGGAGTTAGTGGTCAGACAATCCACAGGAATCTATCAAACCAAAGAGCTACATTTGCTGCCTTATCATCGGCAAGTTTTACAGATGGTTTTGGAGTTTGAAGAAATCTCCTTTCCACACATTCCTCATAATAGGAATGACTTTGCAGACGCATTAGCAACTTTGGCCTCCTTGACTCATATACTTGACAAGGGATACTTGACAAGCAACACAATTGCCCTGCACAAGGCACCAACCTATGGGAACTACATTTGAGAAGTATCAGATGATCTACCTCCCATCTAGCATCCTTGGTATCAACATATCAAGGAATACCTACGAGATGGATCTACACCCGCTGAGGTGAGCCCGACTGAGAAAAGGCAGATCCATCGACTTGCTATGAAATTCTACCTGAGTGGAGATGCCCTCTATAAGAGAGATGCAGGACAAGGTCTCCTCAGATGTTTAGACAAAGACCAAGCTCAAAGCCTTATGGATGAAATCCATGGTGGAGTCTGTGGCCCACACATGAGTGGCCCCCTCCTTGTTAAGAAGATCCTCAGGACAGGACATTACAGGCTCTCTCTCAAAGCTGACTGCAATAACCACGTCATGAGATGTTATCAGTGCCAAATTCATGGGAATGCTATCCATGCCCCTCCACGGGAACTCCATAATATGAGTTCACCTTAGCCCTTCTCAATGTGGGGAATGGACGAAATCGGGCCCGTTGAGCCTAAAGCCAGTAGTGGACATCAATTTATTTTCACCATGATCGACTACTTCACCAAGTGGGTAGAAGCAGCCTCCTTCCCCAGGGTTACCAAAGAAGTCATCATTACTTTCATCAGAAATAATGTAATTTATCGATATGGACAACTAGAGGTAATTGTGTCAGACAATGCTAAGAACCTCAACAACGAGATGATGGAGGAGTTATGTAGTAAATTCCACATCAAACATCTTAACTCTGTCATCTATCGTCCGAAGATGAATAATGTTGTTGAAGTGGCTAACAAAAACATCAAGAAGATTATGCAAAAGATGTCCGCCAACCACAAAGGATGGCCTGACTTATTGCCTCTTACTTTGTTAGCCTACAGAACATCAATCTGCACTTCCATTGGGGCAACCCCCTACGCATTAACCTATGGGATAGAAGCAGTGCTCCCCATAGAAGTTGAAATGGAATTCCTCATAGTGTTGATAGTCGCCCAGCTTGATGAAGACCAATGGGTACAAGACAGGTATCATCAATTGTCTCTAATAGACGAAAGGTGAACTGCGGCTATCTTCCATGGTCAGTTATATCAACAAAGGATCGCCAGATCCTACAACTGAAAAGTCCAGCTACTGCAGTTTAAACAATATGACTTGGTTTTGAAGAAGATCATTGACAACCAAGATCAATCTAAGGGAAAATTTGCTCCTAACTGGGAAGGCCCCTTTGTTGTCAAGGAAGTATTGACAGGAGGCGCTCTTAGATTGCAAGAAATGGACGGCGATGAATTTCTATAACTCATCAACTCGAACACCGTAAAACGATACTATGTTTGAAGTGACCATCAAACAAACATCCTGGTGTTGGATCATCAGATCACCAGTCATTCCGGTTCTTTAACCCTTTACCACATACAACTCTTTTCCACACTTTGCCCCTCAGGGAAACATACTTTTCAGGCCAGCAGTCTGGAATCACTGCGTTCCTACAACTTTGGTCATCCCACCAGGGATTGAACCTTTCGCGCTTGCGCTTTCCCCCACATGGGATCAAACTTTTCACACCTGTAGTTTATCCTCAACCTAGGATCAAACTTTCTCTTCCCCAGCAGTCTAACCTGCACATAGGATCACACTTTTCAAACTCGTCCTGAGGGGTGAACTATGCTGACCTGATCTCCTCTTCAATAGGAGTACGTAGGCAACCATTTCACATGGCTCGGTCGCAATAAAACAAAAACAACAAAAACATTTCTACCCCTTCTCCTTATAAAAACAAAAACAACAAAAAACATTCCGACACCTTTTCTACCATACAGCGTTGAACCTCTTACACCAGGTTTGAACTACGCAGACCTGATCTCCTCTTCAATAGGAGTACGTAGGCATCCATTCATGGTTCAGTCTCACCCCTATCAAAACACAAAGACTTGTCAAAGATACTAGGATCAAACTTCAATCCACTACATTTCATTAGCTTCAGACCAAAGGGGTGGAATTACCTGAACTCCTCCCAAATAGGAGAATTCGGCGACCATCTAAGCTGCAGTTGTACCTTGAAGAGCAACACCAATCCATAAGAGATGGAATTAACTAGGCTCCTCCCTAATAGGGTATGCGGCGACCATCCGTAGTGCGGTCAATCTCAGAGAGGAAAGCCACACTCCTTTCCACATTTCAATACAGAAACCAGTCCCAAGACACCAAAGATGGTAGGGATACACATAGATCAATGATCCATTCTGAACTGTCCAGAGATAACTCAATGTCCATCCATCAAGGAGGAATTCAGAATACATCAAGATCACAAGTCTTGAAGAAGCAGAAAAAATATCAAGCAAATATCAGAGCATGTCTAAAAGGGAAGTGATCAAAAATATATTTCCCTGCTATATATAATGTTGTTTGATATACACAATGTAAACTGTACATGACAAAATGGCTAAGCTAGTCTGTGCAGGAAAATACAAGTCCGTCTACAAGTCAGGATATATGCGAGCTAACAAGTCCAACATGGCATCCCTCTCAGAAGAAAGAGGCAAAGCTGTGGTCTCCTATACAAATGTATCCACACGACCCAACAAATCTGCAGCCATCTGCATGGTGACCATATACTCATCAATGTAAGTGTTCATCTCTGCAATTATTCCAATGGTAAGAGACCTCACTGCAGTACTATCTGTGATGGCTATATCCCGTGCAGATATGGCATTATCCCGCTCAACTATCACTGCATCTCTGGCTAATCTGGCCTCATCCCCCTCAACAACAGCGACATCTCTGCGAGCTAATGCATCGTCTCTCTCTAACAAAGTTACGTCTCTCCCATCAAGGGCAGTCAACTTCATGGCTCTAGCCTGGTCTCTCTCGAAGGTCATCAAATAAAGACTCTGCTCAAAGTACTGTGTTGAATGCTGAATCAGAATAGTACTAGTACTGGGAGAATATAAAGGAGATGTTGGCAACCCGGAAATAAGCTTCTCCTCGAGGTGGGAATCAATGTCCTCCATGGTTTCTACATCCTCTGAATCACTACTCGACAATGTGGATACTATCGCAGCTGATGCAGTCTCTGTCTCCATCCCGGCGGAATACTCTGCAGAACAACCTGGATGACTAATAGAGAAAGCAGCTATCTCATGTTGATCCCAACATGCATACACACGGGATCTGTCCTTTGTTGAAAGATAGCGAGAAACTAAACGCTGACCTAGTGCCCAATCAAAAGGATAAAAATCCTGGAACTGGTCAAACTGCAACATCACGGCCAGCAGATGGTAGGTAGTCATGCCCCTCAAACCAGCTAGAGGGAGATAGTCAATGCTTGGAGCATGAGTAATGAAACTGTAGGGTGAGTTGAGCCCTGTACACGGCAGAATGCCAAACGGATCTCTGATATCCGCCAAGAACATAGACCAAGACATAGCATTTGTACACTCCGATGGTTGAAAGGAGTATGAGATGGCTATATCATTGGTGAAACAATACCCATGCCGTCTAAAAGTGTCAAGCAGTCTCAAGTGTGACATAAACTGTAAGACCCCAACTTTTTAATGAATAAAATCAAATTTCCTTTATTTATTATTGTGAATAATAAGGTATTAATTTGATATAATACTTTGGTTATGGGTGAAATGTGCAAATTTTGAAAAATAAGCAAGTGGTAATAAAATATTTATTGTGTCGGGGAATATTCGTTTGGTCGTGGAATATTCTTTTTCGTCCGGGAATATTAATGATGGCCATCTGCGACCATTTGTGGGCCCCATAACGGATAAGCGCTTGGATGAAGAAAACGCGACACGATTTGGGTTGTTATAAATAACGGCGTAGTTGTTACTATTAAGACTGTTGGAATACCAGGTGGTTAAAATACAGTAATACGTGTGGTTGCACAGTAACACATGGTATTGCACAATATTGTTGAATTATTGATCCTTACGTAAGAAGACACTACTCAATAATTGTTACAGTAATTACTGTTCAATATTTTATTTTATTGATTCAATAATTGTTGCGTTGATATTTTATATTATTGTTGTTTCAATAATTATCACTGCACAGTATTTTCCATTATCAGATCAATAATTCATATTATTTGGAATAATATTATTAGATAGCATTATTGGCAATGTCTAGAAATTTCTGTCAAGGAGAGGTTTGGTCACCTAATTGCGAGCCAATAAGAAGAAATCCTTATCGAAAAGCCCCCTCTTTCTTGGGAACGGCCTGGTTGTCATAATTGTGATTCTGTAATATTATTTGTGAATAATTAATTATTGATTTATATGATAAGGAAATATTTATTTGATGTGGATATAAATGATGGGTTTATTTATGTGGTTATAAATAAAGGAGTTAATGTTGAGGTGTTTTATCAGTATTTTGTCGAATTGGAGGTATTAAATGATCAAATCGGTGTTATTACAGCTTTATTGTGTGAGTTATAATATTTAATCCGACCGTTGGATCGTTTTAATTTTTGGATATGTTATACATATATAAGTTGGGTTTATGTCCACAAATTTTGAACCGTTAAAAATGAACGTATGATTTGTTATGAATTTTAAGAGGTGACTGGTTCAGAAATTGTTGAAGTATCCGAATTTATCATTTTGGTGGAAAATTCAAGAATAAATGGACCCCACTTTTGGTTGGTGAGAAATGTGCTCAATTGAATTTTCAAATGTGGTTGGTGGGAATAGTAGTAGGTAAAGCCATCAAGTTGCAGGTTAAGTCTGCTTCGGCGTGCTAACATTTTCCTATAAATAGAGGGCTAAGTTAGAATTGAAAATCACACCAGAAACAAGTTTTCTCTTTTTCTCTCTTTAGATTATTGAGTGTATTTTGTGAGTATTTAGATACTTTGTGAGTTTCTATTCATCAGTGCAAGTTTCCTTCAGCCTTATACCGATATTCCGATCGGAAGTATTGATATTTTGAGGTAAGGGATGTTATTTTCTTCATATATGATATTATTTCTTCAATATCATTATGCCGAAGTATTGATCTGAATTTTTATCAAATTTGGAACTTTTTGTGTTGGGGTTACTATTCACGTATTTCACGATACTATTCACCGAAAAATAAAATTTTCTTCTTTTTGTCCAAGATGTCTATTATGGTTACTATCTTTGATTGTATTCATGTTTTGATCTTTATTCTTGAATTTTGCTTCAAAATTGGTTATTATGGAGTATTATTGATCTTGGATAAACTGTTATACGAATCCCTTCAATTTGTCCTTATGTCTCAATCGGATTCGCTTTTCTTTAAAATATTTTTCATCATCCTCACCCTAAATGATGATATTACTAAATATCTTTGGCACATGTGAGTGCAAAGATGAATGATTAATCGATGAATATCTTGACTGTAGTGCAAAAAGATGAATGATTAACTAATGAATATCTTTGGCCCGCAGTGCAAAGATGAACAGGTGTTGAGATGAACATAACCAACTGGTGATACAAATGAATATCTTTGGCCTGTAGTGGAAAGATGAATATTTGATTCAAGATGTATATTGCTTGACATTACAGGGATAAAATATTGATGATGGACTTTTAAATTCATAGAAGATAGTAGAATTCTTTCTCTACTTGACTCTTCTGATGGATTGCTTATTTCCACTGCAGTTGTTGATCTAAAACTTGTTGTCTGTTATATCAAATTTTTCCCTGTTGAAGACTAACGATAATTTGTTGTATATTATCTTAGTCATAATATTTCTTACTGGGCTAGTTGAGCTCACCCTTTTCTTCAACCGTTCTTTTCGTGAAATGAGAATATAAATTTGGGACTAGTTGGGGAATGGATTGATGATTCTAGATGGTTGCATTAGTAGTCCTCATTATTCTGTGAAATAGCGTATCAATAATTGTAATGATGACCCCTTTTGAGTTTTTATACTGTCTATTAGACAATAGTTGTATTCAAACTCACAGTATATGTGTTGTCGTAGTTTACACGACAATTGTATTACTGAAGTTGTATTTATTTTTGTACCATGTAATTGGCAACTCAGAATGGGTGGGATGGAATGGACCTATTTTGGGGTCGTCACAGTTGGTATCAAAGCTTCGGGATATGATCCCTGACTGAGATGTGAGACAAAAACTAGGAGGGGAGAGACGGGGAATTCCTTCGCTAGTATGACCTACCTAAGTTTATTTGGTATTTAATTGGTTAGTCAGAGTATAGGGATAATATATGATATGTCAATTAACCCTTGTTTTGTGACAGTATTTGAAAATGACATCCGAGAATGTTGAGAATAGCAATGGAGCACAAGAGACCGTTGAGTCACCAACGATCAATACCCAGGATAATGTGCATAAGGATGGCAATAATCCTCAGGTGAACAAAGGCACCGACCAAATGATGAACGACGGTACAGTTAGGAGCTTTTTAGAATTCATGCAACACCAAACGAGAGAGACTCTTGTTCATAATGTAGGTGGAAACAATGGCAACCCACAGTTGGTCACCGCTAAGCAGTTCAAGGAGCTGGGACCACCAGAGTTTTTGGGAAAGCCAGAACCACTTACAGCAGAGACGTGGATAAAGAAGATCACCAAGATATTTGATGTCTTAGGATGTTCCAAGGAGCAAAAGGTTCCCTTTGCCACCTTCATGTTGCGAGGAGAGGCAGATTACTGGTGGGAATCTCTAAAGCGTACTCAATCTGCCGCACTGAAGATGTCTTGGGAGAAGTTCCAAGAATTGTTCAATGACAAGTACTTTCCCGAAAGTATTTGTCACATGAAGGAGGTTGAGTTCATCAAGCTGGAGCAAAACAATATGAACGTGTCGCAGTAGGAAGCTAAATTTGCGGAGTTATCCCGATTTGCATCCCATTTGGTTGATAATGAGGAACGAATGACACGAATGTTTCTGCGAGGTTTGAAACCCGAAATACGTTAATACCTCATTTCTCACAAACTTTGTTTATATTCAGATGTTATGAATAAGGCTCAGTTATTGGAGCGCGATAATGAGTCAGCACAACCAAAAGGTAACGACCAACAACATGATAATAATCGTACCGGTGGCAACGGTCATCGGAACAATGATAACCATCGTGGGAGAAATTATCATGCCAAAATGATAACCACTTGGTGGTAATCATAGCCAAAATAATAAAGTGGAAATTTCAAGAAGAGAAGGTTCAATAATGATGGAAAGACAGCAGCACCAACACCCGTTTCAAAGGAAGAAGGATGATCATCGGTCGTATATTTCAAATGCAGACAGGAGGGACACATCCGTCCAAACTGTACGCAGCAATCCAAAGCGTGTTTTAATTACGAAAAAGACGGTCACATAGCTCAATTTTTGTCATGTAGCAAAATCAAGTCCAGTTGGGACGGTGGCACCAAAGGAGGATACGGACAAAACGAAGTCGGTGGTTTCAGGAAGAGCGTTTTTCGTGACTTCTCAAAAAGCGAGTGACCCAAACGAAGTTAGCACGGGTTAGTTAATTATAAATTTTTACGAAGTCTATACCTTATTAGATACCGGTTCTACCCATTCTTTTATCTCTCTTGCTTGTGCTCAACGTTTAAATCTGACTCCGAAGAAGTTAGATTTTGACTTATTGGTTGAAACTCCGTTAGGAGAAACCTTCATTACATGTGCTATCCAAGTCTTGGATAAGAGTCACAGTTTTTAAATGATATTTTTATTGTTAATAAATCTCCTGATGTATTCTCGAAGGACTTCTTAGCCTACCCCTAGAGTGTGAAATCAAATTTTTTATTGACCCCAGTACAAAACCCATTTCTAAAACCCATAAATATTTCTTCAACCAAAACGAACATATAATGCGCCAAAGACGTTGGCTCGAGTTATTGAAGATTACGATTATACCATTCAATACCATCGTGGGAAAGCGAACGTTGTAGCTGACATGTTGAGTAGAAGATCATATGTGTTTACGAGTGCGACGTTGTTAACACAAAAACCCATTTCGTATAACTTACAAATGATGAAGATAGAGTTAAAGACTCTAGGGACCCACGTGAAGATAACGAATATACGAGTAGAATCGACTTTAATCGATAAAGTTAAAACCGCTCAAGCTACACACTGGAGCTGATGAATATAAAGAAGAAGGTGCAAGACTGCGTTATTCTAGAAGTAAGAGTCGATGAAGAGAAGAAAGCTCAAGCCTTCGATTTATTTGAAATCCTCGATCGAGTAGGAACTGTGGCCTATAGACTCGCCTTAACACTAAGTATGCCGCGTGTTCATAACATTTTTCACGTATCGATGTTACGTAAATATGTGGACGACCCAAACCGCATTATTACGTTAGAACCAGACGAGATAGCCGAAGATTTAACGTACGAGGAGGTACCTGTTAAGATCTTGGATAGGAAAGAGCATGTCCTACGCACGAGGGTTATACCACAAGTTAAGGTTTTGTGGAGAAACTATGTTATTGAAGAAATGACCTGGGAGTTAGAATCAAAAATGAAAACGATGTACCCTCATCTTTTTGAAACACCAGGTACGTACGTCAATTTCGAGGATGAAATTTCATAAGGAGGGGAGGTTGTAAGACCCCAACTTTTTAATGAATAAAATCAAATTTCCTTTATTTATTATTGTGAATAATAAGGTATTAATTTGATATAATACTTTGGTTATGGGTGAAATGCGCAAATTTTAAAAAATAAGCAAGTGGTAATAAAATATTTATTGTGTCGGGGAATATTCGTTTGGTCGTGGAATATTCTTTTTCGGGAGAATATTCGTGCGCGACGGTGCGACCATTTATTATGGGCCCCATAACGGATAACCGCTTGGATGAAGAAAACGCGACAAAGTTTCGGTTGTTATAAATTACTAGCGTAGTTATTACCGAAGTAAGATCATTGGAATACCCGGTGGTTAAAATACGATAATAAGCGTGGTTGCATAGTAGCAGCACGGTATTGCAGTGATTGTTAAATTATTGATCCTTACGTGAAGACCTACTCAATAATTGTTACAGTAATTCTTGCTCAATATTTTATTTTATTGATTCAATAATTGTTGCGTTGATATTTTATATTATTGTTGTTTCAATAATTGTCATTTGCACAAAGATTTTCCATTATCGGATCAATAATTCATATTATTTGAAATAATATTATTAGATAGCATTATTAGCGCAATGTCTAGAAATTTCACAAGGAGAGGTTTGGTCACCTAATTAACGCCCGAAAGGAGAAAAGCCTTATCGGAAAGCCCCTCTTTCTGAAGCGGCTTGGTTGTCATAATTGTGATTCTGTAATATTATTTGTGAATAATTAATTATTAATTTATATGATAAGGAAATATTTATTTGATGTGGATATAAATGATGGGTTTATTTATGTGGTTATAAATAAAGGAGTTAATGTTGAGGTGTTTTATCAGTATTCTATCGAATTAGAGGTATTAAAAGACCAAATCGGTGTTATTACAGCTTTATTGTGTGAGTTATAATATTTAATCCGACCGTTGGATCATTGTAATTTTTGGATTTGTTATACATATATAAGTTGAGTATATGTCCACAAATTTTGAACCGTTAAAAATGAACGTATGATTTGTTATGAATTTTAAGAGGTGGCTGGTTCAGAAATTGTTGAAGTATCCGAATTTATCATTTTGGTAAAAAATTCTAGAATAAGTGGACCCCACTTTTGGTTGGTGAGAAATGTGCTCAATTGAATTTTCAAATGTGCTGGGTGGGAATAGTAGTAGGTAAAGCCATCAGGTTGTAGGTTAAGTCTGCTTCGGCGTGCTAACATTTTCCTATAAATAGAGGGCTAAGTTAGAATTGAAAATCACACCAGAAACAAGTTTTCTCTCTTTTTCTCTCTAGATTATTGAGTGTATTTTGTGAGTATTTAGATACTTTGTGAGTTTTTATTCATCAGTGCAAGTTTCCTTCAGCCTTATACCGATATTCCGATCGGAAGTACTAATATTTTGAGGTAAGGGATGTTATTTTCTTCATATATGATATTATTTCTTCAATATCATTATCTCAAGTATTGATCTAAATTTTATCAAATTTGGAACTTTTTGTGTCTGGGTTACTATTCACGATATCTGGCCTATTCACCTAAAAATGAACTTTTCTTCTTTTTGTCCAACATGTCTATTATGGTTACTATCTTTGATTGTATCCATGTTTTGATCTTTATTCTTGAATTTTGCTTCAAAATTGGTTATTATGGAGTATTATTGATCTTGGATAAACTGTTATACGAATCCCTACTATTTGTCCTTATGTCTCACCGGATTCGTTTTCTTTAAAATATTTTCCATCATCCTCAGTCCTAAATGATGATATTACTAAATATCTTTGGCCTGTAGTGCAAAGATGAATGATTAATCGATGAATATCTTCTACTGTAGTGCAAAGATGAATGATTACCTAATGAATATCTTTGGCCGTAGTGCAAAGATGAGCAGTGTTGAGATGAACATGACCAATTTGGTGATACAAATGAATATCTTTGGCTCAGAGTGCAAAGATGAATATTTGATTCAAGATGTATATTGATTGATGTTACAGGGATAAAATATTTATGATGGACTTTTAAATTCATAGAAGATAGTAGAATTCTTTCTCTACTTGGCTCTTCTAATGGATTGCTTATTTCCGCTGCAGTTGTTGATCTAAAACTTGTTGTCTGTTATATCAGATTTTTCCCTGTTCAAGACTAACGATAATTTGTTGTATATTATCGTAGTCATAATATTTCTTACTAGGCTAGTTGAGCTCACCCTTTCTTTCACTGTTCTCTTCAGGAAATGAGAATATAGCTGGGACTAGTTGGGGAATGGATTGACGGTCTAGATGGTTGCATTAGTAGTCCTCACTATTCTGTGAAATAGCGTATCAATAATTGTAATGAGGACCCCTTTTGAGTTTTTATACTGTCTATTAGACAATAGTTGTATTCAAACTCACAGTATATGTGTTGTCGTAGTTTGTACGACAATTGTATTGATGAAGTTGTATTTATTTTTGTACCATGTATTTGGCGACTCAGAATGGGTTGGATGGAATGGACCTATTTTGGGGTCGTCACATAAACCACACGTATAGCATGACCGAGCTGCCAGTAAACACTCATGTCGAATAAGTACAGCAGTATGTAGCTGACCTCAGAGTCTCTGCTATGATCATTGGTATGATGGTACGACCCTCCCTGAGAGCTCTCACTGCCACAATAACTCCTATGTCTAACTCATCTATATACCGTGGCATATAGACATATGACAGTACGCACAATAGTAGTTCATCCACCCTGGCCTGACGCCAATGATCCTCCGGTGTGGTGAAATCCCCGAAATGTCGTGCATAACTATCCTCAGAGCCAAATCTGTCAAACAGAAAACGCTGGGATATAACGTAGCCAGATGTAAGCTTATCCTGCACCACCCTACGCCTCAATCTAGTAAGGGTCATGAACCGTTGACTCATGTCCCCCAAAGCCATATGCACACAAGGTCTGTCCAGTGGTAGCATCGTCAACCGTGCATACTCCTCCAGAGTGGGAGTCAACTCCTGGGTCCCAAAGCGGAAAACTTGTCTCTCCGATACCCAGTGCTCCAGCATGCCCTCCACGAATCATGTGGGAACCTGAAACATCAACAAGGTCATAGTATGCTGCAACAAGTGATCTACAGTCACCCTGTCTGATGGGGACATGTTGTCATACCACGATCGCATACCAGATGCCACCAATAATGGTGGGGTATGATCAATCTGACTAAATCACCAAAGAAGACATCTCATGCGGTAGTGTCAAAAGACCATTCAGGGGTCAATGCAGAATATCTTTGGAAATACATATATATGCATAACATGATACATGCATTACAGGTAATAGATGGCGATATGATATAAGGAATGGAAAACTGTACATACATTCCTAAGTATATTATCATCTACATACATCATCTCTGTACAACTAAAAATACAGGGAAATGGTGCACAGACGCCCTACTAATAATAGGGGCCTATCAAAAGATATAGCGGGAATGGGGCACAGCCACCCAATATCTAACAGAGGCCTATCAAAAGAGATAATGAGAATACACATCAGAAGAAGACAATGGTGTCAATGTCTACATCATCAATCCTGCCCACCTGATGTAACTCCTCCTGAGTCACTGGATCTCTATCAACAGGGATATCAGGCCTATACAAAGGAGGATCTGGGCCGGAAAAGCCAAATAGGTCATCTGAGGGGCCGGCGCCTGAGCTGGAAGGATCAAACGAATCTGCCTCTGCCAGATCTCTGCCCAAATGCCGGATAAAGAAATGTACCCAGTCCAATCGCTTGGTCAAACTGTCAATCTGTGTCACATGAGTCGGATCTTGGACACAGGCTAGCCAATCTGTCATCATCACAGATCCTGAAACCATATCCCCTATGAACTGAGTGGCGCGGTTTTGGGCTCCAATAGTGCGAGGGAACCACCAACGCTGGAATGTCTTCTGAGTACAGGGACCCTCTGACAGTGCGAAGCCGTCAACCCCCAACAATGGGATGTCAATGACGGGTGACTGCGATACAGGCCAATGACGCCTGGCAGGAGGCAAGATCGGCATACGGATCTCTCATGTGGTGCTCCTAATAGCACGCTCTCCTAAATAGAGCTCTCATCCTCCATCTGTAAAGAGAGGAACTCTCCGGGAGGAAATAATGTAATCGACACCAGTCGGGTACCCATCCTCAAAACCGATGGCCAAGTGCTCCCCGGAATAGGGAATCCATGTAATATATAATGCCAGCAGCCAACAACTCCACCTGTAGGCGGCCATGAGTGAAACCCTCATCTACGGGGACCTCTCCCAATATGGAATGATGTCATCGTCGTCCTCGTGGATAGGTATTTAAACCTAACACGCTCACAGGGCACAAATATGGAAGCCTCTCATAGGCCCAAAACTGCCAACACAAAGGCAAACATCTGCGGTCAGTAAACACTCTTAACCTACACATGGGAAACGACAAGAGAAATACTCACCAGCAGAAATGGGTAGAATCCTAACCAAGCCTCAGTCAAACCCTGCGAGTGCATACGCATGCCCCTGAGGAAATAGGCAAAAGTATAGGAACCCCAATCATACTCTCCAATAAGGTCTGAAGGGTTTCAACACAAAAATGCACCGCAAAAATAAAATAATTTAAAGTAATTTCAAAACCCTAAACAGGATCCATGGGAAAAAAATTAATTCAGTGGTTAGAAAATATACCGATTAAGAAAGCTAGAAACAATGAGGTCGAATCTCCAAAGCAATTCAAATAAACTGTGTCTCTATGGTATCCACACGAAAAGCTCACGCGAACGAACCGTAAATGCGATCTGCGATAAAAAGGAACTGTGGTACTAGCCACCAAGGATGAGGATTTTCGAAACTGTTACTCTCTAGTCTCTCTCTAAGAGCGGCTAGGGTTTTAGTTAATGAATGAATCCCTAAATCACTGCTACATATCATATATATAGCGATAAAAAAGAATTAATCAAAACCTAATTTAATAAAATCCGAATTTATATATATATATATCTTAATTAAGTCTTACTTAATTAATATACCTATATATATAAATTATCCTATTAATTTAAATTCAGAATTTAAATACTATCAATCATATTGACATATTTAAATCTTTATAATTTAAATTAATTTTCTTTTAATTACGTTCTATGAGTGTGACCCTATAGGTTATTATTACGTTGGCAATAATTTTAAATCATATTATAAAATTATAAACAGTTAGCGGCATCTAGTAATGCATCACTGCTACCTAAGTAATAATAAGATCGATGATTCGATGCAACCTTTTCGTGATCAAAGTTTCAATGTAATTTAATCCTTTTAACCTTGATATCCTAGATTAAACTCGAGTCGTGGAATATGTCATACTCTTCATAATTTAATCTGAGTTTTTCTTGATCAATGAGTAGACTATATGAAACAAATCATTATTTGAGCATGGCCATGCATTTCATAGTCCTACTCAATCAAGAGTCCTATGGATATCACCCCTAATATATAGGACGGTTAAATTCCATCTAGATCACTCATATTCCTCACACGATTCATGATGCACCCAATAATCACCTTTATAGTCCACCCGATTAAAGGTGACATTTGATGATATCAAAGTACATAAATTCTCGTGTAGTAATATAGTGATTTCAGGTCAGAGGATCATTACATCATTGTCACTATGAGAATCGCTAATGACACTTCGCATAATGATCCATATAGAATTCTCATTGTGGGTCTGTCCAGTAAATCGTTCTCTAACACATACCTATGCATTGACTTAATATCTCATATATTTATAACCAATGAAATTTGGTCATCAGTCAATCCACATACTAGCCTCAATGCATCATTGGTGTCCTATCAACAATGATACTCGACTAGGGACATTTAAGAGCAATGATACTAATTGTAATTATATAATCTCATGTACTTGAAACAATATAATTTGTATCACTATTCTAAGGAATTTTATTATGTCAACATTTATATAACACAGTAAATAAAACCATAATATAATCATTCATTTATTCAATCAAATATAATATCAAAACGTTAAGCAATTATATCAAATAATTGGCCTCTAGGGCATAAACTCTAACACGGTCCACATGATGTGTGGCGCTGACCAAAGCGAACGACACCGTAGAAGAGCTATCTACTATGAAGCAGCTTCTAATGATCATCAGGAACAATCGCCGAAGAATGTGATCCCTAACTCTGACATCATCTGGCATGGGCTCACTAAAAAAGTCCACTCATAGCATCTACGCTCAAAGGACCCATACGCACAGTCCTACCCTTGAGCGCCTCCGCCGGAACTCCTAGCAAGGATCTGACGGTAGTAGGGGTAATATCCGCCATGCAAGGCACTGGTGCCCCTCCAAGCTACACACATGTGATAATTCTCCAATCCATCGGCGTCATCATCACCTCACGATCCAAGAATGGAGTGACCGAACCAGTAAAACCAAATACGAGACAATGCCCTGAGGTAAGCCTAGGGGCAACGGCGGGGAAGGATGGAAAAGAATGCTCCAACGCCCCAGCCATTGACAATCGCTCTATAGTCAGGATGAAGAGCCTGGTACATGGAGTATATGCTAAACCAGTTCCCTCGAGGCTGTGTAAAGCCGGGAACCTACATGAAATATAGATCAACATCAAAACCCTTTTACTCCTCGTCAATAGGAAAGAAGGAAGATTAAGATCTAACGTCATACCTCGTTGGCATGTAAATACATCGAGGGATGTCTACTCAAGTCACCCAGAAGCTCTGGGTTTTCTACCTGAATACTCGGGAGGTCCCTACGGGGAATATGTGCAGCAGGAGCGGAGTCCGTAACTGGAACATCCTCCTCCTCGTCCTCGACGTCCGGCACATCAACATGGACTGGACGTATCACCGCCTCCACCAACCGACGAGGTTGTCTAATAGAACGGGGTCGAGGCACTTCATAAGCCCTCCTCCGAACACCAGAAGTGGTCCTGCGGGAACTACTCGGTTGATTCGAATCCATAATATCTGGACAACAAGTCTCCAAATCACCTCAGAAAGGGAGTGGTATTTTCTAACTTGGAGAGTTTTAAAATGCGTTTTATGACTACATGCATGCATGCATTACTTTAACATACGTTTACAGTAGAGTTAAAAATGCATGAATATTCAAATGCCTACATTTTGAAAAAATTTGCCATAGTCCCCTTTGTAAATGGGACTATCCACATGCACATAGGCATGACTAGGTGGCCATTTAGTAGCACACCTGCCCAAAAATCATATACAAAATATATGCATTATAAATCAAAGTTTGCCTTTTTACCTTTTTCTCATTTGTCCTCAAATAGGATAAGAAATAGCAGAAAAAGGTGCAAATTTGACTGTCTCAAAAATTAAATTTTTTCACATCATTATGTTCAGCATGGTTTAATACTAACATTTACTATGTTAAATATTTTTTATCCAGTCATTTGAGCATACATAATCACTACTATGTGTTTAGATGCATTTCATGTGATAAGTCATTTTCCAACGGATAAAAACTGGAAAAAAATACATGGCATACGTTACCAGAATAGTGTAGAACACTTGTATGGTGACAGAAATTGCAGAAAGTCGCCCAAACTCAGCAGATCTGAAGAAGAGCTCTCGAATTTCCTTCGCGGCGCAACTTGAAAATGACTTATGAAAGCAACCTGCAGGGCTTTAATATCTAAGGTTGGCTGCAGGTCCATCTGTGGCTAAAGCAAGTGTACCTGTGGCACCCCTATGTGGGTCCCACCCCTCCATCTCTGTCCAGTTTGAGTTGTAAAGGAGTTCTCACAGACTGAGAAGGTCAAATCAGGAATAAAAACGCTACGCGATTGAGCAAAATGGATTACAAATCCTGAGCTTCTCATATTGAACATTGGGTCTGCACATCACTCATTGGTATTCACCCAGGCACAGGGTACACTATGTCGATGATCTCAAATGCTACAAAGTCACGCTCGGCAATACCTTACGCAGGTCCAATGCCGCTTAATTCGTGGTTCACACCATAATTTTAATCGGTCCCCTGGGGTCACAACGTGATCTCAAAACAGCCTCAAGCGGGGTCACCATGCATTGTCATCCATTGGTGTACGTATCAATGAAGGCCAAGCAACCTTGACGTTATTTTAGCCGATGACAAGTAAACCCATCGAGGCATCGAAAGATATTCGATGATTTCGTACTTTGGTACTCATATTCCCCAGTGGATCCCCAGCGGGGGTTACAACGCATATCGTCCATTGACACGAATATCAACTAAGGTCAAGCAGCCTTGACAGTATACCCCCATAGGGTTTTCATCCATTAATTCACATATCGGTGAAGTACACATCAACGAAGGTCAGGCAACCCTGACAGCACATGTTGTTGGCAGTAAATCCAACATAACCTTGACATATCCTGGTGATGCAAACCAGGAAAGGTCAGCATAATTGAGGAGGATCGATGATGCAATATGTTATACACATCCTCAAACAGATAAAGATGTATCCCCACATATCTCTTACACATAAGAAGCACCTCTTCGAAATCAAGTCTGTATCAAGGATTAAAGACTTTGGTCATAGCCCCAAAGTTAACATCCTAAAAGATTTGGATTATACATCCAATCTAGTCATCATTGCCAATCCCCAGTAAAAGCAACATGGCGCCGGCGATCATCCCCAGCATGTTGGGCAATAACCCCGCACACATGCATCATACATTTTCATCATGTTGCATTTCCAGTGTCTAGGATTCTTTATCCTACCCATGTATTGTATTGCATGAATATGATAAAGAGGGGCATCTGTAGACACTCGAAATTTTTTACACACCTATCATTGACATTGCAGGAGGGTAGATTCGTCTTTCAGAGATAACCCTGAAAGATAGTTCACGTCAAGACCGGATACTACTGGAAGTTCAGTCTCAACCCCAGAACACACACCAGGAGTAACAGTTCCAACCTCGGAGATAACCCCGAGGTATGCAGTTCCAATACCAGAAATTCCACCAGAGAAGACCGATTAATCTCGGAGATAACCCCGAGGTATCTAGTCTCAGTCTTAACACTAGAAGTAGCAGCTACCAACCTTGGAGATAACCCCAAGGAATGCAGTTCCGGCGATAACCCCAGAAATGCTTGTTTCAAATGCATGCAATCAGTTTCAACCTGAGCATTCCCACTGAGGCACTCAGTATAAGACCCGAACATAACCCCGGGAAGACAGGCACACCTCAAAGATGACATTGAGGACCTTCAACACTTAGAGCAGTCCAATCTCAGCGATGACCCTAAGCAACGTCTGCTTTATCAGCCTAAATCGGCGATAACCCCAGTGAGGGGCAACGTCGTCATCTTGCCACTATTAACACCACATCATGCCGTCTCAACATTTTATACATGCATTTCTACACAACAATGTCCCACAAGAATCAAGGAAAACCAATCCCAAGTGACTATTACGCAGGGTAACGAATAGAATTTGAAGCTTGAAGACCGGAGGGCACCGTCCCATCTTCCTGACTTTGTACAACCTCTAATCCCATGCCATTGCATAACTCTCGACAACGGCGGTCCGAAATAGGTCTTGCATACCTCAGTCGGATGCCCAGATTGCAATTTTGAAAGTTCGAGCAGACATTACAATTGCATACGACGCACGTGATTGAGACGACAAGACCATGAAGCCCGGCCAACTCAAACCAAATGGCAGGTATATCTCGCCCTAGCCAGCAGTACACTGTGGCTCCCTCTATAAATAAAGGGCTTGGGGTGGTCATTTGTAAGAGAAAAAAGGCGAGGAAGCCCCGTCAAATTTGCTCTGTACTTACAATATATTGAGTGCTTTCTCATTTTAAACACTTGTGAGCTCACATATAGCTACTTTTGTACAGGCAGGAGCCGAGTGTTCATCCACTTTAAATATATAGAAGTCTTCTTTGGCAGCCCACTATAAGCCTTCTCACACACTTTAAAGTATTTCTCTTCATCTTTGCGCACACCCTTTTTCACGTTGAGAGTCGTGTTGCGTGTGTTTGTCCGGACTTCAGTCCGTGGTTTTATTTTAGTTTTTATATACATATATATTTTTATATATATATATATATATATATATATATATATTTTTATATATATGGACTAACATTATCAAGTTATGCCTCGATTGAGCTTTGCACTTGATGCAGAGTGTTTATTTGCTTTTAAATATATATACTTATATATATATAAATCGTGTGTCGAACTTTGTTCGATGAGCCTGAACTTTCACGTCTGGAGCATTTATTGCTTTAATATATATATACTTATATATATGAACTGTGTGTTTGACTTTGTTCGATGAGCCTGGATTTTACATCCGGAGCGTTTACTTGCTTATATATATATATATATATATATATATATATATATATATATATATATATATATATGTGTGTCGAAATTTGTTCAATGAGCCTAGATTTTACATCCGTTGCGTTTATTGCTTTTATATATATATATATAGAGAGAGAGAGAGAGAGAGAGAGAGAGAGAGAGAGAGAGCAAGGATCAAGAGCATTCCTCTTAAATAACATTCCTTCTTAAATAGCACTCTTTTATTAAAACGACGTCGTTTTGGAGTGGCCGCGGGTGGCATTTTTGTAAATAAAAAGAAAATAAGTGGGACCACTCTCTTTTAAGTCCCTCCAAAACGACGTCGTTTTAATAAAAGAGTGTTATTTAAGGAGGAATGTTATTTAAGAGGAATGCTCTTGATCCTTGCTTCTCTATATATATATATATATATATATTTCGTCCCACCTGGAGTTTACTTCGTCGTGGTTGATCACTTTTATAGCTTTCTTTATGTTTCGTCCCGCCTGGAGTTTCCTCAGTGGTGGTTGATCGCTTTTACAGCTTTCTTTACGTTTCGTCCCACCTGGAGTTTCCTCTGTGGCAGTTGATGGCTTTTACAACTTTATTTACATATTCTGATCCCCCAAGGAGGTGCTTCGTGGTGGTTGATCATGTCTGTATATATATATATTTACAACTTATATATATATATATACCTGTTTACTGCTTTCATACAAATTGAGGCATCATGTGAGCCTAGGAATCATGTGATCACAGATTCAATTTATTGGATCTAGATTCGGTTCCCGTGATGGACATTTTCAGTTATAAGCAGCTTGTAAATTTATCTGCGGTGTCTGAATTTCCTCAGATGGTTTTCATACCCACGAGGAAGTCGGTATTATTTTATACATTATTTTCTTATAGATGCTTTGCATCTCGAATATAAAAGCAATCAAGCCGAACACTTAATAAAATGGGAGTGTAAAATGTCTCAATTACTATTGAGCATAAGGGTTTGAAAAACATCTTTTATAAAATAGCATTGCCATATCTTGCTAAAAATTGAATTTTTACATAAATTTAAACACTGTGTATATAGGTGCGAACGAGGCCTTGCACTACTTCCAAATAAACAGCACATTGACACACACACACACATTTAGATAACAGTTTCTTGAAAAGTTGCGGTCACCGTGGTAACACGAATGTCGGGGGGTGCCTAACACCTTCCCTCCGAATAATCAAGTCCCCGGACCCTAATGAATCTCGATTTTACTAACCCGTTTAGCAGTGTCACATCACTGGGTCAATGTGCAAATCTTTTTTCGGTTGTGTTGGTATAACCATTTAAAATACCAACTGGCGACTCTTAACAGTCCATCGTCGACATTATACATGTCGGACCTTTTTCACATGTTTTTTCAAACAAATCTCACCTAACATGAGAACACCAAAGAACAAGTAACGAAAAGGGACAACTAAAAATCCCAACGTCGAAAAATATAATTTATTCTATTTTTCTATTGTGTGAGACTTTTATTTATTATTAGAGGTAGTACGGGAAGAAACAAATTAGAGATGTGAATGTCTAAATTTGGGGGCGTCACAGTGAAGGGTTCACAAGGAGCAAAGTTATACTCCTACGTTTACCTCGATCGTGGTGTAGTAATATTAGAGTCGAACAGAGCTCTTGAAGAACTCAAAGAAGACGTGTTTAATGGTGACTACTCTAGTTTGATACTTGTAATGGATATTCAAGTGAAAGATGGAGATTGTTGGGATATTTCACATGAATCTGACATCAGATAAATTCAAGAGTAGATGGGTTAATAAGTATAATGGAGCCTCAACCTGATAGGTTAACTTTTTAGGTAACGAGGTGGTTCAACATGCTTATTGGGCTAGTCTACACAAGTGTATGATGAATTGATGTGTGATGGATCGTGCAATTCTGCTACAAAACTTAGACTGGATGACTAATTTCGATTTAAAATTATCATCAACATAATTTAAAACTCAGATCTTTTTAACTTTTAAGTTTTAGATTTGATTCTCATATGGTTGAATTGGTTTATTTCTTTATTCGAGTGTATTGCCTCCTTTGTTTGAGGCTTGATTGATTAGTATTTTCTCCTTTAGTTGAAGCTTGATTATGATAGGAAACTAATAAATCGATAAGAGAAAATGATATTTTCACATAAAAATCGTTGTAATAAATCTTATAATGACATTTTTACTGTTGCTATACATCTATAGTAACACTTTTCATATGACGATATCAAAAGTGTTATAAAAATATCAATTTTCATTATGATATTATAATAATCATTATGTGCTGATTATGAGAATATATTGTTAGTTCCTAGTTAGCATAATAGTTATCTAGAAGGGGGGGTTGAATAGATATTTTAAAAAAAAAACTTTTCGTTTTAATCTTGTTCGTTGATGATGATTAAAACTTAGCGGAATTAATGTTTGTTTTAATCTCCTTTACGAAGTAGTGGAGTTATGATAGTGACGCAGTTATAGCAGTTATGGCAGATATAGCAGTTATCTTATGAAAGTAAAAGACACGGTTGTTTTAAGTGGTTCAGAGCACTTAAAGCTCCTAGTCCACTCTTCTACTCCTAGAGTAGGAAATACACTAAGGATGTCTTTTACAACTTCTGAATCACACATGTTCCTTCTAGACCAGCAGTCTAGGAACTTCTTAGTTCACTCTTGAACTCTTCAAGTCCAGCAGACTTGGCTCTCTTACAGTTTACTTAGAACTCTTCAAGTCCAGCAGACTTGGTACTCTTCTTCAGTTGATTGGTAGATGTTAAGTTCTTGATGGTTGCTACTCAGTTGCTGTTTAAGCACTTGTTCGAAAGAACTGAGTAGCTGAGAAAGCTTTTCTGTTTCTTATATTGTAGAGTTGAGCTTTGAGAGTTGTTCACATTGTTTGTTCAATGCTTTCTTATTTTTCTCATCTGCTTGATTTGCATATATATGATCTTGAAAACTATCCGTTGAAGCATTAAATGCGTTTGATCTTTTTGTTCTTTGATGGAGACATTTCACGCACATCTTTCCGAATCGCATTACGCCCACCGACAAATAAGCAGACTACTTTCTCACCTAACACCTGAAAAGGTGTTTTCCCCCTTACCAATGGTACTTTCCTTAGCTTCTTCAAAACGCTTCTTTGTTGCATACTAAGGATTTTTCTTATGACTTTGGGACTGGTGAGTACTGATGCGTTTAGAATCTATTCCTCTTATGTTGGAATCTGTCTCCACACAAATCATGAGGCTCGACGTTTTTTGACACAAAACAGATGATACTTTACGATGTAGATTGTGGTAATCTATGATTCAGATCATGGTACTCTACGATTCAGATCGTGGTACTCTACAATTCAGATCGTGGTGCTTTGCTGCTTTGGTGCCTGGTCTGATGCTATCAGCCGAGAGCACTACAATTTCTCTTAAACCTTTTCACACTACGATCTTTGTTTGCTTGAGTTATAAACTGTACATTTCTGAGAGCACTCTATGATCTCTAAGTTGGCTCGGCAAACGTTGGGACCACTCTACGATTTCTGAAGAGGCCCTTCAAGCCAGGCACACTACGATCTTTGAAGCTCTACGTTTCTGCCTTGACTTCTGCAATGTTGATCAGATTTATACACTACGAATTCTTTGAAGCCTATCTATTACATCTTAAGATCAACCTAACAGCTTTGATCTTTCTATCTATACATTCATTTTCAGAATGATACACGTTAAGAGCTTAGATCAACCTAACAAATTTGATCTATCACTAAGTCCTTGTACATACATTCCTTGAAGGACTTTACAACTAATCATGAGCATATACATTTAACACATCAAATCATAATATGCATTCTCCCAACAATCTCCCCCTATTTGATGTTGACATAACCAAGGAGATTTGTTGTCATGATTATTAGTGTCTAGATGCATTTGCAGGAAATTTAAACATGACTTAGTATTTCAGTGAGCAGTTGAAATTTCTAGAAAATAAGCATGAATTTATTGATGATTGAAGAGTATTATAATTTAGCTTTACATCAATAAGAATTTAAGCTTTTACTTATCTCTATTTCTTTGATCTTTTCCTTGGAGGATTGGCATACTCCTCAGCACTTCTTTTCCAGCTAGCTTCATCCCTTCTGGCTAACTCTTCCAGCTCACTTGGACTTATCAAGGGGTTGTGATCATGCATATTCATGAATACGGGATCTCCAATTGGCATTCTTAGGCTTGTAGTGGTCACATTGTGAGAACTAGTGGTTGGCCCTTGACTCCTTAATGGCTGAGCCATTAAGACTTCTTGCTGATCAGATCGTTGAGTCTGTTGGTGGAATTATCTTGCAGGAGGGCTTCTTGACGCTTGAGCGTGAAATTGTCCTCTACCCCTTTCTTAGCTTCCTTGACCTCCTCTTCCTCTGCCCTGGTCTCCCTGGCCTCCTTGAGCTCCTTTCCTTTTATTCTCCCCCTTTATGTCAGCATCAAGGGTTCGAATGTCTGCAGAAAGTCGATTTACTCCTTGGACAAGCTCGTTGAGTTGGCTTTGTGTTTGAGCAATGTCCTCTCGACTTTCCTTGATCAGGACTTCAGATCTAGCTTCTTTATTTCGGAGGGCAGTTAGAACAATGTCAGTCTGTTGTTCCTGATTTACATAAGCTTTCTGGAATTCTTTCACTGAAGCTTTCAGGTTGATAATGTTCTCTAGCATAAGATTATTTTGTGCTTCTTGAGATTTCTGCATTTCAAGAACAGCCTCTCTTTGTTTGGTGGCTATCCAGAAGTGAATCTCATCTCTGTCCTTCATGCTTTGAAGAATTTCTTGGATAATCTCCCTCAGCTTCTTTTAAGCTCAGCGTTCATAGTGCCAGGGAGATTATTTGCAGCAGTAATCATTTGATTCAGCCAGAGATGAATGAGGTCTGAGTGAGTTTCTAGGCTTTCTTCTATGTTCTTGACCATGTTCTTGGATGCTTCCTTCAAGTCATCTTTCGTGGGTAGATTTGGGAGTGAATCACTGGGTTGAGGATTGTTGAATGGAGGGAATGTTTTCTGGGATTGATCTTGCAGGGAGTAGAGGGCAAGATCAAGATTAAAATATTCATTTGAGGAGGAAGATGGAATATCTAATGGAGGGGCCTGGGTCAGGATGTTTATGTTTGGTGACTCTACAATTTGACGTAAAGACTCTGTAATGGGGCTAAAGTCCGTGATCGTAGAGTTGATAGTTTGAGGGAGCAATATGAAGTTGACTGCATTTGGTTCCTCGATTATAGAATTTTGGGATTCTGCAACTGGAAATTGATTTAGTGGATGAAGTATCACTTCCAACCATCATGGGAATTCATAAAAATGGCTAAATGAGGATGATGGCAAGTGATTAACTCTGAAGAGGGTTGGGATAGACAGTACCTCAGGTTTATCCTTTGAGGAAAAGTTGTTGGTAAGTAACTTCTTGGCAAAGGTGAATCTTCCTGGGAATCCATTAGCTAGTACTGAGATGGCTGGATACTCTTTGAAGCTCCAGAACATGTGATCCCAAGATTTTAGGATTTGGACTTGATGATATGGCATCATGGGTAGGTAAGAGAACATCTGATTGTAGAGATATCTTCTATACACATCGTTGCCCACACCAGTGATCTCAAGATCATCATCATCTTCTTCATCTTCTCTGTTCTCGTTGGAGGATTCCATTATCTCAATGGTCTCTTGATGTTCTTGCACTGATTCTTCTTTATTTCTGGCAGGGACCTCTTCTTCTGCCATGGAGATATTCTGAGGCTCCCCCTCAACTTGATCATCTTCTTGTAATCTCAAAAACTCCCCCTCAGCTGGAGCATCTTCTAGAGCTTCAGGCATCTCCCCCTCAGCTGGTGTATTCTCTATCATGAGAACTTCAGGGATCTCCCCCTCATCTGGAGCATTGTCCTCTTGACTTGCTCTGGACAGTTCTTCTTTGGCAACAACACTCTTTGTTTCCTTCTTGAACACTTTTTCATTCTCAAGGATGTATTTCTTGACCAGCTTTCTCCTTGATTTTCTAGGCTGAGCCACAGCCTCAAGACTTTCTTGAACCTCAATTTTGTCATGTTGGTCAGCCAATATGCTTGATGCAGCCACTTCCTTACCTGATATGCTTGGTATGGTCTCTACGATCAGTAGAGACTCTACGATTGAGGAGATGAAAGGCCTTTTGGGTTTGTGGCTGATTTTATTTTTCTCCAGCAGCTGAGATATGGTGGCTCTATCTTCTTCAGCCTCAGCCTGCTGTTGCTTCTTTCTCAGGATCCTTAGAGTCTCAATGTCAGAGGACTCTGTTGGTTTATCAGTTATGGATCCCTGAGGTTCTTCTTCCAACCTAGCCTTAAGCTTCCTCTTGCCATTGCTTATTTTGACAAGGACAGAGGGTTCTCCTTTGTTTGCTTCTTCTTCTTCTTCGATTTCCTTGACAACAGACATATTTCCTGGAAGGCCTGAGTCCTTCAGATCACCAGTTCTTCCACTGGACTCGGTCGTCATGCGAACATACTCAGATGGGTTCCTCTTCCAATTTTCAAACAATTTATGGGTCATTCGTCTGTTTGGGTTGATTGCTTCTCCTTCTTCATCCCCAATTTTGTCACCTAGGGCAGACTGTAGAATGATACTTATGAATCGCCCGTATAACATCTTTTGTGGGATTTTTGACTTCTTTGAGTTGGTAATCCACTTCCTAATCCATTCAAGCAATAGGGCTCCATAGTTGAGTTGTATTCATATGGTAGTCATGAGCTTGAGTTGTACTTCATTTACAGAGTCATGACCTGAGCTCTTGCAGCATATACATTTCCCAACAATATCAGCTAGAAATTCATACCTCTGTGGAAACCCCTTCTTCTTGTATCCTTTCACAGAGGGGAGTTTCTTGTGATGCATTCTTCTAAGTCCCTCTTGGAAGTCTATGCTATTTATGACTGGATGCCCTTCATTTTTGAGACCTAGGGTGAGGTTGATGTCTTCGGCCTTTAATCTGATTTCCACTTCCCTTACTCTCGTAGTGATGGTGTCATTTTCAAACACACCATTCCTGTAGAATTCTTTCACTAACATGGGATAGATCAATGTGCGTGTGCTCAAGGCTTCTTCGAGACCCGCCTTCTTCAGTAAGGCCAGAGTCTTATAGAATTTGGGTTCAGCTATTTTGAACTCGTCAAAACAGAGTCTGTAGCCGGAGATTACACTGGAAGTTTCCATTGATTTTCTTGCTTGAAATGAGATTTGACTGAGCTTTCTTCTGATTTAGGGTTTTTTCTTTGGGAGAGGATGAGAGAGATTATCTTTTGAACTTCTGATTTTCAAAAATATGATTTCAAAGAGTACATGTAACTTCCCTCTCTCCATTTTACTTAGTGGGACAGGTGTCGACTTTTGCTTGGCTCTACGATTTTAACTGATAAGGATTGTACTGATTTGCCCTTATCTCCTGTAGAGCTGATGTGTCCTTAGGGAGGACTACAATCGTTGAGGTAGTCTTGTGATCGTTGAGTCTGCTTTGCATTTGTCGAGTCTGAGCTATGATCATCGAGTCTATTCAGCATTCGTCGTGTCTAAGCTATGATCGTCGAGTCTGTCCCGCATTCGTCGTGTTTGAGCTACGATCGTCGAGTTTGTTTAGCAATCGTCTTGTCTGATCTATGATCGTTGAGTCTGACCGGATCCTTGTGATGAGTTTTTGACATAGCATTCTTTTAAGGTAACTCAGGAAGGGCCAACCTCTTGGAGTGAGTCAAGGGTTATGTTTGTTCCTGAGGCGCTTATCAGAGGGATTTCTTTATTTTGAAGATTATCATCACAGGATGCATTCTTGCTTTGTTGATGGGGCTTTTGTCATCGTTGAGTCTGCACTGCGATGGTTGAGTCTTTTCTACGATCGTTGAGGTAGTTTTGTCTCTTCAGCTCTATGATCATGGACTTCCTTTGATCATGTCTACGATTTTGAGTTTAGCCTTTGGATCTGTTATGGTTAGCACAATCTAGAGCATATATTTTATGGTTGTAGATTTAGCATACCTAGCTCACTTATTAACTTATTAATTCTGGATTCATCTAGAGGTTTTGTAAAAACATCAGTAAGTTGATTTTCAGTAAGGATATATTGTAAAGATATAGTTCCATTTTGCACATGATCCCTAATGAAGTGATACCTTATTTCTATATGCTTAGTCTTAGAATGCATAACAGGATTATGAGTTATTGCTATGGCACTTGTGTTATCACAGTGAATGGGAATGGATTTGAAATCAAACCCATAATCAGCTAGCTAATTTTTCATCCATAGGATCTGAGCACAGCAGCTGCCAGCAGCAATGTATTCAGCTTCTATAGTTGAAGTAGACACTGAGTTTTGCTTTTTGCTAAACTAGGACACAAGTCTGTTTCCTAGAAATTGACAGGTACCACTGGTACTCTTTCTATCTATTTTGCAGGCTGCAAAATCAGCATCTATGTATCTTAATAGTTCAAATGAGGATTCCTTGGGGTACCAAAGCCCCAGGTAAGGTGTACCCTTGAGATACCTGAAAATCCTCTTTACAGCAGATAAGTGAGATTCTTTAGGGTTAGCCTGAAATCTAGCACATATGCATGTTGCAAACATTATGTCTGGTCTACTAGAAGTTAGATATAAAAGAGAGCATATTATACCTCTGTATTGAGTTATATCAATACTTTTACCTTTTCCATCTTTATCAAGTTTGGTTGCAGGAGCAATTGGGGTTTTCATGGGAGAGGTTGATTCCATGTCATACTTCTTGAGTAGGTCTTTGATGTACTTGGCTTGGTTTATGAAGATTCCTTCATCAGTCTGCTTTACTTGCAGTCCAAGGAAGAAATTCAGCTCACCCATCATGCTCATTTCAAACTTGCTCTGCATTAGCTTGGAGAATCTCTTGCATAACTTTTTGTCAGTAGAACCAAAAATAATATCATCAACATATATTTAAACTAATAAGACTTTGTCTTTATGCTTTTTAAGAAATAATGTGGTATCTACTCTACCTCTAGTGAACCCATTTTCAATCAAGAAGTTAGTTAGTGTTTCATACCATGCTCTAGGTGCTTGTTTAAGACCATATAAGGCTTTGTCTAATCTATATACATAATTGGAAAGAGATTGATTGATGAAACCTAGAGGTTGCTCTACATAGACTTCTTCTTAGAGTTCTCCATTTAGGAATGCACTTTTGACATCCATCTGAAGGACTTTGAACTTTATGTGAGCAACAAAGGCAAGAAAGATTCTGATGGCTTCTAGTCTAGCAACAGGAGAAAATGTCTCATCGTAGTCAATGCCTTCTTCTTGAGAGTAGCCCTTTGCCACTAATCTTGCCTTGTTCCTGGTTATAACTCCATCTTCATCCATCTTGTTTCTGAAGACCCACTTGGTTCCAATGACAGGATGACTCTTTGGTCTTGGTACCAATCTCCATACTTTGCTTCGTTCAAATTGGTTGAGTTCTTCCTGCATGGCTTCTATCCAACTGGAGTCTTCCATAGCATCCTCTATTTTCTTTGGTTCCATTTGTGACAGGAAGCTTAGATAAAAGCATTCATTCTGAGTGGCAGCTCTTGTTTTAACTCTAGCACTCGGATCTCCAATGATTAGATCTTGAGTGTGATCTCAGGCCCATCTATTTTCGGTTGGGACATTTGTCCTGATGCCTTCTTGTCTTAAGTCTTCAAGATCTATTTCTTCTTCTTGGTGTGGAGGTTCGTTGTCTTGCATAGACCTCTCTACGATCTCATTTTCTTGCTCAACGATTTCACTAGCTGGCACTACGATCGTAGTGTTGAGCTCAACGACTTCATTCGTAGTGTTTGCATTATCGGTCGTAGTGTCTTGAAGCATTGTATTGTCTAAGTCTATTTCATCAAAGATGATGTGAATCGAGACTTCAACACTCAGTGTCTTCTTGTTGAACACTCTGTAGGCCTTACTGTCTGTGGCATATCCAATAAAGATTCCTTCTTCTGACTTGGGATGAAATTTTGTCAGGTACTACTTTCCATTGTTGAGAATGTAGCATGCACAGCTGAAAACATGAAAGTAGCTGACACTTGGCTTTCTTCCTTTCCACAGTTCGTAGGGCATCTTCTTGATCGTAGAGTGTATCAGTGATCTGTTCTGCGTGTAGCATGCAGTGTTTGATGACTTACGCCTGAAGTATTCAAGCGGATGAACTTGCTTCTTTAGTAGAGTTCTTCCTACTCTATCAAGGTTCTGTTCTTTCTTTCAGCTACTCCATTTTATTGAGGAGTTCGTGGAGCTGAGAAGTTATGACTGATGTCATTTATGCATGCAAAAAGCGGTCCATTTCGAGAAGTCAATTCTCTTCCATGATCACTCCTTATGGCCTTGATTTTCTCCTCCTTTCGTTCATCACCAATTCCCGAACATCTTGATTAATTGGGAACTCGTTTCATCTTTTGAAGTTAAGAAGAATACCCGTGTGAATCTGGTGTAGTCGTCGACTATAACTAGAGAGTATCTTTTTCCTCCAAGACTAGTTGTTGGAATTGGCCCAAATAGATCCCTGTGGAGCAACTGCAGGGGCTTGTCGATAGAGTTGGCAGTTTTGCTCTTAAATGAGCTTCTGGTTTGCTTTCCAATCTGATAGGCATTGCATGGCCTTTCCTTTACGAAGTTGAACTTAGGTAGGCCAGCAACGAGATCTTTTGATGCTAGTTTGGACATGCTTTTGAAGTTTAAGTGGGACAACCGTCTATGCCATAGCCAGCTCATTTCTTCAGATGCTTTTGCCAGAAAACATAGTGTCTCGTCTGAGCTTAGTTGACCAAGATTCACTGTGTAGACATTTCCTTCTCTTGTCCCTGTTAGCTTTACAGCAGATGTCTTCAAATCTCTGACTTGGCATTGGTTGTTGAGGAATGTTACTTGATGACCCTTGTCGCAGAGTTGGCTGATGCGTAGAAGGTTGTGTTGGAGACCTTCCACATATGCTAATTTTTTGAAAGATATTGCACCATTACCAGCAGAGCCGTATCCTCTTGTCTTGCCTGAGCCGTTGTCTCCAAAGATGACTGAGGGACCCTCCTTTTCTATGTAGTTAGATAGAAGGGCTTTGTTCCCTGTCATGTGCCTTGAGCATCCACTATCCAGATACCATGTTGTGATCGTGGAGCTCGTTTCCTGTCAAAACATTGAACCTTCATTTTGGTACCCATATTTGTATGGGTCCTTCTTTGTTAGTGCCTTTGGGGACCCAAATCTGTTTAATCTTGGGTCTCACATGCATGAAATTATAATAACACTTGGAAGCCTTGTGACCATATTTATTGCATATAAAACATCTAGTATGATGCATGCCTGTGTGTGTATGATGATTCATCCTCCATTTGGACTTGTGTGCTTCTTTAGTTGTCCTTCTGTTAAACTGATTCTCATTCTTCCACGTGTCCTTGGATTTCATAAATAGTGATGAGTGTGCCTTACCTCTACTTTACCTTCCTAGTTGATTCGTAGAGTTAGTCTTGTTTGACTCTACGATTCTTCGAGGTTGGTGAGTAGAGGTTAGGTTACTCTTCTCTTTTATGAAGCCCAGGCCAACATGAGATCCTTTACTCCTTTGAGTGTGAATGGAAACAGTAGAACAGGGTTGAACTTGTAAGACCCCAACTTTTATAAATAAAGATCAATTTTCTATAAATATCATTTTTGAATATTATGGAGTAAATTTGATATAATGTTATAATTGTGGGTAATATTTAGAAATTTTGCAAAGTACGCAAGTTGTTATATAATATTCGATTGGTCGAGGGAATATTCGCTTTAACAGGGAATATTCGTAGAAACTATTAATACAATCATTGGTGGACCCTATTAACGGAACTATTGTTTGATTGAGAAAACGACAAAAATACTTTATGAAAATAACGACGGAAATTCTACCGTTAATCTGTTGAAACACTTTCGGTTGTTAAAAGTACGTCTAATGCCAGAGTTGCACAAAGAGTACACCGGTATTGATTATTGATGCTTACGTGAGAAGTCACTCAGTTTTGTTCAATTATTATTACAGTAATTGTTATAAATTTTGCTTATTATTTGGACCCCCACTTACCCATTTTTTAAAAAAGTCGGAGAAAGTTATCTCAGTTTCGTTTTATTTCTTATATATGTGTGAATTATATATATATATATATATATATATATATAAAAAAAGTGATGATGGGAATGGTGGGTGGGGGAGTGTGTGCATGTGTGGGAGGGAGTATTATTGTTAGTATATTATATATATAATAAATGAGTGGATGTGGGTTTGATAGTGATGTTAGTGGAGGAATTTTGGTGGTAGTATTGGTAAGCCTTTGCCGAAAGGCAAAGGTTATATATATATTTATATTTTATAAGTTTTGTTTTATTAGATTTTAAATATAATATATTATATTTTATTGTAAACCAATCTGGACCGTCCGTTTAAAAGTAAATCAATCTGGACCGTTCATGAATTAGTAACTATGCAATCCATTCTTCTATAAATAGAAGTTCATTCCTTCATTATTTCTTATGAATTCACTGAAACTTTAGAGAGAAAAATTATAGAGAAGCTATAGAAAAGTATCATGCTCATTCCCTACTCTTATATTCAGTTTATTTTACGGTAAAGAGTGTTATTTCTTTTGTATTCATGAAGAAAATTTCTGTTATTCCGTTCTTTGTTATTCTGCTGGAATAACCAGTATACGCGGACTACCCTATACTTGGTGACATTCTTCTATTATTCCATCTTTATTATTATTTTATTGGAATATCATGTTCATGCGTTTCGCTTGAGACACAGTTCCGCTTTTATTATTATTACATTGGAATATCACCGTACATGCATTTTTGTAGAAACCCGGTTCCATCTTTATTATTATTCATTGGAATATCCTCACATGCATGCGTTTTACGCGGACTGGTTCTGTCTTTATTATTATTCATTGGAACATCACATTGGTGCAATTTACGCTTGACACAGTTCCGATTACTTATAATTCTGTTGGAATAACTTTATCTATGTAAGTACCGCATGCATGGTGATTTCTTTTGTTATTCCATTCGTTATTATATTCAAATTGGTTAAAGTTTTAACTTCTATACTCCATGAAATTAGTGGAATATCCTTGATATTTGCGCTTCATCCAAAGATCTTTTCATGGAAATATTCTTCCGAGCATTCTTGAATTTTACTCTACAAAGCGAAAGATCATGTTGACAATTTGGACGTTAATAGTTCTGGATAAATTAATTCTTGAACTTGTTTTATTGAATTCTTATATCATTGTTGTGACGCCCCCAAAATTAGGTATACGTCACCCATCTTGGGTCGCCACTTACACGGTACATAAATGCAAATACAACTTACTAATATAACTGTAGGTATAATACGACATAAACCGCGAGTTTGAATACAAATATTGTTTACTAGATATTATACAAACTCGTAAGGAGTCCTCATTACAACTATTATCACACTATTTCACGTATTAGTGAGGACTACTAATGCTATCCTCTCGGACCATTACTCTGCTTCCCGACTCGTCCCAAATATGTTCTCATTTCAAGAAGAAACGGTGAAAGAAAGGGTGAGCTCAACTAGCCCAAAGAAGAAATATTATGACTAAGATAATGCGTAATAAATTATCATTAGCCTTCAACAAGTGTTAAACCGATAAAATACAATAGACAACCGCTTTAACTGCAGCTGAATAAGCAATCCATTAAAAAGTCAAGTAGAGAATAAAGTCTACTATATTTTAGGTTTTAAAAGGTTTTCATCAATTTTTTATCACGAGACTCACTTTTAATAAATAAACCACCACATCTAATCATCCTGTATACCTGGTCAAGGATTTTCATCAAATTATCAATGGTCATGACTATACCGAATCACCCCCGGTCATAATCATACCAAAACTATCCATCATCGCATTACAGGCCACTGAGGACTTTTGTCACATCATTTATATCAAGTAATGATTATACCGAATGATCCCTGGTCATAATCATACTAAGTTCATCTATGCACGTATGCCAAAGATAACATAATATAACATGAGGATGATGACAATGACATAGTAATTCAATAAAACAAGTTCAAGAATTATTTAATCCATGAATTATTAACGTCCAAATTGTCAACATGATACTGTTTCGTAGAGTAAAATTCAAGAATGATCAGAAGAATATTTCCATGAAAAGATACTGGATGAAACGCAAATATCAAGGATATTCTACTAATTTCATGGAGTATAGAAGTCAAAGTTTTAACTAACCGGGTATAATAAAGAATGGAATAACAAAAGAAATCACCATGCATGCGGTAGATTGTGATGACAGTGTTATTCCAATGTAATAATAATAATCTAACCAAAGTCGTGAAATTCACACCGACAAAGATGTTCCAACAGTAATAATAAAGATGGAACCGGATCCGTAAAACACATGAGATAGGATATTCCAACAGTAATGATAAAGATTTTAACCAGTCCGGTGTAAAACACACGCATGTGATGTTCCAATGTAATAATAAAAAGCGGAACTGTGTCCTGTAAAACACATGCATGGATGTTCCAAATGTAATAATAGAAGAATGTCACCAAGTATAGGGTAAATCACAGATACAAAGTTATTCCAATGTAATAATAAGCAATGGAATAACATAAGGATTTCACCAAGTATAGGTATGCCACGATACAAAGTTATGTATAGGGTATGCCACTTTTACAAAGTTATTCCAATGTAATAATAATGAATGGAATAATGTGTTCTCTTCAAGAAGAAAGAATAACACCCTCACCGTAAAAAGAACCTGAATATAGAAGTAGTGAAGTAGCGGAATACTCTTCTTCTTTCTATAATTTTCTCTATATAGCTTTCTTTCTATAATTTCTCTCTCTGAGTTTCAATGAATTCGTAAGAAAATAATGAAGGAATGAGCTTCTATTTATAGGAAAATGGAATGCATAAGAACTAATCCATGAACGGTCCAGATTGATTTACTTTAATCGACGGTCCATATTTAAAGAAAAATCTTTTAAATAAAATATAATATATTCTATTTATATAAAAACATTTTACTATGCAAACACTATGCAATACTATGCAAAACACTATGCAAAACACTATGCAACACTATGCATAATAAAATATAATATATTCTATTTATAGAATAACTTTAATAAAGTATTCTATTTTATATAAAAGATGTTTCGCTTTTATTACGTTAATAATACTGAATAAAATAAAACGTCATTATCGCTATAATAATTCATATTATTAATCGACAATAATGGAATCAAACTGAGTGACTTCTCACATAAGCATCAATAATCAATACCGTGTGCTACTATGCAACCACACTTATTACTGTACTTTTACTACCGAGTAGTTCAACAAGAACCACTAGTAAAACTTCCGCCATTATTTCAATAAAATATTTTTGTCGCTTTCTCAATCCGATAATAATTACATTATGGGGTCCACCAATGATTGAGTAGTTATACGAATATTCCTTGCTAAACCGAATATTCCCCACCAATCGAATATAATATAACCACTTGCATACTTTGCAAAATTTATAAATACTACCCACAACTATAATATTATCTCAAATTCACACCATAATATTAAAAAATTATTTTGACAAAATTTAAATCTTTATTGATAAAATCTGGGGTCTCACAATCTCCCTCCTTATGGAATTTTGCCTCAAAATTAGAAGGGTACGACTGATATGATAAAGAGGTCGTGGATACCTTGAATACCTTTATCGTTGAAAACATTAAATTCATTTTTGCAATCCTACCAAAGATATTCATTAACAATTCATCTTTGCACTACAGCCAAAGATATACAATCAGAAACCAATAATACTAAGACTCACTTAATAGTATCACAACCATGAATTATCCATGCACTCTTGGCTAAGGATATTCGTGTTTTCAATTACTGGCCATGATTATACCGAATAATCCGTGGTCATAATCATACCAAGTCTATCTATGCACTACTACCAAAGATGACTTTACCACATCCATGGATTAATATTTCATTCACGAGACTCACCAATAATTAATCCATATCATCGAATCATCCACCGCACTACGTGCCAAGGATATTCATTAGTATCACGACCATGAATTATCCATGCACTACTACCAAAGATAATCGTGTATTCATTAGTATCACGACCACAAATTATCCATGCACTACTACCAAAGATAATTGTGTATTCATTAAGATATCACGACCACAAATTATCCATGCACTACTGACCAAAGATAATTGTATATTCATTAGTATCACGACCACAAATTATCCATGCACTACTACCAAAGATAATTGTGTATTCATTAAGATCACGACCACAAATTATCCATGCACTACTACCAAAGATAATTGTGTATTCATTAATATCACGATCACGAATTATCCATGCACTACTACCAAAGATAATTGTGTATTCATTAAGTATCACGACCACAAATTATCCATGCACTACTACCAAAGATAATTGTGTATTCATTAAGTATCACGACCACGAATTATCCATGCACTACTACCAAAGATAATTGTGTATTCATTAGTATCACGACCACAAATTATCCATGCACTACTACCAAAGATAATTGTGTATTCAATTACTGAGTTATGATTATACCGAATAATCCGTGGTCATAATCATACCAAGTCCATCTACAAAGTGCCACGTATGACTTTCAACATAATATAAGCATGAGGATAATGATATAAAGAATCAATCAAATGAGATAAAGGATAAATATTAAACATTTATAATATAATTTATCCAGATTCAAGAATATCCCCATGTTTTCAATCACTTAATAATCTCATAATCTAATATCATTAATATTATAACAATATTTTAATCACTTCTTAAATTTATAAATAATTTATCTTAATTGTTTACGCTTTACCATATAATGCATTTAATCATTCAAAATGCCATACTCATAAAATATCATCACCAATTATCAAATCCTCATCAAAAAATATGCATATACTCTATATAGGATTCTCTAGCCATAAAATCCTATTTTCAACTTTGTTACTTCACATAACATATTTAACTCATATGTTCAGTAATTAAACTATTTTCATGAAAAATACCAAATCAGTCCCAAAAATATTTCTTTTCTGGAATTTAGCATAATATAGTCCCATAATGAAAATATATTTTTCTCGAATTTTTAAAATTCATTTACTATTTTTAAAAATCAATTTCTAATTAATTCTTTAAGAAATTAGCTACCTCAAGTTTAACTCCAAAATTCCCAAATCTTGGCAGGACCTTACACATGTTAACGTGAGCTTCTAGTTTAAATTTCATGGTCATCGAGTTATAGAACTCGTTATAGCGTTTTTTTAAAAACCTAAATATTGAAATAGTCATAACTTGCTCATTTTAAGTCAGAATGAGCTCATTTTTGGACAGGAGGTACTTTATACCATATACCTTCATGTCCCAAAAGGCCAGAATTTTTCTCATAATTTAAGTGGCCGAAATAGCCCCTTAAAGTTTCTGGGCAGTAGCATTTTCGAAATTTACAGCTTTGGCCTCCTTTGCTAAAATCAGTCCACACAAAATCTACAACACCTTTTCCAGTAATTCCACTTGGATTAGTTAGGTAACTCATAGATCTAACTCTAGGACTTGACCACACTCAAAATTCAAAATATAATAGGAGATAGGGTCAATTGAATTTCATGTTACGCTTTTCACCAAAATCGATTTTCAACTCTTTGTGATTTCTAAGAAACTTTCATGTTTTCACATACTAACCAACATAACTCATTATAACACTTACTAATACCACGATACCCATGATTTTCATTAGTCCAATGCTTTTATTATGACTTTCATCATAATCCACGTAAATGATCCTTTTAGTTGAAGAAATATTTGAGGGTTTAAGAAATGGGTTTTTGTCTTTGGGGTCAATACAAAATTCGATTTCACGCTCTAAGTAGGCTAAGAAGTCTTCAAGAATACGCCAGAAATTTATTAATAATAGAAATATCATTCAAAATCGTGACTCTCATCCAAGACTTGGATAGTACGTCACATTGATACCAACTGTGACTTCTATCCCTTAACCTAGATAGCACCTCACAATGATACCTATAAACTTGCCATCTTCATTCACGATGTTGCCTACAGAAAGTCTGGCTTCAATGCATTCCACACAAGGAAGTCAACAACGAAAGGTTCGGGGCTCTTTACTTATGGCTTGATATGACAATGATTAATTTTAGGGTTTGGTTACTTTGAATTCGTGTAACAGGGTTGTTATAAATATAAAAGCTAACAACCTTACGAAAAGCATGATGAGTAGTTAACCAATTGATTCCTAAAATCAAAGGCAAGTATTTTCAAAGAGATAAGATTGACAGGTAACGTGAAAGTTTCGATTTGAATCAACAAGATTTATAAACAGTGGAGGTAACGAAGGTTTCTCCCAACTAAGTTTAAACAGATAAATCAAAGTCCAATTTCTCTGGAGTCAAATTTAAACGTTGAACGCAAGCAAGAGAGATAAAATAATAGGTTGAACCGGTATCGAATACGATATAGACTTCGCAAGAGCTTATGATTAACTTACCCGTGATAATTTTATTCAGGTTCCTCGTCACGAGAAAAAAAACGCTCTCTCTTAAACTACCGGCTTTGGCTTGTCTGGGACATCCTTTGGCATCACTATCTCAACTGGACTTGACTTCACCATACGACAAAATCGAGCTAAGTGACCTTCTCTTCCGCAATTAAAACACGCTTTGGATTGCTGCGTACAGTTTGGATGGATGTGTCCCTCCTGTCCGCATTTGAAACATACGACCGGTGGTCGTTCTTCTTCCTTTGAAACGGGTGCTGATGCCGACATCTTCACGTCATTGTTGAACCCTCTCTTCTTGAAATGTCCATTCTTATTATCTTGGCCATGATTACCAATTCTAAATGGTTACCATTCTTGACATGATAATTTCCCCACGATGGTTATCATTGTTCGATGACCGCTACCACCGCAATGATGATTATTATCGTGTTGTTGCTCATTACCTTTTGGTTGAGCTGACTCAACGGTCTCATGTGCTTCATTGCTTATCTCAATATTTTCAGATGTCATTTTCAAATACTGCCACCAAACATGGGTTAAATAACATATCACATATTATCCCTATACTCTGACCGACCAAATAAATACCACATAAACTTAGGTAGGTCATACTAGCGAAGGAATTCCCCGTCTCTCCCCTCCTAGTTCTTGTCTCACATCTTAGCCAGGATCATATCCTAAGCTCGATACCAACCGCGACGCGCCCCAAAATTAGGTATACGCCACCCATCTTGGGTCGCCACTTACACGGTACATAAATTCAAATACAACTTACTAATATAACTGTCGTGTACAATACGACATAAACTGTGAGTTTGAATACAAATATTGTCTACTAGATATTATACAAACTCAAAAGGAGTCCTCATTACAACTATTATCACACTATTTCACAGAATAGTGAGGACTACTAATGCTATCCTCTGGACCATTACTCCGTTCCCCGACTCAAGTCCCCAAATATGTTCTCATTTCACAAGAGAAAAAGTGAAAGAAAGGGTGAGCTCAACTAGCCCAAAGAAGAAATATTATGACTAAGATAATGCGTAATAAATTATCATTAGCCTTCAACAAAGTTGTTAAACCGATAAAATACAATAGACAAACCGCTTTCACTGCGATGAATAAGCAATCCATTAAAAAAGTCAAGTAGAGAATAAAGTCTACTATCTTTTAGGTTTTAAAAGGTTTTCATCAATTTTTTATCACGAGACTCAAATTTTAATAAATAAACCACCACATCTAATCATCCCTATACCACTTGGCCAAGGATTTTCATCAAATTATCAATGGTCATGACTATACCGAATCACCCCTCGGTCATAATCATACCAAAAACTATCCATCATCGCATTACACAAATACCGAGGACTTTTGTCACATCATTTATATCAAGTAATGATTATACCGAATGATCCTCGTCATAATCATACTAAGTTCATCTATGCACGTAAGCCAAAGATAACATAATATAACATGAGGATGATGACAATGACATAGTAATTCAATAAAACAAGTTCAAGAATTATTTAATCCATGAATTATTAACGTCCAAATTGTCAACATGATCTACTGCTTTCAGAGTAAAATTCAAGAATGATCGTAAGAATATTTCCATGAAAAGATATCGGATGAAACGCAAATATCAAGGATATTCTACTAATTTCATGGAGTATAGAAGTCAAAGTTTTAACCAACCGGGTATAATAAAGAATGGAATAACAAAAGAAATCACCATGCATGCGGTATTGCAGATGATGTGTTATTCCAATGTAATAATAATAACGGAACCAGTCGTGAAATTCACACCCGATGTGATGTTCCAATGTAATAATAAAGATGGAACTGCATCCTGTAAAACACACGTATAGGATTTTCCAACAGAATGATAAAGACGGAACCAGTCCTGTAAAACACACGGCATGTGATGTTCCAACAGTAATAATAAAATCGGAACCAGTCCTGTAAAACACACATGCATGTGATGTTCCAAATGTAATAATAGAAGAATGTCACCAAGTATAGGGTAAATCACAGACATGTTTATTCCAATGTAATAATAAGCAATGGAATAACATAAGGATTTCACCAAGTATAGGGTATGCCATGATATATAGGTTATGTATAGGGTATGCCACTTTTACAAAGTTATTCCAATGTAATAATAATGAATGGAATAATGTAAGTTCTCTTCAAGAAGAAAGAATAACACCCCTTACCGTAAAAAGAACTGAATATAGAAGTAGTGAAGTAGCGAATACTCTTCTTCTTTCTATAATTTTCTCTATAGCTTCTTTCTATAATTTCTCTCTCTAGTTTCAATGAATTCGTAAGAAAATAATGAAGGAATGAGCTTCTATTTATAGGAAAATGGAATGCATAAGAATTAATCCATGAACGGTCCAGATTGATTTACTTTAATCGACGGTCCATATTTAAAGAAAAATCTTTTAAATAAAATATAATATATTCTATTTATATAAAAACATTTTACTATGCAAACACTATGCAATACTATGCAAAACACTATGCAAAAACACTATGCAACACTATGCATAATAAAATATAATATATTCTATTTATAGAATAACTTTAATAAAGTATTCTATTTTATATAAAAGATGTTTCGCTTTTATTACGTTAATAATACTTAATAAAACAAAACGTCATTATCGCTATAATAATTCATATTATTAATCGACAATAATGGAATCAAACCGAGTGACTTCTCACATAAGCATCAATAATCAATACCGTAAAGCTACTATGCAACCACACTTATTATCGTATTTTTACTACCGAGTAGTTCAACAAGAACTACCAGAAAACTTCCGCCGTTATTTCAATAAAATATTTTTGTCGTTTTCTCAATCCGATAATAATTTCGTTAGGGTCCACCAATGATTGAGTCGTTGTACGAATATTCCCTGCTAAACCGAATATTCCCCGACCAATCGAATATAATATAACCACTTGCATACTTTGCAAAATTTATAAATACTACCCACAACTATAATATTATCTCAAATTCACACCATAATATTATAAAATTATTTTGACAAAATTTAAATCTTTATTGATAAAATCTGGGGTCTCACAATTGTCATCATCCTCATGTTTATATTATGTTGAAAGTCATATGTGGCCTGTAGTGCATAGATAGACTTGGTATGATTATGACAAGGGATTATTCGGTGTAATCATGACCGTAATGTTACGAATGATGTGGAAAAAATCCTCATAGGCCTGTAGTGCATTGATGGACAGTTGTTGGCATGATCATGACCATTAATGAATACACAAATATTCTTGGCCCGTAGTGTATAGATAAATGTGGTCGTGATACTAAAGAATATCCTTGGTCGTAGTGCAGGGGTGATTAATGATGTGGATTATTTATTGTCGAGTCCCAACGAATAAAAGTGATGAAAACCTTTTAAATCATAAAAGATAGTAGATTTTATTCTCTACTTGACTCTTTTAATGGATTGCTTGTTCACCGCAGCTTAAACTTGATATTTATTATATTTTATCGCTTTAACATCACAAGAAGACTAACGATAAATTATTCTCGCATTATCTTAGTCATAATATTTCACCGGGCTAATTGAGCTCACCCTTTCTTTCACCGCTTCTCTTCGTGAAATGAGAATATAGCTGGGACGAGTAGGGGAACGGAGTGATGGACCAGATGATAGTATTAGTAGTCCTCACTATTCTGTGAAATAGTGTGATAATGATTGTAATAAGGACTCCATTAAGTTTGTATACTCTCTAGATAACAGTATTTGTATTCAAACTCACAGCATATGTTTTGTCGTATTTTACACGACCGTCAGATAATTAAGTTGTATTTGAATTTTGTACCATGTATCCGACGCACCCAAGATGGGTGATGTATACCCAATTTTGGGGCGCCACAACAGTTGGTATCGAAGCTTAGGATACGATCCCCGCTAAGATGTGAGACTAAAACTAGAGGGAGAGACGGGAATTCCTTCGCTAGTATGACCTACCTAAGTTTTTTGGTATTTAATTGGCTCACGTGATATATAGGATAATATGTTACATGTTAATTAACATTTTGTTTTGTGGCAAGATTCTAAAAATGACATCCGAGAATGTTGAGAATAAGCAATGGAGCACAAAGCACCATTGATACACCACATATCAATAATCGTGATAATGTGCATCGTGAAGGCGACAATCCTCATTCAAACAACAACACCGACCAAATAATGAATGATGGAATGTTCAGAGGCTTTATGCAATTCATGCAACAAAGAAAGTAGAAATACTCCTATCCAAAATGTAGGTGGAAACACTGAAACTCTCTGACGGTCACCGCTAAATAGTTCAAGGAGCCGGGACCACCGGAGTTTATTGGAGAGCCAAAACCACTTAAGGCGGAAGCATGGATAAAGTAGATCACCAAGATATTTGATGTCTTGGGATGCTCCGAGGAGCAAAAGGTTCCCTTTGCCTCCTTTATGTTGCGAGGAGAGCCAGATTACTGGTGGGAATCAATAAAGCGTACTCAACCTACCGCACCGAAAATGTCTTGGGAGAAGTTCCAAGAGCTGTTTAACGACAAATACTTTCCCAAAAGTATTCGTCACATGAAGGAGGTGGAGTTTATCAAGTTGGAACAAAACAATATGACCGTGACGCAATACGAGGCTAAATTTGTGGAGTTATACCGGTTTGCATCCCACTTGGTGGATAATGAAGAGAGAATGACACAGATGTTTTTAAGAGGTTTAAAGTCGGAGATACGCCAACATCTTATTTCTCATAAACCGTGTTTGTATTCGATGTTGTAAATAGGGCTCGCTTAGTAGAGCGCGATAACGAGTCAACGCAACCAAAAGAGAGCAAATTTAAAAAATGATAATACCAATGAGAGCAAATGATCGAGCTATGACAACAAGCGTGGAGGAATCAATGTGCCAAAAGTGGTAACCACTTCTGGTGGTAATCGTACAAAAACAATAAGAATGGACATTTCAAGAAGAGGAGATTCAACAATGATGGAAAGACGCCAAGACTAAAGACCCATTGTTAAGGAAGGAGAACGACCACCTATCATATGCTTCAAATGCGAGGGGAGGGACACATCACCAAAATCGCGATGCCATCCAAAGCATGTTATAATTGTGGAAGAGAAGGTCACTTAGCCCGATTTTGTCATTCACCAAGATAAGTTCAAATAGGATGGAGGCACCAAAGGTCGTCCCAAAAAGTCAAAGCCGGTGGTGCAAGGGAGAGCGTTTGTTGTGACCTCCCAGAAAGCAAGGAACCCGAATGAGGTCATCACGGGTAAGCTTATCATAAACTCTAGCAAAGTCTATACCTTATTTGATACCGGTTCTACCCATTCTTTTATTTCTCCTACTTGCACTCAACAATTAAATTTGACTCCGAGAAATTAGACTTTGACTTATCTGTGAAAACTCCATTGGGAGAAACCTTCATTACATCCACTGTTTATAAGTCTTGTTTGGTTCAAATCGGTACCCTCATATTACCTGTCGATCTTATTTCATTGAAAATACTTGCATTTGACGTGATTCTAGGGATTGATTGGTTAACTACTTATCATGCAAAAATTGATTGTTTTTGTAAGGATGTTAGTTTTCATATTCCAAATCAACCTATTATACGAATTCAAGCAACCAAACCATTAAAATCAATAACGATCATTTCAAGCCATAAAGCTATTCGTTTATTGAAAAATGGATGTCAAGCTTTCTTAGCTCATGTCACAGATCTAAACAAAAATACGTCAGCTTTGAATGATATTTATGTTGTTAATAAATTTCCGACGATTCCCCAAGAACTTCCCCGCCTACCCCAGAGCGTGAAATTGAATTTTGTATCGACCTCAACCCAGATAAAACCCATTTCCAAAGCCCCATATCGAATGGCTCTTATCAACTTCGTGAGTTAAAGACCCAACCGCAGGAATTGTTAGACATTGGCTTTATTCATCCTAGTACTTCTCCTGGGGTGCTTCGCTTTGTTCGTGAAGAAGAAAGATGGAAGTATGCGACTTTGTATTGATTATCTGGAGTCAAATCATGTCACCATCAAAAATAGGTACCCATTACCACGTATTGATGACCGTTTCGATCACCAGTAAGGAGCCAAATTCTTTTCAAAGATCGATCTTCGCTCCGGATATCACCAATTGAAGATTATAACCGATGACATTCCAAAGACGGCTTTTCGTAACTCCCAGACGGGCATTATGAATTCCTAGTCATGTCCTTTAGATCGACTAATGCTCCCGCCGCCTTCATGGATATGATGAACCGAGTATTCAAGGAATATTTGGATCACTTTGTGGTCGCCTTTATTGATGACATCCTTATTTATTCCAAAAGCCGTGAAGATCATGAGCAATACTTGAGGTCGACACTCCAAAAGCTTCGTGAATATAAGCTTTATGCTAAGTTGAAGAAATGCGAGTTCGGCTTGAAGAAGTAGCATTCCTTGGGCACGTGGTATCAAGTCATGGAATATCCGCTGACCCAAAGAAAGATCAAGAAGCTATTCAAAGTCGGGAGCAACCTAAATCAAATGATCAAGTACGTAGCTTTCTCGGTTTAGCTGGTTATTATCGGAGATTCGTGGAAGGATTTTCTCGAATCGCTACTCCATTAACTCAAATTGACTTTTAAAGATACAAAGTTCGGTTGACCGAAGAATGTGAGAAGAGTTTTTAAGAACTCAAGAGAAGACTCATTTCAAAGACTGCTCGACAATACCATCCGCCTCGAGAGGATTTGTCATCTACAAAGATGCTTCTTGAAGCAAAGGGTTGGGATGTGTTCTCATGCAACATGGGAAAGTCATAGTCTATGCCTCACGATAACTCAAAGAATATAAGAGGAATTATCCTACTCATGATCTAGAGTTGGCAAATGTTGTTTTCACACTTAAAATTTAGAGGCATTACTTGTATGGGGAGAAAGTGGAGATCTTTACGGATCATAAAAGCCTCAAATATTTCTTCACTCAAAAGGAACTCAACATGCGACAAACGACGCTGGCTTGAATTGTTGAAAGATTATGATCATACCATCCAATACCATCCTCGAAAAGCGAATGTGGTAGCCGACGATCGAGAGTAAAGATCATATGCAAGTGCGAATGCGATATTGTCAACGCAAAGGCCCATTTTGTGTGACTTGCAAAGGATGGAGATAGAGTTAAAGACTCCAGGGACCCATGTGATAATGGAAAATATACAAGTAGAACCGACTTTAATTGATAAAGTTAAAGCTGCTCAAGCTACAGACCTGGAGCTGATGCGTATGAGGAAGAAAGTGAAAGAAGGTGCTATGACGGAAGCAAGAATCGAGGAAGAAGGAATACTTCAAGTCAATTCCAGACTTTGTGTTCCTAACGACCCTGATTTAAAGTATGAAATCATGATGGAGGCGCACAACACACCGTTTGCAATCCATCCTGGGAGTACCAAAATGTATCGGGATCTTCGTCATACATTTTGGTGGAGCAATATGAAGAGAGAGATAGCGTTGTTTATCTTAAGGTGTCTAACTTGTCAACGAAGTTAAAGCGAGCATCAAGTACCAAAAGGTCCATCAGAACCACTTGAAATTCCGTAATGGAAGTGGGAGCACATTACCATAGATTTCAAGCACGGCCTTCCTAAGGTTTCTCAAGGTATAGATGCGATTTGGGCCATTGTTGATAGATCGACCAAGTCCGCTTCATTTCTTACCAATACGAGAAACTTATACACTTGAACGCCTTGCTCAGATGTACATACATAAACGAAATTGTAAGATCGCATGCATGGTATGCCAAGATCCATAGTTTCGATCGAGACCCAAGATTCACTTCACGATTTTGGGTTAGTTTGCAAAAAGCTATGGGCACAGATTTACGATTTAGCTCGATATATCATCCTCAGACGGACGGACAGTCGGAGAGGACTATTCAAACTCTTGAAGATCTATTAAAACTCTGTGTCCTTGATTTCAAGGGAAGTTGGGACAAGTTCTTACCATCGGTGGAGTTTTCCTATAACAACAGCTTATCAAGCAAGTATTTGCATGGCTCCATTCGAGCGCCAGGGAAGGAAGTGTCGCTCTCTAGATATCTTTGGGATGAGGTAGGGAGAAGCAATGTTGTTGGGACCGGAGTTGGTACGTATGACTACGTAAAAGATTCAAACGATCCGACAACGATATAAAACCTCACAAGATCAACAAAAGAGTTATGTTGATCTTCATCGAAAGGACGGGAATTCGATATAGAGATCATGTGTTGTTACGTGTTGCTCCATGGAAAGGAGTTACGAGATTTGGAAAGAGAGAGAAAGCTCAATCCTCGATTCATCTACCCATTTTAATCCTCGATCGAGTAGGAACCGTGGCCTATAGACTCGCTTTTACCGCCAAGTATGTCTCGTGTTCATAACATTTTTCACATATCCATGTTACGTAAATATGTGAAAGACCCGAACCACATTATCGAAGTTAGAACCGAATTTAAATAGCGGAATATTTGACGTATGAAGAGGTTCCCTGCTCAAATCTTGATAAGAAGGAACATATTCTACGCCCCAAGGTTATACCTCAAGTCAAAGTTTTATGGAGAAACCACGATGTCGAGGAAATGACTTGGGAGTTAGAATCAAATCAAATCAAGGTATCCTTACCTCTTCGACATACAAGTACGCATTCTAATTTCGAGGGCAAAATTTCATAAGAAGGGGAGGTTGTAAGACCCCAACTTTTATAAATAAAGATGAATTTTCTATAAATATCATTTTTGAATATTATGGAGTAAATTTGATACAATGTTATAATTGTGGGTAATATTTAGAAATTTTACAAAGTACGCAAGTTTTTATATAATATTCGATTGGTCGGGGAATATTCATTTTAACAAGGAATATTCGTACAACGGCACAATCATTGGTGGACCCCACAATGGAATTATTGTCGGATTGAGAAAACGATAAAAATACTTTTATGAAAATAACTATGGAAGTTTTACTGTTAACTATTGAAACACCCGGTGTTAAAAAAGTACAAGAATACGCCAGTAGTCGCACAAAGAGCACACCAGATTGATTATCGATGCTTACGTGAGAAGTCACTCGCTTTTGTTCAATTATTATTATGAAGAATTGTTATAAATTTTATTTATTATTTGACCCCCCACTTACCCATTTTTAAAAAAGTTAGAGAAAGTTATCTCATTTTCGCTTTTATTTCTTATATATGTGTGAATTATATATATATATATATATATATATATATATATATATATATATAAGAAAAGTGATGATGGGAATGGTGGGTGGGGGAGTGTGTGCATGTGGGAGGAGTATTATTGTTAGTATATTATATATATATATAAATGAGTGGATGTGGGTTTGATAGTGATGTTAGTGGATGAATTTTGGTGGTAGTATTATAAGCCTTTTAATTTAAAGGCAAAGGTTATATATATATTTATATTTTATAAGTTTTGTTTTATTAGATTTTAAATATAATATATTATATTTTATTGAAACCAATCTGACCGTCTGCTTAAAAGTAAATCAATCTGGACCGCTCATGAATTAGTTAATATACGCATCCATTCTTCTATAAATAAAAGCTCATTCCTTCATTATTTCTTACTTAATTCATTGAAACTCTGTAGAGAGAAAATTATAGAGAAGCTATAGAAAAGTATCCTCGCTCATTTCCTACTCTTATATTCAGCTTATTTTACTTGAAGGAGTGTTATTTCTTTTGTATTCATGAAGAGAATTTCATTATTCCATTCTTTGTTATTCTCACTGAATAACCAAGATAATGCGACTACCCTATACTTGGTGACATTCTTCTATTATTCCATCTTTATTATTATTCTGTTGAATATCCTCGTCTACGTCGCTTTTACGCCGACTCGGTTCCGCTCTTTTTATTATTATTCTGTTGAATATTCCGTCGTGCTTTTACGCCGGACCGGTTCCATCTTTATTATTATTCTCGCTGAATATCCCGTCATGCGCTTTTACACCGGACCGGTTTATCTTTTTATTATTATTCTGTTGAACATCCTATCTGTCATGCAAATTTCACCGACCGTTTCATTATTATTATTATTCTCGTTGAATAACTCGCCTATGCCAAGTACCGCATGCACGGTGATTTCTTTTGTTATTCCATTCGTTATTATATTCAATTTTGTTAAAGTTTTGACTTCTATACTCCATGAAATTAGTGGAATATCCTCGATATTTGCGCTTCATCCAAAGATCTTTTCATGGAAATATTCTTCCGAGCATTCTTGAATTTTACTCTCTACAAAGAAGTATCATGTTGACAATTTGGACGTTAATAGTTCCTGGATAAATTAATTCAAACTTGTTTTATCGAATTCTTATATCATTGTCATCATCTTCGTGTTTATATTATGTTGAAAGTCATCGGTGGCCTGTAGTGCATAGATGGACTTGGTATGATTATGACCAGGGATTATTCGGTGTAATCATTACCGTAATGTTACGAATGATGTGAAAAAAGTCCTCATAGGCCTGTAGTGCATTGATGGACAGTTGTTGGCATTATCATGACCATTAATGAATACACAAATATTCTTGGCCCGTAGTGCATGGATAATTGTGGTCGTGATACTAAAGAATATCCTTGGTCGTAGTGTAGGGGTGATTAATGATGTTGATTATTTATTAAACTGAGTCCCAGCGATAAAAGTGATGAAAAACCTTTTAAATCATAAAAGATAGTAGATATTATTCTCTAGTTTAATGGATTGCTTGTTCCGCTGCAGTTAAACTTGATATTTATTATATTTTATCGCTTTAACATCATTGAGACTAACGATAAATTATTCTGCATTATCTTAGTCATAATATTTCTTACTGGGCTAGTTGAGCTCACCCTTTCTTTCATTGTTCTCTTCAGGAAATGATAATATAGCTGGGACGAGTCGGAGAACGGAGTGATGGACCAGATGATAGTATTAGAAGTCCTTACTATTCTGTGAAATAGTGTGATAATGATTGTAATGAGGACTCCATTGAGTTTGTATACTCTCTAGATGACAGTATTAGTATTCATACTCACAGTATATGTTTTATCGTATTTTACACAACTGTTGTATAATTAAGTTGTATTTGAATTTTGTACCATGTATCTGACGACCCAAGATGGGTGATGTATACCTAATTTTGGGGGCCACAGAACTGGTTCTTCCTTCTGTGAGGATTTCACAAAGGTAATGCTTCTACTAAAACTTGAGGCATTACTAGTGCTAATTTCCTTTGTCTTTTCCACACATGGCTTTGAGATGGATTCCCCAAAGCCTAAGCATGTTCTGTCGAATGTACTTCTCTGACTAGAGAGCAGGGAGTCCATAGATGATGAAGATTTTTTCCATGTAGAGATAGTCTTTTCTAGTTCCTCAATTTTAGAGGTTAGATTAGACTCTCTTTGTGCATTGAGTTTATTTGTCTATTTTAAGATCTCATTCTCAGCCTCAAGCTTGAAGAGAAGGTTAGTACTTAGAAGGGCTGTTTCAAGCTCTTCTTGAACTTTCTTCTTCTCCTCTTGAAGAAGTGAATGATCCTTAGACAAAACTCTGAACCACTTCATGTATTGATGTAGATCAGTGGTTATGCCATGTAGTGCAGTTCTTAAATCATTTATGTCTACATCAGGTGAGTTGAAGTCAAATACCTCATCGAGACTTACATCATGTATGTTGAAATTTTGTTTGTCCTTTGCATGTTTGGCCATTAGGTATAGATTAGCCATTTTTGGTTCTTCATCATCTCCGGAGTCAGGATTGCAGTCATTGTTTGAATCACTCCACGATCCTCCAGCTACCAGGCCTTTGTCTATCTTCTGAGGCCTTTTGTTGCCTTTGTATTCCTTTTTTGCATGTGATTTCTTCTTTAGTTCTTCTCTGAGAGGTTTGTTGCAGTTGGCAATGAAGTGGTCAGGCTTCTTGCAGTTATAGCATAGATCATTCATTTGCACCTGACTGCTGTAATTGTTGACCTTCTTTGGCTTGCTGGTTTTGCCTTGACGCATGAACCTTCTTAGTTTTTTTACCAGCATAGCAAGTTCTTCATCATCGTCCTCATCATAATCAGAGTCAATCTCAGTGTTAACCTTTGATGCACCTTCAGTTGCCTTGAGAGCAACACTCTTATCTTTCCTTCTTCCTTCTGATAGGGTTTTAGCTCGCCGAGTCACTCCAGTTAAGATGTCGAGAGATTGCCATATAGATGTTGAATCGCTATCTCGTGAAGATTCTTTGACTCTTTATAGCAATGGTTTTGGCATCCCACCGCTTTGGGTAGGGCTCTCATGAACTTTATGATCGGATCTTTGTTAGGATAGATCTTCCCATATGCTCGTAGAGAGTTGAAGCGTAATGTTGAATCTCTCATAGGTGGCGATTCGCTTTCTCCTCGAACACGAGCAAACATCTCATACTTGTTGTGTCGAGAGTGATTGTTTGTTTTCTCTAACTTCTTCTGGCCTTCGTGTGCATGATTAGCGCGTGCTTCCCAAACCTCCTTAGCGCTTTTATTGTTGACAACGCTTTCGAACAGATCGCCTTCTAAGGATTGGAACAGGATGTTCTTGGCCTTTTTTGTCAAGTTGATGCCTCTCTTCTCGTTGTCTGTCCACTCTTCTTTAACTTTGATTTGTATTCTGTTTGGATCGTCAGTGGTTGGTGCAAGCTTTATTGGAACATAGGGCCCATTCTGAACGGTCTCAAATAGATCTTCATCTATTGAGCCCATGTATGCTTGCATCCTGACTTTCTAGTTTACAAATTTATCCTTGTTGCACATTGGTGGCTTGCTGCCTCCTCCAGTCCTAGATTCGCTTAGTACGTGTGCTATTGGATTTACTAAAGCTTGTAAGTTGTTTAATAAAACCTGCTTTGATACCAATTGTTAGTTCTTAGTTGGCACAATAGTTATCTAGAAGAGGGGGTCGAATAGATATTTAAAAAATCCTTTTCATTTTAAACTTGTTCGTTGATGATGATTAAAACTTAGCGAAATTAATGTTTGTTTTAATCTCCTTTACGAAGTAGTGGAGTTATGATAGTGAGGCAGTTATAGCAGTTATGGCAGATATAGCAGTTATCTTATGAAAGTAAAAGACACATTGTTTTAAGTGGTTCAGAGCACTTAAAGCTCCTAGTCCACTCTTCTACTCCTCGAGTAGAAAATCCACTAAGGATGTCTTTTACAACTTCTGAATCACATAGATTCTTTCTGCACAAAGCCAGCCTAGAACTTCTTAGTTCACTCTTGAACTCTTCAAGTCCAGCAGACTTGGCTCTCTTACAGTTCACTTAGAACTCTTCAAGTCCAGCAGACTTGGTACTCTTCTTCAGTTGATTGGTAGATGTTGAGTTCTTGATGGTTGCTACTCAGTTGCTGTTTAAGCACTTGTTCGAAAGAACTGAGTAGCTAAGCAAGCTTTTTGTTTCTCAGATCGTAGAGTTGAGCTTTGAGAGTTGTTCACGTTGTTTGTTCAATGCTTGCTTATTTCTCTCATCTACTTGATTTGCATATATGTGATCTTCAAAACTATCCGTTGGATCCATCCGTTGAAGCATTAAATGCATTTGACCTTTCTAATCTTTGATGGAGACTTTTCTGCACATCTTCCTAATCAGCATTACGTCCCAATCGACACACGCCAGATCGCTTTCACCTAACACCTGAAAAGGTGTTTTCTCCCTTACCAATGGTACTTTCCTTAGCTTCTTCAATACGCTTATGTGTTGCATACTAAGGATATTTCTTATGACTTTGGGACTGGTGAGTACTGCTGCATTTAGAATCCATTCCTCTTATGTTGGAATCTGTCTCCACACAAATCATGAGGCTCGACGTTTTCTGACACAAGACAGATGATACTCTACAATGTAGATCGTGGTACTCTACGATTCAGATTATGGTACTCTACGATTCAGATCGTGGTACTCTACGATTTAGATCGTGGTGTTTTGCCGCCTTGGTGCCTGGTCTGATGCTATCAGCCGAGAGCACTACTGGGTTTCTCTTAAACCTTTGCACACTACGATATTTGCTTGCTTGAGTTGTAAACTCTACGTTTTCGAGAGCACTCTACGATCTCTGAGTTGGCTTGGCAAACGTTGGGACCACTCTACGATTTTTGAAGAGGCCCTTCAAGCCAGGCACACTACGATCTTTGAAGCTCTACGTTTCTGCCTTGACTTCTGCAATGTTGATCAGATTTATACACTACGAATTCTTCGAAGCCTATCTATTACATCTTAAGATCAACCTAACAGCTTTGATATTTCTATCTATACATTCATTTTCAGAATGATACACGTTAAGAGCTTAGATCAACCTAACAAATTTGATTTATCACTAAGTCCTTGTACATATATTTCTTGAAGGACTTTACAACTAATCATGAACATATACATTTAAAACATCAAATCATAATATGCATTCTCCCAACATATATTATACTATCCAGAAGACTTCAAAAAAATAAAAAAATATGCCCAAAAATAAGAATTCAAATTTTATTAATGATGGTACAACCAGCAATTATTATTGTTAAGAGTTTTTCTACATGGACATGTTTATTGGACATTTTCAAATTTTTTTTTTTGCTTGTGACCCTCAAAAAATATATAATATTTATTTTAACAGAAATTTTTACAAAATATAATATTTCCGGTCCACTATTCCGATCTGCCAAGACTTATTGTATTGTTAAAAGGTGTGACAAAGGGCATCCGAATCCAACACTACCCTATTAAATACTAATCATGTACACAAACTAATTCGATTAATTTTTAACTTTTTAATTAACTTTAATAATATCACCGACACAATTCAGGTCTATTAGTACTGTAATTTTTGTTTTCACAAAAATTCCAAAGAAGAGAAAGAGCACAAAACACCTGCCACAATCTCGTGACACATTGTATGACAACCTATGGAAGTCATAATCAACTAGAAAAGAAGAGATAGACGAAGAGAGAGGGGGAGGGCGGCAAAATAAACAGGTCACCCGTGATCAGGGAGGATTCATACTCTTTTTTTTTTTTAGCAAGACTGATTTCAACCAAGTTTTTTTATTAAAGTTAAATAAAGAAAATTTAAACTAATCATAATATTACTTTGGTTATTTATTATATTTTAATTTGAATAATTTCTCAAATACGGAAAATCTCAAACCAAAATTATTTTTTATATTCAAATAAAATCATGAATTAATTTCAAAGTATAAACTAGTTTTGGTATCTTTTTATAAGTTTCAAATAAGTTTTACTTGAAATAAGACAAACAAATCATCCAAAATTTATACTCAGAACCCCAAAAAATATACATGGTCTGTTAGTTAGATGCAAGGAAGTAAAGTGATTAAAACAACTAGAAAGGGCAAAGGGTCAAAAAAGCCCCTGATATTTACCCTGATGTCCCACTTACACCCTAAACTAATTTTTTTTCCAAAAGTTCCCTTAACGTTATATTTTTGGATCGCCCGTGCCCCTGCCGTTAACAGAAGACAAACAGGGTTTACATGTGATGACATGACAGACTAAAATATAAAATATATTCTAAATAAAACAATATATATCATTTAATCAAAACAAAAAATACTAAAATTCAAATTAAAAAAAGCATAACATATTTACATCATTTAATCAAAATAATAAAATTCAAATTATTTTGTTAACTAATCAAAACAACTAATTAAATAAAATAAGTTGTATAACATATTTATATCATTTAATCAAAATACTAAAATTCAAAACATAACATATTTACATCAAATAATAATTAAAAAAATATTAAAATACTAATTTAAAAATACTAAAAAATCAAATTAAAAAATACTAAAAATACTAAAATTTAAATTATTTTGTTAATTAATCAAAACAACAAAAATTTAAATTACATCATTAAAATACTAAAATCATAATACTAAATACTAATTGATGTAAAAATTTTAAATTACTAAAATCATAATACTAAATAATATTTTTAAACTATATAAAAATTTGATGATGTAATAATGTATATATAACAGTATATGATTTTAATCAAAACAAAAATCATATTACATCATAACATAACAGTTTTATATAGTTTTATATATAGTATAATTAACATATAGTATAAAAATCATAACAATTTAAAATTATATATAGTATAAACATATATAACAATTTATAACAATTTAATATATATATATATATATATATATATATATATATAACATAACAGTTTTTTTTATATATATAACAGTTTAAAATATATATAACAATTTAAAATATATATAACAGTTTTATAACAGTTTAAATATTTATATATATATATATATATATATATATATATAACAGTTTTATATAGTATAAAAATTATAACAGTTTAGTATTTTTAGTATTTTTTTTAATTTGATTTTTTTTAGTATTTTAGTATTTTTTTAATTAGTATTTTAGTATTTTTTTTAATTAGTATTTGATGTAAATATGTTATGTTTTGAATTTTAGTATTTTGATTAAATGATGTAAATATGTTATACAACTTATTTTATTTAATTAGTTGTTTTGATTAGTTAACAAAATAATTTGAATTTTATTATTTTGATTAAATGATATAAATATGTTATGCTTTTTTTATTTTAAATTTAAGTATTTTTTATTTTGATTAAATGATATATATTGTTTTATTTAGAATATATTTTATATTTAAACATGCACGTCACATTTTAACCCCGTTTGTCTTTTTGTTAACGGCAGGAGTACGGACGACCCAAAAAATATAACGTTAAGGGTATTTTTGGAAAAAAAAAATTAGTTTAGGGTGCAAGTGGGACATCGGGATAAACATCAAGGGCTTTTTTGACCCTAAACTAATGTAAGCTATCACAATAAAAGACATAAACTACTCAACCAAAATGATTCAATTTTCAATTAAAGATCAAATAACCCAAAAACAAAAACTCAATCAGATGAAACAAACAATAACCACAGTCAACCAAATCAATAACAAAAAAAAAAAAAATCACTCACAGTTCATATGCTGATGAACATTCAAAACCAAAAATTATACAAAAAATACTTCTAAGATTTCACCAAGCCTTAAAACTAAGAACATTTTTGTACTTGTATTTAGAATTGGTTTATGAAAAAAAAAATTGGAGGGCCCAAATTTTTTAATTTACATTAATTTTTAATCTACCATTAATTTGCCCTCTTAAATTTATTAATTTACATATCTTCTCTGCCCCTATACCTATAAAAAAAATTTAGGAGGGGCTGCTAAGTGCTGCCTATACTGCCCCATATACAAATCCTCCCTTCCCATTACATTATTCACGTTTGAATACGATACAAAATCTTAACTTGATATGCTCATAGAGTATCATAATAATAATAATAGTGATAAAACCCTAATTAGTAAAATCCAAAATGCCACACAATGTAGTACCAAATAGTTAAAAACCACAAACATAAGTAACTAGCTAGTAAGCATAATGCTATGCTTAGATAAATCAAACAGCTTTTGTCTAATTAACTAGCATTATTCAACTACTAAACGATCAGGTGCACGTCTCACGGGCCACGCCTAGCCTTGAATTTGGCACGTCGAAAAGTACCCTATGATTTTGTTGTTGCAAGTTGGCTATGACATTGAGCACAGAGTTCACATTATCTGGTGCAGCGGCCATCGCTAGGCAAGTGATGCTACCGGAGGAGCTGTGGATGAGGAAATTGTCCTGCGGGAGCGTCACGTTCATGCCAGTGAGCATAAATGTGATCGACGGGATTGTAATTGGGACTGAATAACACGTGTCAAAACCGCCTAGGGATGACACCATCGCAGTGGGGCCCATTCGCCTTCGGAATTCGTCTCTCACGGCAATGTAGGCTGGCTGTACTAGCCGAGTAAAGACCGTGCCTGAAATAAAGAAGAGAGGTACTAGTGTTTATTTTTTAGGCATGTACTACAATGGTTTGCTTGAAGAAAATTGGTACTAATTTGGTTGGACCATCACTACACAAGTCCTCCACTATAAAAAGTCAAAGTTGATAAAATGTTGCACGTGAAAGTGATCAGTTTTTTCAAACAAACATGGGAAAACCCATGTTAGGGGTGGTCCTATTGCACATCTTAGCACTATTTCTCCCATGACCTAAATATTGGGCACCTTGTCAGAATTCACTAGCATGTACCAAACTAACAGTCTAAAAATTAATTGCCGCTAAAAAAACACTCCATACATTCTAAAAAAAAATCATTTTGAACTTTGAACTTTTATTCGCTCCACTAAAAGAAAACCGTTAAGAGGGAGGAAATCCCAAAATAGTCTTCTTATTATTATCATTGATAATTGATAATAGTATACTAATTAAAATGACATAATATTTTCAAATATAACAACACAATTTTATTAATATGTTATCATTACTAAATCAAATACTATATATATATATATATATATATATATATACACTTAAAAACTACAAATTTTGTGAATGAAACTCTTTTGTGGAACGGAAGAGTATTAATTTTATTCGTTTAAAATATTCATAATTTTATTAATTAAAAATAAATAAATTGATATTAAATTTAAAAATATTTTAAATTGACCTCAAAAAAATTATATTATATTTTAGAATAGGAAAGTATATAATATCAAAATAATATAGTGGAATTTTGAATAAAGAATATTACCAGAATCAAAAATGGTTCCGGCACCGGTTGTAGGGTTGAATGCCAATGCACTGGCTGGAATGTCAACTATTTTCCGGCCAACTTTGATTGCAACCAAGTTCACATAGTAAAGTGATGATCTTCTAGGATTCCTCAGTAACTGGGTGAACTTGATTTTAATGGGCTGGCCCACAGGCCCTAACCTAAGTGAGCCGGAGAAGTTCAGGGACTTGAAGCTGGGCAGGCAATAAGAGAATGTGGACTTGTAGAGGCTTTGGGTTTGGGACAATAGTGATAATGGGCCCCGGCCCAGGCCTAGAATGCCTTGTGGTGGCACGGATGTGCCGGTGGTCTTCTGTATGCAGCCGAAAGTGTAGTCGGGAATGACATCAGTGGCGAGTTTCATGGAGTCTTGTGAGAGGTTTGCCGCCACGGTGGAGCCACCATAGGTTGAGTTGAAGCTGCACGCAGTTGCTGTGCAGGTAGCTGGATTCAGCACCTGAAAATATCATTATTGAACTCGATGTTAGCAAAATTAAAATGTCTAATTCCAAAATATAAAAAATTATTTAACTTGATTTAGCAAAATTAAAAAATATATATAAAACTTTAAAATAAAAAGGATAAAATAATAAGGGTGGAGGGGGGGTGGATAGGGGTAGAGGGTGGGGTGGATAAGGGGTGTATACATAATCACATAATATTTTTTTTTTGTGGGGTGGGGTGGGGTGGGGTGGGTGGGGTGGGGTGGAGGGGGGGGGAGGCGGGGCGGGGTGGAGAGTAAGGGGTGTGTACATAATCACATAATATTTTTTTTGGTAGATGGGGTGGGGTGGGGTGGGTGGGGTGGGGTGGGGGGGTGGTTGAGCTTCTTGAATATGTAAATATAAGTGGAAAGAACTTTTGATTTGGATTTGGAATAAAATATGGATCGAAAAATAGTTAACCGGGTTAGAACTATATTTTTTAAAAAAAATATGGTTTCAAACTTTAACCAACCCAAATAAATAAATATAGTTAACCAACCCATTTAGTTCCGGTTAATATGGGTTGACCTGACAGTTAACCAACTATATTGTCAGGTCTATGTGGCAGGGACAGTATCGTAAAAAAGTATAAGAGCATCTCTAGTAAAGTAGACTATATCATACACTATATTTATCCATATGACATCATCAATCCATGAGATAGTCTTTCAATCCTTCCGGCAGATAGACTAACTCATGGACTATAATATTAAAAGATTATATTATATTTAATTAATTATTGTTCACCAATTATTCTTCCACACTCCCATTTAAATACATTAAAAATTTATAGTCCATCAAACCAAGTTCCTAGATATAGTCTCTTTATTTTGTCAAAAAATACCCTAGACTATATTTAATTTGCCTGCTGGAGCAAATTCTAAGTCTTAGACTAAATTTAGTCTAGGATTTGAGCATCTCCAGCGCTGGAGATGCTCTAAATACATATAATAATTATATTTTGTATTGATTACTTTTCAAATATTACCAAATTTACAGACATTAATAAAAATAAAAGTGAACAAGAGTAAAAAAAAATCTAAATTTATCTTTAATAATTCCACAAGATTATGTAAAATAATGAACACTTTTATTTTTTTATACTAATAGACACCATTAAATTACATATTTACTTTTCAATTTATGTATATTTTTTCTTATCCTTTTAGAGACAAAAAAATTTGTATTTTTAATTATCTTTATGTTTATAGAGGGCTTACTTCAATTAATTTGTTTCAAAAACTTCTTAAATAATAAGTTTGCAAAAATGGCATTTCATTTTCAGCATGAAATATAAATCCTTTAAATTTTTAAAATTTAGTACTAAAAAAATTCAATAAGTAATTGAAAAAATATGCGAATGCCTCTTAACAAGTATTAATATTTAAAGTAAATTAAACAAAAAGATAAGACTATTAAAGTTATTCTTTGACAGATATGCTTTATGGCTAAAAAATTATTAGAATCTTTGGTAAATGTTAGAGACTCGGAAGTAAAAAATTATCCAAGCAGATCCAGTGATATAGTAGTGTTATTTAGGCAAAACGTACCACGAGCCAAGTGGTGGCGCGTGGTGAAAGCGTGAAAAAAGTTGAAACCAAATGCAGTACCTGTTTGCACTGGGCAGCATCACAACCAAGGGTCTTAAAAGAGGTAGACTTCTCGGAAGCAAAAGTAGTGGAAGCACAGCCAATGCAGCCGGAGCACGGGACCCATGCCGCATCGCTGCTAGTATCCACCGCCATGAGGAATGTCTGCGGCGGCGTTCCAATCGCAGCCCTCACAATATAAGTAGGGCTCTGTATTATCCCTCGGCCGGAAGCTATCGGCACCACCGACTTCTTCCCGTTCACGAGACTTGACAGGTAAAGCAGCCTATTCTTGTCTTGTGACTGCGTTTGAATCACACGCGCCTCCCATGAGAGTGGTTCTGGTGGCCTGAATGGGGAGCAGGGGCTGTTTACATGGAAGAGTTGGAGGGTGGAACCTTGCTCTGGTTTGTCACATTTGGGGTGGTTGAGCCCTTGGGCAGTAGAGAGAAAGAGAAGGGTAATAATGGAAAAGACAAAGGGAAGGACAGGAGGGTTTGAGGGCTTCATAGCTTAAAGAGTATTTGATGGTTGGTTTGGTTAGGAGAGTTTGGATGTGTATAAATAGGGAGGAAGGAGTGTAGTGAAGTAGTGAAGTAGTGAAGTAGTGAAGTAGTGTTTCATGTTCTGTATTCCATTTACTTTTGTGTTTGTGATAGCCACTCAAGTCTCTTGCCCCTAGCATAAATCCAATCCATTTTTTTCCCCATAAAATAAAAAGTGGTAGGTAAGGTATTTTAAGTTTTTGAAATGGCATACATTGCCGTTATTACCATATACCATATACCATATACCATATACCATATACCGAAGTGTTTCATGTTCTGTATTCCATTTACTTTTGTGTTTGTGATAGCCACTCAAGTCTCTTGCCCCTAGCATAAATCCAATCCATTTTTTTCCCCATAAAATAAAAGTGGTAGGTAAGGTATTTTATGTTTTTGAAATGGCATACATTGCCGTTATAACAATCAGATACATATACCATATACCGAAGTGGTCAGTATGAATTTTTTTTTGGTTAAATTAATCAATTGATCAATAGAATATTGACACGCAGATGAGATTGTATGTGTGTAAGTATTCTATTGACAAAAAATAACTCCATACTAACCGGATCCTACATATACGAACCCTCATCATAACTTTTTCGAGAACGAATGTCAAAAATTCTGTACAGAGTGACATGTAGGTTATAGAATCGCTATCAATTATTGACCATAAATAAGATTTAAACACAATGTTTTTGAACGTTATGAACTTCCCAATTACCACTAGACTTATCGTTGTAATATATTGATTCATAATCCTATTCATAAAAAAGATAATTTTGGTACTTTCTTTGTTCTTTAGTCTCCTATTTTAGTTTCCCATTATGATTTACATAACTACACTGACATTTAAGTAATTGTAAGAAATAATCATTTTATGTTAATTTCTTAGAATATAATTTCACCTGCTAGTTATTTTTAAAAGTTGACACACATTTTTAGGACAGAGAGCATATAGTTAATTTGCATCAAATGTTTTCCCCTTGTGTGTGAAAGGGAGGTGGTTTAACGATCTGGCCCTACTTGAGTCGGATTAAGTTTCGATTTACTATTTCAAGAATATTATTTGATCTCACTAGTCTAAATCAGTCTCAAACTTATTGCTTAAAAATACTACTAGTTCATCTAACTTACCAGATATTTACATATTTTGATGCGAAACTTAGAATTTCACATTTAATGGTGCTGGATGTTGGATTTGGGGATACGAACATATATGACAGAACAAGTGCATAGGATGCAAAATTGCAAATGTCTGAGCAGGTGGAACTTCCAGTGCAGTAGGCAGAGAATTATTTGATGATCTCTTTAAAGTCCTTAAAATATGAATATTTTTCAGCACTTATTAAATCAAGCTTTCATGGTAGGGTAAGCCAGTTGCAATTATTTCAGGAGGACAAAACCTAGTGGCATTGCTATTTGCTAATAAATTATATTTCATCAGTTCCAAAATATAAAATTAATGTTGTCTTTTTAAAATTAATTTAAGTTATTTTTAAGTTCAAAATCAATATAACTTCATTTATTATAGAAAAATAATATTATAAAAATTATAAACTATCAAAATTTATTATTTCACAAAAGATAAATAAATTACATCAATTTTAAAATTAAAAATCTCTCAAACTAACTTAAATATTAATCGTTAAATATCAAATAAGGAGTACGATTATGATGGATACATATTTTTTTTGATAAACGATAAGAATTTAATTTCGTTAACAAAAAGGTCTATATAATTAATAAAGTTAAATAAGAGTTAGAGCCAACAATACTAAATTATATCATCACAATGTGTATTTTGTAACAAAATAATATAAACAAAATTAAACGATAACTTAGCTGTGAATATGTGATTATGAGAGCTACTATGTTGTGCCAATAGTTCAAATAATTGACGTAGTTTTGGGTATTATATTATTGTAAACTTTGTAATTACACTAATATATATATATATATATATATATATATAGAGAGAGAGAAGATCATCGTCGTCATCCTTCTTCTATTTACTTCACCATCACTTTTTTTAGCGGCGAGCGGGTTTCGATACAATGCCGCCTATATACTTTTTTAATGATTGACAACATATAAATGTCATTAAAAGTATATTTACTCATTTACGTATTTAATCAAACCGTCATTAAAAGAGGGAGAAGACGAAGTAAGATATAAGTGATGACTGATCTGATCGATCTCGATATATATATATATATATATATATATATATATATATATATAGCGAGATCGAAAGATAAGTGTTAAATAACATAATTTTTAAATAACATAATTCCTTAAAACGACGCTGCTTTTGAAGTGGCTTAAAAGAGAGTGGTCCCACTTGCTTTTCTTTTATTTACAAAATGCCACTCATATCACTCCAAAAACGACGCCGTTTTAAGGAATTATGCTATTTAAAGAATTATGTTAAATAAGACTTATGCTTCGATCATCATTATATATATATATATATATATATATATATATATATATAGTCCTGGTTCCAAATCCGGACGCCTTGATTTTAGTCCCGTCAAGAAAATTTTTTTTTTTTTTTTAAAAAACTAAAAATAATAATTAATATTTTATGGAATTGAAAATTTTTCATATCACGATGTTTTTGGCGTGATTTGGAGTGCGATAACAAAAAAACGATGTGCGATCAAATGCAGATTATACCACCATTTTTTGGTATAGGTATTCAAATCACCCCCAAAACATTGTATTATGGAAAAATTTCAGTTCCATAAAATATTAAATATTTTTTTTAGTTATTTTAAAAAAAAGCAAATAAATAAAATAAAAATTAGGTCTGTTTTTTATCGTGTCCGGACTCCTACCGATCCATTGTGTGTGTGTGTGTGTATATATATATATATATATATATATATATATATATATATAAGGGGAAGTTGAATAGATCTTTAAGAATTTTACTTGTTTAAAGAGTTGTTACTAGATAATTAATTAGTTTAATTAATTTTATTACAACGGAATATTAATTTGGAAAACTCCCTTTAAAGATTAAAATAAATCCTAGTTCTAAAATTAGTTCGATGGATGTTAACCACTTAGCAGATATATAATAGATATAACATTTATATGAACAAAAGTAAATAACATAAGATCTTTTTAAGTGGTTCGGAGTACAAACAAACTCATAGTCCACTCTTCTACTTCAACAAGTAGGATATCCACTAAGGATATGTCACAAATACCAGATCACTAAGATCTATTGCAACTGAACCACTAATGTTCGTTCGAGTCACTGAGTCTCGACAATTCGGTCACATAGACCAAGTCAATTAGACCTTTGAATAACTTAGATTTGTTCGAGTCACTTAATCTCGGTATAATGGTCACTAAGACCAAGTTGAATCACAACTTAATGTTGATTTGGTTGAGGTGCTGCTAAGCATTACAATGAGGCTTGATCTCTTTAGGTACTTAGCAGCTTTGAACAAGTTGTTTTGAATCATAGAGTAGAGCTTTGAATATTTTGACAGAAGTGCAACTTTATATTGTGTGATTCGTACTTGGATTTAAATTCTCGCATTCCTGTTATAGACGTCTAAAATTGTCTCGTTGGAGAGTTCCCATTGGTGCATTTAATGCTCGGCTCCAGATATTCTCTGATGTTGACTTATAGACTGACTACTAGGCTTACTTTCGGTTCTGGCCAGGTCACATCAAACAACACTCTCACTTACCACATATTAGTGGTGTTACATCTTCTATCTTACAGTTTAGACTAACCATTCTTGGATCTTCTAATCTGAATTTGAAAATGGTGAGAAATGTCTTATAATCTTTGCTTGGGGACCTTCTAAAATTTTCAGTCTGAAGTCAGTTCTGATATGCTCTACAAAATTGGTTGATGGTAGAGTGATGAAGAATGTAGATTTGAGCTCTATGTCTTGATCTATGATCTGTTCTACGATTCTCTACTTTTTGCTCTACGAAATAGTACTTCACGATGCTTGGGAAGACTTGCAGATTTCTCTAAATACTCCTGTAACACCCGAGAATTTCGAATTATGAATGAATTAAATTTTTATTTGATTATGTGGATTAAATGAATTTTATTGAGTTATTATAGGAGTAAGATGTTCGAAGGTCGTTGTATGACCTAGAATGTGTAGATGTGGTTAGTATTCTGGCTTTGTGCTAGAATTAATTGTTGTGAATTATCAAGACGAGAACGAAGGTTTTCTGAGATTGTTTGCGTAAAATACTATTCATCCGATGACGTCGAGCTGGGTTTGAAATTCGAGAAACGCGTAATTTTAGGATACGATTTATATTATGGAATATCCAATAATATTTCATATGGCAAATGAAGTTTTTGCTCATGGACTTAAAACCTAAGGGTTTGTGAAAGAGGTTTTCGAAAGGGAAATGTAATGAGTATAGTCGTTTCGATTATTATACGTAAGGAATATGAGTATTATACTAGTATGTATACGAGTATGATATGAAGAATAGTATGACGTATAATACGAATATTATACGAAGAGAATACGTGAATAATACGCGTAGAATACGAATCGTATTATTAGAATATGAGTTAAGGAGTTTATACAATCCAATTGGACTTGGATTAATAACAAGCTCAATGAATTAAGTATACAAGCCCAAGTCAAGGCCCAATATTAGATTGGTTAAAGCCCAATGTTTATTAATGTCAAGCCCAATCCAAAAAGTAAACCGCGGGTCAAACCGGTGGGTCAAGGGATGGGTAAAACCCATGGGGCAACCCATGGGGATGACCCATGGGCAAGGTGGGCCATCCACTTGATGGCCAAGCAAAGTGTCACTTGGTCACCAAGTATTTTGCTTGGTGACAAAGTTGTAAATAAGTGAGGAGGTGGTGAATAGAAAGCTAAGAGTTGGATTTTTGTTGTTTTACAAAGTTTGTCCAACATATTTGAGAGAGAGAAAAGAGCTAGAATCCTATAATCTTTCTACTACCAAGCAAACCAAAAGACGTTTATCAAGAACGTTAACTACTTCAAAGGTAAATTCCTATAAATCGTAATCTTCATCCTTTTCGATTTCTTTCTCATAGAAGAATCGTAGATGAGTGGAGAATGTTTATAGAGAAGATATAAGAATGCCTTTTAATGACCAAATCATTGATAGGTCATGACCAAATAGAAATCGTAAGTGTTTACGTGAGTTAAACCATAGAAAGTCATGAAAGTTAACTTAGTTATAATTGAACGTTTTGGAAATCGTTGTAGCTAAGATATGTGCATCTTGATTGGTTAGGATGTAGATATGAAGTCCATGGAGTATTCCATGTGATTTGTCTTAGAGAACATTAGTAACGAAGTTATGGCGAATTTTGCGAAAATAGACGTTAAACGTCGAAAACGAATAAAGTCCGAATTAGAGGTCAAAAGTTGCCGTGTGACTTGAAAACGTCGGTTTCCAATGTTAACATGTGAGATAAGGTAATTAAGAGTCGTTAGCGAAGGAATTGTCGCATTCCGACTTATAACGAAGAAAATGAGTATTGAACGGGCAAAAACGTTAAACGAACGCTTAAAAACGAACTTAAAGATGAATTCCGAGTTATCAGATTAGTAAATATGAAATTCTTATATGAACATGTAAAGGATGTAATTCTTGACTTGTAGGAATTCGAATGGGTCAATTCGGATGTAAAACGAACATATTAGGAAGCCAGGAGTTTCGTTAAGAAACCAAATCTTTTTAGCTAATCGGTGCAGTGCACAGACTTAAATAAGCAATACCAAAACCAAGATAAAGTGGTGGTGCCAAGCAATGCCAGACTCCTACCGAAAGTACCACTCGCTAACTCGCTACCACAAAGACCACTAATATACAAAGGATGCCGCATCACAATGCATGATAAAGGGAAAAAAGTCACCAAGTTAGGTTTAGTTCCCTTTTGAATGTAGACCTAAAGTAAGATGTTAAAGGTACTTAAAGTACATAATAAGACTTACTTTAAAACACTTATAAGATATTAATGTAAGAAGAATGGGTAAGGTTTAATGGAAATTAAACGAAGAACGCAAATACGTAATGAGTGAACCGTGAACGACGTTCAACATTGGTAATTAACCATTAATGATCGAATGTCAGCTAAGGACGTAAGAACGTTAATAAAATGTAACGAAGTACAGAAAGTCGAATCAACTTTAATAACGGAGTTAAAACAAGGAAGACATAGAAGAGAAAGAAGTTGGTTAGAACCGTAAAGTGAGTTTGTTTGATAACTAATTACAATTAAGCTATGTGAATGTATCATGTAGATCCCAGAAAGACCGAGAATAGTTGGAATATATATTTGAAGACGCTTGAAGGCAAGTCTTTCTTAACTCTTGTCGACCTTCGTGTTAGCTAAGTTTTTACGTGATGCATGATATACAATGCATGAATGGTAAATAGAAAAGAGTCGATGCCTATTTTATCCCAAGCAGACAAGTATCAAGGATAGATTAAATTGGTTACAAGTCTGTTGATATAGAATTGTTAACGCTATCCTATGCCAAGTATTTGGTATGGATGAGAAGGTAAGTTTGTCTATGAACAAACAAAAGTATTTTTATCGATTATTCGATGGGCACGTGAGGTTGCCAAATGTTAAACGTAAATACGTTTAATGTAAGAGTGTTGATCAACATAGAGTACAATAGGCTGATCACCTAGAAGTGCTCGTAAGTAAAGACGGGTGGATGGCCTTAGTGTTAGATATCCTTTTCAAGTAAGAAAACGAAAAGAGTATGTTCATGGTCTATTGACCGGTTCATCATTCCTAAGCTATTATATATACTCTGGAATTGTTGTAGTAGAAGTTTTAGTCAAATGATTCAGGATGCTTAGTAAATAATTGTTCTGATATTGATATAAAGCATGTACTTACTGATGTGATATTCATCTGTTTCGTTGTTAAGACTTGCTGAGCTAGTTATGCTCATTCTTGCTTGAACCATATGTTTGCAGCTAACGCCGAACGAACTGAGAGTTCTATGAGAGATAAAGGCAAGGCTAAGATGGACAATTAATCGTCCTGTAATAGACTAGTATATTTGTGTGTAATATACTTATGAAGAACAACGAATGTATTCGATTATGAACCTAGGAAAGGATTTATTACAGATATAATACAAAGATAGTAATTACACTCATTTTGTTGTTATTTTCAATGGAATGAATGTATGAAATGTAGTATCGTGGAGCACCATCTTTCGGGTTGGAAGATACCCGAATTTGGGGGCGTCACAGGTTGGTATCAAAGTATTAGGTTATAAAAGTTAAGGGGGGAAGAACCTTAGGCTAATAACCTCGTAGGAAAGGAAGAGTCCGAAGAAAGCTAACTCGAGTCAAATGAGTTAATAAGGTATTGAGGAAACTCAGTACCAAAAGATTTAAAAGATGGAAAGTAGCCCTAAATGGATTAAATGTGATTTGTGCTTATATTATTGTGTATTATGTACTAATCAATTTGTTATGTGTTATTGTAGATGTCGGTTGATAGCTTGATGTATAGGGATATACATGTGATCAGCGAGGAGTCCGTGAACCGAGTTGAGACAGTACTTGTGCCTATAGCAGACATACCTGTAGTGATTCTAGAAGAGTTAGAGCCCGAAGAATATTACTTGGAGGAGGATTATTCGGAGGAGACCATGGGGATAACATCATATTTGAATATGATGATTGATGTGGAGGATGACATGGAGGTAACATCGATTAATACGGTGATGCCTGCCCTAGAGTCTACACCTACAGAGACTATGAGGGCAATGTACCTCTCAGAGCTTTTGATCAGAACGTGTAACCGCATAATATGGTGCAAAGAAGGAAGAGATCAGTGATCTCTATGGGGCGAAAGAGTCTGCAGAGTCGACTACGAGATGAGCATGATGAGAAAGTTCTCATGATCGACAAGGCCTGTGACTATAAGAACGAGGTCATAGAACTTCGCAAGAAACTGGTTGAAAAAGACCAGAAGATAGCACGAATGTCATATATAAATGATAGTGCGCACGAGGATTTCAAGCTTAAGATAACTTGTTATTCTATTGAGTCGGGACAGACTCGACATACTATAAGTCAGGATATTGTGTTGATTTTGGCAAACCAGAAGCATGAGAATGCTGTTAAGCAATATTAAGAGTAGTATAGTGAATACTTTTGTGTAGTGACGTAAAACCCTCTTTTGTATAATTAAAGGGAAGTCTTTTTGTAAATCCCAATTTTTGTAGAAGTCAATCGCGGGATGTATATGTAATAGCTTTTTGGCTATGTAAAGCAACTTGTAAATAGTTTTGAACTATGAAGAAGCATTTTAATATAATAAAGTTTTTATTTTGAATTACTTTGTTGAGTATGAGTTATTGTCCAATTGATTGACGACTAATAACGAAGTAAGTAAATGAGTAATAACGGAACTTTATTTATTTAATCAGAAATGCCGCCAAGAAGAAGACAACGTAACCAAGAGGCGGAATCGCATAATGATAATCAGGGGGGCCCTAATAACCCAATGCAGGAGTTCGTTAATTTATTAACGGCTACATTTAACCAAGTCGGGGGTAGAGCACCACAGGACCTAGAAAGTAGCCTTAACGACTACTTTTAAGGAATTTAAAAGTGCAGTCCACCCTAATTTAAGGGAACAACGGACCCAATGGAGGTCCGTATATGGGTCAAGGAAATAGAGAAGGCGCTTGTTATTACAATGTAGCCGAGGCGCAAAAAGACTTCTTTTTTCGCGACCTATATGATGAAGGGGGGAAGCCAACCATCGGTGGGAGGCTCACTGTGGTGAATGGGCCGAGCGAAAAGCTGCTATATGGGAACAGCTTTAAGAAGGTATTCTTCGAGAACTATTTCCCTACTAGCATGCAAGGAGAATGGAGATTAAGTTCTTAGAACTTGCTGCGGGGACATGACTGTTCCTCAATACGCTACCAAATTCAATGAATTGGCAAGGTTCGCCCACACCAAGTGGAAACGGAGGAGAGGAAGGCTCAGAGGGTTTGAGCAGGCCTAAAACCCAGCTCTATAGTAGGATATCGGTTTTTCAGAGTGCTTCCTATGGGACCATTCTGGAAAAGGCGATAATAGCAGAGGGTGGTAGCGAGGCGTTGACCCAATACCACAAAGATAGGAAAAATAAGAGTAGGGGAGAGGGAGGAAATAAGGCAGAGGTTGCCAGTGGAAGTGGCCATATGCTTAAGAGGAAGAATTTTAACCTTGGGAATACTGGGGAAAAACAAGGGGATCCTAAACGGAGGATGGAGGCATGTAAGACATGCAGTAAGACTCATCTGGGAGTCTGCCTGAAAGGGAAGACCGGTTGTTATAACTCGTAAGGTGAGGGTCATATATCTCCTAACCGTCCTAATCCTAAGAAAAGCAGGATGTTTTGTTTGTGGGCTCAGAGAACCACATAACAAGAAATTGCCCAAGAAAGGGGCGAGGGTAATAAGGGTTCTCGGTAGTGGTTCTTTGGCTATTACTTCGACCAACACCATCAGCAAGGTAACCCTCACCAACGCTTTAATATGACAAATTCAAGATGCGATTGCATCAACGGATGTAGTAAGCAGTATCATTCCAATCAACTAAATAAATGCTTACGTGTTATTTGACTCGGGTGCTACTTGTTCTTTTATAGCATGTGGATTTGCTCAACGATTGGGATTAAATCTCGAAAAGTTAGAAATACCTTTAGACGTTAAGGTAGCAAACGAGAAGATAGTTCCCATCAACATATTCATAGGAATTGTTTCAGTAGATATCAAGGGTAATAGATTATCGGTAGATCTTTTACCGATAAGGTTAAGGGAATTCGATGTGATTCTCGGTATGGATTGGTTAATTAACCATAAAGCAATAATAGATTGTCATCAAAAGAGTGTGAACCTAAGGCTTTATAAGGAACCTGAGGTGGTGTTTTATGGAAATAAATCACCGGGACGTTCTTGTTGTCTAACCATGACACAAGCTAGGAAGATGTTAAAAAAGGGGTGTAAGGGTTATCTGTGTCACGTGGTGGATACCCAGAGAATGGGAACATCATTGGAACAGATAGCGGTGGTTCAAGAATTTGCGGATGTATTCCCGGAGGAGTTACCTGGTATTCCTCCATATAGGGATGTAGAATTTGTAATTGATTTGTTGTCGGGAACGGCACCAGTTTCAAAGGCACCATATAGAATGGCGCCAGTTGAGATGAAGGAGTTAATGGTTCAGTTGCAGGAACTATTAGATAGAAAGTACATTCAAACAAGTGTGTCACCGTGGGGAGCACCGGTGTTGTTTGTAAAGAAAAAAGACGGATCGTTATAACTTTGTATCGACTATCGGGAGTTGAACAAGTTAACGATTAAGAATAAATACCCGTTGCCCAGGATCGACAATCTATTTGATCAGTTGAAAGGGGCAAAGTATTTTTCTAAGATAGATTTGCGCACGGTGTATCATCAACTGAAGGTGAGGAAGGAAGATATACCTAAGACGGCGTTCAGAACTCGTTATGGGCATTAAGAGTTTTTGGTTATGTCGTTTGGATTGACGAATGCGCCAGCCGCATTCATGGATATGATGAATAGAGTGTTCAAATAATATTTGGACCAGTTCATCGTAGTGTTCATTGATGATATTCTAGTCTATTATAAGACGCCAGAAGATCCTGCTGAACATCTAAGAATAGTGTTGGAAACCCTACGGAGGGAGAAGTTGTATGCGAAATTCACTAAGTGTGAATTTTGGCTCGAAAAAGTGTTGTTTCTAGGACATGTTATAGACAAAGATGGCATATTCGTAGATCCAGCGAAGGTAGAAGCGGTGAATGAGTGGGAGCAACCGAAAATGTCAACCGAGGTTAGGAGTTTTCTGGGGTTAGCGGGATATTATAGAAGGTTCATTTAGGACTTTTCTAAATTAGCTACTCCGCTGACAAATCTGACAAGGAAGTCGGTGAAGTATGAGTTGACAAAAAAGTGTGAACATAGTTTTCGAGAACTAAAAAGGAGGTTGAGTGAGGCACCGGTATTATCCTTACCAGATGATACGGGGAATTTTGTAGTTTATAGCGATGCTTCGCATAGAGGACTAGGTTGCGTGCTTATGCAAAGATGGTAAGGTCATTACAGATGCGTCACGTCGCTTAAAGGATTATGAGAAGGTCTATCTTACTCATGACCTAGAACTGGCAGCTGTGGTGTTTGCTTTAAAAATATGGAGACATTACTTATACGGGGAGAAGTGTGAGATATACACAGACCATAAAAGTCTAAAATATATCTTCACACAGAAGGAGTTGAAGATGAGACAAAGAAGGTGGTCAGAATTAATAAAAGATTATGATTGTGATATCTTATATCATCCGGGGAAGGTGAATGTAGTAGCAGACGCGTTAAGTCAGAAGGGTAGAGAGAAACTGTCAATGTTAACGACTCAGAATGAGTTAATCACAGAGATGGTGAGGATGGAATTAGAAGTTAAGTTACCAAGGGAAACGAGGGAGATGTTATTTGTAATGGAAACTTGACCAACGATAGTGGAACGGGTTAAGGAAGTACAGTTGAGTACTGAAGAATGCGAGCGGATGAAAAAGATAATGAAGGATGACGTGAAGACTAAGTATAACCTTGATAAAGAAGGTTTACTTCGTTTTGAGGGAAGAATTTGGGTTCCAAATAATTCCGAGTTGAAGGAAGAGATTATGTGTGAGGCCCACAGTTCGAGGTACTCGATACATCCTGGTAGTACTAAGATGTATCAAGACCTTCGTCAGAACTTTTGGTGACCGAACATGAAGAGGTAGATTGCAGAATATGTTAGTAAGTGCTTAACTTGTCAGAAAGTTAAGGTTTGAACACCAAAGACCGAGTGGATCGATATACAACCACTCGGAGATTCCGGAGTGGAAATGGGAGCATATCACCATGGACTTTGTGGTGGGACTTCCAATGACCGTAAAAGGATACGATGCTATTTGGGTAATAAGGATCTGCTTAACTAAATCGCTCATTTTTTTACCAATAGAAGTTAGGTATAATTTAGAGCAGTTAGCTAAGCTTTATGTCAAAGAAATCATTTCTAGACATGGAGTTCCTGTTTTGATTGTGTCTGATCGTGATCTATGATTCACGTCGAACTTCTGGAGGAGTTTACAAGAGCAAATGGGAACACAGTTAAGATTAAGTACGGCGTATCATCCACAGACGAATGGGCAAAGCGAACGGACAATTCAAACGCTAGAAGATATGTTAAGATCTTGCGTTATGGATTTCAAAGGGAGTTGGGACGAACATCTACCGTTGGTAGAATTCGCCTACAACAATAGTTTTCACGCTAGTGTAGAACACCACTTTGTTGGGACGAAGTAGGTGAACGTTGAATGTTGGGACCTAAGATGGTACAATAAACGGCAGGCATGGTAAAGCTGATAAGAGCTCGATTAGTAGCGGCTCAAGATAGACAACGGAAGTATGCAGATCCTCATCGAGAGAAGAGGGAGTTTGAAGTAGGGACTTATGTCTTTCTAAAAGTATCGCCTTGGAAAGGGAAGATACTTTAATAACGGAGTTAAAACAAGGAAGACATAAAAGAGAAAGAAGTTGGTTAGAAACGTAAAGTGAGTTTGTTTGATAACTAATTATAGTGTGCTATGTGAATGTATCATGTAGATCCTGTAAAGACTTAGAATAGTTGGAATATATATTTGAAGACGCTTGAAGGCAAGTCTTTCTTAACTCTTGTCTGACCTTCGTGTTAGGCAAGTTTTTACGTAATGCATGATATACAATGCATGAATGGTAAATAGAAAAGAGTCGATGCCTATTTTATCTGGGCTAGACAAGTATTGAAGGATAGATTGAATTGGTTACAAGTCTGTTGATATATAAATGTTAACGCTATCCTATGCTAAGTATTTGTTACGGATGAGAAGTTAAGTTTGTCTATGAACAAACAAAAGTATTTTCATCGATTATTCGATGGGCACACGAGGTTGCCAAATGTTAAACGTAAATACGTTTAACGTAAGAGTGTTGATCAACATAGAGTACAATAGGCTGATCACCTAGAAGTGCTCGTAAGTAAAGATGGGTGGATAGCCTTAGTGCCGGATATCCTTTTCAAGTAAGAAAACGAAAAGAGTATGTTCATGGTCTATTGACCGGTTCATCATTCCTAAGCTATTATATATACTCTAGAATTGTTGTAGTAGAAGTATTAGTCAAATGATTCAGGATGCTTAGTAAATAATTGTTCTGATATTGATATAAAGCATGTACTTACTGATGTGATATTCATATATTTCGTTGTTAAGACTTGCTGAGCTAGTTATGCTCATTCTTGCTTGAACCATATGTTTGCAGCTAAAGCCGAATGAACTGAGAGTTCTATGAGAGATAAAGGCAAGGCTAAGATGGACAATTAATCGTCCTGTAATAGACTAGTATATTTGTGTGTAATATACTTATGAAGAACAACGAATGTATTCGATTATGAACCTGGGAAAGGATTTATTACAGATGTAATACAAAGATAGTAATTACACTCATTTTGTTATTATTTCAATGGAATGATTGTATGAAATGTAGTATCGTGGAGCACCATCTGTCGGGTTGGAAGATACCCGAATTTGGGGCGTCCACAACTCAAAGCAGACTTTCACGATGCCAAAGATAGCTCTCTGATTTATTTTGTCAGTCTCTTTATAACTTTACTTTACTTCTTCTTCAGCTTTGAATACTACGATAACTTAGTTAACTATGTGAATACTTATAATCTAACAAAATGGCAAAATAACTCTACAATCATTGAACAATATTATACGATCGATTTAATCCTATTACATATTCGTTGAATCAACTCAAGAGGCAACTAAGAACTTCTACTAAAACTTACTAAAATAATTCCTTTTTATTTCAAATACTTTTATCTTTTATTTTAATATTGCTTTATTATGATGACATTAATAGTTCAAAACAAAATCATAAGAATCTTTTCAAGCAATAGATCTAGTAATAAGTAAAAGATCCTTTTCTTCATTTTGTATATTCATAATCAAATACACATTGTCTTTTCAAGAGAGTTAGTTTGGTTTGATATATTCATAATCTAAACATACATACATAGAGTTAGTATAGTATAACATACATAATGTAAATTATGACATAATGTAAAAGACACAAGGGGTTTTAAGTGGTTTAGAGACTCAAGCTCCTAATCCACTCTTCTACTTTCAACTAGCAGTGATTTCCACTAAGGAAGGGCAAGACCTCGAATCACTAAGATTCCTTCAAGGCCAAAGCAGCCTTTGGGACTTCAGGGCTCACTAAGAACTCTTCAAGGCCAACAAACTTGGGACTTCTCTAGTTCCCTAGGAACTCTTCAAGCCCCAAAGAAGTTGAACTTCGAACTTCATTTCAGTCCATCCCATTTAGTACCCCTCGTGCCCTCGCGCTTCGCTGAGTTGTTTGTTTATTGAGTTGGTGCTAAGTCGCTAAGATGTCTTCATGCTGCTCAACATCTTCTCAGATTAGCAGACTTGGCGCGATCATCCTTGAAGTGCAGTTGAGTGTTACATGATGCTCACTTTTTTCTTCAAGCTTACTCAACCACTTTGATGACCCCTTGATAATCGCCTTGAAGATCGTTCCTCTTGATACACGATGGCTGCACATGATAGGTTTCTAAGATGACTTTAAGCGCTTCTGCTAGGTACTTAGAAACTTTCTCATGCTTGCCACCATGATGACGTTTGTGATCTTCCTTCTTGATACTTGATGTCTTCTCATTATGGACTTGCTAAGATGACTATTAGCTCTTCTCTATGGTACTTAGAGTCTTCCCATGATGGACACCAAGATGACATGATGCTCTTCTTTCTCTCGGCAGTTCAGAACACTCTTCTTGTAGTAGAACTCTCAATTCTACATAGTAGAACTCTCACTTCTACTTCTTCCTTTGCATGTATCCGAGTGTTCTCTTGGATCGTAGAGTGAGCCTTCTGACTCACTATTTCAAATGGTTTAGAATACCCACCATTACTCCAAACTCCTAAGAACTCCAAAGAACCTTCGATCTTTGAAGCTCTTCCCGATTTATACTCCTTCCCAATCCTTCCGTTGGAAAGTAGCCGCTGAAGGCTATTCAAATATCTTCACAGATCTCGAGTCGATGTAGGTAGATCGCTAATGTGACATGTCATACTTTATCGACATTGCGCAGCCATCGCTTCACCTACCCCATTAGAGTTGTCACTTTAATGTCTTGGGTAGTGTCAAGACTTTATTTCCTCCTTCCGATTTCTCGATCGAGGTTGTCCTTTTGCATCGATGCTCTCAATAAGCTCTTGTTCAATATTACCCTTCAGATTGAACCGCTGCCAATGCTTCAATCTTCATCTATTCAAACTCTACTATTTTGATGCACGTCTTCGAGGACCTCGATCGTAGTGTCTTGTTGAGTGTCGCTCATCGACCGGTAGAGTTAACACTACGATCTTTGAAGAGTGTTGATTGATCTCCAATGTAGAACACCTCTTCCTTCTATTGTGCAGGCAAAGGCTTCAACACTTCGCTTTGCTTCAACTATTCTCGTAGACCGATGGCCTAACTCCTTTGCTCCGTCCCTCTCGAATAGCAAGACACTTCAGATTTGTGGCGCGCCCAAATTTCGCTTTCTCCTTGTGATCTCCCGCTCACTTATCATCAATGGACCGGACCCTTACGCTTAATCACTTTAGCCTTGTTCTTCGTGAGACTAACCAAGATCTCTGTTTACTTTCCATCGCTTCTTTCTTTGTTTGGCAAACACTACGATCTCTGTGCTTTTCCAAGATCATTGTCTTCTCGCTCTCTCTTGACAACCATCGACTTGTCGACTTTCTTTAGTCAACCATCAAGTCTTCTTATGATCATCTTGTAAAGACTTCATCTCGAATGGCTTTACAACTCAATCTTGATGTTGATTGGGTTGGTGCTTAGATCTTCTATTTAGCTTGCATGCCATTCATTGAAGTGCTCTCTCGTTCCCTTCAGTGAGATGTATCTTTGCAAAGTGCCAACCGTAGGGCTTTATTCTTTTGATATTCTAGGAGTGCTCATTAGTTGAGAATCGATTTGCTCTACGATTCTCGCCTTGGCATTGTGAGCACATTCTGTTGAGGTCGTAGTTCAAGACTTCTACGATTCAAATTTCTACCGCAAGTACACTACGACTTCGTGGATCGATCTCGACACTTCACGATTTCGCTCATTGTGCTCGATGTCTTCATCTAATATAGCTCGACTACGATCTCTCTCATGTAATCAATAGACTCTATGAACTCGTAGAGAGTGTAGTCTACGATCCTCGACTCGGCTTCGACATCGCAGACTCTACGACTCGAGTGTAGTCTACGCTTCGACTTGGCTTCGACAGAGAGTTCGATCTACCAGAAAGCAGTGTGCTCTCTCACGATTCTCAAACACGACTTCCTCAAGAGACTTCACCCGAGGAAGTTCTACTCGACACACTACTGTCCTTCCTCGTCCCTCCTGGCAGTCTACGAACTCCGAGATCTACTATCTTGCAGACTACGATTCTCGCCGATAGCCTCTCGAGTTCTCCTCGACTCTCCCGGCATACTACAATTTTTGGTGCAAAAGGTTCGACGATCGATGCTCCTATCTATTACATCATAAGATCAACCTAACATGCTTGATCTTTCTATATTTATAGTCCTTGTACATCATTTCTTTTTAAGGACTTTACAAAGTCATTTTGCTTATGTAGATCAACCTAACATACTTGATCAATTCATTCTAAGTCCTTGTACACATGTTTCTATTATCTATCAAAGGACTTTTATATATTTTCTTAATGCAAGCATACTTGCATATTCATTCATATATATATCATAATCAAAATCATATGTAAATAGGAATATCATTCATATGTTTATTCTCGATAATCTCCCCTATTTGATTATGACAAAAAAATAATAAGTGCATATGCATGTTATGAATGAATCTTATATACAAAGGAGCAAATTATATTTCTAAAATGTATAATCATGAATGTCATTTATAAAGATATGGCAAATTATACATTAAGACATTTTATATCCTCGGATCCGTAACATACCTAACTAGTTAGAGATGTACCTCTTTGGCTCCATGTATGTTTCCAAGATGTTGATGTCTATTGCTGATCAGCTATTCATCTGCTTGTTCTTCTTTCTCTTCTCCCCCGAGGATGATGACCTTCTGCCTTTGCTTTGCTCCCTTTCAAACTTCTTCCCTAACATGCTCCCCTCGCATCATGATCATGTGATCATCATCTTCTGGTTCCCTCGATGATGACTCGCTTCTTCTTCATCACTTGCCGCTTCTTTCGACTTCTTTTCCCTATCCTCTCGCTTCTTCTTTTGAGTGCCTCTTGCTCTTCCTCTTTCTATGCCTCTTTTTCCCCCTTTTTTGTCATTAATCATTTGTGAGAGTCGCCCATGTTGACATAAGTCGCCCCATTAGGTAGAGGAGTCGGCAACTTCAAACTTGAGTTCCTCATGTTGGCCTAGCTCAAGTTACACCGAGAAAGACTGCTTCAGGTCGTCAATCTTGTCAGAGAGGGCTTGGATCTGCTCTTGATTTGCCTTCTGAACTCTTAGAGCCTCTACCTTTTGATCTTGTATGGCCTTCTGATAGAAGTTATCTCTCTCTTGAGTTTGAGAGATACATCACCATAGTAGCTCAAGTTTGTTCTCGAATGAATTATCTCCTCGCCATTGCCACCTTCTGACTCTTCAAAGAGTAGAGATATTTTTCACTTAGTTTATCGTAACTCTTCAAGAGTTCCCGCCCAAAAATAGTTTGATCCTCTTGTTGGGCAAAGATCGGGTTGAACATCGATTGACTCTACGATTTTTTTCATTCTTGGATATATTTTTGAAAGCTTGAGAATCAAACAATCGCTGAGTACCAATTGTTGGTCGAGGATGAGGGAATGTCGATAAGCAGTTGTTTGGGCTCATTGAAGCTTCGATTTTGAATTTGAACAATCCTCAAAGAGTAGAGTGACCGCACTCTCACGATCACCTCCTTTGTCATGTTCCTTCTTCCTCGAGAGTCCACTCTACGATCGTAGGGGGATATAGTGATTTCCAAAGTCGTCGATAGACTTTGAAGTGGGGCTGGTTTGTGATCATCTTTGTAGCAAAACTTTTTACCCTCGGGAAGTTTTGTGCTACCACCCATGCTTGGAAAGTGAGAGTAAGACCAACCGAGGTAGCTTCCATCTCCTTCAAAGATGGGCCTTTAGCCATGGCATCCACTGGAAGAACCATCTCATCAGCAAGTCGTCAGGATTATAGAGAATGGTCGAGCAGTCTAGCTCCATGTTGTTCCAGTTTTTAGCTATGTCAAAGGTAGTCATTCTTACTACCTCGAGTCGCTTTCATTTCCATAGTTCACCCATCTTTCTCGGTGGAGCTTCGTAGTTCATTTGAGACTTCCACCACTATTCTTCCGTTAAATTTTGTCGGTGAGAGGACATGATAGAGTTCTCGCTCCTCCGATTCCTCGATTTTCGAATTGGAATCATTCTCCATTTCTTCTTTCTGAGCTCTAACCATCTTCGATCACTTCCAAAGAAGAAATTCTTCTTGTCGATTTCATTCCCGTAACCTTCTTCAAGAAGATCTTCCTCTGATTCATCTTCTTCATTGCTGGTCCTATCCTCAGCACTTTCTTCCTGTGATACAAACTCATCATCACTTAATTCAATGATGGCATTTGATTGATCACTGCTCCTTTTGGAGGCAAACTTGGCTTGTAGTCCAGAGCTCTTCCTTCTTCTTGAGGTTCGGCTTTGGGAGAGTTAGACTTTTTCTTCTTCTTCAGACTCAACTCTCCGGTTCAACAGACAACCTTCCTTGGGGTTCAAGATCGGCAAGGGCATTCCTTCTTCTTCTAAACTCATCACCCTTTCGAGTCATTTTGAGGGCTTTCGTGATTGAAAGGGGCTCGTTCTTTCTTTAGAATCAACATCATTCAACCCATTATCCGGGCTTGTTGGGGCAACTTGCATTTGGGGATGTAGTCAGGTCATCTTGAATTTCTTCTTCATCATCGAGTGAATGCTTTGAGGATTAGCCACAGTGGCTCGAGCATTCCTCTTCATCGCCAGATGTCAATTTTCATTCATTAATCCAAATTTCACCTTCACCGCCGGATTTGGTCTCGTGAGGACTCAAATTTTGACATCCGCCTCCTTTTCTTCTTCATTGACTCTCACGTCCCTTCTCTTCATCGATGTACTATTTTGGGAAGTCGAGGTCGGTTTGTTTTCCACCTTAGCTTTCTTCTTGAATGGGCCTTGAGTAACTCACATTTCTCTCTTTGTTGTTTTAGCAAGAAGCTAGACCCTTTTCTTCTTCATCTTTATCTTCGTGGAGACTCTTCTCGATGGGGTCCGGGCTTTTTTCACATCACCAAATTTTCTTCACACCTCTGGATTTCTTTCCTGGTCGGTGTGATTTCTACCGGTACAGAGTCATCGACTTAGAGCTTTCTACCTCTTCCTGCTTTCTCTTCTTTCAGAGAGGCCCCGCCGCTTGCTCCCAGCTTGTCACCCTTCTCTGCCTCCTTGGGGTTTTTCTTCCAATTCATAAATAATTGTGGAGACATCACTTTGTGAACATTCAAAGGTTCTCCTCATCATCCTTGATCTTCCTCCTAGCTTCTTCTTCATCACAATACTCAAAGAATCTTCCATGAAACACCTTAGTCGTGGGTTTTTCAGATACTTCTTTAGCTCACCTTTTTCTACCCACTTGAGATTTGATCAAACAAGATAACTCCAAAGTTAATTTGCTTTTCTTCGTAACTATTGCTAACATTATTATCTTCAACTCATTGATCAAGCATCGTGGTCATGTGCAAAGGTCCTCAGCACAAGATGCATTTTCCAACTATTTCAAAGAAGGAACTCGTATTCCTCCTGAAAATCCTTCTTCTTCATGTCTTTCAGACTAGGGGGTCTTTTTGTACCCCATGATCTCCTTTGCTTGTTCCGTATCGACATCATCAAGGCTCTTCAATCCTTGGTTAGGAAAACCTAGGCATTGATTGAGGTCAGAAGATTTCAGCTTTAGAGACTGAACTTTGACCTTGGTAGAAAGGGTTCCGGAGTTTATGGAAGCATTTGAGTAGCATTCTTTCACCAGGTCACCATACACTCGAGTGCTAGCCTGAAGGCATTCTGAGAATCCAACTTTCTTCACAAGTTCGAGAATGTCTCTGAACTTCTTTTCGGATTTCTCAAACGACATGGTTCCGAGATGAATGCCAGTGATAACTCGCCAGTTTTCCATTTGAGCAGTTCGAAGAATGTGGGTATTTGATTTAGAGAGGTTTGTGAGAGATGGCTGATTGTGATTTGATAAAGCTCGAGTGTTAATGCTTTCGCTCTTGAGAGGATTTTAGGGTTTGAAAATGGGAGGAGAAAGGTTCGATAGCTTTTGATAACCGTCTGCAGATTTGAAATTATCTTTATGGCGCCTTTCTAACTCTTGATAACCAAAGATGTGTCAATCCACCATTGGTTGCACGATGCCCAAAGAATGAGTCAGAATTCCCATAACTTTTCAGTTAGATATTTCCTTTTAGAAGAGTAGACGCTTAAACGACGTGGCTTTGACTGCCGACCTTTTGATTCGTAGAGTAGCATGGTAAGGCAGCTGTGGACTCTACGTTTTCCTTTGTTGATTCAACGATCAACTTTTGAGAGATGCAGCAGTGGATGGCTTTGACTTTTATCCTCACTTTGATGCAAAGATAGTTTGATTCACCGATATATTCGAACTTATCTCCTCATTTTGAATGGTTGAGCAATTGTCTCATTTTCCAAGCTCCTCAGTGAACTGGAGTACCCTTTGGTAGGACTACGATCGTCGAGTTGTCTTCTACGATCACCGAGGTCAGACCGCGATCGTGGAGTTCTCTTCAACCTCGACTCTCACGATCGCTGACCGACTTGGGTCCTTGAGATGAATTTGATCAAGCAATTCTTCCGGGTTAAGGTAGCTCAGAAGGGCCAACCTCTTAGAGTGAGCTAAGGGTCGTTTGTCCCCGAGGCGCTTTCCGATGAAATACTTTGAAGTGATTTGCAATGATATCTCATTCGACCTTTTCTCGTGGGGAGGTCCTCTACCAACTTTGACAATCAGATTTGTCAGAATCGTGGTGTCCTTCTCGCTTCTACACCGCGATCGATGTTTGATCGTAGGCACTCCACGATTTTGAGTTGGGTGGTCGAAAGGTTATCAAGAGACGCTTTGAGATGTTCCCTACCGACTATGGATCTTCATTTGTTCATCACCCACAAAGTTTTGGGACTCAGAGTCGGGTACATTTCTTCATAGTAAAACTCAAAGATGTTGTTGTTTCAATCAATATCATCGCTCCCCATGGTTAATGTTGTTTTCCAAATATGTGTGATTCCCTTTTCTACATATGTATTAGAAGGAAGCCTTGCAAATCTCCTTCTGATTGGAATCACCATTATCACTTAGATCTCCCTATTTGTAGGTATGGATATTTTTCAAGACTGATGACTCTACGATCATTTGACAGCACTACGAACGTAGTCTTCTTTGACAGTCTTGTGTTTGTGAGGTTCTGCTTTTGTAATGAATTCCTCTCGATCGATGCTCAATGATCCTCCATTGTGAGCTCCTTTGAGGATTCTTCTCATATAGCATGCCTTTCTTGATTTGAGCATATAGAACCCTTTTCATCTTTTGGTTGCACGGCCCGCTTCCCATATACAGATTTGCGCCCATGTGAGCTTCACTCAAAGTTAGCTCAATGGGTCTTCAAGGACAGTGCTTGACATATAGAAATTTTATCGTAATCATCTCAAAAATCCTTAGCCTTCTTCTCACTGTTGTCGAGTCTTCTTGATCAAGTCTCTTGCTTCAAAGATTCCTTAGTGTGGTCAAATGCACTCGTGTACCCCGCAGTTTAAATATATTTCTATTTTTGGTACCCATAATTAAATGGGTGCTGCTAGGTTAGTTCTCTAAACCCCTGTTCCTCTTGTAATTGGATAATCATCACATTTATCACCAACATTATATTCATGCATAAAACTAGTTTTAGATAATACATTTTGATATGCATGAAGGTGAGTGTGTGTAAGGTTTGACATTTAATAACACACTCTTTATCTATGATGGTTTCATCATTAGCTGGGTTATGTTCACAATGTTTAATTGTTCACAGAGTGAGAATCAACTCTATGATTTAGGAGTATCTAGTTGATTCACGGAGGTGATTAGTTTCTACATATCATCAAGATACTCTTGTAGAATTGATCATACTCTGTGTGTTATTAAACACACTTAGAACAAGGATTTGTACATACATACTAACCCACCAGCAAGGATTACTTCACATAGAATTAATTTGACCTGTGATGCTCTTATGACCCATTTCAGATTTCCTTCAAGATGTTATCTTTATCCTAAAACTTAGATGGAGAGAAAGTTTATAGACATTTGAGTTTCCATCCTCATGGTACTTTCTCTCTTCACCTTTTTAGGTAGATTATGACTTCTTGATGTAATCTACCATATGGTTCATAAGAAGGTGCTTTTATGATGAACACATGTAATGGTGAGGAGCCGTACCTTTTTACTGCCAGTCTCTTAACAATCATTTATCTTAGATATATTGAGTTTAGGTATTGATGTGCATAGCTTTACATTTGCTCCTGACAGCTTGTTGCTCTTGTTGGCCTTTAATCAATCAGTCGTGGTCTTGAAGATGCAGGCTAAGGAGACTCTCAACATCTTTAGTTCTTTGACATCTTTCAGTTCACAAAGTTTGCACCCAGCTGCTGGTTGGCCAGACATAAGTTTGAGAAGATCTTCTTTTTTCTCTTGATAAACGTTTCTTAGCATGAATGGCCTTTTCATTTTTCAGGCTAGTGGATGCTTGAGTCTTTGTCTTTGATGTCTCTTGAGCTCTCTTGTTTGGTCTTCAGACTACAAGATTGACTGCAGACAAGTATTGGTCTTGTTGATGTAGCATTCGAGAACATGGACCAATCTGAGCAGCTTCAGGTGTATATACACATTTCACCTATACACAATATTTCCAACGTGTGAGCTCATCTGCATATAACAAGTTATTTACTACTAAACTAAGTTTAGAACAATGTTTGTGCCTGGGATCAGACTCAAAGCGATTAGCTTTTGAATATAGCATGAGAACCTGCTCTGATACCAATTGTTAGTTCCCAATAGGCACAATAGATCTAAGGAGGGGGGGGGGGGATTGAATAGATTGTTTTTATTTTAAATACTTTTCTCTTTTATTTTGTATTGCTATTACATTAGCAGATGACAAACATAAGAATCTTTTCAAGCACAGAGGAATAAGTAAAAGATCCCCTTCATTGATATATTCATAATCAAACATACATTGTTCGTAGAGTTAGTTTGGTTGTAAGCAGTTAAAACATACATAGGAGTTATAGCAATTATAGTATATAATGTAAATGACATAATGTAAAAGACACAAGGGTTTTAAGTGGTTCGTAGACTCAAGCTCCTAATCCACTCTTCCGCTTTCAACTAAAGGTGATTTACCAAGGAAGGGCAAAGACCTGAATCACTAAGATTCCTTCAAGGCCAAAGCACCTTGGGACTTCATTCACTAAGAACTCTTCAAGGCCAAAGCACCTTGAACTTCTCTAGTTCCCTAGAACTCTTTAAGCCCAAAGAGGCTTGGAACGTCATTTAGTCCTCTCCGACAAGGACCCTCAGCCCTCTGGTTTCATTTAGTCCTTCTGGACAAGGACCCTCGAATACAGCTTCTTTAAGTTGTTTATTTGTTGAGTTGGTGCCGAGTCGCTAAGATGTCTTCATGCTCTGAATATCTTCTTCTAGACTTAGCGAAACCTTGGCGTGATCATCCTTGAAGTGTAGTTGAGTGTTACATGATGCTCAGCTTCTTCAGTTACTCAACCACTTCGAATGACCCCTTGATGAGACTGCCTTGAAGATCGTTCCTCTTGATACACGATGGTTGCGCATGATAGATTTCTAAGATGACTGTAAGCACTTCTGCTAGGTACTTAGAAACTTTCTCATGCTTTCCACCATGATGACGTTTGTGATCTCCCTTCTTGATACTTGATGTCTTCTCATGATGGACTTGCTAAGATAACTATTAGCTCTTCTCTATATTACTTAGAGTCTTCCCATGATGGACACCAAGATGACATGACGCTCTTCTTTCTCTCGGCAGTTCAGAACACTCTTCTTGTAGTAGAATTCTCACTTCTACATAGTAGAACTCTCACTTCTACTTCTTCCTTTGCATGTATCTGAGTGTTCTTGGTGGATCGTAGAGTGAGCCTTTGGACTCACTATTTCACATGGTTTAGAACAGTCAATCGTTACTCCAAACTCAACAACTCCAGGAACCTTCGATCTTTGAAGCTCTTCCTGATTTATACTCCTTCCCAATCCTTCCGTTGGAAAGTAGCCGTTGAAGGCTATTCAAATATCTTCACAGATCTCGAGTCGATGAGAGGTAGATCAATATGTGACATGTCATACTTTATCTGATATTGTAGTCTACTGTTTCACCTACCCCATCAGAGTTGTCACTTCAATGTCTTGGGTAGGTCAAAGACTTTATTTTCTCCTTCTGATTTCTCGATCAGAGGTTATCCTTTTGCATCGATGCTCTCAATAAACTTTTGTCCGAATATTACCCTTCAGATTGAACCGTTGCCAATGCTTCAGTCTTCTGCTATTCGAACTCTATGATTCTGATGCATGTCTTCGAGGACCTGATTGTAGTGTCTTGTTGAGTGTTGCCATTGACTGGTAGAGTTAACAGTACGATCTTGAAGAGTGTTGATTGGATCTCCAATGTAGAACACCTCTTCCTTCTATTGTGCAGTGCTTCAACACTTCTGTTTGCTTCAACTGTTCTCAGAGACTGATGGCCTAACTCCTTGCTCTCGTCCCTCCTCGAATAGCAAGACACTTCAGATTTGTGGCGCGCCCAGCTTTCGCTTTCTCCTCAGCGATCTCCGCTCACTTATCATTAATGGATCGACCTCTACGCTTAATCACTTTAGCCTTGTTCTTCGTAGACTAACCAAAGATCTCGGTTCACTTTCCATCGTTCTTTCTTTTTTTTTGGCAAACACTACGATCTCTGGGCTGCTTCCAAGATCGTTGTCTTCTCGCTCACTCTTGACAGCCATCGCACTTGTTGACTTTCCTTAGTCGCATCAAGTCTTCTTATGATCATCTTGTGGAAGACTTCATCACGAATGGCTTTACAAATCAATCTTGATGTTGATTGGGTTGGTGCTTAGATCTTTTGTTAGCTTGCATGCCATTAGTTAAGTGCTCTCTAGTTTCCTTCAGGTGAGATATATCTTTGCAGTGCCAACCAGAGGGTTTAATCCTTTGGATATTCTGGGAGTGCTCAATAGTTGAGAATTGTATTTGCTCTATGATTCTGCCTTGGCATTGTGAACACATTCTGTTGAGGTTGTAGTTCTGCACTCTACGATTCAGCTTCGGCTGTGCAGACACTACGACTTCAAGATCAGATCTTGACACTTTACGATTTCTGTCTATGTGCTCGATGTCCTCATCTAATATAGCTCGACTACGATCTCTGCATGTAATCAATAGACTCTATGAACTCAGAGTGTAGTCTACGATCCTTGACTTGGCTTCGACATCAGTAGACTCTACGACTCCGAGTGTAGTCTACGTTTCTGACTTAGCTTCGGCAGAGGTTCTGATCGCTCCAGAAGCAGTCGGTCTCTACGATTCTCGAACATGACTTCCTCAAAGAGACTTCTGGCTCCCGAGGAAGTTCTACTCGACACACTACGATCCTTCCTCGTCTCTCCTGGCAGTCTATGAACTCCGAGATCTACTATCTTGCAGACTACAATTCTGCCTCGACAGCTCTCGAGTTCTCCTTGACTCTCCTGGCAGACTACAATTTTTGGTGCAGTGCTCGACGATCAGACAAGCCTATCTATTATATCATAAGATCAACCTAACATGCTTGATATTTCTGTATTTATAGTTCTTGTACATCATTTCTTTATAAGGACTTTACAAAGCTATTTTGCTTATGTAGGATCAACCTAACATACTTGATCAATTCATTCTAAGTCCTTGTACATATGTTTCTATTATCTATCAAAGGACTTTACAGCTTTTCTTAATGCAAGCATACTTGCATATTCATTCATATATATATATATATCATAATCAAATCATATGTAATAGGAATATTATTAATATGTTTATTCTTACATATGAAATTTGTACAAGTGTTTAATGGTTACAATGAAGAATAGAAAATTAAAAAAAAAAATATTTCCTCTTCCTCTTGCTTCCCCCTTTCTCTCTTGAGAGACACTTCTTCTTAGATGCAACTCTACGATTATATGCTTCTCTACCTTCAGCTTCCATTCTTTGCATCTCCTCAACAGAAGCTCGATGGCCAAGAATAAGCATATTGAACCTTTGCTCCCCTTCCCTTGGATATGAATCCCCTGAAGATATTTTCGAACGTGGGATCATTGGATGGAAGTCGTGAGCCAGTTGTTACTGCACTCGACGATCCAATCTGACGGGAGTGGCCTCAATCACTTATTGAGAGTGCTTGAAGAGGGACTTAGATTGATGTTGTTGCTGTTTAGAAAGTTGTTCTCTCCTTCTCCTTTTCTCTTATACTTTCATCCTCCCCCTTTTTGTCAGCATTGAGCCCAGATATTTCAGTCGAAAGTTCTTGGACACTGTGCACCAACTCTTGCATTTGGTTACGAGGCAGGACGATATTATCACGATTTTCTTGTAACCTTTGATCGGCCTGCTCACGTTACTGATGTACAAGTGCCATTACATTGTAAGTACGCTAAATAGAGTGTTTGGTCTGCTCAACTTTCTTAGTGAACATTTCTTTGAAATTGTTGAGAGATGAGCTTAATTCAAAAACCTTTTCAGTGAGAGCTAAAATTTTCTTATCATTTGCTTCCTGAAGGACAAGCACAACCTTTATTTGTTCCTAAAGGCGCTAAAAGTAGAGGTCGTTTCTTCTCATTAGATTCTCAGTAATGTTATTTAGAAGAGCTTTCGATTCTTCCCTGAAAGCCTTAGACATTTCCCATGGAACCTTGCCTAAAGTTTCTGCAATTCACTTTAGATTTTGCTCTATAGCACATGAAGAATGCTCAAGATTGGTATTAAGTTCATCAAGAAATTAGGTCTATTTACTCTTTTAACTGAGGCTTGGAAGGAATCTTGGAGACTCGATCAATTATTCTATTAATCATCTCTTCAGTACCAACCTTATCGCTTCAACTTATATTGGTTAAAGTAAGGGTAAGGCCGAGGATTCGTTATTGGAGGATAAGGGTATATCTCTATGAGTTAGAGAACGGGTTTAAGGTTCTACGATCTATATTGGAGTTATATGTTGTACAGTTTGTATTGGTGATGATGGATTTAAGGGTGATGTTATTGGCGTTGATAGAATTTTTGAAATATTTATCGATGTTGGAGAGGTAGAATGTGTTTGTGTAGTTATATGTGTAGGAGAATTAATATTATGTACATCAATTTTGGGATTTTGGGACTCTATGATCAGATAGGATGAGTTATGTACATCATCCGTAGAGTGTTGGGACCTATGTCTAGAGAGTTGGGGGTATTTACACAGTTAATAGAGTGTTGGGACTCTATAACTGGAGAATTTGGTTTATTTACAACATCTGTAGAGTGTTAGAACTCTACAAACGAAGAATGAAGAAATGATTCACTATAACAAACAGTAGTAGAAGGTTTGCTCGGAGATGGTAGAGGGTGGCTCTATGACCTTGTCATCGTAACTAAGAGTTTAAGATTTGATAGAAAAAATAAAAATTTGGTTATGAAAGAAATCCTATCGTATCTACAAAAAGAATAGAAATTGTTATTAGGGATCGTCTTCGTAGCATACCTAAAGACTCAAGGATAATTCTAAGAAATCACCATCGCATTAGGATAAGACTTTAATGTCTAGGTGATGAAGGTAAGATTGTCTAGAAGTAGAGCTTGGAACAATGGAATGAGTGGAAAAAAAATAATACAACTAACCACTTTGTTCAAAAATAAAAGTGCAATTAGGTTTAGGAACAACTTCTGGCTCAACTCGCCTTTCACCAATCACTTCTACCTTTGGTTCTTCTTCTACATGTGACTCTACTTCTGCTTCCGCTTCTTTAGGCAATAGAGAGGTTGAGGATACCGTCTCTTGAAGTTCCCCCTTAATTGGTGTAATGGGTTACTTAGAAGCAGTAGGGCTTAAATCAATCCCAATGTTTGCGATAATAGATTAGATTATCTTTGATTGTACAACAAACTCTTTGGGTTATTGAGGAGTAGTCATGGAGTGCTCCCCCTCAGAACCAACTTCTTTCTCTTTTACAAGGTCCATCGACCTAATCTTCTTCAGCTTGTGCTTTTTGAGGATAAGCCTTCTCATCTTTCTGTTTGGCTCAGGAGTTGGTTCCTTCAATGCCATCTCTTTAACAGTATCTACAATTGGCTCGAGCTACTCAGTTTTCAAAGCCATCTCTTTAACTCGCTCTACGATTAGAGACTGAACCTGTTCAACGATTGAAGAAAATAAAGTCTTCTTGGAGCGCTTACTTCTTATTCCCTTATTTGTAATAAGTTGAGAGATAGTGGAGCTCTCATCAACTTTTTCTTTATTCTTCTACACATTCTTCTTTTTCTTCTAAATAGGAGGCTTGTCTATTATGGAAGAAAGATTAACGATAGGAAGGGTAGCAGAACCATGAGATTGATCATCTTCCTCCCCAGTAGCATCTGGAGAAGGTTCTCTAGACCTTACAAACTTCCTTTTCCCCTTATTCTTGAGAGTGTAGATGACTCACCCTCATCAACCATTTCATCATCAGAGGTCACAAACTTACTTAGGCTTTTGTACCTCACTCTATGTTGCCTCACATCCTTGTTTATTCTTGAGCGGAGGATCTTGACCGTGCATTTCTTCCAGTTGTCGAAGAGCTTTAGGGTTATCTTCTTGTTCAAATTTAAGGCTTCATCCTCTCTATCCCCAATAAGCTCCATCAAAAGCTTCTTCAACAAAATTCTAATGAACCTCCTATAAAACATCTTGGGAGTCTGCTTCTTTGTCGCTCTCTTCTTGTAACGATTGTGAATTTTGTAAATGATTAAAAATAATTATCGAATAAAATAAATATTTTAATTGGATTATTTATCGAATAAAATAAATGGAATAATTTATTTAAGTGTGATAATGCTAATTAAATTTATGTTAAATAATTTTGTGTTTGATGTGTATTTTATTACACTAATGTGATGATAATATTCTAATTTAATTAAATAATTAAGTTAGAGGGTTAATGTTTTGTTAAATAAAGTTATAATTATATTGGTTAAGTAATTTAATTAAATTAAGTGTTTTTGTGTATTATATAGTAAGAAGAATATTAAAATAAATTAAAAGGAGCCTAATTTGGTTAACCAAACAAGGCCTTGAGATCTTTGGCATTTTTAACAGCGGAGACTTTTGGTCTATGGTAACTGTTAACCCAACTTTAGGTTGCGTAAACCCCTTTCTTCATTTTATTTTTATGCTTAAGTTTTCTAAGTTTGAGAAATATAGAGAGAGCTGAGAGTGTAAGTCCTATGTGAATTTGAGAGAAAAGTCTGAGAAATTGAAGAAGGAAAAGAAGAATAATCAAGCCATTCTCATCATCTAACTAAGTCTAAAGAAGGAATCAAAGGTTAACAATCTAATTCTTAAGTTTCTTAGTTTTATTTTCCAAAACTTCTTCACTGTTAAATGGATTTTATTGGACAAGGTGTTGAGATGTTGATTATATATTTTTATAGGTATGTATAATTTGTTTAATGTCATCCGTAAATGTTTTTGAAGTAATCAAATTCATGAAAGTATGTTAAGGAATAAGAATTTGAGTTTTTGTTGAAATATGTATATTATGGTCTGTTTAGTGTGACACCCCCAAATCCGGGTTACCTGACCCACGGGTTTGGTGTTCACGATCCACAATATAATTCCATTTAACTACCCATTCATATATATATAGGAATACATAAGTCATTAACATATGTTGTTAATATATAAGTCCCAGGTTCACTAACCTTGAAATTACAAACATACCCCTTTAGATATATAAAAAGGGTTTAAAATACAATAATATAATAATAATGCTGAACTTCATTATACTAATTTATAACTATGCCTTTTTCTTTGTTCTTCCTCGTAGCACCTTCTGCAACTTCGTCCCTAGCTGAAAAGTTTTATTTATAGCAAGGGTGAGCACCAAGTTTGCCCAGCAAGTTAAGAGATACAATAAAGATATAGAAATCAATATCAAACCTTCTCATATTCTACACAACAATAATTCGATAATGAAAGAGTACAACGCTTTCAAGGTTTTCTACGATATTCAAATGAATAATTAAGAATTAATTCTACGAAATAGCAAAGTGGAATGTTTTCCAGATTTATGCTGAGCGATCCATTGGACCTTGAACTTCTTATCTCGAGTAACTATCAAAGTTTTACCTTGATATACCCAGGTGTATCAGATAACCATAAAGATTAAATCATACCCATCTGCAAGTATATAAAGTGATCAGCTTCATTATACCCTATATTATGCATAATACCTAATCGCGCATAAAAGCTGAATATACGACCAATAAAATATTTCCTTTTTATAAAAGGTTGTTCTTCTCAGTCTCAGAATCAAGATTTTTGATTTAACAACGAAATACTGTGATTTCAATTTCTAATTACTTCTCGATCTAGCCGAAATATTGGCATCGATCTGTCAATAATAATTTAATTCTCTTCTCGAAACTATCAAGTTCTAACAAATGTTCGTCTAGCCAGGATAATTGGCTAAGACAGTTCTCAATCATAATTCGACAATAAACAGGAATTATCTGTAATATCAATTCTAGCTTGTACGAATATAAATATCCAACAACAGTTATTCTACAAATGTATATTTTCTGAATCAGTAATTTAATTTGAATTATTAAACATGCACTAACTACGAATAATCAACAATAATTTCCCTGGACATGGTATAATTAGCAATAATTAAACATTATAATAATTGAATGAATATAACTCAAGGTTGAGTTAGGAAACTTACCTTCCGCGTTGATTACTACTACACAATATAATTAACTGCGTTCATAAGACCTATATTCAACAATGTCGGACTCACAATTACCACAATCATTTATAACACGTAACAATCAGATTTTACAAATAAACTTCTCTGAGACACATTACCATTATAGCCACATTAGTGTTTATAAACTATATAAACACTTAACAAGTCTAACTAGTTCGGTCTGGTTGGACTTCGGTCCATTCTCGGTGTTCTGGTCATCCCATCCGACAATTAACACATTTATTGTCAATTAAATTCGGTTTATAAGCTTAAATATTATCTTAGATAAGTCAAATATCATTTATAATATTTTTCGGAAGCTTTTAATAATTTATAAACAATTATTATAATTTATAATAATTTTCTAAACACTTAAATCATTTTTAAAGGATTTAATTATCAAATAATCTTATTATCATTAATATTTAATAATATAAAAATATTAATGTTATACTTATCAAAATATTAAAGTTATTATTAATAACTTAAAATATTTTAAATCATTAACATTCTACTTAAAATAATTTTAAAGTAATTAAAATCATTTTAAATCATCACCATTAATATTTAAATATTAATGAAATTATTATCAAAATATTAAAAGTCATTAATTATAACTTAAAATATTTTTAAAATTTTTTTTCTAATTTTAAATGATTTTTAATTCAATAAAACCATTTTTAATTCATTTATTTAATATAAAATTAAATAAATCTAATATCATTAATATTAATTTATTAATGAGAATTCTCCAAAATATTGAAAATTATATTTTATAATTCAAAATATTTTCTAACACTTTATTCTTATTTAAAATGATTTTTAAATCCATAAAATCATTTTTAACTTATTTATTTAATTTAATAATTAAATATATGTAATATCATTAATATTAATTTATTAATAAAAATTCTCCAAAAATATTAAAAGTTACATTTTATAACTCAAAATATTTTTAAATACATTATTCTTATTTAAAATGATTTTTATATAACTAAAATCATTTTTCTCTAATTTATTTAATACACTAATTAAATAAATTAAATACTTTTAATATTTAAATAATTATAAATATTAAAAAAAAATATTCCAATTGGTCAAAAATTATTTTTCATAATTTAAAATAATTTTTAAAACCATTTTTTGTAATTTATAGAATTTATTTCTATTTTTAAATAATTTTCGAAATATTCAGAAATTAGAAATTAATTAAACCGTCGCTATAGGGCTATAGCGACACAAAGCGTCGTTGTTGGTGTTCTTGAGCTCAAGAACATTGACAGCCGGCAATACATGAGGTCAACTTTGATCGGCTTTTAATATCAGTGTAATTCGATTCTGGGCTAGCTCTAACTGTGATCGTGTAGTGTTTTTGTAACACTACAACAAATAACCATCATCATGGTCTAACAATATCTCAACGGCAAGATCCAAAGCCTCAAAGTGGCTGTCAGAAGCTTCTGGGCTTTCTAGGTTACCTGAAACCTGCATGACCTTCGACCGCTTACTTTAATGTTTGATTTTCTTCCACTTTCGAGCTGGTCATCAAATAAGTTATTTTATGGTCCAAAGCTATATAAGTGTAAAAGTACATTTACATCACAACATAACAGTTAAACAACATCTACATCGCCATATTCAACTTGGTCAAACGTTGTCAGAAACTTGGTTCTTAAAATTTCTGGGTTTTTCCAGAAACGTACTCCGTGTCCAAGTGGCCTATTTTGACCACTTATTCCTTTTGATCTGTTAACTATTTTAGTGTTATAAAAACATGGATCTCGAGGACATACATCCGGCTATAATATGGTTACAACAAAAACATAAAAACGCATAAAACCTGACAGATCAAGTAGCCTAAAGATGTTGTCAGATGCTGAAAACAGCTTTCTGGGTTACCCAGAATTCTCATGGTCATGCCCGGTCAACCCACTTTGGCCATGAATAATAAGAAATCTGGACATATACTGGTTGTGATTTCACTTCCAGATTACAGTCCTTATGTCAGCCAACAGATCCAAAACATCAAACAACAAAAATCATTAACAGACACGAATCTGTGGCTCCTGACATTAGCTTGTCAGACCACGAATTCTGTTCTTGAGCAGTTTTTGAAAAACACCAAATTAAGGCACTTTGATGCTATGTATATATGTTTGATCATCATAGATCAACATAAAACATCCTCTAGCATGAATCTAAACACATAAACACAATTTTTTTCTTAACATTTAAAATCAAAAATCGAATTAGGGTTTATAACTCTTTTGTTCAAATCTTGATCTTGATCTTTCAAACTGTTATTGGATGATCTAAGGGTTGATTCTAGGACTGATCTACTTATGTATTTCATTGGTTTAGGAGAGAGAGAGAGTTGGTGAGAGCAAGATGCAAAATGACTAAGTTTAGTATACTTTCTCTCTCTTAAATATATATATATATATATACAATGATATTGCTAGATCTGATGTTGGATGACTGATATGGCTCGATTTTTAGGTCCTTAAGTCAATGTAGTTGGTCAAGAGTTGGTCACCCACTCCAATAATTGATAGAGTTGCAAGCTAGCTATTAAAAATATACTAAAAGGGCGTTTTGGTCATTTGTAAATTAATTTTAATGGCATTCTTATCCAATGTACAAACCCTTAGGGTTTAGGGTTTGGAACCCTTAGGGTTTAGCAATTTGATTTTCTAAAACATCTGATTTAGGTTCTAAAAATCGAAAATTATTATTTCTAAATTATAATTAGAATTTTCTAATTATATTAAAATTTCTTAATCATAACTTAAATATTGCTAATTAGGATTAATAATTCCTAATTAAAATTGCTAATTAAGCAATTAGGGTCGTAATTGGTCATTAGGTTTTACAACCCACAAATTAGGGTTTCTAATAGAAAAATAAAATTTCCAAATTACAATTAGGTTTGTAAAATAGAAATTAAAATAACTAAAATATAATTAGGGTTTTCTAATCATATTAAAGTTTAATACACACATTAGGCTTCCCAATTAGGATTAGGGTTTCCTAATTAGGGTTTTTAATATCTTATTAGGGTTTATTAATTTTAAACCTTATCCGATCAATCATTGATCAAAAATTCTATACCGTTCAAACACATGCATATTAATATAATTATTTTAATTATATTTTCTATCGAATCCCTATCCGTAACTAGGGTTAGGGTTTCTCATGCTGTTAAGCACAACTCTACTGTAAAATTTATTAGTCAATATACAAATTGACTTTCTCAAGACTCGTATCATAGAAACTTGTCACAAAATTAATAATCAATATTAATATTAATTAAAAAAAAATTTATTCACAAATTTTGGATTATTCCAAATCCTGGGTTATCACATTCACCCCTCCTTAAAAGGATTCCGTCCTCGGAATCACCGCTTTCTTATTCTCTATAATCTTTTAAAGTTGTATAAATAATTCATTCTTATCAACACAATATTCATTTGTGTTTCAAATTCTAATCTGTGACTTGAATCTATAAAAGAAAACAATTCATAGTAATTATCTAGCTCAATATTACTCGCGTAATTTAAGTATTTAGCGAAATTGTTACCTGCTACCACCTCCTGAGTAGCCACCGTATCTTGCGCTGTCATGTTGAATGTACGAGCCGTTGGTCTTCCTGGTTGTGCAGGTCTTCGAGTTGCCAAGGTTCCACCACCGGGTCCCTTGTTGGCACTTTCCTTCTCAGCATTCCTCTTCGGACAATTCCGAACCATATGATCAGTTGATCCACAGGAAAATCAACCTTATATCATCTTCGGATTGGTACAATTAGGTGACATGTGTCCCTCTTGCCCACAGTTATAAAACACTCCTTTCTTCTTCAGGCAAACTCCAACACGGTTCTTCCCACAATTTGCACATGGCTCCCTTCCTTGCTTATTTCCTTCAGTCTTGCTACCCGAGTGGGTATTCCCACTCCACTTCCTCTTATTTGGGTTACTACCACCATTGCTTCCTCCATAATTTGTCTTCTTCCTCTTTTCGTGATGGAATCGAGACGCAGCTTCGCTCCCTCCTTCCGTAATTAATGCTTTCTCCATCAACGCCGCGAACGTATTGATCTGCAATACCGCTACCTTGTTGAATATCCCCGGCTTCAGCCCGTTCTCAAATCTTCTCACTTTTTTGCTTCTGTGTCCACTTGATGAGGTGCAAACCTTGCTAATTCGTTGAATTTAGCAGCCTATTCAGAAACAGACATATTCTCCTGCGTTAGTTCTAGAAACTTGACTTCCATCCTAGATTGCATACTCGGCGAGAAGTAGTTCTCAAAGAACAACTCCTTGAATCTAGTCCATAACACCACCGCTGTACCAGCTCTCGCTTGGTTCATCTCCCACCAGTAATTAGCTTCTCCCTTCATCAAGTAAGTTGTAAAAGCCGTCTTTTGCTCTTCCGTCACTCGCGCAATGACGAATGCTTTCTCCATCTCCTTCACCCATGTTTGGGCTTCAATCGGATCCGTGGTTCCCTTGAATTCTGGCGCTCCTACCACTTTAAAGTCCTTGAAGTTAGCCAATCTATCAGCTAGCTGATTTCTCGCTCTTCCTCTTGCTGGAGCCCTATTTTCCATAGCTTCGGCTATCATATCCGCAAAGTTTTGCATTGGGTCAGCTTGACCTCCTTCGTTATTCACTGATTGCTCTTCCCTTTGATTTCGATTCTGTCGTCTAGGCGGCATGATCTGATTTAAATAAAAATCTATATTAAATCTCACATAATCGCATATTTATTCAAATAGCACATATTACATTTAGTACTTCACATATTACTATCCCTTTTTAAATCATATCAGGGTTATTAATACAACTTTACACAAAAAGTTGCAATTCTCCATTCACATATAGTTATTACCAGTTCATCAAACTTAATACACTTATGAGTTCAGGAACTTGCCACAATTATACGAGTGTATGAACTTATCATAGTCAGACCTTTGGCGTCCATTCGGTGAGGGGTTCAAAACATTTCATATAATTATGAGTCATTAACTTACCCTAAGTATGAGTTTTAAGAACATACAAATTAATCTTAATCTTATATTCATATAGAAAATAAGGATTTCATTCATACAAATATATATGTTAAACCCCAACTTTTTGAATAAAGATGAATTTTCTATAAATATTATTTTTGAATATTATGGAGTGAAATTTATATAATAGTTGTGAGTAATATTTATAAATTTTGCAAAGTACGCAAGTTGTTATATAATATTCGATTGGTCGGGGAATATTCATTTTAATAGGGAATATTAGTACAACGACACAATCATTGGTGGACCCCACAACGGAATTATTGTCGGATTGAGAAAACGACAAAATACTTTTATGAAAATAACGGCGGAAGTTTCACTGTTAATCTGTTGAAACACCCAAAGGTTAAAGTAATGAATATGTCTGGCGTGGTCGCATAAGAGTAGCACACGGTATTAATTATTGATGCTTAAGAGATAAGTCACTCAATTTTGTTGGTATTATTAATGTAATAATATAGAAAATCTTTTATATAAACCGAATACTTTTATAAAGTTATTCTATAAATAAAATATATTATATTCTATTACGCATATAGTGTTTGCATAAGTATCTGCATAGTGTTTTGCATAGTAAAATCTTTTTATATAAAATAGAATACTTTTATAAAGCTATCTCTGCTTTTATTAGACAATAACTAGAATATATTATATTTTATTATGCAAGTGTTTGCATAGTGCTCCGTATAGTGTTTGCAGATAGTAAAATCTTTTATAAAGTTATTCGTTTTATTAGATTATAAATATAATATATTTTATTTTATTTTTCTTTAAATATGGATCGTCAGATTAAAGTAAATCAATCTCAACCGCTCATGAGTTAGTTACTATGCATTCCATTTTCTATAAATAGAAGCTTATTCATTCATTATTTTCTTACTTAATTCAATTTGAAACTCTAGAGATAAACTATAGAGAGAAAGAAGAAAGTATTCTCGCTACTTCACTACTTATATATCCAAAGATTCTTCTTCTTAAGGTAGGAATATTATTTGTTGTATTAAATAAGGGGTGTTATTCTTTCTTATTCATGAAGAGAACCGTTGTTATTCCATTGCTTATTATTCTCATTGGAATAACTTTTGTATACGCTGATCACCCTATACTTGGTGACATTCTTCTATTATTCCATCTTTACTATTACATTTGGAATATCCTCGTCATGCATGTTTTCTGTGGGACTGATTCCGCTCTTTATTATTCTCATTTGGAATATCCCGTCTACATGCGTTTTATGCCTTAACTGGTTCCGCCTCTTTAATATTATTCTGAATATCATATCATCATGCGTTTACGCCTGGGGACTGATTCCGCCCTTATTAGTATTCTATTGGAATAACTTTGCCTATTCAAGTACCGCATGCATGGTGATTTCTGTTGTTATTCCATTCTTTATTATTCTGTTGGAACATCCTGTCGGTGCGAATTTCGCCTGACCTGGTTCCGTTATTTAGTATTCTGTTGGAATAACTTGTCTATGCGAAGTACCGCATGCATGGTGATTTCTTTTGTTATTCCATTCTTTATTATACTCAGTTGGTTAAAGTTTTGACTTCTATACTCCATGAAATTAGTAGAATATCCTTGATATTTGCGCTTCATCCAAAGATCTTTCATGGAAATATTCTTCCGATCATTCTTGAATTTTACTACTCTAAAGCGCATATCATGTTGACAATTTGGACATTAGTAGTTCTTGGACAAATTAATTCTTGAACTTGTTTCATTGAATTCTTATATCATTGTCATCATCCTCATGTTTATATTATGTTGAAAGTCATCTGTGGCCTGTAGTGCATAGATGGACTTGGTATGATTATGACTGAGGGATTATTCGGTTGTAATCATGACCGTAATGTTACAAATGATGTGGTAAAAGTCTTCATTGGCCCGTAATGCATTGATGGACGTTGTTGGCATGATCATGACCATTAATGAATACACAAATATTCTTGGCCCGTGAGTGCATGGATAATTATGGTCGTGATACTAAAGAATATCCTTGGTAGTAGTGGAGGGGTGATTCGATGATGTGGAATATTTATTAAGTTGAGTCTCAAATGATAATGATGATGAAAACCTTTTAAATCATAAAAGATAGTAGATTTTATTTTCTACTTGACTCTTTTAATGGATTGCTTGTTCCGCCGCAGTTAAACTTGATGTCTATTATATTTTATCAGTTTAACATTGTTGGAGACTAATGATAATTTATTCTGCATTATCTTAGTCATAATATTTCTTACTTTGCTAGTTGACCTCACCCTTTCTTTCACTGTTCTCTTCAGGAAATGAGAATATAGCTGGGACGAATCGGGGAACGGAGTGATGGTCCAGAGGATAGCATTAGTAGTCCTCACTATTCTGTGAAATAGTGTGATAATAATTGTAATGAGGACTCCTTTTGAGTTTGTATAATCTCTAGTAGATAATATTTGTATTCAAACTCAAAGTTTATGTTTGTCGTATTGTACACGACAGTTGTATTAGTAAGTTGTATTTGAATTCTGTACTATGTATCTGACGACCCAAGATGGGTGATGTATACCTAATTTTGGGGGCGTCACAATATATATATATATATATATATATATATATATATGCTTAACATTGTTCTCGATATTACAACACTTAATATCATAGACTTCTACCAAAAGATACTATTACATATATCTAAGTTGTCTACCGACCACTCCCTTCACCAGTCTTCTTCTTGATGGGACACTTGTTGAATTTGTGACCCGTCTGCCCACATGAAAAACACTTCCTCAAATTTGGCTTAGGACAATGCAGAGAAATATGTCATTTCTGCTTACAATTGAAGCACACATTCCTCCACATCATGCATTCTTCTGCGTGAGTCTTCCCATACTTGCTACAGGCTTGCTTCTTCTTCGGGCTTGACTTTTCAGAATTAGGGCTGTCGTTGTCCCTCTTCCTCTTTTTCTTGTCTTTCTGCTGCTTGATTGTCCCTTCAGACGATCCACCACCTTCAGTCTTCATCCTTTCTACCTGCGCCTTGAACTCATTCCATTCTTCAGTCATTTCGCGTAACGCTTGCTCCGTCTTCCACAGTTCCTCCAAGATAAATGTCTTACTCCAGAGTTCTTGAACTTCTGCAGCTAGTTGATCTTGTTCTTCAACTTTAGTCTTATTCTTTTTCTCCACCTTAGCTTGCTCAGACTCTGCCTCATCATCTCCACTCATATACATCTCGGGATAATCGCCATGATCACTCCCTAGATTGACCATGGGTTCATCTTCTCCCACCTTCTCAACTGATTCACTTTGCGCTAGCACCTCGACTTCTGGTATTGGTGCAACAGCCGCTAGCATCTCCGCACTCGTTTCATCTTCTCCAGACATCCTACAATCAGTTTAAACAACTTGATTAGTACTCCACCAGCACAAACTTCTCACACTATGTGTCCACTTATCTCACTATTGATGCACTCCGACAATCCCTCACTTAGAACTCTAAATGAGTTTTATCTATCGCTTATGGTTATAATCCTAAGGTTTTCCCCCACCCCACTTAAGGTTTATAACCTATAGCTTTGCTACCAACTTGTGACACCTTGGTCACTACAGCTTTGATACCAACCCGTGACACCCCCAAATCTGGGTTACCTGACCCACGGGTTTGGTGTTCACGATCCACAATATAATTCCATTTAACTACCCATTCATATATAAATAGGAATACATAAGTCATTAACATATGTTGTTAATACATAAGTCCCAGGTTCACTAACCTTGAAATTACAAACTTACCCCTTTAGATATACAATAATGGTTTACAATACAATAATATAATAATAATGCTGAACTTCATTATACTAATTTATAACTATGCCTTTTCCTTTGTTCTTCCTCGCAACACCTTCTGGAACATCGTCCCTAGCTAAAAAGTTTTATTTATAGCAAGGGTGAGCAACAAGTTTGCCCAGCAAGTTAAGAGATACAATAAAGATATAGAAATCAATATCAAACCTTCTCACATTCTACGCAATAATAATTCGATAATGAAAGAGTACAACGCTTTCAAGGTTTTCTACGATATTCAAATGAATAATCAAGAATTAATTCTACTTAAATAGCAAAGTGGAATGTTTTCCAGATTTATCTTTGAAATGATCCATTGGACCTTGAACTTCTCTTCTCGAGTAACTATCAAAGTTATACCTTGATATACCCAGGTGTATCAAATAACCATAAAGATTAAATCATACCCCTCTGCAAGTATATAAAGTGATCAGCTTCATTATACCCTATATTATGCATAATACTTAATTACGCGCAAAAGCCGAATATACGACCAATAAAATATTCCCTTAATATAAAAGGTTGTTCTTCTCAGTCTCAGAATCAAGATTTTTGATTTAACAACGAAATACTGTGATTTCAATTTCTAATTACTTCTCGATCTAGCCGAAATAATTGGCATCGATCTGTCAATAATAATTTAATTCTTTTCTCGAAACTATCAAGTTCTAACAAATGTTCATCTAGCCAGGATAATTGGCTAAGACAGTTCTCAATCATAATTCGACAATAAACATAAATTATCTGTAATGTCAATTCTAGCTTCTATGAATATAAATATCCAACAACAGTTATTCTACAAATGTATATTTTCTGAATCAGTAATTTAATTTGAATTATTAAACATGCACTAACTACGAATAATCAACAATAATTTCCCTGGACATGGTATAATTAGCAATAATTAACCATTATAATAATTGAATGAATATAACTCAAGGTTGAGTTAGGAAACTTACCTTCCGCGTTGATTACGACTACTACACAATATAATTAAGCTGCGTTTCAGAAGACCTATATTCAACAATGCTTGGACTCACAACTAACACAATCATTTATATAATACGTAATATCTTTGTATTTTACAATCAAACTTCTCTGACACATTACCACATATAGCCACATTAGTGTTTATAAACTATATAAACACTTAACAAGTCTAACTAGTTCAGTCTGGTTGGACTTCGGTGCATTCTCGATGTTCTGGTCATTCTATCCGACAATTAAGACATTTATTGTCAATTAAATTAAGTTTCTAAGCTTCAATATTATCTTAGATAAGTCAAATATCATTTATAATATTTTTCGGAAGCTTTTAATAATTTATAAACAATTATTATAATTTATAATAATTTTCCAAACACTTAAATCATTTTAAATGATTTAATTATCAAATAATCTTATTATCATTAATATTTAATAATATAAAAATATTAATGTTATACTTATAAAAATATTAAAGTTATTATTAATAACTTAAAATATTTTTAAATCATTAACATTCTACTTAAATGATTTTTAAAGTAATTAAAATAATTTTAAATCATCACCATTAATATTTAAATATTAATGAAATTATTATCAAAATATTAAAAGTCATTAATTATAACTTAAAATATTTTAAAAATATTTTCAAATTTTTAAATGATTTTAATTCAATAAAACCATTTTTAATTCATTTATTTAATATAAAAATTAAATAAATCTAATATCATTAATATTAATTTATTAATGAGAATTCTCCAAAATATTGAAAATTATATTTTATAATTCAAAATATTTTCTAACACTTTATTCTTATTTAAAATGATTTTTAAATCCATAAAATCATTTTTAACTTATTTATTTAATTTAATAATTAAATAAATGTAATATCATTAATATTAATTTATTAATTAAAATTCTCCAAAAATATTTAAAGTTACATTTTATAACTCAAAATATTTTTAAATACATTATTCTTATTTAAAATGATTTTTATATAATTAAAATCATTTTTCTCTAATTTATTTAATACACTAATTAAATAAATTAAATACTTTTAATATAAAATAATTATAAATATTAAAGAAAAATATTCCAATTGGTCAAAAATTATTATTCATAATTTAAAATAATTTTTAAACCATTTTTGGTAATTTTAGAATTTATTTCTATTTTTAAATAATTTAATAATATTAAAATTAAAATTAATTAAAGCTGTCATTTATAGGGCTATAGCGACACAAAGCATCGTTGTTGGTATTCTTGAGCTCAAGAACATTGATAACGGTAGAAGAGTCGTGAGGTCAACTTTGATCGCTTTTAATATCGATGTAATTCGATTACGGCTAGCTCTAATCATGATCGTGTAGTGTTTTTTGTAACACTACAACAAATAACCATCATCATGGTCTAACAATATCTCAATCGAAGATCCAAAGCCTCAAAGTGGTCAGCCGAAGCTTCGGGCTTTCTAGGTTACCCAAAACCCGCATACCTTGACCGCTCACTTTCAGGGTTTGATTTTCTTCCAGCCCCGGTCATCAAATAAGTTATTTTCTGGTCCAAAGCTATATAGTACTAGTGTAAAAGTACATTTACATCACAACATAACAGTTAAACAACATCTACATCGCCAGATTCAACTTGGTCAAACGTTGTCAGAAACTTGGTTCTTAAAATTTTTGGGTTTTTCCAGAAACGTACTCCGTGTCCGAGTGGCCTATTTTGACCACTTATTCCTTTTGATCTGTTAACTATTTTAGTGTTATAAAAACATGGATCTCGAGGACATACATCCGGCTATAATATGGTTACAACAAAAACATAAAAACGCATAAAACCCGATGATCAAGCGACTTTAAAGATGTTGTTAGATCTTTGAAATGACTTTCAGGGTTACCTGCAATTCTCATGGTCATGCCCGGTCAACCCACTTTGACCATGAATAATAAGAAATCTGGACATATACTGGTTGTGATTTCACTTCCAGATTCTGATCCTTATGTCGACCCAACGGATCCAAAACATCAAACAACAAAAATCATTAACAGACACGAATCATGGCTCCAGGCATTAACTTGTCGGACCACGAATTACGTTTTGGCGCTTTTGAAAAACACCAAATTAAGACACTTTGATGCTATGTATATATGTTTGATCATCATAGATCAACATAAAACATCCTCTAGCATGAATCTAAACACATAAACACAATTTTTTTCTTAACATTTAAAATCAAAAATTGAATTAGGGTTTATAACTCTTTTGTTCAAATCTTGATCTTGATCTTCCAAACTGTTATTGGATGATCTAAGGGTTGATTCTAGGACTGATCTACTTATGTATTTCATTGGTTTAGGAGAGAGAGAGAGTTGGTGAGAGCAAGATGCAAAATGACTAAGTTTAGTATACTTTCTCTCTCTTAAATATATATATATACAATGATATTGCTAGATCTGATGTTGGATGACTGATATGGCTCGATTTTTAGGTCCTTAAGTCAATGTAGTTGGTCAAGAGTTGGTCACCCACTCCAATAATTGATAGATTTGCAAGCTAGCAATTAAAAATATACTAAAAGGGCATTTTGGTCATTTGTAAATTAATTTTAATGGCATTCTTATCCAATGTACAAACCCTTAGGGTTTAGGGTTTGGGTTAGGGTTTAGGGTTTGGAACCCTTAGGGTTTAGCAATTTGATTTTCTAAAACTTCCGATTTAGGTTCTAAAAATCGAAAATTATTATTTCTAAATTATAATTATAATTTTCTAATTATATTAAAATTTCTTAATCATAACTTAAATATTGCTAATTAGGATTAATAATTCCTAATTAAAATTGCTAATTACAATTAGGGTCGTAATTGGTCATTAGGTTTCTGAACCCACAAATTAGGGTTTCTAATAGAAAAATAAAATTTCCAAATTACAATTAGGTTTGTAAAATAGAAATTAAAATAACTAAAATATAATTAGGGTTTTCTAATCATATTAAAGTTTAATACACACATTAGGCTTCCCAATTAGGATTTGGGTTTCCTAATTAGGGTTTTTTGTAAGACCCCAACTTTTTGAATAAAGATTAAATTTTCTCGAAATATATTTTTGAATATTATGGGGTGGATTTGATATAATGTTATAGTTGTAATATTTACAAATTTTGCAAAGTACGCAAGTTGTTATATAATATTCGATTGGTTTGGGAATATTCGTTTTAACGGAATATTCCTACAACAAGACAATCATTGGTGGACCTCCACAACGGAATTATTGTTTGATTGAGAAAACGATAAAAAATACTTTATGAAAATAACGATGAAGTTTTACTGTTAATCGTTGAAACACCGGTGTTAAAAGTACATAATATGCGTGGTCAGTATAGTAGCACACTTGGTATTGATTATTGATGCTTATGTGAGAAGTCACTCGCTTATACTCAATTATTGCTACGATAATTCTTTGCCGATCATATCTAACATATTATTGATTCAATTATTGTCACAAGATCATCTGCGTAAAATGTTTTTATTAAATCAATACTTGAGACGACAAAGTTATTCATATTATAAATTGCAATATTTACAATGTCTAGAAGTTACATCGAGAGAGGTTTGGTCACCTAATTGCAAGCTACGCCAATAGGGAGAAATCCTTATTGAAAGCCCCTCTTTCCGGGAACGACACGGTTGATAAATATTGTGAGTTATAATATTAATGATGAATGTTGTTCGAGTTGAATTTGGAGACACTTGACGTGATATTTGAGTTCTAACGACGAAATTAGTAAAAATAGTCTATAAAACAATATTTTCGGATTCACTATTTGGTCAAAGTCAACAGCTTGACTTTTTTGGAAAAAGTCAAACTTTGAAATTTCAAAATTTATGTTTTTGATAAAAATAGTTTCATTATGTTGGAATTGTTTGTGTTAGTGAAAATCAACATTTATTCCGATGATAATTGATGTCTAGGGGTTATATTGATAAATCGGGTAATTTATCGGATAAATGAGCAATTAATTACTACTAATTCACATGCTTATATAACTATTTGTTCACATATGTGTACTATTGAATCACATTATTTATATTAGGGGAGTTGGTGCAAGATTGATAATACTTGCATGACTAAGTTAAAAATAGAGGTATAAATGGAGGTACTATAATGTAATTCATATTTTTCACATGATTATACTATTGATTCACATAATTGAACTATTGATTCACATTATTTACTATTAGGGGAGTTGGTGCAAGATTGATAATACTTGCAGGACTAAATTAAAAATAAAAGAAAAGTTAGAGGTATTGTCTTCAGAATTTTTCTAGCCCCAAACGTCTGATTATTGAAACTATATTTTCCTATAAATAGAAGCTCATTCTTCCTTCATTTCTCACCAATTCACAAAAGCTTTAGAGCGATTATTATAGAGAGAAATTATAGAGAGAAAGAAGAAGAAAGTCTCTACCTCACTATTCCAAAGATCCGCTTTTTCCAAGGTAGGGAGTATTATTTCTTTCTTATCTATGAAGAGAACTTCATTATTCCATTCTTTATTATTCATTGGAATATCTTGTTCATGCGCGTTCTCTAATTCGGACTGATTCCGCCTTTATTATTACATTGGAATATATCGTCTATACATGCGTTTCTGGGACACCGATCTGTTGGAATATCCTCGTCACATGCGTTTTACGTGGGACTGATTCCGTCTTTATTATTCTGTTGGAATATCCTATCTGTGCATTTTACGCTGGACCTGATTCCGTTATTTATTATTCTGTTGGAATAACCTGCCTATGCGGTCTATCGCATGCCTGGTGATTTCTTTTGTTATTCCATTCCTTATTATACTAAGTTGGTTAAAGTTTTGACTTCTATACTCCATGAAATTAGTGGAATATCCTTTATATTTGCGCTTCATCCAGTATCTTTTCATGGAAATATTCTTACGAGCATTCTTGAATTTTACTCTACAAAAAGCAAAGATCATGTTAACAATTTGGACGTTAATCGTTCTCGGATAAAATAATTCTTGAACTTTGTTTTATTGAATTCTTATATCATTGTCATCATCCTCATGTTTATATTTTTTTGTTGAAAGTCATTTATGGCCTATAGTGCATAGATGGACTTGGTATGATTATGACCGAGGGATTATTGTAATAATCATGACCGTAATGTTACAAATGATGTGGTAAAAGTCCTCATTGGCCGCATCGCATTGATGGATGATTTGTTGGCATGATCATGACCATTAATGAATACACAAATATTCTTGGCCCGTAGTGCATGGATAATTGTGGTCGTGATACTAAAGAATATCCTCGGTCGTAGTGCGGGGGTGATTCGATGATGTGGATTATTTATTAAAATTTGAGTCCCAAATGATAAAAGTGATGAAAACCTTCTAAATCATAAAAGATAGTAGATTTTTTTCTCTACTTGACTCTTTTAATGGATTGCTTGTTCATTGCAGCTTAAACTTGATGGTTGTTATATTGTATCGCTTTAACACTTTGTTGAAGGCTAACGATAATATATTTTGCATTATCTTAGTCATAATATTTACTCTTCGGGCTAGTTGAGCTCACCTTTTTACTTTTATTGTTCTCTTCAGAAATGAGAACGTAGCGAGGACTAGTCGGGAAACCCGGAGTGACTTTACGGATGATAGCATTAATAGTCCTCACTATTCTGTGAAATAGTGTGATAATAATAATTGTAATGAGGACTCCTTTTGAGTTTGTATAATATCTAGTAGACAATATATGTATTCAAACTCACGACTTATGTTTTTTCAGTATTGTACACTACAGATTGTATTATTAAGTTGTATTTGAATTACATACCATGTATCTCATGCGACTCAAAATGGGTGATGTATACCTAATTTTGGGGGCGCCACAACATTGGTATCAAAGCTTAGGATATGATCCTGGCTAAGATGTGAGACTAGAACTAGGAGGTGAGAGACGGGAATTCCTTCGCTAGTATGACCTACCTAAGTTTATTTGGTATTTGATTGGTCGGTTGATTATTATAGTGATAATATGTTGCATGTCAATTAACCCTTGTTTTGTGGCGATGTTTGAAAATGGCATCCGAGAATGTTGAGAACATCAATGGAGCACAGAGACCGCTGAGTCTCCACGGATCAATAACCGTGACAACGCATCATCGAAGGCGACAATCCTCATGCAAACAACAAAAACTAACCAAATGATGAATGATGGAATGTTCCGAGGCTTCATGCAATTCATACAACATCAAAGTAGAGTGGCTCTGCTCAAAATACAGGTGTAAACACGAAACTCTTGGACCAGTCACCGCTAAATGTTCAAGGAGCCGGGACCACCGGAGTTTTTTGGAGAGCCAAAACCACTTAAAGTGCGGGCATGGATAAAGTAAATCACCAAGATATTTGATGTCTTGGGATGCTCCGAGAGCAAAAAGGTTCCCTTCGCCACCTTTATGTTGCGTGAAGAAGCATATTCTTCGTGGGAATCAGAAACGTACTCCACTGACGACGACTTAAGATGTCTTGGGAGAAGTTCCAAGAGCTGTTCAACGACAAGTACTTTCCCGAAAGTATTCGTCACATGAAGGAGGTGGAGTTTATCAAGTTGGAACAAAACAATATGACCGTGTCGCAATACGAGGCTAAATTTGTGGAGTTATCCCGGTTTGCATCCCATTTAGTCGATAATGAGGAGCGAATGACACGAATATTTTTAAGAAGTTTGAAACCGGAGATACGTCAATATCTTATTTCTCATAAACTGTGTTTGTACTCAGATGTTGTAAATAGGGCTCAGTTATTGGAGGGCGGTAAGGAGTCAACGCAACCAAGAGAAAGAAGTCGACAGCATGAAAATACCAGTGGTATCAGTCATCGAAGTGGTGACAACAAACGTGGAGGGAATCAACATGCTAGAAATGGTAACCACTTCGGTGGTAATCATGTCCAAGACAGTAAAAATGGAAATTTCAAGAAAAGGAGATTCAACAATGATGGAAAGACGTCAGCACCAGCAACCGTGGTTAAGGAAGGAGAACGACCACCTATCATACGCTTCAAATGCGGAGGGGGGGACATATCAGTCCAAACTGTGCGATGCCATCCAAAGCGTGTTATAATTGTGGAAGAGAAGGTCACCTAGCCCGATTTTGTCGTTCACCGAAGACAAGTTCAGCTAGGATGGAGGCACTAAAAGCCGTCCCAGAAAAGTCAAAGCCGGTGGTGCAAGGGAGAGTATTTGTTGTGACCTCCCAGAAAGCAAGGAACCCGGACGAGGTCATCACGGGTAAGCTTATCATAAACTCTAGTGAAGTCTATACCTTATTTGATAACGGTTCTACCCATTCTTTTATTTCTCTTACTTGCGCTCAACGATTAAATTTGACTCCGGAGAAATTAGACTTTGACTTATCTGTCGAAACTCCATTAGGAGAAACCTTCATTACATCCACTGTTTATAAGTCTTGTTTGATTCAAATTGGTAACCGCACGTTACCTGTCGATCTTATCTCCTTAAAAATACTTGCATTTTACGTGATTCTAGGGATTGATTGGTTAACTACTCATCATGCTAAAATTGATTATTTTCGTAAAGTTGTTAGCTTTCATATTCCTAATAAACCTATTATGCGAATTCAAGCGACCAAACCATTAAAATCAATCACGGTCATCTCAAGCCATAAAGCTATTCGTTTATTGAAAAACGGATGTCAAGCTTTCTTAGCTCATGTCACGGATTTAAACAAAAATACGTCAGATTTGAAGGATATTTCTATTGTTAATAAATTTCCTGACGTATTCCCTGAAGAACTTCCTAGCCTAACCCCAGAGCGTGAAGTTGAATTTTGTATCGACCTTGAACCCGGTACAAAACCCATTTCCAAAGCCCCATATCGAATGGCTCCTATTGAACTTCAGGAGTTAAAGACCCAATTGCAGGAATTGTTAGACATTGGTTTCATTCGTCTTAGTACGTCTCCTTGGGGTGCTCCTGTTCTATTCGTGAAGAAGAAAGATGGGAGTATGCGACTTTGTATTGATTATCGGGAGTTGAATCATGTCACCATCAAAAATAGGTACCCATTGCCACGTATTGATGACCTGTTTGATCAGTTACAAGGAGCATAATTTTTTTCAAAGATCGATCTTCGTTCTGGATATCATCAGCTGAAGGTTAAAACTGAGGATATTCCAAAGACTGCCTTCAGAACTCGATACGGGCATTATGAATTCTTAGTCATGTCTTTTGGATTGACTAATGCTCCTGCTGCCTTCATGGATATGATGAACCGAGTATTTAAGGAATATTTGGATCACTTTGTGGTCATCTTTATTGATGACATCCTTATTTATTCCAAAAGCCGTGAAGATCATGAGCAACACTTGTGGCTGATACTCCAAAAGCTTCGTGCATATAAGCTTTATGCCAAGTTAAAGAAATACGAGTTCTGACTTGAGGAAGTAGCATTCCTTGGGCACGTAGTATCAAGTCATGGAATATCCATTGACCCGGAAAAGATTGAAGCTATTCAAAGCTGGGAGCAACCCAAATCAGTGACCGAAGTACGTAGCTTTCTCGGTTTAGCTAGTTATTATCGGAGATTCGTTGAAGGATTTTCTCGAATCGCTACTCCATCAACTCAGCTGACTCGAAAAGATACAAAGTTCGGTTGGAGCGAGGAATGTGAGAATAGTTTTCAAGAACGCAAAAGGAGACTCATTTCAGCACCTGTTCTAACAATCCCATCTGGTTCGGAGGGATTTGTTATCTACAGTGATGCTTCGGGCAAAGGGTTAGGATCTGTTCTCATGCAACATGGGAAAGTCATAGCCTATGCCACAGGACAACTCAAAAGAATATGAGAGGAATTATCCTACTCATGATCTAGAGTTGGCAGCTGTTGTCTTCGCACTTAAAATTTGAAGGCATTACTTATATGGAGAGAAAGTGGAGATCTTTACGGATCATAAAAGCCTCAAATATTTTTTCACTCAAAAGGAACTCAATATGCGACAACGACGTTGGCTTGAATTGTTGAAAGATTATGATCATACCATCCAATACCATCCTGGAAAAGCGAACGTGGTAGCTGACGCATTGAGTAGAAGATCATATGCGAATGCAGTGCAATATTCACAACACAAAAAGCCCATTTTGTGTGACTTGCAAAGGATGGAGATAGAGTTAAAGACTCCAGGGACCCATGTGATGATGGCGAATATACGAGTAGAACCGACTTTAATTGATAAAGTTAAAGTTCCTCAAGTTACAGATCCGGAGCTGATGCGTATGAGGAAGAAAGTGGAAGAAGGTGCTATGCCGGAAGCAAGAATCGATGAAGAAGGAATACTTCGAGTCAACTCCAGACTTTGTGTTCCTAACGACCCTGATTTAAAGTATAAAATCATGATGGAGGCGCACAACACACCGTTTTTAATCCATCCTGGGAGTACCAAAATGTATCGTGATCTTCTTCATACATTTTGGTGGAGCAATATGAAGAGAGAGATAGTGCTATTTATCTCATGGTGTCTAATTTGTCAACGAGTTAAAGCGGAGCATCAAGTACCAAAAGGTCCATTGCAACCACTTGAAATTCTAGAATGGAAGTGGGAGCACATTACCATGGATTTCGTTACCAGTCTTCCCAAAGTTTCTCAAGGCATAGATGCGATTTGGGTCATTGTTGATAGATTGACCAAGTCTGCTCATCTTTTATCGATACGAGAAACTTATACACTTGAACGTCTTGCTCGTATGTACATAAATGAGGCTGTAAGATTGTATGGTATGCCAATATCCATAGTTTCTGATCGAGACCCAAGATTCACTTCAAGATTTTGGGTTAGTTTGCAAAAAGCTATGGGCACGGATTTACGATTTAGCTTCGGCAGATATCATCCTCGATTTTGACGGGCAAATGGAGAGGACGATTCAAACTCTTGAAGATCTATTAAGACTCTGTGTCCTTGACTTCATGGGAAGTTGGGACAAGTTCTTACCAATGGTGGTGTTTTCCTACAACAACAGTTATCAAGTAAGTATTGGCATGGCTCCATTCGAGGAGTTGTATGGAAGAAAGTGTCGCTTCCAAAGATATCGGGATGAGGTGGGTGAAGCAACGTTGTTGGGACCAGAGTTGGTACGTATGACTACAGAAAATATTCAAATGATCCGACAACGTATAAAAACCTCACAAGATCGACAAAAGAGTTATGTGGATCTTCATCGAAAGGACGTAGAATTCAATATTGGAGATCATGTGTTGTTACGTGTTGCTCCATGGAAAGGAGTTACAAGATTTGGAAAGAGAGGAAAGCTCAATCCTCGATTCATTGGCCCATTTTAATCCTCGATCGAGTAGGAATCGTGGCTTTATAGACTTGCGTTACAGCTTAACTATATCTCGTGTTCATAACATTTTTCACATATCCATGTTACGTAAATATGTGAAAGACCGAACCACATTATTGAAGTTAGAACCGGACGAAATAGAGGAAGATTTAACGTATGAAGAGGTTCCTATTAAAATCTTGGATAAGAAGGAACATATTCTACGCTCCAAGGTTATACCTCAAGTCAAAGTTTTGTGGAGAAACCACGATGTTGAGGAAAATGACCGGGAGTTAGAATCAAATGAAATCAAAGTATCCTCACCTCTTCGACATACCAGTATCGCACCCTAATTTCGAGGATGAAATTTCATAAGAAGGGAGGTTGTAAAACCCCAACTTTTGAATAAAGATTAAATTTTCTCGAAATATATTTTTTGAATATTATGGTGTGGATTTGATATAATGTTATAGTTATGGGTAATATTTACAAATTTTGCAAAGTACGCAAGTTGTTATATAATATTCGATTGGTTGGGAATATTCATTTTAACAGGAATATTCGTATAACTACACAATCATTAGTGGACCCCATTAACTAATTATCATTTCGGATTGAGAAAACGACAAAAATACTTTATGAAAATAACGGCGAAGTTTTACCGTTAATCTGTTGAAACACCCTTGTTAAAAGTAATGCAAGAATATGCGTGGTTGCATAGTAGCACACGATATTGATTATTGATGCTTACGTGAGAAGTCACTCGCTTATACTCAAATATTGCTACATGAATTGTCGCATCATATCTAACATATTATTGATTCAATTATTGTCACAAAGATCATCCGCATAAAATGTTTTTTATTAAATCAATACTTGAGACGACAAAGTTATTCATATTATAAATTGCAATATTTACAATGTCTAGAAGTTACATCGAAGGAGAGGTTTGGTCACCTAATCAAGCGCGCCCATATAGGAGAAATCCTTATTAAAAGCCCCTCTTTCACAGGGAGCGACTTCGGTTGATAAATATTATGAGTTATAATATTAATGATGAATGTTGTTCGGAGTTGAATTTGGAGACGCTTGACGTGATATTTGAGTCCTAACGACAAAATTAGTAAAATAGTCTATAAACACAAAATTTTTCGGATTCACTATTTGGTCAAAAAAAGTCAACAGCTTGACTTTTTTGGAAAAGTCAAACTTTGAAATTTCAAATATATATTTTTTGATAAAAATAGTTTCATTATGTTGGAATTGTTTGTGTTAGTGAAAATCAACATTTATTCCGATGATAATTGATGTCTAGGGGTTATATTGATAAATCGGGTAATTTATCGGATAAATGAGCAATTAATTACTACTAATTCACATGCTTATATAACTATTTGTTCACATATGTGTACTATTGAATCACATTATTTACTATTAGGGGAGTTGGTGCAAAATTGATAATACTTGCATGACTAAGTTAAAAATGGAGGTATAAATGGAGGTACTATACTGTAATTCATATTTTTCACATGATTATACTATTGATTCACATAATTGAACTATTGATTCACATTATTTACTATTAGGGGAGTTGGTGCAAGATTGATAATACTTGCAGGACTAAATTAAAAATAAAAAAAAAAGTTAGAGGTATTGTACTGTAATTTTTTGAGCCCCAAAACGTCTGATTATTGAAACTATATTTTTCTATAAATAGAAGCTCATTCTTCCTTCATTTCTCACCAATTCACTAAAGCTTTAGAGCGATTATTATAGAGAGAAATTATAGAGAGAAGAAGAGAAGTCTTTACCTCATTATTCCAAAGATCCGAGCTTTTTTCCAAGGTAGGGAGTATTATTTCTTTCTTATCTATGAATAGAACTTCATTATTCCATTCTTTATTATTACATTGAAATATCACATGCATGTGTTCTACGCGGGACTGATTCCGCCTTTATTATTCTATTGGAATATCTTGTTCATGCATGCGTTTCTGGCGGACTGATTCTATCTTTATTATTCTATTGGAATATCTCATCCTGCATGCGTTTCTGGCGGGACCGATTCCGTTATTTATTATTCTGTTGGAATAACCTGCCTGTGCGGTCTATCACATGCCTGGTGATTTCTTTTGTTATTCCATTCCTTATTATACATAGTTGGTTAAAGTTTTGACTTATATACTCCATGAAATTAGTGGAATATCCTTGATATTCAAGCTTCATCCAAAGATCTTTTATGGAAATATTCTTCCGAGCATTCTTGAATTTTACTCTACAAAGCAAAGATCATGTTGACAATTTGGACGTTATTAGTTCTGGATAAAATAATTCTTGAACTTGTTTTATTGAATTCTTATATCATTGTCATCATCCTCATGTTTATATTTTGTTGAAAGTCATATGTGGCCTATAACGTGCATAGATGGACTTGGTATGATTATGACCGAGGATTATTCTTGTAATCAATCCGTAATGTTACAAATGATGTGGTAAAAGTCCTCATTGGCCCGCATCGCATTGATGGACAGTTGTTGGCATGATCATGACCATTAATGAATACACAAATATTCTTGGCCCGTAGTGCATGGATAATTGTGGTCGTGATACTAAAGAATATTCTTGGTCAGTAGTGCGGGGTGATTCGATGATGTGGATTATTTATTAAAAATTGAGTCCCAAAATGATAAAAGTGATGAAAAACCTTCTAAATCATAAAAGATAGTAGATTTTATTCTCTACTTGACTCTTTTAATGGATTGCTTGTTCCGGTGCAGTTAAACTTGATGATTGTTATATTGTATCAGTTTAACACTGTTGAAGGCTAACGATAATATATTATGCATTATCTTAGTCATAATATTTTCTACTGGGCTAGTTGAGCTCACCCTTTTACTTTTATTGTTCTCTTCAGGAAATGAGAACGTAGCAGGGACTAGTCGGGGAACGAAGTGACGGACCAGATGATAGCATTAGTAGTCCTCACTATTATGTGAAATAGTGTGATAATAATTGTAATGAGGACTCCTTTTGAGTTTGTATAATCTCTAGTAGACAATATTTGTATTCAAACTCACAACTTATGTTTTGTCGTATTGTACACGACAGTTGTATTATTAAGTTGTATTTGAATTTTGTACCATGTATCTGGTGACTCAAGATGGGTGATGTATACCTAATTTTGGGGGCGTCAAATTTTTAATATCTTATTAGGGTTTATTAATTTTAAACCTTATCCGATCAATCATTGATCAAAAATTCTATACCGTTCAAACACATACATATTAATATAATTATTTTAATTATATTTTCTATCGAATCCCTATCCGTAACTAGGGTTAGGGTTTCTCATGCTGTTAAGCACAACTCTACTCTAAAATTTATTAGTCAATATACAAATTGACTTTCTCGAGACTCGTATCACAGAAACTTGTCACAAAATTGATAATCAATATTAAATGATTTCGCTAAGTGTCAAAATATGAAAAATTGGCATGAACTTGGAATTTGACTCTCTAAATTGGTTTTTAAAGTTGTTCATGTGGTTAGAATCGTTCTATATATGTTGGGTTTTGAGTTTAGAATGGTTATAGCGTCTGTAATTTGTTAATTTGAAGTTTGGATGAAGAAATTAGGAGTTTTTGGCTGGTAGCAGAGTTTGTTTGTAAAACTACAAAAACTGATTTTGGGTTCTAATAGCGATCGTCTTTGGAATAAAGAACAGATGGGGTGCTATCGCAAGCGAGTGAGTAAATCTAAATGTATAGCAAATTGCCAAAGGAGCAACGATCAAGCCCATAGATGAATTCTTGTTTGTTTAGTCTAGGGGTTGTTTCTTAGTTTAATTAAATGAACATAAATATGTGGTAATCATATAATAATACATAATAACATATGGTAATTGTATAGATGATGATTATAAGTTATGAATTAATAATTTATGAAAGTTTTTTAACTCGATGTCTATGAGAATTGGTGATGTTGTTTAAATACCAAGTCTTGGGTTATATGTTAACAAATATTCCAGATTCAAGATATGTGAATTATTAATATAATCAGATCTTAAGCTAAATATTTAGACTTAACTAAATGGGAATTAAACCAATGAAGTTAGTGTTAATTTAACTAATTGGTGTGATGATCCTAATGGTATATGTAGATTATTTGGAGAACGTGAATTATTATTGTGTAACAAACACACGAGGCAAGTTTCCTAACCTTTGCTTCTTTATTATTCAAGCGAGGTTTCTTAAAATGCACAATGCATATGTTCCTAACTAAGCTTTCTAATCTTTCCTAAAAGCGATACTTCGATATATGATGTTTATTCCATTGTAAATCAATGTGACTCAATCACTAATTCATGACTTGATTATGTACCTCATATGAGATTATGTAGTATCAAACTTCTAGATGAATATCGAACCCTTATTGATTCAACTAATCCTTAGTTGATGAACGTTCTAAAGATCCAAATTTCCCTTGAAGCTATTTCAAACCAAACTACCTTTGGTGCGGATTCTAATGTTAAAGACTGAGATGAACAACCCTATAATGGGGAATTATGTTTTCGGAAACTATAAATCTGAGTTACACAATAGCGTCAAATGTTTATGCACAATACATAGTACAAAGAGCTGATCACCTGGAGTACGAGATAAATGGTCCATATAGTCTTTTGACTGTTAAATGTTCAAGTAGAGATACTTGATAACCTAGGACATAGTTCGTGGTCTTGTGACCCTTAGTATATACTTTGATCTTGTAACAACCCGATATTTTCTATATAAATAAATAAGAAATTTTGCATATAATTTTTTTATTTATTTTAAGGATGAGGATTTGTACAAGATAATGTGTATATGTATTTATGTGGTAAATAAAAATATATTTATTACATAAATGATTACAAATAATTTTATTTTAGGATTATTGATTATTATTAAGTATATTCTTATAATAATTAATTTATAGTAGAAATGTTTTATTAATTATTTTCCATAAAATATAAGCATATATTATTTAAATAATATATGAAATGATTTTAGAATAATTATAATAATTATTTTATTATATGAATTTTAGTATACATTATTAAGTTAATTATTGTACTTTAATTATTAAGGTTAAATATGAAGAATAAATCTGATATGAAATCCAAATCCTAATTTTGAATTTTTATCAAGGAATGAGAATAATAATATAATATTAATTATATTTTAATTTTTCAGTACTATAAATATGTACTGTATGTATGTATTGAGGATGGTTGGTCAATTATGGTGTATAATTTCAAAACCCTAATATTAATTGGTTAAACCCTAGTTTTACTGGGGAAAACCCTAATTTGAAAATCAATTGTGAGTTTAAGACTGTTATATAACTGTGTTATAAGTTTTATGTTGTGTATTAAATGGTTAATTAGGTAAACCCTAATTAAAAATTTAGAAACCCTAAATAATTTTTAGAAAAACATAAGTTATTAAAAACCCTAATATTAAATGCTAAACCCTAATTTGAAACTAAAATTAGAGTTCAAGATTGATTGGTGATTGTGTTAATGTGATTAATATCATGTACATTAGATTTTATTGTTAATTATGGAAACCCTAAATTGTTAAACCCTAATTACTAAACTAGAACCGTAATTTAGTAATTGGAAACTCTAATTATAATTTGGTAACCCTAATTACCAAAAGAATAAACCCTAATTGCTAAATTAGCAAAGTTAATTATAATTAGAGATATTAAACCCTAATGTTCCTGTATAAATTAATTAGAAAATTAATCATAATTAGGAAACCCTAATTTCAAAATTTTAGAAAACTAAAATTTATTTAATTTTACATTTTGTGCAAACCCCAATTGCTAGACATTGCAAATGATTTGTGCTAAACTTTAGGGTTAAACCCTAAGGGTCAAACCTTAAGGGTCAAACCCTAAGGGTTTATGTAAGACCCCAACTTATTATAAATAAAATCGAAATTCCTCTAATTATATTTGTGAATAATAATGTATTAATTTGATATAATTCTCTGGTTATGGGTGAAATGTGCAAATTTTGCAAAATATGCAAGTGGTTATAAAATAATCATTGTTGTCGAGGAATATTCGTTTGGTCGTGGAATATTCTTGTTGTCGGGGAATATTCGTACGACATCGCAGTCATTTATGGGCCCCATAATAGAATAACTGTCGGATGAAGAAAACGACAAGTTTGAGTTTTATAAATAATTGCCGTGAAGTTGTTACTGAGTTAACCTTTGTTGGAATACCCGTGGTTAAAATACGATGAATACGCGTGGATGCACATTATTGATGAATTATTGAACCTTACGTAAGAGGGCACTACTCAATAATTGTTACGATGAGTTCTTGCTTCAATATTTTATTTTATTGATTCAATAATTGTTGCGTTGATATTTTATATTATTGTTGTTTCAATAATTGTCACTTTGCATGATATTTCCATTATCGGATCAATAATTCATATTATTTGAATAATATTATTAGATAGGATTATTGGCAATGTCTAGAAAGTTACATCAAGGAGAGGTTTGGTCACCTAATTATGCGATAAGGAGAAAATCCTTATTGAAAGCCCCTCTTTCTCAGGAACTACCGGTTATCATAAATGTGATTACATAATATTATTTGAGAATAATTAATTATTGATTCATATGATAAGGAAATATTTATTTTATGTGGATATAAATGTTGGATATATTTATTGTGGTTAAAGAGTTAATGTTGAGGTGTTTTATCGGATTTTTTGTTGGAATGAAGGTATTAAAATTAAACAAGTGTTTTTTTAGATTATTGTGTGAGTTATAATTTTTAATCCTACCATTGGATCGTTGTAATTTTTGGATATGTTATACATATATAGTTGAGTATATGTCCACAAATTTTGAACCGTTAAAATGAACGTATGATTTGTTATGAATTTGAAGAGGTGGTGATTCGTAAATTAGGTTTATAAATGATTTTGGTGAAAAATTCTAGAATTGAGTGGGCCCCACTTGTGGTTGGTGAAGAAATGTCTTGAATTTATTTCAAATGTGGTGGGTGGGAATAGTAGCGGTAAAAAGCCATCGGGTTCTTGGTCAAGTCTGCTAACATTTGCCTATAAATAGAGGACTAAGTTAGAATTGAAAATCACACCGTAAAACAAGTTTTCTCTCTTTCTCTCTAGATTATTGAGTGTATTTTGTGAGTATTTAAATACTTTGTGAGTTTCTATTCACCGGTCTGAAGTTTCTTTCAAATTTATCTGGATATTCCGATCGAAGTGCGATATTTTGAGGCAAGAGATGTTATTTTCTTCATATATGATATTATTTCTTCAATATCATTATGCCGAAGTATTGATCTGAATTTTTATCAAATTTGGAACTTTTTGTGTCGGAGTTACTATTCACGTATACGGCATTATTCACGAATATGGCACTATTCACCGAAAAATAATTTTTTTTTTCTTTTTGTCCAAGATGTCTATTATGGTTACTATCTTTGATTATATCCATGTTTTGATCTTTATTTTTGAATTCTGCTTTAAAATTGGTATTTATGAAGTATTATTGATCTTGGATAAACTGTTATACGAATCCATACTATTTGTCCTTCCGTTTCACTAGATTCGTTTTTTTTAAAATATTTTTCAACATCCTCAGTTCTAAATGATGATATTACTAAATATCTTCGGCCTGTAGTGCAAAGATAAATGATTAACTGATGAATATCTTTGGCCCGTAGTAAAAAGATAGACAGGTGTTGAGATGAACATGACCAACTGGTGATACAAATGAATATCTTTGGCCTGTAGTGCAAAGATGAATATTTGATTAAATATGTATATTGATTGTTGTTACAGGGATAAAATATTGATGATGGACTTTTAAATCTTAGAAGATAGTAGAACTCATTCTCTACTTGACTCTTCTAATGGATTGTTGTTTCACATACCGCATTGTTGATCTAAAACTTGTTGTCTATTATATTTTATCATATTTTTACTGTTGAAGACTAACGATAATTTGTTGTATATTATCTTAGTCATAATATTCTTTACTTGGGCTAGTTGAGCTCACCTTTTCCTTTTTGTTCTATTTTTCTCGGGAGGTGAGAACATAGCGAGAACTAGTCGGGTGCGGAGTGATGGTTCTAGAAAGATGTTTTAGCAGTCCTCACTATTTCTGTAAAATAGTGTTTGAATAATTGTAACGAGGACTTATTTGAGTGTGGATATTGTCTAGAAGACAATATTTGTATTTAAACTCACAGTATGTGTTGTCGTATTTTGCATGACAATTGTATTATTGAAGTTGTAGTTTGCTTTCTGTACCATTTATTTGGCGACCCAGAATGGGTGTTCTATACCTATTTTGGGGGCGTCACAGTTTGCAAGATTACAAAATGGCCATTAAATTTCCAAGCCAAATGACCATTATACCCCTTGCATTATTGAGGCTAATATGTAGGTTTTGACATTAGGTTTAGTTGGTGAACCAAACCCAACCACCCCATGTGACAAATCTCACCAGATCAACCTCTAGATCAACAACATACAATGTATACAAGCACTATAAATAGACTTGGAGAGAGAAAAAGTGTACATTTTGCTTATTTATTCACCCACACTCCATCAAGTCCCTATCTCTCTAATATACAAATTCAACTTGTAAATCAGTCCCAAATCAAAGCCCCACGAACACCATAACCAAATCAGAAGCAAGAAATCAAAATTGATCAAAGAAGGTATAAACCCTAGCCAAGAAATCTGTCCATCGATCTGTGGTTTAATGTTGTTTTTTGTGTGTTAAACATGTTAAATCTAGTGTATAATGATGATCTGGGTTGCTAGATGTTAGGTCCATAACATCTAGAGGCTCGGATTAGGCATTTTACAAAATCCTGGAAAAATAAATTTTTATCCTCTGACAACGAATGTCAATCCTTTTGTCTTTGTGATCTGTAAAGATTTTTGTGTTTTGAAAGCTTGTAGTTGTAGTCGTGTATGTGATCTTTAGTCTGCAAGTGGAATCAGGGTCATTGGATTTGTAGATTGTAAGTTAACCGGTCAAAGGTCGTTGACCGACATTGACCGTGCCATTTTTGGGCAACCCAGAAACAGGGAAACAACGTCTGACAGTTAATTGAAGCCTCTAGATCTGTCAGTTTATGGTTGGTTTATGTTTGTTGTTGAATCCATGTTATAGTATGTTAGTTTAACTCTCGATCCATGCTTTTATTAAATCTAGATGTCAAATATACTAGATTTAGTGACCGGTCAAACTAGCAGGGTCAAGCACAAAGATGGTTTTCTGGGTAACCCAGAAAACCTAAGAACATAGTTTCTGACATGCATTGACCGGTCCAGATCTATTGATTCTGTTAATGTTTTGTTGATATTTGGTGTTAGATCTCTTCATGTACATACTGACTACACACTGTTGCAGCTTATAGAGCATAAAAATACCACAAGATTAGCAAGTTGTGGAAGCCGAAAACTAGCCATTCGAACTGTTCTTCATTTCTGGGTAACCCAGAAAATGAAGAACAGCTCTGACAGCTTCTTCAAGGCTCCAGATCTCGTTGGTTATGCATGTTATGATAATTTTTATTGTTGGATCCTGTAGTCTTATATTTGTACTACATGGTCTGACCATCAACATGTCCAGAAGTAAATTTATCAGCGTTTAATCAATGGTCAAAGTAGCACTCACGAAACTGCCTTATGAATGCATGAAGAACATGAAGAACACCTATACCGACAGTTATGTCACTATAGGAGGCCTTTATCGACAGACTGTGTAAATAATTAATTTAATTTCCAAAAATTAACTATTTTAATTAAATAAATAGAAAAAAATAAAAATAAATAGTTTTTAATTATTAAAAATACCAAATAAATTATTAAAAATTATTTTAAATTCTAACAGTTAGTTTTTAATTATTTTAAGTATATTTCATAAATATTTAATATTTTTGGAATATTAAAGGTATTTAATTTATTTAATTATAATATTAAATAAATTAGTTAAAAATGATTTTAATATTTGAAAAATCATTTAAAATTATATTATGATATAAGAAAATATTTTAAGTTATTTTAATGACTTTTAATGTTTTGTGATAAATTTCATTAATAAAATAATATTAATAATAATTAAGTTATTTACTAAATGAATTAAATAGATTAATTAAAAATTATTTTATTATATTAAAAATCATTTTAAATAATAATAAGATATTTAAAATTATTTTAAGTTAAAAAATATAACTTTTAATATTTAAAGATAAATTTCATTAATTAGTTATTATTAATGATATTAAAGTTATTTAATAATTATATTAAATAATGATTTTTTAAGATTATAATAATCATTTTAAATGAAAATAAAGTGTTTAAAGATATTTTAAGTTATAAAATATAACTTTTAATATTTAAACAATAATTTCATTAATAATTTAATATTAATTTATTATTAATGATATTAAATTTATATAATAATTATATTAAATGAATAGTTTAAAATTGTTTTATTAATTTAAAAATCATTTAAAAGATATAAATGTATTAAGAATATTTTAAGTTATAATTAATTACTTTTAATATTTTGATAAATAATACATTAATAATTAAATATTAATGGTAATTATTTAAAATGATTTTAAATGTTTTAAAAATCATTTAAGGATAATATTAATACTTTAAAAGTATTTTAAGTTATTATAAATAACTTTAACATTTTGGAAATGATTTCATTAATAGTTTAATATTAATGATAATAGAATTGTTTAATATTTAAATCATTTAATAATGATTCCGATGTTTGAAAATTCATGATAAATTATAATAAATGTTTTAAAATTATATTAAGTCATTTAAAAATAATATGACTGATACTAAGTTACAGGACAGAGTCTTAGACTCGATAATTACCCGATAAAGTCGTCGGTAGACCGACATCTTTCAGAAATTGATCTGGACTTAGATAATTTGATTAGATATGTGATTATTTGTGATTCAATGGTTGTTAAACATATGTGACAATGTAATTAGGTTATGTGCTGACTGCGAAATGCAGTACTATGTGTTATAGTATATTGTTCTAATCGAACAAATGATCTGATTAATGATAGGTCGTGATATAAGCGATAAAACTAAGTTGTGAATCGTAGAAGCGTAGCATCGTAAAAGTATCTTACCTTTGCATTTTCTTTATCTGATGGACATGAGTAAGAATATTTATGAATTATATTATTATTGTATGCATTATTAACCTTATATTATATATATACTCATTGATTATCAACATGTTAGTATATGGTAATTCGGATATATATATTGTTTCATTAATTTCTATAAATGGTTATACAAGTGTCCCCACTTAGATAATCATTGTATTTAATCACATGTTGATATACCTTTAATCGATTAATTACCCGTATATATATATGTTGAATTATAGATTATTGTTGAACAAGATAAAATCTTTGATTTGGAACCCGAATAAGTATGAACATCCCTACACTAGAAAAACTATTTATGCACCCAAGGTGGACAGAGTGAACGATACCCTCGTTCTTGCATGTAGTATTGATCAATGCAGGGCATAACGGGCTGATCACCCCCCGTGCCTGTAAGTTATGACGGTTTGTAGATGAATTTCTGTTTAACCTTTTCGAAAATGAAAACAATGTTCATAGCATGTCACCATAACCCTAGTTATAGTCAATATGTAGTTTCAAAAATTTGAAAGAGAGTTTTTATGTTATTATTATTATTATCGGTTCAGATTACTTCACAACTATTGACTTGTTGTAGAAGGGTAGTACAAAGAAAACATTTAAATTCTTTCAGCTTATATATATAATTGCTATTACTTGTTGGGCACTCAAATGCTCATCCTTGCTTAATTTAAATGTTTTCAGCTAAGTGTGAACAACCAGAGAGCTCTGCTAAGAACAAGGGAAAGGGAAAGGTTGTTGAATGAACGAAATGCTATGTTATGTAATAGTTAACTTTATTAAGACAAATATGACTTATATTATCTATCATGTATTGTAATGAATGTTTAAAGGTCTCGTACCTGGGGATTAGACTCTGATAAATATGTAAATTAAGTTAATCTTTATATTTTTGTTATTATTATTAGTATTATTCCGCTCATAGAAATGGTATCGTGAAGCACCATGTTCGGGTTTCAAGTACCCAGATTTGGGGGCTTTACAAGTTGGTATTAGAGCTTAGGGTTAAAAACCTTAGGTGGGCTAGACCTTAGACTATAACCTTAGAACAGAGGGAAACGTTGAAAATATAAATAACTCATATAGAGTTTAAAAGAAGAGATGAATTGGACAAATTCATCGTCAAACAAAATAAAAGATAACTTATATAAAACTCTTATTTGATGTGTGTATATACTATATGCTAATCAGGATAATTTGTGTGTGTAGATGTCTGTTGGAAAAGGCTTGTTATATGCTTATAGCATGAAGAAGGGTCAAACCCATACACCCGAGCTGATATCGAAGCCAATAGCTAAAATAGAGGCTCACAATGAAAAAACTCGGACGAGGTAGTTATTATAGAAAACATAGTACCAGATCCGGAGATGGTGGAGCTGACAGATAGTGATTCAGACACTAAAGTTAAAGCTGATTAAGCATCAACAGAGGTGCATGATCTGAGGAACAAGGTTTCTTCTCTGGAAAGGCTGTGGAAGATAGAAAAGCTGTTAAATAACCAATTGCGTTAGGCGTTAATAGAAACAATGGAAGAATAAGATAAGCTTAAAATCCAAATTGATCAGATGGGAGCTACAAACAACCCATCGTGTGCAGCTCCGAGCAAGAAGGGGAAAAGAAAGATAGAAGACCATGACTTAGGAAAATTCGATAAGAAGAAAGGGAAAAGAATATGTTATCTGTGCGGTTATGAAGGATATAATACTCTGCATTGTCCCGACTACAAACTAGGAGCATGTTTTATTTGTGGGATAGAAGGTTATCATGCGAAAAGTTGTCCAAGAAAAAGGTGTAATAAATAGGTAGTATAGGCTCTGTTGTGTAGGTGTGTTTAATGTAATATATATGATAAGTATGTCTGTGTAATGTAATATTCTATAACTTTTGTGTTAGTCAAGACTGTAAATCCCGAATTTTTTGGTCATAAAGGGATAACTGATGTTTAAAGCATTATGTGCTATGTTATGTAAAATATTCGTTAAATGAATATGAATCTATGTTTGAGTGATGAAACAATTTTAAAATATTAAACTGATATGATAAGGTTTAGAATGTAAGTTAAAATTTATGATTTTATTTTATCAGATAATGCCGCCAAGACGTCGAACTTGAAACCAAAGGGCAGAAGAATTTGTTGACAACGTTGAGGGACAACAACAAGCAGACCTGATGCAGCACTTTGCAAACATGGTAGCACAAGCTATGCAGCAAGGAATACCAGTCGCTAGGAATCAGCCGGATAATCGCTTAGCAAACTTCAAAGACTTTAAAGCTGTAGGACCACCAGAATTCAAAGGTACAAATGACCCTGTTGAAGCCCAAACTTGGGTCAAAGAGATTGAAAAGGCGTTTGTGATAGCTAGAGTAGCTGAGGGGAAAAAGACCACTTTTGCCACCTACATGATGAAGGGTGAGGCAAATTTTTAGTGGGAAGCGAATCAGGCGAGGGCAGGAGAAGGTGTAGTTACATGGGATAGGTTCAAAACTTTGTTTTTCAAAAATTATTTTTCACCTAGTATGCAGGCTAGGATGGAGGTGAAATTTTTAGAGTTGAAGCAGGAAAACATGACGGTGTCAAAATACGCCGCAAAATTTAATGAGTTAGCTAGGTTTGCTCCGCATCAAGTTGATACGGAGGCTAGGAAAGCTAGAAGGTTTGAGCTGGGATTAAAACCCTGGCTATACAACTAGGTGGCGGTGTTGCAAATTCCAACACTTGCAGCACTCATGGAGAAAACAATTATAGCTGAGGAGGGAAGTGAGGCCATGAGCCTCTACAACAAGGAGATGAAGAATAAGGGTAAGACCGAAGCAGCTGGGAAGGTAGGAATTAATAGTGGGAGCAGGAGTGGAGATAGCAAGAGAAATGTGAATAACTTTGGGAATGTTCAGATCAAGCAGGAAGGTGTTAAGAAGCCATCGGTACAGTGTAAGACTTGTGGAAAGAACCACTCTAGAAAATGTCTGAAGGAAAAATTTGTTTGCTACAAGTGCGGGCAGGAGGGCCATATCTCTCCCAACTGCCCCAATCCTAGGATGAATAGTAGGTGTTTCTTGTGCAGATCGACTGAGCACAAGGTGAAGGATTGTCCGAAGAGGAGGGCGGAGGCAAGAAGTGTGAACACGGGCACTGGCAGTGGGACTTTGGCAATCACCGGACCGATTTCGTCAAACAAACCAACAAAATCAACAGCAAGGGTTTACAACATGACGGTCAAGGATACGATGGCAGCTGGCACTGGAACTCCAGGTATTATTCGTCTAACTTTTATTTTTTTATATACATGATTTTCATATATATAGTAAATTATTTTATAAAGAAATTTTGAAGGAGGAATTTGAGTTCTTTTAAGAATCAAATTTCCGTTTAATCAGAAAGACAAACTTTATTTAAAAGTTACAGATCAGTTCGATCAATTATGATCGAGATCTACTTGAAATGACTATGTATGCTATGTACTCTTATATGTGTAGGTTTTTAAAACGGTGATTCCGGGGACGGAATCTTTATAAGGGAGGGTGAATGTAACAACCCGATATTTTCTATATAAATAAATAAGAAATTTTGGGTAATAATTTTTTTTTTTTTTTTTTAAGGATGAGGATTTGTACAAGATAATGTGTATATGTATTTATGTGGTAAATAAAAATATATTTATTACATAATTGATTACAAATAATTTTATTTTAGGATTATTGATTATTATAAAGTATATTCTTATAATAATTAATTTATAGTAGAAATGTTTTATGAATTATTTTTCATGAAAATATAAGCATATATTATTTAAATAATATATGAAATGATTTTAGAATAATTATAATAATTATTTAATTATATGGATTTTAGTACAGATTATTAAGTTAATTATTTTACCTTAATTATTAAGGTTAAATATGAAGAATAAATCGAGATATGGAATCCAAACCCTAATTTTGGATTTTTATGAAGGAATGAGAATAATAATATAATATTAATTATATTTTAATTTTTCAATTACTACAAATATGTACTGTATGTATGTATTGTGGATGGTTGGTCAATTATGGTGTATAATTTCAAAACCCTAATATTAATTGGTTAAACCCTAGTTTTATTGGGGGAAACCCTAATTTAAAAATCAATTATGAGTTTAAGACTGCTATATAACTGTGTTATAAGTTTTATGTTGTGTATTAAATGGTTAATTAGGTAAACCTTAATTAAAAATTTAGAAACCCTAAATAATTTTTAGAAAACCCTAAGTTATTAAAAACCCTAATTTTAAATGCTAAACCCTAATTTGAAACTCAAATTAGAGTTCAAGATTGATTGGTGATTGTGTTAATGTGATTAATATCATGTACAATAGATTTTATTGTTAATTATGGAAACCATTAATTGTTAAACCCTAATTACTAAACTACAACTGTAATTTAGTAATTGGAAACACTAATTATAATTTGGTAACCCTAATTACCAAAAGAATAAACCCTAATTACTAAATTAGCAAAGTTAATTATAATTAGAGATATTAAACCCTAATGTTTCTGTATAAATTAATTAGAAAATTAATCATAATTAGGAAACCCTAATTTCAAAATTTTAGAAAACTAAAATTTATTTAATTTTACATTTTGTGCAAACCCTAATTGCTAGACATTGCAAATGATTTGTGCTAAACCTTAGGGTTAAACCCTAAGGGTCAAACCTTAAGGGTCAAACCCTAAGGGTTTGCAAGATTACAAAATGGCCATTAAATTTCCAAGCCAAATGACCATTATACCCCTTGCATTATTAAGGCTAATATATAGGTTTTGACATTAGGTTTAGTTGGTGAACCAAACCCAACCACCCCATGTGACAAATCTCAGCAGATCAGCCTCTAGATCAACAACATACAATGTATACAAGCACTATAAATAGACTTGGAGAGAGAAAAAGTGTACATTTTGCTCATCTATTCACCCACACTCCATCAAGTCCCTATCTCTCTAACATACAAATTCAACTTGTAAATCAGTCCCAAATCAAAGCCCCACGAACACCATAACCAAATCAGAAGCCAGAAATCAAAATCGATCAAAGAAGGTATAAACCCTAGCCAAGAATCTGTCCATCGATCTGTGGTTTGATGTTATTTTTTGTGTGTTAAACATGTTAAATCTAGTGTATAATGATGATCTAGGTTGCTAGATGTTAGATCCATAACATCTAGAGGCTCAGATTAGGCATTTTACAAAATCTGGAAAAATAAATTTTTGTCCTCTAATAATGAATGTCAATCCTTTTGTCTCTGTGATCTGTAAAGATTTTTGTGTTTTGAAAGCTTGTAGTTGTAGTCGTGTATGTGTTCTTTAGTCTGCAAGTGGAATCAGGGTCATTGGATTTGTAGATTGTAAGTTATAACCGGTCAAAGGTCGTTGACCGACATCGATTGCCATTTTTCCATTTACCCGTAAATGACGGAAACAAAAAACGTCTGACAGTTAATTGAAGCCTCTAGATCTGTCAGTTTATGGTTGGTTTATGTTTGTTGTTGAATCCATGTTATAGTATGTTAGTTTAACTCTCGATCCATGCTTTTATTAAATCTAGATGTCAAATACAATGGATTTAGTGACCGGTCAAACTAGCAGGGTCAAGCACAAAGATGGTTTTCTTGGTAACCCAGAAAACCTAAGAACACAGTTTCTGACATGCATTGACTGATCCAGATCTATTGATTCTGTTAATGTTTTGTTGATATTTGGTGTTAGATCTCTTCCTGTACATACTGACTACACACTGTTGCAGCTTATAGAGCATAAAAATTACACAAGATTAGCAAATTGTGGAAGCCCAAAACTAGCCATTCGAGCTGTTCTTCATTTTCTGGTAACCCAGAAAATGAAGAACAGCTCTGACAGCTTGTTCAAGGCTCCAGATCTCGTTGGTTATGCATGTTATGATGATTTTTATTGTTGGATCGTGTAGTCTTGTATTTGTACTACATGGTCTAACCATCAACATGTCCAGAAACAAATTTATCAGCGTTTAATCAATGGTCAAAGTATCACCCACGAAACTGCCTTATGAATGCATGAAGAACATGAAGAACACCTATAGCGACAATTATGTCACTATAGGAGGCCTTTAGCGACAAACAGTGTAAATAACTAATTTAATTTCAAAAAATTAATTATTTTAATTAATTAAATAAAAAAAATAGTTTTTAATTATTAAAAATACCAAATAAATTATTAAAAAATTATTTTAAATTAAAGAATTAGTTTTAATTATTTTAAGTATATTTCATAAATATTTAATATTTTGGAATATTAAAGGTATTTAATTTATTTAATTAAAATATTAAATAAATTAGTTAAAAATGATTTTAATATTTGAAAAATCATTTAAAATTATATTATGATATAAGAAAATATTTTAAGTTATTTTTAATGACTTTTAATATTTTTGATAAATTTCTTTAATAAATTAACATTAATGATAATTAAGTTATTTACTAAATGAATTAAATAAATTAATTAATAATGATTTTACTATATTAAAAATCATTTTAAATAATAATAAGATATTTAAAAATATTTTAAGTTATAAAATATAACTTTTAATATGTAAAGATAAATTTCATTAATTAATTATTATTAATGATATTAAAGTTATTTAATAATTATATTAAATAATGATTTTAAGATTATAATAATCATTTTAAATGAAAATAAAGTGTTTAAAGATATTTTAAGTTATAAAATATAACTTTTAATATTTAAAGAATAATTTCATTAATAATTTAATATTAATTTATTATTAATGATATTAAATTTATTTAATAATTATATTAAATGAATAGTTTAAAATGGTTTTATTAATTTAAAATCATTTAAAAAGTATATAAATGAATTAAGAATATTTTAAATTATAATTAATTACTTTTAATATTTTGATAAATAGTACATTAATAATTAAATATTAATGGTAATTATTTAAAATGATTTTAAATGTTTTAAAAATCATTTAAGTATAATATTAATACTTTAAAAGTATTTTAAGTTATTATAAATAACTTTAATATTTTGGAAATGATTTCATTAATAGTTTAATATTAATTAAATATTAATGATAATAGAATTATTTAATATTTAAATCATTTAATATAATGATTTCGATGTTTGAAAATTCATGATAAATTAGAATAAATGTTTTAAAATTATATTAAGTCATTTAAAAATAATATGACTGATACTAAGTTACAGGACAGAGTCTTAGACTCGATAATTACCCGATAAAGTCGTCGGTAGACCGACATCTTTCATGAAATTGATCTGGACTTAGATAATTTGATTAGATATGTGATTATTTGTGATTGATGGTTTGTTAAACATATGTAATAATGTGATTAGGTTATGTGTCTTTGATCGCGAAATGCGATACTATGTGTTATAGTATATTTATTCTAATCGAATCGAATGATCCGATTAATGATAGGTCGTGATATAAAAGATAAAACTAAGTTGTGAAATCGTAAGCGGTAGATCGGGCAAGTATCTTACCTTTGCATTTTCTTTATCTGATGGACATGAGTAAGAATATTTATGAATTATATTATTACTGTACAGATTATTAACCTTATATTATATAAGCTCATTGATTATCAACATGTTAGTATATGGTAATTCAGATATATATTATGTTCGTTAATTTCTATAAATGGTTAAACAAGTGTCTCCACTTGGATAATCATTGTATTTAATCACATGTTGATATACCTTTGTCAATTACCCATATAATTATATGTTGAATTATAGATTATTGTTGAATAATATAAAACCTTTGATTTGGAACCCAGACAAGTATGAACATCCCTACACGGGAAAACTGTTTATGCACCCAAGGTGGACAGAGTGGACGATACCCTCGTTCTTGCATGTAGTATTGATCAATGCAGGGCATAACGAGATGATCACCCCGTGCAGTAAGTTATATGCGGTTTTGAGATGAATTTCATTTAACCTTTTGAAAATGAAAAAAATGTTCATAGCATGTCACCATAACCCTAGTTATAATCAATATGTAGTTTCAAAAATTTGAAAGAGAGTTGTTATGTTATTATTATTATCGGTTTAGATTACTTCACAACTATTAACTTGTTGTAGAAGGGTAGTACAAAGAAAACATTTAAATTCTTTCAACTTATATATATAATTGCTATTACTTGCTGGGCACTCAAATGCTCATCATTGTTTAATTTAAATGTTTCCAGCTAAGTGTGAACAACCAGAGAGCTCTTCTAAGAACAAGGGAAAGGGAAAGGTTGCTGAATGAACGAAATGCTATGTTATGTAATAGTTAACTTTATTAAGACAAGTATGACATATATTATCTATCATGTGTTGTAATGAATGTTTAAAGGTCTCATACCTGGGGATTAGACTCTGATGAATATATAAATTAAGTTGATCTTTATATTTTTGTTATTATTATTAGTATTATTTCGCTCATAGAAATGGTATCGTGAAGCACCGAGTTCGGGTTTCAAGTACCCGGATTTGGGGGCTTTACAGATCTTGATATTTAAAATTCATTTAAAAGTTGTTTATTCTCTTAAATTCATAATTCATGACTTAAAGCTTATTATTTCAAGAAAGAATACCGTATTCAGTTAAAGTTGATTCGTTGTTCGTTCATATATTGTTATTATACATCGTTCTACTTGTGAGCAAGTTATTTTTCTCACTCTTGCATAAAACATTGCAGCTAAGATTGAAAAGTTTGAGGAGCCATCTACAAGTAAGGGAAAAGGTAAGATGCATAAGTAGATGGAGTTTAAATTGTATTTCAAGTATGAAGCTTATGTAATAAGACTTGATTAATTATGTTTATGTTTTATTTTTTGCTGAGGATGTAATAACTAAAGGTTAGATGACCAGGGATTTTCGTATTAATTATGTTACCCTTTAATGAGACTATGGTTTATTATGGGTAGTTAGATGTGTTTGAGATGAATAGTGAACACCAGATCTGTGGCATTGAAGTAACCAAATTTAAGGGTATCACACTTCTTGCCAGCATCCAGAATCCACCGACCTATACACCCGAGCAAAATGGAACCAAAGTCCATCTTAATCTTCATAACAACTGAGTCATAACCCTTAGCTGGAGATTGCTGACAGGGTTATGTGCAGAGTCCTTGCAGAGGACACACTTGTCTCTGATGTCGACAAAAAACTCATAGTTTTTAGGGAACTCTTTCTTCTTCATCCCTCTCAACTCAAGGTTTTCAACATACCTCATCAGCTCCAACACATACTTAATATTGATGTTGTCCAGTGATGTGCTACCTCCTTTAGAGAAATACATAGCCCTGCCGACATCTCTGGCCCTAATCTTGAGATCCTTCCCCTTGATCATAATCCTGAGATCCTTCCCCTTGACCTTGGTAGTCAAGGCACCATCTTTATAGACTCCGTTATGGTAGAACTAGGTCACCAACTTTTAGTAGATCTTGGTGTTTAAGTTAAGAGCCTCTTAAAATCCGACCCTCTTCACCAGTGATAGAACCTTTCTAAATTGCTTTTTAGACTTGGTGAAGTTCTCAAAACATAGATGGTTTCCAGGAACTACTTGAGAGCTAGCTATTTCTTGAGAGAGATTGAATCTAAAACTGAACCAAAAGTTTTTAAGGATTTGAACTTTGAGAAAGCTTGGGTTTTTGGAAGCTCAAAAGTTTGAAAGTTTAGATTGCAAAAGATGGAGAGTAAATGTTGAAAGATTTGAAATGAATATATTTATATAACTTCCCTCTTATTTTTGCTAAGTGGGACATATGGAAGAGAATAAGAGGCTTCTTGTCGCTTTATTCCTGCAAATTACGGCTACTTTATAGTAACTTCTAGTGTATACTTGTTTAGCTCATGTGTGATCACCACTGGCCATAAAGTAACTACTTCAGTTTTTTTATAAAGTAAAGTTAAGATATTTCACTTTATGATTTTGTTCGCTTTACGACCCATTCTACGATGGTTCTTCACTCAACGTTCCCTTATGAATAGCATTCTACAATCACTTTCTGCACTGTTAGAAATTTCTAAAAATATGATATTTATGGATTCAAATTTAACATTTCTAACTCATTGATTAACTTACTAAACCTAGAATCGTCTATTGGTTTAGTAAACACATTAACAAGTTGATCTTCAATAAAGACAAAATATAATGCACTATTCCCATTTTTGAACATTGTCTATAATAATAAAATGATATCTAATTTCTATTTGCTTTGTTGTAGAATGCATAACATAATTATGAGTGATTGATATACCACTAGTATTATCACAAAAAATAGGAATAAACTTAAAATCAAATCCATAGTCAGCTAGCTGATTCTTCATCCACAAAATTTGAGATCAACATCTTCTAGCAGCAATGTACTTAGCTTTTGCAGTTGAAGTTGATACATAATTTTACTTCTTACTAAACCATGACACAAGTCTGTTACCAGGCAGTTGACAAGTACCACTAGTGCTCTTTCTGTCAATCTTGCATCTTGCAAAATCTGTATCTGAATATCCTATTAGATCACAAGGAGACTCTTAGTGACACCACATTCCCAAATATGAAGTGCCCTTGAGATATCTAAAAATCCTTTTAACAGTAGTTAGATGAGATTTCTTAGGATTAGCTTGAAACCTTGCACAAATACAAGTAGAAAACATAATATTTGGTGTACTAGCAATTAAGTGTAGAAGAGATCGTATCATACCTTTGAATTGATTTATATCAATACTTTTACCAGATTCATCTTTATCAAGCTTTGTTGTAGAGGCCATAGGTGTAACGAACGAGAATTTTGTAATTAATTTTATTAATTTTAAATATTTATTGAATTAAATAAATATTTAAATTTATTTATTTATTGAGATAAATAAATATTTGATGGAATTATTGTGCATTAATTTAGTTAAAGTGTGTTATAATAATTAAATTAATGTATGATAATTTTATGATTTAAAGATTTAATTTAATAAAAGATAATTACATTAAATGAGTTATTAAATAATTATAATGTTGTTCTAATTTAATTTAATAATCAAATTAGAAATGTATTAGTTTGTTAAATAAAATTATAAATTATTATGGAAATTATAATTATATGGCAAATGATTAATTTAATTAAGAGTTATAATAATTTTATTGTTTAAAGTTGTGACAAATAAACTATAGGATAAATGAATTATTAAAATAAACTAAAGTGGGATATTTGAGACTAGCCAAACATTGCCTTGTGTCTCTTGGTTTTTTAACAGCTGAACCCATTGATTTTTTTACCTGACGATTTAAGATTTCTCATGATGGTATATCAGTGTTAGTGGGTCTACGTGTTTTTCCTAAGGCTAAGAACAGTGAGTGTAGAGAAGAAGGGAGAACACAGAGGGATAGAGAGAAAATTGAGAGAGTTGAAGAGAATTGGAGTATCAAGAGAGAAGGGGAAAACATTAACATGCAATTCTCTATTATCTTGGTTGAGATTAATCAAGAATTAAAGGTATAAAACCTAACTCCATGTTCTTAGTTTTGTTTTTGAGTTTTCTGTAAAGTGGAGTCTTAATTTGTGATTATTTGGATTATATGTGTTAATTATTATATATTGGTTGTCATTTAGAAATAATTTTCAGAGGTTAAAACTCATGCAATCATGTTTTAGAATGAGGATTTTTGAGTTCTTGAGTTTTCTTTCGGAAAAATGAAAATTTGGTTGATGATTTAATAGAATAATTGTTATTTGTGTTATAGATGGTTTATAATATGTTATATATTGTTTTCAAGTGATTTTGAAGTATCAAATTCATGCGTAGTCATGTTTAAGAAGAAGAAATTAGTTTTTGGTTGAATATATACTAAAAGGTTAATTTTAGAGTTAAAATTTATGTTTGAATTGTATGGTAATCTGTAAATTGGTTATGAATTGTGTTAATATGTCAAGAAGCGAAAACAATGCATGTGTAATGGACTGATTTGGTTAAGAAACAAGGATTTGGTGATTGAATTCGCTAAATATGTTGGAAAACGAAGAAAATAGCAAAAATATGATTTTAATCCTTTAAATTTGGTTGTTTTTGTTATTTTAGGTGTTATAATGATTTGGTGTATATGTTATGTGGTTTTGGTAAGGTTTTTAGTGTGGGCGGTTTGTCTATGTTGCTGTGGAATTGGGGTTTGGTTCGCAATAATGCTTTGGCAGATCGCAGCAGTGTTCTATTACTACATCTTTGGCCTTAATCGCGTCGATGTCAATGACATAAACAACGCAGCTACGCCAGTGCAGCTACGGCGATGCCAAGGCTTGGGGTAGCGCAGCTGCGCCCTCCCCTGAGCAAAAGTAATTTTTTTTTTTTAGTTTTCAGTCCATGACATGTTGGCCTAACCTAGTATAAGGTGTATGATAATGTGATAAACATGTAATGAGGTGCTATAATTGATTATAAACATGTATTCAATGATTTCAAATTATAAAGTTAATAAGAACTTATTATTTGTTTGAGTCTTGAGATGTGGTATAAAGGTTACATTGCTGTGATAACTTTATGATTTCAGATTGGTGACGTGATGTTAATTTAATAGTCAGAATTTGAATTTATGTTAACAATTTGGATTTAAATGATAACTAAAACATATAGGGGTTAATGTTAGTGTAACTAATGGGTATTGCGATTCTAATGATATATGTAGGGTTTTGACGAACGTATGTTATAGTTGTATAGCTTACGCACAAGGAAAGTTCATAAACCTTATTTCTTTATGAAGAGAAAGATCTTTATCCTATCTTGTTTATTTCAAGTATCTAGATCTTACTTTTCACTAAGAAAATTTCCTAATCTTGAACTTGATATTGTTTGTTTAAGATGGCTCAAGTTGTTTATTCATAATGAGCAAGTTTCTAATCATTATTTCTTATTAATTCAAAGTTTGAAATGTTCATTATTCAGAACGAGACTCTCTAATTCCTTTGAAGATAGTTTATTGGATATACAATATTTTATTCAACTATATATTGTTGTGATTCCATTCTCGATTTTAAATATGGTTACACAATACCTAGTTATTGTATCGAACTTCGAATGGCTAGTGAACCTTTATTTATCTGACTAGTCTATAGTTGATGAGCGTTCTAAAATTCTAGAACTATTGTTAACCTAATCCAAACTAAACTTTCTTTAGTGCGGAAATCCTAAGTCAAACTGAGATGAACAACCCTAATATAGGGGATTATATACGCGTTAGCGTTTAGATGTTTGTGCACAATACATGGTACGAAGGGTTGATCCCCCTAATTACAAAAGGAAAGGTCCATATAGTCTAACGACTGTTAAAGGTTGAGGTAGAAATACTTAGTAACCTGGGACATAGTTCATGGTTTTGAAACCCTCAGATATAAATCTCGAACTTATTTTCTAATCTTGATTCGAAGAATGAGTTCTTTATTATTCAGTATTCATTGCTTACTCTTATGTTATTGCTATTATTGTCATTATATTTGATGAGCAATTGTTTGCTCACTCCTGCATTTAACACTGCAACTAAAGTTGAGAAAGTTGACGAGCCGTCTTCTAGCAAGGGTAAGAGCAATATGTCCAAATAATGAAGACTTGTTTGATTTTATTTAATAAAATCTATGTTATGAGACTTATTTAATTATATAATGTATTTTGAAGATTGATGTAACAATTTAAGGTTAGAGTACTTGTGATTTGTTTTAAGTTGATGTAACCTTTTAATGGGGAAAATTATTGTTTAAGTAATTTAAGTTATGTCTTTATCCTTGATTATGAGTAGTTAGATGTAATTATTTTGGATAGTGAGCACCAAATCCTATGGGAATGAAGTACCCGGATTTGGGGGGTGTCAAAAGTTGATTATTCAGTATTCATTGCTTACTCTTATGTTATTGCTATTATCATCATTACATTTGTGAGCAATTATTTGCTCACTCTTGCATTTAACACTACAGCTAAAGTTGAGAAAGTTTACGAGCCGTCTTATAGCAAGGGCAAGAGCAAAATGTCCAAATAATGAAGACTTGTTTGATTTTATTTAATAGAATCTATGTTAAAAGTCTTATTTGAATATATGATGTAGTTCGCATATTGATGAAATAATTTAAGGTTAGAGTATCTTGGATTTGTTTTAAGTTGATGTAACCCTTTAATGGGGAGGATTATTGTTTAAGTTATTTAAATTATCTTTATCCTTGATTATGGGTAGTTAGATGTAATTATTTTGGATAGTGAGCACCAAATCCTGTGGGAATGAAGTACCCGGATTTGAGAGTGTCACAAGTTGGTATTAAAACTTTAGGTTATGAACCTTAGGTGGGGGAAAACCTTAGGAAGTAACCTTTAAAGAGACAGAAACCATAGTGGCTATAAACACTTATCGAGTTCTAAGGAATGAATTCCTTAATTCATTAAAGATAAATAATAAAAGACTTTATGTGCATTTGTGTTGATAAATTATGTTCTCGCGAGTATCAAAGTGTCACGTAGTAAATAAAACTTAAAGTATTTTGTTGTCAAGATGTCTAATGTTGAAGGATCCACTCAAGCTAGGGAGGAGATAACTCAGGTGCCTGGAGATGAGGAGCCCCGAGATGTCCATGTTGTTCGGGAGTAGTTGATTCAGAGGGAGCCTTCTCTGTTGGTCACTATTGAGGGACAGGAGAATGAGCCTGTGTCTGATCCAAAGGAGGAGGACTCTGAGGAGATAGATGTGGATGATGAGGAAGAGAATCCTGTGGAGTTTCCACCAAACTCCATATCACCTGAGATGTATGATGAATTATATGACCATAATATAGAACTACATGCTAAGGTTGAGGAGTTGAAGGAGTTGGCTAATATCTGTCAGGCCACTATAGAGCAGAAGAATGAGGAGATTTAGGATCTTGACATACATCTGGGGAACGCGGAACGGAACCTAGTTCATATAGAGGGTCATCAAGAGGAGCTGTTGGCTGAGAATGAAAAGATGAAGACTGGAGTTGAGAAGCTAAAAGATGATTTGAAGGCGGAGTCAGCTAAGCGTGCGAGAGCAGAAGACACTTTGGTAAAGGCTACTCAGCGTGCAAATCGTGCTGAAGACAAGGTTCAGACGAAGAAGGCCAAGATGAATGAAATGGATTATGCTTTTCATTCTTCGATTGATAAGACCCAGGACCGAGTCTTTTATTACCCAACTCAGTTTGAAGACTTGTCATGGTATATGATGGATCGTAGAACAATGTTTCGTATCATGGAAGAAGAGCGTACAAAAGCTTCTCGGCGTCTTAATATGCTAAAATAGGAATAATAATAAGACATGTGATTAAATATGTGTTAAATAAATTGAAAATCCCATATTTTGAGATAAATAACGGGGTAAGATGCGTATGTAATCCTAAAACTATTCAAGTTCAGGAAAGTTAATGTAGATAGCAGAAATGTTATCCTTACTATGTTTCAAAAGTTATGAATGAATAAAATATCGAAATTTATTAAAATGTTATGTGTTAAGCTTTAATCATACAATGTTTAAGTTAAACCTTAAATATTTAAGAAATTAAGTGGTGATCTAATAAGCGAAAAATCTTAAACAGAAAATGCATACTAGAAGAAGACAACCACGCCAACAACCACCTCCTGAGGGGTTTATTAACAACAACAATGATGAGGCCAACGCTAACCCGGTTCAGCAGTTGGTGACAATGTTAACAAGAGCACTTGCGAATCAGTCGCAAGCTCAAGTCATGACTTTTAAGGACTTCAAAGCAGTTGGGCCGCCAAAGTTTCAAGGGTCTTTGAATCCAGTTGAATCCCAAACCTGGATCATGGAAATGGAGAAGGTTTTCGACGTTTCTAGGGTCAATGAGGATCAGAAAACCATTTTTGTAACGTTTATGTTGAAATCTGAAGCTAGTTATTGGTGGCAGGAGAATAAGTTTCATGGGTGACATGGAATAATAGTGTGGGATAGGTTCAAAGAAATGTTTTTGAGATGTATTTTCCGACGAGTTCCCGATACCAGATGGAAGTTCAATTCTTAGAATTAAAGCAAGGAACCATGTCTGTGCCAGAGTATGCAGCAAAGTTTAATGAGTTGGCAAGGTTTGCTCCGTACCAAGTCAATACAGATGAGCGTAAGGCGAGAAGGTTTGAACAAGGGTTGAAGCCTTGGCAATATAGCAAGGTTTTAATGTTTCAGTTAAATACGTTTACAGCAGTACTAGAAAAGGCGATTATCGCGGAAGGAGGAAGCGATGCCTTAACCAAGTATATTCAAGAACATAAGAATAGGAAGAATGAGAATGAAAACAAGGCTGGTGGAAGTAATAGTGGAAGTAATAATTAGAAGAGGAAGTGGAATGAAAATTCAAATGCGGGAGGACATCAAGGAAGTCAGCAAAAGAAGAAGTTTGAAGCTTGTACTACTTGTGGGAAGAACCACACTGGTGTGTGTCTGAAGGGTAAGTGAGTGTGTCTTAATTGTGTCCAGGAGGGTCAAATTGCACAAAATATTTTTCGCCCAAAGAAGGGAGCTTGTTTCACTTGCGGGTTAAAGGATCATATGGCTCGTGATTGCCTTAGAAAGACAGCGGGAGGTGCAAGTGGAGGTAAGGGAAGTAACAACAGTGGTACGTTGACTATCACTGGGCCAGTGCACTACAAAAAAAATGGGCCTTTATTAACGATTTTTCGGGCAACGACTTTATAAGTCGTTGTTAAAAGTATATGTTTAGCAACAAAATTTGTCATTCGATGCAGATTATGTCAGGCTTTCACTTTTTGCAATGAAATTCATAAGTCGTTGCAAAATTTCATTGCTAATTCACAAGAAAAAAACATAATATTTGGTGTACTAGCAGTTAAGTGTAGAAGAGATCATATCATACCTTTGAATTGATTTATATCAATACTTTTACAAGATTCATCTTTATCAAGCTTTGTTGTAGAGGCCATAGGTGTAACAAACGAGAAATTTGTAATTAAGTTTATTAATTTTAAATATTTATTGAATTAAATAAATATTTGAATTGATTTATTTTTTGAGATAAATAAATATTTGATGGAATTATTGTGCATTAATTTAGTTAAAGTGTGTTATAATAATTAAATTAATTTATAATAATTTTATGATTTGAAGATTTAATTTAATGAGATAATTAAATTAAATGAGTTATTAAATAATTATAATGATGTTCTAATTTAATTTAATAATTAAATTAGAAATTTATTAGTTTGTTAAATAAAATTTTAATTTATTACTGAAATTATAATTATATGGGAAATGATTAATTTAATTTAAGAGTTATATTAATGTAATTGTTTAAAGGTGTGACAAATAAACTATAGGATAAATGAATTATTAAAATAAACTAAAGTGGGATATTTGAGACTAGCCAAACATTGCATTGTGTCTCTTGGTGTTTGTAAAAGCTGAACCCATTGGTTTTTTTACCTAACGATTTAAGATTGCACACGATGGAATATCAGTGTTAGTGGGTCTACGTATTTTTCCTAAGGCTAAGAATAGAGAGTGTTGAGAAGAAGGGAGAACACAGAGCGATAGAGAGAAAATTGAGAGAGTTGAAGAGAATCTGAATAAAAAGAGAGAAGGGGGAAACATTAACAAGCAATTCTTTATTATCTTGGTTGAGATTAATCAAGAATTAAAGGTATAAAATCTCACTCCATGTTCTTAGTTTTGTTTTTGAGTTTTCTGTAAAGTGGAGTCGTAATTTGTGAGAATTTGGATTATATGTGTTAATTAGTATATACTAGTTGTCATTTAGAAATAATTTTCAGCAGTTAAAATTCATGGAATCATGTTTTAGAATGGGGATTTTGTTGTTCTTGAGTTTTCTTTTGGAAAAATGAAAATTTGGTTGATGATTTGATAGAATGGTTGTTATTTGTGTTATAGATGGTTTATAATTTGTTATATGTTGTTTGCAAGCGATTTTGGAGTATTAAATTCATGTGTAGTCATGTTTGAGAAGAAGAAATTGGTTTTTGGTTGAATATATACTAAAACGTTGATTTTTGAGTTAAAATTTATGTTTGAATTGTATCACTACAAGAAAACTGGCTAATTCCGACGGATGGAACCTCGAAGTTTTATATTCCATCGTACGTAACATACTTTCGACCGAATAATCCGTCGACTATAATTCCCTCGAATATAGGATAAGCATGACAAAATTCCGTCGGAAGTATAAGGCCCTCAATAGCGCCAATTTTCCCGCCAGCGCAAAAACTAACTTCGACGAAATTGTCGTTATATCCGAGGAAAGGCCCGTCGAGGATACGTTAATTCCGAGGGACTTATGTCCAACGGTAATTCCGTCGGAATTCATTAATAAAATCGTAAAAAAAATCAGATCAGCCTCAGACTCCCATTTCTTTTATTTTTTTCCATCTCTCGACGCCCAGTCTCTCCATCTCTCGACTGTTCGTCTCCATCTCTCGATCTCTCCATCGACTTTGCAAAGCTTCCTCCCGTTTCTTTCGTCCGCCTTTCATCCTCATTTTTTTGCCGTTGCTCGTGGCGACGTTGTGGTGGTTTGGGAAAGCTCGTGGTGCCGTCGTTTCCTCCTCCTCCTCTACCATTATCAGCAAGCTTGCCGGCTTTAAGGTTCTGCCATACTTTTTCCCCTATTTAGAAATCCCCAATTAAATCCATAATAATTGTTAATATATAGTTTTTCTGCCATAATCAGTAATTATAAATAGTTTTTCTTATAATAATTATTAATAATTTATGCCCTAATGTTCCCCTATTTAGAAAATTACATATTTGAAGAAAGGTTTTGGGACTGTTACATGTTCTGATATTCTGATTTTGTGATATTGTTAATTGATGAGGAGTTATGTAATTTGAATTGGGACTGATCGAGGAGTTGTATTTGGGACTGTTACATATATATATGTTCTAATTTTGTGATTCTAGCAATTTGAATAAATATTTTGCTTTGTGATCAATTTGGGACTGATATATTTTTTGCTTAGTTTTAGGACTGATAAATTATGTGCTTTGAATTGGGTTTGGTATTGAGTATATACACATATTAATCAGTAAGTGTTTGGGTTTACTAAACTTTGGGGTTGATTTATGTTATCAGTTATTCTTCAGTAAGTGTGTGATGATGATGTTTGATGTAGGTATATTTGTTATTTCAGACAGAATTCTTGACATAATTTCTGTCAGAATTATTCAATTCCAAAATTTGATTTAATTTAATAGATAAATTAATGTAATAAATAATATTTAAAAATATATAATACAATAAAAATAAAATACAATAAAATATAATAATACAATAAAATAAATTTAAATTAATTTAATAATAAAAAAATTAAAATAAATTAAATTAAAATAATAAAATTAAATAAAATAAAATAAAAAATATAATAAAATAAATAATAAATAATAATAATAAACTAAATTAAATTTAATTAATTTAATTAATTTAATTTAACATAAAATTAAATTTAACGAAATACAATTAAATTTTATAAAATATAATTAATTTTTATAAAATACAATTAAATTTTATAAAATAAAATAAAATAAAATAATTTAATAGTAGTCTTCATATATATTCCAAATAACAGTTCTCAGAAACTAAGTAGCACTTAGTTTTTCATTGGCAAAATAAACTAAGTAGCATTTGCTTAGTTTGCCATAATTTTCAATAAACTTAATAATACGGTCCGTACATATATGTACTCTTTCTTGTATGCAGGTTTCGACATAGCAGTTGCATCTAATAGTACTCCAACCGGTTCCTCGACAACATTTTAAAAAAAGGGGTCGTAGTTCCTGTTTATGTCCTATACTCGAATTGTAAAGTTAATTGAATTACTGCAGACATTTTTCACTGTTCCATCATAACAAATGGCAGCATTCGAAAGGAGTATCATTAAGTTGTTGAACAAAGTTCTAGGTTAAGCAACCCTCTAGATGGGCGAACGATCACTTCTTTGCTAGGAATGAATTGGACTCGTATGGGGAGATGATTCATTCCTAGCTAAGAAGTGATCGTTCGTTCATTTAGAGGGTTGCTTAACCTGAAACTTTGTTCAATAGCTTAATGGAACTCCTTCGGGATGTTGTCATCTGTTATGATGGAACAGTGAGGAATGTCTGCAGTAATTCAATTAACTTTATTATTCGAGTATAGGACACAAACAGGAACTACGACCCTTTTTTTTACCGGATTTCTGACTCAAGTAGTCTCTATAGATTCCAAATACTAATTCACGCATGAATATCCAAATTAACTTAATGCGTACTTCTGTGTAGTTAAAAATGCCAGCCGACCGGAGTTGGATGTACTGTAGGATACCCAGTGATGGAAGGGGATTAGTCTCAGCTTATCGTGTTGGGGTTTTAGATTTCTTGAACAAAGCACTAGAACATACAGATGATCCGAATGGGAAGATGCAATGCCCGTGTGTCAAGTGTAAAAATCTGATCTGGAAGAAAGTCGACGAGATTAAATTCAACTTATTTTCTCGTGGATTTGTGGATGGGTACTTCATATGGACTCATCACGGGGAATCAGAAGTGATTGAAAATATTGTGGAACAACCAATTCCACAGGCTTCATACGTCGAACACTATGATTCAGTTGAGATGTTGGTCAATGTTTATGGCCCTACTACTATTGACTAGGATGAATATGAACCTTCTTCAAGCAGTGCGAAGCAAGTGCCAAATGATACAGCTGCTGCCTTTTACAAGTTGCTATCTAAATCTGGGGTCGCGTTGTATCCGGGAAATGATACGGATACCAAGCTTTCTACAGTGACGAAGCTTTTACACTTCAAGAATGAGCACGACTGTAGTGAGAGAGGTTTCAACGTTTTGCTCGCTATAATTGGACAGTTCTTACCCAAGGATCATACTCTTCCTACGAATTATTACGAAGTGAAGAAGATGGTCAAGGGGTTAAATATGGGGTATCAGAAAATTGATGCTTGTGAGTAAGATTGCATGTTATACTATGGAGAGGACAGAGATAAGGGACAGTGTGATATATGCAGCTTATCGTGCTACAAGGTTACAAAACATGGGGGAAGGAGAAACATGTTCCCAGGAAAATCTTATGGTACTTTCCACTTGCGCCGAGACTTCAACAGCTATTCATGTCATCTCATACGGCTCAACATATGAGTTGGCATTGAACAAGGGATGTCGTGTCTTGGCCACCGACTCACCCAAAGGGATGGAGATGAATGGAAGAGATTTGATGTAAATTATCCTGAGTTTGCGGAAGAAGTTAGGAATGTTAGGCTTGGTATGGCTACTGATGGCTTTTGCCCTTTTAATAATTTTAGCCAGCCGTACTCAGTTTGGCCAGTCATTATGGTCGCTTATAATCTTCCCCCGGCAATGTGCACGAGGCATCCATATTTATTTTTGACTTTACTCATTCCGGGGGATAAAAGTCCTACAAAAGACCTTAATGTGTACCTTCGACCGTTAGTGGATGAACTAAAGATGTTGTGGGAGACAGGGGTTCAGACGTATAATAAATCGATATACGAGAATTTTATCTTAAAGACAGCCCTGTTATGGACTATCACTGACTTTTCGGCTCTTGGGATGGTTAGTGGTTGGTGTCGACGTCAGGATTTTTAGGTGTCCCTTTCCGTTACTTATTCTTTGGTGTTCTCATTTTAGGTGAGATTTGTTTGAAAAAACAAATGAAAAAGGTCTGACATGTATAATGTCGACGATGGGACTGTTAAGAGTCGTCAGTTGGTTTTTTAAATGGTTTTACCAACACAATCGAGAAAAGGTTTGCACATTGACCCAGTGATGTGACAATTATATACTGGTCGTGGCAAAACCGAGATTCATTTAGGGTCCGGGACTTGGTTATGCGGGGAAGGTGTTAGGCACCCCCCACATCCTGTAATCTTACTACAGTGTGCCTCTTTTCAAGAAACTATTATCTGAGTGTGTGTGTGTGTGTGTGTGTGTGTGGGTCAATGTCTTTGTTATATGGAAGTTATCACGAGGCCTCTTTCGAACCTATATACGTGGATTTGAATTTATGTAAAATTCAGTTTTAGCAAGATATAGCAATGATATTTTATAAAAGAGGTTTTTCAAACCTCGATGCTCAATAGAATTGAGACCTTTACACTCCTATTTTATTAAGTGATCGACTTGATTGATTTTATTTGACGAAATGCGAAGCACCTGCATTTAAAATAATATATAAAAATAATGCCGATTTCCTCGTGGGTATGGAAACCATCTGAGGAAATTCAAACATCGCAGAATAATTTATAAGCTGCTTACAGCTGAAAATGTCCATCACGGGAACCGAATCTAGATCCAATGGGATGAATCAATGATCACATGATTCATAAAGCATGTATATTGCAATTTGTATAAAAGCAATAAGCAGTATATATATAAAAAGCTATTAAAGCTATCAACCGCCATGGAGGAAACTCAAAAGTGACAAAACGTAAATAAAGTCAGAAAGCGATCAATCGCCACGAAGGGAACTCGGCGGGATTTAAAATAGATATATATATATATATATATATATATAAGTAGTAAATGCTCTAATGTAAAATCTGTGCTCATCGAATGTAGTTCGACCACGCTTCATATATATATATATATATATATATATATATATATATATATATATATATATATATAAAAAAGCTAGTAAACGCACTTCGCATCAAGTTCAGGCTCATCGAACAAAGTCCGACACATATAGTTGATATATATATATATATATATATATATATATATATATATATATATATATATATATATATATATATATATGCATCAAGCATCAAGTCTCATCATCAACAAATTCGGCTGCATAGCTTAATATATATAAGTATATATATATATATATATATATATATATATATATATATATATATAAGTATATATATAATCGAGGCATAACTCGATAATGTTAGTCAATATATATATATATATATATATATATATATATATATATATATATATATATATATATATATATATATAGATCGAATGAAACCACTGAATCAAGTCCCGCAAAAGCAAGCAACACGACTCTCGGCGTGTAGAAGGGTGTGTGCAAAGATGAAGAGAAAGACTCTAAAGTGTGTGAGAAGGCTTACAAATGGATCGATAAAAGGGCTTCTATATATTTAGAGTGGGTAAAGCTGGCTTTTGTGGGTACAAAAGAGGCTATATATGAGCTCACAGTGTGTTAAAAGTTAGAAAATACCTACATCAGATGGCAAGTCTTTGAGCAAATTGTGCAAGGTTTCTCCGTCTTTTTCTCTTAGAAATCAGCACCCCAAGCCTCTTATTTATAGGCAAAAGGTGCCGCAGTGTACCAGGCGGGTCGGGTCTACCTTGGCTCATCGAGTTGGGTCGCCTCAAAATCGTGCATTCGTGCATCGTAATGTCCACTCGATTTTGAGAAAGTGCAATTCGCATCTGCTTTGAGGTATTCAGACCTATTTCGGACCGCCGTTGTCGAGAGTTGTACGATGGCATGGGATTAGAGTTTGTCTGAAAGTCTTTGAAGATGGGACGAGGCCCTCCGGTCTTTTAAGCTTCAACTCTCATCCGCTACCCCTTTAATAATCACTCGGGATTGGTTAGCCTTGTGGGACATTGTTGCGTAGAGACGAGGCGTGGCATCGAGTTGGACGAGATGGCGATGTTACCCCTCACCGGTGTTACTGCTGGATTGGGCCGATAAGCAAACGTTGCTCAGACTTCGCTGCGATTGGACTGCTGCATTTTTTGAAGGTTCTCATTGTCATCTTTGAGGTGTTCTTGTCTTTCCAATGTTATTGCCGGGTTGGTACAGTGTATCTCATTGTGAGTGCCGAGATTGAAGCTGATGGCATTTGAAACAAGCATTTTTGGGGTTATCTCCGAAGCTGCATTCCTTGGGGTTATCACCAAGGTTTGTGGCTATTCCCATGGTTTGATCGAGATTGATACCTCGTGGTTCTCTCCGAGATTAATCGGTCTTCTCCGGTGTGTGTTCCGTTAGATTGTATCTCACAGTCTCTCGGTTAGATCCGAGGTCGAAACCGCTATTCCCGTCATTGCGATCCGGGGTTGATGTCTTTTGCACTTCCCAGGTAGTATCCTGGTATGGATTTGGATTGACTTTCGGGGTTCTCTCTTAAAAGACGAATCATCTTCTTGCAATGTTAGTAATGTGATATAGAAAATTTTGAGTGTTCACAGATGCCCTCTTTATCATACTCATGCATGGCGATGCATGGGTAGGATAAAGAATCCTAGACACTTGAAATGCAACAAGATAAACATGGTACTATGGATAGCAACATGATGCAAATGTATGATGCATGTGTACGGGGTTTTGCTCACCATACAGCTTCATTACTCATGCTCCGGGCATGGATTTCCTCCCTTTGGTTGGCTTGAGGGGCGTGACTACTTATCACCCATTGGCCGTGATGTCGCAGTTTGACCAGTTCCAGGATTTTCATCCTTTCGAGGGAGCGGCAAGCCAGCGTTCAGCTTCTCGATACCTCTCAGCCGAGGACTAATCTTGTGTATACGCTTGCTAGGATTAGCGTGAGCTATCTGCTTTTCCTGCCAGTCGTCCCTGTTATTCCGCAGAGTACTCCACATAGATGGAGACGGAGGTTTTATCGGCTGCAGCAGTATTTGCAGTACCGGAGATTGAGTTAGACGATGTAGAGCCTATAAAGGACATTGATACCTACATCGAGGAGGATACCGCTGTTGGGTTGCCATCATTTCTTCTGGATTTTCCTAGTACCAATACTTTTTTTATCCAGCACTCGGCACAGTATTTAGAGCAGAGTCTTCATCTGATGACCTTTGAGAGAGACCAGATTTGATCTATGATGTCGACTACTCTTGATGTGAGGGACGCCACCCTATTAGAGAGAGACGGGGCATTAGCTCGTAGAGATGTCGCTGTTGTTGAGCGGGATGAGGCCAGGTCAAACAGAGACGCAGTGATAGTTGAGTGGGATAGTGTTATATTTGCCCGGGATGTGGCTGTCACAGATAGTAATGCAGCGAGGTCCCTTAACACTGGTATGATCGCAGAGATGAGCGCTTATATCGATGAGCATATGGTCATCCTGCAGATGGCTACAGATCTGTTGGGTCGTGTGGATATTCTTATCAAGGAGACTACAGCTTTACCTCCTTCATCTGAGAGGGATGCCATGTTGGTTTTGCTAGCTCGCATGTACCTTGATTCGTAGATGAGCTTGTATTTACCTGCACAGACTAGCTTAGCCATTTTGTCATGTACAGTTCATATTGTATATATATCAAATAGCATTATATATGATAGGGAAATATATTTTTGGATCACTTCCCTTTTAGATATGCCTTGCTATTTGCTTGATATTTTGCCTGCTGATTCAGGGCTTGTAATCTTGATGAATTCTGAATTCTTCCCTGGTGGATGGACATTGAGCTGTCTCTGGATAGTTCAGAATGGATCATTGATCTATGTGTATCCCTACCTTTTTTGGTGTCTTGGGACTCGTTTCTGAATGGAAATGTGGAGAGGAGTGTGGCTTTCCTCTCTGAGATTGACCACACCACAGATGGTCGCCAGTACTTCTATTTAGGAGAAGCCTAGTTAATTCCACCTCTTATGGTTTAGTATTGCTCTTCGAGGTATGACCACAACTTAGATGGTCGTCGAATCTCCTATTTGGGAGGAGTTCAGGTAATTCCATCCCTTTGTCCGAAATAGAATGACATATAATGGATTGAAAGGAATCCCAACACCCGTTGACAATGGTTTGTGTTTTGGTAGGGGGTGAGACCGCACCATGAATGGCTGCCTACGTATTCCTATTGAAGAGGAGATCAGGTCTACATAGTTCGAACCTGGTGTAAGAGGTTCAACGTTGTATATGGCTGATATGGTGTAGGAACATTTTTGGTTGTTTTTGTTTTTGTAAGGAGAAGAGGGTAGAAATGTTTTTGTTGTTTTTGTTTTATTACGACTGGACCATGTAACATGGTTGCCTATGTACTCCTATTGAAGAGGAGATCAGGTCGACGTAGTTCGCCCCTCAGGGCGAGAAGAAAAGCGTAATCCCATGTGCAGGTCAGAGTGCGGGGAGGAGAAAGTTTAATCCTAGGTTGAGGATAAACTACAGGCAGGAGAAGTTTGATCCCATGTATGGGTAGCCAAAATGCGAACGCAAGAGTTTCAATCTGCGGTGGGATGACCTAAGTTGTATGAGCGCAAAGGAGAAAGCCAGGCTGCTGGCTTGAAGAGTATGTTTCCCTGAGGGGCAAAGTGTAGAAAAGTTGTAGGTGGTAAAGGGTTAAAGAACCGGAATGGCTGGTGACCTGATGATGATGCACCAGGGTGTTTGCTGGTTACTTCAGACATAATACCGTTTCACGGTGTCTGAGTTGATGAGTTGTGAAAATTCATCGCCGTCCATTTCTTGCAATCTGAGAGCGCCTCCTGTCAATACTTCGTTGACAATAAACGGGCCTTCCTAGTTAGGAGCGAATTTTCCTTTGGCCTGATCTTGGTTGTCAAGAATCTTCTTCAGAACCAAGTCATGTTGTTTAAATTGCTGTAGCCGGACTTTTTTGTTGTAGGATCTGGCGATCCTTTACTGATATAGCTGACCATGGAAGATAGCCGCGGTTCACCTTTCGTTTATCAAAGACAATTAGTGATACCTGTCTTGTACCCATTGGTTTTCATCCAGCTGAGCGTCGATCATCACTCTAAGAGATTCCATCTCAACTTCTATGGGGAGCACTGCTTCCATCCCATAGGTTAAAGTGTAGGGGGTTGCCCCAGTTGAAGTACGCATTGTGGTCCTGTAGGCTAACAGAGTCAGAGGCAATATGTCAGGCCATGCTTTGTGGTTGGCGGACATCTTTTGCATAATCTTCTTGATGTTTTTGTTAGCCGCTTCAACAACACCGTTCATCTTCAGATGATAGATGACAGAGTTAAGATGTTTGATGTGGATTTTACTGCATAACTCCTCCATCATTTTGTTGTTGAGGTTTTTAGAATTCTCTGACACAATCACCTCTTGTTGTCCATATCGACAAACGACAATGTTTCTGATGAAAGTAATGATGACTTCTTTAGTGACCCTGGGGAAGGAGGCTGCTTCTACCCACTTGGTGAAGTAGTCGATCATGGTGAAGATAAATCGGTGACCATTACTGGCTTTAGGCTCGATGGGCCCGATAACGTCCATTCCCCACATTGAGAAGGGCCAAGGTGAACTCATATTGTGGAGCTCCCGTGGAGGGGCGTGTATAGCATTCCCATGAATCTAGCAATATAGCATCTTTTGACGTGGTCATTGCAATCACCTTGAGAGACGACCCGGTAATGTCCCCGTCCCGAGGACTTTCTTGACAAGGAGGGGCCACTCATGTGGGGCCTAAAACTCCACCATGGATTTCATCCATAAGCCTCTGGTTTGATCTTTGTCTAAACACCGAGGAGACCCTATCTGCATCTCTTTTGTAGGCGATCTCCACTCGTAGAACTTCATAAGATGTCGATGGATCCGCCTTTTCTCAGTCAGGCTCGCCTCAGCGGGTGTAGATCCATCTCACAGATATTCCTTGATATGCTGATACCAAGGAGGTTGGATGGGAGGTAGCTCATCCGATACTTCTCCAACATAATTCCCATAGGTTGGGGCCTTGTACAGAGAAATTGTGACGCTTGGCAAGTGTTCCTTGTATGATATACGAATCAAGGAGGCCAAAGTTGATAATGCGTCCGCGAAATCATTCCTATTACGAGGAACATGTAGAAAGGAGATTTCTTCGAACTTCAAAGCCATCTTTAAGACCTGCCGATAGTAAGGCAGCAAATGTAGTTCCTTGGTTTGATACACTCCGGTGGATTGTCTGATTACCAACTCCGAATCTCCAAGGACAGTTAACCGCTTGATGCCCATTGAACGGGCAAGTTTTAGCCCCATGAGACAGCCTTCATACTCAGCCGTATTGTTGGTGCTGACAAATTGTAATTTGACGGCAACGGGATACTACTCCCCCGTATCATATATTAGAATTGCTCCAGCTCCAGAACCTTCCATGTTAACAGCTCCATCAAAATACATCTTCCATGATTGGCGTGTATTGTACTGATGGTGTTGCTGTACTGTCATTACTCCTTCATCGGGGAAATAGGTTTCCAAGGATTTGAAATCCCCTGAAGGTGCGGCGGCTAGTTGATTCGCGATTCCTTGACCTTTGATGGACTTTTGAGTCACATATACGATGTCAAATTGTTGTAGGATCAACTGCCATCTGGACAGCATGCAATTCGACATGGGTTTGTTGAACACGTACTTGAGAGGATCCATGCGGGATATGAGATGGGTTGTGTGACCATGTAGGTAATGATGTAACCTCATGGAAGCCCATGCTAAAGCACAACACGTCTTCTCGATCAAAGTGTACTTGTGTTCACTGCTGCTGAACCTTTTGCTGAGGTAATAGATAGCTCGTTCTTGGCCTCTATCGTCTTTCTGTCCTAGCATACAGCCCATGGCATTGTTACTTATGGACAGGTACATGAACAGGGGAACATCATCCTTGGGTGGTACCAAGATAGGAGCTTTGACTAGCTATTTCTTGATTGTAAGGAAGGCATTCTGGCACTCATCATTCCATTTCATGGAGGAGTTCTTCCTTAATAACTTGAAGATTGGCTCACAGGTTGCTGTGAGTTGGGAGATAAACCTGCTGATGAAGTTGATCCTTCCCAAAATTCCACGTATTTCCTTCTCTATCTGAGGAATGGGCATTTTCGTGATGGCTTGGATTTTGGTAGGATCCAACTCAATCCCTTTGTGGCTGACTAGAAATCTTAGCAACTTGCCTGACGTGACGCCAAAGGCGCACTTAGCTGGATTCAACTTCAAGTTGTACTTACGCAACCTGCTGAACAACTTTTTGAGATGGTCTAGATGGTCATCCTCCTTCCAGAACTTGACAATGATGTCATTCACATAGATCTCAATCTCTTTATGCATTAAGTCGTGGAAAAGAGCCATCATAGCTCATTGATAGGTAGCTCCGACATTGATGAGGCCGAATGACAACCGTCTATAGCAAAAAGTTCCCCAAGGAGTGATGAAAGCAGTCTTCTCATGATCTTCCTTGGTAACCATGATCTGATGGTACCCCTCAAAGCAAACAGCAAAGGAGTACATGTCGTATTGCGCAGTATTATCAATGAGAATGTGGATAAATGGCACGGGAAAGCTATCTTTTAAGCAAGCTTTGTTCAAGTCCCAGAATCCACGCAAACTCGCACCTTCCCTCCGTGTTTAGGTGCAGACACGATGTTGGATATCCATTCGGGATATGTAGACACCATGATGATGTCGGCTTGAAATTGTTTCACAATTTCTTCTTTCACCTTTAAACTCCACTCAGGTTTCAATCGCCTGAGCTTTTGCTTAACTGGCTTAAATCCCTCTTTAATGGGAAGGCGATGAAGGACAATGTCAGCGGACAAACCCACCATGTCTTCATGAGACCATGCAAACACATCCTGGAATTGGGTTAATAGCGTAACCATGTCATTCCGTTGGTTTGGGGTAAGGTCTGAACCAATCTGGATTAACTTAGGGCTTTCTAAAGTTCCGAGATTGAAAGAAGTGGTTTGATCAAGGTTAGGTTTGGGTTTGTCTCTGACCCATTCTTGAATTTCTGGAGGCACTTCAATGTTATCCTGGAGATCCATCAAGGCTGAATTCATCTCTACATCAAAGGTACAATCCTTGTGTAAGAGAGGCATCGTATCCACAAATACAGACACATCTAAATTCAGAGTCCTGAAACAAAATATGCTTTCACTTAGTATATATGAAATGCGTTGATCATACAAAGTTTTAGCATATACTAGCAAAATAAACTGCTAATCTTGTCTGTAAAAGTAAGCAGTTATTATTATATCTCAGGCGAAAAAGAATTTACGCGCTTCTACCCTTGTCGACCAAAGCAAGGAATGTTGTTCCAATTGGTAAGGGTAAAGTCCGGTGGACCACAATGATGGAGGGATTGTCATCATCCTCTACTTCCCGAATGATGGCCATTATGTCGTGGCAATCATCGCCTGGGTGTGTATGCATGGTATGTTCATCATGGACGATGATGCGCATGCCCGACATTATTCGGACAATGTTTTCCTTGATTCTCCGCTCCTCCTCTTCGATTGCGGGATCTGGAATAACGATTCTCTTTTCTTCCACCGGTTTTGGCTTAGGAAATAACATGGCCATGACATTGGCTGGCACCTTTACTGGAGGTTGTGCGGACTCAGAGTTTGAAGGCGAAGTCGAACGCCACATGGTTGAAGCTGAAGGAACCTATTGATGCTTATGAGGATTCCTGTGACTAGAGCTGGCAGAATAGCCTAGTCCAGCTGTTCCAACTTGCTTGGTTAATTGAATGGGGTACTGGATACCCTGGCCGTCTTTACCCAACCCTGGTCCTGGCTTATGTCCCAATGACAACATTTCTTGAGTGGCTGACATCACCTCAGCAGAAATATGGGGTTCGGGCAATGGTGCTCCAATAGCGTGGTATTGGGTGTTGCTTATTTCCAAAGCATGAAAACTGACTAGTTCTACATGTGCATTTGCATTGATGAACGGAACGTCCCCTTGTGGAGGATACTCCGGCTCAACGTTGACTGTGACCAGACTATTGTTGATAATGTACTTCAATTGTTGGTGAAGGGTGGAGGGGACTGCCCCTGCCATGTGGATCCATGGTCATCCCAAGAGCAGGTTGTATCCCGAATCTATCTTGAGCACACGGAAGGACACGCAGAATGTATGAGGGCCAATTTCGATTGGCAGCTCAATTACTCCAACCGAGTTACGGCGGGCTCCATCAAAAGCTTTGATGATAGTATGGCTACTCCGAATTCAGTTGAGATTGATATTCATCTTCACCAAAGTGGCATATGGGCTGATATTCAGAGAGGAACCTCCATCAATTAATACTCTAGCCACCATATATCAGGAAGATAAGACCGCAATGTGCAACGGTTTGCAATGACCGGTTCCTTTGGATGGTATGTCATCATCAGTGAAGGATATCACATTGTTGTTGAAAATGTGATCAACCATGTGTTGAAATTTTTCCGTATCCACTGATGTCAGGAGATAGGCTTCTTCTAGAACCTTTAACAAGACCTTCCGGTGATTCTCGGAAGTGAGGACCAAGTCTAAAATGGATATTTGTGGTGGAGCTTCTTTCAAGCTTAAAACAACTGAGGCTTCGTTATTACCCACAGTGCGGAGGAATTTTTCAATCTTCTCTGTGGGTATTTTCCCCTTTGATTTAGGGGTGGGTTTCCTCACCCGATGGGGAAGATACAGTGGATTTTCCTTTGACACTGCAGCAGTGGTATGTGAGGTGGATCCTTCACCTTCTCCATAATTCCACGGAACCTTGCGCAAGCTAACAATAGGATATTGTGCTCTGCACGGCAAGTTGATTGGCTCGGGAGTGGCCACTTTCAAAGGATTGTTTCCTCCTTTGAGCTGAATTATCGGTATTTTGAGCAAAGTATTAATCCCTTCAACTTCAGTGGATATAACTGCTACTACGCTTTTCCACTTAGTAGGGCCTGTATTCTCACTTGCACGTAACATAGTGCCGTTATCTGCCAGGCGCAGTACACCACTGTCGATTAGATTTGGAATAAGGTGGCGGAGTGCCCAGCATTCTTTTGTCTGTGACCGCCAGACTGGGAGTGGTATTGACATACTCCATCAGAGTTGTACCGTCCCGAACGGGGGTTGATTGGAGGTAGAAGGGAACTGATCCTTCCTTCATTGATTAACATGTGAAGGATTTCTTCCATGGGTTGGCCCAAATAGGTGAATTCCCGTTTGTTGGCGAAATCCCGACTTTTGGCATTTGCTCTCTTAAATCACTTTGTCTTCCAAAGATTTCATTTTTGAAAGTGACGAGGGAATATTCATGACGATAGGTAGGAGACTGGCATGCTCCTGGCTGATTAATTGGCGAGTTACTTGATGCTGATAAGTTACCAGTTCGGCCAAGTGCTCAACTTGTTTGCCGAGAGCTTTGATCTTTCGTTCCTTTGTGAATTGGAACTTGGCATAATCCCATCTATCATCACCATCTTTGATGGTCTGGGAGGAATCACAGCTGAAGTTGGAACTCTGTCCACTGCTCCAATTAATCATGTTGACCTCTTCTTCTTTGTATTGAGGAAGAGGGTTGTCTTGTACATGAGGCTGATCGGGTTTGGTGACTACGATCTCCCCGTTGTCTATTAAATCCTGGATCTTGTGTTTCAAGGCCCAACAATCCTGAGTATCATGTCCAGGTGCCCCGGCATAATAAGCACATTTCCTAGCAGCATTGAAACCCCGTCCATTAGAAATTTGGTTTGGTGGAAGAAGATCGTAATTTTCTTCTGTGGTTGTCAGAAGATTAAGAATGTTCTCGAGGGTATCCCCTAAGGGTGTAAACACTCGATGGCGTTTGACTTCTCCACCTTTTGGTACTGGAGGGTTTACAGACTGTGCTGGAAAAGGATTGTAGTTTCTCCTTTGAATGTGCATACTTTGATTGCCTTTTTGTCCCTGTAGTATCAGGGAAACATCTTCCTCTTTCTTTTTATGGACCCTCCGGGGGTTGTTCCCATAATTTCCAGATTGGATGTGATCAGCAACAGCTTTGAGTGTGGCTAGGTCTTGAATCTTTCCTGACTTCAATCCTATTTCAGCCATCTCCCCATGTTTAACCATTTCAGAAAATGGTTTGCAGATGCCTGCTAAAACTCTCTCATAGAAGGGAGCTTCTTGTATGTCTATGAATGTCATGACCATTTCTGATTCTGACAGCCAGGCGTCTCCACCTTTGAGCATACTCTCTGAAAGACTCGTTAGACTGTTTCTTGATCTTGGTAATCTGATACCGATCAGGAGCCATTTGAGTTTGAAAACTGTATTGAGTGAGGAAGGCATGTGCTAGCTCTTCCCAGCTGTGGATTTTGGAGTTGTCTAATCTTGTGTACCACGAACGGGCTTCATTAGTTAGACTTTTTTGGAAAAATTGCATTCTGAGCTTTTCATCCTCTGCATAGGATCCCAATTCTCCAATAAAGACTTTTAAATGTGTATAAGGATCCCCTAACCCGTCATATTTTTCAAAGTCAGGAGTTTTAAATTTTTCTAGATAGTGAACACCAGGAAAAATACATAGATCGGCATATGAAACACTCCCGTGTGTTCCAATTCCTTTGATAGCGCGAAGGGTCTCTTCCATTTGGAGGACTTTCTTTTTGATATCACCATTGTCTGAATCTCCAGTGGAATGGGCAGCATCATGAGTTTTGTTGGTCGTATCCAACTGTGGCTCTGGTATGGTAATGACCGGAATTCCTCCTTGTGTGGAGGGCTCAGTATGTACGGGTATTTTCTGACCCTGTGTAGACTGGTGTAATTCTTTTAATAGAACAACCAAATCAGTAATCTGTTTGCTTAACCCGAATTCTTCTTTGCGGCCGGATTAAGTTCAGTTTAGTCGGATGACGACATGATTGACTGTAGGCCTGTTGCCTTTTTGGACTTTGACCGGGTAGTAGGTCCGATTGATTCCCTGTGAAAGACTAGCATAGTTTAGTCTTTAGGGAAGGTGTATAATGACATGCTATGTGATGTGTCCATTTTAGGAATTTTATCCTGCAAAATGGGTGTCAGCTGTTTGTAGCATGTATGTGGACATATTGCTTCATATTTCTCATTACATGGAGATAGATATGGAATGAAATTACAAGTAATTGTGTTTATAAGTAATTGAAATGAGAGCATGAAGATACTTTCCTTCGTTTTGGGTTTATCAAAGGCTGACCTATCTTATGTTACTCTCGCGGCTTTTTGGCATGAAGGTTCCCAAATCATCGCAATCTACTAGACGGGAAGTTAATCCGGTCTTTCAACTGGAGCGAATTTGGGTGGTGCCTTTCCTGAGCCTCGGAGAATTAGTCTTCTCACGAGTCCAGTAATCAAACACCGACGGGATAGCCTCTTGGTGGAAGGACCACACAACATACACTCACATACATCGCTTCTCACCATATGAAATGATGACATGTGTGAAGCACTAATATCATAAGCAGTTTATAGTGCGAAGCACTAACATCACACGCAGATATGATGCAAAGCACTAAGCTCAAACAAGACATGCATTCGTACACATTCATCCAATGTAAATGCAACATCCACACACAAGCATATAACAGTTTTGAAAAGATTGTAGTAGTGGCTTAAGCCCTCTTACTGGAGTCCCCAGCAGAGTCGCCACCTGTCGACGTCGGGATTTTTAGGTGTCCCTTTCCATTACTTGTTCTTTGGTGTTCTCATTTTAGGTGAGATTTGTTTGAAAAAACAAGTGAAAAAAGGTCCGACATGTATAATGTCGACGATGGGACTGTTAAGAGTCGCCAGTTGGTTTTTTAAATGGTTGTACCAACACAACCGAGAAAAGGTTTGCACATTGACCCAGTGATGTGACATTGATATACGGGTCGGTGAAACCGAGATTCATTTAGGGTCCGGGGACTTAGTTATGCGGGGGGAAGGTGTTAGGCACCCCCCGACATCCGTGTTACCACGGTGACCGCCTCTTTTCAAGAAACTATTATCTAAGTGTGTGTGTGTGTGTGTGTGTGGGTCAATGTGCTGTTAAATGGAAGTTATGCGAGGCCTCTTTCGAACCTATATACATAGGATTTGAATTTATGTAAAAATTCAGTTTTTAGCAAGATATGGCAATGATATTTTATAAAAGAGGTTTTTCAAACCCTGGTGCTCAATAGGAATTGAGACCTTTTACACTCCCATTTTTATTAAGCGATCGGCTTGATTGATTTTATTTGACGAATGTGAAGCACCCGTACAAAAATAATATATAAAAATAATGCCGTTTTCCTCGTGGGTATGGAAACCATCTGAGGAAATTCGGGACATCGCAGAAATAATTTACAAGTCGCTACTAAATTTGAAAATGTCCATCACGAGAACCGAATCTAGATCCAATGGGATGAATCTGTGATCACATGATTCTAAAGCGCCTGAGAATATTGCAATTTGTATAAAAAGCACAAGCGTATATATATAAAAGTGGTAAATATATATATACAGACATGATCACCAACCACGAAGCACCTCCATGGGGGATCAGAAATATAAATAAAGCTATTAAAAGCTATCAACCGTCACGGAGGAAACTCCAGGCGGGACAAAACGTAAATAAAGCTGTAAAGCGATCAACTGCCACGAAGGGAACTCCAGGCAGGACGAAAATAGATATATATATATATATATATATATATATATGTATATATATATATAAAAGCAGTAAATGCTCCGGATGTAAAATCCAGGCTCATCGAACAGAGTTCGACCACAGTTCATATATATAAATATATATATATATATATATATATATATATATATATATATATATATATATATATATATATAAAAGCTAGTAAACGCACTGCATCAAGTCTAGCTCATCGAACAAAATCCGACACATAGTTGATATATATAAGTGTGTATATATATATATATATATATATATATATATATATATATATATATATATATAAAGCGAATAAACGCAGGGCATCAAGTCTAGGCTCATCGAACAAATTTCGACAGACATGTTAATATATATAAGTATATATATATATTATAGCGATGAACGCCTCCCGCATCAAAGTCTAGGCTCAATCAAGGCATAACTCGATAATGTTAGTCAATATATATATATATATATATATATATATATATATATATATATATATATCAGATGGAATGAAACCACGTCATCAAGTCCCAGGCAAAAAGCAAGCAACACGACTCTCAACGTGTAGAAGGGTGTGTGCAAAGATGAAGAGCAAGACTCTAAACTCTAAAGTGTGTGAGAAGGCTTACAGCTGACTGATAAAAGGGCTTCTATATATTTAGAGTGGGTAAAAACTGGGCTTTTGTGGGTACAAAAGAGGCTATATATGAGCTCACAGGTGTTTAAAAGTGAGAAAATACACTATATGGCAAGTGCAGAACAAATTGTGTAGGGTTTCTCCGTCTTTTTTCTCTTAGAAATTAGCACCCCAAGCCTCTTATTTATAGGCAAAAGGTGCCGCAGGTGTACCAGAGGCGGGTCGGGTCGGCCCGGTTCTGTCGAGTCAGGTCGTCTCGAAGTACGTGCATTCAGGCACTTTAATGTCCACTCGGATTTTGAGAAGTGCAATCTGGGCATCCGTTTTGAGGTATTCAGGACCTATTTCGGACAGCCATTGTCGAGAGTTGTACGATGGCATGGGATTAGAGTTTGTACAAAGTCTTTAAAGATGGGACGAGGCCCTCCGGTCTTCAAGCTTCAACTCTCATCCGTTACCCCGCACAATAGTCACTCAGGATTGGTTAGCCTTGTGGGATATTGTTGCGTAGAGACGAGACGTGGCATCGTGTTGGACGAGATGGCGATGTTTCCCCTCACCGCAAATTATTCACGGATTGGGCCGATAAGCAACGTTGCTCAGACTTCGCTGAGATTGGACTGCTGCATTTGTTGAAGGTCCTCATTGTCATCTTTGAGGTGTGCCTATCTTTTCGATGTTATTGTCGGGTTGGTACAGTGTATCTCGTTCTGCCAAGATTGAAGCTGATGGCATTTGAAACAAGCATTTTCGGGGTTATCTCCGAAACTGCATTCCTTGGGGTTATCACCAAGGTTTGTGGCTATTCCCATGGTTGGGACTGAGACTGAATACCTCGGGGTTATCTCTAAGATTAATCGGTCTTCTCCGGTGTGTGTTCCGGTATTGTATCTGCAGGTCTCGGGGTTAGTTTTGAGGTTGAAATCGTTACTCCCAGATTGTGATCCGGGGTTGATGCTGCACTTCCAGTAGTATCCGGTATGGATTTGGATTGTCTTTCAGGGTTCTCTCTTAAAAGACGAATCTCTCTTCTTGCAATGTTAGTAACAATAGTACAAAAAATTTTGAGTGTCTATAGTTGGTCAACTCACGGGAAGCTGTCCTGTCCAGTGTGTATGGGGGATGTGCAAGGCAACCAGTTGAAGCATGGGCGAAAATGTAGTTTCTTTGGAACTGCTCATAGATTCTTGCCTCTTGATCTCAATTACAGAAAGATGTTTGCACAGTTCAACAGAAAGATAGAGAAAAGCGGGGTTATTGGTCGGTTATCGGGCAATGAGGTCTTGGGCTGGTTGAATCAACTTGATTTTCCTTTGCTGGGGAAGGAACACAGTAAATTAATTTTCCTACACGCGATTTATTTGACGCATCTCCCGAGAGAGTGCATGCAGTTCAGTCAGTATGTGCGGTACGATGCCATTTTTATGCAAACCGTCTTGTGGGAGTTCCACTTAAGTTAAGCATATTATCACTACAAAGTTGTATTGGGATGACTAAAGTAATTGTTCTTAATTTTAAATAATCTTTTGTTATAGGTTTATTATCGATTTGACCCAAGCATCTCTTAGTTAGCTGGCGATGATGTGATTGAGCATCACGTCGCTGCGAATTACTCAGGATGGCTGTATAATGAGATGCGACAGAAGGCAGCCCGGGCAGTTATGGACTAGCCCGGGACCACCATCAGAGATCATCAGCCCCACATAGTCTCCAATTTAGGCTGGGAGGCTATGTGTGGGCACTGGGAGGCTGATGACTTCAAGAAAAAGTCTGAGCAGGCAAAGAAGAACCGTGGTCAGCTCCGGATAGTACACACTACTGGTTCTCAGTCATTCGAGGAGGCAAGGACAGTAAGTGCTTTGTATTTAGTTATTTATGTGTCAAGTTCTCACACAAATACTTAAGACCTTTTTTATGATTGTTTGTATTAGGCATTGGGGAGGACCTTGGGCCAAGATCCTACCATTCTAGAGTTTTGGGATTGAGCCCACACGCCTAAGGACGAGCGTGCTTTGTCTCAGGCAGCTTTATATATACGGGTAAAACTCATCTTACTATTTAGCTTTTAATAATATTCAATCATAACTAAAATGATATAATTAACATACGTATACGGAATACACTACAGGACCGATTTCAGAGGCTTTGGGACGAGCGTATAGCTGAGCTGGAGACTATTAGGAGGGGTTCTGAGCCGTTAGATTCCGCCACCCCTCTTCCCGATATTGTATTAGATCGGGATGAGGAGCTGAGACTATGGGTCGCATCTCAGAATCCCCCTACTAGCAGTACCAGCAGATATCAAGTGTTGGGTCTGCCGAGGATACCCGCATATATACTTCCTGGAGGTAATATTTTTTAATGTTTCACAAAATTATCTGAATTTATCAGATTATATAAATTATTATTAGTAATCGAATTTGTATCTCTTTATAGTCTCCATCCAGCCGCCAAAATTCAAAGAAGCGATGTGTTGGACCATCTCTCATACTGGCACTGCTTGGATGACGATATCTTCCGGCGGCTGATAGGGGTCGTATCGGATAGGTTCCATAATGATCCGGTCTTTCGGCGTCAGCAGTTGCCTTCCAATTCTCGTCTTCACCAGATTGCTCAAGATATTATAGCAGGGGCCTCTGCAGAGAGTACGGGATTACCATGGGAGCGTTTGACGCTTGGAGCGCCGAGATGCTCCGTATGGTGATTACCCTCTTGGAGGAGGCTTTTCGTCCGCCCCCACCTACTCAGGTATTCTTATTATTTATGTTTTTAAATTAAGGCTAGTTTGTTAATTATCACACATATATATACGGACTAATGATTTATATTTTTGATTCTATCAACAGGGTGGCGATGGCGACCAGGCTAGTGATGATTAGCAGGAGCACGAGTCTGACATCCATACACCGAGCGCGGCTGCTCACCTCTCATGATAATCATACTTTTACTAGTTTATAGTTCATTTGTATATATTCATGTTATTGTAGAAATTTTTTATATATTGTATTGTCTAATTGCGTCTGTACAACTATTGTAAATTATATTATTTAACATTTATGGAACATTAGCTTATATTTGCAATTGGTTAGCTTATAATACGTTTTGGTGGATATTTGAATGTGAATGTGAATGATAATGAGTTGAAGATTAAGTTTTAGTGCTACGTTGCATATTTTAATGTGAGATACAGGTTTATATTACTGTGTATTGGGTTGTGACAGGTTACAGGTACATTAATGGGTTTAAACACCTGGAAACTGAACTTTTAAAATCTGTATTTAAAAAAAAAGGATAGTTAATTCCGACGGAATAGGGTAGTTGCGACGGAACTTCCCTCGGAAGTAACAAATAAGAAATTTTTAATAAATGCCAAAATATCCTAATTTCAGTCGAACATACGTTATCTTCGATGCAACGTATCCGTCGTAAACACTCTATCTCCGACGCAAATTCCGTCGAATTTAATAATTAGCTAATTTTAATGAATAGTGGGTTATTTTATTTTTCAGTCGGACATAAGATAATTCTGAGGGAATATATCCGTCAAAAATAGGTACTGTTATATTCGACGAAAAGTTTTGTCCTATATATTCGGTCGAAGATAGTTAATGTTCGACGCACATCCGTCGAAGACACGTTCGTCGAGGATAATGAATTTCCGGCGTAACTTTTGGATTTATCTTATTTATTTTCGACGCGAATATTTACGAATCAATATCGGACTTGATATTTTTGTTCGGCATAATGTAATTTTAATAGAATAGTGTGTCCCAAAGCGGAATAATCCGTCGGACTTAAGCTTTTTTCTTGTAGTGTATGGACCTGTGACACCCCCAAATCCGGGTTACCTGACCCCCGAGTTTGGTGCTCACGATCCACAATATAATTAACATCTAACTACCCATTCATTGATGAATAGAATATTACACCACATTAACTGATATAGTTAATACATTCGTCCCAGGTTATCTAACCTTAACATTACAATCATACCCTTTAGATATACAAAAAGGGTTTACAAAACAACAACATAATAATAATGCTTCATCATAACTAATTTATCACCATGCCTTTGCCTCTATTCTTCACAACATCTTCTGTAACTTCGTCCCTAGCTGAAAAGTTTTATTTAGCAAGGGTGAGCAACAAATTTACCCCACAAGTTAAGATATACAATGAATATACAAGTATCAGAATAATAGACTATCTATTTTGATAGAATGACACTAAAGTTCGGGGAACTTTGAAATAGCTGAACAAATCGTTAATCAATAACAAGTCTTCTTGTATTCTAGGCAATGCAATAATTTGATAATGAAAGAGTACAACGCTTTCAAAGTTTCTACGATAATCTATTGAATAAACAAGAATCAATTCTACGCAATAACAAAGTGGAATGTTTCCAGATTTATCTTTGAAGCGATCCATTGGATCTAGAACTTCTCTTCTGCATCTATCATCAAAGATTTACTTTGATACATACGCGAGAGTATCAGATAACCATAAAGATTAAATCATACCCCTCTGCAAGTATAATAAGTGATCAGCTTTATTATACCCTATATTATGCATAATACTTAACAGTGCGTAATGGTCGAATATACGACCTATAATGTTCCCTTTATATAAAAGGTTGTTCTTCTCAGTCTTTGAATTAGAATTTGATTTAACAACGAAATGCGATGATTTCAATATCTAATCACTTCTCTTCTCTTCTATTCTCAAACCTATCAAGTTTTCTTTTTCGATCTAGCCGATACAACTAGCATTGATCTATCAATAATAATTAAATTCTATTCTCTTCTCTTCTCGAACCTATCAAGTTCTAACAAATGTTCGTCTAGCCAGAATAATTAGCCAAGACATTTCTCAACATAATTCGATAATAAACAGGAATTATCTGTACTGTCAATATTAGCTTCTACAGATATGAATATCCAACAACAGTAATTCTATGAATATATATTTTTTGAATCAGTAATTCAATTTGAATGATTAAACATGCACTAACTGCGAATAATCAACAATAAATCCTTGGACGTGGTATAATTAGCAATAATTAACCACTATAATAATTGAATGAATATAACTCAAGGTTGAGTTAGGAAACTTGCCTTCCGCGTTGATTAATGTTACACAATATACTTATCTGCGTTTGAAAGACCTATAATCACAATATCGGTCTTACAATTAGCACAATAATTCACAACACACAATACTGTAATTCATAGTCCATACTTCTCCTAGACACATTACCACATAGTCACACCGGTGTTTAATACCTATATAAACATTTATCAATTCGAACTAGTTCAGTCTGGTTGGACTCTGATCTCATCTCGGTGTACTGGTCACCCTATCCGACAATTAACACTTATATTGTCAATTAAACTTGGTCTCTAAGCTTCAATATTATTTTAGATAAGTTAAATATCATTTATAACATTTTCGGAAGCTTTTAATAATTTATAAATAATTATTATAATTTATAATAATTTTTCAAACACTGGAATCATTTTTAAATGATTTAAATATCGAATAATTTTATCATCATGAATATTTAATAATATTAAAATATTAATGTCATATTTGTCAAAATATTAAAGTTATTAATAATAACTTAAAATATTTTTAAATTATCAATATTCTACTTAATAGATTTTTAGAATCATTAAAATCATTTTTAAACCATCACCATTAATATTTAAATATTAATGAAATTATTATCCAAATATTAAAAGTCATTAATTATATCTTAAAATATATTTAAATCATTTTTCTCATTCTTAAATGATTTTTAAATTAATAAAATCATTTTAATTCATTTATTTAATATAATAATTAAATAAATCTAATATCATTAATATTAGTTTATTAATGAGAATTCTCCAAAATATTGAAAATTATATTTTATAATTCAAAATATTTTCTAACACTCTATTCTCATTTAAAATAATTTTTAAATTAATAAAATCATTTTTAACTTGGTTATTTGATTTAATAATTAAATAAATCTAATATCATTAATATTAAATTCTTAATGAAAATTACAGAAAAATATTAAAAGTAACATTTTATAACTCATAATATTATTAAATACTTTATTCTTATTTAAAATGATTTTTCATAATATTAAATCATTTTTCTCTAATTTATTTAATATACTAATTAAATAAATTAAATGTCATTTTTATTCAAATAATTATAATTATTAATGAAAAATTTACCAAATAATTAAAAAAATTCAGAATTTAAAATGATTTTTAAAACCATTTTTGTAATTTTTATAATTTATTTTCTATTTTTAAGTATTTTTCGGAAATTCAGAAATTAAAAATATTAAAAACCGTCGCTATAGGCCTTTAGCGACACAAAGCGTCACTGTTGGTGTTCTTGAGCTCAAGAACACTGACAGCCGACTTGACAAGGGTCATGGTTTGACCAACTTATAATTCTCTGTATAATCATGTTCTAGTCTAACTTAGGGTTCAATCTTGTAGTACACATGTAGTAATACAACTATCAATCATCACCAGAGTCTTATCGCATTACACTATAAAGATCTGGCTCCTCCAAATCACTGTCAGAACGCACCTGGGTTTTCTAGGTAACCCAGAAACCCAGGCAGCTTGAGTAGGTCTTTTCTAGCTCCATTATCTATGTGTTCTGGTCATTTGTTCGCTGTTCTCATGGTCGAAATAGGTAATACACATGACAAGGAACAATTACATATCAACATCGCAGTTCAAAAATATCCAAATCTCCAGATTTAGCACGGTTAAACTATGTCAGAAGGCGAGTTCTTACATTTTCTGGAAATTCTAGAAACCCAAAATCAGTCTCGGATGGCTACATTGACCATCTCCTACCTCCAACATAGTTGTTGTTTAAGGGGTTGTAAGGCATGGATCTATAGTCCATCTAACATACTACAAGATAGCTACAATAACATCAACACATCAACTAACATCGGACAGATTCGTGTCTTATAAAAACCTGTCAAACGCTGGAAACGAGTTTCTTGGTTTCCCGGAAACTATTGGTCAATCTCGGTCAACAGGTTTTGACCGTTAATAACTCACGATCTGGACATAGGATGACTATGATTCCACTTCCAGATCAAAGACCACATGTCAGTCTACAAATTACAACTTTAAAACAACAAAAATCATAATCACAGAAAGATCTAGAGCGACTGACATATACTTGTCAGACGACTTTCGAGGGTTCATGGACAGTTTTGAAAAACTTCATTTTTTACCCACTTTGATGCTATAGATCTATGATGTAACATCATAGATCATCATAAAACATCTTCTAACACTTATATAAACACATAAACACGAAATCTTTCTTAGCATACAAGATCAAACTATGAGTTAGGGTTTTACCTTCTCTTGTCCAATCTTTGATCCTTAATCTCCTTAACTGATTTAGGTGTTCTAGGAGATTGGTAAGTGACTGAATTGCTTTAGAATTTCGGAGGTCAAGGAGAGAGAGAGAGTTGTTGAGAGTAAGATAGCAAAATGACTAAGTTTTGTGACTTTCTCTCTCTTTATCTCTTAGAAAATGATACATTGTATCTACACATCACTACAAAAAAATGGGCCTTTAGCAACGATTTTTCGGGCAACGACTTTATAAGTCGTTGCTAAAGGTATATGTTTAGCAATGAAATTTGTCCTTCGTTGCAGATTGTGTCAGACATTCACTTTTTGCAACGAAATTTATAAGTCGTTGCAAAATTTCGTTACTAATTCATTGGCGGGAAAAAATTCGTTAGAAATTCGTTGCAAAATTTTCGGCCACTTGATTTCCCGTCATCGTGGGCAACGAAAGTTTTTTTGTTGCTAAAAACAGGGCTTTAGTAACGATTTTTCAGTCAACGACTTTATAAGTTGTTGCTAAAAATGTATGTTTAGCAACGAAACTTGTCCTTCGTTGCAAATTGTGTCACGCTTTCACTTTTTGCAACGAAATTCATAAGTCGTTTCAAAATTTGAAAACAAAATTCGTAAGAAATTCTTTGCAAAATTTCTAACCACCTGATTTCTCCTCATCGTAGGCAACGAAAGTTTTTTTGCTGCTATATTTCGTTGCCTAATATGGACAACATTCATTGACAACAATTTTTATTTTCGTTGCATATTTTATACAACTTTTTTGCAACGACTATTAAAATGTTGCCTTAAATTAAGATAATAATAATAATAATAATAATAATAATAATAATAATAATAATAATAATAATAACGATAGTAATAATAATAATAATAATAATAATAATAATAATAATAATAATAATAATAATAATAATAATAATAATAATAATAGTACTAATAATAATAACAATAATAGTGGTGGTGGTGGTGGTGGTGGTGGTGGTGGTGGTGGTTGTTTGTTGTTGATCGATTTCAAGAATCAATGAATACGCAAGAAGTATACACTCGACAAATAATAAAGTGATAAGAAAAGTATCGTTCCCACGAGGAATTATTTAATAAAAATCACCAAGTACTAATTCTTAACCAAACTAATTTTATTTAAACAATCTCAAATCGTGATTTTTCTAATTAAGAAAACTAAATTAACCAATTAAAACTAGGTTACTTTATAAATGAATTCAAATAAATAAAGGCTAAGACTCCAATATCCCGGATTATGATGAACTATAAACCAATTATTCAATTATCCCAATTATTATGTCTATTGAATTGTTAACAGGAATTCTCAAATGCCAAAAGCCCTTTCTCAAGTGATCATTTGCCTTCTATTTAATCCAAGTTAATTTTGCTATATCCCTATGCAAAAAAATTAAATTAAACTCTTTACAATCTCAATTCCTTATGTGTTACATGCGGTAAATAGATATTCTCATTCTATTCACAGACCTAATTATTCACTGTGCAAATAACTAAGTCACATGTCATCATGCCCAGTTCTAACCCTAGAATTCCTTTCCCAATTCCTTCTAGAGTAACAAGGTAATTACTGATCAGATAATTAATCAATAAGCATAAGGCAAGATAAACAACTCAATTTGACATAAATAATTGGAATATAATGAATAACTAATTCATAGCCATAAAAGGTTCAATTAAAATCTTAACAAAAGAGTTCGTTCATAATTAATGAATTAAAACCAAGAAGCCACAATTGAATAGACATTAAAAGATAAAAGTATGATAAGAGAAGAGAATAGAATCTGTTGTCAGCAAATCTGATGCTCCCCTCTTGCTCCTACTCTTGATCTTCAGTGTTCTTCAATTTGCTTCAATCTCCAATGGCTAATTAAGAACTAGGGTTTATATTCTAATCTAATGGAGTGTTTTATCTAAGCTAAGCTATGTAATCCTCCTTTTATTTTATGTCTTACATCATGTATTTATAGGTTACAAGTTTAATTTTTAGCTTAGGAACAAACCCAATCCTATTTGGAGTAAAAAAGGTGTCAAAATTCGCCCAAAACACGTCCAAGCCGCAACCAACCTCTTCCCTAGTGCCCCAGCGCTGGGCATGGTGCTCAAACTCTGCTCCCCAGTGCCCCGGCGCTGGGCATAGGCCTCAAATGGGCGCCCCGGCGCTGCCACTTTTTCTGACATTTTCTACTCCGACGTCCTTTGGAAAAATGGTCATAACCTTTGATCCGGGATAAGTTACGGGGCCTGCCACCTATCAAATCGAAGATATCGACGAAATCTACAACTTTCATTCTTTGAGGATTGAGAAATTCTAGGTGAATGAAGGCTGAAATTGAGCTGGAAGTAACTGCTATGCAAATAACCACCCAAAACCATGACGTTCGACGTCCGTTGGTACAACGATCATAACTCTTGCATCCGAACTCCAATTGGAATGATTCAAAATATTCCGAAAAGTTAAGACGATGCTCTTCAATGTAAGTTAAGTTCCAAACAAAGAACATGAAGCAAACACGAAAGCCCAAATGATGTCCGGTTTGCTTTTCTTTGCGTTTTCTTTGCTTTTCCTTGCCAATAGTCGCTCACACCGCTCCCAAACGTATAACCTACAAAATGAACACAAAATGCATGAAAAGTAACTAAGACACATAAATATAAGCAACTAATTCAAGTAAAAGATACCAGATAAGTGTATATAAAATTCACTTATCAGTGGTGGTACTAATAATAACAATAACAGTCATAATAATAGTAGTAGTACTAATAATAAGGGATAAATAATGATTTGGTCACTGTACTATGGTTCGATTTTCATTGTGGTTACCGAAACTTTGTTTGTTACAATCGAATAACTGTACTCTCAAAAAAATTAAAAAATGGTCGTTCCGTTCGATTTCCGTCCAAAAATTTGACGGAAATGCTGACTGTGCATATTGACCCGTTATTTGATGATGTGGAGGGTAGAAGGCTTGCCTTAAAAAATTTCTTTAAGAAAATTTTGCTAACAAGTGTTGAACTCTAGACCTCCCCAAACTAGAACCTTATATTCTAACAAAAACCACTAAACCAACTACCTTTTATGCTAAAATTTATGTAACACTAATATTTAAACCACCTAGCATCGTTTATATGCATGTGAAGATGAGATAATAATAACTGTAATAATAATAATAATGGTAATAATTATTATCGTAATAATAATACTAAATTTTAAATAATTAAAATTTTAAATAATAATAATTATTGTAATAATTAAAATAATAATAATAATAATAATTAGTTCCAATATAATTAATTGGTGATTAGTTCTAATCTTCTTCATTGTTTTAGCATTATTAGTATCCGTAATTAGTTTTCTAATTATATTGAACTAATTATTATTATTATTATTTTAATTATTACAATAATTATTATTTAAAATTTTAATTATTTAAAATTTAGTATTATTATTATAATAATAATTATTATAATTATTACAATTATTATTATTATTACAATTATTATTATCTCATTTTCACATGCATATAAACAATGTTAGTGGTTTAAATATTAGTGTTACATAAATTTTAGTATAATAGGTAGTTGGTCTAGTTGTTTTTGTTAGAATATAAGGTTCTACTACTTTGGAAGTCTAGAGTTCAACACTTGTTAGCAACATTTTCTTTAAAGAAATTTTTAAGGCAAGCCTTACTACCTCCACGCCATCAAATAATCTAGCCACGCCAAATATAAAATAATCGAATCAATATGCACGAACAAGATTTCAATCCAAATTTTGACTGAAATCGAATCTGAATTTACCATTTTGTAATTTTTCGAGAGTACAATTATTCGATTATAACAAAAAAGTTTCGATAACCACAATGAAAATCGAATTCAAAGATACAAAGGTGACCAAAACGTTATTTATCCCCTAATAATAATAAAAATAATAATAATAATAATAATAATAATAATAATAATAATAGAATAATAATAATAATAATAATAATAATAATAATAATAATAATAATAATAATAATAATAATAATAATAATAATAATAATAATAATAATAATAATAATAATAATAATAATAGTAGTAGTAGTAGTAGTAGTAATAATAATAATAATAATAATAATAATAATAATAATAATAACAACAACAACAACAACAATAATAATAATAATAATAATAATAATAATAATAATAATAATAATAATAATAATAATAACAATAATAATAATAATAATAAAAATAGTAGTAATAATAATACTAGACTTGTTTAAGATTCAAACTACTCGAACTCTCGATTGTGATTCGAAACATATTCGATCAATGCATATTCAAGTAGATACTCGATACATTCTTTTATAATAGATACAAAGTAAAATAAAATTAGAATAATTAATTATTATTATTTTATTATATTTTATTTTTATTTTTAATTATGATTTTATATTTGTAAAGTGTAATAGTAAATATATTTTTTAATTTCCAAGTAAAATAATAAATTCAATTTATAATTATATCTATTATAAAAATAGTTATTATAAATAGACTCAAATTTTCAAGTTGTTTGAATATAATTTGATTCAAGTCAGATCGAATTCGAGTAATGAACATTCAAGTCGAGTCGAATTTGAGTAGATTTTTTTAAATGCAATTTGAATCAGAGTCAATTCGAATGGCTATATGTATATACTATTAATTGTGTAAGCACGATTGCATATAGCGATGATGATTTTTGGGGCTATAGTGAACCGCCGTCGCTTAGACTAGAATAGCTATAACGACGGGTGAATCGTCGTTATAGCTCAAAAAAATCGTCGCCATAAGCATTTAATTTATATATATATATATTTATATATATATATATATATATATACTATTAACCAAGCACGGAGGTGATCTCAATTAGTATAAATTTCTCTAATTACATTTTCATTGATTTGTAATTTGCTCATTTTATATATGAATGCTTGATAGAGGTTGACTTTGTAACTGTAAATGTGTATATCTTCCGATGGGATCCTTGGGTATATTGTAAAAATGGTATTAATTAGTTAATTTTTAATAAAGTCAACCATATAAAAAACATAGCAAAAAATTTCAACACAAGCATCTTAATAATAAACTGTTATAATTATCCCACACCCAAATATGAAAAATCTATCAACAATCGTCACAAGTTATTCTAACCAAGAAAAGCATATCTAGAATAGAGAAATCAATATCTCATAAATGAAACTCTATCACAAAGAGATTTAATCAATTATGTCATATAAAAAATAAAATTCAATACAAAGGTGAATAAAATACTAGTAATAAAAAAATAAACAAGAAAATTGAAATATTATCCCCAAATATATATATATATATATATATATATATATATATATTAATATTATGCCAAAAAATCTTCCCTCTTTCCCGCATCACGTCCCTGCCCTAACTCTCCCACTCTCATTTTAGCAGCCGCATAGTAAGAAAAAAAGAAATATCACGACGGCTCAAGATCGATCAATGGCAAGTCCCCCTAATCTTTCTTCTAGATCGGCGGCTCAACTCCCTCACTTACATCTGTAGCACCTCTCTTTCCCCTCTCTCTACTTTCTTTAACCCTAACCAATGACCAAGCCTTAAGGAATCCAATTTGAATGACGCCGAGCCCGCTCCATATAATGTCGGTTCCAAAATTTCTCCCACGTCCAGTTCCAAAGCACCTAAAAAGAAATCGACCTCGGCCGCCACTGCGGCGGCTATCGGCGTCAAGTCGACCAAGACGGATTGTCTACCAAGTGTTGAATCGGCGGAGAAAGTTGATGTCGTGGCTGCGATGATGTGCCCGCCCCCTAGGTTCGAGCAGTTCTACAACTTCTTCTCGTTCTCTCACCTCATTCCCCCAATTCAATGTAAGTGTTTTGTCTTTATATTTTAACTACTTAATACTTATTTATTTTATTATATTCTGTAAAGGCAAAATTGTTTTTTTCCCTTACGCTATGTTTGCAAACTCAATCTAAGTTTTGCAATTTAACTAAATTTCAATTCCATGAAATTACAAATATGCTTTCGATTCTAATTATGAAACTTACTATTAAATTAAAAAATAGCATGAAAGTTTTTTGTATTTAGATGTTTTTGCATGTTTTGTTCGCTAAATTACTTACATATAAATGTTACTGGTTTACACCTTTCTCGTTGAATTAGATTTATCGAATTCAATCTTCATATATTATTATGTAGCTTCACTTCACAGTCATGCCCAGGATATTGAGTAGTTAGTTGCTGCTGGTACTTTTAGTTAGTTGAATTGTTACTAATTGGGAATGGAGTGAAAATAAACACCCCACCTTTCTAGTTTCCACTTAGAATTTGCCCAATGAATGAAGAGTGGAACGGATGACCAACCTTATTTGTTATGTTTTATTTCTTTTCCCCAAATGCAGAATGAGAAACCATGAGTATGAAAGAACACAAAAAGATGGTAGAGTAGGGATGAGAAAATTGGTTATTCATTTCCTTTCCCCTCATGTTTTTGTATTTTTACTATCATATAACAACTAATTTTCCCTCAATGTAATTTGAATTCATCTCTCAACTAACATTATAACTTCCCTCAATTAACTGAAACTACCAGCAGTGACTAACTACTCAATATCATGCTTGTACGCATGGCAAGCGATCATGGAACCATAACAATGATTTAATGAAAGGGATAGTCTGTTTGTTAATTTTGTTTTCATTTTGACAGACATTAGGAGATCTGCTCGTCCATTCCTTGAGGATAAAACAAATGATGATTTCTTCCACATTGATATGAGCATCCTTAAAGTTTTATTAAGTACATGTAACCATTGATAAATATTTGTTTTATGAGCATTCTTAATGTATACTATCACTCATTGTGTAGCTTCCACCAAAACCAGAGCCAAAGTCATGTACTAAACCAAAACCTTTTCAATTGGAGAGTCTGGTGAGGCATGAAGAGGAAATGTAGCGGGAATTGGAAGAAAGGCAGAGGATAGAGAGGGAAGAAGCTCAGATGAGGTTGTTTAAAGCACAGCCAATCTTGAAAGAGTAAGAATTGCTTGAACATACATAATGCCTATATATATAGGATTTATTGTACAATAAATGCCTAATATGTACTTTAAGTGTTCATACAAACGACAAATGACAATCAGATACACTTTTATCTTTTTGCTTTCCACCCTTTCTAATAAAGTTTTGGTACAAAGCTTATCTTTGATGTCCCTATCGATGTCACTTATTAATATTAAGCTATACATTTAGTCACCTTGAGGTTGAATATATGACAGTTTTCATGGTAGAACCTACTAGAATCCGATAGTACTGTGTTAATTCAAAAATTCATGTTTGCTATCAATTTGCGCAGGGATCCTATTCCAGTTCCTGAGAAAGTACGAAAACCTCTCACAGAGGTTCAATGATTTGATCTTCATGTAGATCATTGAGCAGTTGATAGAGCAGACTTTGACAAAAAAAGGTAACATTTTATCTCTTTCTCCTTTATTATTCTAATAAACAATTTGCGCTTAACAATACTTGTGTAAATTTGTTCACAGATTAAGGAGAAAGAAATTATTTATAAAAGATACCGAGAAGAAGCAGAGTCTGAAAAGATGGTAAAGAATCTACGTACATTATTTTTATTTTGCACAGTGAAAAAAATTGTAAGTAAAGAAATTTAACATTTGAACAATCTTGTTATGTCTGCAGATGGAGGAAGAGAAGGCCTTGAAACAACTAAGAAGGACATTGGTACCTCATGCAAGACCACTCCCTACTTTCAACCATCCCTTATTACCACAAAAGTATGTATTTATTATAACATCTCTATGAAACCACCACATTTTTCGATCTTTTCCTAATTTTGCTTGTCTTACTGCACAGGTCTAGTAAAGAAGCTACAAAACCAAAGTCCCAAAAATTGAAAATTCTTGAAAGAAAGAAAAAAGACGAAAGATGATGATATCTACTGCAGCAGCAACTTCAAGTTCAGCATCTAACATGAGGTGATTACTTCTTCTCTTTTTTTTGCTGATGATGAGGTTGTTTATGAAGAGGGACCAACTTGACTGTTCAAAAACTTTTGAACACTTTCGTTTAGGGCTGGCTGGCTGGCCGGCAGTTTCTATTGTCAGACTGACTTGATGATGTTCATTCATTTGTAAAGTGTAATGTTTCAAGCAGTTCTTTATCTGTGTTAAGAAAATGAGAGAAAAAAATTTTACAGGCCATTGTGAGTAGGAGAGCAAAGACATCTAATTTGTAATATTTATAAATAAAATGCCATCTTAGTCTCATGTCACATAAAATAGTTTTTTCCTGTAAGCAATGACAACCATCAGTCATAAAAGGTTTAACCTTCATCCAGGGGAAGCCTCAACATCCTCCTTCACCAGGCAGTTTCTACTTTATAGAGGCCTCTTTTTTCTTTGTTTTAAGGAGATGGGTAGTTGTTATCTTTCAATACAATGGACTATTATTAAGCAAAAAGAAGAAGAAAAATGAATCAATGGATTTAAAGGACTATTTGAGAAAGTAAAGATCCCTCTTTTTCTCTTTTTTTTAAAATATACATATCATCGATTGGTCCTGTTTCTCTCTGTATGTGCTTTATTTACTTCTATCAAAAGACAAGAATTCATTATTGGTGTAGCCTCCATAAATGTTGTAGACAAGTCAGTAAAACTTAAGTTTTTTTTTGTCGTATACTTTTCTATACCCTGATCTTTTCTTTACAATTAGCAGTCAGAAAGAGGAAGATTTTTCTTCTCTTTTATATTTTCAGTTAGCAGTGAAAGTGCTTTGATTTAAGAATTTGGCTTTTTGTGTTCTAACTGAATGAGAGAAGATTCAGTTAGAACACAAAAAAAGCCAAATTCTTAAATCAAAGCACTTTCACTGCTAACTGAAAATATAAAAGAGAAGAAAAATCACTGCAAATTCCCCTGTCCCATCTAATCACTGAAAACATGCATGGAATGGTAACAAGGGTTAGAGGGCCATTCACTCCATCACAATGGATGGAGCTAGAGCACCAAGCCTTGATCTACAAGTACATCACTGCAAATTCCCCTGTCCCATCTAATCTTCTCAACCCTATCAGAAAAACCATTGAATCTGCTGGGTTCTCTAGCTTTCCAGGTGCCCATCTAAGACCCAATACTTGTAAGTTTGCTCTTTGGTCTTTGACATTTTGCAATTTCTTCTTTATATACAACATTTATATTCCTTTTTATATCGAACCAGTGGTCTTGGAAATCAAAGATCTCACATCAATCCTTCAAAATGAGATGCCTCAGTTTGTGAATGAAACTCATGTTGATCATACCATATTGGCAAAGGATATACCACAAAATGTCTCAGTTTCTGTAATGAAACTAATAACTAATACACAATCTGGGCCCAGCAACAAGTGGAACTGACTCAATAATCAAAAAATTAGAGGCAAAATTTTCACTGTTTCATTTTTTTACAACCCATAAATCTTAGTAACATAGCTTGTTCAATCTACACCCTAGATATTAATAATCTGCCAATGATCTGGATACAAAGTGTTAATTACAGTAAAACTTGCAAAGTGACCTGCCATTATTATGACCCTCTGATAAATTTGTGTTTGAGGTTAAATTCCAATACATGGATGGGCTGGGATCGACTGGGATGTGTTACGATGTTGTATTTTCCCATCTTGTTGAGTGTTTTATTTTGGAAGGGGGTGGGATAGAGGCAGTTGGTTAGATTCATATATTTATATGATCTTTCAATCCTTTGATTGCTACTATGAATACTTGTCTTGGACAATATTCTTTTGGGTGTTGTTCCTATTGTAGTTTTGATACTATACTTGAGCATTTATCTACTGGTTTGATTTATTTTGGCTGGGATTTGTAGATGTGGTGAGGGATGACCCAACAAACAATGTTCTGGATTTGATATTTTCAAAACTTGGAATGCAACTGCACAGAAAAAATCAACATCCTCTTGGGATACTGAAGAATGCAATATTTGACTATTTTGACACCAATTTTCCAAACAAATTTGATAAGTATGATTATATATGCCCACTTGTTTCCACTAAACAGGTATGGCTTTAATTATGTAAATGAGAATGTTTCAGAAAACACTTTGCCTCATAAAGTAATATGGCAGCTTTTTTAAAGGCCTGGTGTCTCTTGTTTTTGTTTTTAATGCTAAGGTCATGTGTATCTGCTGTTGAAGTTCTGTTCAAGTATGTTTCTAACTTTCACTACACGCACGAACATATTTATCAAGTTGTACTGTCATCATTATAAGCCTGCAAAATGTCTGTTCACTTGTAGCATTATTTATGAGCACCAATTATTATCTTGATCCGTGTGTCAATTTTTACCCACTAGGACGAGGTTCACGAAGTACATGCTTGTCTTCTTCAGGATATTTGATTTAGATATTAATTTGGTAGTCAATAAAAAGGGTATTACTTTCTTCCATGTCCATTGATTAGTAAGAAAATAAAACAACATTGTTGTTTTTGTGTATTGATTTTGGCACTAAGTGCCTCTGGTGACCTATTTGTTTCATTTTCTTGACTTGCTATTATTTTTAAATATGTGCAGGAAGACTGCTTCTACGACCTGCCTTACAATACTGGGTATCAAATTTCCGTGCTACGTTTACGGAAGACAAGTGACGAAATTATGAAGTGTACTCTCTCTATATATGTAGATATATACTTTGATTGAAGAACTGTGGTAGCTTTAGATGGTTAATTGTAAAGATAATGAATGATTATGTAGTGGATAATTTTATTAAGTTAATAATATTGTAGTTTTTTTATATTTTTGTAATTATTTGCTATGGGACATTGAGCCAGTCAGGTACACAAAAAGAATGTCAAATTTTATTTTGGCAACAATATAATTCGTTACCAAAGCATTGAACAAGTTTTAATATAACAATAATTTTTTATACATTTAGCAATAAATTTTCTTTGCTAATGGCATTAAAATTATAATATTTGGCAACGAAAAATTAACCTAATAACAACGGAGAGGATATTATTGTTAATACTAAAATAAAAGGCAACATTTTTTATCGTTGCAAATCATATCGATTTTTGTTGCACATATAAAGAAACGGCAACATATAATGTCGTTGTTAATCGGCGACTTTTCGCTATATTAAAAATAACCAAAGAACGAAAAGCAACAAACATTTTCGTTGCTGATTCAGCAAAATGTCGTTGCCAAAATAATATAATCAGCAACGAAAATTGTTGCTAAAAAGTTTACATTCCGCAACAAAAACAAGCTTAGGCAACAATTTTCATAATTTACTGCAACAAAAAATGTCGTTGCAAAATGGTGTAAATTGCAACGAAAATGCATGGTCGTTGCAAAAAAAAAGAGTTCATTTCATTGCCAATTAGCAGGCTTTTGCAACGAAATGGGGTTTTTAGCAACAAAATTTTAATTATTCTGCAACAATACATTTTGTTGCTAAAGGATCGATGTCTCTGTACGAAAGCCAAATTTTGTTGCAAAATGTATTAGTTTTGCCAACGAAAAAAAACGTTCGTTGCGGAATAATTAGCAACGCTCATTGCGCAACGAAGGACGCAACGACAGTAAAGTCGTTGCCAAAAACCCTTTAGCAACGAAATTTAGCACCTTTAGCAACGAAAATTGGTTGTTGCTGAAGCCCCATTTTTTTGTAGTGCATGGCTATGTGGCGATTTTGATCAATTTTTGGCTGAGATATAAGTCAATTGGTTGGTCAAGAGTTGGTGAACAACTACAATATGGCAAGATTGACAAGTTACCTTAATAAAAATCCAAAAAGGGCATTTTGGTCATTGTTCTTATAATTTTAATGGCATGTTGGTCAATTGTCCAAACCCTTAGGGTTTAACCATTAGGGTTTAACCTAAAGTTCTAACCCTTAGGTTTTACAAACTCCAATTCTAGAATTTTCTAATTAGGGTTTTTAAATAGAAAATTAAGATTTCTAAAATAAAATTAGGGTTTTAAATAGAAATTAATTAATATTTCTAAAGTATAATTAGGGTTTCCTAATTATATATTAACGTTTATTAATCGCATTAGGCTTGCTAATTAGGATTAGGGTTTAGGATTCTTGAATTTAAAATTAGGGTTTTTCGGCTTTCGATTAGGGTTTCTAACGGTACGCTAGGGTTTCTAATCCAGAGATTAGGATTTCTAATCTCTTATTAGGGTTTACTAATATTATACCCTACCCGATCCATCATTGATCAATAATTCTAAATATTACAAACACGTACTCATTAATATAATTATTTTAATTATATTTTCTATCGAATCCCTTTCCAGAGATTAGGGTTAGGATTTCTAAAGTCGTTAAGCACAACTCTACTCTAATTTTTTCAGTCAATACACAAATTGACTACTACTCGAGACTCGTATCACAGATACACATTACAATATTGATAATTAATAATAATATTAATTATAAAAAAAATTATTCGTAAAAATTCGGATTATTCGAAACCCCGGGTTATCACATTCACCACTCCTTAAAATTCTAACCTGTGACTTGGATCGTATAAAAGAAAACAAATCACAACAATATCTAACTCGTATTTCTCGCGTAATTTAATTTCTAACCGAACTCGTTACCTGTCGCCTCTTCATGGGCAGTTGCTGCATTTGGAACTATCAAGCTAAAAGTTAATGTTGTTGGTCTTCTTGGCTGTACAGGTCCTCGAATCGCAAAGGTTCCGCTATCGGGTCCCTTGTTGGCACTTCTCCTCTCTACATTTCTCTTCGGACAATTCCGGACCAGATGATCGGTCGACCCATACGCAAAACAACCTTGTACCTTCTTCGGATTGGGACAATTGGGTGACACGTGTCCTTCTTGACCACAGTTGTAACAGACTCCTTTTTTCTTTAAATAAACTCCTTGATGATGCTTCCTGCAAACTACACACGGCACACCTTTCTTCCTAATCTCTACCGGATTATTTCCTGAATTAACATCACTATCCCTCTTACATTTATTAAGATTACTACCTCTACTACCACCTATCATAATATTTCCTTCAGCCTCCTTTCTTTGTTCTTGACTATTGTAAGACCCCAACTTTTTGAATAAAGATTAAATTTTCTCAAAATATATTTTTGAATATTATGGTGTGGATTTGATATAATGTTATAGTTGTGGGTAATATTAACAAATTTTGCAAAGTACACAAGTTGTTATATAATATTCTATTGATCGGAGAATATTCGTTTTAACAAGGAATATTCGTACAACGGCACAATCATTGGTGGACCCCCCACAACGGAATTATTGTCAGATTGAGAAAACAACAAAAATACTTTATGAAAATAACGGCGGAAGTTTTACCGTTAACTGTTGAACTACCCGTAGTAAAAAATAAAAGATGTCTGGCGCTGGTTGCATAGTAGCACCTTGTATTGATTATTGATGCTTCGTGAGAAGTCACTCAGTTATACTCAATTATTGCTACAGTAATTGTTGTATCATATCTCTCGTATTATTGATTCGATTATTGTCACAGTATCATCTGCATAAAATATTTTTTATTAAATCAATACTTGAGACGACAAAGTTATTCATATTATAAATTTTAATATTAATAATGTCTAGAAGTTCTGTCAAGGAGAGGTTTGGTCACCTAATTGCACGCCAATAGGGAGAAATCCTTATTGGAAAGCCCCCTCTTTCCTGGGAACGACCTGGTTGATAAATATTGTGAGTTATAATATTAATGATGAATGTTGTTCGGAGTTGAATTTGGAGACGCGGACGTGATACTTGAGTTCGGAACGACGAAATTAGTAAAAATAGTCTATAAACACAAAATTTTCCGGGATTCATTATTTGGTCAAAAAGTCAACAGTTGACTTTTTTGGGAAAAGACAAACTTCGAAATTTCAAAATTTATATTTCTGATAAAAATAGTTTCATTATGTTGGAATTGTTTTTGTTAGTGAAAATCGACATTTATTCCGATGATAATTGATGTCTAGGGGTTATATTGATAAATCGGGTAATTTATCGGATAAATGAGCAATTAATTGCTACTAATTCACATGCTTATATAACTATTTGTTCACATATGTGTACTATTGAATCACATTATTTACTATTAGGGGAGTTAGTGCAAGATTGATAATACTTGCATGACTAAGTCAAAAATGGAGGTATAGATGGAGGTACTATACTGTAATTCGTATTTTTCACATGATTATACTATTGATTCACATAATTGAACTATTGATTCACATTATTTACTATTAGGAGAGTTGGTGCAAGATTGATAATACTTGCAGGACTAAATTAAAAATGAAAGAAAAGTTGGAGGTATTGTACTGTAATTTTTCGAGCCCCAAAACGTGCAATTATCGAAACTATATTTTCCTATAAATAAAAACTCATTCTTCCTTCATTTCTCACCAATTCACAAAAGCTTTAGAACGATTATTATAGTGAGAAATTATAGAAAAAAGAAGAGAAGTCTGCTACCTCACTATTCTAGTATCCAGTTTTTCTAAGGTAGGGAGTATTATTTCTTTCTTATCCATGAAGAGAACTTCTATTATTCCATTCTTTATTATTCTCATTGGAATAACTCAGATCTGCCACCCTATACTTGGTGAAATTCTTCTATTGTTCCATTCTTTATCATTACATTTGGAACATCCTCATGCATGCGTTCTCTACGCCGGACTGGTTAAAATCTTTATTATTACATTGGAATATCACATGCATGAGTTTTACTGCGGGACTGATTCCATCTTTATTATTCTGTTGGAATATCTCACATGCATGCGTTCTACGCCGGACTGATTTAAATCTTTATTATTACATTGGAATATCTTGTGCATGCATTTTATCTTGGACTGATTCCGCCTTTATTATTCTCGTTGGAATATCCCATATCATGCGTTTTTGTGGGACCGATTCCGTTATTTATTATTACATTGGAATAACTCGCATATAAGGTCTATCGCAGTCTTGGTGATTTCTTTTGTTATTCCATTCCTTATTATACTCAGTTGGTTAAAGTTTTAACTTCTATACTCCATGAAATTAGTGGAATATCCTTGATATTTCCGCTTCATCCAGTATCTTTTCAAGAAAATATTCTTCTGAGCATTCTTGAATTTTACTCTACAAAGCAGTATCATATTAACAATTTGGACGTTATTAGTTCCTGGATAAAATAATTCTTAAACTTGTTTTATTGAATTCTTATATCATTGTCATTATCCTCATGTTTATATTTTGTTAAAAGTCATCTGTTGCCTATAGTGCATAGATGGACTTGGTATGATTATGACCAGGGATTATTCGGTGTAATCATGACCGTAATGTTACAAATGATGTGGTAAAAGTCCTCATTGGCCCGTAGAGCATTGATGGACAGTTGTTGGCATGATCATGACCATTATTGAATACACAAATATTCTTGGCCCGTAGTGCATGGATAATTGTGGTCGTGATACTAAAAAATATCCTTGGCCGTAGTGCAGGGGTGATTCGATGATGTGGATTATTTATTAAGCTGAGTCCCAGCGATAAAAGTGATGAAAAACCTTCTAAATCATAAAAGATAGTAGCTTTTATTCTCTACTTGACTCTTTTAATGGATTATTTGTTCCGCTGCAGTTAAACTTGATGGTTGTTATATTGTATCATTTTAACACTGTTGAAGGCTAACGATAATATATTCTGCATTATTTTAGTCATAAAATTTCCTACTGGGCTAGTTGAGCTCACCCTATTACTTTTATTGTTCTCTTCAGGAAATGAGAACGTAGTAGGGACTAGTCGGGGAACGGAGCGACGGACCAGATGATAGCATTAGTAATCCTCACTATTCTATGAAATAGTGTAATAATAATTGTAATAAGGACTCCTTTTGAGTTTGTATAATCTCTAGTAGACAATATTTGTATTCAAACTCACAGTTTATGTTTTTTCGTATTGTACACGACAGTTGTATTATTAAGTTGTATTTGAATTTATGTACCATGTAAGTGGCGACCCAAGATGGGTGACGTATACCTAATTTTGGGGGCGTCACAACTATTCTTCAATACAACTTCCATTTCTCCCTCAGCGATAATGGATTTTTCTAATAAAGTTGAAAATGAATTAATTTGCAGCACATCTAACTTCTCGAGTACCAATGATTTCAATTCGTTCCGAAAACATCGTGCTTGAAGCTCCCCAGTGTCTGCTCGATGTGGAGCAAATTTTTCTAACTCGTCGAACTTGACAAAATATTCTGCCACTAACATATTCTTCTGCTTCAGATTCATAAATTGTTCTTCCATATTTTCCTTTAGACTTCCTTTCTTTGGCGGCATTATCTGATAAAAATATTACATTAATTCTCCTTCTCTATACAAATTCTTATTAATAACACAATAAGAATTAAAAAAAAATTCTCATTTAATCACATATTTATTCAAATAGCACACAGTACATTTAGCTCCTAACACATAACACAATCCCTTTTTAAATAATATCAGGATTAACAACACAACTTTAAACAAAAGTTGTAATTCTCAATTCTTACATAACTATTCCCCAGTTCAACAAACTTACCACACCTAGGAGTTCAGGAACTTGCCACAATTATATGAGTGTATGAACTTATCCTAGTCAGACCTTTGGTGTCCATTCGCTGAGGGGTTCAAAACATTTCATATAATTATGAGTCATGAACTTACCATAAGTATGAGTTTTAAGAACTCAAAAATTAATCTTAATCTTATATTCAGATAGAAAATAAAGATTTCACTCACACAAACATATATATATATATATATATATTCATATGTTCATACATTGTTCTTGATATTACAACTGCTAATATCACACACTATCAAAAGATACTATCGCTTAAACTTAAGCTATCTACCGTCCACTTCCTTTACCAGTCTTCTTCTTACTGGGACACTTGTTGCCTTCAGCTTAGGATAATATAGGAAAATATATCCTTCTTGCTTAAAATTGAAGCACACGTTCTCCCACATCATGCATTCTCCCACGCGAGTCTTTCCACACTTGCTGCAGATTTGCTTCTTCTTCGAGTTTAACTTTTTAGAATTAGGGTTGTCGTTGTCCATCTTCCTCTTATTCCTGTCTTTCTGCTGCTTGATTGTTCCTTCAGATGATCCACAACCTTTAGTCTTCATCCTCTCCACCTGCGCCTTCAGCTCGTTCCGTTCTTCATTTATTTCGCGTAACGCTCGCTCTATCTTCCACAATTTCTCCAAGAGAAATACTTTACTCCAGAGTTCTTGGACTGCTATAGATTCTAGATCTTTCTCTCCAACTTTTGTCTTATTCTCTTTCTTCACCTTAGCTTCTTTGGATTCTGCCTCCTCATCCCCACTCAGATACATCTCGGGATAATCATCATGATCACTCCCCAGATTGATCATATGTTCATCTTTTCCCACCTCTTCAACTAACTCTGCCATACCGGCACCTCGGCCATCTTGGCATTGGTGTAATGTACCGCTAAGCATCTCCACTCATTTCATCTTCTCCAGACATCCTACCATCAGTTTAAATGACTTGATTAATACTTCTCCAGTACAAACTTGTCACACTATGTGTCCACATATCTCACTATCGATATATTTCGGCAATCCCTCACTTAGTACTCTAAATGAGTATTCTAGATTTCGCTTATGGTTATAATCCTATGGTTTCCCCACCCCACTTAAAGTTTATATCATATAGCTTTGCTACCAACTTGTGATGCCTTGCTCACTACAACTTTGATACCAACCTGTGACGCCTTGGTCACTACAGCTTTGATACCAACCTGTGACACCCCCAAATCCGGGTTACCTGACCCCCGATTTTGGTGCTCGCGATCCAGGATATAATTAACATCTAACTACCTATTCATTGATGAATAGAATATTACACCACATTAACTGATATAGTTAATACATTCGTCCCAGGTTATCTAACCTTAATAGTACAATCATACCCTTTAGATATACAAAAAGGGTTTACAAAACAACATAATAATAATAATGCTTCATCATAACTAATTTATCACCATGCCTTTGCCTCTATTCTTCACATCAACTTCTGCAACTTCTTCCCTAGCTGAAAAGTTTTATTTAGCAAGTGTGAGCAACAAATTTGCCCCGCAAGTTAAGATATACAATGAATTTCTAAAACAGTTCCCAAAGATTTTAATTTCTAAAACAGTTTTTGACTATACTTTTATGTAAAGTACCATTGTAAGGTTGTGGTCGAGGCACCATAAGAGTTACATACATTTGTATTAAAACTCACATTTAACTGTGGTCATATTCTATACGACAGCTCAACAGTTGTATAAATGAAGTTGTATTTGAATTTTGTACCATGTATCTGGCGACTCAGAATGGGTGATGTATACCTAATTTTGGGGGCGTCACAGTTGGTATCAGAGCTTAGGGATATGGTCGCTGGCGGAGATAAGAGTGTAGAACTAGGAGGGGAGAGATGAGTTATATACTTCGCTAGTTTGTGACTTACCTAAGCTGAAATTGTTTACTTGATAAGTTGACAAATTGTGATATGTCAATTAACCTTTGTTTTGAAGATATATTCTAGAATGATATCTGAAATACAGGAGATGAGCAATGGAAAAATCATGATACAGAGGATATAACTGGGAAGGTACAATCCGAAAAGAAAGCAAGGTAGTCTCATCTCTTCGAATATCAGGTACGTACGTAAATTTCGAGGGCAAAATTTCATAAGGAGGGGTGATTGTGAGACCCCGAATTTTATGTAATAAAAGTATTCAATTTTTCTATTTCGGTAAATAGTTAAATTGATAAAAATTTAAAGTTAAGGGTAATATGTGAAATTTTTTTTGCAAAGTAAGCAAGTTGATATAAAATATTCGTTGTGTCGGGGAATGTTCGATTAGTCGGGGAATATTGTTTTTGTCGGGGAATATTCGTATGACGGTACAATCATTGGTGGACCCCACAACAGAATTATTGTCGGATTGAGAAAAAAACAAAAATATTTTTATGAAAATAACGGCGGAAGTTTTACCTTTAACTGTTGAAACACCCGGTGTTAAAAGTACAAAGATGTCTGGCGTGGTTGTATAGTAGCACACACCAGATTGATTATTGATGCTTATGTGATAAGTCACTCAGTTTTGTTTTATTGGTATTATTAATGTAATAAAAGCAGAAAAAGCTTTTTATATAAAATGAATACTTTTATAAAGTTATTAGTTTTATTAGGCTAATATTAAATCTTTTTATATAAAATGTAATACTTTTATAAAGTTATTTGTTTTATTAGACAATAATTAGAATATATTATATTTTATTATGCATAGTGCCTGCATAGTGTTTGTATAGTAAATTTTTTTATAAAGTTATTCGTTTTATTAGATTATAAATAGAATATATTATATTTTATTTAAAAGATTTTGCTTTAAATATAAACCGTCAGACTAAAGTAAATCAATCTGGACCGTTCATGAGTTAGTTACTATGCAGTCCATTTTTCTATAAATAGAAGCTCATTCCTTCATTATTTCTTACGAATTCACTGAAACTCTAGAGAGAAAAAACTATAGAGAGAGTTCTTCTTCTATAATCTTGAGCGTATTTCTTTAGAGTTTAAGAAAGCTTTGAGCGTAGTACAAGTTTCTTCGAGTATATCATCGCCCTACCAGTCGGAATACTCTTCTTTCAAAGGCAGGGAATATTATTTGTTGTACTCGTAAGGGGTATTCTTTCTTTCTTATTCATGAAGAGAACTTCCATTATTCCATTCTTTATTATTACATTGGAATAACTCAGTATCGCTGGATACCCTATACTTGGTGAAATTCTTCTAATATTAAATTCTTTATTATTACATTGGAATATCCTCATGCATGCGTTTTCTGTGGGACGGGTTCCATTCTTTATTATTCTCATTGGAATATCTTGTATGTGCGTTTTTACTGCGGGACCGAGTTCCGTTATTTATTATTCTGTTAAAATATCACATCTTAGCAGACATTACTCTGACTGGTTCCGTTATTATTATTACATTGGAATAACTCATCTATCACGAAATACGCATGCATGGTGATTTCATTTGTTATTCCATTCTTTATTATTCGCATGAATATCACGTAAGGCGTTCTGCTTGGGACCGGTTCCATTATTTATTATTTTGTTGGGAATAACCTCGTATGTTACGATCTATCGCATCGCATGGTGAATCATACATTATTCCATTCTTTATTATTCATTGTTGAATAACTTTGTCATGTGGATTACCACATGCATGGTGAATGATCCTTTGTATTTCATTCCTTATTAAATTATGGAAATGATTTGTTTACGTGGATTATGATGAAAGTTATAATAAAAAAGCATTGACCGATGAAAATCATGGGTATATGTGGTATTAGTAAGTGTTATGATGAGTTATGTTGGTTATTATGTGAAAACATAAAAGTTTCTTAGAAATCACAAAGGGTTGAAAAGTCAGATTTTGGTGAAAATGGAACATGAAATTCAATTGACCATATCTCCTATTATATTTCGAATTTTTGAGTGTGGTCAAGTTCTAGAGTTAGGTCTATGAGTTTTGTAACTTATCCAAGTGGAATCACTGGAAAAGGTGTTGTAGATTTTCTTGTGGACTGATTTTAGCAAAGTACGAAAAAGCACGAAAATATATGAAAAATTTCTTGCCACAATTTTAAAAGGGTTGTTTCAGCCACTTAATTTGTGAGAAAAATTCTGGCCTTTTGGGACATGAAAGTATATGGTATAAAGTACCTCTTGTCCAAACATGAGCTCATTCCGACTTAAAATGAGCATGTTATGACCATTTCAATATTTAGTTTTTTCCGACGAAAAACCCTATAACCGGAGTTCTATAACTTCGATGACCATGAAATTTAAACTGGAAGCTCAAGTTAACATGTGTAAGATCTTGCCAAGATTTGGGAATTTCTGGAGTTAACCATGAGGTAGCTAATTTCTTAAGGAATTAATTAGAAATTGATTTTTGAAAAATAGTAAATGAATTTTAAAAATGTCAAGAAAATATATATGTTCAATACGAATAATTTTTGGGACTGATTTGGTATTTTTCATGAAAATAGTTTAGCTACGAACATATGAGTTAAATATGTTATGTAGAGTTGAAGAATTGGTAAATAGGATTTTATGGCTTGGAAATCCTATCTAAGGTATATGCAGATTTTTGATGAGTAATTTGATTATTAATGATGAAATCTTATGAGTATGACATTTTTGAATGATTAAATGCATTATTTGGAAAAGTTTAAACAATTAAATGTAATTATTTATAAGTTTAAGAAGTGATTAAAATATTGTTATAGTATTAATGATATTAAATTATGATTTTATTAAGTGATTGATAATGTGCGGATAAATTTAAATTCTTTAATATTTATTCTTGATTTAGTTTGATTAATGCTTATAATATTGTCATCATCCTCATATTTATATTATGTTGAAAAGTCATCTATGGCTGTGGTGCATAGATGGACTTGGTATGATTATGACCAAGGATTATTCGGTATAATCATGACCGTAATGTTGCGAATGATGTGGAAAAAGTCCTCATTGGCCCGTAGTGCATTGATGGACAATTTTTGGTATGATTATGGCTATGGATTCTCTTCGGCCAAGGGTGCAAAGATGAATTGTTTTATAGCATGATTAGGACCGTTGATAAAAAAAGGATTATCTTTGGCCTATAGTGCATGGATTATTTGTGGTTATGATACTAATGAAAAAGTCCTCATTGGCCCGTAGTGCATTGATGAATAGTTTTTGGTATGATTATGGCTATGGATTCTCTTCGGCCAAGGGTGCAAAGATGAATTATTTTATGGCATGATCAGGACCGTTGATGAAAACACGATTATCTTTGACCCGTAGTGTATGGATAATTCGTGGTTGTGATACTAAAAATATCCTTGGCCTGTAGTGCAAGGATGATTCGATGATGTGGATTATTTATTGAGTAGAGTCTCAAAGAATGAAATATTAATTCATGGATGTGATAATAATGAATATCTTTGGTAGTAGTCAAAAGATGATTTAATGATTAAGAAGCGAGAATTGTGATTTGGTATAACCATGATTTTTGATGTTTCAAGTGAAGTCACCGATGAAAAATTATCTTCGATCACGGAGTACGAAGAGGAATTTAGAATCATAATTGTGATTAAGAAATTTGACATATAATGACGAGCTATAGCGATCGGGACGGAACCCTCGCTTATAGGGTTTATATAGCGACGATCACTAAATGACCGCTTCGGTATAGCTCTTTGAAGGAATCATTAGGGTCACAAATTGGCCATCGATATAGGACTTCTGTTTTGGTTTTTAACGAGAGTTATAAAGGAGCTTTCTGTTTTGGAATTATTAGGGCTTGTTAATTCAGTTTGCGCGCGCACACATCCCTCCCATATTTTCCCCCAAATCAATACCAGACAATTCTCGCCCAAATCGACATTAGCATCTTAGTCGGTCCATCTCGTCACTGCATCTCTCCGGCACTCCATCTCTCCGTCACCCATCTCATCACAAATCGACATTAGTCGCCCAAATCGACATTAGTCGCCCAAATCTCTTACATCTCATCTCACTCTATCTCTCCATCCAGCTTGAATGCATTCTTGCATATTGAAACTATTTGAAAGGTGTAATTTCAGGGCTTTGATTTATATTTAACCCTAAGTTATGATTTCTCTATTTCTCTCCTCCATCTAACAAGCCCTAAATTTTGACTTGACCATCACCGAGTCTTAGATAAGTTTTCAAAAGGAAGATTCAAATAGCGGATGCGATTTAGCTGTGTGAGTATTTGAGAAATTGAACTTGATTAGACTAGCATTTTTACGGGTAAGTGGAGTTTTTATATTGGTTTATACCTTGTGCACTTACAAATTCTTATTTCGATGATATTTGCTATTTGTTTGGTACTTACGGTGATATTATATCTTGGTGCATTCGTTTCATTTCCTTGATTGTTTGGTTATAAAGTTTGAAGCTATGTATGATTTTTGGAATATAATAAGGGAACAACTTTAACTTTGAGTATTTTTATCTTAGTCCTGCTACTGACTATTGTTTTCTCTGCTAATTTGCAATTGTTGGCCAAACAATCAATACATGTACGTACAAAACAATGGGAACATCAAGGGAAAATTTTATACGAGTATGGGAAAGTTTGTTGGCCAAACAATCAATACATGTACGTACAAAACAATGGGAACATCTGAACCTGCTAACTAGAAATTGATTAGCATTTTAATATATAGTATTATGATGTATGTTAAGCTCATGATGCATTGAAAGTAAGGTGCATAATAGACTTGTGTGCTTCATAAATTTTTACCTTATGGTTGAATCCTGCTTAAGGTTTGGTGGACTAAGAGATTATGTGTATCCTTTGCTTGAATTATTTGGCTTTCCCATATTAATTAAGTTTGAAAAGAACCTGTAGGAGTTGAGACTCTTGAGTTTTTTGTGATAACTACCTCTTGAATACGAACCTCCTTCCATAATTACATCTCTTTTGTGATATCAATAAGCAAGAAGACTTTCAAGTGTATATGAAGTGAAGTAGTTCAGGTAGAGCTTTCACTAGAACTAGCTGAAAAGGCTCCTTTTACTTTGGATAAAACAATGCAAGAGGTAAAATAATATATATTGCATAATTAAGGAGGATAAGAAGTCCACCACAATGAGAATGAGAATCGAAATGAAACTAAGCAACTAGAAAAGCTAAATAACCATAAAAGAAACTCAAAAACATCTTTTGTCTCAAAGTAGTGGGGTAAGCTGAAAATGAATCCTATATGCGTTTAATAAATGTAGAAAGACGATAAGATAGAAAATCTTCAAATCCTAATCGCCACCAAATCCACAAAAAATGTAAAGTATCTGGAATTCTTGATTCTCTTCTAATCACTTTGTAGAATAAGTCATCGAGATATAGTCATTAAACATTTTTAAGTTCATTTCAGTGGCACAATTTGGAATGAATGAATTTCTGGGCATAGTTTCCCACCTATAGTTTCACTCAACAAGTTGAGGCAGCTGGAAATTTTCTAAGGTTCCCAAAAACAAGATTCATTAATTATGGATATATAGTGAGATGTTTTGATCAAATAGATGCAATGATTCACAAGGTTATTGCGTGGGTATGATCTAGATCATTCACAGAGAGGCATGACCTAATGGTCAACAAGTTGTTTTCTTTGACGTTGTTTTGTTGGATTCAGGCAGATTCTTTCGTTCCCTGAACCGGTTTCCCTCATGAACTTGATTCATAAGGGTAGGTAAGGATTAAAATACTAAAGTTATTACATCTGACTGGTGCTTTGATGGAGTAGGTAATGACAAGGACTAGCTATTTGCATGCCCATGGAAAGCTTGAGATGAAGAAATAATATGCTCATTTACATAAGTAAACTCGTTGACTTGTGTAAATGTTAATCGATAGGCAGATTTCCCTTTGTTTCTTATTATATGCACATACTGTGGAGCCTAGAATGAACAAGAACAAGTAAAAGAAGTTAAAGAAAACTGAGCATACTTTTATTCCTTGGGTTGGTTACTAAAGAACATAATACTGGAATGCAACAACTACAATTCAGAAGTACAATAAGAATTCCAGATTCCCTCTACTTCAATTACATAAGAGTCACAAATCTGTACTTGATACTAGAGAATTAAATAAAACTGAGAAATTCAGGACACGATATGCAGGCAAAAATTCAGGACATGATATGCAGGCAAAAATTAAGTTTTTTTATATTTGGTTTACGCCTCTAGCTTGTAAAAGAGGAAATAGGAAGGAGAAAAGAATTCATCTTGTCAAAAAAAAATCATGAAGAAATGCTCTTATCAAGCTGCATTTAATTTAAGTGGGAAGTGAGATTAACAAAGGCATCTTCTTGGCATGGAATTGTGAGACCACCCATTGGATGATAAAACCCGAATTCTTCCTCTGCTCGACGTAACAAGGCTTGAAATGAAGGATGATTCAAGTAATATACTGGAACTACAAATAGCTTCTTCTGAGTTTCTCCAAAGTAAACTGCCATATGGCCTTTCGAACATTTGAGTGATTTTTGATATTTTCTTGTACTCGAGAATAATGAAAGGCAAACGGATACCCATTCTTTGGTTTTGAAGAAAATATATAATGAATTCTCATTGCCACTGATTTTTAAGGATTTAAGTACTTGTATAGTTGTATTGTATAAAATATACAAACTTTCGAAAGTTAATAGTACTTGAAGAGGGTGGTGGTGTAGTATTTATAGTGTTTTTGAATGTGGTTAGTTTTGGAGTGGCCAACTGATCTCACATGACATGGCTTTGCTCATTCATTCAAATTAGGAAAAGTTTATGTTTATCCACCCACCACCGTGTGTGTGTACTGGGTTGAGCCCCACCTTTCTACTTGTTTTTTGAACAAGAAATAAATCGAAAAAACTTATATACCACTACTAATGCTTCTTTCTGAAATAAGAAAACATAAAAGCTATGGTAGTAAATAATTAAATTAAATTGTTCTTGGACCAAAATACTAGCTAGTTTAATCATACATGAGAACAAGTCCATGGGCACTCAACCCACAAATGTGAGGGTGGTGGAAAAGATTTGAACACCGGGTTTTACATCTATCTATAATCTATATCTATATATATATATCTTCTTTTTCATCGAGCATTTATCCGAGAAGTAAGATCAACAAAGGCCTCTTCTCTGCGAGGGAATAGTTAGGCCACCCATGGGATGATTAAACCCGAACTCTTCCTCGGTAGCGAAAAGAAGAAGGCTTGAAATGAAGGATGATTTAAATAAGTAACCGGAACTACAAACCGCTTCTTCTCAATCTCTCCTACATAAACTGCCACATGACCTTTTGGAACATTGGACTCATTTTTACTAAGCACAGACTGCAATTTGCATATTTTCTTTGCCCTCATAATTTTGGAAGCCAAGCCAATACCCATGACAAAATTGGGAGATAACTTTGATCTATTGTACGTTATGATCTTGATAGCTCTTTGTGTGTAAATAAGCACTGAAAGCCAAATAATTCAAGCAAAGGATACACATAATCTCTTAGTCCACCAAACCTTAAGCAGGATTCAACCATAAGGTAAAAATTTATGAAGCACACAAGTCTATTATGCACCTTACTTTCAATGCATCATGAGCTTAACATACATCATAATACTATATATTAAAATGCTAATCAATTTCTAGTTAGTAGGTTCAGATGTTCCCATTGTTTTGTACGTACATGTATTGATTGTTTTGTATTTGTATTGACCTTTTTTGTTTTATTTGAGTGAACTGGGAGTTTGGTTGGCATTCAAGGTACTTAATTATGATAATTAATTATCATAATTAATTATGATAGATTTCTATACGCAATATCATTCTGATGGTTGTTCAATTTGATTTAGGGACATAATATTATGGATAAGATGTGGATGGAATTACCAAGATATTCTAGAGAATATCTTGCAGGCATAGAGATATTTCTGGACTTTGGTTTCGAAAAAGTGGGCATGGTAACGGGAAGAATTCCTTGCCCATGTAAGAATTGTGTAAATGGCCGATACCAGATTCGAGCTACTATTCGTGAACATTTGATTTGTGATGGATTTATGTTTGGCTACACGAATTGGGTGCATCAAGGGAAGATGTGATTATCGGGGATGTGAGTAATGATGATGTTCACGAAGAACCATCACAATCCAAAGATGAGCATCGTATGCCTGAGATGGTAAATGATATATTTAGGGATCACGGTGTAGATTTGTCGGCTGAAGCTTCAAAATACCAAAAGTACATGTCGAAGGCCAATCAACCTTTATATCCCGGATGTGAAAATGAGATAGTCCTTTCATTCGTTGTATGGCTTTTCAATCATAAAATGTTAGCAAATGGACCGATGTGTCCTTTGATGGATTGCTCAAGAAGTTCAAGTCATCATTTCCATCATTTGCAAACTTGCTCGATAATTTTTATGAAATGAAGAAAATGGTTGGAAATTTAGGGTTTGGTTATGAGAAAGATTGATGCATGCGAGAATGATTGTATGCTCTTTTGGAGGAGAATGAAAAATTAGAGTCTTGATAGGTTTGCAAATCATCGAGATGGAAGCGCACCGAGATGGTTGTATCGGAGAAGACACAAAATAGATACAAAAACGAAGAGGAGCAAAGTAGTACATGAAAGCAATTACGTTATTTAGCGTTAATTTAGATTGCAGAGGCTATTTATATCTCGTAGAAGCGCAAAATAAATGATGTGGCATCATGTAAAGCGGCGGAAAAGATGGAGTGAATCGTCATCCAAATGACTCTGCGACTTGGAAGCATTTGGATACAATGTACCCTACATTCTCTCAAGAACATCGAAATGTAAGACTTTTGATCGTCCCATCGATGGCATGAGTCCCTTTACCCATGGGTCACCGTATAGTATATATGCGGTGACAATTGTTGTATATAACTTACCACCATGGATGTGTATGAAGCGGGAGTATTTTATCATGCCGTTGTTAATACCGGTCCAAACTCTCCATGTAATGATATTGACGTGTATATGCAACCTTTAATTGAGGAGTTGAAGATACTATGGAGTAATGGGGTTGAAGCGTATGATGCATCTAACGGTACAAAGTTCCAAATGCGCTTGACCTTTGTTGTGGACAATTAGTGATTTTCCACTCTTGCTATGTTGTCTAGGTTGGAGTACTAAAGGTAAGTTAGCTTGTCCATCATGTCAAATGAACACTCGTTCTTATAGATTGCAAAGTAAGGAATGTTATATCGGGCATCGTTGTTTTTTCGGAGTCTCGTCATAGTTATAGGTTTGATACACGAAGATTTAACGGAGAATGTGACCATAGTGAAGCTCCGTGGTGCCATCGAGATTTGATATTCTTGAACAAGTTAATGCTATTAATGTCACTTTTGGAAAGACACCCACTAGCACGAAGACCATTCCCAAGACTCAAAAACATAATTGGAGGAAGAAATCTATTTTCTTTGAATTGCCATATTAAGCGGAACCTTTTGTTATGCCACAATCTAGATGGAATGCACATTGCCAAAAACATTTGTGATAGCTTTGATTGGGACATTGTTGAGTGTGCAAGGAAAGTTAAAAGATAATTTAAAAGCACGATTGGACTTGATGAAAATGGGTATAAGAAGAGAGCTCCATCCAATACCCGTCTGAAGCAAGCAATTCAAAGTACCTTTTTACTACCGCAAGCTACTCATGTGTCTAAGAAAGAAAGACATGATTTCTTGCAAGTGTTGAAAAATGTTAAGGTACTGATGGATATGCTTCAAATATTTCACGTTGCATCAATTTGAAGGGGGGCAAGATCTCGTGTCTTAAAAGTCACGATCGCCATATTTTAATGCAACAATTACTTCCAATAGCAATCGATGTCTTGAACTTGCCTGAGCATATCCGCTCAACAATAATTGAACTTTGTAACTACTTCAGAGAATTATGTTCCAACTATAACACATCGGAAGATTATGAGCAGTTGAACAAAAAATTCCGTTAATACTTTGCAAGCTTGAGATGGTGTTTCCTCCGCTTTCTTTGATATAATGGTACATTTGTGTGTCCACCTCATTTGAAGAGGCGAAGATAGTGGAAATGTTAAATATCGACAAATGTGGGCTTTTGAAAGATACATGGGCAAGTTAAAAGGGTATATTCGCAATAGAAGTCGCCCGGAAGGGTCAATTGTAGAAGGGTATATTCTTTGAAGAATGTGTTACATTTTGCTCAAGATATTTGAGTCAAAACAATGTTGCGTGGAAACGAGTTGGAAGAAATGAAGTTTGGATATGAACAAGGAAAGAGATTCTCTCGTATTTAGAAACATAGGTCGATTTCTTAATGTCCCAAAAGTTTGTACTCTATGTAGCGATGATGTCAAGAGTGCACACTGTATATGTGCTATTTAATTGTACAGAGGTTGAGTCATATCTAAGGTGAGTAAATAAAGAATGACATTTATTGTTCGAAATATTAATAACTTATGTTAGCCAGCTAGCTATGACAAAAAAATTTTGTTTAATTTGTTTATTTATTTGTAGTATTTGGCAAGATTCATATATGTTACGACGTGGAAAGCGTAAGCAAAAACCGACGCCAAGGGAAATTGACAATGCTAAGAAAAAGGAATTTCCTGAATGGTTTAAGAATTATGTAAGTACTACATTATTTGAACGTAATTTTATGCAAAATTTTGTAATGGTTATTAATAATAAATGGATGGAATTTGCTTATATCGCTACCATTTTGTAGATGGCAACTATGAATAACGATGCTTCAAAGGAAGTTCAAGCTCTTGCATTTGGCCCAAATTTGATAGGCAGGAGAGGAGATGGTTATTTGGTAAATGGGTATCGATTCCATTCGACAAGTTGTGAGAGTAAGAGGAGAACGCAGAATAGTGGGGTATATGTGGTAGCAACTACTCGTGGATATTCATCTGCTAGAGATCGAAATCCTAAGGAAGATGTAGTTGAATACTTTGGTATTTTGGAAGATGTTGTTGAATTATATTATTATGGATCCGCAAAGTTGTTCTATTCAAATGTAAGTGGTATGACGGTTTAACACGTGATAGAGGGTCAAAATCGATGACTATGGCTTCACGCTTTGTAAATCATCAAAAGTTTGGTTCAACCGATGAGCCCTTTGTAATGCCTGTTTAGGTTCAACAAATATTTTATGTTGATGATCAAAGGGATAACAATTGGCGTGTGGTTATACGAACAAAGCCGAGAGATTTATGTGAAGATGCTGAAGTAGATTCTGATAGTGACGATTTACCCAATACCAATGAAGAATTCATCACTCCAGTTGCAGAAGTTGATATTGAAAACATAAATTGGGTTAGGAATGACGTTGATGCTGAATTAGTTGAAAATGGACGAAAAAGACCGGAAAGTAAGCGAAAACTAGGATCTCAAATTGATACATCTCATTTCAAAAGACGAATGATTGAACATATTGTTGATGAAAATGAAGATGAGAATGGAGACGAAGACGAAGACGAAGACGAAGATGAAGGAGAAGATGAGGGTCCCGAAGATGAAGAGGAGGGTGATAGTGAGGAAAATGAAGATGACGAAGAATGAAGAGGATAAACATCACAATTGATAGATCTGTTTTTTACACTTTGTCCATTTTCTCCAAAAGAGAAACCGTTACACTTTGATAGATCCGTTTTTGATATTATATCTTGGTGCTCCTTGTACTATTAGCAAATATCTAGACTATTAGCAAATATCTAGCAAATATCAAAAGATGTAGTATAGCTTTTACTTTGTTTTCTACATCATCTTATTAGTGTTTTAAACACACTTCTTTGTCAACATTTCAATGTAAGTAGATTTGAAGATCAAATTGGACTAAACTGGAAATTAAATGGACTACCTGCTGCCCTCCTGCCCCACCTTGGTGTCTACAAATTTCTGTATTAGCTAGCCAACTTATTTTCAGATGTATTTCATTTGGATGTATTTGTTAATTTTGGGGACTTAGTTTCAGATTTAACTAATAACTGTGAAAGCTCTACTGTTCATTAGATTTAACTAATAACTTTTCTTACGAGTGTCACATTCATATTTTTGTTTCTTAGGTTGCTTTAATGGCTTCTAATAGAACGTCTAGATCTCGTGCTAACTGTTCCAATGGCCCGGAAATTAATGATAATGAGATCCATGCCGATGAACCACATGTAGAGGAGAAAAGTATTCATGAGAATGTTGAAGGTACCATGCATATATCTACACTTATACTTGCATTGTCATGAGAATTAACTTGGTTACGAGCTTGTTCATAAACACTAGCACCTAAAATCCGATAGGACTGCACATATAGTCACATTCATTTTCTTAAAATACAGCATTGATGTCGAACTGAAGAAGAAAAAAACTCTTCAAGCAAGTGTTTTAGGTATAGACATATATTTGGAAAAGTGACAAAAATCTCAACAATAAAATGTGCATATTAAAAAGGGTTATAAAATGCTGCCAGGACTAAAGGACATGGCTTACTCCTTAGCTCCTACATATTAAAAAGGGTTATAAAATGTGTGATTTACAAATCAAAAAGTTAATATCAATATTCATTCTATGAGTATGTTTTTTGTACATGAATAAAAACTGATTGCTCCAACATGTTAATCATATGTGCGAACAAAGGGAAGATTTATCTGGGTATTGGAAATGTTATCAAGTGAAGATAAAATAAACAGCAGTAACCTGAGATTTGATTACCATGTTTATGGTGTACAAGAACCAGCATTTAGGTAAGGAGGACTACTTCATCGTAGTGAAAATGCGTGGAAGTCCGAAGACGGCAAGAGTTGAAGTTGAGAGTAAGTTTGATGCCTTGAATTGACCAAGGATATGACTTTAGAAAGGGTTTGGCGAGAATAAAGGATTCAAATTCTTGATACCTAGTTGTTGTTGAGTTGATGTTTGATTTCGCTTGTTGTTAGTTTTCAGTTTGTTGAAAGTTATAGAGTTTTGGTTTTTTTTATTAGTCGTGAACCTTTCCAAGATCAATATTTGAGATAATGTGCTTAAAAGTGAGTTATCGAACCTTTGAAGATCACATGAGATTGTGCTTAGAAGTGGACGAAAATTGTCTTAGGTATAGCTTTAAGGTTTTAGGTCTTTAGAGACATATAGAGCAAGAGAAGAGTTTGCTATTCGGGTAGGACTTGTGTCGAGGAATAGTGAATTAGTATCTGATCGATTAAAAAAGCGAAATTTCGCTTTGCATCGAATCAAGCATAAGTAAAGAAAGAAGGCAGGAGGAGAAATTTATTGATCATTATTCGGGTTCCTTCAAAGATAATTCTTTGGGGTTGGAATGACATGACACAAATTACAAAAGAGTCAAGATTCTTGTGAAGGTTTTGCTCTTTAATAGAAAGTCTTGCATTATTATACTGATTTACGAATAACGTAAGCTCAAATGGTATAGATCTCGTATTCGCAACTTAAGATGACTACTTTAGCTTGTATAAATTTTGAATGATTCTATCTTGAAAGACCCAAAACCATTGTTTGAATCAAATGGCAACCCAAGGATTATCAAAAAATGGTCCATTTTCAGCAAGTGTGTCACTATCAAATTACTATTGATTTGTAAAATATAAGATAATGCAAAACATGAACTAGCTAAACTAAAGAAAAACATTACACGGCTAATGTGTGTTGTGAAATTACACGGCTTGTTTACACAAAAACAAGCATAGAGATAAAGATGTTTCACCCCAAAAAATTTCAAATCACTACTACTTGCATCATCAATAACAGTTGTTGGATTTATGAAATATCCGTACTTTAAGAGCCCTAACGATTTAAAACACAAAATCAAGACAACCTCTACCTATATACACCTTTATATTGTCTATGTATACCATTTGAAAGTTGTTCCTCATGTTATATTTTAGTTTTGTTTAGTTCATATATCTTGATTCTTTCTCTCTTTTAGGTTCTCGACCTAAGAGGAAGCGTGGACCAACGATGGGAGCAAAATTATGGTCAAATATCGATGCACCCAAGAAAGTAATTTATGATGCAAATGGTCAACTGTTGTTGGGGAGAGGCCAATAAGTTAACGACTTTTCTCGGGTGTCTTGCTCATGATGGGAGAATTTTTCCAATAAGTACTCCAACATGGTCCAATATGATGAGAGGCTAACATGACAAGGGCTTGGGATGAAATTCAGGTTATTAATCATACCATTTTATAGAATTTGACATTAAGCACATTGAAACAAACTAATATATGTGTAAATTTGTTTGTTGTAGAAACAATTTACCACAGATCACCCCAATGCTAAGAGAAAACTGATGACTATCATGAACAATAGGTGGAGAGATTGGAAGTCTAACTTAAAGAGTAATAATTTTGTGCACGGTGACCGTGCCAAATCGATAATAATAATATCATCAATGATGATCGAGTAAATCCAAATCAATGGGATGCGTTGGTTGATTATTACAACTGATGATGCACAGGTTGTGTTTATTCTAATTTATGTATTATCAATTCTTACTTATTGTTATATATTATTATTAATTTATAAATACATACAATGCGAGATATAGCAACAAAAATTGTGAAAATCAAAAAAAATTGTTGGTAGGTCATACATTGGGCACTAAATCAATTCCAAAAAAGAAGCATGAATTGGTAATATTTGATGTTATTTCAATATTTTTATCGTTAATCATGTATTAGACTTTTATAAATAGAGTATTATTATTAATTATGAACTATTTTTGTTTTATTTGTAGTACCAAATAAATAAAAAGAGATTGATCGAGCAGAGATATGTATATACAGGTCCACACTCAAGTGATAACTCAATTTCACCGGAGCATCCTCGAATGTGGTACGATTTATCAATCCTCAAACAATGGGTTTTTAACTCTTTATCCCTGTATGTGTGTGTGAGTTTGTTTTAGAGCATTCATTTACATGAATTTAAACCTGGCCTTTTCAGATTCTAAATACTGTGATCCCTACAAGAATATAGTTAAGTCACATTATGGAGGCACCAAGAAAAACTTCCTACTTTAATATGTTCCTAGAAGCATAGACCTTTAATTTGTTCATTAATAAATTAGTCACTAAACTAGAGTATCAAATTCCCAAAAGATCAACAAAATAAATTAGTAAGCATAAATAGAGAGACCATTTCATTTTATAAAAACACGTATTTAATGAATAAATTAAATTGAATGATTCTACATAAATAGTTGCCAGCTACTATATTACACACTAAATTAATGTCATTGAACATGTTGTATATGGGACAAAGCAATGCACGTCCAACCTTATAAGTAGAGTCAAAATAGCCATACATGCAGTTCCTAGCTAAACATATGATGTCATGAACTTGACATTTATCGGACTAATTCTCTCCCCAAAGATCGAGAAATGAACAACTCAGGAAGACTTTTCATAGGCAGAAAAGAATATCAGGGAAACAATATCATATAGACCTCAACAAATATAGTGTTACTTCTCTTCTAGTTTGTATTAGTGTAATTATTTTAATTTTCAAGCTATATGTTTGTTGTTTGCATATGGGGTATGCAACCAATGAGGAAGAGCAAAGGGAAATGTGGCAATGATGAAAATCAATCTCTCACTTTTAAAATTCAATACTCATTGTTGTAGTGTAATTATTTTAATTTTCAAAACTCGTGAAGCTAAATACAAGATGGTATCTCAAGAACAATGTCTAAATAGGTAACCAATATAGAAAAAGGAACATTTAAGTAAGTGGAATAGAATAACATAACGTAATTACTACTATTATTTGCTACTCTTCTTTAAGTTATGTTGAATTGCCTTGTATATTTAAGTTGCCTTGTATATTTAAGTTGTGTATAATTTGCCTTATATATTTTCACAGAAAAAATTATTGAGTTAAAGAAGACTCGTGAATCGATCGGTGAAAGCGAAGAGTCTGAGACGGAATGATATACTTGCACAAGTTCTTGGACCAGAGCGACATATAGAGACTTGACAAGGTGGAGTTGGTGCCACGACTACAAAACACTTGGGGGCCTCGTGACACAAATAATGAGGTACAACGTGAGAATCAAGAATTGAAAGTGAGTTAAAAAGGTGCGGGAAAAGGAGATGATCTTTATGAGGAAAGTGGATGAACTATTATCAATTATGATGAAATTTATGAAGAATTCATCAGTTCAAATGCTCAATCCAACAATCGTGGTGTTGCTCTCTCACTTCACTTATACTTAAATTTTGGGGCTATCATTATGTTTTTATGGATTAACAAGTTCACTTGATAATTAATTTGTAGGATCGATACACGAAGGAGATAATGGTGATATTAACGGATCAAATAATCTTATAGAGGACCCGTGACATGTCACGTCTCTTCTTTGGAAATTTGTTATATGTAACACTATTTTTTGATGAAAATTTGTTAGATGTGATACTAAAAATATGTTAAATGTCTTTGTTGGTTATGTCTTTGTTTTGATACATAATAATGATATTTTGGATGGTTATGTATATTTAGATGATATTATACATTAATAGACTTTATTTGTTTTATTCTTTTAGTTGTAAATATTATATTGATTGGATGGTTGAATGTGGTTATGTTTCTTAACAGGTAAAAATAAATAAAATTATTGTATAGAAAACAAGATTTTCTTTAAAAATTTGGGGAAGATATAGCGGCCACGGCCACAAATCGCGATAGCTCACGACCAAATCTAAATCATAGCGACGGCCACGGCCGTCGCGATAGCTCATGACCAAATCTCACCTATAGCGACGATTTGACGACCGTCGCAATAGCTCATAGCCAAATCTCACCTATCTGACAGACGGCCAATCGCATGATAGCTCACGACCAAATCTTCTATAGCGGCGGTCATCGCCAGTGGTATATCCACTTTCCTAATCGACGGTAAAAACCTTGATGCGTTTTGTGGAGTTTTCTGGCGACGGTTCGACCGTCATTATAAGAAAAAAGACCGTCGCTATAGGTTTTAGCGACGGCTTCTATGACGATCGATGCTGCATCGCTATATCCTATAATGACGGTCTTTTTTTTCTATAGCGACGATGGCGTAAATCATTCATATAAATGATTTTCTTGTAGTGTTGTGCTCACCCTTTACGCTTCACAATTCCTTTCGGGTAATAAGAGTGTTTCCGTAAGAGTGTTACGGGTCGGCCCAGAATAACAGAGGAATAGAACGATGGTCTCTAGGCGGAGGTTCTCCTAAACAAGATAGAAAAGTGTGTTGTATTCTATACAACATTTAGTAGTTATATTTGGTGAATCAAATAGGTGAAGTGAACCCAACTTTGGAAGGGTGTTTTGCCACTTATCATCTAAGATGTCTAATGACATACAACCTCGTGTTATCATAAGAGCGGGGTTGTGCGCATCCACTTGATGAGTATATCTACGGGCACTATCTATATGATCTTGGAGTTTCTTTGAAATATAATATTCACTTGGAGACAGTGGAGATAGTCATATGTCAAGAGAAGACTCACCATTGAAAAGAAGATGATAGTAATCTTCTCATTTTTCTTTGGGGTCTATTAGATCAACCAAGGATTATTCGTGGCCATATGATATCTATTATAACCTGTATTTAATGGCCTCCCATGTACGAAGGTTTCCTTGAGCACTTTCTAAAGATTTTAATTTCTAAAATAGTTTCTGACTATACTTTTATGTAAAGTACCATTGTAAGGTTATGGTCGAGGCACCATGAGAGTTACATACATTTGTATTAAAATTCACATTTAACTGTGGTCGTATTCTATACGACAGCTCAACAGTTGTATAAATGAAGTTGTATTTGAATTTTGTACCATGTATCTGGCGACTCAGAATGGGTGATGTATACCTAATTTTGGGAACGTCGCAAGAATAATTAGCTAAGACATTTCTCAACATAATTCGACAATAAACAAGAATTATATGTACTGTCAATATTAGTTTCTACAGATATGAATATCCAACAACAGTAATTCTATGAATATATATTTTCTGAATCAGTAATTCAATTTGAATTATTAAACATCCACTAACTGCGAATAATCAACAATAAATCCTTGGACGTGGTATAATTAGCAATAATTAACCACTATAATAATTGAATGAATATAACTCAAGGTTTAGTTAGGAAACTTGCCTTCCGCGTTGATTACTGCTACACAATATACTTATCTGCGTTTGAAAGACCTATAATCACAATATCGGTCTTACAATTAGCACAATAATTCATAACACACAATACTATAATTTATAGTCTATACTTCTCCTAGATACATTACCACATAGTCACATCAGTGTTTAATACCTATATAAACACTTACCAATTCTAACTAGTTCGGTCTGGCTGGACTTTGGTCTCATCTCGGTGTACTGGTCACCCTATCCGACAATTAACTCTTATATTGTCAATTAAACTTGGTCTCTAAGCTTCAATATTATTTTAGATAAGTCAAATATCATTTATAACATTTTTGGAAGCTTTTAATAATTTATAAATAATTATTATAATTTATAATAATTTTTCAAACACTTTGGAATCATTTTTAAATGATTTAAATATCGAATAATTTGATCATCATTAATATTTAATAATATTAAAATATTAATGTCATATTTGTCAAAATATTAAAGTTATTAATAATAACTTAAAATATTTTTAAATTATCAATATTTTACTTAAATAATTTTTAGAATCATTAAAATCATTTTAAACCATCACCATTAATATTTAAATATTAGTGAAATTATTATCCAAATATTAAAAGTCATTAATTATATCTTAAAATATATTTAAATCATTTTTCTCATTTTAAATTAATAAAATCATTTTAATTCATTTATATAATATAATAATTAAATAAATCTAATATCATTAATATTAGTTTATTAATGAGAATTCTCCAAAAATATTGAAAATTATATTTTATAATTCAAAATATTTTCTAACACTCTATTCTCATTTAAAATAATTTTTAAATCAATAAAATAATTTTAACTTGTTTATTTGACTTAATAATTAAATAAATCTAATATCATTAATATTAAATTATTAATGAAAATTCTCTAAAAATATTAAAAGTTACATTTTATAACTCAAAATATTATTAAATACTTTATTCTTATTTAAAATGATTTTTCATAATATTAAATCATTTTTCTCTAATTATTTAATATACTAATTAAATAAATTAAATGTCATTTTTATTCAAATAATTATAATTATTAATGAAAAATGTCTCAAATAATTAAAATTTATTTTTCCGAATTTAAAATGATTTTTAAAACCATTTTTGTAATTTTTATAATTTTTTTTCTATTTTTAAGTATTTTCCGGAAATTCAAAAACTAAAAATATTAAAAACCGTCGCTATAGGCCTTTAGTGACACAAAGCGTCGATGTTGGTGTTCTTGAGCTCAAGAACACTAACAGCCGTCTAGACAAGGGTCATGGTTTGTCCAGCTTATAATTCTCTGTATAATCATGTTCTGGGCTAACTTAGGGCTCAATCTTGTAGTACACATATAGTAATACAACTATCAATCATCACCAGAGTCTTATCGCATTACACTATGAAGATCTGGCTCCTCCAAATCACTGTCAGAACGCACCTAGGTTTTCTAGGTAACCCAGAAACCCAGGCAGCTTGAGTAGGTCTTTTCTAGCTCCATTATCTATGTGTTCTGGTCATTTGTTTGTTGTTCTCATGGTTGAAATAGGTAATACACATGACAAGGAACAATTACATATCAACATCGCGGTTCAAAAATATCCAAATCGCCAGATTTAGCACGGTCAAACTATGTCAGAGGGCGAGTTCTTACGGTTTCTGGAAACTCCAGAAACCCAAAATCAGTCTCGGATGGCTACTTTGACCATCTCCTACCTCCAACATCGTTGTTGTTTGAGGGGTTGTAAGGCAGGGATCTATAGTCCATCTAACATACTACAAGATAGATACAATAACATCAACACATCAACTAACATCTGACAGATTCGTGTCTTACAAAAACCTGTCAGACGCTGGAAACGAGTTTCTGGGTTGCCCAGAAACTCTTGGTCAATCTCGGTCAACGTGTTTTGACCGTTAACACCTCAAGATCTGTACATGGGATGATTATGATTCCACTTCCAAATCAAAGACCACATGTTAGTCTACAAATTATAACGTTAAAACAACAAAAATCATAATCAGAGAAAGATCTAGAGCGACTGACATATGCTTGTCAAACGACTTTCTAGGGTTCATAGACAATTTTGAAAAAACTTCATTTTTTACCCACTTTGATGCTATAGATCTATGATGTAACATCATAGATCATTATAAAACATCTTCCAACACTTATATAAACACATAAACACGAAATCTTTCTTAGCATACAAGATCAAACTATGAGTTAGGGTTTTACCTTCTCTTGTCCAATCTTTGATCCTTAATCTCCTTAACTGATTTAGGTGTTCTAGGAGCTTGGTAAGTGACTGAATTGCTTTAGAATTTCGGAGGTCAAGGAGAGAGAGGGAGTTGTTGAGAGTAAGATAGCAAAATGACTAAGTTTTGTGACTTTCGCTCTCTTTATCTCTTATAAAATGATACATTGTATCTACACATGGCTATGTGGCGATTTTGATCAGTTGTTGGCTGAGATATAAGTCAATTGGTTGGTCAAGAGTTGGTGAACAACTACAATATGGCAAGATTGACAAGTTACCTTAATAAAAATCCAAAAAGGGCATTTTGGTCATTGTTTTTAAATTTTAATGGCATTATGGTCAATTGTCCAAACCCTTAGGATTTAACCCTAAGGTTCTAACCCTTAGGTTTTACAAACTCCAATTCTAGAATTTTCTAATTAGGGTTTTTAAATAGAAAATTAAGATTTCTAAAATAAAATTAGGGTTTTAAATAGAAATTAATATTTTTAAAGTATAATTAGGATTTCCTAATTATGTTAACGTTTACTAATCACATTAGGTGTGACAACCCGAGAATTTTGAATATTTTTAAAATTTTAATTAATTGATTTAAGGTTCAAAATTAGAACCTAAACAGAAAATAAGTGTATGCGTTTGATATTTTTAAGATGAAATTTTGAGGATTTCAAAATTCTATGAAGGATTTAGGTGAATTATTCAGGATTAAGAAAATACGTGAATATGTTCTATGTATATGTGTGCATGATGTGGTTAAGGGTCAAGGGTTGACCAGATAAATGATATCTGTAACAAACCCTAATTATATATTAAGAACGTTACGTTCGGTTAGAAAACCCTAACGATTAACAAGAAACCCTAGAAACCGGTTCTGAAAACACAAATTTCAGTTCCGAGTATTTGAAACCCTAATTTGAATATTGAAAACCCTAATCTGGGAGCTTAAATGATTATTATATTGCTTAAGTGTTATTAATTAAATTATTAATTAGGGTAAAGCTAAATTATTTAGCAAACCCTAATTTCAAATTTTTAAATCCTAATTTCTCGATTAGAAACCCTAATTTATAAATAGGGAAAAACCTAATTGTTGATTTAATAATTTAATGTTAATTAGGATATATTAATTATAATTTTTAAGTTAAGTGATTAGAAAATCCTAATCTAATTACAAAATCTAATTTATAAATTAGGAACATTATTTTCTAATTAGAAACCCTAATTTTGGGTTATAAACCCTAATCCGTGATTTTGACCGTAATTGCTAAATTAGCTATTTTAATTAGGAAATATTAATCCTAATTAGCGAAATTTAAATTATGATTAAGAAATTTTAATATAATTAGAAAATTCGAATTATAATTTAGAAATATTAATTTTATATTTTTAAAACCTAAATTGGAAATTTTAGAAATTAAATTGCAAACCCTAAGGATTTTAAACCTTAAACCCTAAGGTTTTCCAAACCCTAAACCCTAACCAAACCCTAAACCCTAAGAGTTTGGCCAATGTCCAAAATGCCATTAATTGTGTGTGCAAAATGACATAAATGCCCTTTGTTGTATAATTGAAGGTTTCTTGCAAATCTTGCCAAGTGTGAGTTGTTCAACCACCCTAACCACTCCATGTGACTCCAATATCCAGCTACCAGCCGAAAATGATCAGATCCTAGCAACATGATATCATTTTTATAGATTAAAGAGAGAGAGAAGGCAACTTTACATTTTATTTTCTCCAAACCCATCCTCTCTCTAGAAATTCGGGAGTTTGAGTGAGAAAGAGTGAGAAAACAAACCATGATCAAGCTTTAGCTTTCCATAAACAGAATCAAAGGTCAGAAATCAAAGATCAAAGCCTAAAAGGTATAAACCCTAATTTTTGTAAATCTTGTGTTTTGATGTTAGTTGTTGGTTAGATATGTGTTAGAAGGTGCCTTTTAGAGATCTGGGTTGTTGAATCATGAATCCATAACATCTAGATGCTAGAAAATATCATTTTTGAAAATTTGGAAAAAATATTGGAAAGTGGGCTGACAGTCGAATGTCAGGCCCTCTAGATCGGTCTGTGTTAATTATTATAAGTGTTTTATGTTATGTATATAAAGTATGCCATGTGGTCGTTATTCTGAAACTTGAAACATGGTCTAATCGTGTCTAGAACTCAAGTTATGATCGGTCAAAGTGGGTTGACCATTCACGGAAACTGCCTTCTGGGCAGCCCAGAAATCCCCAGGAGGTCTGACAAGGTTTTTAAAGCATCTGATGTTGCTTCTGACATGTGTTTTGGCTACGTTTTTGTTTGATCTGCATATCCTGTCGTATGAACTACATATCCAATTTCTTAGAACAACCAGATCTATAACAGAATCAAAGAAAATTAAGGTCAAACAAGCGTTGACCGACTACCTTAGGAAGGAATCTGGGAAACCCAGATTTCCTCAAGAACAGTTTTAGACCACTAGTTTGATCGGCCCAGATCTGTCATGTGTGATGTTTTTATGATGATATATTGTTATAGAAATGAAGTCTGACATCTATACTACAAGATTCAACCATTAGATTACCCAAAAGAAACCCATAATGAAAGTTATAATGCTCCAAAGTAGGTACCTTCAATTCTGGAAATTCTAGAAAACGAAGAACAGGTTTGTCAGATATTTTGGAGGCTTGAATATCTCTGATCTGATGTTGTTTAGCCATGATGTTTGTTTTTATGTGTAGTATTACATACCTATTAAAATACGGATGCCCCAGATTGCCCAGATAACATCAAGAACACAGTTTTAATCACGGTCAAACGACCCACCTTGGTATCTAACATAAGTTTCTGGGCAAGGCTCAAGAACACCTATAGCGATGAATTACAGCATTTATATAGGGCTCTTTTTAGCTTATGACAGTTTGAATTTATTTTAATTTCGATTTTCAAAAAAATTTAAAAATAGATAAAATGGTTTTAATTATTAAAATATATAATAAATTCCAAAAAATATTTTAAAGTCTGAAAAATAGTTTTAATTATTTAGAGTATATTTCATAAATATTTAATATTTTTGGAATATAAATGGTATTTAATTTATTTAATTATAATATTAAATAAATTATTTAAAAATGATTTAAATACATGAAAAATCATGAAAATAATATTATGGTATACTAAAATATTTTTAGTTATTTTTAGTGACTTTTAATATTTTGTGATAAATTTCATTAATTAATCAATATTAATGATAATTAGTTTATTTAATAAATATATTAAATAAATTATGGAAAAATAGAATAAATGATTTATAAATCATAAAAAATGATTGAAGTGTTACAAAAATATTTTAAGTTATAAAATATAACTTTTGATATTTTGTCATGAAAATATTAATATTTTAATATTAATAGTAATTATCTGGATAATGAATTTAATTATTTAAAATCATATAAAGGTGATTTAAAGGTATTAAAAATACTTTGATAGATTATAAATATATTATAATATTATCACATGTATTTCATTAATTTTGATAATAAATAAATATTAATGATAAAATAATTATGTGGTATTTAATTCATTTAAATATAATTTTAATGATTTAAAATACACGATAAATGATAATAATTATTTAAAAATTATTATGAGACTTGGAAAAATATTTCGACTGTTGATAAAATTATTTAAGTTAATTGTTAAGTGTTTAGGCAGAGTTTAATTGAACTTAGACTCGATAAAAGTCCGACTAGACCATCGGGATATTAGATTTGTGTCGGGTTCAACTTAGACTGCAATAGTTTGACTTGATACCGAGTCTTATGTGTGTTATGTGTTTAGGTTATTCTATGTTTATATATATAGTAGTATTATATTGTGATGATATATATTATTCTAATATTGGAGATCTATATTACTAATATTAGGTCCTCGGATAAAGCGTTATAAACTGTGTAGCGGTAATCAACGGTTCAGGCAAGTTTGTTTTTACTTAACTCTACTAAGAGTTGTTTCATTCAGATAAGCTTATGGTTAATCATTGTTGGTTGCCATGAATTGTACTCTGTATATATTGCATGTATAAGTCAGGTATGAAAGGCTGATCACCTTCATTACCAGTTGGTTCAGATATATTTGTTCATGTATAATACTTGTTCAGTCATAAATTTGTTCATGCTAGTTCACAATTATATTGTTGAATTATAGCCAGCTTATCATTCGAACTCTTTCAATCATGATATATCGTTATATTATTGAACTTAAACTTGTTGGGAAAATTTCATGCTCACCATTGCTATATCATGATAAAACATTGCAGATAAGGCGAATGCGTTTGGATACATGAAAAGAATAATGCCAAGTTCAGCTTGGGATAAAATGTGCAGCTAACTTGTAATAGTATAGTTTGTTAATAATGTATTATGTTAGATAGTTTATGAATTGTGTATAAGTTAAGGTTACTCGACCTTGGGGAAAAGTATGTAAGTTTAATGTATAAACAATTTATGTTTATATCTTTCGCAAATAGTAATAGTTGTATAGAATGATCGAACCGGATCCGCAGTGATTCGGGGCCCTCACATTAGGCTTGCTAATTAGGATTAGGGTTTCCTAATTAGGGTTTAAGATTCCTGAATTTAAAATTAGGGTTTCCCGACTTTCGATTAGGATTTCTAACGGTACGCTAGAGTTTTAATCCAGAGATTAGGGTTTCTAATCTCTTATTAGGGTTTACTAATATTATACCCTACCCGATCCATCATTGATCAGTAATTCTAAATATTACAAAGACGTACTCATTAATATAAATATTTTAATTATATTTTATATCGAATCCCTTTCCAGAGATTAGGTTTAGGGTTTCTAAAGCCGTTAAGCACAACTCTACTCTAATTTTTTCAGTCAATACACAAATTGACTACTACTCGAGACTCGTATCACAGATTCACAACATAATATTGATAATTAATAATAATATTAATTAATAAAAAAAATTATTTGTAAAAATTCGGATTATTCGAAACCCCCTCTGTAAATTGTTTATGGATTGTGTTATATGTCAAGAAACGAAAATAATGCATGTGTAATGGACTGATTTGATTAAGAAACAAGGATTTGGTTATAGAATTTGCTAAACATGTTGGAAAACGAAGAAAATAGCAAAAACATGATTTTAATCCTTTAACTTTTGTTATTTTAGGGGTTATAATGATTTGGTGTATATGTTATGTCGTTTTGGTAAGGTTTTTAGTGTGTGGGTTTGTCCATGTTGCAGTGGAATTGGGGTTTAGTTACATATGATGCTAGAGGCGCATTATAATGTTCTCGTGTCAAGCACCAAACCAAATAATCCAGCGATGTCGAGGGCGAGAAGCAGTCAATGCAATTGGCTAGGTGCCAAGGCTTGGGGTAGCGTTGTTGCGCCCTCCCCTGAGTAGAAGCAGTTTGTTTTGTTTTTTTAGTTTTTAGTCCATTACATGTTGACCTAACCTAGTCTAAGGTGCGTGATATTGTGTTAAACATGTAATGAGGTGCTATAATTGATTGTAAACATGTATTCAATGATTTCAAATTGTAAAGTTAATAAGAACTTCTTATTTATTTGAGTCTTGAGATGTGGTATAAAGGTTACGTTGCTATGATAACTTTATGATTTCAGATTGGTGACGTGGTGTTAATTTAATAGTCAAAATTTGAATTTATTTTAACAAGTTGGATTTAAATGAGAACTAAAACATATAGGGGTTAATGTTAGTGTAACTAATGGGTATGGCGATTCTAATGATATATATAGGGTTTTGACTAACGTGTGTTATAGTTGTATAGCTTACGCACAAGGCAAGTTCGTAAACCTTATTTTTGTATGAAGAGTAAGATCTTTATCCTTTCTTGTTTATTATTGTTATGCAAGTATCTAGATCCTACTTTTCACTAAGCAAATTTCCTAATCTCGAACTTGATTTTATTTGATTAAGATGGCTCAAGTTGTTTATTCATATTCAGCAAGTTTCTAATAATTGTTTCTTATTAATTCAATGTTTGAAATGTTCATTATTCCGAACGAGACTCTCTAATTCCTTTGAAGATAGTCTATTGGATATACAATGTTTTATTCAACTATATATTGTTATTATTCCATTCTTAATTTTAAATATGGTTACACAATACCTAGTTATTGTTTCGAACTTCGAATGACTAGTGAACCTTTATTGATCTGACTAGTTTATAGTTGATGAGCATTCTAAAATTCTAGAACTATTATTAAGTTAATCCAAACTAAACTTTCTTTAGTGCGGAAATCCTAACTCAAACTGAGATGAACAACCCTAATATAGGGGATTATGTATGTATTAACGTTTAGATGTTTATTCACAATACATGGTACGAATGACTGATCCCCCTAAGTACGAAATGAAATGTCCATATAGTTTGATTGTAAGACCCCAAATTTTATGAAATAAAAGTATTCAATTTTTCTTATAATTACTATTTAGTAAATGGTTAAATTGATAAAAGTTAAAGTTAAGGGTGATATATGAAATTTTTTTCAAAATACACAAGTGGTTATAAAATATTCATTGTTGTTAGGGAAATATTAGTTTGGTGGTGGAATATTCTTTACGTCGGGAATATTAAATGCGACGGCCAGACCATTTATGGGCCCCATAAAAGAATAAGCTGTCGGATGAAGAAAATGACAAAATTAAGTTTTTATAAATAATTGGCGTAATCGTTCACAGATTAACAACTGTTGGAATACCCGGTTGGTAAAATAAAATAATGCGCGTTGTTGCGCGATGCTTTACGGTATTACATTATTTTTTGAATTATTGATTCTTACGTGAAGGCACTACTCAATAATTGTTACGATAATTATTATTCAATATTTTATTTTATTGATTCAATAGTTCTTGCGTTGATATTTTATATTATTGTTGTTTCAATAATTATCAACGCATGATATTTCTCATTATCGGATCAATAATTCATATTATTTGAATAATATTATTAGATAGCATTATTGGCAATGTCTAGAAAGTTACATCGAGGAGAGGTTTAGTCACCTAATTGCGTGCGATAAGGAGAAATTCTTATTGGAAAGCCCCTCTTTCACAGGAGCGGCTGGTTGTCATAATTGTGATTACGTAATATTATTTGTGAATAATTAATTATTGATTTATATGATAAGAAAATATTTATTTGATGTGGATATAAATGATGGATTTATTTATGTGGTTATAAATGAAGGAATTAATGTTGAGGTATTTTATCGATATTTTTTTGTCGGAATGAAGGTATTAAAAATTAAACCGGTGTTTTTGAGATATATTAAATGAGTTATAATTTTTAATCCAAATAGTTGGATCGTTGTAATTTTTGGATATGTTATACATATATAAGTTGAGTATATGTCCACAAATTTTGAACCGTTAAAAATGAGCGTATGATTTGTTATGAATTTTAAGAGGTGAATGGTTCGAAATTGTTGAAGTATCCAAAATTTAGCATTTTGGTGGAAAATTCTAGAATTGAGTGGGCCCCACTTGTGGTTGGTGAAGAAATGTGCTGAATTTTATTTCAAATGTGGTGGGTGGGAATAGTAGCGAGTAAAAGCCATCGGGTTCTTGGTCGAAGTCTGCTAAAATTTTCCTATAAATAGAGGGCTAAGTTAGAATTGAAAATCACACGAAAAAAGTTTTTTCTCTTTCTCTCTCTAGAGATTATTGAGTGTATTTTGTGAGTATTTAGATACTTGGTGAGTTGATATTCATCGATCTGAAGTTTCCTTGATATCATATCAGATATCCGATCGAAGTCTTTGCTCTTTTGAGGTAAGGATAGTAAAGGGATTTTAAGGGTTATTATGTTTTTCAGTTCGTACTTCTTGACCTTGAAAAATTCGAAAAAATTTGAAATGATATGTTGATGAGTTTTATTGATTGTGTCCAAAAATGGTGATTTTTGGATGTATAGATTAAGAGTTATGAATTTTATGAGAAAAGACTATTTTAAAAGTAACATATATAACTCCTTATGGTTAACTCAAAATTGATGAAATTTTTATTGGGAGTACATCTATATAATATCGATGTACTCTGTGAATTTGAATTTTTGGATAAAAGTACAATTTATGATAAATGTCTAAATATTAAAGTGGTTTTAGCCATATGAAAAATAGTAAATGAATTTTAAAAATTCTAAGAAAAATATATATTTCAATATGGGACTATATTACTTCTAAATCCCGAAAAAAATATATTTGGGACAATATTCTGATTTGGTATTTTTCATGAAAATGGACTAGTTATGAATAAATGAGTTAAATATGTTATGTGAAGGAAGAAAAATTGGAAAATATGATTTTATGGCTTGAGAATCATATATGTGGTATATCTGATTTTTGATGAGGGTTTTGGTTATTGGTGATGAAACCTTATAAGTTTGGCATTTTATGATGATTAAATGCATTATTTAGTAAAGTGTAAATAATTAAAATAAATTGTTTATAAGTTTAAGAAATGTTATTCTTTCGATATCATTATCTTAGAAATATTGGTATGGATTTTATTGTGGAATTTCTACCTTTTTATGTCGAGTTACTATTCATGATTACTATTCATGAGTTCTTATTCACGATTCTTATTCACGAGTTACTATTCATGAGTTATTATTCTATTACTATTCACTACAAAATTGGTTTCTTTTTCTAACAAATTATAGTTGATTTATGAATATTACTCTGAGATTAAAACTATATATTGATTATATTGATTTTATTATCATATATAATATTTTTATAACCACGATGTTGAAATTCTCTTTCATTTGGAGTGTAAAGATGAGTAGATTATTGGTATGATCATGACTAGGGTTCTCTTTGGCGATGGTGAAAAGTTGAATTGTGGTTTGGTATGATCATGACCATTGAATTTATAATTGAATATCTTTAGCTTAAGTGCAAAGGTGAATTGATCAACATGGTTATAATTATTGTTTATATAAATTCTAAAATGATTATATATTTCTTTGAGATATTAATATCTTTGGCCTGTAGTGCAAAGATGAATTGTTGATGAATATCTTTGGCGATGGTGCAAAGATGAATTGTTGATGAATATCTTTGGCCGAAAAGATGAATCTGTTAATGAATATCTTTGGCGTAGTAGTGCAAGATGACTTTGTTGTTGAATATCTTTGGCGTTAGTGCGAAGATGAACTGTGGATGAATATCTTTGGCCGTAGTGCAAAGATGAATTTATTAGTATGATTATGAACAGGAACTGTGATTTGGTATAACCATGATCTTTGATGTTTCAGGTAAAGACATGTGATGAAAATTATATTAAATCACAGGAGTGCGAAGAGAAATTTAGAATCACAATTATGATCATGAGATATTCATATAATTGTGGAAAGGCTGTTGATTGATGTTACGGGGATAAAATATTGTTGGTGGACTTTTAACATGGAAAGATAATAGGCTATATTATCTATTTGACTCTTCTAATGGATTGCTCGTTCAATTGCAACTATGGTTGAAATTTTATCATCTACCATATGTTCTAAATCTACGATTTGTTATTGATGAAGGCTATTGATAATTTAATTATCTTTAGTCATGATATTCTTTTTCTTGAGCTAGTTGTGCTCACCCTTTTGCTTCTGATTCCTTTTCGAATAATAAAAAAAGTGTAGGCTTGGGTCGGAGTGGGGGTAACAAGGGAATAGAATGGTGGTCTCTAGGCATGGAGTTCTCCTAAACAGTATAAACAAGTGTGTTGTATACATCTTTTAGTAGTTATATTTGGTGAATCATATAGGGAGAGGCGAACCCAGCGTTGGAAGGGTGTTTTGCCACTATCATACAAGATGTCTAATGACATACTGACCTCGTGTCATCATAAAGGCGAGGTTGTGCTCATCCACTTCTTTGAGTATATTCTGAGCACTACCTATATAATCTTGGTGTTTGTTTGAAGTATAATTCTCAATTTGAGGCGTGGAGATAATGATAAGTCGAGAAGACTCACCATTGGGAAGAATATGATAGTAATCTTCTCGTTTTTCTTTGGGGTCTATTAGATTGACGAGGATAATTCTATGGCCATATGATATCTATCATAACCTAGAAGCATGGCCTCCCATGTACGAAGGTTTCCTGAGCACTTCCCAAAAATTCTAATTTCTAAAAGCAGTTTTTGACTATACCTTTATGTAAGGTGTCATTGTGACGTCTTATCCACGATTGGGACATGAGTCACAGTTGGTATATATTTGTATCAAACTCACGACATATGTGTTGTTGTATTTTGTCGACAATTGTTGTAATAAAGTTGTAGTTATTTTACGTACCATGTATTTGGCGACTCGAGAATGGGTTGGATGGAATGGACCTATTTTGGGGTTAAATCACATTTAATATCGAGCTTAGGGATATGATCTACGGCGGAGATCGGGGAATATAACTAGGAGGGAGAGATGAGTAAATCCTTCGCTAGTGTGTCTACTAAGCTTATTTGTTGGTCGGTCGTAATATCGGGATATTATGTGATATATTAATTTGTTTAATTAACCCTTGTTTTATATGGCGATGTTGAGAATGGGCTGCGAGAATGTTAACAATGGAGTGAATGAGGCCAGTGGGGATACCTCAATCACTAACCATGATAATGTGATTAGAGATATCCATGTGGTGAGTGAAGAATTGATAGTTACTTTTAGAGATAGTCACGAGAGGTAGACAATTTGAGAGTGAGGAAGAAGAGGAAGAAGAAGTACACGAGGAGAGTTTATTAGAGGTATTATATGATCAAAATGTAGAATTTCAAAATCTTATTCATGAGTTAGAAGAGCGCGGTTTGAAGAACGACGAGTGATGCGGGAACAAAAGGATCTGACAATTCAAGCTTGTGTTACCCGATATGTGATGCTTGAGCGAAGCATTCTTTGGCGAGTATAAGATGATAAAGATGGAATCTGAAATTTGAAGAAGAAAAAAAAGCGAGCAGTAAGAATGAGTGATGCATGGGTAAAAGCCACACGACACGTGGATATTGTGGAAAGAGATGTCCGATCTAAGAAGGCTAAAATAGATGACATGAATTTCTCTTTTTGGAAAGCAATTGGGAGAACCCAACATCGAGTTTTGAATTACCTTGTACATAGCGGTCAACCTGAATTCGATATGGATCGAAGATTGATGATTCAGATCATGAAAGCGAAGTCTGACGAGGCGATTGAGGGAGAATATGTCCTATAGAAAAATATATTCCAACGGTAGTGATGACGCCAAATGCTTGCCCCAAACAAGTCAAAGCCGGGTAGTTCGAGGGATGGCGGTTGTCATGACTTCCCAACAAATGAGGAACCCAAATGAAGTTATCACGGAGATGGAGAAATCATGATGACCGGGGAGATAGAATACGAAATGGAAGCAGGTATTCTCAACTTTTGAAATACCGAGTGCGTAAATTTGAGGACAAAATTTCATAAGGAGGGAGATTGTAAGACCGAATTTTATGAAATAAAAGTATTCAATTTTCTTATAATTACTATTAGGTAAATGGTTAAATTGATAAAAGTTAAAGTTAAGGGTGATATATGAAATTTTTTTCAAAATACATGAGTGGTTATAAAATATTCATTGTTGTGGGGAATATTAGTTTGGTGGTGGAATATTCTTTACGTAGGGAATATTAAATGCGATGGTAGCGACCATTTGTGGGCCCCATATGAGAATAAGCTGTCGGATGAAAAAAATGACAAAATTAAGTTTTTATAAATAACAGCATAATCGTTCTGAATTAACAACATTTGTTGGAATACCCAGTTGGTAAAATAAAAAGTAATACTGCGTTGTTGCCGCGATGGCACACGGTATTACGGTATTTTTGAATTATTGATTCTTACGTAAGAAGGCACTACTCAATAATTATTACGATAATTCTTGTTCGATATTTTATTTTATTGATTCAATAGTTGATTTGCGTTGATATTTTATATTATTGTTGTTTCATAATTATCAACTTGCATGATATTTCTCATTATCGGATCAATAATTCATATTATTTGAATAATATTATTAGATAGCATTATTGGCAATGTCTAGAAAGTTACATCGAGGAGAGGTTTGGTCACTAATTGCGCGCCCGATGAGGAGAAATTCTTATTGGAAAGCCCCTCTTTCTGAGGAGCGGCTTGGTTGTCATAATTGTGATTACGTAATATTATTTGTGAATAATTAATTATTGATTTATATGATAAGAAAATATTTATTTGATGTGGATATAAATGATGGATTTATTTATGTGGTTATAAATGAAGGAATTAATGTTGAGGTATTTTATCGATATTTTTTGTCGGAATGAAGGTATTAAAAATTAAACTAGTGTTTTTGAGATATATTAAATGAGTTATAATTTTTAATCAAATAGTTGGATCGTTGTAATTTTTGGATATATTATACATATATAAGTTGAGTATATGTCCACAAATTTTGAGCCGATTAAAAATGAGCGTATGATTTGTTATGAATTTTAAGAGGTGAATGGTTCGAGAAATTGTTGAAGTATCAAATTTAGCATTTTGGTGGAAAATTCTAGAATTGAGTGGGCCCCACTTGTGGTTGGTGAAGAAATGTGCTGAATTTTATTTCAAATGTGGTGGGTGGGAATAGTAGTAGAGGTAAAAGCCATCGAGGTTGCGGGTCAAGTCTGCTAAAATTTTCCTATAAATAGAGGCTAAGTTAGAATTGAAAATCACACGAAAAACAAGTTTTCTCTCTTTCTCTCTCTAGATTATTGAGTGTATTTTGTGAGTATTTAGATACTTGGTGAGTTGATATTCATCGATTGCAAGTTTCCTTGATGTCATATCAGATATCCGATCGGAAGTCTTTGCTTTTTTGAGGTAAGGGATAGTAAAGGATTTTAAGGGTTATTATGTTTTTAGGTTCGTACTTCTTCTTGACCTTGAAAAAATTCTGGAAAAATTTGAAATGATATGTTGATGAGTTTTATTGATTGTGTCCAAAAATGGTGATTTTGGATGTATAGATTAAGAGTTATGAATTTTATGAGAAAAGACTATTTTAAAAGTAACGCCTTATAACTCCTTATGGTTAACTCCAAAATTGATGAAATTTTTATTGGGAGTACATCTATATAATATCGATGTACTACGTGAATTTTGAAATTTTTGGATAAAAGTACAATTTATGATAAATGTCTAAATATTAAGCGTTTTTAGCCATATGAAAAATAGTAAATGAATTTTAAAATTCTAAGAAAAATATATATTCAATATGGGACTATATTCTGCTAAATCCCGGAAAAAAGAAATATTTTTGGAACTGATTTGGTATTTTTCATGAAAATGGACTAGTTATGAATAAATGAGTTAAATATGTTATGTGAAGGAAGAAAATTGGAAAATATGATTTTATGGCTTGAGAATCATATATGTGGTATATCTGATTTTTGATGAGGGTTTTGGTTATTGGTGATGAAACCTTATAAGTTTGGCATTTTATGATGATTAAATGCATTATTTAGTAAAGTGTAAGCAGTTAAAATAAATTGTTTATAAGTTTAAGAAATGTTATTCTTTCATATCATTATCTTAGAAATATTGGTATGGATTTTATTGTGGAATTTCTACCTTTTTGTGTCGGGGTTTACTATTCATGAGTTCTTATTCACGAGTTCTTATTCACGAGTTACTTATTCACGGTATTATTCACTACAAAAATTGGTTTCTTTTTCTAACAAATTATAGTTGATTTATGAATATTACTCTGGAGATTAAAACTATATATTGATTATATTGATTTTATTATCATATATAATATTTTATAACCACGATGTTGAAATTCTCTTTCCTTTGGAGTGTAAAGATGAGTAGATTATTGGTATGATCATGACTAGGGTTCTCTTTGGCGATGGTGAAAAGTTGAATTGTGGTAGGTATGATCATGACCATTGAATTTATAATTGAATATCTTTAGCTTAAGTGCAAAAGGTGAATTGATCAACATGGTTATAATTATTGTTTATATAAATTACGAAATGATTATATATTTCTTTGAGATATTAATATCTTTGGCTTGTAGTGCAAATATGAATTGTTGATGAATATGTTTGGCGATGGTGCAAAGATGAGCTGTTAATGAATATCTTTGGCGATGGTGCAAAAGATGAATCATTAATGAATATCTTTGGCGTAGTGCAAAGATGACTTTTGTTGAATATCTTTGGCGATTAGTGCGAAGATGAGCGTGGATGAATATCTTTGGCCGTGGTCAAAAGATGAATTTATTAGTATGATTATGAGCAGGGCTGTGATTTGGTATAACCATGATCTTTGATGTTTCGGTAAAGACATGTGATGAAAATTATATTAAATCTTGGATGCGAAGAGAATTTAGAATCACAATTATGATCATGAGATATTCATATAATTGTGGAAAGGCTGTTGATTGATGTTACGGGGATAAAACATTGTTGGTGGACTTTTAACATGGAGAAGATAATAGGCTATATTATCTATTTGACTCTTCTAATGGATTGCTTTCGTTCATTTGCAACTATGGTTGAAATTTTATCATCTACCATATGTTCTAAATCTACGATTTGTTATTGATGAAGGCTATTGATAATTTAATTATCTTTAGTCATGATATTCTTTCTTGAGCTAGTTGTGCTCACCCTTTTACTTCACATTCCTTTCGGATTAATAAAAGTGTAGGCTGGTCGGCCCGAGGTAACAAGGGAATAGAGCGGTGGTCTCTAGGCATGGAGTTCTCCTAAATAGTATAAACAAGTGTGTTGTATACATCTTTTAGTAGTTATATTTGGTGAATCATATAGGGAGAAATGAACCCAGCGTTGGAAGGGTGTTTTGCCACTATCATACAAGATGTCTAATGACATACAACCTCGTGTCATCATAAAGATGAGTTGTGCTCATCCACTTCTTGAGTATATTCTGAGCACTACTATATAATCTTGGTGTTTGTTTGAAGTATAATTCTCAATTTGAGGCGGTGGAGATAATGATAAGTCGAGAAGGCTCACCATTGGGACCATTGGGAAGAATATGATAGTAATCTTCTCGTTTTTCTTTAGGTCTATTAGATTGACGAGGATAATTATGTGGCCATATGATATCTATCATAACCTAGAAGCGTAGCCTCCCATATACGAAGGTTTCCTTGAGCACTTCCCAAAAATTCTAATTTCTAAAAGCAGTTTTTGACTATACCTTTATGTAAGGTGTCATTGTGACGTCTTATCCACGATTGGGACATGAGTCATGATTGGTATATATTTGTATCAAACTCACGACATATGTGTTGTTGTATTTTGTCACGACAATTGTTGTAATAAAGTTGTAGTTATTTTACGTACCATGTATTTGGCGACTCGAATGGGTTGGATGGAATGGACCTATTTTGGGGAGAAATCATGATGACCGGGGAGATAGAATCTGAAATGGAAGCAAGGTATTCTCAACTTTTCGAAATACCAGGTACGTAAATTTCAGGGACGAAATTTCATAAGGAGGGGAAATTGTAAGACCCCAAATTTTATGAAATAAAAGTATTCAATTTTTCTTATAATTACTATTTAGTAAATGGTTAAATTGATAAAAGTTAAAGTTAAGGGTGATATATGAAATTTTTTTCAAAATACACAAGAGGTTATAAAATATTCATTGTTGTCGGAGAATATTCGTTTGGTCGTGGAATATTCTTTTGTTGGGGAATATTCGTACAACAGAGCAGCCATTTGTGGGTCCCATAACAGAATAACTGTCGGATGAAGAAAACGAAAAAATTAAGTTTTTATAAATAATGTCATAATCGTTACCGTTAACACTGTTGGAATAACCGGTTGGTAAAATAAAGTAATACGTGTTGTTTTGCATAAGAGTAGACACCACGGTATTACGCAAGATTTTTGAATTATTGATTCTTACGTGAAGAAGGCCACTACTCAATAATTATTACAAATAATTATTGTTCAATATTTTATTTTATTGATTCAATAGTTGCTTGCGTTGATATTTTATATTATTATTGTTTCAATAATTGTCAACGCACAATATTTCTATTATCGATCAATAATTCATATTATTTGAATAATATTATTAGATAACATTATTTTCAATGTCTAGAAAGTTACATTAAGGATAGGTTTTGTCACCTAATTACGCTGGCAATAAGGAGAAATTCTTATTGGAAAGCCCCTCTTTCACAGGAACTACTGGTTGTCATAATTGTGATTACGTAATATTATTTGTGAATAATTAATTATTGATTTATATGATAAGAAAATATTTATTTGATGTGGATATAAATGATGGATTTATTTATGTGGTTATAAATAAAGGAATTAATGTTAAGGTATTTTATCGATATTTTTGTCGGAATGAAGGTATTAAAATTAAACCAAAGTTTTCGAGATATATTATGTGAGTTATAATTTTTAATCCGACCGTTGGATCGTTGTAATTTTTGGATATGTTATACATATATAAGTTGAGTATATGTCCACAAATTTTGAACCGTTGAAAATGAACGTATGAGTTGTTATGAATTTTAAGAGGTGAATGGTTCAGAAATTGTTGAAGTATCTGAATTTAGCATTTTGGTGGAAAATTCTAGAATTGAGTGGGCCCCACTTGTGGTTGGTGAAGAAATGTGCTGAATTTTATTTTAAATGTGGTGGGTGGGAATAGTAGCGAGTAAAGCCATCAAGTTGCGCAGTCAAGTCTGCTAAAATTTTCCTATAAATAGAGGGCTAAGTTAGAATTGAAAATCACACCGAAAATAAAGTTTTCTCTTTCTCTCTCTAGATTATCGAGTGTATTTTGTGAGTATTTAGATACTTGGTAAGTTGATATTCATCGGTGCAAGTTTTCTTCAACCATCATATCCATATCCGGTCGATAAGTTTGCTTTTTGAGGTAAGGGATAGTAAGAGATTTTAAGGGTTATTATGTTTTTTAGTTCGTGACTTCTTCCGACCTTCGTAAAAATTCGGAAAATTTGAAATGATATGTTTAATTTCTACCTTTTTTGTCGTTCTATTAATTACTACTATTCATGAGTTACTAATCATGAGTTACTATTCACGAAGTTACTATTCACGAAGTTACTATTCTCGAGTTATTATTCATGAGTACTATTCACTACTAAAATTGGTTTCTTTTTTCTAACCAAATTATAGTTGATTTATAAATATTACTCTTGATTAAAACTATATATTGATTATATGGATTTTATTATCATATATAATATTTTTATAACCTCGATGTTGAAATTCTCTTTCACCGAGTGTAAAGATGAGTAGATTATTGGTATGATTATGACTAGGGTTCTCTTTGTCCAAAAGAGTGAAAAGTTGAATTGTGGTCGGGTATGATATCATTACCATTGAATTTATAATTGAATATCTTTAGCTTAAGTGCAAAGGTGAATTGATCAACATGGTTATAATTATTGTTTATATAAATTCTAAAATGATTATATATTTCTTTTAGATATTAATATCTTTGGCCTGTAGTGCAAAGATGAATTATTGATGAATATCTTCGGCCAGTAGTGCAATGATGAACTGTTAATGAATATCTTTGGCCCGTAGTGCAAAGATGACATGTTGTTGAATATCTTTGGCCAGTGGTGAGAAGATGAACTGTGGATGAATATCTTTGGCCCGTAGTAAAAAGATGAATTTATTAGTATGATTATGAACAGGAACTGTGATTTGGTATAACCTGATCTTTGATGTTTCAGGTAAAGACATGTGATGAAAATTATATTCGTCCTGGGTACGAAGAGGAATTTAGAATCACAATTATGATCATGAGATATTCATGTAATTGTGGAAAAGAACTGTTGATTGATGTTACAGGGATAAAACATTGTTGGTGGACTTTTAACATGGAGAAGATAATAGACTGTATTATCTATTTGACTCTTCTAATGGATTGCTCATTTCGCTGCAACTATGGTTGAAATTTTTATCATCTACCATATGTTCTAAATCTCTGATTTGTTATTGATGAAGGCTATTGATAATTTAATTATCTTTAGTCATGATATTCTTTACTGAGCTAGTTGTGCTCACCCTTTTCTTTGGGTCGAAAGTGTTGGGGTAATAAGGGGAATAGAATGGTGGTCTCTAGTCATGGAGTTCTCCCTAAACAAGATAGAAAAGTGTGTTGTATACATCTTTTAGTAGTTATATTTGGGGAATCATATAGGAAAAGGTGAACCCAACGTTGGAAGGGTGTTTTGCCACTATCATACAAGATGTCTAATGACATACAACCTCGTGTCATCATAATATGTGGGTTGTGCTCATCCACTTCTTTGAGTATATTTACGAGCACTACCTATATAATCTTGGTGTTTGTTTGAAGTATAATTCTCAATTTGAGACGAGTGGAGATAATGATAAGTCAAGAAGACTCACCATTGGGAAGAATATGATAGTAATCTTCTCGCTTTTTCTTTGGGGTCTATTAGATTGACCAGGATAATTACATTTGCCATATGATATCTATCATGACCAAGAAGCATGACCTCCCATGTACGAAGGTTTCCTTGAGCACTTCCCAAAAAATTCTAATTTCTAAAATAATTTTTGACTATACCTTTATGTAAGGTGTCATTGTGACGTCTTATCCACGATTGGGACATGAGTCACGGTTGGTATATATTTATCCAAACTCACAAAGATATGTGTTGTTGTATTTTGTACGACAATTGTTGTAATAAAGTTGTAGTTATTTTCTGTACCATGTATTTGGCGACTCAGAATGGGTTGGATGGAATGGACCTATTTTGGGGTCGTCACAATTATTCTATTTTATTTAATTAAATTAAATTAGATATTTAATTAATTACTTAAATGGGTGTGACATTATTAAACTATATAACAAGAGTTTAATTAAAATAAATTGGAAAAGGAAATTAATGATCAAGCTAAACAGGGCCTTAAGAACATGGGATCAGTTAAGCCATGATGCACTTAACTGATACCCATAGTGTGCCAGTTATTTGTGCACGCATTATTTCAGTCTTGTGTTCTTCGCATTTTTATTTCCCAAAAACCTAAGTATGAAAAAACAGAGAGAGAGAGCTTGAGAGAATTGAAGAAGGAATTGGAGGATTAAGGAGTTTTCTTCCTCTTTTAACAATCTAACAGAGAAATTAAGGGGTAATTCCTTAACCTATACTTTTAATTTACGTACTTAGAAACTTTACGTGAAAATTGCCCTTTAACTCTCGGTAATTGAATTTTCTTGGCCAATTTGTTAAGAAATTAATTATATATGTTTATTAGCATGCATAAGCCAATTCTATATGATTTGTATGTGATTTAGTGTAATCAAAACCCATGAAATTTGTTAAAACATGAAAAAACTTGGGTTTTGATGATAAATATACAACATATGTGATTTTTGTGTTAAAATTAGGGTTTTGGTTGATGAATTAATTTGATAAGTTGTTATATACGTTAACATGTATATATAATCTGTTATATATGAATTAAAAATGATTTTCAGATGTTAAATTTGTATGAAATAGGTTTTCAAGTAAAGATTTGGGTTTTGTTATAAAAAGTACTAAAAGGCTGATTTTAGAACAAAATTAGTGTTCAATTCTTATTGTAATATGTAAATTGATTTCAGAATATGTTAGTATGTTGAATTACGAAAAGAATGCAACTAAAATGGTGTAATTTGGTTAAGAAACAAAGTTTTGGTGATTGAATTCGCTAAATGTGTTGAAATATGAAGAAATTAGTAAAAACGTGATTTTTATTCTTCAAAGTTGATTTTATATAATGTTTATATTAGTAGAATCATGAAATGCATGCTTGGTGTTGATGTTTACAAAATTCTAGCTTTTGGGTATGTGAATTTATGTAGAAATTGGGAAAATTGGAGTTTTGGTTCGTAATGTATGTCAAGTCAGCTGCAGCTTTATCTCGTGTATTGTCGCATGATTCTTTGTACCAAAGGCGTAAATGGCGAATCAAGCTTTGTTATGTTACTAAGGTCGAAAGCACTAAGCAATTTACAAGCATTCTATGTTAAGGCTAAGGCGAAGCAAATAAGAAATGCCATTCTCCCCGAGTAAAGACATTTTATTTTTTTTAAAAGTTGCAGTTTGTGGTATGTTGACCTAACCTAGCCTAGTATGCATGATAAAATGTTAATCATATTATAAGATGTAATAACAGATTGTAATGCATTGTAATACCAAATATGAATATGTTAAGTATTTACTTAATAAGTTATATAATGATTGAAACTCAATGTTTATAAGAGTAAGAAGTGAGAATTGAATGCTAAAGCTTTACATTATATGATAGTGAGTTTTCAGATTCGTGTTGTGTGGTTAAACAATATGGTTAGACCTTAAGTTAAAGGTTATAAGTTAACCAAGATGGAGAATTAAACCTATAAGGTTAATGATAGTATAGCTAATCGGTATTGCGATTTCAATGGTATATGTAGGGTAATTGGCGAATGTTTATTATACTTGGGTAGCTTACGCACGAGACAAGTTTCTGAACTCTAATCTCTATTTGAGTTTATCCTATTTTGTTTACAATTGAGCAAGTTTCCTAACATCATTTTCTCTATAATGAATGCAAGTTTCATAACCTTATTTACTTTTGTCGAGCAAGTTTCTCTAACCCTAACATTATTTGAGCAAGTTCCTATACCTTGTTTCTTTACATAAAGCAAGTTCCTTTTTCTATCTTGTTTATTACTGTTCAAGTCAAGATTTCCAATTAAATACTATCATTCTTTTAAAAGTATGATTCATGTTATACAATATGTGACGCCCCCAAATCCGGGTAACCTGACTCCCGTGTTTGGTGTTCACGATCCACAATATAACAATATCTAACTACCCATTCATATAGAAATAGTAATACATAAGTCATTAACAGAGATTGTTAATACATTAGTCCCAGGTTCTCTAACCTTTACATTACAGACATACCCTTTCGATATACAAAAAGGGTTTACAAACATAACATAATAATAATGTTTATAAGAACTAATCCAGCATTTTGCCTTTGCCTTTGTTCTTCTTTGACCCGCTGGCCTCTTCGTTCCTAGCTGAAATATTTTATTTAGCAAGGGTGAGCAACAAATTTGCCCCGCAAGTTAAGACATACAATAACTGTATACGAATTAATAAGAGCAGACTATCTATTTTGATAAAATGAAACCAAAGTTCGGGGAACTTTGAAATAGTTGAACAAAGCTTTAATAATTAACAAGTCTTCTCACAATCTATGTAACACAATAATTTGATAATGAAAGAGTACAACGCTTTCAAGGTTTTCTACGATATTCAAATGAATAATCAAGAATTAATTCTACGAAATAGCAAAGTGGAATATTTTCCAGATTTATGCTGAGCGATCCGTTGGATCTTGAACTTCTCTTCTCGGGTATATATTAAAGTTTTACTTTGACATATACGCAGGTGTATCAGATAACCATAAAAATTAAATCATATCCCTCTGCAAGAACTTAGAGCCGCCCAACTCCATGTACCCTATATTATGCATAATACTCAAGTCGTGCGCAATGGTCGAATATATGACTAAAAATGTTCCCTTTATATAAAAGGTTGTTCTTCTCAGTCTCAGAATCAAGATTTGATTTAACAACGAAATTCAATGATTTCAATATCTAATCACTTCTCTTCTCTTCTCTTCTCAAACCTATCAAGTTTTCTTTTTCGATCTAGCCGATACAACTAGCATTGATCTATTAATAATAATTAAATTCTCTTCTCTTCTCTTCTTGAACCTATCAAGTTCTAACAACTATTCGTCTAACCAGAATAATTGGCTAAGACATTTCTCAACATAATTCGACAATAAACATGAATTATCTGTACTGTCAATAATAGCTTCTACGGATATGAACATCTAACAACAGTTATTCTACGAACGTATATTTTTACGAATCAATAATTCAATTTGAATTATTAAACATGCACTAACTGCAAATAATCAACAATAAATCCCTAGACATGGTATAATTAACAATAATTAACCACTATAACAATTGAATGAATATAACTCAAGGTTGAGTTAGGAAACTTGCCTTCTCCACTGATTACAGCTACACAATAAACTTATATGCGTTTGAAAGACCTATAACCAATAATATCAGTCTCACAATTAGCACAATATTTCATAACACGTAACACTGTAATTCACAATCAAACTTCTGCTAGACACATTACCACATAGTCACATCAGTGTTTATAATATATATAAACACTTAACAAATCTAACAATTTCGGTCTAGTTGGACTTCGGTCCATTCTCGGTGTTCTGGTCACCTTATCCGACAATTAACACAGTTATTGTCAATTAAATTCGGTTTCTAAGCTTCAATATTATTTTAGATAAGTCAAATATCGTTTATAATATTTTTCGAAAGCTTTTAAAAATTAATAAACAATTATTATAATTTATAATAATTTTTCAAACACTTAAATCATTTTTAAATGATTTAATTATCAAATAATCTTATCCTCATTAATATTTAATAATATAAAAATATTAATGTTATACTTGTCAAAATAGTAAAGTTATTATTAATAACTTAAAATATTTTTAAATCATCGATATTCTACTTAAATGATTTTTAAAATAATTAAAATCATTTTTAAATCATCACCATTAATATTTAAATATTAATGAAATTATTATCAAAATATTAAAAGTCATTAATTATAACTTAAAATATTTTTAAAACATTTTTCTCATTTTTAAATCAATAAAATCATTTTTAATTTATTTATTTAATATAATAATTAAATAAATCTAATATAATTAATATTAATTTATTAATGAGAATTCTCCAAAATATTGAAATTTATATTTTATAACTCAAAATATTTTTAAATATTTTATTCTTATTTAAAATGATTTTTCATAATATTAAATCCTTTTCCTCTAATTTATTTAATACACTAATTAAATAAATTAAATACCTTTAATATTTAAATAATTATAAATATTAAAGAAAAATATTTCAATTGGTCAAAAATTATTTTTCATAATTTAAAATAATTTTTAAAACCATTTTTAATAATTTTTTTAATTTATTTCTATTTTTAAGTAATTTCCAGAAATTCAAAAATTAAATAAACCGTCGTTAATGGCCTTTAGCGACACTTGTCTGTTGCCTTTGGTGTTCTTGGCTCAAGAACACTGACGAAGTCAGTGTTTAAGGTGCATGGTTTGACCGCTCTTATCTTCCAATCAAAAAATTTTCTGGTTCAGGTTAAGTATGGATCATGTAGTGTTTATGTAACACTATATGAAATAATCTTCATCTCGGTCATACAACAAACTAAGAAGCTATGATCTCCCAAAGTCGTTGTCAGAGTACTGCTGGGTTTTTTGGGTAACCCAGAAACCCGGGCAGTCACAACATGTCATATTAAGGCTCGATTTTCTTCATGATCTGGTCATATATTTGATGCTCTTAAGGTCCACAACTCTAGTACCCACAACAAGGAACACGTAAATAACAACAACTCATTCTAACAACAACATAATCACCAGATATGATCTGGTCAAACATGGTCAGAAACCTTGTTCATCCCAATTCTGGGTTTTCCAGAAACGTAAAATCAGTTCGGGTGGCCTAGTCTGACCATCCTTAAATCCCCACAGGTTTGTTATTTAAGAGATTTAAGGGTATAGATCTCAAGTCCACATATCATACTACACACTTGTTATCAAAACATTAACTTAACACGTAAAAACTGACAGATCAAAGCGTTTCAAAAACTGTCAGACTCGGTTTTCAAACTTTCTGGGTTACCCAGATTTCAGCCGGGCAAGCTCGGTCAACCCTCTTTGACCATGAATAACACATGATCTAGACATCTAATGGCTAACTACCACTTGCAGATTAAAGACGTCATACCAGGTTACCAATCCAAAAGATCAAACAACAAAATTCATAAACAGACACGGATCTGTGGCTTCTGACATTAGATTGTCAAACCACAAATCGTGTTCTTGACAGTTTTGGAAAAACTCAATTTTAAAGCATTTTGATGCTATGGATCTATGTTATATCAACATAGATCATCTAAAAACATCTTCTAGCAAACATCTAAACACATAAACACGAAATCTTTCTTTGCATACAAGATCAAAGTAGGTTTAGGGTTTATACCTTATATTATCCAATCCTTGATCTTGCCTCACCAATCTGATCTAGGTGCTTGAAATACTTGGTTAGTGACTGAAACACTAAAAATATTTCGTGGCTATGGAGAGAGAGAAGTTTGGCTAAGTGTAAAAATATAAATGACTTATGTTTTTGGTTTTCTCTTTCTTTAATCACCCACTTTTAATTCTTATGGTTAAAATGGTTGTGATGTGGCTTCACAAGGCTAATAATAAGTGTTTGGTAATAATGCAAGAGGTGTGGCAACAATTTTAATCACATCTCTTTTACTTAGATTATTTTAAAGTAAAGGATATTTTTGTCATTTTCCTTCTAAATTTAATGGCAAAATAGACAATTGGCTCCAATGTGCAAACCCTTAAGGTTTAACCCTAAGGTTCTAACCCTAAGGTTTTAAATACTCCAATTCTAGAATTTTCTAATTAGGGTTTAAAAATAGAAAATTAAGAATTTTGAAAATATAATTAGGGTTTTAAATAGAAATTAATATTTCTAAAGTATAATTAGGGTTTCCTAATTATATTAACACATACTAATCACTTTAGGCTTGCTAATTAAGATTATGGTTTCTTAATTACGGTTTAGGATTCCCGAATATGAAATTAGGGTTTCTCAACTTTCGATTAGGGTTTCTAACTGCGCGTTAGGTTATATAATCCTAAGATTAGGGTTTCTAATCTCTTATTAGAGTTTATAAATTTTAAACCTTATCCATTCAGTCATTGATCAAAATCTCTATACAGTACAAACACGTATATTTCAATATAATTATTTTAATTATATTTTCTATCGAATCCCTATCCAGAAATTAGGGTTAGGGTTTCTAAAGTTGTTAAGCATAAATCTACTCTAATTTACCAATCAATACACAAATTGACCTTCTCGAGACTCGTATCACAGATACTTGTCACAAATTTGATAATTAATATTAATATTAAAAAAAATTATTCGTAGAATTATGATTATTCAAAATTCCGGGTTATCACACAATACATATTCGATTGTATACCTCTTGAATTTTATTATTCAAATTGAATATCAATTGTTGTTGAACCTTGTAAGACTAGCGAACCCTTATTGATTCGACTAGTCCATAGTTGATGAATATTTTAAATTCCAGAACCATTGTTGAGCTTATCCAAACAAAACCTCCTTTGATGCGGACTCTAATGTCAAACTGAGATGAACAAACCTATTATAGGGGACTAATTATGCTTTAGCGTTAAGATATTATGCACAGTATGGTAATAAGGGTTAATTCCCATACGTACGAGAAGAAGAGTCCATAGTCTTATGACTGTTAAAGGTTTCAAGTATAAACACTTGACAACCTAGGACATGGTTCAAGGTCTTATGACCCTCAGAAGTTCTTTTGATTCTTGTTATTCATTCTTGATTCAAAAGTCAAGTTCTTTATTTCAGAAGTCTTTGATTCATTCGCATGTTATTATTATATTATTATACTTGTGGGCAATCGTGCTCACTCATGCGTAATAATAACAATGCAGTTAAAAAAGAAAGATCTGACGTGCCTTCCACTAGCAAAGGCAAGGGCAAGATTAACAAGTGATGAAGATTTGTTGTTATTTGTTATGTTATGTTTCAGACTTATGTTTAAGTTGTGTAAGACTAAATATATGTTTATGTTTCCGTATTTGAGATTTAAGGTTAGTATGACCTGTGATTGATGTATTTAAATCAGATGTTGTAACTCCGTAAAGAGAGGATTTATTTCTATCTATTTATGATTTTCATTTATTATGGGTAGTTAGACGTATGGTGTTTGTATAGTGGACACCAAATCCCATGGGAATTGGAGTACCCGGATTTGGGGGTGTCACATGTTGGTATCAAAGCCGTAGGTTATGAACCTTAGGTGGGGGGAAAAACCTTCGGTAGTAGCCTTATAGGAGATCGAGAACATAGTGGTGATAAACTCTTATCGAGTTCTAAGAAATGAATTCCTTAATTCACTGAAGATAATAAAAGACTTTATGTGCTTATATGATAAACTTATGTGCTCGCGAGTATCGATTAGTAACTAAAACTTAAAATTATGTTGTCAGGATGTCGGATGTTGGAGGATCTAGTCGAGCTGGGGAGGAGGAACCCCGAGTACCTAGAGAGGAGGAGCCCCGAGACATTCATGTCGTCCGAGAGCAGTTGGTACAGAGAGAGCCATCTCCATTGATCACTGTTGTGGGTCAGGAGAATGAGCCTGAGACTAATCCGGAGGAGGATCCTGAGGAGGAAGAGGAAGAAGATGAGTTCCCACCGAACTCCATTGCAGCTCAAGAGTATGACGAGGTATATGACCGTAACATCGAGCTTCAAGATAGAGTCACAGAGTTGGAAGAGTTGACAGATGAACGCCATGCCACTATAGGACAGAAGAATGAGGAAATCCAAGGTCTTGATGCACGTCTTGGAAATGTGGAGTGGAAATTGGTTCACCTAGAGGGTGAGAATGAGGAGCTGGAGGCAGAGGTTGCAAAGCTGAAGGATGATCTGTGAGAGGAATCCGCCAAATGAGCCAGAGCTAAAGATGCTTATGAGAAGGCTTCCCAACGAGCAGGTGTAGCCGAGGAATAAGTATAAACAAAGAAGGTCAAGATGGTGGATATGGATTATGCATTCAACACTACAGTGAACAAGGCCCAGGATCGAGTTATGTACTATCCAATTCAGTTCGAGGACTTACCTTCGTACATGTTGGATCGCAGAACGATGTTTTGTATCATGGAAGAAGAGCGCAAAGAAGCTATTCAACGTCTTAATAGGCCGTGATAGGAACAGTATGAATTATGTGAATATTTATGTTAGTTAAAAATGTAAATTCTAATGTGCTTATAAACAAAGAAATGTAATAATGATTTAATCCTAAAGATTCTTTATCTCCGGATAGATGATGTAAATAGCAGTTATGCTATCATATGATGTTAAAACTTTTGATTTAAATAAAATATCAGAGTTTGTTAGAGATAATGTGTTAAGTGATTATATTTAAATGTTTTAGTTAAGCCTTAAATATTTAAGGGATTGAATAAAGACCTAATAAGCATATATTCTTAACGGAAATATGCCGACGAGAAGATGACCAAACCGTTAACCGGCCCAAGACAGGTCGACGAACAACAACAATAACGCCAATCTTGTCGATTCGCTGATTGGTGAAGATTCTTCGGGTGGAAGCAATTAACAATCAACCTCAAGCTCCACCAAATATAACGTTCAAGGACTTCAAGGTGGTGGGACCGCCAGAATTTAAAGGCTCCATGAACCCGATAGAAGCTCAAACTTGGGTTATGGAAATGGAAAAAGTTTTTGATGTTGCCAGAGTCAGAGAAGACCAGAAAACCACCTACGCCACGTTCATCCTAAAATTAGAAGACAGTTATTGGTGGCAAGCAAATAAGCTCCGTGGAGGAGAAGGTGTGATCACCTGGGAGAGGTTCAAGGAGATGTTCTTCGAGATGTATTTCTCGACAAGCTCACAAAACCAAATGGAGGTACAATTTCTAGAATTGAAGCAAGGAAATATGTCTGTATCAGACTACGTGGAAAAAGTTAATGAGTTGGCTAGGTTCGCCACATATCAAGTATACACGGATGAGAGGAAAGTAAGGAGTAACAGGGGTTGAAGCCCTGGTTATATAGCAAACTGTCAATGTTTCAGATGAACACTTTTGCTGGAGTACTGGAGAAGGCCATCCTCGCTGAAGGTGGGAACGATGCGGTGACCAAGTATAACCAGGATTAGAAGAAGAAGAAGAAGAGTGAAAATGACGGAAATAACAAGGCCAGTGGCAACAACACAGGAGGAAGTATCAATCAGAAAAGGAGATGGAACGGCAACTTATCAACTAAAAATCAAAAAAGAAGTCAGAAGAAGAGGATTGAAGCATGTCTGACCTACGGGAAAGCTCACCTGGGGGTTTGTATGAAAGGAAAAAGAGTATGCTACAATTGTGGTCAGGAAGGCCACATAGCACCTAACTGTCCTAACCCAAAGAGGGTTCCTACTTCACATGTGGGTCGAAGGACCACTTGGCGAGGGACTATCCCAAGAAAGGATCTGGAGGGGTAGGAACAGGAGGGAACAAAGGAAACAGCAGTGTCAATGCTTTAACTATCACGGGACCAATCGCAACCAACAGACCAACCGCCAGGACATTCAACATGACAGTGCAGGATGCTGTGCAGTTTTGCGATGTAGTGTCAAGTACCATTCCGATCAATAAAGTTAATACTTATGTATTATTTGATTCGGGTGCTACTTGTTCATTTATATCCGACGACTTTGCTAAGAATTTGGAATTGCCTAAGGACGAGTTAGAATACCCCATTAACATAGAAATTGCGAGTAGAGAAGTAATCCCTATTAAGTATATACACAAGAATTGTAGGGTGGACATTAAGGGTAACATTATGAACGTATATCTTATCCCTATCAAACTTGTAGAATTTGACGTTATCTTAGGAATGGATTGGTTATTCAATTACAGGGCTGTAATTGATTGTTGGAAGAAGCGTATTAACCTTATGACTCCGTGAAAGGTTGTGTTTTATGGCAGCAAGTCGCCTAGACAAGTGAGTTGTCTGACGATGATGCAGGCCAGGAAATTATTAAGACAAGGCTGTGTAGGATATTTAGCCTACATAGTCGACAGTCGTAAAGAGAACTCGAAGATAGAGGAAATACCAGTGGTGAGGGACTTCACAGACGTATTTACGGATGATCTACCAGGACTCCCGCTAGACAGAGATGTTGAGTTTGTGATCAATTTGGCGCCAGGAACGACTCCAATATCGAAGGCACCATACCAAATGGCACCAGTAGAGATGAAAGAATTGATGGTACAACTGCGAGAGTTACTGGACAAGAAAAACATTCAACCGAGCGTATCGTCATGGGGAGCGCTGGTGCTATTTATGAAGAAGAAGGACGAGATGATGTGACTCTGCATCGACTACAGTGAATTGAATAAGGTCACAATTAAGAATAGATATCCATTACCGAGGATCGACGATCTGTTTGATCAATTGAAAGGTGCGAGATACTTTTCAAAAATAGACTTGAGGAGTGGTTATCATCAATTGAAGGTGAGACTAGAAGATGTTCTGAAGATAACATTTAGGACTCGATATGGCCACTACGAGTTTCTGGTGATGTTATTTGGTCTAGCGAATGCTCCTGCAGCATTTATGGACCTGATGAATAGGGTATTTAAATCGTTTTTGGATAAATTTGTGGTGGTGTTCATCGATGACATTTTGGTATACTCAAAAATCAAGGAAGAACATGTAGAGCATTTGACGGTAGCGTTAGAGGCATTGAGAAGTGAAAATTTGTATGTCAAGTTTTTGAAATACGAATTTTTGATTGAGCGGGTACAATTTCTTGGACATGTGATTGATAAGGATGGAATTTCGGTAGATCCCTCCAAATTCGAAGCTGTGATGAATTGGGATCAGCCAAAAACGCCGTCGAAAGTAAGAAGTTTTCTTGGATTGGCTGGTTATTATAGAAAATTCATTCAGGACTTCTCTAAGATCACAACTCTGCTGACGAATTTGACAAGGAAAGCTATAAAATTAGTTTGGACGGAGAAGTGTGAGAAAGCTTTCAAGAACTTAAGAAGATGATGAGTATAACTCCTGTGTTATCTCTCCCGAATGACACAGGAAATTTTGTGGTTTATGGCAATGCGTCGCGTAAAGGACTGTGTTGTGTGCTTATGCAAAACAATAATGTCATTGCATATGCATCACGAAAATTGAAGGAATATGAGAAGGGGTATCCAACCCACGACTTGGAGTTAACTGTGGTAGTATTTGCTTTGATAATATGGAAACACTATCTCTATGGGGAAAAGTGTGAAATATATACATACCAAAAGAGTTTGAAATATATTTTTACACAGAAGGACTTAAATATGCGCCATAGAAGGTGGCTAGAGGTAATTAAGGACTATGATTGCTAAATTTTATACCATCCGGGTAAAGCAAATATGGTTGTCGACGCCTTAAGTAGAAAGGGTCGGGAGAAATTGATGATGTTGACCACTCAGGAGGAGCTAATTTCAGCGATGGAGAAGCTAGAATTTGAAGTGAAGTATTATATGGAGATTAACGAGAAGCTGTTCTAGATGCAAGTTGGTACAACTTTGCTGGATAAAGTTAAAGAGGCTCAACTTCCGGATGAAGAATGTGAGAAGGTGAAAAAGAAGATATCTGAAGGAACTGAGCCGAGGTTCAAGATAGACAACGAGGGACTACTGAGATTCAAGAGAAGGGTTTGGGTACCACCAGTGTCAGAGATTAAGGAAGACATTTTGAGCGAGGCTCATAGCTCACGATATTTGATTCACCCTGGTCGTACCAAGATCTTCGACAACATTTCTGGTGGCCAAATTTAAAACGAGATGTTACAAAGTGTGTTGCCAAATGTCTAACATGCTAGAAAATGAAAGCAGAGCATTAGAGGCCGAGTGGGTTGCTATAATCTTTAGAAATCCCTGAATGAAAATGGGAACATATTACGATGGATTTCGTTGTTGGCCTTCCGACAACCCAGATAGGCTATGACGCAGTATGGGTTATCGTTGATTGATTGACAAAATCCGCAAACTTCCTTCCGATCAGAATCAAATTCAACTTAGACCAGTTGGCAGGGTTATATTTGAAAGAGATTATTTTGAGGCACGGAGTTCCGGTGTCAATTGTCTCAGATAGGGATCTGCGCTTTACATTGAACTTCTGGAAGTGACTACAGGAGTGCATTGGGATGCAATTAAAAATGAGTACGACATATCACCCTCAGACAGATGGGCAGTGTAACAACCCCAAAATAGGTCCATTCCATCCAACCCATTCTGAGTCGCCAAATATATGGTACAGAAAACAACTACAACTTTATTACAACAATTGTCGTGCAAAATACAACAACACATATGCTGTGAGTTTGGATACAAATATATACCAACTGTAGCACGTCACAATGACACCTTACATAAAGGTATAGTCAAAAACTGTTTTAGAAATTAGAATCTTTGGGAAGTGCTCAAGGAAACCTTCGTATACGGGAGGCCATGCTTTTTAGGTTATGGTAGATATCATATGGCCACAGAATTATCCTTGGTTGACCTAATAGACCCCAAAGAAAAACAAGAAGATTACTATCATATTCTTCCCAATGGTGAGTCTTTTCTTGACATATCATTATCTCCATTTGTCTCTAATTGGGTATTATACTCCAAACAAACACCAAGATTATATAGGTAGTGCTTGTAAATATACTCGGCAAGTGGATGAGCACAACCATGTCTTATAATAACACGAGTTTGTATGTCGATAGACATCTTGTATGATAGTGACAAAACACCCTTCCAAAGTTGGGTTCACTCACCCTATTTAATTCACCAAAATAACTATTAAATGATGTATAAAATACAACACACTAAAGCCCTCAATAAAATTATTTTCATACTCTTTAGGGAGAACCTCAACAACTATAGACCACCGTTCTATTCCCTTATTATCCCCGCTCAACCCAGTTACACTTTTATTACCTGAAAGGAATTGTGAAACAAAAGGGTGAGCACAACTAGCTTCGATAAAGAATATTATGACTAAAGATAAATAAATTATCAATAGTCTTCATCAGTAATGAATCAGAGATTTAGAACAATAGGTAGAAGATAAAACCTTTCAACCAAAGGTGCAGCGGAACGAGCAATCCATTAAAAGAGTCAAATAGACTATAAAGTCTATTGTCTTCTCCACGTTAAAAGTCCACCAACAATATTTTATCCTGTAACATCAATCAACGGTTCCTTTCCACAATCATATGAATAACTTCATAATCATAATTGTGATTCTAAATTCCTCTTCTCATCCGGGAATGAAGATAATTTTCATCACTTTGTCTTTACCGAAACATCAAATATCATGGTTATACCAAATCACGCCTGTTCATAATCATACTAATAAATTCATCTTTTTACCACGGGCCAAAGATATTCATCAACAGTTCATCTTTACACTACAAAGCTAAAGATATTCATCAATGTGTCATCTTTGCATTCTGAGCCAAAGATATTCATCAATAATTCATCTTTGCACTCTGCAAAGCAAAGATATTCATCAACGAGTCATCTTTGCATTACGAGCCAAAGATATTCATCAATAATTCATCTTTGCACTACAGGCTAAAGATATTCAACAACAGGTCATCTTTGCATTACGAGCCAAAGATATTCATCAATAATTCATCTTTGCACTACAGGCCAAAGAGAACCTATAGTCACGATCATACCAATAATCTACTCATCTTTACACTCAAGTCAAAGAGAAATATCATCATTAGGGTTATAAGAATGTTATATAAAAACAATATAATCAAAACATGGTTTTAATTTCAAGAGTAAGATTCATAAATCAACGATAATTTGGTCAGAGAAGAAACCAATTTGTCGTGAATAGTACCCCATTTTTGTACATAGTCCCGTATACGTGCATAGTAATCTCGACACGAAAAGATAAAGTTTCATATTAAAATTCATATCCATATTTATAACACTTTAATCCAAATATTATAAATCACTTAGAAATCTCATAATCTAATATTATTAATATTACAATAATATTTTAATCATTTCTAAAACTTATAAACAATTTAATTAAATTGTTTACACTTTACTAATTAATGCATTTAATCATCATAAAATGCCAAACTCATAAGATTTCATCACCAATAACCAAAACCCTCATCAAAAATCTGCATATACCTCATATATGATTCTCAAGCCATAAAATCATATTTTCCAATTTTCTTACTTCACATAACATATTTAATTCATTTACTCATAACTCGAATATTTTCATGAAAAATACCAAATCAGTTCAAAAATATTTCTTTTACGAGATTTAGCATAACATAGTCCCATATTAAACATAAATTTTTCTCAAAATTTTAAAATTCATTTACTATTTTTCATATGGCCAAAACCATAGAATATTTAAACATTTATCATAAATTATACTTTTATCCAAAATTCTGAAATTTACATGGTATCTTGATATTATATAGATGTACTCCCAATAAAAATTTCATCAATTTTGGAGTTAATCACAAGGAATTATAAATAGTTACTTTTAAAATAGTCTTTTCTCATAAAATCCATAACTCCTAATCTATACATCCAAAAATCGCCATTTTGGACATAATATATAAAACTCATCAAATTATCATTTCAAATTTTTCCAGAATTTTGAAGGTTCAGAAAAATTTTGAAACTAAAAACATAATAACCCTTAAAATCCACTTACTATCCCTTACCTCAAAAGAAAAAGCGACACTTACGGCGGGATATCGGATATGATCATTGAAGAAAACTTACAATCGATGAATATCAACTCACCAAGTATCTAAATACTCACAAATTACACTCAATAATCTAGAGAGAGAAAGAGAGAAAGCTTATATTTACGGTGTGATTTTCAATTCTAACTTAGCCCTCTATTTATAGGAAAATGTTATACTTGTAGAAAAAAACTTGACTTTCTTTACACGATGGCTTTTGTGAGACCCAGATTTTATCAATAAAGATTTAAATTTTGTCAAAATAATTTTTTATATTATGGTGTGAATTTGAGATAATATTATAGTTGTGGGTAGTATTTATAAATTTTGCAAAAGTATGCAAGTGGTTATATTATATTCGATTGGTGGGGAATATTCGGTTTAGCGAGGGAATATTCGTATACAACGACTCAATCATTGGTGGACCCCACAATGAAATTATTGTCGGATTGAGAAAATGACAAAAATATTTTATTGAAATAACGGCGGAAGTTTTACCGTTGATCTTGTTGAACTACTTTCGGTAGTAAAAAAGTACGATGTCGTGTGGTTGCATAGTAGCACACGGTATTGATTATTGATGCTTATGTGAGAAGTCACTCAGTTTGATTCCATTATTGTCGATTAATAATATGAATTATTATAGCGATAATGACGTTTTGTTTTATTAGTATTATTAACGTAATAAAACAGAAACATCTTTTTATATAAAATAGAATACTTTATTAAAGTTATTCTATAAATAGAATATATTATATTTTATTATGCATAGTGTTGCATAGTGTTTTGCATAGTGTTTTGCATAGTATTGCATAGTGTTTGCATAGTAAAATGTTTTTATATAAATAGAATATATTATATTTTATTTAAAAGATTTTTCTTTAAATATGGACCGTCAGATTAAAGTAAATCAATCTGGACCGTTCATGGATTAGTTACTATGCATTCCATTTTCCTATAAATAGAAGCTCATTCCTTCATTATTTTCTTACGAATTCATTGAAACTCTAGAGAAAATTATAGAGAGAAGCAATAGAGAAAAATTATAGAAAGAAGAAGAGTATTCTACTACTTCACTACTTCTATATTAGGTTCTTTTACGGTAAGGGGTGTTATTCTTTCTTCTTGAAAAGAACTTACATTATTCCATTCATTATTATTACATTTGAATAATCAGTAAAGTGGCATACCCATACATAACTTTTTATCATGGCAGACACCCTATACTTGGTGAAATCCTTATGTTATTACATTGCTTATTATTACATTGGAATAACTTTTGTATCTGCGGTTTACCCCTATACTTGGTGACATTCTTCTATTATTACATTTGGAACATCCTGTGCATGTGTTTTACACCCGGACTGGTTCCGATTTTATTATTACATTTGGAACATCCTCTCTGCATGTGTTTTACACCGACTGGTTAAAATCTTTATCATTACATTGGAATATCCTATCTCATGTGTTTTACACGGATCTAGTTCCATCTTTATTATTCTATTGGAACATCACATCGGTGTGAATTTCACTTGACTTTGGTTCCGTTATTATTATTATGTTGGAATAACTTTTATCTATCTAATCTGCGCATGCATGGTGATTTCTTTTGTTATTCCATTCTTTATTATACCCGGTTGGTTAAAACTTTGACTTCTATATTCCATTAAATTAGTAGAATATCCTTGATATTTGCGTTTCATCCATATCTTTTCACGAAAATATTCTTGATCATTCTTGAATTTTACTCTACGAAAGCGATATTATGTTGACAATTTGACGTTAATAATTCATGAATTAAATAATTCTTGAACTTGTTTTATTGAATTATTATGTCATTGTCATCATCCTCATGTTATATTATGTTATCTTTGGCTTACGTGCATAGATGAACTTAGTATGATTATGACCGAGGGATCAATCGGTATAATCATGACTTGATATAAGCGATGTGACAAAAAGTCCTCGATGGCTGTGTAATGCGTGATGGATAGTTTTTGGTATGATTATGACCGGGGGTGATTCGGTATAGTCATGACCATTGATAACTTGATGAAAATCCTTGATGGTGAATGCGAGGATGATTAGATGTGGTGGTTTATTTATTAAAATGAGTCTCGTGATAAAAAATTGATGAAAACCTTTTAAAACCTAAAAGATAGTAGACTTTATTCTCTACTTGACTCTTTTAATGGATTGCATATTCATTGCAGATTAAACCGGTTGTCTATTGTATTTTATCGGTTTAACAACTTTGTTGAAGGCTAATGATAATTTATTACGCATTATCTTAGTCATAATATTTCTTCTTTGGGCTAGTTGAGCTCACCCTTTCTTTCACTTTTTCTCTTTAGGAAATGAGAACATAGCCGGAGACGAGTCGGGGAGCGGAGTAATGGTCCGGAGGATAGCATTAGTAGTCCACACTATTACGTGAAATAGTGTGATAATAGTTGTAATGAGGACTCCTTTTGAGTTTGTATAATATCTAGTAGACAATATTTGTATTCAAACTCACGGTTTATATCGTATTATTACACGGCGATTAGGTTAGTAAGTTGTATTTGAATTTATGTACCATGTAAGTGGCGACCCAAGATGGGTGACGTATACCTAATTTTGGGGGCGTCACAGTTGGTATCAGAGCTTAGGGATATGATCCCTGGCTGAGGTGTGAGATAAGAACAAGGGGGGAGAGACGGGGAATTCCTTCGCTAGTATGACCTACCTAAATTTATTTGGTATTTAATTGGTCTGTCAGAGTATAGGGATAATATGTGATATGTTAATTAACCCTTGTTTTGTGACAGTGTTTGAGAATGATATCTGAAAATGCTGAGATAAGCAATGAAGCACATGAGAGTGTTGATTCAGCTCAAACAAAAGGTAACGACCAACAATACGATAATAATCATCTTTGGTGGCAGCGGCTATCGAACAATGATAACCATCGTGGGGAAATTATCATGCTAAGAATGGTAACCACTTGATTGGTAATCATGGCAAAGATAATAGAAGTGGAAATTGCAAGAAGAGAAGGTAATTTAGCTCAATTTTGTTGTGCACCAAAGTCAAGTCTAGGCTGGGACGGTGGCACCAAAGGTGGATATGGACAAAACAAAGTCGTTTGTTTTAGGAAGTGCATTTTCATGACTTCTCAAAAGCGAGTAAGCCGAACGAAGTTAGCATGGGTTAGTTAATTATAAATTGCGAAGTCTATACCTTATAAGATACCGGTTCTACCCATTATTTTATCTCTCTTGCTTTGCGTTCAACGTTTAAATTTGACTCAGGAGAAGTTAGACTTTGACTTATTGGTTGAAACTTCGTTAGTAGGAGCCTTCGTTCGCTTACTATTTTTAAATCTTGTTTGATTCAAATAAACACTTTCACGTTACTGTCGATCTTATCTTTTTGAAAATACTTGCCTTTGATGTGATTTTAGGAATCAATTGGTTAACTACTCATCATGCTTTTAAATGAAGGTTGTTAGCTTTTATATTCATAACCAACTGTTATCTGAATTCAAAGTAACCAAACCCTAAAGTTAATCACAGTTATATCAAGCCATAAGTAAAGAGCCCCGATCCTTTCATTGTTGACTTCCTTGTGTGGAATGCAAAAAAGCCGGACTTTACTGTGGCGACGTCGTGAATGAAGATGGCAAGTTAATAGGTATCATTGTGAGGTCTTATCCGGGTTAAGGGATAGAAGTCACAGTTGGTATTAATGTGACGTACTATCCAAGTCTTGGACGAGAGTATGCGATTTTGAATGATATTTCTATCATTAATAAATTTCTTGGCGTATTCTTGAAGACTTCCTAGCCTACCCTAGGCGTGAAATCAATTTTTATTATTGACCCCGATCTGAAAACCCATTTCTTAAACCCTCAAATATTTCTTCAACTAAAAGGAACATTTACGTGAATTATGATGAAAGTCGTAATAAAAGCATTGGAATAATGAAAATCATGGGTATTTGTGGTATTAGTAAGTTTTATGATGAGTTATGTTGGTTAGTATGTAAAAACATGAAAGTTTCTTAGAAATCACAAAGAGTTGAAAATCAGATTTTGGTGAAAAACGTAACATGAAATTCAATTGACCATATCTCCTATTATATTTTGAATTTTTGAGTATGGTCAAGTCCTAGAGTTAGATCTATGAGTTACCTAACTAATCCAAGTGGAATTACTGGAAAAGGTGCTGTAGATTTTTGTGTGGACTGATTTTAGCAAATGAGGCCAAAGCTGTAAATTTCGAAAATGCTACTGCCCAGAAACTTTAAGGGACTGTTTCGGCCACTTAAATTATGAGAAAAATTCTGGGTTTTTGGTACATGAAGGTATATGGTATAAAGTACCTCCTGTCCAAAAATGAGCTCATTCTGACTTAAAATGAGCAAGTTATGACTATTTCAATATTTAGATTTTTCCGACGAAAAATGCTATAACCGGAGTTCTATAACTCCGATGACCATGAAATTTAAACTGGAGGCTCACGTTAACATGTGTAAGGTCCTGCCAAGATTTGGGAATTTTTGGAGTTAAACTTGAGGTAGCTAATTTCTTAAGAAATTAATTAGAAATTGATTTTTGAAAAATAGTAAATGAATTTTAAAAATTCCGAGAAAAATATATTTTCATTATGGGACTATATTATGCTAAATCCCAGAAAAAGAAATATTTTTGGACTAATTTGGTATTTTTCATGAAAATAGTTTAATTCTGAACATATGAGTTAAATATGTTATGTGAAGTAACAAAGTTGAAAATAGGATTTTATGGCTAGAGAATCCTATATAGAGTATATGCATATTTTTGATGAGGATTTGATAATTGGTGATGATATTTTATGAGTATGGCATTTTGAATGATTAAATGCATTATATGGTAAAGCGTAAACAATTGAGAAAAATTGTTTATTTAAGAAGTAATTAAAATATTGTTATAATATTAATGTTATTAGATTATGAGATTATTAAGTGATTGATAACATGGGGATATTCTTGAATCTGGATAAATTATATTATAAATGTTTAATATTTATCCTTTATCTCATTTGATTGATTCTTTATATCATTATCCTCGTGTTTATATTATGTTGAAAGTCATCTACATGGCCTGTAGTGCATAGATGGACTTGGTATGATTATGACCACGGATTATTAGGTATAATCATAACTTAGTAATTGAATACACAATTATCTTTGGCCGTAGTAGTGCATGGATAATTTGTGGTCGTGATACTAATGAATACACAATTATCTTTGGTAGTAGTGCATGGATAATTTGTGGTCGTGATCTTAATGAATACACAATTATCTTTGGTAGTAGTGCATGGATAATTTGTGGTCGTGATACTAATGAATACACAATTATCTTTGGTAGTAGTGCATGGATAATTTGTGGTCGTGATACTAATGAATACACAATTATCTTTGGTAGTAGTGCATGGATAATTTGTGGTGGTGATATCTTAATGAATACACAATTATCTTTGGTAGTAGTGCATAGATAATTTGTAGTCGTAGATACTAATGAATACACGATTATCTTTGGTAGTAGTGCATGGATAATTTGTGGTCGTGATACTAATGAATACACAATTATCTTTGGCCGTAGTCCATGGATAATTTGTGGTCGTGATATAATGAATACACGATTATCTTTGGTAGTAGTGCATGGATAATTCGTGGTCGTGATACTTAATGAATATCCTTGGCACGTAGTGCGGGGATGATTCGATGATATGGATTAATTATTGAAATTGAGTCTCAAAGAATGAAATATTAATTCATGGATGTGGTAAAAAGTCATCTTTGGTAGTAGTGCATTAATAGACTTGGTATGATTATGACGAGGATTATTCGGTATAATCATGGCCAGTAATTGAAAACACAAAAATATCCTTGGCGATTGGTGCATGGATAATTCGTGGTCGTGATACTATTAAGTCAACGTCTCAACATTATTGGTTTCTGATTTGTATATCTTTGCTTTGTAGTGCAAAGATGAATTGTTAATGAATATCTTTGGTAGGATTGCAAAAATGAATTTAATGTTTTCAACGATAAAGGTATTCAAGGTATCCTCATCTCTTTATCATACCAGTGCGTACCCTAATTTGAGGAAAATTCTATAAGGAGGGAGATTGTGAGACCCCAGATTTTATCAATAAAGATTTAAATTTTGTCAAAATAATTTTTTATATTATGGTGTGAATTTGAGATAATATTATAGTTGTGGGTAGTATTTATAAATTTTGCAAAGTATGCAAGTGGTTATATTATATTCGATTGGTCGGGGAATATTCGGTTTAGCAGGGAATATTCGTGCAATGGCTCAATCATTGGTGGACCCCACAACAGAATTATTGTCGGATTGAGAAAACGACAAAAATATTTTATTGAAATAACGGCGGAAGTTTTACCGTTGATACTGTTGAACTACTCGGTAGTAAAAATGCGATGTCGTATGGTTGCATAGTAGCACCACGGTATTGATTATTGATGCTTATGTGAGAAGTCACTCGGTTTGATTCCATTATTGTCGATTAATAATATGAATTATTATAGCGATAATGACGTTTTTGTTTTATTAAGTATTATTAACGTAATAAAAGCGAAACATCTTTTTATATAAAATAGAATACTTTATTAAAGTTATTATATAAATAGAATATATTATATTTTATTATGCATAGTGTTGCATAGTGTTTTGCATAGTGTTTTGCATAGTATTGCATAGTGTTTGCATAGTAAAATGTTTTTATATAAATAGAATATATTATATTTTATTTAAAAGATTTTTCTTTAAATATGGACCGTCAGATTAAAGTAAATCAATATGGACCGTTCATGGATTAGTTACTATGCATTCCATTTTCCTATAAATAGAAGCTCATTCCTTCATTATTTTCTTACGAATTCATTGAAACTCTAGAGAGAGAAATTATAGAGAGAAGCTATAGAGAGAAAATTATAGAAAGAAGAAGAGTATTCTACTACTTCACTACTTCTATATTCAGTTTTTTTACGGTGAGGGTGTTATTCATTCTTCTTGAAGAGAACTTACATTATTCCATTCATTATTATTACATTTGGAATAATCAGTAAAAGTGGCATACCCTATACATAACTTTATCGCAGCAGCATACCCTATACTTGGTGAAATCCTTATGTTATTCCATTGCTTATTATTACATTGGAATAACTTTTGTATCTGTGATTTACCCTATACTTGGTGACATTCTTCTATTATTACATTGGAACATCACATCATGTGTTTTACACCTGACTGGTTCCGCTTTTATTATTCATTGGAACATCACATGCATGTGTTTTACACCGACTGGTTCCGTCTTTATCATTCTGTTGGAATATCCTATCTGTGTGTTTTACACCGATATGGTTCCATCTTTATTATTCTATTGGAACATCACAGCTTGGTGTGAATTTCACGACTGGTTCCGTTATTATTATTATGTTGGAATAACCTGTCTATGCGAAGTACCGCATGTATGGTGATTTCTTTTGTTATTCCATTCTTTATTATACCCAGTTGGTTAAAACTTTGACTTCTATATTCCATTAAATTAGTAGAATATCCTTGATATTTGCGTTTCATCCAGTATCTTTTCACGGAAATATTCTTCTGATCATTCTTTAATTTTACTCTACGAAACAGTATTATGTTGACAATTTGGACGTTAATAATTAATGAATTAAATAATTCTTGAACTTGTTTTATTGAATTATTATGTCATTGTCATCATCCTCATGTTATATTATGTTATCTTTGGCTTACGTGCATAGATGAACTTAGTATGATTATGACGAGGATCAATCAAGTATAATCATGACTTGATATAAATGATGTGACAAAAAGTCCTCGATGGCTTTTTGTAATGCGATGATGGATAGTTTTTGGTATGATTATGACCGGGGGTGATTCGGTATAGTCATGACCATTGATAACTTGATGAAAATCCTTGGCCGTGGTAGTGCAGGGATGATTAGATGTGGTGGTTTATTTATTAAAATTTGAGTCTCGTGATAAAAAAAATTGATGAAAACCTTTTAAAACCTAAAAGATAGTAGACTTTATTCTCTACTTGACTCTTTTAATGGATTGCATATTCCAAATGCAGATTAAACTGTTTGTCTATTGTATTTTATCGGTTTAACATTTATTGAAGGCTAATGATAATTTATTCTCGCATTATCTTAGTCATAATATTTCTTCTTTGGCTAGTTGAGCTCACCCTTTCTTTCACCGTTCTCTTGAGGAAATGAGAACATAGCCGGGACGAGTCGGGAGCGGAGTAATGGTCCGAGAGGATAGCATTAGTAGTCCACACTATTACGTGAAATAGTGTGATAATAGTTGTAATGAGGACACCTTTTGAGTTTGTATAATATCTAGTAGACAATATTTGTATTCAAATTCACGCTTTATAATCGTATTGTACGGCAGATTAGGTTAATAAGTTGTATTTGAATTTATGTACCATGTAAGTGGCGACCCAAGATGGGTGGCGTATACCTAATTTTGGGGCGTCACGCCTTTACTACTATTCCACCCACCAAAAATCAGCCATCTTCCCCAACAACCAAGAGTGGGGCCCACTCAATTCTAAATTTTCCACCAAAACCTAATTTCCTAATCGATTACCTCTTAAAATTCATAACAAATCATACGTTCATTTTTAACGGTTCAAAATTTGTGGACATATACTCAACTTATATATGTATAACATATCCAAAAATAACAACGATCCAACGGTCGGATCAAAATTTATAACTCACGCAATATAGCTGAAGAACACTGATTTTTCGGACTATTAGTCCTTCGGACCAGTTTCATTCAAAATTTCACCACGAAATATCTACAAAGAATTTTTGGGTGATTCAAATTTCTACAGTTAGCTTACTTCTAGGGCTTTCTTTTGATATATGGCTCATCTCTTAACTCATTATACACAAAGAGTTATGGATTTTACAAAATCAAGTAATAAACTAATTTTTCTGAAAATCCCATATTTTGTTCTCCATTTCGACAAATACTGATAAAACACCTCATCATTAATTCCTTCACTTATAAATACATAAATAAATCCATCATTTATATCCACATCAAATAAATATTTTCTTATCATATAAATCATTAACTAATTATTCACAAATAATATTACGTAATCACAATAATGACAACCAGCAGTTCCTCAGAAAGAGGGGCTTTTCCAATAAGAATTTCTCCTTCTTGGCGCCATGAATTAGGTGACCAAACCTCTCCTTAGACGTAACTTTCTAGACATTGCCAATAGTGCTATCTAATAATATTATTCAAATAATATGAATTATTGATCCGATAATGAGAAATATTGTGCGGTGATAATTATTGAAACAACAATAATATAAAATATCAACGCAGACAATTATTGAATCAATAAAATAAAATATTGAACAAGAATTACTTTAACAATTATTGAGTAGTGCCTTCTTATGTAAGGATCAATAATTCAAAAATACTTTATTTAAAACCATATGTATCTTCGTAAGCAAACACGCGTATTATTTATATTTTAACCATCGGGTATTCCAACAGTGTTAATCTGATAACGATTACGCCGTTATTTATAAAAACTTAATTTTATGTCGTTTTTCTTCATCCGATGCTTATTACATTATGGGGCCCACAAATGGTCGCTACCAGCATGCATTACGAATATTCCCAACGTAAAGAATATTCCACGACCAAACGAATATTCTCCCAATAATAATGAATATTTTATAACCACTTGCGTATTTTGAAAAAAAATCATATATCACCCTTAACTTTAACCTTTTATCAATTTAACCATTTACTAAATAGAAAAATTGAATACTTTTATTTCATAAAATTCGGGGTCTTACAATCTCCCCTCCTTATGAAATTTCGTCCCCGAAATTTACGTACCTGGTATTTCAAGAGTTGAGAATACCTTGCTTTCATTTCATATTCCATCTTCCCTGTCCTCATGATTTCTCCATTGCTCATCTCCTGTATTTCAGATATCATTCTAGAATACAGCTTCAAAACAAGGGTTAATTGAACAAATTAACATATCACATAATATCCCGATATTATGACTGACCAACAAATAAGCTTAGGTAGGACACACTAGCGAAGGATTTACTCATCTCTCCCCTCCTAGTTCTATTCCCCGATCTCCGCCAGAGATCATATCCCTAAGCTCTGATACCAAATGTAACAACCCCAAAATAGGTCCATTCCATCCAACCCATTCTGAGTCGCCAAATATATGGTACGAAAAACAACTACAACTTTATTACAACAATTATCGTGCAAAATACAACAACACATATGCTGTGAGTTTGGATACAAATATATACCAACTGTAGCACGTCACAATGACACCTTACATAAAGGTATAGTCAAAAACTGTTTTAGAAATTAGAATCTTTGGGAAGTGCTCAAGGAAACCTTCACATGGGAGGCCATGCTTTTAGGTTATGGTAGATATCATATGGCCACGTAATTATCCTTGGTTGACCCAATAGACCCCAAAGAAAAATGAGAAGATTACTATCATATTCTTCCCAATGGTGAGTCTTTTCTTGACATATCATTATCTCCACTGTCTCTAATTGGGTATTATACTCCAAACAAACACCAAGATTATATAGGTAGTGCTTGTAAATATACTCAGCAAGTGGATGAGCACAACCATGTCTTATGATAACACGAGTTTGTATGTCAATAGACATCTTGTATGATAGTGACAAAACACCCTTCCAAAGTTGGGTTCGCCTCACCCTATTTAATTCACCAAAATAACTATTAAATGATGTATAAAATACAACACACACTAAAGCCCTCAATAAAATTATTTTCATACTCTTTAGGGAGAACCTCAACAACTATAGACCACCGCTCTATTCTCTTGTTATCCCCGCTCAACCCAACTACACTTTTATTACACGAAAGGAATTGTGAAACAAAAGGGTGAGCACAACTAGCTCGATAAAGAATATTATGACTAAAGATAAATAAATTATCAATAGTCTTCATCAAGAATGAATCGGAGATTTAGAATATATGGTAGATGATAAAACTTTTCAACCATAGTTGCAATGAACGAAGCAATCCATTAAAAGAGTCAAATAGACTATAAAGTCTATTGTCTTCTCCACGTTAAAAGTCCACCAACAATATTTTATCCTCAGTAACATCAATCAACGCCTCCTTTCCACAATCATATGAATAACTCATAATCATAATTGTGATTCTAAATTCCTCTTCTCATCCGGAACGAAGATAATTTTCATCACCGTCTTTACCCAAACATCAAATATCATGGTTATACCAAATCACGCCTCGCTCATAATCATACTAATAAATTCATCTTTTGCACCACGGGCCAAAGATATTCATCAACAGTTCATCTTTACACTACGTGCTAAAGATATTCATCAATGTGTCATCTTTGCATTACGAGCCAAAGATATTCATCAATAATTCATCTTTGCACTACAAAGCAAAGATATTCATCAACAGTCATCTTTGCATTACGAGCCAAAGATATTCATCAATAATTCATCTTTGCACTACAGGCTAAAGATATTCAACAACGGGTCATCTTTGCATTACGAGCCAAAGATATTCATCAATAATTCATCTTTGCACTACAGGCCAAAGAGAACCTATAGTCACGATCATACCAATAATCTACTCATCTTTACACTCAAGTCAAAGAGAAATATCATCATTAGGGTTATAAGAATGTTATATAAAAACAATATAATCAAAACATGGTTTTAATTTCAAGAGTAAGATTCATAAATCAACGATAATTTGGTCAGAGAAGAAACCAATTTGTCGTGAATAGTACCTCGTATTAAATATAGTCCCGTCCGTACGCGTGCATAGTAACCTCGACACGAAAAAGATAAAGTTTCATAATAAAATTCATATCCATATTTATAACACTTTAATCCAAATATTATAAATCACTTAGAAATCTCATAATCTAATATTATTAATATTAAAATAATATTTTAATCATTTCTAAAACTTACAAAACAATTTAATTAAATTGTTTACACTTTACTAATTAATGCATTTAATCATCATAAAATGCCAAACTCATAAGATTTCATCACCAATAACCAAAACCCTCATCAAAAATCTGCATATACCTCATATATGATTCTCAAGCCATAAAATCATATTTTCCAATTTTCTTACTTCACATAACATATTTAATTCATTTACTCATAACTAGAATATTTTCATGAAAAATACCAAATCAGTTCCAAAAATATTTCTTTTCTGAGATTTAGCATAACATAGTCCCATATTGAACATAAATTTTTCTCAAAATTTTAAAAATTCATTTACTATTTTTCATATGGCCAAAACCACCGAATATTTAAACATTTATCATAAATTATACTTTTATCCAAAAATTCTGAAATTTACACGGTATACTGATATTATATAGATGTACTCCCAATAAAAATTTCATCAATTTTGGAGTTAATCACAAGGAGTTATAAATAGTTACTTTTAAAATAGTCTTTTCTCATAAAATCTATAACTCTAATCTATACATCCAAAAATCGCCATTTTGGACACAATATATAAAACTCATCAAATTATCATTTCAAATTTTTCCAGAATTTTTGAAGGTTCAGAAAAATTTCGAAACTAAAAACATAATAACCATTAAAATCCACTACTATCCCTTACCTCAAAAGAGCAGCACTTCTGACAGGATATCGGATATGACGCTGAAGGAAACTTGCACTGATGAATATCAACTCACCAAGTATCTAAATACTCACAAATTACACTCAATAATCTAGAGAGAAAAAGAGAGAAAGCTTATGTTTCTGGTGTGATTTTCAATTCTAACTTAGCCCTCTATTTATAGGAAAATGTTAGCACGCCGAAGAAGACTTGACTGCTACTTACGATGGCTTTTACACGCTACTATTCCACCCACCAAAAATCAGCCATCTTCCCCAACAACCAAGAGTGGGGCCCACTCAATTCTAGAATTTTCCACCAAAACCTAATTTAGAATCGGTTTACCTCTTAAAATTCATAACAAATCATACGTTCATTTTTAACGGTTCAAAATTTGTGGACATATACTCAACTTATATATGTATAACATATCCAAAATTACAACGATCCAACGGTCGGATCAAAATTTATAACTCACGCATATAGTCAAGAACACCGATTTTTCGGACTATTAGTCCTTCGGACCAGTTTCATTCAAAATTTCACCACGAAATATCTACAAAGAATTTTTGGGTGATTCAAATTTCTACAGTTAGCTTACTTCTAGGGCTTTCTTTTGATATATGGCTCATCTCTTAACTCATTATACACAAAGAGTTATGGATTTTACAAAATCAAGTAATAAACTAATTTTTCTGAAAATCTCATATTTTGTTCTCCATTTCGACAAATACTGATAAAACACCTCATCATTAATTCCTTCACTTATAAATACATAAATAAATCCATCATTTATATCCACATCAAATAAATATTTTCTTATCATATAAATCATTAACTAATTATTCACAAATAATATTACGTAATCACAATAATGACAACCAGCAGCTTCCTGGAAAGAGGGGCTTTCCAATAAGAATTTCTCCTCATCTTGGCCAAGCAATTAGGTGACCAAACCTCTCCTTAGACAGAACTTTCTAGACATTGCCAATAGTGCTATCTAATAATATTATTCAAATAATATGAATTATTGATCTGATAATGAGAAATATTGTGCAGTGATAATTATTGAAACAACAATAATATAAAATATCAACGCAAAGAATTATTAAATCAATAAAATAAAATATTGAATAAGAATTACTTTAACAATTATTGAGTAGTGCCTTCTTATGTAAGGATCAATAATTCAAAAATACTTTATTTAAAACCGTGCTACTTCTTTGTGCAAAACACGCGTATTATCATATTTTAACCATCGGGTATTCCAACAAGTGTTAATTATGAACGATTACGCCTGTAGTTATTTATAAAAACTTAATTTTGTCGTTTTCTTCATCCGACGCTTATTCATTATGGGGCCCACAAATGGTCATACCATATAATTTAATATTCCCCAACGTGAAAGAATATTCCACGACCAAACGAATATTCTCCGGCAATAATGAATATTTTATAACCACTTGCGTATTTTGAAAAAAAAAATCATATATCACCCTTAACTTTAACCTTTTATCAATTTAACCATTTACTAAATAGGAAAATTGAATACTTTTATTTCATAAAATTAGGTCTTACAATCTCCCTCCTTATGAAATTTCGTCCCAAATTTACGTATCTAATATTTCAAGAGTTGAGAATACCTTGCTTTCATTTCATATTCCATCTTCCCCGTCCTCATGATTTCTCCATTGCTCATCTCCTCGTATTTCGAGATATCATTCTAGAATACACCTTCAAAACAAGGGTTAATTGAACAAATTAACATATCACATAATATCCCGATATTATGACCGACCAACAAATAAGCTTAGGTAGGACACACTAGCGAAGGATTTACTCATCTCTCCTCTCTAGTTCTATTCCCGATCTCATGCCAGAGATCATATCCCCTAAGCTCGATACCAAATGTAACAACCCCAAAATAGGTCCATTCCATCCAACCCATTCTCGAGTCGCCAAATATATGGTACGTAAAAAAACTACAACTTTATTACAACAATTGTCGTGCAAAATACAACAACACATATCTTTGTGAGTTTGGATACAAATATATACCAATCAGAAGCACGTCACAATGACACCTTACATAAAGGTATAGTCAAAATCTGCTTTTAGAAATTAGAATCTTTGGGAAGTGCTCAAGGAAACCTTCGTATATGGGAGGCCATGCTTTTAGGTTATGGTAGATATCATATGGCCACGAAATTATCCTTGGTTGACCCAATAGACCCCAAAGAAAAACGAGAAGATTACTATCATATTCTTCCCAATGGTGAGTCTTTTCTTGACATATCATTATCTCCACTGTCTCTAATTGGGTATTATACTCCAAACAAACACCAAGATTATATAGGTAGTGCTTGTAAATATACTCGAAAGTGGATGAGCACAACCATGTCTTATGATAACACGAGTTTGTATGTCAATAGACATCTTGTATGATAAATGACAAAACACCCTTCCAAAGTTGGGTTCGCCTCACCCTATTTAATTCACCAAAAATAACTATTAAATGATGTATAAAATACAACACACTAAAGCCCTCAATAAAATTATTTTCATACTCTTTAGGGAGAACCTCAACAACTATAGACCACCGTTCTATTCCCTTGTTATCCCCGCTCAACCCAGCTACACTTTTATTACCTGAAAGGAATTGTGAAACAAAAGGGTGAGCACAACTAGCTCAGTAAAGAATATTATGACTAAAGATAAATAAATTATCAATAGTCTTCATCAGTAATGAATCAGAGATTTAGAACATATGGTAGATGATAAAACTTTTCAACCATAGTTGCAGCGAAACGAGCAATCCATTAAAAGAGTCAAATAGACTATAAAGTCTATTGTCTTCTCCACGTTAAAAGTCCACCAACAATATTTTATCCCTGTAACATCAATCAACAGTTCCTTTCCACAATCATATGAATAACTCATAATCATAATTGTGATTCTAAATTCCTCTTCTCATCCGGAATGAAGATAATTTTCATCACTTGTCTTTACCGAAACATCAAATATCATGGTTATACCAAATCACAGTTCTCGCTCATAATCATACTAATAAATTCATCTTTGCACTACGCGGGCAAAGATATTCATCAACAGTTCATCTTTACACTACAAAAGCAAAGATAAAAGATATTCATCAACAGTCATCTTTGCATTACGAGCCAAAGATATTCATCAATAATTCATCTTTGCACTACAGGCTAAAGATATTCATCAACAGGTCATCTTTGCATTACGAGCCAAAGATATTCATCAATAATTCATCTTTGCACTACAGGCTAAAGATATTCAACAACGGGTCATCTTTGCATTACGAGCCAAAGATATTCATCAATAATTCATCTTTGCACTACAGGCCAAAGAGAACCTATAGTCACGATCATACCAATAATCTACTCATCTTTACACTCAAGTCAAAGAGAAATATCATCATTAGGGTTATAAGAATGTTATATAAAAACAATATAATCAAAACATGGTTTTAATTTCAAGAGTAAGATTCATAAATCAACGATAATTTGGTCAGAGAAGAAACCAATTTGTCGTGAATAGTACCCGTATTAAATACATAGTCCCGTGATACGATGCGTAGTAGAACTCTCGACAGAAAAAGATAAAGTTTCATAATAAAATTCATATCCATATTTATAACACTTTAATCCAAATATTATAAATCACTTAGAAATCTCATAATCTAATATTATTAATATTAAAATAATATTTTAATCATTTCTAAAACTTACAAACAATTTAATTAAATTGTTTACACTTTACTAATTAATGCATTTAATCATCATAAAATGCCAAACTCATAAGATTTCATCACCAATAACCAAAACCCTCATCAAAAATCTGCATATACCTCATATATGATTCTCAAGCCATAAAATCATATTTTCCAATTTTCTTACTTCACATAACATATTTAATTCATTTACTCATAACTAGAATATTTTCATGAAAAATACCAAATCAGTTCCAAAAATATTTCTTTTCTGAGATTTAGCATAACATAGTCCCATATTGAACATAAATTTTTCTCAAAATTTTAAAAATTCATTTACTATTTTTCATATGGCCAAAACCACCGAATATTTAAACATTTATCATAAATTATACTTTTATCCAAAAATTCTGAAATTTACACGGTATACTGATATTATATAGATGTACTCCCAATAAAAATTTCATCAATTTTGGAGTTAATCACAAGGAGTTATAAATAGTTACTTTTAAAATAGTCTTTTCTCATAAAATCTATAACTCCTAATCTATACATCCAAAAATCGCCATTTTTGGACACAATATATAAAACTCATCAAATTATCATTTCAAATTTTTCCAGAATTTTTGAAGGTTCAGAAAAATTTCGAAACTAAAAACATAATAACCCTTAAAATCCCTTACTATCCCTTACCTCAAAAGAGCAGCACTTCTGACTGGATATCGGATATGACGCTGAAGGAAACTTGCACTGATGAATATCAACTCACCAAGTATCTAAATACTCACAAATTACACTCAATAATCTAGAGAGAGAAAAAGAGAAAAGCTTATGTTTCTGGTGTGATTTTCAATTCTAACTTAGCCCTCTATTTATAGGAAAATGTTAGCACGCCGAAGAAGACTTGACCTGCTACCTGATGGCTTTACCTGCTACTATTCCACCCACCAAAAATCAGCCATCTTCCCCAACAACCAAGAGTGGGGCCCACTCAATTCTAGAATTTTCCACCAAAACCTAATTTCCTAATCGAGCCACCTCTTAAAATTCATAACAAATCATACGTTCATTTTAACGGTTCAAAATTTGTGGACATATACTCAACTTATATATGTATAACATATCCAAAAATACAACGATCCAACGGTCGGATCAAAATTTATAACTCACGCAATATAGTCAAGAAGAACACCGATTTTTCGGACTATTAGTCCTTCTAACCATTTCATTCAAAATTTCACCACGAAATATCTACAAAGAATTTTTGGGTGATTCAAATTTCTGATTAGCTTACTTCTAGGGCTTTCTTTTGATATATGGCTCATCTCTTAACTCATTATACACAAAGAGTTATGGATTTTACAAAATCAAGTAATAAACTAATTTTTCCGAAAATCCCATATTTTGTTCTCCATTTCGACAAATCTTGATAAAACACCTCATCATTAATTCCTTCACTTATAAATACATAAATAAATCCATTATTTATATCCACATCAAATAAATATTTTCTTATCATATAAATCATTAACTAATTATTCACAAATAATATTACGAGAATCACAATAATGACAACCAGTGCGGTTCCAGGAAGAGGGGCTTTCCAATAAGAATTTCTCCATCTTGGGCTAGCAATTAGGTGACCAAACCTCTCCTTAGACGTAACTTTCTAGACATTGCCAATAGTGCTATCTAATAATATTATTCAAATAATATGAATTATTGATCGATAATGAGAAATATTGTGCAAAGTTGATAATTATTGAAACAACAATAATATAAAATATCAACGCAAAGAATTATTGAATCAATAAAATAAAATATTTAACAAGAATTACTTTAACAATTATTGAGTAGTGCCTTCTTATGTAAGGATCAATAATTCAAAAATCTTTATTTAAAACCATGTCTTCATTGTCTGCAAACACGCATATTCATTGTATTTTAACCATCGGGTATTCCAACAAAGTGTTAATTGATAACGATTATGCCGTTATTTATAAAAACTTAATTTTGTCATTTTCTTCATCCGACGCTTATTACATTATGGGGCCCACAAATGGTCACTTGGCAAATAAATGCGAATATTCTCCTACGTAAAGAATATTCCACGACCAAACGAATATTCTCCGAACTGATAATGAATATTTTATAACCACTTGCGTATTTTGAAAAAAAATCATATATCACCCTTAACTTTAACCTTTTATCAATTTAACCATTTACTAAATAGGAAAATTGAATACTTTTATTTCATAAAATTCGGGGTCTTACAGGCAGAGCGAAAGAATAATTCAAATATTGGAGGATATGTTGAGATCACGCATCATGGATTTTAATGGAAATTGGGATGATCACTTACCGTTTATAGAATTCAGCTACAATAACCGTTACCACGTAAGCATTAGCATGCCACCTTATGAAGAGTTATGCGATAGAAAGTGCAGAACTCCACTTTACTGGGATGAAGTTGGCGAGAGATAGTTAATGCGACCAGAACTAGTACAGCAAACAACAGAGATAGTCAAAGTAATACGGAAAAGACTAGTAGCAGCTCAGGATAGGCAGAAGAAATACGTCGATCCTCATCGTACGAATGTTGGGTTAGAATCAGGCAGACAGGTATTTTGGAAAGTCTCTCCCTGGAAAGAAAATATCAGATTCGGTAAAAAGGGGACATTGGGCCCGAGATTCATTGGACCCTTTGAAGTTTTGAGGAGTATTGGGGAAGTTGCTTATGAGGTAGCCTTACCTCCGGCCTTAGAATATGTCCATAATATCTTCCATATTTCTGTTTTACGACCCTACAAACCCGATTACAAACACGTGATTAAATATGAACCCCTACAAGTTGAGAAAGATTTGACCTATGAAGAAGTTCCTGTTCAGATTGTTGACAGGAAAGAGCAAATACTCAGAACTAAAGTAATACATTTTGTTAAGGTAATTTGGAGGAACCACAACGCTGAAGAAGCTACGTGGGAACTCGAAGAGCATATGAAGAAAAATTAAACATATTAATTTGCTTAATTTATGTGTACGCGATTCTTGGGACAAAATCTTTGTAAGGGGGGAGAATGCAACGGGACGAATTAATTGAGTCGTGATTTTGGGGACAAAATCCTTTTAAGGGGGGAAAGATGTGACAAATGAGATTTTTGTAATTTAATTTGAATATTTATAGAATTAAATAAATATTTTTTGATGATTTAATTATTGGGTTAAATAATTAATTGATGAATGTGTGGTAGATTAATTTAATTATATGTGTTACATTGATTAAATTAATGTGCAGAATTTATTATTCAAAAGTATGTATTTAATTGAGCTTATTTGATTAAATGAATTATTTAATAAGAATAATGTTATTCTAATTAATTTAATAATTAATTGAAGATTGAAATGATGACGACATAATTAATAAATGAGAAATTAAATTTTGTGACTTTGTGATTTAATGTGGAATTATTCTATTTTATTCTATTAAATTAAATTAGATATTTAATTAATTACTTAAATGAGTGTGATATTATTAAACTATATAATAAGAGTTTAATTAAAATTAATTGGAAAAGGAAATTAATGACCGAGCCAAACAGGGCCTTAAGAACATGGGACCAGTTAACCCATGATGCGCTTAACTGATACCTATGTGAAAGTAGTATGCACACAAGCCAATCATGTTTGATGATAAAGCATATACTTTGTAACAATCTTATTCATTTATTAATAAAAAGTATTAATTTATTAAAGGCTTTTTAATTATCTACATGATGCTGTTTTATAATATGTGATAAACCCATAGTTTTAAGCAATGCTTTTAGAATAATGATGATGATCATTCTAATGAGATCTAAATTCTTAGAAAGCTTAAAACTAAAATAGTTCCCAATCGTTGGATTACTAAATTGGGGATTAGTAAATCCGGGATAGATTGGTACATCGTTAACTTGCTCATTGGATGAGGATGATTGATCTCATGATCATTTGTGTGGAGACACTAAAAGCAATGTATGTAGGTGCTTATTAGAGAATAAGTTCATTTGAACGTGGCTCGCTAAGGAATACCTAATGGAGTTTTATTTGCTTGTTAATAGGAATTCTCAGTAGTGATAGTAGTCTGATGATCCTTGGACTTGAGATCATCATAGTATCTTGTGTATGATGAGTTATACTTTGACTTATTCCTTAAGACCCTTAGGGTATATCAAAGGGTATGCTTGGGTATAATAAGTTGTACATGGAGATAATGTATGATCAATAAAGAATCTACCACTTCTAATAAAAAAGAGAAATGTCCTATGTGATTCGATAAATGACAACCCAAAGTAGTCCTTGGCGAGGCGAATGAAATTAGAAAGGAGTTTCTAATTTGCATTATTTGAGTTAATGCATTTAAGAGTCGAAAATACATATAATTAAATAAAATAAGACTTGACGATAATTCCATGTCTTATATTTAATTGGGACATTGTATGGTGGAAGGATTGAATTGTGCGGTAACTATTTACTCAAAGGTTCTTTAATGATTAATGTTGAAATCTATATTATCCGGAAAGTCGTTGATCGCTAGGGAGGCTTATCCTATTGTAGAATAAATATTATTTATTTAAATAAATTAATTGTTTAATTTATTTATTTAAATAAGATTAGAATTGTTCTAATTGATTTATTCACAACCTTTTAATATGGAGAACCTAAAGGGTCACACCATAAAAGGAAGAATAATTATTTAAGAAGTTAATGGCATAATCGTAATAATATATTATGTATATTTAATTTAATCTATGGTGATAGAATAAATTAAATAGCTTAATATTATTATTTAATATTTTAGAAATATTAAATATAAATTAATAAGAGGAGTCTTATTAATATTATTACAATTATTATTATTTTAATTTCTAAAAGAGTTTAGGAATTAATTTAATATAAGTACTCTCAAATATTCCTAATTGGATTAGGAAGGAAAATTAGTTAAAGGAGTTTAATTAATTATCCCTAATAAGATTAGGGAGATTAATTAATTAAAAGAATTTAATTAATTAAATAAAACTCAATTTCTTAATTGTTAAGATGGGTTGCCCACATCTATAAATAAGAGGAGTCTTATTATGGGTGGATGGGGTAGTTGATTTTTTCAACATACGACATAATTCCAATTGTTGGGAGAGTACACCTTTTTCTATAGAGATAGAAAACTAGGGTTTGAGCCAAATACCCATCTTCTTGAATTTTCTTCTTCCTTGGTGGATCACCTCTAGAGGCCAAACATTTGGGTGGCTAACGTTGATCAAAGGAAGGAACCAAACCCGGTGGATTCAAGTTGAGCGAAAAAGGATTGAAGGTGAACTTGTACACGAGGAAGCTCGATCTTCAAGGGTATGATTTTATTCTTTATCTTTTCGTTAAATTAATAATTGCGCATAAAGGATGATCCGGGTATATGGTTTGTAAATTTTTAAACTCTGATTTTTACACGCTTCCGCTAATTTTGCAATTTGATTGCGTTGATGAATATTACAAACCTAACAGTGGCATCAGAGCCAAACCTTTATGCGAATTATTAATTGTTCAGATTTGATATGTATGTTGATATGTGTTTAGAACAATTTAATTGGGCATAATTTTATTGTATTAAATTTATTTAACAAAAAAAAAAATTTTTTTTTACAAAATCCGTGTTTCCTGTTGCTTAGTGTGTAGCGTAATGAACGATATAGAGAACATAATGTAAAGCAGCAGTGCGGTATGGTACTATGGTGTAGTCCGCAGTAAAGGAGCACAGGTATAATATATATATATATATATATATATATATATATATATATTTGATATACTATATATATATACTTTATGTAAAAACCGGAAGGAAGCTACAAGCCTACAAAATAAAAAAAAAAAGGAAGCTACATGTTTCGGTTTTAAAACATACAGGATGGCGCACGGAATTAGAGTTATATATATATATATAATATATTATTCTCAATAATTTTATAATTAAAATAAAAGGTTTATTTTAATTTTAAAATTAAATTTTCATCTTAACTAATTAGAGTTGGAATTGGATTCCATAATAACTAATTGGAGTTGAAATTGGATTTTATTTTCCTAAAATAAAGGAGTTTATTTAGATATGAAATAAGATTTCATATTATTCAAAATAAAAGAGTTTATTTGTGAATAGGAAAGAGAATCTTAATTTCCTTAAATAAAGGAGTTTATTTAGATATGAAATAAGATTTCATATTATTCAAAATAAAAGAGTTTATTTGTCAATAGGAAAGAGAATCCTAATTTCCTTAAATAAAGGAGTTTATTTAGATATGAAATATGATTTCATATTATTCAAAATAAAGGAGTTTATTTATGAATAGAAAAGAATATCCGTGTTTCCTTTAATATTTTTTTTTTTTACATGGAATTGGATTCCATAATTAATTAAAATAAAAGAGTTTATTTTAATAAAAGATTTTTTTTTACATGGAATTAGATTCCATAATTAATTAAAATAAAAGAGTTTATTTTAATTAGAGATTTTTTTTTTACTTGGAATTGGATTCCATAATTAATTAAAATAAAGGAGTTTATTTTGATTAAAGATTTTGATTAAAATAAAATAGTTTATTTTATTCAAAATTGGATAAATTAAAATAAAATAGTTTTATTTTGATTTAAATTTGGATTAAAATAAAGGAGTTTATTTTGATTCAAAAATAGATTTTATACTAACTAAATTTGCCCATTAAATGATATCAATATATATATTAAATGTTTATTATTCATGAGATGAATGTTATTTATTGATGCATATGGTGATGTGTATGATAATAAATGGGATTGATTAAGGATTATTGACCAATGCGATTGGATTTTATTTTAGTTTGATGCATGAATGTATGAGTTTTATTAAATGGGGTCTGCGTACCTCGTCTTCTCTAATTTTTCTTAATGTAAATTCTATCTCCCTCCTATGTACTTCCCCTTGACTGCTGATCAAGGTTTCTATTTATTTTAAATAGTTTTGTAATAGGAATAGTTAGAATTAATTTTGAAAAATTGGAGATCAAGGAGCAAGGAGCGCTTGAAGACCCGTTTGTAATAGAGCCCGGGTTTAAATGTAATAGTTATATTTAAATATTATTTCTTGCACCCTAGGGTTTGACCTTTTGGTTCACTTGGTGGCTCTAGTGAACCAAACTAGAATAAAAGTCCATAATCAATCCGTAAGAATAATATAGTATTCTATATGTGCATGCTATACTATATATATATTATATATTATGCAAACATGCTTCGCATGTTCATTAATATAACGCGTATTTTATATATATATAATGCATGCAGCTAAAACAAGATGAGACAAATTTAATAATAAATCCCTCAAATTTTTATATTAAGTCCTAAGCGTTCAAAGATATTTGGAATATCGAACGTCGCCTTCTAGCATGATAAAATTAATAGAGTATTAAATATTTAATATGAGTTTGTTGTGTCAACACAAGGCAAGTATTAAGTATTTAAGATGTTAATTTATCACATTTGATGCTTATAAAGAAAATTGAACAATATTGTTTTGTTGTGTCACCACAAGGATGATATTTTTCTTTTTTGAATATATGGAGTGCTAGGTCGGACTTAACTTGGATAATTTTGATTCGGATGTGCCACCACTTGATCAAAATAATCTAAGAGGCAAAATACAAGGAGTTGCATAGTTGATGTAATTAACAAGAGTTGTCTACCTATTTATTTATATATAGTTTGTTGTGTCACCACAAGGCTATATACATTTGAAATGGGATCCTTATTCTCACTAGCAAATCTTTAATTAGATTTTGCCAACTATATAAGTGAGGTAATATAGTTTGAAGAAAATAGTGGGAGATACCAATTTAAAACAAGACCTAATTTATTTTGGTAATTAATAATAGAATGTATGTTAAAATGTTGTTAATTACAAATTCATTTACAAAATTTTACAATGTCTAAAATTACTATCACTGCGAAGCATATTAGATGCTAAATTAACCAGACCGAATTAAACGGATTGGTTAAGGAATTTGAGAATAGTTCTCATAGCTGAAAAGCTATCTTATGTCCTTAATACGCCTATCCCTGCAATGGTTGCAGACAATGCCTCTGAAAAAGATATTGCTACTTTTAGAAAGTGGCAAGATGATGCACAGTTGGCTCAATGCATCATGCTCGCATCCATGAGTAACGAGCTTCAGCGTCAGCATGAAACTATGGATGCTTCTACTATATTCCTGCACATCAAGTAGTTGATGGTGAGGAAAGTAGGATTGATAGATATCAGATATCTAAGGAGCTCTTCCGATCTAGAATGGCCAATGGCACTATAGTACAGACAAAAAGTTCTTAACATAATCAATTTGATTGATCAATTAGGACAACTGGTTTTGTCATGGATGGAGAGTTAAGCCAAGATTTGATCTTGCACTCACTCTCGGACTCCTTTCACAATTGTTGTGAATTTTCATATGAACAAGCTAGATATCGCCTTCATTGATTTGCTTAACATGTTGAAAAATGTTGAGAGTCACTTTCCAACCAAGAAAGATCATGTCTTACTGGTAGGGGCCAAAGAATCTTATGAAAAGAAGAACGATTCAAAGAAGGTAAATAGAAAGGCATAAACAAAGGATAATAAGAACAAAATCGATATGGATAGCAAAGGAGTTTGCTTCCAATTTGCAATAAGCTTCGACACTAGAAAGAAATCTGCGAAAGCATCTTGCGAGGCTAGCTAACAAAGAAGCTTAGTGAAGTTTCGGATTCATAATACGATTTTTGTTCATGATTGAAATAAATTTTTCTTTAAGTCAAGGTTCTACTTGGGTATTGGATACTGAATTTGGTTATCATAAATATAGATTTATGAAGGACCAAGCGAAGTAGAAAGCTAAACAAATATAAGTAATCCTATGTGCGGAAATGTAGCAAAGGTTGCCATATTAGCCATGGAAACTTATAGTTTAGCAATGCCTACTGAACAAAATCTATTAAGTCAATAAGTTGTTATTGTATTCCGATTCTTGTTAAAAATATTATTTCCATTTTATTGTTGGACAATGAAATCTTTGGTATTATAATTAAGAACAATTGTTGTTCTATTTATAATAATAATGTTTTGTATAGAACTGGAATATTACTTAATAAATTTTGTATACTTGACTTACTTGAAAAAAATTTTACAAATTGAACAAGCTAGTATAAGAAAAGGAGATGATCATTCAAAGAGTTAAATATATGTGTTTGCTGAAATACAAGTATGAATTATTTGAAAGGTTCAAAGAATTCAGAAGTGAAACAAATTGGCAATGTATTAAGATTCTTTGATTAGATCAAGGAATAAATACTTGTGCAATAAGTTTCTAGATCATCTCAAATGGTTTTCTCATAATGGACACATCCTGATACGCAATAATTGATTGATGTATCTAAAAGGAAAAATCATACCTTGTTGAACATGGTACGGTCCAAAATGATTTTACCGACATTCCAGTATCCTTCTAGGGTCATGTCCTAGAAATGGTCGATATCTCACGAAAATGGTAACCTCTAAATCCATTCAAGACTCCATAAAAGTTATGGACGGGAGGATTCTATCTTAAGTATGTTAAGATAAGGGGTTGTCCAGCTTATGTGAAAAGGTTTCGAAGGATAAGCTTGGGACAAGATTTGACATGTACAGATTTGTGGGAAATCCTAAAGTAAGTTTAGGGTATATGTTCTATAATTCTACTTAGCAAAAGGTGTTTGTTACGAAACACGCCGCCTTCTAAGATAAAGGTGTTTATCATTAAAAGGGGCTAGTGGGAGGATAATAGATCTTGAAGAGTTCAAGAACCACAAAACACTATAAGTCAAATAAGAGGAACCTGTAGATAGACCTATTGTACCACAAAATAATCAAATCTGAATAGTACCAAGATACCTAGGAGGTATGGATTCATCATGGATGATGATGATGAGGTACACATCATAGAAGATGATGATCCAGAGTTACATTCGATGAGGTAAGACTTCTAGTGTGTACAAAAGGGTCAGTGGGAGCGTCGTGAAATTTCTAGTATTATATGTTGATATACTACGGATAAGGAATGACATACCAATGCTACAATCAGTAAAGATAAAGTTGTCTAAACATTCCTCCATGAATGATTTGGAAGAGTATCTTAATTGGGGATAAAATCTATATAGATAGATTCAAGAGGATGCTCGACTTAACCCAAGGAACGTGTATTCATTTGATGCTAAAGTCGTTTAGCATGGCAAACTCAAGAGATGTCTCATGTTGATGAGCTATGGAGTGTATTTCTCTTAATAGTCCCCATAGACTCCAAAGAAGAGAGATCGCATGAGTGACAATCATGTATGCAATGAAATATACGAGACCTGATGTTGATCGGTCATATTCGGAGAAGATCAACAAGAGCGGTGAAAAAAAAAAAACATCTTAAAGTTCTTAACCCACTAAGGATGTGAGCATACATGGTGGGTCCGAATTAAAACTAGAGGGCTTTACGGACTCAAGTTTTTCGATGCGGACCAAGACGACCAAAAATCCACTTTAAGGTAAAGTGTTACCTTGAAACAATGGTGCGATGAATTGGAAAGGTTCCAAACAAAGAAAGAGTTCTTTGTTTAGTGATAAAGACAAAGTATATAGCTATAAATGAAGCTGCAAGTTGATTGTTTGGATTAAAAGTTCATTACAGAACTAGGAATAGTTCCTAAGTCTCATCTTGGATCTAAACATGTGTTGTGGCACTTTCATTTGATTATAAGAATCATTGAAAGATGGGAAATCACTATAGAGATAGTGGATTCTCATAAACAACATTACATATCCATTAACTAAAGCTTATCCAACAAAGATAGGATAATCGTCACTTAGAGAAGAAGAGTATGAGTTACCATGACGATTGGCTTTAGTGCAAGTGGGAGATTGAAAGTAGTATGCACACAAGCCAATCATGTTTGATGATAAAGCATATACTTTGTAACAATCTTATTCATTTATTAATAAAAAGTATTAATTTATTAAAGGCTTTTAATTATCTACATGATCTTTGTTTTATAATATGTGATAAACCCATAGTTTTAAGCAATGCTTTTAGAATAATGATGATGATCATTCTAATGAGATCTAAATTATTAGAAAGCTTAAAACTAAAATAGTTCCCAATCGTTGGATTACTAAATTGGGGATTAGTAAATCCGGATAGATTGGTACATCGTTAACTTGCTCATTGGATGAGGATGATTGATCTCATGATCATTTGTGTGGAGACACTAAAGCAAGTATGTAGGTGCTTATTAGAGAATAAGTTCACCGAACGCATTGGCTCGCTAAGGAATACCTAATGGAGTTTTATTTGCTTGTCAATAGGAATTCTCAGTAGTGATAGTAGTACAAGTGATCCTTGGACTTGAGATCATCATAGTATCTTGTGTATGATGAGTTATACTTTGACTTATTCCTTAAGACCCTTAGGGTATATCAAAGGGTATGCTTGGGTATAATAAGTTGTACATGGAGATAATGTATGATCAATAAAGAATCTACCACTTCTAATAAAGAGAAATGTCCTATGTGATTCGATAAATGACAACCCAAGAGTCCTTGGCCAAGGCGAATGAAATTAGAAAGGAGTTTCTAATTTGCATTATTTGAGTTGTGCATTTAAGAGTCGAAAATACATATAATTAAATAAAATAAGACTTGACAAAGAATTCCATGTCTTATATTTAATTGGGACATTGTATGGTGGAAGGATTGAATTGTACGGTAACTATTTACTCAAAGGTTCTTTAATGATTAATGTTGAAATCTATATTATCTGGAAAGTCGTTGATCGCTAGGGGAGGCTTATCCCTATTTGTAGAATAAATATTATTTATTTAAATAAATTAATTGTTTAATTTATTTATTTAAATAAGATTAGAATTGTTCTAATTGATTTATTCACAACCTAGTTTAATATGGAGAACCTAAAGGGTCACACCATAAAAGGAAGAATAATTATTTAAGAAGTTAATGGCATAATCGTAATAATATATTATGTATATTTAATTTAATCTATGGTGATAGAATAAATTAAATAGCTTAATATTATTATTTAATATTTTAGAAATATTAAATATAAATTAATAAGAGGAGTCTTATTAATATTATTACAATTATTATTATTTTAATTTCTAAAAGAGTTTAGGAATTAATTTAATATAAGTACTCTCAAATATTCCTAATTGGATTAGGAAGAAAATTAGTTAAAGGAGTTTAATTAATTATCCCTAATAAGATTAGGGAGATTAATTAATTAAAAGAATTTAATTAATTAAATAAAACTCAATTTCTTAATTGTTAAGATGGGTTGCCCACATCTATAAATAAGAGGAGTCTTATTATGGGTGGATGGGGTAGTTGATTTTTTCAACATACGACATAATTCCAATTGTTGGGAGAGTACACCTTTTTCTATAGAGATAGAAAACTAGGGTTTGAGCCAAATACCCATCTTCTTGAATTTTCTTCTTCCTTGGTGGATCACCTCTAGAGGCCAAACATTTGGGTGGCTAACGTTGATCAAAGGAAGGAACCAAACCCGGTGGATTCAAGTTGAACGCGAAAAGGATTGGAGGTGAACTTGTACCTGAGGAAGCTCGATCTTCAAGGGTATGATTTTATTCTTTATCTTTTCGTTAAATTAATAATTGCGCATAAAGGATGATCCGGGTATATGGTTTGTAAATTTTTAAACTCTGATTTTTACACGCTTCCGCTAATTTTGCAATTTGATTGCGTTGATGAATATTACAAACCTAACACTTTGTTGTCCTGGTTATTTGTGCACGCATTATTTCAGTCTTGTATTCTTTGCATTTTTATTTCCCAAAAACCTAAGCCTGAGAAAACAGAGAAAGAGCTTCAAAGAATTGAAGAAGGAATTGGAGGATTAAGGAGTTTTCTTCCACTCTCTAACAATATAACAGAGAAATTAAGGGGTAATTTCTTAACCTATACTTTTAATTTACGTACTTAGAAACTTTACGTGAAAATTGGCCTTTAACTCTCGGTAATTGAATTTTCTTGGCCAATTTGTTAAAAAATTGATTATATATGTTTATTAACATGCATAATCCAATTCTATATGATTTGTATGTGATTTAGTGCAATCAAAACCCATGAAATCTGTTCAAACATGAAAGAACTTGGGTTTTGATGATAAATATACAAAATATGTGATTTTTGTGTTAAAATTAGGGTTTAGGTTGATGAATTAATTTGAGAAGTTGTTATATATGTTGACATGTATATATAATTTGTTATATATGAATTAAAAATGATTTTCAGAAGTTAAATTTGTATGAAATAGGTTTTCAAGTAAAGATTTGGGTTTTGTTATAAAAAGTACTAAAAGGTTGATTTTAGAACAAAACTAGTGTTCAATTCTTATTGTAATATGTAAATTGATTTCAGAATATGTTACTATGTTGAATTACGAAAAGAATGCAACTAAAATGGTGTAATTTGGTTAAGAAACAAAGTTTTGGTGATTGAATTCGCTAAATATTGTAACGAATATTTAGAGAAGTTCTCATTCGATGCTGAAAGTTGACTTGAAAGAAAGGACTATTATGACCTCAAATCATTGTAAGGAGGGAATGATGTAACAATCCAGATTTTTAATTATAATATTTAAATATTTATTGAATTATATAAATATATAATGGAGGTGTTTATCGCTTAATAAATATTTGTTTAATTGATTCGATTTAATTTGGTTAATTATTTGTTTAATAAATAATTAATGAGTAAGAAAATTCAGGATAAGAGATAATATTCTAGTTTAATTTAATAATTAAATTAGAGAGTTTATATTGATTAAATGAATGATTATATTGATATTTCACTTTTGATGGGTAATTATGTGTATTGAGTTTTGTGATTTAATGATTTAATTGATAAATTGTTATTAGAATTAATTAATTAAGTATGAAAACTTAATTAATTAGAAGTGTGACAAATAACTATATTATAAGTAGTTATTAAAATAAATTAAAGTAGTTTTGATTTAGTTTGTAAAACAAGGCTTGAATATATTAAGTCTTTAATTTTAAAGAGTTTTGCCAAACGGAGCCTTATGGCTTTTGGATTTTTAAATTTGATTTATTAATAATATAAATTAAATAAATAAAATATAAATAATATATATATATTGGTAACCGATAACTTATTAGCAGTAGTTAATATAGTCGTTAGTTTCTAAGCATTTGAAAAGTGAGCGTTGGTTTTACTTTTTACGTATAGTGTATTTTGGGTTAAGCCTAAGAAAGGAAAAAGAGAAGAAAAGAAAAGGGTTTTCAAAGAAGAAAAGAGTTCTTAGAAAATTGAGAGAGTTTGAGAGAGAAAAGGCTGGGATTCCATTTCAAGCAATTTTCAGTAAAGTGAAAGAATTTCTTAAACAACAAAAGGTATGTTTTAAAACCTTCATATATATGTTTTACGTTCTCTGTGTTTGTGTTCTTGAAGTTCACCCACCGTGTATAAAGTTTTTACAAAATTTCTATAAATTTAGTTATATAACTGAACTATGATGATTATGTGGGTTCATGATGTTAGAACAATTGTTTAAACAAGTATGTTAATTGGGTTTAAAAGAAAGAGAAATGGTTTTTTTACAGTGATTACATGTACTTGAACATGTTTTGGAGTATAACGAAATTAGTATGTGATTGTATGCTAATTGTGAAATTGAACCTTATGTATGATTAATTGGGTAAGAACTTAATGAGAACGTAGTTCAAAGGATTGAATTCGATGGATAATTATGGTTTACAGTGTTAAACCTTGTTAAACAACGTCAACAATAGAGTTTTGTTTAAAAATAGTGTTTCAAGGATTTAACTTCTCTTAAATTATTATTTAAGTTGTGCTAAATTTGTATATGTATGCTTGGTAACGTGTATGTGTAAATTTGTAAGTAATAAGCATGTTAATTTAGATGTTAGCAGTGTTAAATAGACAGAAATTAGTTGTTCTATTCTCCAATGGTTGGGTTCTGCAAGTTTCGCGCTCCAACTACAAAAATGGAGCCGCTGCGCCCGTAAATTCACCAGAAGCCTGAAATTGCAATTTCACGCCATTTTCTTGCCATGCCTTGTTAGCTAGCTTAGTCCTTGCGCCCCAGCACCGAAATTGTAGTATGAGTCGGACAATTTTGACCTCCTGTAGTAAAACGGCCATAACGGTTCCATACAAACTCTGATTGAGTGATTCAAGATGATCCGGAACGAGGATGAATAGACCTACAACTTTTGTTCTTTAAGTTTTTAAATTTGAGGTCGGGATCAGGGGTCAAAATGGTCATTTGTGGGACTGATATGTATTAGAAGGCAATCGGAGGGCGTCGGGCATGCACATATGCTAGTATAGTGCTTCTGACGATAAAAGATGTTATTCTAAGTTATAAAACATGAATATTAGTAAATATAATGATGTTTAACATTAATAAATGATGTATTAGATAAGTTGTATAATCATACTAAGCACACACAAGAGAGACGAATCGGGCGTGTGACGAATGAACGTCGAAACACCGTACTAAGTGTTAATAAACTTAAAAAGTGTTTTCATTCAATTGAAATGAATATTATAAGATATAGAATGGATTTAATATAAAACCAATAAGTAGTCCTAGTAAGACTTAAGCACTTGAATGAACTACGAATATGAAATACAGTGAGATATAAGTTGAAAGTTAACACAATTAAGTTGAAAATTGTGAATTTATGATAGGAAGGGTTATGAGACATAGAGTTAAGTTTACATTATAACTACTATGCGTTGCTATGTGACTAATAATTAATGTGAATGATTATATAATTGTGTAGGGCACGTGAAGTGCAGATATCTGTAAGCTGTTAAACTGTTATTGGTAAACAATGATCAAGGTAAGTCTTTCGGTTCCTATTTTCTACGTGGACTTGATGAACTGTTTTAAATTGTATGATATGTTATAAATGTTGAAATCAAGAAATGTTAAAGTCAATTTATGACTGCATTGTTTTGGTTAAATAAGGAGGATTGAGTAAGGAACTCAATCTTTATATTTGCTATGTGAATTAAAAGCATGTATGCCATGTTACTTTAATTATTATGATATGTATGTTTAGCATATTATTATGTGGTATGTGATGCATGAAAAGCTCATTAGATTTTGTCAAATCAATTTGAGCTCAACCTTGCAAATAACTATTTTTGCAGGTTAAAGATTTAAGGTAAGGATATGTGCTACGTGAATTATAGAGATCCATATTCACGAAGATTACTTATGTTTTATGGGAAATGTATTTAATATTTTGAATATAACATGTTGTTGAATTGTAAGTTGAGTTATCCGGTGTATATGGATATCTATTGATGATGTAAGACCTTGTATAGTCATTTTGTTGTAACGATTCATGATATAAATTTGAATCGAAGAGATGTAATGTAAAGGTTGCGATCTAGGGAAATAAAGAAGGAAATGTATAAAAGTTTTAAATATTCCGCGTTTTTAGTGATTTTAATATCGAATATTGATGTAAAGATAGATTAAAGTTGTATTATTAACGACCGAGAAGGAGAATATTATTGTATGAATTTTGGGGTCGTTACAGTTGGTATCAAAGCTGTAGGTTATAAACCTTAGGTAGGAGTACCTTAGGCTATAACCTTAGAGAAGAGAGGTGAAGATAATGAACGAATAAGCTCAAATAGAGTTTGAACAATAAGAAGTAATTTAAGAAATTTATAAAGAAGGGATTTAAAACATGCGAAAGAGGATTCAAAGAAGAATCTCGCAGAGTTATAAGGAATATGAATGTGGGGTTACCCAACTCCAATAATAAGGATGTAAGGTGATAATAAATAGACAATGTCTATAAAAAGAGAATGATAAAGAAGTTAAGAATAGAGAGTTATATCTAAGTGTGGTGCAATTGTACTCTTTAGTAGTTGATGTATGGTATCTGGGCTAAACGATTCTTTCATAGAGCGGGGGTATATACGAACTAGTAACTCGAAACCTAATTTGTTGGTTGTTTGTGGGAAACCACTCAGCGTACCATATTGAAACTGTTATAGACTCGTTGTGTACCAAGTATAAAAATGGATACGTATGATGAAAATGTGGAACCCGAATGAAATATTGAGCAATGTAAATGAAGTTAGAAATTCTTAAAGGAAGAATTGTTATATAAACAAGATGATTCAAAGAAGAATCTTGAAGAGATATTTAGATAAGAAATGAGGAGTTACCTAACTCCAATAGCTAAGATAACAAATAATGAATCGTAAATGAAAAAAAAAAAGAAGAGGAAAGAATGAGGATCGTAAAACAAAACGATCACGAGTTAAGAAAAGAGTTTTAATGAAGATGATTATAGAATAAGATCACGACGTGATCTATTTAAGTTATAAAAGGAAGATGGTTTGTAATGTTTGAATGATTATAGCTTGATGCTACGAAGATAATGTACTATGATATAGTACGAGATAAACTCGCGAGGAGTTACAGATAATGTGATACGAGAAATTCGTATCGAGAAAAGAGCAACTTATAAGCAAGAAAGAGCTAGGTGGGATTTCAATTGAGGACTCATGTGATGGCTGAGTTGTACAAACCTTTGTATGGGCGAGGGTTTTGTGCTTGCGCTCAGTTTATCGCATTGATAATCATTGAAATGTCGGTGTCGCGCTATCAATGTATATGTGGCGAAAAGGAGATTCTTTTCTCATGTGTATATTTGATTGTTAGAAACTATTAAGATTAGTCAGATATTATTAGGATTTGGTGAATTTCTTAAAACTAATGCATATGGTAAGTTCGTGTGGTATGTTTTGAACCCCTCAGCGAATGGACACCTATTGTCTGACTAGGATATGTTCTTAAACTCATATTATTGTGGCAAGTTTCTGAACTTCCAATGTGCGGTAAGTTTGATGAACTAGGGTATAATTAAGTGTGAATGGAATATTAAGGATGATAGGAATAGATATACCTATTAAGTAATGGATCATTATAGAAAGTGGAGTTGATGGTGGAAGCATATGTATTCTAAATCTACTAGCTATGCTAGACTTTCGAAATTTATTGACATCGTGCTGATGTTTACACTTCTATTTTCTTGAAAAACATTTGATCAACATATAGAACCAATGAGTTTTAACAACAATACCGTTATTCGTATGTCTATGCTAATTGCTTTGGCTAGACAAAAATGATTTGGAATATATCAAAATGTATTTTATATATCATTAATGTATCATGGAACCTCAAAAGAGAGATGATAAAAATGATGGAGTCATCAATGCAAGATTACTTAGTGTTGGATGTGATCTAAGGATCGTCACCCCACTATAGTATGATGTAGTATGATAAAATCACCAAATGATTGGAATCCTCAACGAATTATAAATACAATGCGGTATCATGACGTCATAAAAAGATTTTTGAGATTTTTTTAGATATGAGAATACATATGTATGTGTATGTATATGTATGTATGTTTGTATATTGATGTCCGAATTGTTGTAGAGGTGTATGCTATTTGATTCAGCTAGACAAATATTGAAAAATGTTCATGAAATTCAAGAGTTTCTTGAGAAGTTATGCCGAACCAAATTATTTTGGTGCGGATTCAGATGTTGAAAAGCTGAGATGAACAACCCTATTTATAGGGGTTACACTTAGTTTATACTTTGCGCTGAAATATTTGTGCATAATACATTGTACGAAGGATTGATCCCCCTAAGTACGTGGAGTCCTTATAGTCTTATGACTGTTAAAGTTAAAGTTGAAAGACTACTTATAACTGTGGACATGGTTCGTGGTCATTAGACCCTCAGTTGAATGCTTGCACTCTAAATTCTGAGATGAACAACTCTGTTATTAGAGGTTACGCTTAGTTCACACTTTGTGCTGAAATGTTTGTGCACAATACATTGTACGAAGGGCTTAACACCCTAAGTACGGAGGTCCATATAGTCTTATGACTGTTAAAGGTTCAAGGTGAGATATACTTGATAACCTGGGGACGTAGTTCAAGGTCTTGTGACCCCTCAACATGATTGGATAATCTTTTAAAATCTTGAGTTATTCATACTGCTTCCCAATTATTGAGCAATTGTGGAGGATTCATGTTATTCTGAAGTGAATATGGTAAGGATCATATTCCTTAGAAAGAAGTAAGTCGTAGAATGCGACACTGAATGATGAGTATGTTGAATAAGTGAGAAAAGAGATTTTGAAATGAGAAGTGGACGAGTTATCAAAGAAATTTGTAAAACTTTTAATAGAAAAGTTAATAATTGTAGAATGATCTTTGTGGAAAGAAAGTGGTTATAGAAACCAATGAATGAATAAAGTAGTGACGTAAAATCTACTTTGATAGATTGAATGAATAAATATAAATAGATAAAATTTCGAGGACGAAATTCTTAGAAAAAATGGTAAATGTAATATTCCGAGTGTTTATGATAGCGAGCCTTAAAAAAGGAAATGAATGGGTTAAGAATATAATACTCAAAATATAATTGAGTTCAAGTGAAAGTTGTGAAATAAAACCTAGAATTTGTTAAAGTAGTGGATGCAGTAGGAAATATAAAACCTATATTTAGATAAAATGATGAAAGATTACTCTGAGTTATTTGTTTAATTTGTGTCTTCGATTCTGAGGATAGAATCTTTGTAAATAGGGAAGATTTTAACGAATGAGTGCTTTGAGTTGTGATTTTGAGGACAGAATCATTGTAAGGAGGGAATGATGTAACAATCCAGATTTTTAATTATAATATTTAAATATTTATTGAATTATATAAATATTTAATGGAGGTGTTTATCGTTGAATAAATATTTGTTTAATTGATTCGATTTAATTTGGTTTATTATTTGTTTAATAAATAATTAATGAGTTAAGGAAATTCTGGATAAGAGATAATATTCTAATTTAATTTAATAATTAAATTAGAGAGTTTATATTGATTAAATGAATGATTATATTGATATTTCATTTTTGATGGGTAATTATTTGTATTGAGTTTTGTGATTTAATGATTTAATTAATTAAAATTATTATTAGAATTAATTAATTAAGTATGAAAACTTAATTAATTAGAAGTGTGACAAATAACTATATTATAAGTAGTTATTAAAATAAATTAAAGTAGTTTTGATTTAGTTTGTCAAATAAGGCTTAAATATATTAAGTCTTTAATTTTAAAGAGTTTTACAAACGGAGCCTTATGGCTTTTGGATTTTTAAATTTGATTTATTAATAATATAAATTAAATAAATAAAATATAAATATATATATATATATATAAATCATAACTTATTATTAGCAATAGTTAATATAGTCTTGGCTTTCTAGCGTTTGAAAAGTGAGCGTTGGTTTTAGTTTTTACGTTATATATTATTTTGGGTTAAGCTTCAAGAAAGGAAAAAAGAAAAAAAAAAAAGGGTTTTCAAAGAAGAAAAGGGTTCTCAGAAAATTGAGAGAGTTTGAGAGAGAAAATGCTGGGATTCCATTTCAAGCAATTTTTAGTGAAGTGAAAGAATTTCTTAAACAACAAAAGGTATTTTTAAAACCTTCATATATATGTTTTATGTTCTCTGTGTTTGTGTTCTTGAAGTTCACCCACCATGTATAAAGTTTTTACAAAATTTCTGTAAATTTAGTTATATAACTGAACTATGATGATTATGTGGGTTCATGATGTTAGAACAATTGTTTAAACAAGTATGTTAATTGGGTTTAAAAGAAAGAGAAATGGTTTTTTACAGTGATTACATGTACTTGAACATATTTTGGAGTATAACAAAATTAGTATGTGATTGTATGCTAATTGTGAAATTGAACCTTACGTATGATTAATTTGGTAAGAACTTAATGAGAACGTAGTTTAAAGGAATGAATTCGATGGATAATTGTGGTTTACAATGTTAAACCTTGTTAAACAACGTCAACAATAGAGTTTTGTTTAAAAATAGTGTTTCAAAGATTTAACTTCTCTTAAATTATTGTTTAAGTTGTGCTAAATTTATATATGTATGCTTAGTAACGTGTATGTGTAAATTTGTAATTAATAAGCATGTTAATTTAGATGTTAGCAGTGTTAAATAGACAAAAATTAGTTGTTCTATTCTCCGATGGTTGGGTTCTACAGAAGTTTGGTGCCTCAAATACTAAAAAATGGAGTCATGACCCGAAAATTCATGCATGCAATGCTGAAATTCGCGCCTCAACGCCAATTTTGCTCTAAGCATGCATTGGTTAGCTTAGTCCTCGTGTCTTGTGCCGTGGGAATTGTAGTATGAGTCGGACAGTTTTGACCTCCTGTAGTAAAACAGCCATAATAATTTAATATGAACTCTGATTGAGGTGATTCAAGATGATCCGGAACGAGGACGAATAGACCTACAACTTTAGTTTTTTAAGTTTTTAAATTTGAGGTCTTAAATTAGAGTCAAAATGGTCATCTTTAGGACTATTATTATGTTTTAGGGGCAATAATCGAGGCGGCGCGTCAGGCATGCACATATGCTAGTATAGTGCTTCTGACGATAAAAGATGTTATTCTAAGTTATAAAAAATGAATATTAGTAAATATAATGATGCTTAACATTAATAAATGATGTATTAGATAAGTTGTATAAGCATACTAAGCACACATAAGAGAGACGAATCCAAGGCGTGATTGAAATGAACGTTGAAACGCCGTACCAAGTGTTAATGAACTTAAAAAGTGTTTTCATTCAATTGAAATGAATATGATAAGATATGGAATGGACTTAATATAAAACTAATAAGTAGTCCTAGAAAGACTTAAGCACTTGAATGAACTGCGAATATGAAATACAGTAAGATATAAGTTGAAAGTTAACACAATTAAGTTGAACATTGTGTATTTATGATAGGAAGGGTTATGAGACGTAGAGTAAAGTTTACATTACAACTACTATGCGTTGCTATGTGACTAATAATTAATGTGAATGATTATATAATTGTGTAGGGCACGTGAAGTGCAGATAGCTGTTAAACTGTTATTGGTAAACAACGATCAAGGCAAGTCTTTCGGTTCCTATTTTCTACGTGGACTTGATGAACTGTTTTAAATTGTATGCTATGTTATACATGTTGAAATCATGAAATGTTAAAGTCAATTTATGACTGCATTGTTTTGGTTAAATAAGATGGATTGAGTAAGGAACTCAATCTTTATATTTTCTATGTGAATTAAAATCATGTATGCCATGTTACTTTAATTATTATGATATGTATGTTTAGCATATTATTATGTGGTATGTGATGCATAAAAACTGTTAGATTTAGTTGGGCTGTCGAGCTCAACCTTGTAAATAACTATTTTTGCAGGTTAAGGATTTAAGTAAGGATATGTGCTACGTGAATTATAGAGATCCATATTCACGAAGATTACTTATATTTTATGGGAAATGTATTTAATATTTTGAATATAGCATGTTGTTGAATTGTAAGTTGAGTTATCCGGTGTATATGGATATCTATTGATGATGTAAGACTTTGTATAGTCATTTTGTTGTAACGATTCATGATATAAATTTGAATCGAAGAGATGTAATGTAAAGGTTGCGATCTAGGGCAATAAAGAAGGAAATGTATAAAATTTTTAAATATTATGCGTTTTTAGTGATTTTAATATTGAATAATGATGTAAAGATAGATTAAAGTTGTATTATTAACGACCGAGAATGAGAATATTATTGTATGAATTTTGGGGTCGTTACAAAAATGTTGAAATATGAAGAAATTAGTAAAAACATGATTTTTATGCTTAAAAGTTGATTTTATATAATGTTTATATTAGTGGAATTATGAAATGCATGATTGGTGTTGATGTTAACAAAATACTAGCTTTTGGGTATATGAATTTCTGTAGAAATTGGGAAAATTGGAGTTTTGGTTCAGAATAAATGAAGTTGTTGTTGCTGTTTCTTGTGCCCAATACGTCGGTACAAAAAAGTTGAAACGGCCAATTGCGCCTATTAATATTTATGAGGTCGAAAGACTATTGTGACGCCCCCAAATTCGAGTACTTGAAACCCGTATTTGGTGCTCCACGATAACATTCATTCAACTACTAAATGTGTTAATTAAACAAAATTATTATTTCAAAGTTATCTACCTTCCCAGTCTCGAGGACCTTTAAGTCATACATTACATAATATTTAGTGTTTCATACTACCAACAGTTAATACAAATAACATTATATAACCTAATCCTTTAGCTTCCCCTTCCCTTTGTCCTTGCCGGAACCTTCAGGTCGTGCTAGTTTAACTGAAAACATTTAAATTTAAAGCAAGAATGAGCATTTGAGTGCCCAACAAGTAATAGCAATGAATAAACATTTAACTTTATTTTTAATTTTTGAAAAGGTTAAACAGAACTTCATCTGCAAACCGTCATGTCTTACAGACATGGAGGGTGATCAGCCCGTTATACCTTGTATTGATCAATACTACGTGTTTGAATGATAAGTTCGTTCATCTGGTCCGCCTTTGGCGTATAAAAGTTTTCTCGGTTCGAGATGTTCATAATTAATCTGGAATTCGAACTAAAACAGTTCAATTGAATAACAATAATGTTCTATCACGGTCTACAATATTTTTAATTCTATGTCTAGCTGAGTTAAATAACTTAGACAGTTTTTAAATAACATATATATACCTGAAAACTAGTAGGTATGTGTCAACATATGTTTAAATACAATCATTATCCAAGTGAGGACACTTGTATAATCTAACTTAACTACCTATAAACATGATATATATTGATCATACAGTACTACTGTGACGCCCCCAAAATAGGTATACATCACCCATTCTGAGTCGCCAAATACATGGTACAGAAACAAATATAACTTCAGTAATACAATTGTCATGCAAAATACGACAACACATATACTATGAGTTTGAATACAAATATTGTCTAATAGACAGTATACAAACTCAAAAGGAGTCCTCATTACAATTATTGATACACTATTTTACAAAATAGTGAGGACTACTAAAAAACAACTATCTTGAATCATCACTCAATACCCCTACTAGTTCTCGCTAAATTCTCTCCTCCCGAGAAGAACAATGGAACAAAAGGAAAAGGGTGAGCTCAACTAGCCCAAAGAAAGAATATTATGACTAAGATAATATACAACAATTTATCATTAGTCTTCAACAGGAAAAATCTGATAAAATATAATAGACAACAAGTTTTAGATCAACAATCGCAATGGAAACAACAATCCATTAGAAGAGTCAAGTAGAGAAAGAATTCTACTATCTTCTAAGATTTAAAAGTTCATCATTAATATTTTATCCTCAGAACATCAATAAATATACATCTTGAATCAAATATTCATCTTTGCACTACTGATGCAAAAAGATATTCATTTGTATCACCACTTGGTCATGTTTATCTCAACACTGCTCATCTTCGCACTACGGGCCAAAGATATTCATCAGTTAATCATTCATCTTTGCACTACAGGCCAAAGATATTCAGTAATATCATCATTTAGGACCGAGGATGATGAAAAATATCTTAAATAAAGATAAAGATCAAAACATGAATACAATCAAAGATATTAAGGATTCGTATTACAGTTTATCCAAGTTCATTAATACTCCATAATAACTAATTTGGAAGTAGAATTAAAAAATAAAGATCAAAACATGGATACAATCAAAGATATTAACCACAATAGACATCTTTGACAAAAATAAGAAAATTTTATTTTTCGGTGAATAGTGTCGTATATGTGAATAGTAACTGTGACAACCCGAATTTTATAAGTTATTAAAATAGGAATTTAATAATTAAAATTCTTATTATGAGACGTTTTGAGTTTGAGTATGTATATATACGTGTTATATATTTTGAAATATGTGTTCTGGACTGCAGCGGAAACAACAATCCATTAGAAGATTCAAGTAGAGAAAGAATTCTACTATCTTCTAAGATTTAAAAGTCCATCATCAATATTTTATCCTTGTAACATCAATCAATATACATCTTAAATCAAATATTCATCTTTGCACTACAGGCCAAAGATATTCATTTGTATCACCAGTTGGTCATGTTCATCTCAACACCTGTTCATCTTTGCTCTACGGGCCAAAGATATTCATTAGGTAATCATCCATCTTTGCACTACATGCCAAAGATATTCAATTATATCATCATTTAGGACTGAGGATGATGAAAAATATCTTAAAGAAAATGAATCCAGTGAGATAAAAGAACAAATATTAGGGATTCGTATTACAGTTTATCCAAGTTCAATAATACTCTATAATAACCAATTTTGAAGTAGAATTCAAAAATAAAGATCAAAATATGGATACAATCAATGATAGTAACCATAATAGACATTTTGGACAAAAAAAAAGAAAATTTCATTTTTCATGAATAGTACCGTATACGTGAATTGTAACCCCAACACAAAAAGTTTCAAATTTGATAAAAAGTTCAGACCAATATTTTGGCATAATGATATTGAAAGAAATAATATCATTTACGAAGAAAATAACATGCCTTACCTCAAAGTAATAGTATTTCTGATCGGAATATCGGATGTAAAGCCGAAGGAAACTTGCACTGAATAACAACTCTCAAAGTATCTAAATACTCAGAAAAATACGCTCGATAGTCTAGAGAAAAAGAAAACTTGTTTCTGGTGTGATTTTCAATTCTAACATAAGCGTCTATTTATAGGAAAATGCTAGAACGCCATAGGAGACTAAAATAATATTATTCTTTTCTTTTTCTCTATGCATCAACCAAAATGAATCAAGCATGCCATCTTGGACAAAACAAATAGCAGCCCATGTGTATTCAACACCAACCAAAAGTGGGTCCCACCAATAATTTAATAAAAATCATTTTATTTTCTGAAACTTCAGTAATTCATAGAAAATAACCCGTTTATCAGAAAAATACGAATTATATTCCCATTCCACACGAAATTGAATTATCTACAACTTTGTAGCTTTGAGTTTTTCCAAATTCCAAACATAAAATATCAGAAATCCACAAATGGATGATTTTTAATACCTCCATTCCGACAAAATACTGATAAAACACCTCAGCATTAATTCCTTCATTTATAACCACATAAATATATCCATCATTTATATCCAAATCAAATAAATATTTTCTTAACATATAAATCAATAATTAATTATTCACAAATAATATTACGTAATCACAATTATGACAAACCGTGTAGCTCCTGTGAAAGAGGGGCTTTCCGATAAGGATTTCTCCTTATTGGCGCGCAATTAGGTGACTAAACCTCTCCTTGATAGAACTTTCTAGACATTGCCAATAATGCTATCTAATAATATTATTCAAATAATATGAATTATTGATCCGATAATGGAAAATCATCACGAATGACAATTATTGAAACAACAATAATATAAAATATTAACACAACAATTATTGAACCAATAAAATAAAATATTGAACAGTAATTACTGTAACAATTATTGAGTAGTGCCTTCTTACGTAAGAATCAATAATTCAACAATACTATGCAATACCATGTGCTATCGTAAGCAACCACGCCAGACATCTATATTTTAACCACTGTATTCTAACAATGTTTAATTGTGAACGATTACGCCGTTATTTATAAAAACTCAAACTTTGTCGTTTTCTTCATCCGACAGTTATTCTGTTATGGGGCCCACAAATGGCTGCACCGTCGTATGAATATTCCCCGACAACAAGATTATTCCACGACCAAACGAATATTCCCCGACAAACTGAAGTTTATAACCACTTTTTTTTTTTGCAAAATTTGCATATTTCCCCCATAACCAAAGTATTATATCAAATTATCACCTTATTATTCACAATAATAAATAGAGGAAATTCGATTTTATTCATAATAAGTTGGGGTCTTACAACCTCCCCTCCTTATGAAATTTCATCCTCGAAATTGACGTACGTACCTGGTGTTTCGAAAAGGTGAGGATACCTCGCTTTCATTTCTGATTCCAACTCCCAGGTTATTTCTTCAATAGCATAGTTTCTCCACAACACCTCAACTTGTGGTATGACCTTGGTGCGTAGGACATGCTCTATCCTATCCAAGATCCTAACAGGTACCTCTTCGTACGTTAAATCTTCGGCTATCTCGTCTGGTTCTAACGCAATAATATGGTTCGGGTCTTTCACATATTTAAGAAGCATAGATATATGAAAAACATTATGAACACGAGACATACTTGGAGGTAATACGAGTCTATAGGCCACATTTCCTATTCGGTCAAGAATCTCAAATGGACCGACAAATCTTGGATTGAGCTTTCCTCTCTTCCCAAATCTTGTAACTCCCTTCCATGGTGCAACACGTAACAATACATGATCCCCAATATTAAATTCCACGTCTTTTCGATGAAGATCCGCATAACTCTTTTGTCGATCCTGTGCCATTTGTATACGTTGTCGAATCGTTTGGATCTTTTCTGTAGTCATGCATACCAATTCTAGTCCCAACAACGTTGCTTCTCCCACCTCATCCCAACATACTAGAGAGCGACACTTTCATCCATACAATGCTTCAAATGGAGCCATGCCTATACTTGCCCGATAACTGTTGTTGTAGGAGAATTCCACCAATGGTAGGTACTTATCCAAACTCCCTTTGAAATCTAGGACACAGAGTCTTAATAGATCTTCAAGAGTTTGAATAGTCCTCTCTGATTGCCCGTCCGTTTAAGGATGGTATCTGAATCGAATCGTAAATCAGCTCCATAGCTTTCTGCAACCTAACCCAAAATCGTGAAGTGAATCTTGGGTCACGATCCAAAAATATGGATACTGGCATGCCATGCAATCTCACATTCTCATTCACATTTATACTAGCAAGACGTTCAAGGGAATAAGTCTCCTGTATAGGCAAGAAATGGGCAGACTTGGTTAATCTATCAACAATGACCCAAATCACATATATGCCTTGAGATACCTTGGGAAGACCCGTAACGAAATCCATAGTAATGTGATCCCACTTCCATTTCAGAATCTCAAGTGGTTGCAATGGACCCTTTGGCACTTGATGTTCCGTCTTTACTCGTTGACAAGTTAAACACCTCGAGATAAACTCCGCGATCTCTCTTTTCATATTGCTCCACTAAAATGTATGTCGAAGATCATGGTACATTTTGGTACTCCCATGATGGATTGTAAACGGTGTGTTGTGTGCCTCCATCATGATTCTATGCTTCAAGTCAGAATTGTTAGGAACACAAAGTCTGGAGTTGACTCAAAGTATTCCTTCTTCATCAATTCTTTCTTCTGGAATAACACCTTTTTTCACTTTCTTCTTTATACGCATCAGCTCCATGTCCGTAGCTTAAGCAGCTTTAACTTTATCAATTAAAGTCGGTTCTACTCGTATGTTTGATATCATCACGTGGGTACTTGGAGCCTTTACCTCTATCTCCATCCTTTGCAAGTCATACAAAATATGCCTTTGTGTTAAAAACATTGCACTCGTACCCGCGTATGATCTTCTACTCAATGCGTCAGCTACCACGTTTGCTTTTCCAGGATGATATTGGATGGTATGGTCGTAATCTTTCAACAACTCGACCCAACGTCGTTGCCGTATGTTGAGTTCCTTTTGGGTGAAGAAATATTTGAGGCTTTTATGATCTGTATAGATCTCCACTTTCTCCCCATACAGGTAGTGTCTCCAGATCTTTAACGCAAAAACGACTGCTGCTAACTCCAAATCATAAGTAGTATAATTCCTCTCATATTCTTTGAGTTGTCGCAAGGCATAGGCTATAACTTTCCCATGTTGCATGAGAACACATCTTAACCCGTTGCCTGAAGCATCGATGTAGATAACAAATCCATCCGAACCAGATGGTATTGTCAGAACAGGTGCTGAAATGAGTCTCCCCTTGAGCTCTTGGAAACTCTTCTCACAATCCTCGCTCCAACCGAATTTTATTTCTTTACTTGTCAGTTGAGTTAACAGAGTAGCGATTCAAGAAAATCCTTCCACGAATCTCCTATAGTAACCAGATAAGCCCAGAAAGCTACGTACTTTGGTCACCGACTTCGGTTGCTCCCAACTTTGTATGGCTTCAATCTTCGCTGGGTCGACAGATACTCCATGTTTTGACACCACATGCCCAAGGAATGCTACTTCCTTAAGCCAGACCTCGCATTTCTTCAGCTTGGCATATAGCTTGTTATCGCAAAGTCTTTGAAGTACCAGCTTCAAATGGTGCTCATGATCTTCACGGCTTTTGGAATAGATGAGGATGTCATCAATAAAGACAACAACGAACTAATCTAAATATTCTTTAAACATACGGTTCATCATATCCATGAAAGCAGCAGGAGCATTAGTCAATCCAAAAGACATGACTAAGAATTCATAATGCCTGTACCAAGTTCTGAAGGCAATCTTTGGAATATCCTCAGTTTTAATCTTCACCGATGATATCCGAATCGAAGATCGATCTTTGAAAAGAATTGTGCTCCTTTTGCAATCGGTCAAACAGTCATCAATGCGAGGTAGCGATACCTATTCTTGATGGTGACATGGTTCAATTCTCGGTAGTCAATACAAAGTCGCATACTCCCGTCTTTCTTCTTTACGAATAAAATAGGAGTACCCCAAGGAGATGTACTAGGATGAATGAAACCGATGTCTAACAATTCCTGTAGTTTGACTTTTAACTCCTGAAGTTAAATAGGAGCACTTCGATATGGGGTTTTAGAAATGGGTTTTATACCCGGTTCAAGGTCAATAAAGAATTCAACATCACGTTCTGGGGGTAGACCGGGAAGTTTTTCAGGAAATACGTCAGGAAATTCACCAACAATAGGAATTTTATTCAAATCTGACGTGTTTTTGTTCAAGTCCGTGACATGGGCTAAGAAAGCTTGACATCCATTTTTCAATAAACGAATAGCTTTATGGCTTGATATGACAGTGATTGACTTTAATGGTTTAGTAGCTTGAATTCGCATAACAGGTTAGTTAGGAATATGAAAACTAACAACCTTACGAAAACAATCAATTTTGGCATGATGAATGGTTAACCAATCAATCCCTAAAATCACATCAAAAGCAAGTATCTTTAAAGAGATAAGATCTGTAGGTAATGTGATGATGACAACTTGGATTAAGCAAGATTTATAAACAGTGGACGTAACGAAAGTTTCTCCTAACGGAGTCTCCACTGATAAATCAAAGTCTAATTTCTCCAGAGTCAAGTTTAAATGTTGAGCACAAGTAGGGGAGATAAAAGAATGTGTAGAACTGGTATCTAGTAAGGTATAAACTTCGCAAGAGTTTATGATAAGCTTACCCGTGATCACCTCGTTCGGGTTCCTCGCGTTTTGGCCAGTCACGACAAACGCTCTTCCAGGAACCGCTGATTTTGACTTATCCGGGACAGCCTTTGGAGTCACCATCCCCATTGAACTTGGTTTTGCAACTAGACAATCTCTAGCTATATGACCTTCCTTTCCACAGTTATAACATACCTTGGATTGTTGTGGGAAGTTTGGGCTGATATGTCTTTCTTTCCCGCATTTGTAACAAACGACCTGTGCTCATTCTCCTCCCCTAGAAACAGTTGATGTTTGTGCTGACGTCTTCATGTTATCATTATTGTACCTTCCCTTTTTGAAATCTCCTCTCGACTCGCTCCTTCTATTATCATGGCCACGATTACCACCAGAATGGTTACCGCTTTTGTTCGAATGTTTTCCTTCCTGCTGGTTTTCATTGCTCGATGATCACGCCCACCCAGATGACCGGTTATGTTCCTTGGTTGAACATACTCATTATCTCGCTCTAATAATTGAGCCTCATTTACAACATCTCGAAATATAAAGAAAATTTATGAGAGATAAGATATTGCTGAATCTTGGGTTTTAGACCTCTTAGAAACATCCTTGTCATTCGTTCCTCATTCTCTACCAAATGAGGTGCAAACCTGGATAACTCAGCGAACTTCGCCTCATACTGGGACACCGTCATGTTATTTTGTTCGAGTCTGATAAACTCTACCTCCTTCATATGACGAATACTTTCAGGAAAGTACTTGTCATTGAATAGTTCCTGAAACATTTCCCAAGACATGTTGAGTGCGGGAGGCTGGGTACGCTTCACAGACTCCCACCAGTAATCTGCCTCACCGCGGAACATAAAGGTGGCGAATGGAACCTTCTGTTCCTCCGTACATCCCAAGACATTGAATATCTTGGTAATTTGCTTGACCCACTTTTCCGCCTTGATCGGATCTGACTTTCCAATAAATTATGGTGGTCGCAACTCCTTGAACTGCTTGGCTGTGACAAGCCGCGCATTGCTATCATTTCCACCCGTATTCTGTGTACAAGTCTCCCTCGTCTAGTTTTTGCATAAACTGTAAAAAGCTCCTAAACATCCCATCATTCATCATTGTTTAGGTAGTGTTGTTTACATGAGGAATATTTCCTTCCTGTTGTACGTTCCCCTGGGTGGTGATTAAAGGCGTCTCCACGGTCTCATTCATTTCATTGTTAATATTTCCAGCTGCCATTCTCAAATACAGCCACAAAACAAGGGTTAATTGACATGTCACATATTATCCCTATACTCTGACCGACCAAATAAATACCAAATAAACTTAGTCAAGTCATACTAGCGAAGGAATTCCCTGTCTCGCCCCTCTTAGTTCTTGTCTCACATCTCAGCCAGGGATCATATCCCTAAGCTTTGATACCAACTGTGTTGCCCCCAAAATAGGTATACATCACCCATTCTAAGTCGCCAAATACATGGTACAGAAATAAATACAACTTCAGTAATACAATTGTCGTGCAAAATACGACAACACATATACTGTGAGTTTGAATATAAATATTGTCTAATAGACAATATACAAACTCAAAAGGAGTCCTCATTATAATTATTGATACACTATTTTACAAAATAGTGAGGACTACTAAAATAACTATCTTGAATCATCACTCCATACCCCGGCTAGTTCTTGCTAAATTCTCTCATCTTGAGAAGAACAATGGAACAAAAAGGAAAAGGGTGAGCTCAACTAGCCCAGTAAAGAATATTATGACTAAGATAATATACAACAATTTATCATTAGTCTTCAACAGGGAAAAATCTGATAAAATATAATAGACAACAAGTTTTAGATCAACAACTCGCAATGAAAACAAAGAATCCATTAGAAGAGTCAAGTAGAGAAAGAATTCTACTATATTCTAAGATTTAAAAGTCCATCATCAATATTTTATCCCTGTAACATCAATCAATATTCATCTTGAATCAAATATTCATCTTTACACTACAGGCCAAAGATATTCATTTGTATCACCAGTTGGTCATGTTCATCTCAACACCTGTTCATCTTTGCACTACGGGCCAAAGATATTCCTTAGGTAATCATTAATCTTTGCACTAATGCCAAAGATATTCAATTATATCATCATTTAGGACTGAGGATGATGAAAAATATCTTAAAGAAAACGAATCCAGTGAGATAAAAGAACAAATATTAGGGATTCGTATTACAGTTTATCCAAGTTCAATAATACTCTATAATAACCAATTTTGAAGTAGAATTCAAAAATAAAGATCAAAACATGGATACAATCAAAGATAGTAACCATATTAAACATCTTGGACAAAAAGAAGAAAATTTCATTTTTTGGTGAATAGTACCGTATTCGTGAATAGTGCCGAATACGTGAATAGTGCCGTATACGTGAATAGTAACCCTGACACAAAGAGTTCTAAATTTGATAAAAAGTTCAGACTAATATTTCGGCATAATGATATTGAAAGAAATAATATCATTTACAAAGAAAATAACATCCCTTACCTCAAAATAACAATATTTCTGATCGGAATATCAGATGTAAAGCTGAAGAAAACTTGCACTGAATAGAAACTCTCAAAGTATCTAAATACTCAGAAAAATATGCTCGATAATCTAGAGAGAAAGAAAACTTGTTTCTGGTGTGATTTTCAATTCTAACCTAAGTGTCTATTTATAGGAAAATGCTAGAACGCCATAGGAGACTAAAATAATAAAATAATATTATTCTTTTCTTTTTCTCTACGCATCAACCTATTTTGAATCAAGCATGCCATCTTGGACAAAAAAATAACAGCCTATGTGTATTCAACTCCATCCAAAAGTGGGTCCCACCCATAATTTAATAAAAAATATTTTATTTTTCGAAACTTCAGTAATTCATAGAAAATAGCCCGTTTATCAGAAAAATACAAAAATACGAATTTTATGTTCATTCCACACGAAATTGAATTCTCTACAACTTTGTAGCTTTGAGTTTTTTCAAATTCCAAACAGAAAATATCTAAAATCTATAAACGGATGATTTTTAATACCTCCATTCCGACATAATACTGATAAAACACCTCATCATTAATTCTTTCATTTATAACCACATAAATATATCCATCATTTATATCCACATTAAATAAATATTTCCTTATCATATAAATCAATAATTAATTATTCACAAATAATATTACAGAATCACAATTATGACAACCAGGCCGTTCCCAGGAAAGAAGGGGTTTTCCGATAAGAATTTCTCCTTATTGGTACACAATTAGGTGACCAAACCTCTCCTTGATAGAACTTTATAGACATTGTCAATAATGTTATCTAATAATATTATTCAAATAATATGAATTATTGATCTGATAATGGGAAATACTGTGCAATAACAATTATTGAAACAACAATAATATATACGGCCTGCTATCGAGTTAAGTGGAATCCTTTCCTCCTCGTCCTCATCATCCTCATCCTCCTATGGTAACTCAACGGGATCCTCCTCGTCTGTCTCCACATCATCATCCTCATCTTCAACTATTGTGACTAACGGGGCTGACTCCCGTGGCAGTAGTTGTTCCCAAACTACCTGAATGTCGCGAGACTCCTCCTCTATAGGCACTTGAGGTCCCTCCTCCCTAGCTTGACTGGATTCTCCGACATTAGTCATCCTGACAATAAAGTTTTAAAGTTTTAATTATTAATCATTACTATTCGACACTCACGAGTACATAATTTAAAATCACATAAGCACATAAGTGTTTTATTACTTCTTTCCTAAAACTCGATAAGAGTTAACTCCACTATCTTTTCAAAGGTTACTTCCTAAGGCTTTCCCCCCACCTAAGGTTTATAACCTAAGCTTTGATACCAACCTGTGACACCCCCAAATCTTGGTACTTCATTTCCTCAAGATTTGGTGTTCACTTAATCAAAACATTCATTTCTAACTACCCAATTATAATAAAATTGAATAATCAAAACCTGCCCATACAGGATTAAACTTAAATAAAAATCTCCCAGGTTATCTAACCTTTAACAACAATCATTCAAATGCGAAAATTTAAATAAACTTCATTACAATCTTTAAACCAAAGTCTGAAAGTAAACTATCAAAACTATTACAAGTCTTCAATATTTATTCATCTTCCTTTTGCCCTTCATCGGTGCTAGGTACGCCACCCGCTTCAACTTTAGTCAAGAGAAATTTTACAGTAAAAGTGTGAGCAAACAAGGCTCACTTGAAATAACAATAAGTAAATCTTTAAACTTTTACATCAATTGCCAATATTAGGCTCAATAGAACTGAATAATATATTCTATTAACTTTCTGAAAATTATAACATTCACTAAGGGTCTAATGACCACGAATCATGTCCACAGCTTATAAGTAATTTTTCAACTTTAACTTTAACAATGAAGACTATAAGGACTCCAATGCATTTTGGGGATCAACCCTTCGTACAATGTATCGTGCACAACCATTTCAACACTAAGCGTAAACCTCTATTAAAAGAGTTGTTCATCTCAGTATTTAGAATACAAGTCCGCACCAAAGTAATTTTGGTTTGGATACATTACAAGGTAATTTAGAATTCAACGGTCATCAACTAAGGATTAGTTGATTACAAAAGAAATAACTGTATGTTATGGAATAATCATAACTGAATTGATATTTGTAAATTAACATCATGCTTTTGGAATAATCTAATAGCATAAGCATGGAATAATCATAACATTCAAGGTTATTGAGGATTGGGTACTAAACATGCATCATGAATAGTAAATTGAACGACAAAGTTGCTCATCACTAGAATACAGTGACTCGCATGCTAACTAACGAGTTACATATTAAAGAAGCATGTTCAATAATAAAATGTAAGATGTAGAATACTTGCATCCTCATGAACCAATAGATACAAGAGCTTTATCAATAATAAACAATCTAACTCCACGAAAGTGTAGAGTTAGCAACTTGTATAATTGAAATGGAATTAAAAGCAATAATGTGCTCAACGAAATTAAACTTGTACAATGAAGTTTTTAGAGTTAGAAAACTTGCCTTTAGCACAAGCTAAACCTTACAACTTGAATCAATACCCTATACATATGTCATCATGACATAATTAGTTATTACCAACATTTTATATCTATATCAACAAAATATATACATCATGTAGGTTAAATTACTAATTCACATAATCAAACTACGTTAATACTAATTAACTCTTGATAACATGCTCATTCATAGTTTAATACTACTGAAATCATCATTTAACATTCATATTATTAACACATAACATTTATTTTCAAGTTTTGTATACATAAATAAAATTGTCGTAACATTCTCATTAACTCATTGGCCATTTACAATTTACACATGGTCGCTACGCAAGGCATGGTGATGGATCACGCAAGGCAGGTGATTATATTTCAAAGTTGCCACACATGACGTTATATGAATCATTGTATTTCACTATCGTGATCATTGGGCAGCGCCAGCGGCGCTAAACTCCAAAGATCGATCGACAACTTCTTGCAACAAAGACAAGAAAAAGCCAATTTGGTCTAAAAGCTCGAATCTAATAGACTGATTAACATGTAATACACATATAGACTTCATATAAATATATTGTGAAGACTTCTAACATGTTTATACTCATAAAATAACACAAACATCAAAGTTACAACACCCAATTTCAACGTTTTTGGCAAAAACTCCATTGTTGACATATTTTATGAAAATCAACACTGTAATTTTGTTTTTCATTCAAAACAAAAATTTCAAAAAATCATAGTTATGGTTATACATACTCTATCAATTTCCAAAATCAATTTATCAATTTAACAACTAACAAAACCTTAATTTCTATTTTGAACTAAGCCATGTTCATATATATATTTTCATGTAAACACTGTAATATATTTTCTTCACAATTTGCATACATACATGACTAAATTTCTCTATAATCACATACAAATTCATGAAACAACCTTTTACAAACAATTATTATACTAAACTATATACATATCAACAATTCCTCTTTTACAAATATTTTACATAGACTTTTTGGGAAGAGAAAAACTAAACTTTTAAAGAAAGATATTGAGCTCCTACCTTTGATTAAGAAGATGATATCCTAGAGTTAGATTATCCTTTTGATTATCAAGCTTCTTCTTCTTCAATCTCTAGCCTTTCTTCCTCTCTTCTCTTCTTCTTCCTCTGAGTTTTTTTCTTTTCTTCTCTCTAACCTCTCTCCTCTATTCTTACGTCTTATGTTATAACGTATAAGATATAATATATATTTATTATATGATATAAATATAAAACTTATAACTGATATCAGTTATTTGAGTTTTGAAAATCAAAAGCCATAAGGCTTGTTTGGTTAACCACTAAAAATATAACCAATTAATCCTTATGCCTTGTTTGGTAAAACACAATTATATAAAAGACTTAATAGGCATTAGGCCTTGTTTGGCAAAACTGAATTAAACTCCCTTAATTTATTTTAATAACTCCTTTATAGCAAGGTTATTTGTCACACTTCTATTAAATTAAATAATCAATTTAATTAATTCAAATACTAATCTATTAAATTACTTTCACACATAAACCATTATGTTATAATTATAATTTCCTTTATAATTATAATTTTATTCAATCAACTATAAGCTCTCTAGCTTACTTATTAAATTAAATTGGTATATAATCTCATAACAATTAATTTTCTTAGCTCCTTAATTATTTATTCAACAAATAATTAACTAAACCACATCAACTCAAATTGAACAATTATTTATTCAACAATAAACATATCCATTAAATACTTATATAATTCAATAAATATTTAATATTACACTTTAAAATTCTAGAATGTTACAAATATAAAATATCAACTCAGCAATTATTGAACCAATAAAATAAAATATTGAACAGTAATTACTGTAACAATTATTGAGTAGTGCCTTCTTACATAAGAATAAATAATTCAACAATATTGTGCAATACCGTGTGTTACTAAGCAACCACGTGTATTAATGTATTTTAACCACCAGGTATTCCAACAGTGTAAACGGTAATGATTACGCCGTTATTTATAAAAACTCAAACTTTGTCGTTTTCTTCATCCGACTATTATTTCGTTATGGGGCCCACAAATAGCTGCGCCGTCGTACGAATATTCCCCGACAACAAGAATATTCCACGACCAAACGAATATTCCCCGACAACAATGAATATTTTATAACCACTTGCTTATTTTACAGAATTTGCACATTTCCCCCATAACCAAAGTATTATATTAAATTATCACCTTATTATTCACAATAATAAATAGAGGAAATTCGATTTTATTCATAATAAGTTGGGGTCTTACAACTACTGTACGGGTAAACGAATAGAGTTCGATCACTGGCATGAATACTAATGTTGAAATACATGATCAATAATAGTAGAGTTTAAAAACTTATATAACATGAGTATAATTCGATAACTTACTTACACAGGATTATTGCATAAGTAGATACAAAGAGTAAAGATACTTGCCTGATCTGCTGCTTACACAATTTAGTTTTATCTTTTATACTGAAACCTATTATTCATAAGATTATTCTTTTGATCAGAATAAGATATCATAGCACATAACACTGCTATTTGCAGTCATTATATAGCTTAAACACATTGTCACATAGTTATAACAATCATTCTAACATAAATAATGACTTATCAGGTTAATCTATATAAGTCTGGGTTAACTTCGGATTCATTTCGGTGTACCGACGACTTTATCGGATAATAAACATGTTTATATTTACTTCAACTCTATTTGGCAACTTCAATATTATTAAATATTAATCATATTATTTTTCAAGGTATTATAATAATTTTTAAATAATTATTATAATTTATCATGATTTGTCAAACACCGGAATCATTTTTAATTGATTTAAATACGAATAATTCTCCATTATCATTAATATTAAAATATTAATGAAATACTTAACAAAATATCAAAGTTATATATAATAACTCAAAATATTTTTAAAATACTAATTTTCCTTTTAAATGATTTTTAAAACATTAAAATCCTTTTTAAATAATTACCATTAATATTTAAATATTAATGTATTACTCATTAAAATATAAAATTCATTTATTATAACTTCAAATAATTTTAAATCATTTATATCATTTTTAAATGATTTTTAAATCATTAAAATCATTTTTAAACTATTTAATTAATATAATTATTAAATAAATATATTATCATTAATATTAAATTATTAATGAAAATTACCTCAAAATATTAAAAGTCATGATTTATAACTTAAAAATATTTTAAAACACCTTATTATCATTTAAAATAATTTTTATTATATAAAAATCATTTTAAACCAATTTATTTAATATATTTATTAAATAAATTTAATATCATTAGTAATCAAATAAATAATAATATTAATGAAAAATATGTCAATTTATCAAAAGTTAATTTTTATAACTTCAAATAATTTTTAAAACTAATTTTGTAATTTTTAGAAATTTATTTCTATTTTTAATAAATTTTTCGGAAATTAGAAAACTAAAATAATTAAATCAGTCACTAAAGGATTTAGCGACAGTTTCTGTCGCGGTTGGTGTTCTTGAGGCTCAAGAACACTGACAATCAGTTGTTAAGGTGCTTACTTTGACCGTCCTTAATTCAGTCTAAACATGTTCTGGACAATCTTAAGTATTGATCATGCAGTGTTTATGTAATACTACATGAATCAAGCATCATATAAGTCATACAATCAAATAGCATCAAGATCTGGCCCTTCAAATTCGTTGTCAGGGCTTTCTGGGTTACCCAGAAATCCAGTCAGCTTCGAGGGTCCATTTTGAGGCTTAAAAATCTTAACGTTCTGGTTGATGTTATGGTGTTTTAAGGGTTCAGGTTTGTAGTCAACATGTCAAGGGACATATATCAATCATCAGATCAGTCAAACTACATCACATTCGAAAGATATCATATGGTCAAACCTTGTCAGAAAGAATGTTCTTGAGTTTTTTGGGTTTCCCAGAAAACCAAGTTCATGTTCGAGTAGGCTAGTTTGACCATCAATCATTTTCATTCTGTTAGTTATCTAAGTGATATAAAAGCATGAATATGTAGTACACATACAAGAGTATAGCCTTAATACAATAACACAAGCAAATAAGCAAACAGATGCAAGATTTGGGCCCATGAACTTGTTGTCAGACACTGATGAACAAGTTCTGGGTTACCCAGAATTTAGAAAGTCATGGTCGACTAGGCTACTTTGACCATCCACTACTTATAATCTGTTGATCTAGAGTCTATCTAACATGCTACATACTAGATACAATAACATCTCCAAATCTTCTAACGTGCGACATATTAGCCTTCGAAAATCATGTCAGACCCTGGTATTGAGTTTCTGGGTTACCTAGAAACTATTGGTCATGCTCGGTCTACATGATCTAAGCATGATTTCAAGTCCAGATCAAAGTCCTTATAGCAAACTACAAGTCTAAAACATAAAACACACAAAATCATTAACAGAGAAGAATCTACAGCCTCTGACTTTTGCTTGTCAGACAAAATTTAGGGTTCATGGCAGTTTTGAAAAACTTTAATTTTAAGGCACTTTGAGGCTATAGACCTAGGATGTAACATCATAGATCATCAAATAACATCCTCTAGCATACATCTAAACACTTAAACACAAAATTTATTCTAACATGTAAGATCAAATAGGGCTAGGGTTTTATACTTCTCTCTTGAAGATGCTTTGATCTTGCCCTCTTCAACTGATCTTGGTGTTCTAGAGGGTTGTTTAAGGACTGAAATACTTAGAGAATTCGTGGGTTTGGTTGAGAGAAGAATTGGTTGGTGAAACATAGCAAATGAGCTTTTTCTTTTGATTTTTTCTCTCTTTAAAATCTATATACTTTGATGCATTGAACCTAATCTTGCAAGGTGTCAAATGAGATAAGATTTGGCTAAGATTTTTAATCACATGGGATATCTAACATGGCGAGTCATGCAATTCTAGAATTGTAAGACCCAACTTATTATAAATAAAATTAAATTTTCTCTATTTATTATCTTGAAATAATATGGAGTTAATTTGATATAATACTTTGGTTATGGGTGAAATGTGCAAATTTTGCAAAATAAGCAAGTGGTTATAAAATAGTCATTGTGTCGGGGAATATTCGTTTGGTCGTTAAATATTCTTTCTGTCGGGGAATATTCGTACGATGACGCAGCCATTTGTGGGCCCCATAACGGATAACTATCGGATGAAGAAAACGACAAAGTTTGAGTTTTATAAATAACGGCGTAATTGTTACCGTTAACACTGTTGGAATACCTTGTAGTTAACATATAATGTATACGCGTGGTTGCACAAGAAGACACCTGCGGTTGTTACAAAGATTGATGAATTATTGATCCTTACGTAAGAAGGCACTACTCAATAATTGTTATAGTAGTTAATGTTCAATATTTTATTTTATTGATTCAATAATTGTTGCGTTGATATTTTATAGTATTGTTGTTTCAATAATTGTCACTGCACAATATTTCCCATTATCAGATCAATAATTCATATTAATTGAATAATAATATTAGATAAAGATTATTGGCAATGTCTAGAAAGTTCATCAAGGAGAGGTTTGGTCACCAAATCAAGGCGCCCATGAAGGAGAAATCCTTATTAGAAAGCCCCCTCTTTCTTGGGAACGGCCTGGTTGTCATAAATGTGATTCTGTAATATTATTTGTGAATAATTAAATATTGATTCATATGATAAGGAAATATTTATTTTATGTGAATATAAATGTTGGATATATTTATTGTGGTTAAAAATGAAGGAGTTAATGTTGAGGTGTTTTATCAGTATTTTTGTCGGAATGGAGGTATTAAAAATTAAACCAGTGTTTTTGAGATATATTGCGTGAGTTATAATTTTTAATCCGACCGTTGGATTGTTATGATTTTTGGATATGTTATACATATATAAGTTGAGTATATGTCCACAAATTTTGAGCTGTTAATAATTAACGTATGATTTGTTATGAATTTTAAGAGGTGACTGGTTCATAAATTGTTGAAGTTTCGGAATTTATCTTTTTAGTGGAAAATTCTAGAATTGGTGGGTCCCACTTTTGGTTGGTGAGAAATGTGCTGGAATTTTTATTCAAATGTGGTGGGTGGGAATAGTAGCGAGTAAAAGCCATCAAAGTCACAGTCAAGTCCGGCTTTCTTGCTAACATTTTCCTATAAATAGAGGGCTCAGTTAGAATTAAAAATCACACCAGAAACAAGTTTTCTTTCTTTCTCTCTCTATATCATCGAGCGTTTTTTTGTGAGTATTTTGATACTTTGAGTGTAGCTATACGGTGCAAGTTCCTTCAAAGACTATATCCAAATTCCAAATAAGTACTATCTTTTTGAGGTAAGGATGTTCTTTCTTCTTGAATGATATTATTTTCTTCAATATCATTATCTTAAAATATTGGTTTGAACTTTTATCAAATTTGGAACTTTTTGTGTCTGGGGTTACTATTCACGATATCGACACTATTTACCTACCTATATTACACTATTCACGAATACGACACTATTCACCAAAAAATGAAATTTTCTTCTTTTTGTCCAAGATGTCTATTATGGTTACTATCTTTGATTGTATCCATGTTTTGATCTTTATTTTTGAATTCTACTTCAAAATTGGTTATTATAGAGTATTATTAAACTTGGATAAAACTGTAATACGAATCCTTAATATTTGTTCTTTTATCTCACTGGATTCATTTTCTTTAAGATATTTTTCATCATCCTCAGTCCTAAATTATGATATTACTGAATATCTTTGGACTGTAGTGCAAAGATGAATGATTACCTAATGAATATCTTTGGCCCGCAGTGCAAAGATGAACAGGTGTTGAGATGAACATGACCAAACCGGGTGATATAAATGAATATCTTTGGCACAGAGTGCAAAGATGAATATTTGATTAAAGATGTATATTGATTGTTGTTACAGGGATAAAATATTGATGATGAACTTTTAAATCTTAGAAGATAGTGGAATTCTTTCTCTACTTGACTCTTCTAATGGATTGTTGTTTCCACTGTAGTTGTTGATCTAAAACTTGTTGTCTATTATATTTTATCAGATTTTTCCTTGTTGAAGACTAATGATAAATTGTTGTATATTATCTTAGTCATAATATTCTTTACTGGGCTAGTGGAGCTCACCATTTTCCTTTTTGTTCCATTTTTCTCAGGAGGTGAGAACATAACAGGATCTAGTCGGGGTATGGAGTGATGGTTCTAGAAAGATGTTTTAGCAGTCCTCACTATTTCTAAAAAATAGTGTTTGAATAATTGTAATGAGGACTTATTTGAGTGTGGATATTGTCTAGAAGATAATATTTGTATGTAAACTCACAGTATGTGTTGTCGTATTTTGCATGACAATTATATTATTGAAGTTATAGTTTGTTTTCTATACCATGTATTTGGCGACTCAGAATGGGTGTTGTATACCTATTTTGGGGGCGTCTCAGTTGGTATCAAAGCTTAAGGATATGGTCTCTGGCGAAGATCGGAGAATAGAACTAGGCGGGGAGAGATGTGTAAATCATTCGCTAGTGTGTCATAACTAAGCTTATTTGTTGGTCGGTCATAATATTTGGATATTATGTGATATGTTAATTTGTTTAATTAACCCTTATTTTATGGCAGTATTTAAGAATGACTGCTGAGAACGTTAACAATGGAGTGTATGAGACTGTGGAACAACCTTTAGTCACAAACCAGGAGAACGTACAACAAGAAAGAAATATTCCTCCTGTAAACAACATTACCGAGCAAACAATGAATGATGGAATGTTTAGGAGCTTTTTGCAGTTCATGCAAAATCAGACGAGGGAGACTCGTGTACAAAACACGGGTGGAAGTGATAGCAACACGCGGTCTGTCACAGCCAAGCAGTTCAAGGAGTTGGGACCACCAGAATTTATTAGAAAGCCGGATCCGATCAAGGCAAAAATGTGGGTCAAGCAAATTACCAAGATATTCGATGTCTTGGGATGCACGGATGAACAGAAGGTTCCATTCGCCACCTTTATGTTCCGCGGTGAGGCAGACTACTGGTGGAAGTCTGTAAAGCATACCCAGCCTACCGCACTTAATATGTCTTGGGAAACGTTTTAGAAACTGTTCAATGACAAGTACTTTCCTGAAAGTATTCGTCATATGAAAGAGATAGAGTTTATCAGACTGGAACAAAATAATATGATGGTGTCCCAGTACGAGGCGAAGTTTGTAGAGTTATCCAGGTTTGCACCTCATTTGGTCAAAAATGAGGAACGAATGACGAGGATGTTTCTGAGAGGTCTAAAGCCCGAGATTCAACAATATCTTATATCTCATAAATTTTCTTTATATTCAGATGTTGTAAATAGGGCTCAATTATTAGAGCAAGATAATGAGTATGTGCAACCGAGGGACCACAACCAGGGTCATACCGGTGGCGGCAGCCATCGAAGCAATGAAAACCAGCAAGGAGGAAAGCATTCAGACAAAAGCGGTAACCACTCTGGTGGTAATCGTGGTCGTGATAATAGAAGGAGCGAGTCGGGAGGAGATTTCAAAAAGAAAAGGTACAACAATGATAACGTGAAGACGTCAGCACAAACATCAACTATTTCTAGGGGAGGAGAACGAGCACCGGTCGTTTGTTACAAATGCGGAAAAGAGGGACATATCAGCCCAAACTGCCCACAACAATCCAAGGTATGTTATAACTGTGGAAAGGAGGGCCATATAGCTCGAGAATGTGCTATAGCAAAACCAAGTTCAGCAGGGATGGTAACTCCAAAGGCTATCCCGGATAAGTCAAAATCAGCGGTTCCTGGAAGAGCGTTTGTCGTGACTGGCCAAAATATGAGAAACCCGAACGAGGTGATCACGGGTAAGCTAATCTTGAATTCTTGCGAAGTTTATACCTTACTAGATACCAGTTCTACCCATTCATTTATCTCTCCTGCTTGTGCTCAACGTTTAAACTTGACTCCGGAGAAATTAGACTTTGATTTATCAGTGGAGACTCCATTGGGTGAAACTTTCGTTACATCCAGTGTTTATAAATCTTGCTTAATCCAAGTTGGCACTATCACATTACCTATTGATCTTATCTCTTTAAAGATACTTGCTGTTGATGTGATTTTAGGAATTGATTGGTTAACCACTCATCATGCCAAAATTGATTGTTTTCATAAGGTTGTTAGTTTTCATAAAGTTATTAGTTTTCATATTCCTAACCAACCAGTCATACGAATTCAAACAACTAAACCACTAAAATCAGTCACTGTCATATCAAGCCATAAAGCTATTCGTTTATTGAAAAACGGATGCCAAGCTTTCTTAGCCCATGTCACGGACTTGAACAAAAACACGTCAGATTTGAATAATATTTCCGCTGTTAGTGAATTTTCTAATGTATTTCCTGAAGAACTTTCCGGTCTACCTCCAGAACGTGAAGTTGAATTCTTTATTGGCCTTGAACCTGGTACAAAGCCCATTTCTAAAACCCCATATCGAATGGCTCCTATTGAACTTCAGGAGTTAAAGGTTCAACTACAGGAGTTGTTGGACATCGGTTTTATTCGTCCTAGTAAATCTCCTTGGGGTGCTCCTGTGTTATTCGTAAAGAAGAAAGACGGGAGTATGCGACTTTGTATCGACTACCGATAATTAAATCATGTCACTATCAAGAATAGGTATCCACTACCTCGCATTGATGACCTGTTTGACTAGTTGCAAGGAGCACAATTCTTTTCAAAGATCGATCTTCGCTCGGATATCGCCAGATGAAGATTAAAACTGAGGATATTCCAAAGATCGCCTTTCAGATCTCTAATGACGAGCATTATGAATTCTTAGTCATATCTTTTGGATTGACTAATGCTCCTGCTGCTTTCATGGATATGATGAACCGAGTATTAAAGGAATATTTGGATCAGTTCGTTGTTGTCTTTATTGATGACATCTTCATCTATTCCAAAAGCCGTGAAGATCATGAACACCATTTGAAGCTGATACTTCAAAGGCTTCGTGAAAACAAGCTATATGCCAAGCTGAAGAAATGCGAGTTCTAGCTTGAGGAAGTAGCATTCCTTGGGCACGTGGTGTCAATACATAGAGTATCTGTCGATGGATTTGTTATATACAGCGATGTTTCAGGCAAAGGGTTAGGATGTGTTCTCATGCAACATGGGAAAGTCATAGCCTATGCCTCGCGACAACTCAAAGAATATGAGAGGAATTATCCTACTCATGATTTGGAGTTGGCAGCAGTCGTTTTCGCGTTGAAGATATGGAGACACTACTTGTATGGGGAGAAAGTGGAGATCTATACAGATCATAAAAGCCTCAAATATTTCTTCACCCAAAAGGAACTCAACATGCGGCAACGACGTTGGCTCGAGTTGCTAAAAGATTACGATCATACCATCCAATATCATCCTGGAAAAGCGAACGTAGTAGCTGACGCATTGAGTAGAAGATCATATGTGGGTACGAGTGCAATGTTGTTAACCCAAAAGTCCATTTTGTATGACTTGCAAAGGATGGAGATAGAGATAAAGGCTCCAAGTACCCACGCGATGATATCAAACATACGAGTAGAACCGACTTTAATCGATAAAGTTAAAACTGCTTAAGCTACGGACATGGAGCTGATGCGTATGAAGAAGAAAGTGCAAGAAGGTGCTATTCCAGAAGCAAGAATCGATGAAGAAGGAATACTTCGAGTCAACTCCAGACTTTGTGTTCCTAACGATTCTGACTTGAAGCATAGAATCATGATGGAGGCACACAACACACCGTTTGCAATCCATCATGGGAGTACCAAAATGTAGCATGATCTTTGACATACATTTTGGTGGAGCAATATGAAAAAAGAGATCGCGGAGTTTATCTCGAGGTGTTTAACTTGTCAACGTGTAAAGGCTGAGCATCAAATGCCAAAGGGTCCATTACAACCACTTGAGATTCCGAAATGGAAGTGGGAACACATTACTATGGATTTCATTATGGGTCTTCCCAAGGTTTCTCAAGGCATAGATGCGATTTGGGTTATTGTTGATAGATTAACTAAGTCTGCTCATTTCTTGCCTATATGGGAGACTTATTCCCTTGAACGTCTTGCTTGTATGTACGTGAATGAGATTGTACGATTGCATGGCATACCAGTATCCATAGTTTCGGATCTTGACCCAAGATTCACTTCAAGATTTTGGGTTAGCTTGCAGAAAGCTATAGGCACGGATTTATGATTCAGCTCGGCATACCATCCTCAAACGGACGGGCAATCACAGAGGACTATTCAAACTCTTGAAGATCTATTAAGACTTTGTGTCCTAGATTTCAAAGGGAGTTAGGATAAGTACTTGCCATTGGTAGAATTCTCCTACAACAACAGTTATCAAGCAAGTATAGGCATGGCTCCATTTGAGGCGTTGTATGGACGAAAGTGTCGTTCTCCAGTATGCTGGGACGAGGTGGGAGAAGCAACATTGTTGGGACCAGAATTAGTACGCATGACTATAGAAAAGATCTAAATGATTCGAAAACGTATTCAAACCTCACAAGATCGACAAAAGAGTTATGCTGATCTTCATCGAAAGGACGTGGAATTTAATATTGGGGATCATGTATTGTTACGTGTTGCTCTATGGAAGGGAGTTACAAGATTTGGAAAGAGAAAAAGCTCAATCCATGATTTTTTGGTCCATTTGAGATTCTTGACCGAATAGGAAATGTGGCCTATAGACTTGCTTTACCTCCAAGTATGTCTCGTGTTCATAATGTTTTTCAAATATCCATGCTTCGTAAATATGTGAAAGATCCGAACCATATTATTGCGTTAGAACCAGACGAGATAGCCGAAGATTTAACGTACGAAGAAGTACCTATTAAGATCTTGGATAGGAAAGAGCATGTCCTACGCACGAAGGTTATACCACAAGTTAAGGTTTTGTGGAGAAACCATGCTATTGAAGAGATTACCTGGGAGTTGGAATCAGAAATGAAAGCGAGGTATCCTCACCTTTTCGAAACACCAGGTACGTACGTCAATTTTTGAGGACGAAATTTCATAAGGAGGGGAGGTTGTAAGACCCCAACTTTTTAATGAATAAAATCAAATTTCCTTTATTTATTATTGTGAATAATAAGGTATTAATTTGATATAATACTTTGGTTATGGGTGAAATGTGCAAATTTTCAAAATAAGCAAGTGGTTATATAATATTCATTGTTGTCGGGGAATATTTGTTTGGTCGTGAAATATTCTTTCTGTCGGGGAATATTTGTACGACGGCGCAACTATTTGTGGGCCCCATAACAGATAACTGTCGGATGAAGAAAATGACAAATTGAATAACGGCGTAGTTGTTACCGTTAACACTGTTGGAATACCCGGTGGTTAAAATACAGTAATACGTGTTGTTGCACAAAGAAGCATTACCTGTATTACACAAGATTGTTGAATTATTGATCCTTACGTAAGAAGGCACTACTCAATAATTGTTACAGTAGTTACTGTTTAATATTTTATTTTATTGATTCAATAATTGCTACGTTGATATTTATATTATTGTTGTTTCAATAATTGTCACTGCACATCATCTCCATTATCAAATCAATAATTCATATTATTTGGAATAATATTATTAGATAGCATTATTGGCAATGTCTAGAAAGTTCTTTCAATGAGAGGTTTGGTCACCTAATTGCGCGCCAGTAAGGAGAAATCCTTATCGGAAAGCCCCCTCTTTCCTAGGAACTGACTGGTTGTCATTATTGTGATTCTGTAATATTATTTGTGAATAATTAATTATTGATTTATATGATAAGAAAATATTTATTTTATGTGGATATAAATGATGGATTTATTTATGTGGTTTTAAATGAAGGAATTAATGTTGAGGTGTTTTATCAGTATTTTATCAGATTGGAGGTATTAAAAATCAAACCAGTGCTTTCTAAGATATATTGCAGGAGTTATAATTTTTAATCTGACCGTTGGATCGTTGTGATTTTTGGATATGTTATACATATATAAGTTGAGTATATGTCCAAAAATTTTGAACCGTTAAAAATGAACGTATGATTTGTTATGAATTTTAAGAGGTGACTGATTCGAAAATTAGGTTATAAATGATTTTGGTGGAAAATTCTAGAATTGGCGGGGCCCACTTTTGGTTGGTGAAAATGTGCTGAGATTTTTATTCAAATGTGGTGGGTGGGAATAGTAGTAGGTAAAGCCATCAGGTTGCAGGTTAAGTCTGCTTGACGTGCTAACATTTTCCTATAAATAGAGGGCAAAGTTAGAATTGAAAATCACACCAGAAACAAGTTTTCTCTCTTTCTCTCTCTAGATTATTGAGTGTATTTTGTGAGTATTTAAATACTTTGTGAGTTTCTATTCATCAGTGCAAGTTTCCTTCACCTTTTATAATAGATATTCCATCGTAAGATTGATATTTTGAGGTAAGGGGTGTTATATTCTTCATAAAATGATATTTTCTTCAATATCATTATACCGAAATGTTGGTATGGACTTTTTATCAAATTTGGAACTTTTTGTGTCGGGGTTACTATTCACGTATACGGCACTATTCATGAATACGACACTATTCACCGAAAAAATGAAATTTTCTTCTTTTTGTCCAATTTATCTATTATGGTTACTATCTTTGATTGTATCCATGTTTTGATCATTATTTTTGAATTCTGCTTCAAAATTGGTTATGTCGGAATATTATTGAACTTGGATAAACTGTAATACGAATCCTTAGTATTTGATCTTTTATCTCACTAGATTCGTTATCTTTAAAATATTTTTCATCATCCTCAGTCCTAAATGATGATACAAATGAATATCTTTGGCCTGTAGTGCAAAGACGAATGATTACCTAATGAATATCTTTGGCCCGTAGTGCAAAGATGAACAGGTGTTGAGATGAACATGACCAACTGGTTATATTAAATGAATATCTTTGGCTCAGAGTGCAAAGATGAATATTTGATTCAAGATGTATATTGATTGATGTTACAGGATAAAATATTGATGATGGACTTTTAAATCTTAGAAGATAATAGAATTCTTTCTCTACTGACTCTTCTAATGGATTCTTTGTTCACCGCAGTTGTTGATCTAAAACTTGTTGTCAATTATATTTTATCAGATATTTCCCTGTTGAAGACTAACGATAATTTGTTGTATATTATCTTAGTCATAATATTCTTTACTGGGCTAGTTGAGCTCACCCTTTTCTTTTTTGTTAAATTTTTCTCAGGAGGTGAGAACATAGCAGGAACTATTCTGGGTACGGAGTGATGGTTCTAGAAAGATGTTTTAGCAGTCCTCACTATTTCTGTAAAATAGTGTTTGAATAATTGTAATGAGGACTCCTTTTGAGTTTGTATACTCTCTAGTATACAATATTTGTATTCAAACTTACAAGATAGGCGTTGTCGTGATTCGCATTTACAATTATATTACTGAAGTTGTATTTGTTTTTGTACCATATATTTGGTGACTCAGAATGGGTGATGTATACCTATTTTGGGGGCGTCACAGTAATAATGAATGGTCAACAATAAACATGAACAACTATAACTGGACCGATTGATAACGAAGGTAATCAGCCTTTCATACCTGATGAACACATGCAACATGCACAAAGTGCGAATCAACAAATTATAGACATGATATAATCAATAATGATTAACCACAAACATATTTGAATAATCATAACTTAGGGTTGAGTTATAGAGAACTTGCCTGAATGACTGAGTACAGCTACACAATCTATATAGCTTCATCTGAAGTCCTAATATTAATAATACTGATATCCAATATTAGAATAATATCATCACAATATAATATTGTTAATACAGTTATAAAATAACCTAAACACATTACCACATATACCTAACAGTCTATAAAACACATATGACCTAGTATCAAGTCAAACTATTTCAGTCTGAGTTGAGTTCGGTACTATTTCGACATCCCGATTGCCTATTCGGATAATTATCGAGCCTAATATCCAAAGGACTCTACCTAAACGCTTCACAATTATCTTAGACAATTTATTATTCAGTTAAAATATATTTTTTTCCATAACTCATAATAATTTTCAAATAATTATTATAATTTATCATGATTTTTCAATCAAGATTATCATATTTATATGATTTAAATACCACATAATTCCATTATCATTAATATTTATTTAATATCAAATATTAATGAAATATATCACATAATATTATAAGTTATTTATAATATCTTAAAGTATTTTAATACTTTAATATTACCTTTAAATGATTTAAAACCATTTTTAAATAAATGCGATTAATATTAAATATTAATGTATTTCATGACAAAATATCAAAAGTTATATTTTATAACTTAAAATATTTTTATAACCATTAAATAAATTTTATATGATTTTTAAATCATTAAAATAATTTTCCACAATTTATTTAAAACTTTTATTAAATAAATTATGTATCATTAATATTAATTTATTAATGAAAATCACCACAAAATATTAAAAGTCATTTAAAATAACTTAAAATATTTTCTAACACATTATTATATTTTAAATGATTTTTCTAGTATTAAAATCATTTTAAGTAATTTATTTAATATAATAATTAAATAAATTAAATACCATTAATATTTATATATATTAAAATATTAATTAAATATATTTTAAATATTACAAAATCAATTTTTATGACTTCAAATAATTTTTAGAAATTAATTATGTATTTTTTATAATTAATAATCATTTTTCTCTAATTATTAAATCAAAATAATTAATAAATATAAAAACTGTCACTAAAGGTGCTTATAGCGACAAAATTGTCGCTATAGGTGTTCTTGGGCATTCAGGCACCTTCAAACACAGTCACCAGGGTCCTTACTTTGACCATTGCTAGATCCTAGGTTTTTTATGTTTTTTGGGCAGCTAAGGTGTTATACATGTAGTAATGATGTAATAATACAATGACAAACCAATTTCATGGCTATATAACAACACAAGATGAAGATATAGGCCTTCAAAAACCTTGTCAAAGGTTGTTCTTCATTTCTGGGTTACCCAGAAATGAAGAACAGTTTATGGGTTTGCTATTGGAGCTTTGAAACTTGAATTCCTTGATTACTCAATGTGATATAAAGGTCAAATCTTGTAGTCTTTGTGTCAAGGAACAATAACATAATTGTGATGGTTCCAAAATAGGTATACATCACCCATCTTGGGTTACATAATTCAAATACAAACTTCCTTATACAATACGACAAAAAAATGTAACTGAGAGTTTTTACACGAATATTGTCCAGTAGACAGTATTCAAACTCAAATGGAGTCCTCATTACAATTATTATCACACTATTTTATAAAATAGAGAGGACTACTACAGCCACAATCTCAGACCATCACTCCGTTCCCCGACTAGTTCTGGCTACGTTCTCATTTCCTAAAGAGAACAATGAAAGCAAAAGGGTGAGCTCAACTAGTCCAGTAAGAAATATTATGACTAAGATAATGCAGAATAAATTAACATTAGTCTTCAACAGTGTAAAATTGATAAAATACAATAAACATCAAGTTTAACTGCAGCGGAACAAGCAATCCATTAGAAGAGTCAAGTAGAGCATGATATCTACTATCTTCTATGATTTAAAAAGTTTATTATCAATTTTATCGCTGAGACTCAGCTAAATAAATAATCCACATCACTGAATTATACATGCACTACGGGCCATGGATATTCATTATTATCACCAATGGTCATGATCATGCCAACAACTGTCCATCAATGCACTATGGGCCAATGATGACTTTTACCACATCATTCGTAACATTACGGGTCATGATTATACCAAATAATCCTTGGTCATGATCATACCTATTAACAGTCCATCTATGCACTACGGCCAAAGATGACTTTCATCACAATATAAGCACGAGGATGATGACAATGATATAAGAATTCAATTAAATGAGAGCAATTATAAATTATAAATATTTATAATTTAATTTATCCAGAATTCAATAATGTCCAAATTGTTAATATGATACTGCTTTGTGGAGTAAAATTCAAGAATACTATTGTATCAAATAATTTGGACAGAAAAGAAATTAATTTTGTCATGAAAAGTACTTCATGAATAGTACTTCATAAATAGTACTTCATGAATAGCACGTTGTGAATAGTAATCCGACATGAAAAGATTAAACTTTAGCAAGAATGTTCAAAAAAATATCCTTGTGAAACGATACTAGATTAAACACAAATTTCAATGATATTCTACTAATTTCAAGTAGTATAGAAGCAATACTTAACAACATGAGTGTAGAATTCAGAATCTGAAACGAAATAATTTTACTACATACTACAGAGTATGGAAGAAAATATTATTTCATACGAATATTGAACAAAAATAATATCCCTTATGAATACGAAAGAAATAATACCCCTTACTGAAAGTAGTATGCACACAAGCCAATCATGTTTGATGATAAAACATATACTTTGTAACTATCTTATTCATTTATTAATAAAAAATATTAATTTATTAAAGGCTTTTAAATTATCTACATGATGTTGTTTTACAATATGTGATAAACCCATAGTTTTAAGCAATGCTTTTAGAATAATTAAGATGATCATTCTAATGAGATCTAAATTCTTAGAAAGCTTAAAACTAAAATAGTTCCCAATCGTTGGATTACTAAATTGGGGATTAGTGAATCCGGATAGATTGGTACATACGTTGCTTGCTCATTGGATGAGGATGTTTGATCTCATGATCATTTGTGTGGAGACACTAAAGCAAGAATGTAGGTACTTATTAGAGAATAAGTTCACAGAACGTGGCTCGCTAAGGAATACCTAATGGAGTTTTACTTACCTATCAATAGGAATTCCTGTAGTGATAGTAGTACAAGTGATCCTTGGACTTGAGATCATCATAGTATCTTGTGTATGATGAGTTATACTTTGACTTATTCCTTAAGACCCTTAGAGTATATCAAAAGGTATGCTTGGGTATAATAAGTTGTACATGGAGATAATGTATGATCAATAAAGAATCTATCACTTCTAGTAAAAGAAGAGAAATGTCCTATGTGATTCGATAAATGACAACTCAGTAGTCTTTGGCCAAGGCAGAATGAAATTAGAAAGGAGTTTCTAATTTGCATTATTTGGAGTTGTGCATTTAAGAGTCGAAATACATATAATTAAATAAAATAAGACGTGACAGTAATTTCATGTCTTATATTTAATTGGGACAATGTATGGTGGAAGGATTGAATTGTACGGTAACTATTTACTCAAAGGTTCTTTTATGATTAATGTTGAAATCTATATTATCTGGAAAGTCGTTGATCGCTAGGGAGACTTATCCCTATTGTAGAATAAATATTATTTATTTAAATAAATTATTAGTTTAATTTATTTATTTAAATAAGATTAGAATTGTTCTAATTGATTTATTCACAACCGGTTTAATATGGAGAACCTAAAGGGTCACACCATAAAAGGAAGAATAATTATTTAAGAAGTTAATGGCATAATCGTAATAATAAGTTAAGTATATTTAATTTAATCTATGGTGATAGAATAAATTAAATAGCTTAATATTTATTATTTAATATTTTGAAAATATTAAATATAAATTAATAAGAGGAGTCTTATTATTATTATTACTATTATTATTATTTAATTCCTAAAGAAGTTTGGGAATTAATTAATAAAAGTACTCTCATATATCCTAATAAGATTAGGAGGCCAATTAATTAAAAGAGTTTAATTAATTATTCCTAATAAGATTGGGAGCCTAATTAATTAAAGGAGTTTAATTAATTAAAATAAAACCCAATTCCTTAATTGTTAAGGAGGGTTGCCCACATCTATAAATAAGAGGAGTCTTATTATGGGTGTAGAGTATTTGTTGACTTTAACAACAGACGTAATTCCAATAGTTGGGAGAGTACGCTCTTTTCTATGAGAGATAGAAAAATTAGGGTTTTGTCAAATACCCATCTTCTTGAATTCTTCTTCTTCCTTGGTGGATCACCTATAGAGGCCAAACACTTAGGTGGATAACGTTGATCAAAGGAAGGAACCAAACCCGGTGGATTCAAGTTGAACGCGAAAAGGATTGGAGGTGAACTTGTACCTGAGGAAGCTCGGATCTTCAAGGGTATGATTCTTATTCATATCTTTTCGTTTAATTAATAATTATGCATAAAGGGTGATCCGGGTATATGGTTTGTAAATTTTTTTAAAACTCTGATTTTTACACGTTTCCGCTTATTTATACAATTTGATTGCGTTCTTGAATATTACAAATCTAACAGTGGTATCAGAGCCAAACCTTTATGCGAATTATTAATTGTTTAAATTTGATATGTATATTGATATGTGTTTAAAATAATTTAATTGGGCATAATTTTTTGTATAAAATTTATTAAAAAAAAAAAATACATTCGCAAGGCCTGTTGCGCTAATCCGTTATATATATTCATGACATGCGTTTATCAGGAACCTGTCACGTTAATTTTGAAAAAGTATGTTATACTTTGGTTAGTTAGTGATTAGCAATAAGTTACAGGTGAATTAACTATTAATATATGATATTAATAGTTAACAGTGTTAACAGTGTTTGATATTAATATATGATATTCACGGATTTTTTTTAAACTGATCTGTACTTACTAATCCTAAGGGTGATGCACGTGAATCGAAGAAAAGGAGTCATGGATCATGATATAACTTATATTAACGTTAATATATATATATATAAGTTATGATTTATAATTATTTTATTATTAAAATAAAAGTTTATTTTAATCTTAAAATAAAAAGTTTATTTTAATTTTAAAATTAGAATTTCATGCTAACTAATTAGAGTTGGAATTGGATTCTATGATAACTAATTGGAGTTGAAATTGGATTTTATGTTTCCTTAAATAAAGGAGTTTATTTAGATATGAAATAAGATTTCATATTATTCAAAATAAAAGAGTTTATTTGTGAATAGGAAAGTGAATCCATATTTACTTAAATAAAAGAGTTTATTTAGATATGAAATAAGATTTCATATTATTCAAAATAGAAGAGTTTATTTGTGAATAGGAAAGAGAATCCGTGATTCCTTTAATGAAGGAGTTTTTTTACATGGAATTAGATTCCATAATTAATTAAAATAAAGGAGTTTATTTTGATTAAAGATTTTGATTAAAATAAAATAATTTATTTTATTCAAAATTGGATAAATTAAAATAAAATAGTTTTATTTTGATTTAAATTTGGATTAAAATAAAGGAGTTTATTTTAATTCAAAATTAGATTTTATACTAACTAATTTTGCCCATTAAATGATATCAATATATATATTAAATGTTTATTATTCATGAGATGAATGCTATTTATTGATGTATATGGTGATGTGTATGATAATAAATGGGATTGATTATGGATTATTGTCCAATGTGATTGAATTTTATTTTAGTTGAATGTATGAATGTATGGCTTTTATTAAATGGGGTCTGCGTACCTCGTCTTCTCTAATTTTTCTTAACGTAAATTCTATCTCCCTCCTATGTACTTCCCCTTAACTGTTGATCAAGGTTTCTATTTATTTTAAAATAGTTTTGTAATAGGAATAGTTAGAATTAAATTTTGAAGAATTGGAGATCAAGAAGCAAGGAGCGTTTTGGAGCCCGGGTTTAAATGTAATAGTTATATTTAAATATTAATTCTTGCACCCCTAGGGTTTGACCTTTTGGTTCACTTGGTGGCTCTAGTGAACCAAACTAGAATAAAAGTCCATAATCAATCTGGGTAGAATATAATATTCTATATGTGCATGCTTATACTATATATATATATTATATATTTTGCAAACATGCTTCGCATGTTAATTAATATGACTCATATTATATATATATATATATATATATATATATATATATATATGTGTGTGTGTGTGTGTGTGTGTGTGCATGCGCGCTAAACAAGATGAGACAAATTAATAACAAACCCCTCAAATTTTTTATATTAAGACCTAAGCGTTCAAAGATATTTGGAATATCGAACGTCGCCTTTTAGCATGTTTAAATTAATAGAGTATTAAATATTTAATATGTGTTTGTTGTGTCACCACAAGGCAAATATTAAGTATTTAAGATGTTAATTTATCACATTTGATGCTTATAAAGAAAATTGAACAATATTGTTTTGTTGTGTCACCACAAGGACAATATTTTTCTTTTTTGAATATATGGAGTGCTAGGTTGGACTTAACTTGGATCATTTTAGTTCGGATGTGCACACACTTGACCATTATGATCTAAGAGGCAAAATACAAGGAGTTGCATAGTTGATGTAATTGACAAGAGTTGTCTACCTATTTATTTATATATAGTTTGTTGTGTCACCACAAGGCTATATACATTTGAAATGAGATCCTTATTCTCACTAACAAATCTTTAATTAGATTTTGCCGAACTATATATATTGAGGGTAATATAGTTTGAAGAAAATAGTGGGAGATACCAATTTAAAACAAGACCTAATTTATTTTGGTAATTAATAAAAGAATGTATGTTAAAATATTGTTAATTACAAATTCATTTACATAATTTTACAATGTCTAAATTACTATCACTGTGAAACATATTAGATGTTATTTAACCGGACCGTATTAAACGGATTGGTTAAGAAATTTGAGAATAGTTCTCATGGCTGAAAATTTATCTTATGTCCTTAATACGCCTATCCCTGCAATGGTTGCAGACAATGCCTTTGAGGAAGAGATTGCTACTTTTACAAAGTGGCAAGATGATGCATAGTTAGCTCAATGCATCATGTTCGCATTCACGAAATAACGAGCTTGACGTCGAAGATGAAACTATGGATGCTCTTACTATATTCCTGCACATCAAGTAGTTGATGGTGAGGAAAGTAGGACTGATAGATATCAAATATCTAAGGAGCTCTTCCGATCTAGAATGACCAATGACACTACAGTACAGACACATGTCCTAAACATGATCAATATGATTGAATAATTAGGACAATGGGTTTTGTCATGGATGGAGAGTTGAGCCAAGATTTGATCTTACACTCACTCCTGGACTCCTTTCACAATTGTTGTGAATTTTTCATATGAATAAGCTAGATATCAGCCTCGCTGATTTGCTTAACATGTTGAAAAATGTTAAGAGTCACTTTCCAACCAAGAAAGACCATGTCTTACTGGTAGGAGCCAAAGGATCTTCTGAAAAGAAGAACGATTCAAAGAAGGTAAATAGAAAGGCAAAAATAAAGGATAATAAGAACAAAACTGATACGGATAGCAAAGGAGTTTGCTTCCACTGCAATAAGCTTGGACACTGGAAAGAAACTGCGAGAAGAATCTTGCAGAGGCTAACCAAAGAAGCTTAGTGAAGTTTCGGTTATAAATACAAATTTGTTCATGATTGAAATAAATTTTGCTTTAAGTCAAGGTTCTATTTGGGTATTGGATACCGACTTTGGTTATCATAAATATAGATTTATGAAGGGACCAAGTAGAAGTGGAAAGCTGAACATAGATAAGTAATCCTATGTGTGGGAAATGAAGCAAAGGTTGCTGCATTAGCCATAGAAACTTATAGTTTAGCATTGCGTACGGGCAAATCTATTAAGTCAATAAGTTGTTATTGTATTCCAGTACTTGTTGGAAACATTATTTCCATTTTATTGTTGGACAATGAAATCTTTGGTATTATAATTAAGAACAATTGTTGTTCTATTTATAATAATAATGTTTTGTATAGAACTGGAATATTACTTAATGGATTTTGTATACTTGACTTACGTGAAAATAATTTTACAAATTGAACAAACTAGTATATGAAAAGGAGATGATCATTCAAAGAGTTGAATCTATGTATTTGCTGAAATATAAGTTTGAATTATTTGAAAGGTTCAAAGAATTCAGAAGTGAGACAAATTGGCAAAGTTTTAAGATTTTTTGATTAGATCAAGGAATAAATACTTGTGCAATAAGTTTCTAGATCATCTCAAATGGTTTTCTCATAATGGACGCCTCCTGATACGCAATAATTGATTGATGTATCTGAAAGGAAAAATTATATCTTGTTGGACATGGTACGGTCCATAATGATTTTACTGACATTCCAGTATCCCTCTAGGGTCATGTCCTAGAAATGGCTGCATATCTACAAAAAGGTAAACTCAAAATCCGGCCCCAAGACTCCATAAAAGTTATGGATAGGGAGGAATCCTAATCTTAAGTATGTTAAGATAAGGGGTTGTCCAACTTATGTGAAAAGGTTTCAAAAGATAAGCTTGGGACAAGATTTGACAAGTGTCAATTTGTGGAACATCCTAAAGTAAGTTTAGGGTATATGTTCTATAATCCTACTTAGCAAAAGGTGTTTGTTGCGAAATACGCTGCCTTCTAAGATAAAGATGTTTATCATTGAAGGGGCTAGTGGGAGGATAATAGATCTTGAAGAGTTCAAGAACCACAAAACACTATAAGTCAAATAAGAGGAACCTGTAGATAGACCTATTGTACCAGGACCAAATCGTAAATCCAGAATAGTACCGAAAATATCTGGGAGGTATGGATTCATCATAGATGATGATGATGAGGTACACATCATAGAAGATGATAATCCAGTTACATAAGATGAGGTAAAAGTTCAAGTGTGTACAAAAGGGTTAGTGGGAGCGTCGTGACATTCCTAGTATTATATGTTGATATACTACGGATAAGGAATGACATACTAATGCTACAATTAGTAAAGATAAAATTGTCTAAACATTCCTCCATGAATGATTTGGGAAGAGTGTCTTAATTGGGGATGCAAATCTATATAGATAGATTTAAAAGGATGCTCGGCTTAACCCAATGAATGTATATTCATTTGATGCTAAAGTTGTTTAGAATGGAAAACTCCAAGAGATGTCTCATGTTGATGAGCCATGGAGTGAATCTCTCTTAATAGTCCCCAAAGACTCATAAAAGAGAGATCGCATGAGTAACTATCATGTATGCAATGAAATATACGAGACTTGATGATGATCAGTCATATTCTGGAGAAGTTCACTATGAGTTAGTGAAAAACATCTTAAAGTACTTAACCGGCACTAAGGATGTGATCATGTTCATGGTGGGTCTAAATTAAAACTAGAGGGCTTAACAGACTCAAGTTTTTCAGACAGACCAAGATGATAGAAAATCCACTTTAAGGTAAATCGTTACCTTGAACGGTGGTGCAGTGAATTGGAAAGGTTCCAAACAACAAAGAGTTGTTGGTTTAGTGATAAAGTCAAAGTATATAGCTATAAATGAAGCTGCAAGTTGATTGTTTAGATTAAAAGTTCATTATAGAACTAGGAATAGTTCCTAAGTCTCATCTTGGATCTAAACATGTGTTGTGGCACTTTCATTTGATTATAAGAATCATTGAAATATGGGAAATCACTATAGAGATAGTGAACTCTCAAGAACAACATTACATATCCATTAACTAAAGCTTATCCAACAGCAGGATAATCGTCACTTAGAGAAGAAGAGTGTGAGATACCATGACGACTGACTTTAGTGCAAGTGGGAGATTGAAAGTAGTATGTACACAAGCCAATCATGTTTGATGATAAAGCATATACTTTGTAACTATCTTATTCATTTATTAATAAAAAGTATTAATTTATTAAAGGCTTTTAAATTATCTACATGATGCTGTTTTACAATATGTGATAAACCCATAATTTTAAGCATTGCTTTTAGAATAATGATGATGATCATTCTAATGAGATCTAAATTCTTAAAAAGCTTAAAACTAAAATAGTTCCCAATCGTTGGATTACTAAACTGGGGATTAGTGAATCCGGATAGATTGGTACATACGTTAACTTTTCATTGGATGAGGATGATTGATCTCATGATCATTTGTGTGGAGACACTAAAGCAAGTATGTAGGTGCTTATTAGAGAATAAGTTCACTGAACGTGGCTCGCTAAAGAATACCTAATGGAGTTTTACTTACCTGTCAATAGGAATTCCTGTAGTGATAGTAGTACAAGTGATCCTTGGACTTGAGATCATCATAGTATCTTGTGTATGATGAGTTATACTTTGACTTATTCCTTAAGACCCTTAGGGTATATCAAAGGGTATACTTGGGTATAATAAGTTGTACATGGAGATAATGTATGATCAATAAAGAATCTACCACTTCTAGTAAAAGAAGAGAAATGTCCTATGTGATTCGATAAATGACAACTCAGTAATCCTTGGCCAAGGCAGAATGAAATTAGAAAGGAGTTTCTAATTTGCATTATTTGGAGTTGTGCATTTAAGAGTTGAAATACATATAATTAAATAAAATAAGACGTGATAGTAATTCTATGTCTTATATTTAATTGGGATATTTTATGGTGGAAGGATTGAATTGTACGGTAACTATTTACTCAAAGGTTCTTTTATGATTAATGTTGAAATCTATATTATCTAGAAAGTCGTTGATCGCTAGGGAGGCTTATCCCTATTGTAGAATAAATATTATTTATTTAAATAAATTATTAGTTTAATTTATTTATTTAAATAAGATTAGAATTGTTCTAATTGATTTATTCACAACCGGTTTAATATGGAGAACCTAAAGGGTCACACCATAAAAGGAAGAATAATTATTTAAGAAGTTAATGACATAATCGTAATAATAAGTTAAGTATATTTAATTTAATCTATGGTGATAAAATAAATTAAATAGCTTAATATTTATTATTTAATATTTTAGAAATATTAAATATAAATTAATAAGAGGAGTCTTATTATTATTATTACTATTATTATTATTATTTAATTCCTAAAGAAGTTTGGGAATTAATTAATAAAAGTACTCTCATATATCCTAATAAGATTAGGAGGCCAATTAATTAAAAGAGTTTAATTAATTATTCCTAATAAGATTGGGAGCCTAATTAATTAAAGGAGTTTAATTAATTAAAATAAAACCCAATTTATTAATTGTTAAGGAGGGTTGCCCACATCTATAAATAAGAGGAGTCTTATTATGGGTGTAGAGTAGTTGTTGACTTTAACAACAGACGTATTCCAATAGTCTTTTCTATGAGAGATAGAAAAACTAGGGTTTTGCCAAATACCCATCTTCTTGAATTCTTCTTCTTCCTTGGTGGATCACCTCTAGAGGCCAAACACTTATGTGGCTAACGTTGATCAAAGGAAGGAACCAAACCCGGTGGATTCAAGTTGAACGCGAAAAGGATTGGAGGTGAACTTGTACCTGAGGAAGCTCGGATCTTCAAGGGTATGATTCTTATTCATATCTTTTCGTTTAATTAATAATTATGCATAAAGGGTGATCCGGGTATATAGTTTGTAAATTTTTTTTAAACTCTGATTTTTACGCGTTTCCGCTTATTTATACAATTTGATTGCGTTCTTGAATATTACAAACCTAACACTTACATGAGTAGGAAATTGGATACTGTAATAGTGTAGTAACAAAATACTTTTCTTCTTTCTCTCTGATTCTCTCTCTATAGAATTCTCTTATGAGCCGTAGTGAATTGGTGAGAATGAAAGAAGAAATTAGCTTCTATTTATAGAAGATTTCTAGCTTAGCCCTTGCAATGTGAAGAGGCAAGTGACTTGACGACTGGTGATGTGAAAAGAAAAGTTGTTTGACGCCTGTAATGTGAACAAACAAGTGGTTTGACGCCTTTAATGTGAAACAATAAGTGGTTTGACGCCTGTAATGTGAAACGACAATTGGTTCGACGCCTGTAATGTGAAACGACAATTGGTTTGACGTCTGGTAAAGGTAAGTACTATTGGCAAAAGTGACTTTTAGATGATGACATATGGGCCCCATAGAATAAACCAAACTTACAACAAACGTCTCATAACATACTTCTTATTTATATCAAAGATTGAATAAATATTTACCACAAATCATTTTATCTTCAATCAACACATTTTTTAATTTTTCAACAATTATTCATCATTAATATTATAACACACAATATTGACAACCAGATCATTCCCAGGAAAGAGGAGGCTTTCCGATAAGGACTTCTCCTTATTGGGGCGCAATTAGGTGACCAAACCCCTTTCCTCGACAGAACTTTCTAGACATCGTCAATAATGTAAATAATAATATGAATAACTTTATCGTCTCAACTATTGATTTAATAATATAAAATATTGTGCAAATGATATTATGACAACAATTGAATCAATAACGTGAGATATTATGCAGCAATTATTGTATTAATAATTGAGTATAACTGAGTGACTTCTCACGTAAGCATCAATAATCAATACAGTGTGCTACTATGCAACCACGCGTATTACTGTACTTTTATCACCGTGTATTTCAACAGTTAACGGTAAAAGTTTCGCTCTTATTTTTATAAAATGATAATTATAACGTTTTCTAACTCCGACAATAATTTTATTGTGGGGTCCACCAATGATTGTGCCATTGTACGAATATTCCCTGACCAAACGAATATTTATAACAACTTACTTACTTTATAAAATTTATAAATATTACCTACAACTATAACATTATATTAAATCCACACCATAATATTCAAAATGATATTTAGAGAAAAATAATCTTTATTTATGAAAGTTGGGGTCTTACAACCTCCCCTTCTTATGAAATTTCGTCCTCGAAATTGGGGTACGTACCTGGTATGTTGAAGAGTTGAGGATACCTTGATTTCATTTCAGATTCTAACTCCCAGGTCATTTCCTCAACATCGTGGTTTCTCCACAAAACTTTGACTTAAGGTATAACCTTGGAGCGTAGAATATGTTCCTTCTTATCCAAGATTTTAATAGGTACTTCTTCATACGTTAAATGTTACGCTATTTCGTCCGGTTCTAACTCAATAATGTGGTTCGGGTCTTTCACATATTTACGTAACATGGATATATGAAAAACGTTATGGACATGAGACATACTTGGCGATAAGGCAAGTCTATAAGCCACAGTCCCCACTCAATTGAGGATTTCGAATGGGCCAATGAATCGAGGATTGAGCTTTCCTCTCTTTCCAAATCTCGTAACTCCTTTCCATGGAGCAACCCATAACAACACATGATCTCCAACATTAAATTCCACGCCCTTTAAAAGAAGATCAGCATAACTCTTTTATCGATCTTGTGAGGTTTTTATACGTTGTCGGATCATTTGAATCTTTTCTATTGTCATGCGTACCAATTCGGGTCCCAACAATGTTGCTTCACCCACTTCGTCCCAGCATACTGAAGAACGACACTTGCGTCCATACAACGCCTCGAATGGAGCCATGCCATTACTTGCTTGATAACTGTTGTTGTAGGAGAATTCCACTAATGGCAAGAACTTGTCCCAACTTCCTTTGAAGTCAAGGACACAGAGTCTTACTAGATCTTCAAGAGTTTGAATAGTCCTCTCCAACTTCCCGTTCGTTTGAGGATGATATGCCGAACTAAATCGTAAATCTGTGCCCATAACTTTTTGCAAATTAACCCAAAATTGTGAAGTGAATCTTGGGTCTCGATCAGAAATAATGGATACTGGCATATCATGTAGTCTTAAAATCTCATTTATATAAATACAAGCAAGACGTTAAAGTTAATATGTTTCTCGTATAGGTAAGAAATGAGCAAACTTGGTCAATCTATCAACAATGACCCAAATCGCATCTATGCCTTGAGAAACCTTGGGAAGACCAGTAACGAAGTCCATGGAAATGTGTTCCCACTTCCATTTTAGAATTTTAAGTGGTTGCAATAGACCTTTTGGCACTTGATGCTTTGCCTTGACACGTTGACACATTAAACACCTTGAGATATACTCCGCGATCTCTCTCTTCATATTGCTCCACCAAAATGTATGTCGAAGATCACGTTACATTTTGCTACTTCTAGGATGGATTGAAAACGGTGTGTTGTGAGCCTCCATCATGATTTTATACTTTAAATCAGGGTCGTTAAGAACACAAAGTCTAGAGTTGACTCAAAATATTCCTTCTTCATCGATTCTTGCTTCCAGAATAATACCTTCTTGCACTTTCTTCTTCATACGCATCAGCTCCAGGTCTGTAGCTTGAGCAACTTTAACTATATCGATTAAAGTCGGTTCTACTCATATATTTGACAGCATCACGTGGGTCTCTAGTGTCTTTAACTCTATCTCCATCCTTTGTAAGTCATACAAAATGGGTCTTTGCGTTGACAATATTACACTCGTACTCGCATATGATCTTCTACTCAATGCGTCAGCTACTACGTTCGCTTTTCCAGGATGATATTAAATGGTATCATTCTTATCTTTTAATAGCTCGAGCCAACATCGTTGCCGCATGTTGAGTTTCTTTTGGATGAAGAAATATTTGAGGCTTTTATGATCTGTATATATCTCCACCTTCTCTCCTTACGGGTAATACCTCCAGATTTTAAGCGCAAAAATGACTGCTGTCAACTCTAGATCATGAGTAGGATAATTCCTCTCATATTCTTTGAGTTGTTGCGAGGTATAGGCTATGAATTTCCCATGTTGCATGAGAACACATCCTAAACCTCTACTTGAAGCATCACTATAGATAATAAATCCCTCCGAGCTAGATGGTATTGTCAGAACAGGTGCTGAAATGAGTCTTCCCTTGAGTTCTTGAAAACTCTTCTCACATTCCTCGCTCCAACCGAACTTTGTATCTTTTCGAGTCAGCTGAGCTAATGGAATAGCAATTCGAGAAAATCCTTTCATGAATCTCCGATAATAACCAGCTAAGCCCAGAAGCTACGTCCTTCGGTAACTGACTTAGGTTGCTCCCAGCTTTGAATTGGTTCAAACTTTGTCGGGTCAACAGATATCCTATGATTTGATATCACGTGCCCAAGGAATGCTACTTCCTCACGCCAGAACTCACATTTCTTTAACATGGCATATAACTTGTTTTCACGAAGCTTTTGGAGTATTAGCCTCAAGTGTTGTTCATGATCTTCATAACTTTTGGAGTATATGACGATGTCATCAATAAAGACAACAACAAAATGGTCCAAATATTCCTTGAATACTCGGTTCATCATATGCATGAAGGCCGCATGAGCATTAGTCAATCTAAAAGACATGACTAGGAATTTGTAATGCCCGTACCGAGTTTTGAAAGCAGTCTTCAGAATGTCATCAGTTTTAACTTTTAACTGATGATATCCGAAACGAAGATCGAACTTTGAAAAGAATTTATCACCTTGCAACTGGTCAAACAGGTCATCAATTCGAGGTAACGGGTATCTATTTTTGACGGTAACATGATTCAACTCCCGATAGTTAATACAAAGTCGCATACTTCCATCTTTTTTCTTTACGAATAGAACATGAGCACCCTAAGGAGACGTACTAGGACGAATAAAACCGATGTCTAATAATTCTTGAAGTTGGGTTTTTAACTCCTGAAGTTCAATAGGAGCCATTCGATATGGGTCTTTGGAAATGGGTTTTGTACCGGGTTCAAGATAAATACCAAACTCGATTTCACGCTTTGGGGGTAGGCCAGGAAGTTCTTCAGGGAATACGTTAGGAAATTTATTAACAATAGAAATATCATTCAAACCTGACGTATTTTTGTTTAAATCTGTGATATGGGCTAAGAAAGCTTGACATCCGTTTATCAATAAATGAATAACTTTATGGCTTGATATGACAGTGATTAACTTTAGTGGTTTGGTTGCTTGAATTCACATAATATGTTGGTTAGGAATATGAAAGCTAACAACCTTATGAAAACAATCAATTTTAGCATGATGAGTAGTTAACCAATCAATCCCTAAACTCACATTAAATGCAAGTACTTTCAAAGTGATAAGATCCACAAGTAATGTGAGGGTGCCGACTTGAATCAAACAAGACTTATAAATAGTGGATGTAATGACGGTTTCTCCCAACGGAGTTTCAACAGATAAGTGAAGGTCTAATTTCTACGGAGTTAAATTTAAACGTTGAGCACAAGTAGGAGAAATAAAAGAATGAGTAGAACCGGTATCAAATAAGGTATAGACTTCACAAGAGTTTATGATTAGCTTACCCGTCATAACTTTATTCGGGTTCCTCACTTTTTGGGAGGTCACAAAAAATGCTCTCCCTTGAACGAACGACTTTGACTTGTATGGGACGGCCTTTTGTATCTCCATCCCAGTTGGATTTGACTTCACTGCATGACAAAATTGGGCTAGGTGACCTTCTCTTCCGTAATTATAATACGCTTTGGACTGCTGCGTACAGTTTGGACTGATGTGTCCCTCCCCTCCGCATTTATAGCATACAACCGGTGGTCGTTCCCCTTCCTTGAAAATGGGTGCTGCTGCTGACGTCTTTCCATCATTATTGAACCTCCTCTTCTTAAAATTTATGCTTCTATTGTCTTGGCCATGATTACCACCGAAGTGGTTACCATTTTTGGCATATTGATTCCCTCCACATTTGTTGTCACTGCTTCAATGATTTCTACCACTGGTATTATCATTTTGACGGCTGCTCTCTCTTGGTTGGGTTGACTCATTATCGCGCTCCAATAACTGCGCCATATTTACAACATCTGAATACAAACACAGTTTGTGAGAAATGAAATATTGAAGAGTTTCAGGTTTCAAACCTTGTAGAAACATTCACGTCATTCTCTCCTCATTATCAACCAAGTGGGACGCAAACGGGGATAACTCGGCAAACTTATCTTCGTACTACGACATGGTCATATTGTTTTGCCTCAGATTGTTAAACTTTACCTCCTTTATATGACAAATACTTTTGGTAAAGTACTTGTCATTGAATAATTCTTGGAATTTCTCCTAAGACATCTTTTGTGCGGCAGGTTGGCTACGCTTTACAGATTCCCACCAGTAATCTGCCTCTCCTCTCAACATGAAGGTGGCAAAGGGAAACTTTTGCTCCTCGGAGCATCCCAAGACATCAAATATCTTAGTGATCTGCTTTATCCACGTCTCTACCTTAAGTGGTTCTGGCTTTCCCACAAACTCCGGTGGTCCCAACTCCTTGAACTGCTTAGCAGTGACCATCCGTGAGTTGCCAGTGTTTCCACCTGAATTTTGCACAGGAGTCTCTCTCGTTTGATGTTGCATAAATTGACAAAAGATTTTGAACATCCTATCGTTCATCATTTAATTGGTGTTTTTGTTTACTTGAGGATTATTGTCTTCCTGATGCACATTATCCTGATTATTGATCATCAGTGACTCAACGGTCTCATGTGCTCCATGGCTTATCTCAACATTTTTGGATGCCATTTTCAAACACTGCCACAAAAAAGGGTTAATTGACATGCCACATATTATCCCTATATTCTGATCGACCAATTAAATAACAAATAAACTTAGGTAGGTCATACTAGCGAATGATTTACCCGTCTCTCCCTCCTAGTTCTAGTCTCACATCTCAGCCATGGATCATATCCCTAAGCTTTGATACCAACTTTGATGCCCCCAAAATAGGTATACATCACCCATCTTGGGTCCCCAAAAACATGGTACATAATTCAAATACAAACTTCCTTATACAATATGACAAAAAATGTAGCTGAGAGTTTTACATGAATATTTTCTAGTAGACAGTATTCAAACTCAAATGGAGTCCTCATTACAATTATTATCACACTATTTTATAAAATAGAGAGGACTACTACAGCCACAATCTCAGACCATCACTCCGTTCCCCGACTAGTTAAACTCGTTCTCATTTCCTAAAGAGAACAATGAAAGCAAAAGGGTGAGCTCAACTAGTCCAGTAAGAAATATTATGACTAAGATAATGCAGAATAAATTAACATTAGTCTTCAACAGTGTAAAATTGATAAAATACAATAAACATCAAGTTTAACTGCAGCGGAACAAGCAATCCATTAGAAGAGTCAAATAGAGCATGATATCTACTATCTTCTATGATTTAAAAAGTTTATTATCAATTTTATCGCTGAGACTCAGCTAAATAAACAATCCACATCATTTAATTATCCATGCACTACGGGCCAAGAATATTCATTATTATCACCAATGGTCATGATCATGACAACAACTGTCCATCAATGCACTACGGGCCAATGATGACTTTTACTACATCATTTGTAACATTACGAGTCATGATTATACCGAATAATTCCTGGTCATGATCATACCTATTAACAGTCCATCTATGCACTATGATCAAAGATGACTTTCATCACAATATAAGCATGAGGATGATGACAATGATATAAGAATTCAATTAAATGAGAGCAAGGATAAATTTTAAAGACTTATAATTCATTTTGTCCAGAATTCAATAATGTCCAAATTGTCAACATGATACTACTTTGTGGAATAAAATTCAAGAATATTATTGTATCAAAAATAATTTGGACAGAAAAGAAATCAATTTTTGTCATGAATAGTAACCACGTGAATAGAACTTCGGCATTAAAAGATTAAACTTTAACAAGAATGTTCAGAAAAATATCCTTGTGAAACGATACTAGATGAGGCGCAAATTTCAAAGATATTCTACTAATTTCAAGGAGTATAGAAGAAATACTTAACAACATGAGTGTATAATTCAGAATCTGAAACGAAATAATAATACTTACATACTACAGAGTATGGAAGAAAATATTATTTCATACGAATATTGAATAAAAATAATATCCCTTATGAATACGAAAGAAATAATACCCCTTACCTTAGTAGGAGATTGGATATTGTAATAGTGTAATATCAGAATACTCATCTTCTTTCTCTCTGATTCTCTCCTTATAGAATTCTCTTGTGAGTAGTAGTGAATTGGTGAGAATGAAAGAAGAAATAAGCTTTTATTTATAAAAGATTTCTAGCTTAGCCCTTGCAATGTGAAGAGGCAAGTGGCTTGACGATTGGTGATGTGAAAAGAAAAGTGGGTTGACGACTGTAATGTGAAACAACAAGTGGTTTGACGCCTGTAATGTGAAATAACAAGTGGTTTGATGCCTGTAATGTAAAATGACAAGTGGTTCGACGCCTTAAATGTGAAACGACAATTGGTTCAACGCCTGTAATGTGAAACGACAATTGGTTCGAAGCTTATAATGTGAAACGACAATTGGTTCGACGTCTTGTATAGGCAAGTACTATTGGCGAAAGTGACTTTTAGATGATGACATATGTGCCCCACAGAATAAACCAAACTTACAACAAACGTCTCATAACTGGCTTCTTATTTATATCAAAGATTGAATAAATATTTACCACAAATCATTTTATCTTCAATCAACACATTTTTTAATCTTTCAACAATTATTCATCATTAATATTATAACTCACAATATTGACAACCAGATCATTCCCAGGAAAGAAGGGGCTTTCCGATAAGGACTTCTCCTTATTGGAGCGCAATTAGGTGACCAAACCCCTTTCCTTGACATAACTTTCTAGACATCGTTAATAATGCAAATACTAATATGAATAACTTTATCATCTCAACTATTGATTTAATAATATAAAATATTGTGTAGATGATACTGTGACAATAATTGAATCAATAACGTGAGATATTATGTAGCAACTATTGTATTAAAAATTAATTATAACTGACTGACTTCTCACATAAGCATCAACAATCAATACCGTGTGCTACTATGCAACCACGCGTATTACTATACTTTATCAAAGGGTATTTCAATGCTTAACGATAAAACTTTTCGTAGTTGTTTTTATAAAAAGATAATTCTATCGTTTTCTAACTCCGACAATAATTCTATTGTGGGGTCCACCAATGATTGTGCCATCATATGAATATTCTCCGACAAAAAAAATATTCCCCGACCAAACGAATATTTTATAACAACTTGCTTACTTTACAAAATTTATAAATATTACCCACAACTATAACATTATATTAAATCCACACCATAATATTCAAAATGATATTTAGAGAAAAATAATCTTTATTTATGAAAGTTGGGGTCTTACAATAACACTAAATCTATCTAACAACATCACATGAACACGATCTGGCTTGGTCAAACCATGTCAGAAAACCTTTTCTTGAACTTTATAGGTTTCCCATAAATTCATCCGGACAGATGGTCAACCCATGTTTGACCATGATTATCTTTCATCCTGGTCATGATCTGGGTGTTCTAAAGGGATAATTGTGTAGTCCTTATGTTAGACTATAACATCAATACACTAACATTGTCTAACTACTTAACATCAGCAAGATCAAAGCCCTTCAAAGTCACTATCAGACCATTCTGGAAAATTCTAGGTTGCCCAGATTCAAGTTTCCATGGTTGGTCAACCAAGTTTGACCATTTACAACTTGAGATATAGACATGGTATGGAATTGATTCCACTTCCAGTCTACTCTCCTCATGGCAGAGAACAAGTCTATATCATCTAACACGCATAACATCTAACACACAGAGATTTAGAGGCCCGACTGTCAGGCCTTAAAATTAGGGTTCATAGTCAGTAACTAAAAACCCATTTTCTTGCATATAGTTGTTATGGATCCTTGATGTTACATCTTAGATTACTAAATAACATCCTTAAACACTGTTCTAAACAACAAACAACAACATCTAACATAAATCACAAGCTTTTTAAAGATTAGGGTTTTATACCTTTTAAAGCTTTGATCTTTGAATATGACTTTTGATTCTGATCCTTGGCAAGCTATAAAGTGATATTAGCTTAACTTCTCACTCACTTCTTCTCAATATTTCAAATTTTGAAGAGAGAGAAAGAGTTGGCTAACTTGTTAAGTAAATTAAGTTATTTACTTAACTTTTATTTTTGATTTTTGATTCAATGCACTAAGATGTTGCAAGGTGTCATCAAGTGGTAGATTACTTGTTATTTTAAGCACATAGAATATCAAAAGTAGTGAGTCACCAAGATTTGGCAATATCTTTTACTTAAGTTTTAAGTAAAATGACATTTTTATCATTTCACACTCACTAAGGGCATTTTGGTAATTTTCCCTACAATTTGAAGGGTATTTTGGACATTTCACATATATCCCACAACTTCAAATCCTTAAGTCTTTATACTTTACATTTGAGCTCCTAATTTAGGGTTTACAAATTCTGGATTAGGGTTTTGGATTCCCGAAACTCAAATTAGGGTTTCCAGATAAATCGTTTGGGTTTACTAACTTAATAATCATATTCTTAACATAACTTTAGGGTTTGTCACTGATATAACTTATTTGAACAACCCTTGACCCTGAACCACATACTGTACACAAATATCAGTATATACAGATTCATATACACTCATACACTTAACCCTAAAAGTCTTCACCAAACAAATTTATATCCTTAAAAATCTTTCACAGAAATTCAAATCCACACATTATAGTCAGTCTAGGTCTTAATATTGACTTTTTATTCCATCATTTAAGATTTAAATAAATTATTTAAATTCTCGTGTTGTCACATTCACCCCTTCTTCTAAGAATTTCGTCCCTAAAATTCACTTTACACTTTACACCTTTCATACACAGAATTACATGCTACCCAAAACATCACTCACTAGAGTTAAAATTTTCAAATCATATTGAGTAGTCATATAGACTATGAACTTTTATTTTCGAAAAGGTTTAAACAAAAATTCATCTGCAAACTGCTCTGGTCTTACGGACACAAAGGGTAATCAGCCCATTATGCTCTGTACTGATTAGATACTGCTGTTAGAATGATTTTTTTCATTCATCGTCACTGCCATAGGCACAAAATTACCCAATTTTGGGATGTTTACCTCAGTCTTATCGAATTCTGCACCAAAACAATTCGGTTCGGGAAATTTTTTAAAGAACGCTTAGAATTTCATAAACGTTGGTCTAGCTGAATCAAATAGCTTAGACTCACACCAATAATTCAATTTCAATCAAAATATTTATGTATAACCAAACCCCGTTGGCAATTTATTATTTTGAAAATAATTTTATGATGTCATGATACTGTACTGCGTTAACAACCCATTTGAGGATTCCATCATTATGTGACTTTGTCATAACACATCATACAATAGTGGAACAACGATTTTTAGATCGAATTCAACACTAAGTATTCTTGTATTTACAACCCCATCATTTTTTTATCATTTGTGTACCAGGCTACATTATACATTAATGATAAATAAAATATATTTTGATATTTGTAAATCATTGTCATCTAGCCGAAACAATTAGCATAGACTATTCTTTAAACCGTTCAAAAATCATTGTTAATCAGTTTTATCATCTCAACATGTAACGATGTGTTAGTATCTCGAAGTCCACACATATACAATGGTCACCAGGAGTTGTGAATAAAAATTCATTTTTAAAAGGCACGTAGTGCGTATTTAGCTTGATGTCACAAATTTTGAAGTCTAGCATTGCTAGAAGATTTGGAAAAACATATGCTTCCACTAATGATCCATTGCTTAATAATTCTATCTATTCCTATCATCCTCAATTCTCTTTTCACACTTAACTATATCCAGTTCATCAAACTTACCACACATTATGAGTTCATGAACTTTCCATAATTATATGAGTTTAATAACTTATCCTAGTCAGACCATAGGCATCCATTCGCTGAGGGGTTAAAAAATATTTCATATAATTATGAGTCACGAACTTACCATAAGTATGAGTTTTAAGAACTCGCAACTTAATCTTATATTCTCTAACTATACTCTACATATCTGTTATACATATGAGAAAAGAATCACCTTCTCAACACGCATATAGTAAATGGTGTGACACAAACATTTAAATGATTATAAGTGCTAGAAACTAAGTGGTCGTCAAACCAAACATAATCCCCTGCCCATACAAAGAAATGGTCAACTCAACCACTAATCAATATAGGAAGCTAAGCGGTTTTTACACCAAGGACAATTCCCTGCCCATACAAAGAATTGTTCAACTTAACAACTATATCAACCAAGAAGCTAAGCGGCTCTAAAACCAAGTACAAATTCCTTGCCCATACAAGGAATCAAACAACTCAGCTGTTGACATGAGTCCTCAATTGAAATCCCACTTAATCCTAGCTCCATTCTCAATACTAATTTTATTTAATCCGTATTCATAATCGTTTCCTGAATTTGCCTTGTACTAATTCATAGTACAACTGACACAACAATTTTGCCGCAAAATTTTCAATCACTTGATTGATCCTTCTTCCTGCTATGTCCTTATCAGATCACGGGGTGATCTCATCGTATATATTACGATTCTTTTCTATGCTCCGATCGTTTTGTTTTACGATCTCCTGTACATATACTTTTAGTCTTTTAGACTCTATTTATTTATCACCACTGTTCAACTTTATTATCAGAGTTAGGGAACTCCGGATCTTTATGACGTGTCGAGATTCGTTTTGAATCTTATCGACGCACTAACTCTATTTGAGTTTGTAACGATTGAGTTGGTTGAATTGTGATTCTAGGGACAGAATCCTTGTAAGGAGGGAATGATGTAACATTCCAGAATTTTAGAAATTTATTTGTAATATTTATTTGAGTTATATCAATATTTAATGGACGTGTTATGGTTGAATAAATATTTGTTCAATTTGGTTTGATTTGATTTAGTTAATTATTTGTTAAATAATTAATAGGTAAGGAAATTATTATTATATTGATATTTTAATTTGTGTTGAGTTATAAGATTAAATGATTTATTTAATAAATTGTTAATTTAAGTAAATAAATTAAGTATGAAAGCTTGATTAAATAAAGTGTGACAAATAACTATATTATAAAGAGTTATTAAAATAAATTAAAGTAATTTAATTTAGTTTTGCCAAACAAGGCTTAGATATATTAAGTCTTTAAATTTTAAAGGGTTTTGCAAACAAAGCCTTATGGCTTTTGGATTTCTTTTGAAATTTAAATTATTAACTAAATAAATAAATTATAAATAATATATATATATATATATATATATATTTATATATTTATATATATATTTTGGTAACCGATAACTTATTAGGATATTAAGTGTAGCGTCGGTTTTATATATTTTAGAATTTTACGTTGGTTATTTTAGTTTACGTAAAAATCACATTTGGCTAAAGCCTAAGTAAAAAAATTGTTCTGATAAAGTTCAGAGAGAGTTTGAGAGGGAAAAGGCTATGATTTCCAAAAAAAGTTCTGTGTTTGTCAAAACTATTCTCAGTGATTAACAAGTGTTGTCTGAACAAATTAAATGTATGTTTTATAAACCTTATCATGTATGTTTTAAATTATATAGTTTCTGTGAAATTGTATGTCTCTATGTTCTTAAATTTCACAGTAGGATAAGTTTTTATCAAAATTATTTGTAAACCATGTTCTAGAATTGGTTATGATATTAAGTGTTTTGTTGTTATAATTGTTATAACTATCATGTATATATATGTGTTGTATGCTAAATTACGTTCATTGAGAAAGCAAACTTAGTTTTCAGGGAAAAACATATACGAACATATGTTTTGCATGATAACAAAATTAGTATGTGATTGTATGCTAATTATGAAATTGAACGTTGAGTGTATTGATTTGTTATGAAATTCAAAGAATCGTAGTCTCAAGGAATCAAATTGGTTTATAAATTGTGGTTACCATGTTCACTGTGTAAACAAACGTCGGTAATGGAGTTTTGGTTTAAAATAGTGTTTTCAAAGAATTAAGTTTTCTAAAATTGTTGTTCAACTATTGGTAACTGGTATATGGATGACTGTTAACATTTATGTGTAGTCTACGTGAAGTTATACATGTTAATTAGTGTTAGAAATTAAGTTATAGACATAATTTGTTATGTTTTGTTCTTCGGTTTTGATGTTCTATGAGTCTCGGCGCCTTAAGCAAAAAATCAAAGACCCATTTCGCACTTGCTATGATCTTTGGGCGCTTGACTTTGCTGCCAGTAGTCTTAAAGCCTTGTATAACTCTCGTGTTGAAGCGCCACCTCAGTACAAGCAATGCATGACCTGATTTAAAGCGTGGTAGGCATGGCCTTACTTAGCGAAATGCTCATAAATGACTTTTGTCTGACCTAGAAGTCTAAAATTGTTAGTTGTAATGCTATATTAACATGTATTTCTTTTATTATAGTGTATGAATGAACATGGTGTTAATACTTAACAAGTTTACTATCGTTTAAGAATATAATTTGATTACGTGGTTGGACATCTAAACCATACGTGATGTAGAGTTGATAATGACTGATAATGTTATGATAACATATGTATATAGGATATTGTGATTTGGATTATAACGGTTTAATCTACGTGCAAGGCAAGTTTTCTAATCCTAAACCTTCGTTATGCAAGTTTCTTAATTCTATATCTTATTGAGTAAATTACTTTCATTGAGCAAATTGATTGTATCTAGTAATTCATGATGATGCAAGTTTTCTACCTCCACACTTTCGTCGAGCTAGTACCTTTATTCATGATTATGCAAGTTTTTCCTAAATCTAAACTTGTTATATTAGCATCTGAAATACCTTTATTCCATTGAACGGTTTTTATCGTTCAAGTTATTGTTTGTTATGCATGCTTGATATTTAGTTTTAAGATGTAACCTTAGCTTAATGTTGTTCAAAGCAAGGTATGATAGATTATTCAATTGTTATGCTATTAGATTATTCCTAAAGCATGAACTTAGAATGAAATGTTTATTCAGTTATGATTATTCAATAACATAGTGTTATTATCTTTTATTCAACTAATCCTTAGTTGATGTCCGTTGAATTCAAAATTATCTTGAAGTGTATCCAAACCAAACTGATTTTGGTGCGGACTTGTACTCTAAATACTGAGATGAACAACCCTAGTATTAAGGGTTACGCTTAGTTTATACTTTGCGCTGAAATGTTTGTGCACAATATATGTACGAAGGATTGATCCCCCTAAGTACCTTGGAGTCCTTATAGTCGTATGACTTTTAATGGTAAAGTTGAAAGATTACTTATAACTGTGGACATGGTTCGTGGTCATTAGACCGTTAGTGGAATGTTATGTTTTTCATTAATAGAACACAATGTTCAGTTCTATTGAGCCTAGTATTTGGCTATTGATGTAAAGATTAAAGTTTTATTTATTGTTATTCCAAGTGAGCCTTGTTTGCTCACTCTTGCCTGTAAAATCCTTATAGTTAAAGATGAAAAGGGTGATGTACCTAGCACCAGTAAAGGAAAGGGAAAGATGAACAAGTATTGAAGACTTGTAATCGTTTTGATAGTTTTATTATCAGACTTTGGTTTAAATTTTAATGAAGTTTATTTAATTTGCCGCATGAATGATTGTTTGTAAAGGTTAGATAACCTGGGAGATTTTATTTAATGTAATCCTGTATGGGCAGGTTTATTATTCAATTTTATATTGATTGGGTAGTTAGATATGAATGTTTTGATTAAGTGAACACCAAATCTTGAGGTATTGAAGTACTGGGATTTGTGGGTGTCACAAGTTGGTATCAAAGCCTTAGGTTATGAACCTTAGGTGGGGGAAAAGTGTAACGACCCAAAAATTCATACAATTCAACTATCGACTTCGGTCGTTAACAATACATTCAACCTCTAAATTTACATCATTAAATGCTAATACAACCATTAAAATTTTCGGAATAATTAAAAGATTCTATTTCAAACTATTCTCGTTCCCAAAACCTTCAACCTTTACATCTAAGCATCTTCGAATCAATTTAATACTACCATAGTTTACATTGCGAAACGATATTACAATTAAACATTAATACATCATTCGGAACCTTAAACATGGTTCAAATAATAATAACACAACCAAAGTGTATAAATCCTCAAGTACCACATCAGATTCATGTCTTTCAGGTAACACATAACTTTACCTTGAAATCTTGACCTGCAAAATTGGTTATTTGCAAGGTTGAGCTCGACAGCCCAACAAAATCTAACAGTGTTCATGCATCATGTAGCATATAATAACATGCTTAACATACATCTCTTAAACATTGGACTATCATAACATACATGCTACAGTTCATATAACAAGTATAAAGATTGAGTTCCTTACTCAATCAGCATGCTTTACTCAATTAACGTAGTCATAAGTTGAGTTTAACGTTTCATGCTTTCAACATAAATATAACACATCATGTTATTTGCAATAAAGATTTAAAACAGTTAATCATCAAGTTCACATAGCAAATAGGAACTGAAAGACTTGCCTGATTCGTAGTTTATGAACTACGACTTAACTGCTTAACGCTTATCTGCACTTCGTGTATTCTTACACAGTTATATAATCATGGATTCACATCCATTAGTCATATATTTCATACACTCTTAATATAATAGTAACGTTACATTGTTTCATAACTAGGTTTGTAAAACCTACCTTTCAATTTCTAATCATACTCTTAGAATAGCAAGGTATGTATAGGTATACCTTAACCACTCATACCTGACATCAACATTCATATATATCATTCACACACTTGCCTCGCTATGTGTTCGACACATATTTAAAGTTTATAGATACGCGATTTACATCGTTCTTACATTTTACAAACTTTAATAAAATTTAACAACTCTGTGTTTTATATAACCATTACATGATCTCATGCTTAAACATCATCTATGTCAAGTATTATAGCTTTAGACATTCATTACGCATATGCTTTAAGGTTTAGATCAGAGTAAAAATAATCAGGCATCACTGCCCTGTGGCGCAGTTGCGCTAGAATTAGGTCTGGGATGGCTGTGACGTCCCCTGGCCAGACCAAAGTTAAGTATTTTCTGGTTTCATCTTGGTTCTTAACATGCATAAATGTTAACACATATCTTACCCACATGTTATGAGTTCTTAGCACAAGTTTGGTGCCTCTTGTATTTACCTTAAGTTGTTTTACACTTTATAGCTTTATTGCCATTTATTTCACGGCTAAGTAAGTTCATATAACAAGGGCCTAACTATATGACCACCAACGAGGTTAAAAAACTTTCAATATACATGCTTACATGTAATCATATGTCTAACATGGTTTATGACTTGAAACCTTACTTTAAGACATGTATAGTTCATAATATGTCTATCTAGTAGTGTGCAAGTACCCATCATGCTTAGAGGTATAAAAATCCTATCATGTTTGCACATATAGGCCATGTTTAAAGACCCAAATGTTACTAGTATGTCATCCTATAAGTTCAGAAGTTTAGACAACACAATGCTCATGAATAATGCTTTCAAAACGTCTAAGTTTCTTTTCAAAACACATACTAAGTCATGCCAATGCTTTCTATTACGAGCAAGGAAATCTTATATGTCATGTATAATATCATGCATTTTCATGTTACATCACTTAGAATAACATATTCCATCGTCGGGAGCACTATACTTGCGTATGTGCTCGCTCGACGCCCTCCGATCGCCTCCGAATACGTAATAGTCACAAAGATGACCATTTTGACCCTTTCTAACGACCTCAAATTGAAAACCATAAAGGGCAAAAGTTGTAGGTTTATTTGTCCTCATTCTGGATCATCTTAAATCACCTCAATCGAAGTTCGTATGAAAATGTTATGCTTAATTTACTACAGCAGGTTAGAGAAGTCCACCGGTTATTGATGTCCAGTAGCAATTTCCTTACAATTAATTGGGGCAGCGCCCATTCTACTACTGGGAGGCAATCTGACCCCTCAGGCTCTGTTCTTTGCGATTTTGTAGATCCCTACCCCTTCCGATTTTTATAACATGAGTTATATTCATCCAAATTAGCTCATTTTCGATTCTATGGGTTTGTAACTCCTAAAACTACAACATACCAAATACCCACCAATTAACATAAACATTAACTAACCCAAATATGAATTTACAACTCATGTTCATACTAATTGTTCATGTTTTGATAATGTAGTGAATTCGATAGTCATGACTTCATTTCTTAATCAATAGACATGATTCAAACTACGTCACTTTCATTTCTTAACATACTAACATAATCCAACATCAATTTACAGATTATCACACATATTAAACATGAAATTTTGTACTTTCTAAAGCCATATCTTATAAACATAAACACGGTTTTTTAAATCTTCTACTACAAACCCAATTTCATGTATTTGAATACTCAATACAACTTCTATAGAACAATTATCAGATTACACACGTACATAATCAACACCTCAAACCCTAACCCAACAAAATTCAATAATTTTAGAGAATAAGATTACAAAACTAAAACTTGAAAAATTAAGAATGGATTATACCTTGAATCTCCTACTAGCAAGATGATGTTAACAAAGTTTAGAAATTCTTCCTTTGATTCCCTCTAAAAGTTCTCTGTGTTTCTCCTTTTCTTTGCTCTTAGATTATTAGGAGAATACGTGATATAACCCACGTATGTCAGGTGAAGAAAATAAAAAGGCGTCAGTTACAATAAACCAAAAGCCATAAGGTTGCGTTTGGTTACACACAATTTCCCGTCATACTAGATTATTTTAATCATTTTATATTATTTAGTTTTTGTTTGTCACACATGCAACCAATTTACATAACTTACAATAATAATTATAATAATTATAATTTTTATTATAAATTCTTCTGATGATTAATAAATAATCACATATCTAATTTAATTAATAAATTAGATTTAAACATCGCTTTATTTAATTTACTTATTTTCTTTAACATTAAACAACTCATTTAATTTAATTAATTCATTAAATTAAATCTTTCAAATAAAATTATCATTATTCAATTTCATTACTAAATTAATGCACCATAATTCATTAATTATTTATTTATCTCAATAAATAAAAAAATTAAAATATTTATTTAATTTAATAAATATTTAAAACTAATTACATAATTCATTTAATTTCTTTAATAGTTAACTTAACTATTGAACTTCACTTTCCCAATATATGAATATATAATTCTTCTTCACACCCGGATCACATATTTAAAATATATAGCATGTATATGTATACATACTCAAACTCAAAACATCTCATAATAAGAATTTTAATTATTAAATTCTTAATTTAATAACTTATAAAAATTTGGGTTGTCACAAAAAGCCTTAGAAAGTAACTTTTGAAAAGATAGTTGTGATAAACTCTTATCGAGTTTTAAGAAAGAAGTAATAAAACACTTATGTGCTTATGTGTTTATAACTTATGTGCCCGTGAGTGTCGAGTAGTAATGATTAATAACTAGAACTTAAAATTTTGTTGTCAGGATGACAAATGTCGGAGAATCCAGCTAGGGAGGAAGTACCTCAGATGCCTATAGAGGAGGAGCCTCGCGACATTCAGGTTGTTTGGGAACAACTCTCGCCATGAGTCGGCCAGATTGGTCACGATGATTGAAGATGAGGATGATGATGTGGAGACGGACGAGGAGGATCCCGTTGAGTAGCCACAAGAGAATGAGGATGACGAGGACGAGGACGAGGAGGAAGAGGAGACTCCACTAACCTCGATAGCCCCTCGTATGTATGATGAAGTCTACGACCGTAATGTGGAACTTCAGGATACAGTCGAGGAGTTGCAGGAGATAGTAGCAGAACAACATACTGCAATGACACAGAAGGACGATAACATCCAGGATCGTGATGAACGTTTAACTAATGTTGAAGAGAAGCTGATACAGACTGAAGGAGAGAAGGAACAACTGATCAAGGTGATCGCAGAACTGAAGAACAAGCTGAAGGAAGAAGCTACAAAAAGGGCAAGAGCTGAAGACGCATACGAAGAAGCTTATCAACGAACCAGGACAACAGTAAGAGACGCGTAAGCGAAGAGGATGACGATGGAGGAGATGGACAATGTATTCAATGCAGTGATCAATCGAGCTCAAGATAGGGTCATGGGTTATCCGATTCAGTAAGAGACTCTTCCATCCTACGTGTTAGATCGCCGAACAATGTTCCGGATTATGAAAGAAAAACGTCGAAAGGCTACGGAGTATCTTAATAGAACATCGTAGGAAATGTGCCTGTTATGCACGTAATAAATGTTAAATAATGTGTAAATTCCTAGTGTTAAGTAACCATGGGATATAGTAATGATGATGTTATCCTGTAACTTTTGTAGTTCAGGAAAGGAATGTAAATAGCAGTGATGCTATTGTTTTTATTTTTTTCGAAGAGATGATGAATAAATAAAAGTTATTATTTTATTCAAAATGTTAGGTGTTATGTATTTATTTATTTTATGAAGGCAAGTTAATTAGAAAATATTTAAAGAAGTTGGGTAATAGTCTAATAGATGTTTTTTTAACAGAAAATACCTCCCAGACGTGAACCACCCCGATAGAGAACCAATGAGGGAACTAACAATAACAATGTTGATGCTAATCCCGTCCAACAACTAGAGACGTTATTAACAGGAGCATTGCCGAATCAACCTCAAAATCAAGGCACAACGTTTAAGGATTTCAAGACGCTTGGACCACCTGAATTCCGTGGGTCCATGAATCCAGTCGAGGCACAGACCTTGATTATGGAAATAGAAAAGGTGTTTGAAGTCACTAGGGTAGGGGATGAAAAGAAGACTGCTTTTGCAACGTTCATGCTGAAAGCAGAAGCTAGTTATTGGTGGCAAGCCAATAAAACCAGGGAAGGACCAGGAGTGATGACCTGGGATAGGTTCAAGGAGATATTCTTCGAGACCTATTTCCCAGAAAGTTCAAAGAGTCAGTTAGATGTTCAGTTTTTAGAACTAAAATAGGGAACGATGATGATATCTGAGTATGTCGCAAAATTTAATCAGTTGGCAAGGTTTGCGCCATATTAAGTCATTACGGATGAACGCAAGGCAAAGAGGTTTGAACAGGGACTGAAGCCCTGGCTGTACAGTAGGGTTTCCCTGTTCCAGTTGAAAATGTTTGCAGCAGTGATGGAGAAGGTAGTACTCGCTGAAGGTGGAGGCGAGGTAGTGACAAAATTCAATCAAGAACAGAAGAAGAAGAAGAATGACATGGAAGTGAAGAATGGTAGCGGAGGCAATGGAAATGGCAACAACAACAACAACAACTTGAAGAGGAAGTGGAACGGAAATGGGGGTACCGGAAACCATCAGGGTAACCAGCAATTTAGGAAGTTTAAAGCATGTGTTACATTCGGGAGGTTTCATAAGGGTGTGTGCTTGATGGGGAAACACGCATTTTTCAACTGTGGCCAGGAGGGTCACATCGCCTCAAATTGCACCCAACCCAAGAAGAATATCTATTTCACGTGCGGATCCAAGGATCACTTTGCTCGCGAATGCCCTCAGAAAAAGGTTAGAGAAACAGCAAAAAGCAAGGGAGGTAGCAGTGGAGGAAGATGGGCCATTTCTGGACCTATAGCATCAAACAAACCCACAGCCAGAACATTCAATAGGACTGTGCAAGATGTTGTGCAATCAAAAGATGTGGTGTCAAGTATTATCACAATCAATGATATTGATGCATATGTATTGTTTGATTCGGGTGCTACTTGTTCGTTTATATCTGATGAATTTGCTAAGAGGTTAGAATTGCCTAGAGAAGAACTGAATTTCCCTTTGAACATAGAAATTGCGAATAGGGAAGTGATTCCTGTTAGGTTCGTATACAACAACTGTAGGGGGAACATTAAGGGGAATATCCTGATGGTAGATTTCATCCCGATTAGACTTGGAGAATTTGATGTAATTTTGGGAATGGATTGTCTGTTAAAATATGGAGCAGTAATTGATTGCCACAAGAAGTGTGTAAACCTTATGACTCCGTCAAAGGTAGTTTTCTATGGTAGCAAATCGCCTAGACAAATGAAATGTCTGATGATTATGCAGGCCAAGAAGTTGTTGAGTCAAGGCTGTATGGGTTATTTAGCTTACATAGTCGATACTCAGAAGAAGGGTGTGAAACTGGAAAAGATACCAGTGGTTAGGAAATTCGTAGATGTGTTTCTAGAGGATTTTCCAAGACTTCCGCCTGACAGAGAGATTGAGTTTGTGATTGACTTAGTACCAGGAACTGCACCGATATCGAAGGCCCCGTATAGAATGGCTCCGGTAGAAATGAAAGAACTGATGGTACAACTACAAGAACTGCTGGACAAGAAGTATATTCAACCAAGCGTATCACCATGGGGAGCGCCAGTATTATTCGTTAAGAAGAAGGATGGATCAATGCGTCTTTGCATTGATTATAGGGAGTTAAACAAAGTCACTATTAAGAACAAATACCCGTTGCCAAGAATAGATGACTAGTTTGATTAGTTGAAGGGTGCTAAATATTTCTCAAAAATAGATTTGTGAAGTGGGTATCACCAATTGAAGGTAAGAAAGGAGGATATACCTAGAACGACATTCAGAACTAGGTATGGACATTACAAATTTTTGGTGATGTCTTTTGGTTTAAAAAATTCCCTTGCTGCGTTCATGGATTTGATGAACAGGGTGTTTAAACCATTTTTAGACAAGTTTGTAGTGGTATTCCAAAACTCAAGAAGAACACGTGGAACATTTACGTTTGACATTGGAGACACTAAGAAAGGAAAAGTTATACGCAAAATTCTCTAAGTGCGAATTTTGGCTTGATCGGGTACAATTTTTGGGTCATGTGATTGGCAAAGATGGGATTTCAGTGGATCCATCGAAAGTGGAAGCTGTAATCAATTAGGAACAACCAAGAACACTGTTGGGGGTGAGGAGTTTCTTGGGACTGGCTGGTTATTATAGACGATTCCTTCAAGATTTTTCCTAGATAGCCACTCTGTTAACAAATTTGACACGTAAAGCTGTAAAATTTGTGTGAACGGAGAAATGTGAAGAAAGTTTCCAAGATTTGAAGAAGAATCTAAGTGTGGCACATGTGTTAAACCTGCCGGATAATACAAGAAACTTTGTGGTGTATAGTGATGCCTCACACAAAGGATTGGGTTGTGTTCTTATGCAGAACGGCAAAGTTATTGCCTATGCATCAAGACAACTGAAGGATTATGAGAAAGGGTATCTGACTCATGATTTGGAATTAGCTGCAGTAGTATTTGCTCTCAAGATATGGAGACACTATCTCTATGGAGAGAAATGTGAGATATATACAGATCACAAAAGTCTGAAGTATATTTTCACTCAGAAGGATCTGAACATGTGTCAAAGAAGATGGATGGAATTGATAAAAGATTACGACTGCGAGATCTTTTATCATCCAAGCAAAGCGAATGTAGTTGCAGATGCTTTAAGCAGGAGAGGTCGGGAGAAGTTGATGTTGATAACAACTCAGGAGGAACTCATTTTAGCAATGATAAAACTAGAGTTGGAAATAAAGTTTCCACAAGAATCCAATGAACAACTATTTCAGATAGGAACTGGTACAACTTTGGTGGACAAAGTTAAGAACGCACAATTACAAGATGAAGAATGTGGGAAAATAAAAGAGAACGTGGTTGAGGGTAGTGATACAAAATACAAGATCGATGGTGAAGGACTACTACGGTATGAAGGAAGAATCTGGGTTCCAGCAATGCCAGAGCTGAAAGACGAAATCTTGACCAAAGCTCATAACTCAAGATATTCGATTCATCCGGGAAGCACGAAGATGTATCAAGATTTATGCCAAAATTTTTGGTGCTCAAATATGAAAAGGGATGTTGCAGAATGCGTTGCGAAATGTTTGACATGTCAACGAGTCAAAGCCGAACATCAAAGACCCAGCGGATTGCTTCAACCGTTGAAAATACCTGAATAGAAGTGGGAGCATATCACAATGGACTTTGTGGTAGGTCTTCCAACAACTCATAGTGGATGCGATGCGATTTGGGTGATAGTGGACAGACTGATGAAATTAGCGCACTTTTTACCAATAAAGATTAGGTTCAATCTTGATCAGTTGGCAAGATTGTACATTAAAGAGATTATTTCAAGACATGGAGTACCAGTATCAATTGTGTTCGATAGAGACCCACGATTCATATCAAACTTCTGGAAGAGACTACATGAATGCATGGGAACTCAGTTGTGAATGAGTACGACTTATCATCCACAAACAAATGGCCAAAGAGAACGAACGATACCGACATTGGAAGATATGTTGAGAGCATGCGTCATTGATTTCAAAGGAAGCTGGGAAGAACAATTACCGTTGGTGGAATTTGCCTACAATAATAGTTACCACGAGAGCATCTGCATGCCTCCATATGAAGCGTTATACGACAAAAAGTGCATAACTCCACTATGCTGGGATGAAGTCAGGGAACGTCAACTGCTAGGACCAGAACTAGTACAACAAACTGTTGAGGTTATTAAACTCATCAGGACAAAATTGGTAGCAGCTCAAGACCGACAGAAGAAATATGCCGATCAACACAGACAAGATCGTGCATTCGATGTAGGAACTTTCGTATTCCTAAAAGTTTCTCCTTGAAAGGGGAATATTTGTTTCGGTAAAAAGGGAAAACTAAGCCCGAGATTTATTGGACCCTTCGAAGTGCTGCGAAGAGTTGGGGAAGTAGCTTACAAGGTAGCTCTACCTCCAGAGTTGGAAAAAAATCATAATATTTTTCACATTTCAGTGTTACGACTATATAAACCCGATTACAAACACGTGATCTAGTACGAACCGTTGCAGTTCGATAAAAATTTGTCTTATGAAGAGATTCCTATCCAGATAGTCGACATGAAAGAACAAGTGCTCAGGAATAAAGTGATACCTTCTGTGAAGGTGATATGGAGGACCACAATTCTGAAGAAGCTACGTGGGAACTCGAAGAGAAAATTATGAAAGAGTATCTTGAGTTAATTGTTTAATCTGTGTCTTCGATTCTGGGGACAGAATCTTTGTAAGTAGGAAAGAATGTAACGATTGAGTTGTTTGAATTGTGATTCTGGAGACATAATCCTTGTAAGGAGGGAATGATGTAACATTCCAGAATTTTAGAAATTTATTTGTAATATTTATTTGAGTTATATAAATATTTAATGGATGTGTTATGGTTGAATAAATATTTGTTCAATTTGGTTTGATTTGATTTAGTTAATTATTTGTTAAATAATTAATAGGTATTGAAATTATTATTATATTGATATTTCAATTTGTGTTGAGTTATATGATTAAATGATTTATTTAATAAATTGTTAATTTAAGTAATTAAATTAAGTATGAAAGCTTGATTAAATAATGTGTGATAAATAACTATATTATAAAGAGTTATTAAAATAAATTAAAGTAATTTAATTTAGTTTTGCCAAACAAGGCTTAGATATATTAAGTCTTTAAATTTTAAAGGGTTTTGCAAAACAAAGCCTTATGGCTTTTGGATTTCTTTTGAAATTTAAATTATTAACTAAATAAATAAAATATTAATAATATATATATATATATATATATATATATATATTTGTAATGTGAACTAACTTATTAGGATATTAAGTGTAGCGTCGATTTTATTCGTTTTAGAATTTTACGTTGGTTATTTTAGTTTACGTAAAAATCACATTTGGCTAGAGCCTAAGTAAGAAAAGTGTTAAGAGAAAGTTCAGAGAGAGTTTGAGAGAGAAAAAGCTGTGATTTCCAAAACATGTTCTGAGTTTGTTAAAACTATTCTAAGTGATTAACAAGTGTTGTCTGAACAAATTAAAGGTATGTTTTATAAACCTTATCATATATGATTTACATTATATAGTTTCTGTGAACTTGTATGTCTCTATGTTCTTAAATTTCACAGTAGGATAAGTTTTTATCAAAATTATCTGTAAACCATGTTCTAGAATTAGTTATGATATTATGTGTTTTGTTGTTATAATTGTTATAACTAGCATGTATATATATATGTATATATGTTTTGTATGCTAAATTACGTTCATTGAGAAAGTGAACTTGGTTTTCAGGGAAAAATATATATGAACATATGATTTGCATGATAACAAAATTAATATGTGATTGTATGCTAATTATGAAATTGAACGTTGAATATATTGATTTGTTATGAAATTCAGAGAACCGTAGTCTCAAGGAATCAAATTGGTTTATAAATTGTGGTTACCATGTTCACTGTGTAAACAAACGTCGGTAATGGAGTTTTGGTTTAAAACAGTGTTTTTAAAGAATTAAGTTTTCTAGAATCATTGTTCAACTGTTGGTAACCGGTATATTGATGAATGTTAACATTTATGTGTAGTCTATGTGAAGTTATACATGTTAATTAGTGTTAGAAATTAAGTTATAGACAGAATTTGTTGTTATGTGAGTCTCGGTGCCTTAGCGCCAAAATCAAAGCCCCAGCCCCACCCCCAGACTTCGAGCCGCAGCGCCGAAGTCAGCGCCAGAGCGCCAGACGTCGCATTGCAGCGCCAAAGCCTTGTATAACTCTCGTGCTGAAGCCCCACCTTAGCGCCGCAGTGTGGCCCACAGTTCAAACTGTGGTGCCGCGACGCCACATAGCAGAATGCTCAGAAATGACTTTTGTCTGACCCAAAAGTCTGAAATTGTTAGTTGTAATGCTATATGAACATGTATTTTTGTTATTATAGTGTATAAACGAGCATGGTGTTAATACTTAACGAGTTTACTATCGTTTAAGAATATAATTTGATTACGTGGTTGGACGTCTAAACCATACGTGATGTAGAGTTAATAATGACTGATAATGTTATGATAACATATGTAGATAGGATATTGTGATTTGGATTATAACGGTTTAATCTACGCGCAAGGCAAGTTTTCTAATCCTAAACCTTCGTTATGCAAGCTTCTTAATTCTATACCTAATTGAGCAAATTACTTTCATTGAGCAAATTGATTGTATCTAGTTATTCATGATGATGCAAGTTTTCTATCTCCACACTTTCGTCGAGCTAGTACCTTTATTCATGACTATGCAAGTTTTTCCTAAATCTAAACTTGTTATATTAGCATGCAAATACCTTTATTCTATTGAACCATTTTATCGTTCAAGTTATTTTTTGTTATGCATGCTTGATATTCAATTTTAAGATGTAACCTTAGCTTAATGTTGTTCAAAGCAAGGTATGATAGATTATTTTTAAGACCCCAACTTTTTGAATAAAGATTAAATTTTCTCGAAATATTTTTTTGAATATTATGGTGTGAATTTGATATAATGTTATAGTTGTGGGTAATATTTACAAATTTTGCAAAGTACGCAAGTTGTTATATAATATTCGATTGGTCGGGGAATATTCATTTTAACAGGGAATATTTGTACAACGACACAATCATTGGTGGACCCCCACAACGGAATTATTGTTAGATTTAGAAAACGACAAAAATACTTTATGAAAATAACGGCGGAAGTTTTACCGTTAAATGTTGAAACATCCGGTGTTAAAAGTATAGTAATACGCGTGGTTGTATAATAGCACACGGTATTGATTATTGATGCTTATGTGAGAAGTCACTCAGTTATACTCAATTATTGCTACAGTAATTGCTGCATCATATCTCTCATATTATTGATTCAATTATTGTCACAGTATCATTTGTATAATATTTTATATTATTAAATCAATAATTGAGACGACAAAGTTATTCATATTAATAAATTGTAATATTTACAATGTCTAGAAGTTTTGTCAAGGAGAGGTTTGGTCACCTAATTGCGCGCCAATAGAGAGAAATCCTTATTGGAAAGCCCCCTCTTTCCTGAGAACGACCTGGTTGATAAATATTGTGAGTTATAATATTAATGATGAATGTTATTAAAATTGAAGTTGTGTTTGGAGTTGAATTTGGAGACGCGGACGTGATATTCGAGTCCGGAACGATGAAATTAGTAAAAATAGTCTATAAACACAAAATTTTCTGGAATTCACTATTTAGTCAAAAAAGTCAACATTTGACTTTTTCGGGAAAAGTCAAACTTCGAAATTTCAAAATTTATATTTTTGATAAAAATGGTTTCATTGTGTTGGAATTATTTGTGTTAATGAAAATCGATAATTATTTCGATAATAATTGATGTCTGGAGGTTATATTGACCAATCGGGTATTTAGCCGGATAAATGAGCAATTGATTGCTATTATTTCACACGATTATAACTATTTATTCACATGTGTATACTATTGTTTCACATTCTTGTTACTATTAGGGGAGTTGGTGCAAGATTGATAATACTTGTATGACTAAGTTAAAAATGGAGGTATAGATGGAGGTACTATACTGTAATTCATATTTTCACATGTCTAGAACTATTGATTCACATAATTTACTATTGAATCACATTATTTACTATTAGGGGAGGTGGTGCAAGTTTGATAATACTTCCATGACTAAATTAAAAATAAAGGAAAAGTTGGAGATATTGTCTTTGTAATTTTTCGAGCCGTAAACGCGTGCAATTATCGAAACTATATTTTTCTATAAATAGAAGCTCATTCTTCCTTCATTTCTCACCAATTCACAAAAGCTTTAGAGCGATTATTATAGAGAGAAATTATAGAAAGAAGAAGAAAGTCTCGCTACCTCACTATTCCAAAGATTATCAGGTTTTTCTAAGGTAGGGAGTATTATTTCTTTCTTATCCATGAAGAGAACTTCATTATTCTATTCTTTATTATTCTATTGAATAACTTTGTATCTGCTGAGCTACCCTATACTTGGTGAAATTCTTCTGTTATTCCATTCTTTATCATTCTGTTGGAACATCTTGTTTGTGCGTTTACGCCGGACCTGGTTCCATTATTTATCATTCTGTTGGAACATCCTGTCTATCGTTCTCTGTACGAACACGGTTCTATCTTTATTATTACATTGGAAAATCACATGCATGCATTTTACGGGACTGATTCCGCCTCTTTATTATTACATTGGAATATCACATCTATCGTTTTATCTTGGGACTGATTCCGTTATTTATTCTTACATTGGAATAACTTTCTGCCTGTGCGGCCTATCGCATACTGGTGATTTCTTTTGTTATTCCATTCCTTGTTATACTCAGTTGGTTAAAGTTTTGACTTCTATACTCCATGAAATTAGTGGAATATCCTTGATATTTGCGCTTCATCCAATATCTTTTCATTGAAATATTCTTCTGAGCATTCTTGAATTTTACTCCACAAAGCAAAGATGTCATGTTGACAATTTGGATGCTATTGATTCTGGATAAAATAATTCTTGAACTTGTTTTATTGAATTCTTATATCATTGTCATCATCCTCATGTTTATATTTTTTGAAAGTCATATGTGATGCATAATGCATAGATGGACTTGGTATGATTATGACCAGGGGATTATTCGATTGTAATCATGGTAGTAATGTTACAAATGATGTGGTAAAAGTCCTCATTGGCCCGTAGTGCATTGATGGACAATTGTTGGCATGATTATGACCATTAATGAATACACAAATAATCTTGGCACATGATGCATTGATAATTATGGTCCCGATACTAAAGAATATCCTCGGTAGTAGTGCGTGGGTGATTCGATGATGTGGATTATTTATTAAGTTGAGTCCCAAATGATAAAAGTGATGAAAACCTTTTAAATCATAAAAGATAGTAGATTTTATTCTCTACTTGACTCTTTTAATGGATTGCTTGTTCATTGCAAGCGATTAAAAGTTGATGGTTGTTATATTATATCGGTTTAACAACGTTGAAGGCTAATGATAATATATTACGCATCATCTTAGTCATAATATTTTCCTCTTGGGCTAGTTGAGCTCACCTTTTTACTTTCATTGTTCTCTTCAGGAAATGAGAACGTAGCAGGGACTAGTCGTGGAACGGAGTGATGACGGACGGATGATATAGTAATAGTAGTCCTCACTATTTAGTGAAATAGTGGGAAAATAAATGTAATAATATTGAATTTGAGTTTGTATATTGTCTAGATGACAATATTTGTATTAAAACTCACAGCTTATGTTTTGTTGTACTTTGGACGATAGTTGTATAATTAAGTTGTATTTGTATTCTGTACCATGTATTTGGCGACTCAGAATAGGTGATGTATACCTATTTTGGGGGCTTCACATTATTCAATTGTTATGCTATTAGATTATTCCTAAAGCATGAACTTAGAATTAAATGTTTATTCATTTATGATTATTTAATAACATAGTGTTATTATCTTTTATTCAACTAATCCTTAGTTGATGTCCATTGAATTCCAAATTGCCTTAAAGTGTATCCAAACCAAACTGACTTTGGTGCGAACTTGTACTCTAAATACTGAGATGAACAACCCTAGTATTAGGGGTTACACTTAGTTTATACTTTGCGCTAAAATGTTTGTGCACAATACATGTACGAAGGATTGATCCCTCTAAGTACCTTGGAGTCCTTATAGTCGTATGACTTTTAAAGTTAAAGTTGAAAGATTACTTATAACTGTGGACATGGTTCGTGGTCATTAGACCCTCAGTGGAATGTTATGTTTTTCATTAATAGAACATATTGTTCAGTTCTATTGAGCCTAGTATTTGGCTATTGATGTAAAGATTAAAGTTTTATTTATTGTTATTCCAAGTGAGCCTTGTTTGCTCACTCTTGCCTGTAAAATCCTTACAGCTAAAGATGAAAAGGGTGACGTACCTAGCACCAGTAAAGGAAAGGGAAAGATGAACAAGTACTGAAGACTTGTAATCGTTTTGATAGTTTTATTATCAGACTTTGGTTTAAATTTGTAATGAAGTTTATTTAATTTGCCGCATGAATGATTGTTTGTAAAGGTTAGATAACCTAGGAGATTTTAGTTAATGTAATCCTGTATGGGCAGGTTTATTATTCAATTTTATATTGATTGGGTAGTTAGATATGAATGTTTTGATTAAGTGAACACCAAATCTTGAGGTATTGAAGTCTCGGGATTTGGGGGTGTCACAAAGTTAGTCCTTATCCTTATCACTGCGGTTATTAGCCTAAGGTAACCCTACCTAAGGCTTATAACCTACAACTTTGATACCAACTGTAATAGCCCCAGATCCTAGTCCTAATCACCACAAATCTGGTATACTAATTCTATACTATTATGGAAGATATAAATATAAATTATTTATAGATTAAACTTTACACACTATCCCCAAGGTCGAGAACCTTCACTTAATACCCGAGTTCCATATTTATCAGACATACAATGTCACTAGCTTCTCCTGTATCATATGTTTTCGTCCTAATTTGCGATGTTTATCATGATATAGTAAGGGTGGGCAATAAGTTTGCCCAGTATGTTTAAGTTCAAGAAAAGATATATCATGATTGAAAGAATGAATAATAAGCTAACGAACTTTCAATAATATAATCATGGTGAAAGAACATAAATCAATTTTCATAGCTGAACGACCGAGACAATAAAAATGAATGGTCAACAATAACATGAACAATTATAACTGGACCGATTGGTAATAAATGTGATCAGCCTTTCATACCTGATGAACACATGCAACATGCACAAAGTGCGAATCAACAAATTATAGACATGGTATAATCAACAATGATTAACCACAAGCATATTTGAATAATCATAACTCACGGTTGAGTTATAGAGAACTTTCCTGAATCATCGACTACAGCTACACAGTCTATATAGCTTAATCTCAAGACCTAATACTAATAATACCGATCTCCAATATTAGAAAAATATCATCACAGCATAATACTATTGATACAGTTATAAAATAACCTAAACACATTCTCACATAGACCTAACAGTCTATAAAACACATAGGACCTAATATCAAGTCAAATTATTTCAGTCTAAGTTGAGTTCAGTACTATTTCGACATCCTGATTGCCTAATCGGATAATTATCGAGCCTAATATCCAAAGGACTCTACCTAAACGCTTCACAATTATCTTAGATAATTTATTATTCAGTTAAAATATATTTTTTCCATAACTCATAATAATTTTCAAATAATTATTATAATTTATCATGATTTTTCAATCAATATTATCATATTTATATTATTTAAATACCACATAATTCTCTTATCATTAATATTTATTTAATATCAAATATTAATAAAATACATCACATAATATTATAAGTTATTTATAATATCTCAAAGTATTTTAAATACTTTAATATTACCTTTAAATGATTTAAAATTATTTTTAAATAATTGCCATTAATATAAAATATTAATGTATTTCATGACAAAATAACAAAAGTTATATTTTATAACTCCAAATATTTTTATAACCCTTAAATAATTTTTATATAATTTTTAAATCATTAAAACTAATTTTCCACAATTTATTTAATACATTTATTAAATAAATCATCTATCATTAATATTAATTTATTAATGAAAATCACCACAAAATATTAAAAGTCATTTAAAATAACTTAAAATATTTTTTAACACATTATTATATTTTTAAATGTTTTTTCATGTATTAAAATACATTTTAAGTAATTTATTTAATATAATAATTAAATAAATTAAATACCATTAATATTTAAAAATATTAAAATATTAATGAAATATATTTTAAATTATTAAGAATCACTTTTATGACTTCAAATAATTTTTAGAAATTAATTATGTATTTTTTATAATTAACAATCATTTTCTCGAATTATTAAATCAAAATAATTAATAAATATAAAAACTATCACTAAAGGTGCCTATAGCGACAAAACTGTCGCTATAAGTGTTCTTGGGCATTCAAGCACCTTCAAACACAGTCACCAGGGTCCCTACTTTGACCAGTGCTAGATCCTTAGTTTTTATATTTTTTGGGCAGCTAAGGTGTTATTTATGTAGTATTGATGTAATACTACAATAACAAACCAATTTCAGGGCCATATAACAACACATGATGAAGATATAGGGCTTCAAAAACCGTGTCAGAGGCTGTTCTTCATTTCTGGGTTACCCAGAAATGAAGAACAGTTCATGGGTCTACTATTGGAGCTTTAAAACTTGAATTCCTTAATTACTCAGTGTGATATAAAGGTCAAATCTTGTAGTCCTTGTGTCAAGAAACCATAACATAAAACTAAATCTGTCTAACAACATCACATGAACAAGATCAGACTTGGTCAAACCATGTCAGAAAACTTGTTCTTGAACTTTCTGGGTTTCCCAGAAATTCATCTGGACAGATGGTCAACCCATGTTTGACCATGATTATCTTTTATCCTGGTCATAATCTGGGTGTTCTAAAGGGATAATTGTGTAGTTCATATGTTAGACTACACCATCAATACACTAACATAGCCTAACTACTTAACATCAGCAAGATCAAAGCCCTGCAAAGTCACTGCCATACCATTCTGGAAAATTCTGGGTTGCCCAGATTTCAGTTTCCATGGTTGGTTTACCATGTTTGACCGCTTACAACTTGAGATCTAGACATGGTATGGAATTAATTCCACTTCCAGTCTACTCTCCTCATGGTAGAGAACAAGTCTATAACATCTAACACACATAACATCTAACACACAGAGATCTAGAGGCCTTGACATTAGGCTGTCAGGCCTTAAAATTAGGGATTATAATCAGTTACTAAAAACCCATTTTCTTGCATCTAGATGTTATAGATCCTTGATGTTACATCTTAGATCACTAAATAACATCCTTAAACACTGTTCTAAATAACAAACAACAACATTTAAGATAAATCACAAGATTTTTAAAGATTAAGGTTTTATACCTTTTAAAACTTTGATATTTGAATCTGACTTTTGATTCTAATCCTTGGCAAGCTATGAAGTGATATTAGCTTAAGTTCTCACTTACTTCCTCTCAATATTTCGAATTTTGGAGAGAGAAAGAGAAAGAGTTGGCTAACTTGACAAGTAAAATAAGTTATTTACTTAACTTTTATCTTTGATTTTTGATTCAATGCACCAAGAAGTTGCAAGGTGTCATGAAGTGGCTGATTGCTTGTTATTTTAAGCACATGGAATATCAAAAGTAGTTAGTCACCAAGATTTGGCAATATCTTTTACTTAAGTTTTAAGTAAAAGGGCATTTTTGTCATTTCGCACTTAGTAAGGGCATTTTGGTAATTTCCCCTATAATTTGAAGGGTATTTTGGACATTTCACATATATCCCATAACTTAAAATCCTTAAGTCTTTATACTTAATATTTGAGCTCCTAATTTAGGGTTAATAAATTCTAGATTAGGGTTTCGAATTCCTGAAACTGAAATTAGGGTTTCTGGACAAATCGTTAGGGTTCCTAACTGTTCGTTAGGGTTTACTAACTTAATAACCATATTCTTAACATAACTTTAGGGTTTGTCACTGATATAACTTATCTGAACAACCCTTGACCCTGAACCACATACTGTACACATATAATCAATATATATAGATTCGTATAGACTCATACACTTAACCCTATAAGTCTTCACCAAAAATTTTTAGATCCTTAAAAATCCTTCACAGAAATTCAAATCCACACACTATATTCAGTCTAGGTCTTAATATTGAACCTTTATTCTATCAGTTAAGATTTAAATAAATTGTCTAAATCCTCGTGTTGTCACATGAATGAAGTACCTGGATTTGAGGGTGTCACATATTAGTATCAAAGCTTTAGGTTTTGAACCTTAGGTGGGGGAAAAGCTTAGGAAGTAACCTTTAAGGAGATAGAAACCATAGTGGTGATAAACACATATCAAGTTCTAAGGAATGAATTCCTTAATTCATTAAAGATAAATAATTAAAGACTTTATGTGTCTGTGTTGATAACTTATTTGCTCGCGAGTATCGAAGAGTGTCACGTAGTAAATAAAACTGAAGTATTTTGTTGTCAGGATGTCTAACATTAAAGGATCTAGTCAAGCTAGGGAGGAGATACATCAGGTGCCTGGAGATGAGGAGCCCGGAGATGTCCATGTTGTTCGGGAGCAGTTGATTCAAAGGTAGCCTTATCTGTTGGTCACTGTTGAGGGACAGGGGAATGAGCCTGTGTCTGATCTAGAGGAGGAGGACTCTGATGAGATAGAGGTGCAGGATGAGGAAGAGGATCCTTTGGAGTTTCCACCAAACTCCATATCAGCTGAGATGTATGAAGAATTATATGACCGTAATATAGAACTACAGGCTAAGGTTGAGGAGTTAAAGGAGCTGGCTGATATGCGTCAGTCCACTATAGAGCAGAAGAATGAGGAGATTCAGGATCTTGACATACGTCTTGCGAACGCGGAATGGAACCTAGTTCATACAGAGGGTTATCAAGAGGAGCTGTTGGCTGAGAATGAAAAGATGAAGACTTAAGTTGAGAAGCTAAAAGATGATTTAAAGGAGGATTAAACTAAGCGTGCGAGAGTAGAAGACGCTTGGGTAAATGCTACTCATCGTGCAGATCGTGCTAAAGACAAGGTTCAGACGAAGAAGGCCAAGATGAATGAAATGGATTATGCTTTTCATTCTATGATTAATAGGGCCCAGGACCGAGTCTTTTATTACCCAGCTCAATTGGAAGACTTACCATGGTATATGATGGATCGTAGAACAATATTTTGAATCATTGAAGAAGAGCGTAGAGAAGCTTCTCGACATCTTAATATGCCAAAATACGAAGAATAATAAGATATGTGATTAAATATGTGTTAAATAATTGAAAATCCCATATTTTGAGATAAATAATGGGGTAAGATGAGTATGTAATTCTGAAATTTTTCAAGTTCAGGAAAGTTAATGTAGATAGCAGAAATGATATCCTTACTATGTTTCAAAAGTTATGAATGAATAAATTATCAAAGTTTATTAAAATGTTATGTGTTAAGCTTTAATCATAAAATGTTTAAGTTAAACCTTAAATATTTAAGAAATTGAGTGGTGATCTAATAAGCGTAAATCTTAAACAGAAAATGCCTCCTAGAAAAAGACAACCAAGCTAACAACCACCTCCCGAGGGGTCTACTAACAACAACAATGCTAAGGCCAACGCTAACCCGATTTAGCAGTTGTTGACCTTGATAACAGGAGCACTTGTGAATCAGCCGCAAGCCCAAGTCACGAATTTCAAGGACTTCAAAGCAGTTGGGCCGCACGAGTTTCAAGGGTCTATGAATCCAGTTGAAGCCCAAACCTGGATCATGGAAATGGAGAAGGTTTTCGACATTGCCAGGGTCAATGAGGATCAGAAAACCATTTTCAAAACGTTTATGTTGAAATCTGAAGCTAGTTATTGGTGGAAAGCGAATAAGGTTCGTGGGGGACAGGGAATAATAGTGTGGGATAGGTTCGAAGAAATGTTTTTTGAAATGTACTTTTCGATGAGTTCCTGAAACCAGATGGAAGTTCAATTCTTGGAATTAAAGCAAGGAACCATGTCTATGCTAGAGTATGCAGCAAAATTTAATGAGTTGGCAAGGTTTTCTTCGTACCAAGTCAATAAAGATGAGCCTAAGGAGAGAAGGTTTGAACAAGGGTTGAAGCCTTGACTATATAGCAAGGTTTTAATGTTTCAGTTAAATACATTTGCAACAGTACTAGAAAAGGCGATTATCGCGGAAGGAGGAAGCAATGCCTTAACCAAGTATAATCAAGAACATAAGAAGAGGAAGAATGAGAATAAAAACAAGGCTGGTGGAAGCAATAGTGGAAGTAATAATCAGAAGAGGAAGTGGAATGAAAATTCAAATTCGGGAGGACAGCAAGGAAGTCAGCAAAAGAAGAAGTTTAAAGCTTGTACTATTGTGGGAAGAACCACACTGGTGTGTGTTTGAAGGGTAAGCGAGTGTGTTTTAATTGTGGCCAGGAGGGTCACATTGCACCAAATGTTTTAGCCCAAAGAAAGGAGTTTGTTTTACTTGCGGGTGGAAGGATCATATGGCTCGTGATTGCCCTAGAAAGACAGCGGGAGGTGCAAGTAGAGGTAAGGGAAGTAACAACGGTGACACATTGACTATCACTGGGCCAGTGTCATCAAACCGACCTACTACCAGAACTTTCAATATGGCCGTGCAAGATGCTATGCAGTCAAAGAAAGTGATGTCAAATATCATTCCGATCAATGGTATTAATGCTTATGTGTTATTTGATTTGGGTGCTACTTGTTCATTTATATCCAATGATTTTGCTATGGACTTAGATTTTCTTCAGGAAGAATTAGATTTTCCTTTAAGCATAGAGATTGCGAATAGGGAAGTGATTCATGTTAGGTTTATATACAAGAATTGTAGTGTGGATATAAAGGGTCAAGAGATGATGGTAGATTTGATACCGATTAAACTTTAGGAATTTGATGTTATAATAGGAATGGATTGATTATTCAATTACGGGGAAGTAATTGATTACCAAAAGAAATGTGTTAACCTTATGATTCTGTTAAAGGTGGTGTTTTATAGGAGCAAGTCACCTAGACAAGCGAGTTATTTGACGATGAGGCAGACCAAGAAGTTACTGAGACAAGGATGTGTAGGATACTTAGCCTACATAGTCGATACTCAGAAGAAGAGTGTGAAGTTGGAAGAGATACCCGTCATTAGAGATTTTGTAGATGTATTTCCAGACGATTTGCTTGGACTTCCGTTGAATAGAGAGGTTGAGTTCGTGATTGATTTAGTGCCAGGAACAACCCCGATATCTAAATCCCCATATAGAATAGCCCAGTAAAGATGAAAGAGCTAATGGTGCAGTTGCAAGAATTACTAGACAAGAAGTATATCCCGCTTAGCGTTTCACCGTGGGGACGCCAATGTTATTTGTTAAGAAGAAATATGGATCAATGCAGCTCTGCATTGATTACAGGGAATTCAATAAGGTCACGATTAAAAATAAATATTTGTTACCAAGAATCGATGACTTGTTTTATCAACTGAAGGGAGCTAGGTACTTTTCGAAGATAATTTAAGAAGTGTATATCATCAGTTGAGGGTAAGGAAGGAAGATGTACTGAAAAAGACATTTAGAACTCGGTATGGTCATTAAGAGTTTTTGGTTATGTCATTTGGTTTAACCAATACACCTGCAGCTAGGAGTGATCATTCAGTTATAACCGAACCAAATAAGCTATTCGGTTATAACTGAAAACCGAATTAGTGACAATTTTACTATCCGAAATAATAACCGAAATTTGAAAATAACCGAATTACCGAATTATAATTTCGGTAATTCGGTTAAAAAATGAAATCAAATAATCAAATAAAAATAACAGAGTCATGACAAAGATCAACAAAGAAATAGTCGCTTCTCCACCCTCTTCCCCTCCTTCAATTCCTCAAAATACATGTCTACAATATAATCCCCCAAACCGTCCAAATAGTCCCAACAAAGCTCAAAATCAAACTAAAAAACAATGGGAAATCCAATACAATTACATAGTTCACCAACAAATTCGAATTCCATCTCCACACAACACGAAAAACTAAAATCAAAAATCTTTAAATCCTAGCTTTTAAATAAACCCCAAAACCAAAATCAATTAAAAATGAAAAATTCCCAAATTTAGACCTACAAAACCCAAAATAAAAATCACATAAACCCAAAACTCAAATCAAACAACAAATGCAATAATTTTAATGAAATCAAACACAAGACAATTAAAAACAACCCCAATTCAAGAATTGCAGCATTCTTCATCATATTGAACGAAATCCTAGATTTCCCTCAAGAACAAGCAATCAATGCGAAACAATCTGTCCAATTGAAAGCCTTTGAATAAGAGAAAAAGCTTTCTTGTTGGGATCTGAGACTGAGGAATTGATTTGAGATCTGAGACTTGAATCGGAGACAGTTCACAGTTCACACTTCACAGTCGAGAGTCAGAGAGAGGTGGCGGCTAGGGTAAAATATGAGTGAATCAGAATAAGTGAATTCAGATAATAATAATAATAATAATATAAAATTATTATTTTTGAAATACATATTCAATTATTCGGGTACCCGAATTATCTATTTTTTAAAACCAAAATCGAAACCGAATAATGAGCAATAAATCGGATATAACCGAAATAAGAAAAAAAAAATTGAAAAACAGAAATAATTCGATTAAAAAAGTTCGGTTCGGTTCAGTAGTTCGGTTTTATCCGTTTTTTGCTCACGCTGCAGCGTTCATGGATTTGATGAACAGGGTGTTTAAACAATTCTTTAATAAATTTGTAGTGGTGTTTATTGATGATATATTGCTGCATTCTAAAACCAAGGAAGAGCACGTTGAACACTTAAGAGTGACGTTGGAGACATTGAGAAAAGAGAAGTTATACGCGAAATTTTCAAAATTTGAGTTTTGGTTAGAACGTGTGTAATTTCTTGGGCACGTTATTGACAAGGATGGAATCTCGATAGATCTATCGAAAGTTGAAGCTGTAATAAATTGGGATCAACTAAAGATATCATCAAAAGTAAGAAGTTTCTTGGGATTGGCAGGTTACTATAGGCGTTTTATTCAAGATTTTTCCAAGATCGCAACTCCGTCGACGAATTTAACTAGGAAATAAGTTAAGTTTGTATGGACGGAGAAGTGTGAGAAGAGTTTTCAAGAATTAAAGAAGAGATTGAGTTCAGCACCTGTGTTGTCATTGCATGATGATTCATGGAATTTTGTGGTATATTGTGACGCATCGCATAAAGGACTAGGCTGTGTGCCTTTGCAGAAAGGCAGAGTAATTGTGTATGCATCGCGTCAATTAAAGGATTACGAGAAAGGGTATCCGACTCATGATTTGGAGTTGGCTGCTGTGGTGTTTGCTCTGAAGATTTGGAGGTACTATCTTTATGGAGAGAGGTGTGAGATATATACAGACCATGAAAGTCTGAAGTATATCTTTACACAGAAGGATTTGAATATTGGACAGTGAAGATGGCTGGAGTTGATTAAAGACTATGACTGCGAGATTCTTTATCATCCCGGCAAGGCGAATGTACCAGGATATTAGATTCACGATATTAAAGAGGAAATTTTGAGTGAGGCTTATAACTCACGATATTAGATTCACCCTAGAAGTACAAAAATGTACCAGGATCTTAGACATCATTTATGGTGGTCGAATATGAAAAAGGATGTTGCTGAATGTATGGTGTAATGCTTAACGTGTCAGAAAGGTAAAGCTGAACATCAAAGGCCAAACAGATTGTTGCAACCATTAGAGATATCGGAATGGAAGTGAAAGCATATCACAATAGATTTTATGGTAGGTTTTTCAATGACTCAGCGAGGTTATGATGCGATCTGGGTGTTTGTCGATCGATTGACGAAGTCGGCACCCTTTTTTCCAATAAAAATTAGATTTAACCTAGATCAGTTGGCAAAACTGTATGTAAAGGAGATTGTATCAAGACACAGTGTCCCGGTGTCCATTGTATCAGAAAGAGATCCACGTTTCACATCAAATTTCTAGAAATAACTACATGAATGCTTAGGAACGCAGTTGAGAATGAGCACATCATATCATCCTCAAACCGACGGACAAAGTGAGAGGACAATCCAAACATTGGAGGATATGCTCAGAGCTTATATTATGGATTTTAAAGGGAGTTGGGATGACCATCTATCGTTGGTTGAATTTACCTATAATAACAATTATCACGCAAGCATTGGCATGCCGCCTTACGAAGCGTTGTACGATAGGAAATGCATAACTCTGTTATGCTAGGACGAAGTTGGTGAACGTCAGCTATTAGGTCCAGAATTTGTGTAGCAGACTATCAAAGCCATTATGGTGATTCAGGCAAGATTGATAGCTGCACAGGATAGGCAGAAGAAATATGTTGATCAACCCTGACAAAATTGGGAATTTGATGTCGGTAGTTTTGTTTTCTTGAAGGTGTCTCCCCGAAAAGGGAAAATACAGTTTGGTAAAAAGGGAAAACTAAGCCCTAGGTTTATAGGACCTTTTGAAGTGCTACGCCGAGTTGGTGAAGTGGCATATGAGGTTGCTTTACCTCCGGAACTAGAACATATTCATAATATTTTCCATGTTTCGGTATTACGACCATATAAGTCTGATTATAAACATGTTATAGAATATGAACCATTACATTTTGAAAAAGATTTGTCTGATGAAGAAGTTCCTATTCAGATTATTGACATGAAAGAACAACTACTAAGGAATAAAGTGATACATTCTGTTAAGGTAAATTGGAGAAACCACAATGTTGAAGAAGCTATGTGGGAACTTGAAGACATTATGATGAAAAATTATTCTCAGTTATTTACTTAAATTTTGTATAGCGATTTTGGGGACATAATCTTGTTAAGGAGGGAAGAATGTAACGAACGAGAATTTTGTAATTACGTTTAATTTTAAATATTTATTGAATTAAATAAATATTTGAATTGATTTATTTATTGAGATAAATAAATATTTGATGGAATTATTATGCATTAATTTAGTTAAAGTGTGTTATTATAATTAAATTAATGTATGGTAATTTTATGATTGGAAGATTTAATTTAATGAGATAATTAAATTAAATGAGTTATTAAATAATTATAATGTCATTCTAATTTAATTTAAAAATTAAATTAGAAATTTATTAGTTTGTTAAATAAAATTATAATTTATTATGGAAATTATAATTATATGGGAAATGATTAATTTGATTTAAGAGTTATATTAATTTAATTGTTTAAAGGTGTGAAAAATAAACTATAGGATAAATGAATTATTAAAATAAACTAAATTGGGTAATTGTAGACTTGCTAAACATGGCCTTGTGTCTTTTGGTGTTTGTAACAGCTGAACCCATTGGTTTTTTCACCTGACAATTTAAGATTCAGCACGATAGTATATCAGTGTTAGTGGGTTTACATGTTTTTCCTAAGGCTAAGAACAAGGAGTGTAGAGAAGAAGGGAGAACACAGAGAGATAGAGAGAAAATTAAGAGAGTTGAAGAGAATTGGAGTATCAAGAGAGAAGGGGGAAACATTAACAAGCAGTTCTCTATTATCTTGGTTGAGATTAATCAAGAACTAAAGATATAAAACCTAACTCCATTGTGACGCCCCAAAATAGGTATACATTACCCATTCTGAGTCGCCAAATACATGGTACAAAATTCAAATACAACTTAATTATACAACTGTTGTGTAAAATACGATAAAACATAAACTTGGAGTTTTAATACCAATATTGTCTTCTAGACAGTATTCAAACTCAAATGGAGTCCTTATTACATTTATTATCACACTATTTCACTGAATACTGAGGACTACTAATACAAACATCTGGACCGTCACTCCGTTCTCCGACTAGTCCCAGCTATATTCTCATTTCTTGAAGAGAACAATGAAAACAAAGGGTGAGCTCAACTAGCCAAGTAAGAAATATTATGACTAAGATAATGTAGAATAAATTATCGTTAGCCTTCAACAGTGTTAAACTAATAAAATATAATAAACATCAAGTTTAACTACAGCGAAACAAGCAATCCATTAGAAGAGTTAAGTAGAGCATGCAATCTACTATCTTCTATGATTTAAGAGTTTATCATATATTTTATCGCTGAGACTCAGCTTAATAAATAAACCACATCATCGAATCATCCCTGCACACTATAGGCCAATGATATTCATTATTATCACGACCACGAATTATCCATGCACTATGGGCCAAGGATTTTCGTGTTTTCACCAATGGTCATGATCATGCCAAGAACTGTCCATCAATGCACTACGGGCCAATGAGGACTTTTACCACATCATTTGTAACATTATGGTCATGATTATACTGAATAATCCCTGGTCATAATCATACCAAGTCCATCTATGCACTACGGGCCACATATGACTTTCATCATAATATAGGCATGAGGATGATGACAATGATATAAGAAAGAAAGCGAATGATAAATTTTTAAAGATTATAATTTCATTTATCCAGAATTCAATAATGTCAAAATTGTCAACATGATACTCCTTTGTGGAGTAAAATTCAAGAATAATACTGTATCAAAAATGATTTGGACCGAAAAGAAATCAATTTTTGTTATGAATAGTACCCTAGGAGAATAGTAACCGAGTGAATAGTAACTCGGGAATAGTACCCCATGAATAGTACTCTGGCATAAAAAGGTTAAAACTTATCAAGAATGCTCAAAATAATATTTTCATGAAAAGATGCTGGGTGAAGCGCAAATATCAAGGATATTCAACTAATTTCATGGAGTATAGAAGCCAAAACTTAACAAAATGAGTATAAAATTCAAAATTTGAAACGAAATATTATTACTTATATACTACAGAGTATGAATGAAAGTATTATTTTATACGAATACTGAACAAAAATAATATCCCTTACCTTAAAAAGAGAGTACTTCTGACTGGTAGGGCGGGGATATTCTTGAAAGAAACTTTCACTGTTTTCTACGCTCAAAGCTTCTTCAAACTCTAATGAAATAAGCTCAATATTATAGAAGAAGAATTCTCTAATTCTGGTGTGATTTTCAATTCTAACTAAGCATCCTATTTATAGGATGTGACAACCCGAGAATTTAGAATATTTTAAAAAATTTTATTAATTGATTTAAGGTTCAAAATTAGAACCTAGACTGAAAATTAGTGTATGCGTTTGATATTTTTAAGATAGAATTTTGAGGATTTCAAAATTCTATTAAGGATTTAAGTGAATTATTCAGGATTAAGTAATACGTGAATATGTTCTGTGTATATGTCTACAGTATGTGGTTAAGGGTTGACCAGATAAACGATATCTGTAACAAATCCTAAGTATATATTAAGAACGTCAACGTTCGGTTAGAAAACCCTAACGATTAACAAGAAACCCTAGAAACGGTTACGAAAACCCAATTTCGTTAAGAATCAAACCCTAATTCGGTGTATGGAACTCTAAATTAGGAACTTAATGGCGTAAGTGTAAATAATTATAATATTAATTAGGATAATGCTTAATTAATTAGTAAACCCTAATCTAAGTACGAAATCTACTTTCTAAATTAGGAAGTTATTTTTCTATTAGAAACCCTAATTTTGGGTTATAAACCCTAATCCGTGATTTTGACCCTAATTGCTTAATTAGCGATTTTAATTAGGAAGTACTAATCCTAATTAGTAAGATTTAAAGTATGATTAAGAAATTTTAATATAATTAGAAAATTCTAATTATAATTAAGAAATATTAATTTTTAATTTTTAAAACCTAATTTGGAAATTTTAGAAATTAAATTGCAAACCCTAAAATTTTCCAAACCCTAAACCCTATTTTTTTCTTAAACCCTAAACCCTAACCAAACCCTAAACCCTAAGGGTTTGGGACAATGTCCATTATGCCATTAAATTAGAAAGGAAAAAGACTATTCTTTAATAGGTAGCTTACAAATCTTGCTAAGATATTGAGTTGGTGAACTACTCTAATTGTCCTATGTGATTTATATCTAGCAAATCAGCCAACTTGTGCCACCTAGCCACATTTGGTGCAATGAATCAAGATTTATAAAAGATTATTGCACACTTTATTTTTCATTTCTCCAAGTCCCTTATCTCTCTTCATTTTCAAAAATCTAGAGTGAGAGAGAAAGAAAAGATGAAGCATGATCAGTTCATAGCAACTTAAGAATAGAATCAGAAGTCAAAATTCATGAATCAAAGCTAGAAAGGTAAAGAACCCTAAATTTCGAAAATCAGTGATCTTATGTTAAAAGTTGTAATTTGTTGGCTAGATTGGTGTTATAAGGTGTCAATTAGAGATCTGGGTTGTTGGATCATAGATCCATAACATCAAAATGCTCGGATCTAACATTTTAAGAAATTTGGAAAAACTGGAAAAATATCGACTGACAACCTAATGTCAGACGCCATAAATCCTTATCTGTTTTTGATATTTGTTGTTTGATGTTATAAATCTGTTCTATGTCATGAGGACTATGATCTAAAACTAGAATCATGGTCGGATCAAGTGTAGATTGAAAGATATAAGCGGTCAAACCGCGTTGACCAGTCACGAAAATGGGTTTCTGGGCAACCCAGAAACCCAGATCTTGTTTGACATCATTTTTGCAGGGCTTAAATCTTGCTTTTTATAAGTTGTTTGGGTATGTTGTTGATACATACTTTTAGTTTGACATGTTATCTTCATTATCAAACTACTAGATACCTCATATCGTACTCAGAATCAAATATATACGTGGTCAAACCACCGTTGACCTACATGCCGGAAGGAGATTCTGTGTAACCCAGAATCTTCAAGACCCGTTTCCTGACCACTAGTTTGACCGGACTTGATAGCTTAGATATGTTGTTGTTAAGATGATCTGAGGTTATTTACTTGTACAGGGTCATGAGTAATACACAATGAAACATTAATATTACTTTAATCATACCTGGAAGGCCTAGATCCGGAGGCTCAAAATAGGACCTAACGACTGTTCTTCATTTCTAGAAAACCCAGAAATGAAGAACAGCTCTGACATGATATTTGGTTGCTTAGATATCTTACTGGTGAAATGTTTTAGCCATGAACTTAGTTGTAAGTTGTTTTATTACATTAGTACTATACTATTAAAACAAGAACACGGCCAGAAACCTAAGGATCAAATAATTAGAAATAAATTATTAGTAGGTAGCAACCCATTCGATATATGAGTTTCTGGAAATGCTCAAGAACAGGCCAAGAACACCTATAGCGACGGGTTTGTCGCTATAGGGCCCCTTTAGCGACAGTTTATTATTATTATTTTCCAGAAATTAATTAAAAATAGAAAAAATGGTTTTTAATTATTAAAAATACTAAATAAATTTCAAAAAATTATTTTAAATTCTGAAAAATAGTTTTAATTATTTTAAGTATATTTCATAAATATTTAATATTTTTGGAATATAAATGGTATTTAATTTATTTAATTATAATATTAAATAAATGCTTTAAAAATGATTTAAATACATAAAAATCATGAAAAATAATATTATGGCAAAAGAAAATATTTTTAGTTATTTTAAGTGACTTTTAATATTTTGGGCTAAATTTCATTAATTAATTAATATTAATGATAGTTAACTTATTTAATAATTATATTAAATAAATTATGGAAAAATAGAATAAATGATTTAAAAATCATATAAAAATTATTTAAGTGTTAGAAAAATATTTGAAGTTATAAAATATAACTTTTGATATTTAGTCATGAAAATATTAATATTTTAATATTAAAAGCAATAATCGAATAATGAAATTAACGGTTTAAAAATCATATAAATATGATTTTAAGGTATTAAAATACTTTGTGATATTATAAATATATTATAATATTATGACATGTATTTCATTAATCTTTGATAATAAATAAATATTAATGAAAAAAGAATTATGTGATATTTAATTCATTTAAATATGTTATTAATGATTTAAAAATCAAGATAAATGGTAATAATTATTTAAAAATTATTACGAGCTTATGAAAATTATTTTAACTGCTTAGAAAATTATATGAGTTAATTGTTAACTGTTAAGTCAGAGTTTAATTGAACTTAGACTCGATAAAAGTCCGACTAAGGCCGTCGGGATGTCAGATTTGTGCAGGTTTCAAGTCAAACTGAAATAGTTTGACCTGATACTAAGTTTTATGTGCTGAATAGACGGATAGAGTTATGTGTTATATGTGTTTATGTTATTCTATATATATATATATATATATATATATATATATATAGTAATATTATATTGTGATGATATTATTCTAATTTTGGAGATCTATATACTAATATTAGGTCTTCGGATAAGGCGAAATAAATTGCGTAGCGGTAATCAACGGTTCAGGCAAGTTTGTATTTACTTAACTCTACTAAGAGTGTTTCATTCGGATAATTTTAAGGTTAATCATTGCTGATTGCCATGTATAATTGTACTCTGTACATATTGCATGTATAAGTCAGGTATGAAAGGCTTATTACCTTCATTACCTGTTGTTTCAGATATATTTGTTTATGTATAATACTTGTTCAGTCATAAATTTGTTCCTGCTAGTTCACAATTATATTGTTGAATTATAGTCAGCCAATTATTCAAATCATTTCAATCATGATATATCGTTATATTGTTGAATTTAAACTTGCTGGGCAACTTTCATGCTCACTCTTGCTATATCATGATAAAACATTACAGATTAAGGCTAATACGTCGGATACAAAGAAAGGTTAAAGACAATTCCAGCATTAGGATATGCGTGCAGCTAAATTGTATAAGTATTGTATTTTAATGTTATTGTAATTTAAATAAGTTATGAATAAGTTATGTATTGTGTATTAAGTTAAGGTTACTCGACCTTGGGGAATAGTGTGTTATGTAATGTATAAACAATTTATATTTATATCTTCCACAAATAGTAATAGTTGTATAGAATGATCGAACCGGATCCGTGGTGATTTAGGACCTGGATTTGGGGCTGTCACAGTTGGTATCAAAGCTGTTGGTTATGAAGCTTAGGTAGGAATACCTGAGACCAATAACCGCATTGATTAGGATAAGTACTAACTCACATAGAGTTAGTTGGTCGGTAAGATTCAAAGATGAATCTCGACGAGTATAAAGATACGGAGTTCCCTAACTCTGATAATAAAGTTGAACAGTAGTGATAAATAGATAGAGTCTAAAAGACTAAAGGTGAAGTGATAGGAGATCGTAAAACAAAATGATCAAGATATAGAAATAAATCGTAACATATACGATGAGATCACTCCGTGATCTGATAAAGTGATAGCAGGGAAAAGAATCAATCTAATGATTGGAAAGTTTACAACAAGATTGTTGTGTGAATTGGTACAGATTCATGAAAGGATTATGATTACGAGTTAAATGAAATTCGTATTAAGAAGGGTGTTAGTGGTAGGTGGGGATTCAATTGAGGATTCATGTCGGCAGCTGAGTTGTATGATTCCTTGTATGGGCAGGGAATTGTACTTAGTGAAAAAACTACTTAGTTTCTGGCATTGATAATCATTAAAATGTTTGTGTCGCGCTATTTACTATATGCATGTTAAGAGGGTGATTCCTTTCTCATGTGTATAGCAGATAGATAGGTCATAGGTAGAGGATATAAGGTTAAGTACGAGTTCTTATAACTCATAAGTGTGGTTTTACGAACTGGGTATAGTTGTGTGTGAATGCAGTATTGAGGATAATAGGAACAGATAGATTGTTAAGCCAATGATTATTAGTGGAGACATAAGTTTTCCAAAACTCCTAGCTATGCTAGATTTCGAAATGTTGACATCAAGCTAAATACGCACTATGTGCCTTTTAAAAAAAATGTAGACTCGTAATCATTTTTGAAACGGTTTAAAGTATAGTCTATGCTACTTATTTCAGCTAGACGCAAATGATTTGAAATATCAAAATTTGTTTTATTTATCACTTATGTACCATGTAACCTGGTGCAGAGATGATATAAATTTGATGGAGTTGTAAATACATGAATACTTGGTGTGAATTTGATCTAAAATCGTTATTCCACTATTGTATGATGTGTTATGACAAAGTCATACAATGACGGCATCCTCAAACGGACTATTAATACAGTACGACATCGTGGCGTCATTCTCGAAAATATTTTCAAAAATTTTAATTTGCCAACGGGGTTTGGCTACACTTTAATAATTCGATTGGATTGAATTATTGATATGAGTCTATGCTATTCGATTCAGCTAGACTAATGTTATGAAAACTCTAAAGTGTTCATTGAAAGAAATTTCCCGAACCAAATTGCTTTGGTACGGAATCCTATGATAAGACTGAGGTGAACAATGTTGTTTGGATAAATAATCCAATCTAGTAGCGTAAATATTCGCTATACATAATTAATACGTTATGCATGACGTAAGAGTACGATAGGATGATCACCTAAAGTACTAACAACGGTAGTTTACCTTCTTTGTGATTGTAAACAAACCAAGTAATGTATTGTTTTGCGGTATGATCAAAACCGTTAAAACTAAGTGTTCATGGTCTATATGACCCCTCAGTACAATTTGAAAACTTTTACTCTTGTGAGTGGTGAATTGGGTAACAAGCAAATGTGTGTGAATGGTGTATGATGAATGGTGTAAGGTGTAAGGTGTAAGGTAAATTTCGGGGACGAAATTTTTAGAAGGGGTGAATGTGACAACCCGAGAATTTAGAATATTTTTAAAATTTTTATTAATGGATTTAAGGTTCAAAATTAGAACCTAGACTGAAAATTAGTGTATGCGTTTGATATTTTTAAAATAGAATTTTGAGGATTTCAAAATTCTGTTAAGGATTTAAGTGAATTATTCAGGATTAAGTAATACGTGAATATGTTATGTATATATGTCTACAGTATGTGGTTAAGGGTCAAGGGTTGACCAGATAAACGATATCTGTAACTAACCCTAAGTATATATTAAGAACGTCAACGTTCGGTTAGAAAACCCTAACGATTAACAAGAAACCCTAGAAACTGGTTCTAGAAACCCTAATTTCAGTTACGGGAATCCGAAACCCTAATTCGGTGCATGGAACCCTAAATCGAGAACTTAATGGCGTAAGTGTAAATAATTATAATATTAATTAGGGTAACGCTTAATTAATTAGCAAACCCTAATCTAATTACGAAATCTACTTTCTAAATTAGGAAGTTATTTTTCTATTAGAAACCCTAATTTTGGGTTATAAACCCTAATCCGTGATTTTGACCCTAATTGCTTAATTAGCGATTTTAATTAGGAAATACTAATCCTAATTAGTAAGATTTAAAGCATGATTAAGAAATTTTAATATAATTAGAAAATTCTAATTATAATTAAGAAATATTAATTTTCAATTTTTAAAACCTAATTTAGAAATTTTAGAAATTAAATTGCAAACCCTAAACCCTATTTTTTTTCTCAAACCCTAAACCCTAACCAAATCCTAAACCCTAATGGTTTGGGACAATGTCCATTATGCCATTAAATTAGCAAGGAAAAAGACTATTTTGCCCTTTAGCAATTCTTTAATAGGTAGCTTACAAATCATGCTAGGATATTGAGTTGGTGAACAACTCTAATTGTCCTATGTGATTTATATCTAGCAGATCAACCAACTTGTGTCACCTAGCCACATTTGGTGCAATGAATCAAGATTTATAAAAGATTATTGCACACTTTATTTTTCATTTCTCCAAGTCACTTATCTCTCTTCATTTTCGAAAATCTAGAGTGAGAGAGAAAGAAAAGATGAAGCATGATCAGTTCATAGCAACTTAAGAATAGAATCAGAAGTCAGAATTCATGAATCAAAGCTAGAAAGGTAAAGAACCCTAAATTTCGAAAATCAGTGATCTTATGTTAAAAGTTGTAATTTGTTGGCTAGATTTGTGTTATAATGTAAGACCCCAGCTTTTATAAATAAAGATGAATTTTTCTATAAATATTATTTTTGAATATTATGGAATAAATTTGATATAATGTTATAGTTATGGGTAATATTTATAAATTTTGCAAAGTATGCAAGTTGTTATAAAATATTCGTTTTGGTCTGGGAATATTCTTTTTGTTAGGGAATATTCGCATAACTACCAATCATTGGTGGACCCCATAATGTAATTATTATTGTCGAATTGAGAAAACGACAAAAATATTTTATAAAAATAACGGCGGTGGTGTTACCGTTAAAACTGTTGAACTACCCGGTGGTAAAAGTACAGTAATATGCGTGGTTGCATAGTAGCACACGGTATTGATTATTGATGCTTACGTGAGAAGTCACTCAGCTATGCTCAATTATTGCTATAGTAATTACTGCATCATATCTCTTATATTATTGATTCAATTATTGTCACAGTATCATCTGTTTAATATGTTATAGTATTAAATCAATAATTGAGACGACAAGTTATAAATGATTAATAATTGTTGAAAGATTAAATATGTGTTGATGAAAAAAAATGATTTGGGGTAAGTTTGATTATTTTATGGGGGCTCATATGTCATCATCTAAGAGTCTCTTCAATCGATAGTATTTACCTTCACAATAGTAATTACCTTCACAATAGTAATTACCCTTGTGAATAGTATTTACCTTCGTCAATAGTAATTACCTTCACAATAGTAATTACCCTTGTGAATAGTATTTACCTTCGCCAATAGTATTTACCTTCGTCATAGTAATTACCCTTGTGAATAGTATTTACCTTCGTCAATAGTAATTACCTTCAATCGATAGTAATTACCCTTGTGAATAGTATTTACCTTCACAATAGTATTTACCTTCGTTAATAGTAATTACCTTTACCGACGTCGAACCACTTGTCGTTTCACATTACAAAGCGTCGAACCACTTGTCGCTTCACATTACAAAAGGCCAAACCACTTTTCTTTTCACATCATTAGTCGTCAAGCCACTTGCCTTTTCACACGGCAAAAGGTGCTAAGCTAGAAATCTTCTATAAATAGAGGCCTAGGGCTTCATTATTTTCACTTAATTCATTCAAGCTATAGAGAGAAAAGTATAGAGAATAAGAGAGAAAGAAGAAGAGTATTTTGTTACTACAATCGCTACGATGATTCAATCTCCTACCAAATGTAAGGGGTGTTATTATTTCTTATTCATGAAGAGAACTGTTGTTATTCCATTGCTTATTATTCTGTTGGAATAACTCAGATACGCTGGTTTACCCTATACTTGGTGACATTCTTCTATTATTCTTTGGAACATCATGGAACATCCTGTCATGTGTTTTACACCGGACTGGTTCCGCCTTTTTTATTATTATTCTGTTGGAACATCCTCATGCATGTGTTTTTGGCCGGACTGGTTCCATTCTTTATTATTCTCGCTGAACATCCTGTTTGTGCGTTTTACGCCGACCGGTTCCATTATTTATTATTCTGTTGAATAACTCGCCTGCAAGCGGTCTATCGCATGCACGGTGGTTTCTTTGTTATTCTATTCTTTATTATACCCATTTACCCAAGTTAAAACTTTGACTTCTATACTCCATGAAATTAGTGGAATATCCTTGATATTTGCGTTTCATCCAAAGATCTTTTCATGGAAATATTCTTCCGATCATTCTTGAATTTTACTCTACAAAACAAGATCATGTTGATAATTTGGACGTTAATAATTCCCCGGATAAAATAATTCTTGAACTTGTTTTATCAATTCTTATATCATTGTCATCATCCTCATGTTTATATTATGTTGAAAGTCATCTGTGGCCTCAGAGTGCATAGATGGACTTGGTATGATTATGACCGAGACTATTCTTGTAATCATGACCGTAATGTTACAAATGATGTGATAAAAATCCTCGCATGTCAGTAAGTGCATTGGTGGATGCTTGTTGGCATGATCATGACCATTAATGAATACACAAATATTCTTGGCCCGTAGTGCATGAATAATTGTGGTCGTGATACTAAAGAATATCCTCGGCAGAAGTGTGTAAGTGATTCGATGATGTGGAATATTTATTAAAGTGAGTCTCAAATTATAACAAAGATGAAAAACCTTTAAAACCTAAAAGATAGTAGACTTTTATTTTCTACTTGACTCTTTTAATGGATCGCTTATTCACGCAGCTTAAACCGGTTGTCTATTGTATTTTATCGCTTTAACATTGTTGAAGACTATTGATAATTTATTCGCATTATCTTAGTCATAATATTTCTTATCGGGCTAGTTGAGCTCACCCTTTTCTTTCACCGTTTCTTCTTGAAATGAGAATATAGTTGGGACGAGTCTGGGAAACGAGTGATGGTCCCGAAGATAGCATTAGTAGTCCTCACTATTCGTGAAATAGTGTGATAATAATTGTAATGAGGACTTTTTTTTTCGGTTTGTATAATATCTAGTAGACGATATTTGTATTTAAACTCACACGCTTATGTCGTATTGTACACCTACGCTTATGTTAATAAGTTGTATTTAAATTACATACCATGTAAGTGGCGACCCAAGATGGGTGATGTATACCTAATTTTGGGGCGCCACAGTTGGTATCGAGCTTAGGATATGATCCCTGCTAAGATGTGAGAATAGTACTAGGAGGGGAGAGACGGGAATACCTTCGCTAGTATGACCTACCTAAGTTTATGTGCTATTTTATTGGTTGGTCGAAGATAGGATAATTTGTTACATGTCAATTAACCTTTTGTTTTGTGGCGAGATCTCAAAATGACATCCGAGAATGTTGAGAATAGCAATGGAGCGCAGCGATCGCTGATTCACCACATATCAATAATCGTGATAATGTGCATCGAAGGCGACAATCCTCATGCAAACAACAACACCGACCAAATGATGAATGATCAAATGTTCGTGAGGCTTTATGCAATTTATGCAACAAAGAAAGCGAGAGCGACTCATCCCAAAACGTAGGTGGAAACACGGAAAACTCTCGAGGCGGTCACCGCTAAACAATTCAAGGAGCCGGACCACCGGAGTTTAAGGGTGAGCCAAAACCACTTCGGCGGAAGCATGGATAAAGCAGATTACCAAGATATTTGATGTCTTGGGATGCTCCGAGGAGCAAAAGGTTCCCTTCTTACGCTTTTATGTTGCGCGCGGAGAGGCGATTATCGGTGGGAATCGGTAAACGTACTCAACCTCATTGCATCAAGATAACTTGGGAGAAGTTCCAGAGTCGGTCAACGACAAATAGTTTCCTCAAAAGTATTCGCCACACGTGAAGGAGGTGGAGTTTATCAAGTTGGAACAAAACAATATGACCGTGTCGTAATACGAGGCAAAATTTGCGGAGTTATCACGGTTTATGTCCCACTTAGTGGATAATGAAGAGAATGAACGGCACGAATGTTTTAAGAGGTTTGAAGTCGAGATACGCCAACATCTTATTTCTCATAAACCGTGTTTGTATTCATATGTTGTAAATAGGGCCCGCTTAGTGGAACGCGATAATGAGTCAACACAACTAAAAGAGAGCAAATGCAAGAAAATTATAATACCAAATGAGAGTAGTCATCGGCGGTGACAATAAGCGTGGAGGGAATCAACAGGCCGATATGGTAACCACTTCGGTGGTAATCGTACAAAACAATAAGAATGGACATTTCAAGAAACGGAGATTCAACAATGATGGAAAGACGCCAAAGACCAAAGACCAATTGTTAAGGAAGGAGAAAGACCACCTATCATATGCTTCAAATGCGAGGAGAGGGACACATCACCAAAATGCGCCATGCCATTCCAAAGCATGTTATAATTGTGGAAGAGAAGGTCACTTAGCTCGATTTTTGTCGCCATCAAGACAAATTCAAATAGGATGGAGGCACCAAAGGCTATCCCGTAAAATTCAAAACCCAGAGTGCAAGGGAGAGCGCTTGTTGTGACCTCCCAAAGAGCAAGGAATCCGAATGAGGTCATCACGGGTAAGCTTATCATAAACTCTAATGAAGTCTATACTTTATTTGATACCTGTTTCTACCCATTCTTTTATTTCTCCTACTTGCGCCATCGATTAAATTTGACTCGGAGAAATTAGACTTTGACTTATCTCGTGGAAACTCCGCTGGGAGAAACCTTCATTACATCCACTGCTTATAAGTCTTGTTTGGTTCAAATCGGTACCCTCACATTACTCGTCAATCTTATTTCATTAAAAATACTTGCATTTGACGTGATTCTAGGGATTGATTGTTAACTACTTATCATGTAAAAATTGATTGTTTTCGTAAGGTTGTTAGCTTTCATATTCCTAATCAACCTATTATGCGAATTCAAACGACCAAACCATTAAAATCAATCACGGCCATCTCAAGCCATAAAGCTATTCGCTTTATTGAAAACGGATGTCAAGCTTTCTTAGCTCATGTCACGATTTAAACAAAAATACGCCGCTTTTGAACGATATTTCTATTGTTAATAAATTTCTTGACGTATTCTCCAAGAACTTCCCCGCCTACCCCAGAGCGTGAAATTGAATTTTGTATCGACCTTGAACCCGTTGACAAAACCTATTTCCAAAGCCCCATATCGAATGGCTCTATTAAACTTCGTGAGTTAAAGACCCAACCGCAGGAATTGTTAGACATCGGCTTTATTCGTCCCAGTATTTCTCCTTTGGGGTGCTCCTGTTCTATTCGTGAAGAAGAAAGATGGGAGTATGCGACTTTGTATTGATTATCGGGAGTCAATCATGTCACCATCAAAATAGGTATCCATTGCCACGTATTGATGACCTGTTTGACCAAATAGAAGGAGCCAAATTCTTTTCAAAGATTGATCTTCGCTTACGATATCACCAATTGAAGATTAGAACCACGACATTCCAAAGACGGCTTTAACTCCTAAGACGAGCATTATGAATTCCTAGTCATGTCCTTTGGATCGACTAATGCCCCGCCGCCTTCATGGATATGATGAACCGAGTATTCAAGGAATATTTAGATCACTTTGTGGTCGCTTTTATTGATGACATCCTTATTTATTCCAAAAGCCGTGAAGATCATGAGCAACACTTGAGGTCGACACTCCAAAAGCTTCATGAATATAAGCTTTATGCCAAGTTGAAGAAATGTGAGTTCGGCTCAAGAAGTAGCATTCCTTGGGCACGTGGTATCAAGTCATGGAATATCCGTTGACCCAAAGAAAGATCGAAGCTATTCAAAGTCGAGAACAACCTAAATCGAAGGATCAAGTACGTAGCTTTCTCGGTTTATGGTTATTATCGGAGATTCGTGGAAGGATTTTCTCGAATCGCTACTCCATCGACTCAAATTGACTCGGAAAGATACAAAGTTCGGTTGGAGCGAAGAATGTGAGAAGAGTTTTCAAGAACTCAAGAGGAGACTTATTTCAAAGACTTGTTCTCGACAATACTATCCTGCCTTGAGGGATTTGTCATCTCAAAGTGATGCTTCGCAAAGGGTTGGGATGTGTTCTTATGCAACATGGAAAAGTTATAGCCTATGCCTCATGACAACTCAAAGAATATGAGAGGAATTATCCTACTTATGATCTAGAGTTGGCAAATGTTGTCTTTGCACTTAAAATTTGGAGGCATTACTTGTATGGGGAGAAAGTGGAGATCTTTACGGATCATAAAAGCCTCAAATATTTCTTCACTCAAAAGGAACTCAACATGCGACAACGACGCTGGTTTGAATCATTGAAAGATTATGATCATACCATCCAATACCATCCTCGAAAAGCTTAACGTGGTAATCGACGCATTCGAGTAGAAAATCATATGCAAGTACGAAAAGTGCGATATTGTCAACGCAAAGGCCCATTTTGTGTGACTTGCAAAGGATGGAGATAGAGTTAAAGACTCTAGGGACGCATGTGATGATAGCGAGTATACGAGTAGAACCAACTTTAATCGATAAAGTTAAATCTGCTCAAGCTACAGACCTGGAGCTGATGCGTATGAGGAAGAAAGTGCAAGATGGTGCTATGCCGGAAGCAAGAATCGATGAAGAAGGAATACTTTGAGTCAACTCCAGACTTTGTGTTCCTAACGACCCTGATTTAAAGTATAATATCATGATGGAGGTGCACAACACACCATTTGCAATCCATCCTGGGAGTACCAAAATGTATCATGATATTCGTCATACATTTTGGTGGAGCAATATGAAGAGAGAGATAGCGCCATTTATCCGAAGGTGTCTAACTTGTCAACGAAGTTAAAGCGAGAGCATCAAGTACCAAAAGGTCCATTGCAACCACTTGAAATTCCGAATGGAAGTGGGAGCACATTACCATGGATTTCGTTCACGGCCTTCCTAAGGTTTCTCAAGGCATTGATGCGATATGGGTCATTGTTGATAGATTGACCAAGTCTCGCTTTCATTTCTTACCGATACGAGAAACTTATACACTTGAACGCCTTGCTCAGATGTACATAAAACGAGATTGTAAGATCGCATGGTATGCCTAAGATCCATAGTTTCGATCGAGACCCAAGATTCACTTCACGATTTTGGGTTAGTTTTCAAAAAGCTATGGGCACAGACTTACGATTTAGCTCTCGGCATATCATCCTCAAACGGACGGACAATGAGAGGACTATTCAAACTCTTGAAGATCTATTAAGACTCGTGTCCTTGATTTCAAGGGAGTTGGGACAAGTTCTTACCATCGGTGGAGTTTTCCTACAACAACAGCTTATCAAGAAAGTATCGGCATGGCTCCATTCAAGCATTGTATGGAAGAAAGTGTCGCTTCCAAAGATGCCGGGATGAGGTGGGTGAAGCAACGTTGTTGGGACCGAGTTGGTACGTATGACTACGAAAAAGATTCAAACGATCCGACAACGTATAAAAACCTCACAAAATCGACAAAAGAGTTATGCTGATCTTCATCGAAAGGACGTGGAATTCGATATAGGAGATCATGTGTTGTTAAGAGTTGCTCCATGGAAAGGAGTTAAAAGATTTGGAAAGAGAGGAAAACTTAATCCTCGATTCATCTGGCCCATTTTAATCCTCGATCGAGTAGGAATCTGTGGCCTATAGACTCGCTTACCGCCAAATATGTCTCGTGTTCATAACGCTTTTCACATATCTATGTTACGTAAATATGTGAAAGACCCGAACCATATTATTGAAGTTAGAACCGACGAAATAGCGGAAGATTTGACGTATGAAGAGGTTCCTGTTCAAATTTTGATAAGAAGGAACATATTCTACGCCCAAGGTTATACCTCAAGTCAAAGTTTTGTGGAGGAACCACGATGTTGAGGAAATGACTTGGGAGTTAGAATCAAATGAAATCAAGGTATCCTTACCTCTTCGACATACCAGTGCGTGCACCCTAATTTCGAGGGGTGAAATTTCATAAGAAGGGAGGTTGTAAGACCCCACTTTTATAAATAAAGATGAATTTTCTATAAATATTATTTTTGAATATTATGGAATAAATTTGATATAATGTTATAGTTGTGGGTAATATTTATAAATTTTTCAAAGTATGGAAGTTGTTATAAAATATTCGTTTGGTCTGGGAATATTCTTTTTGTTAGGAATATTCGCATAACTACTCAATCATTGGTGGACCTCATAAATGTAATTATTGTTTGATTGAGAAAACGACAAAAATATTTTATAAAAATAACTACGAGGTGTTACCGTTAAAACTGCTGAACTACCCGGTGGTAAAAGTACAAGAATACGCTGCGTGGTTGCATAAGTAGACACAAGATTGATTATCGATGCTTACGTGAGAAGTCACTCACTATGCTTCAATTATTGCTACAATGAATTCTCGCATCATATCTCTTATATTATTGATTCAATTATTGTCACAAAGATCATCCTTTTGATAATATGTTATAGTATTAAATCAATAATTGAGACGACAAGTTATAAATGATTAATAATTGTTGAAAGATTAAATATGTGTTGATAAAAAAAAATGATTTGTGGTAAGTTTGATTATTTTATGGGGGCTCATATGTCATCATCTAAGAGTCTCTTCACAATAGTATTTAACTTCGCTATCATATAATTATCTTCGTCAATAGTAATTACCCTTGTGAATAGTATTTACCTTCGTCGATAGTAATTACCTTCGTCGATAGTAATTACCCTTGTGAATAATATTTACCTTCACAATAGTATTTACCTTCAATAATAGTAATTACCTTCGTCAATAGTAATTACCCTTGTGAATAGTATTTACCTTCGCCAATAATAGTAATTACCTTCATCAATAGTAATTACCCTTGTGAATAGTATTTACCTTCGTCAATAGTATTTACCTTCGTTAATAGTAATTACCTTTACCAGACGTCGAACCACTTGTCGCTTCACATTACAAAAGGCCGAACCACTTGTCGCTTCACATTATTAAAATCAAACCACTTTTCTTTTCACATCATTAGTCGTCAAGCCACTTGCCTTTTCACACTAAGCAGTGCTAAGCTAAAAAATCTTCTATAAATAGAGGCCTAGGGCTTCATTATTTTTCACTTAATTCATTCAAGCTATAGAGAGAAAAGTATAGAGAGAATAAGAGAGAAGAAGAAGAGTATTTTGTTACTACACCGCCAGCAGATTCAATCTCCTACCAAATGTAAGGGTGTTATTCTTCTTCTTATTCATGAAGAGAACTGTTGTTATTCCATTGCTTATTATTCTCGCTGGAATAACTCGTATACGCTGGTTTATCCTATACTTGGTGACATTCTTCTATTATTCTCATGGAACATCCTCGCGTGTGTGTTATACACCCACCGGTTCCGCCTTTATTATTATTCTGTTGGAACATCCTGTCATGTGTTTTTACACCTACCGGGTTCCGCTTTTTATTATTATTCTGCTGGAACATCCTCGCAAGTGTTTTACACCGGACCGGTTCCATTCTTTATTATTCTGCTGAACATCCTCGTTTGTTCGCTTTACGCTGACCGGTTCCATTATTTATTATTATTCTGTTGAATAACTCTGCTGTAGCGGCCTATCGCATGCACGGTGATTTCTTTTGTTATTCTATTCTTTATTATACCCAAATGGTTAAAACTTTGACTTCTATACTCCATGAAATTAGTGGAATATCCTTGATATTTGCGCTTCATCCAAAGATCTTTTCATGGAAATATTCTTCCGATCATTCTTGAATTTTACTCTACAAAACAAAGATCATGTTGATAATTTGGACGTTAATAATTCCTCGGATAAAATAATTCTTGAACTTGTTTTATCAATTCTTATATCATTGTCATCATCCTCATGTTTATATTTTGTTGAAAGTCATCTGTGGCCTCGTGTAGTGCATAGATGGACTTGGTATGATTATGACCAGAGACTATTCGGTAATCATGACCGTAATGTTACAAATGATGTGATAAAAATCCTCGATGGTCAGTAGTGTATCATGGTGGACGCTTGTTGGCATGATCATGACCATTAATGAATACACAAATATTCTTGGCCCAGTAGTGTATGAATAATTGTGGTCGTGATACTAAAGAATATCCTCGGTCAGAAGTGTGTGGATGATTCGATGATGTGGAATATTTATTAAAGTCGAGTCTCAAATTTATAACAATGATGAAAAACCTTTTAAAACCTAAAAGATAGTAGACTTTATTTTCTACTCGACTCTTTTAATGGATCATTATTCCGTCGCAGCTTAAACCGGTTGTCTATTGTATTTTATCGCTTTAACATTGTTGAAGACTATTGATAATTTATTCTCGCATTATCTTAGTCATAATATTTCTTATCGGGCTAGTTGAGCTCACCCTTTCTTTTTCACCGTTCTCTTCGTGAAATGAGAATATAGCCGGGACGAGCCTGGGAAACGAAAGTGATGGTCCCGAAGATAGCATTAGTAGTCCTCACTATTCGTGAAATAGTGTGATAATAATTGTAATGAGGACTTTTTTTGAGTTTGTATAATATCTAGTGGATTTATATTTGTATTTAAACTCACGCTTTATGTCGTATTGTATACCTACGCTTATGTTAATAAGTTGTATTTAAATTCTGTACCATGTAAGTGGCGACCCAAGATGGGTGATGTATACCTAATTTTGGGGGCGTCACAGTTGGTATCAGAGCTTAGGGATATGATCCCTGGCTAAGATGTGAGAATAGTACTAGGAGGGGAGAGACGGGAATACCTTCGCTAGTATGACCTACCTAAGTTTATGTGCTATTTTATTGGGTGGTCAGAAAGATAGGGATAATTTGTTACATGTCAATTAACCTTTTGTTTTGTGGCAGTATCTAAAAATGACATCTGAGAATGTTGAGAATAGCAATGGAGCGCAGGCGATCGTTGATTCACCACATATCAATAATCAGGATAATGTGCATCAGGAAGGCGACAATCCTCATGCAAACAACAACACTGACCAAATGATGAATGATCAAATGTTCAGAGGCTTTATGCAATTTATGCAACAGCAGGCGAGAGCGACTCTTGTCCAAAACGTAGGTGGAAACACGGAAAACTCTCGGGCGGTCACCGCTAAACAATTCAAGGAGCTGGGACCACCGGAGTTTAAGGGTGAGCCAAAACCACTTCAAGGAAGCATGGATAAAGCAGATTACCAAGATATTTGATGTCTCGGGATGCTCCGAGGAGCAAAAGGTTCCCTTCACGCCTTTTATGTTGCGCGAGAGGCGACATCGGTGGGAATCCAGAAACGACTCAACTTCTTTGATCAAGATATCTTGGGAGAAGTTCCAGAGTCGGTCAACGACAAATACTTTCCCGAAAGTATTCGCCACATGAAGGAGGTGGAGTTTATCAAGTTGGAACAAAACAATATGACCGTGTCGCAATACGAGGCAAAATTTATGAGTTATCACTTGGTTCATGTCCCACTTAGTGGATAATGAAGAGAGAATGGCACGAATGTTTTTAAGAGGTTTGAAGCCGGAGATACGTCAACATCTTATTTCTCATAAACTGTGTTTGTATTCATATGTTGTAAATAGGGCCCGCTTAGTGGAACGCGATAATGAGTCAACACAACTAAAAGAGAGCGCAAAGCAAAAAATTATAATACCAAATGAGAGTAGTCATCGGGCGGTGACAATAAGCGTGGAGGGAATCAATGGGCCGATATGGTAACCACTTCGGTGGGTAATCGTAGGCCAAAACAATAAGAATGGACATTTCAAGAAACGGAGATTCAACAATGATGGAAAGACGCCAAGACCAAAGACCAATTGTTAAGGAAGGAGAAAGACCACTTATCATATGCTTCAAATGCGGAGGAGAGGGACACATCACCCAAAATGCGCATATGCCATCCAAAGCATGTTATAATTGTGGAAGAGAAGGTCACTTAGCTCGATTTTGTCGTTCATCAAGACAAATTCAACTAGGATGGAGGCACCAAAGGCTATCCCGAAAAATTCAAAACCCAGAGTGCAAGGAGAGCGTTTGTTGTGACCTCCCAAAGAGCAAGGAATCCGAATGAGGTCATCACGGGTAAGCTTATCATAAACTCTAATGAAGTCTATACTTTATTTGATACCGGGTTCTACCCATTCTTTTATTTCTCCTACTTGCGCCATCGATTAAATTTGACTCGAGAAATTAGACTTTGACTTATCTGTGGAAACTCCGCTTGGGAGAAACCTTCATTACATCCACTCGCTTATAAGTCTTGTTTGGTTCAAATCGGTACCCTCACATTACCTGTCAATCTTATTTCATTAAAAATACTTGCATTTGACGTGATTCTAGGGATTGATTGGTTAACTACTTATCATGTAAAAATTGATTGTTTTCGTAAGGTTGTTAGCTTTCATATTCCTAATCAACCTATTATGCGAATTCAAATGACCAAACCATTAAAATCAATCACGGTCATCTCAAGCCATAAAGCTATTCGTTTATTGAAAAACGGATGTCAAGCTTTCTTAGCTCATGTCACAGATTTAAACAAAAATACGCCGCTTTTGAACGATATTTCTATTGTTAATAAATTTCTTGACGATTCCCAAGAAGAACTTCCCGGCCTACCCCAGTAGCGTGAAATTGAATTTTGTATCGACCTTGAACCCTAAGACAAAACCTATTTCCAAAGCCCCATATCGAATAGCTCCTATTGAACTTCGTGAGTTAAAGACCCAACCGCAGGAATTGTTAGACATCGGCTTTATTCGTCCTAGTACTTCTCCTCGGGGTGCTCTGCTCTATTCTTGAAGAAAAAAGATGGGAGTATGCGACTTTGTATTGATTATCGGGAGTTGAATCATGTCACCATCAAAAATAGGTATCCATTGCCACGTATTGATGACCTGTTTGACCAGTTGCAATGAGCCAAATTCTTTTCAAAGATTGATCTTCATTCCGGATATCACCAATTGAAGATTAGAATCCGTGACATTCCAAAGACGGCTTTCGTAACTCCCAGACGGGCATTATGAATTCCTAGTCATGTCCTTTGGATCGACTAATGCTCCTCGCGCCTTCATGGATATGATGAACCGAGTATTCAAGGAATATTTAGATCACTTTGTGGTCGTCTTTATTGATGACATCCTTATTTATTCCAAAAGCCGTGAAGATCATGAGCAACACTTGAGGCTGACACTCCAAAAGCTTCATGAATATAAGCTTTATGCCAAGTTGAAGAAATGTGAGTTTTGGCTTGAAGAAGTAGCATTCCTTGGGCACGTGGTATCAAGTCATGGAATATCCGGCTGACCCAAAGAAAGATTGAAGCTATTCAAAGTCGGAACAACTTAAATCGATGATCAAGTACGTAGCTTTCTCGGTTTAATTGGGTTATTATCGGAGATTCGTGGAAGGATTTTCTCGAATCGCTACTCCATCGACTCACCGACTTGGAAAGATACAAAGTTCGGTTGGAGCGAAGAATGTGAGAAGAGTTTTCAAGAACTCAAGAGGAGACTTATTTCAAAGACTGCTCGACAATACCATCCGCCTCGGAGGGATTTGTCATCTACATGATGATGCTTCGGGCAAAGGGTTGGGATGTGTTCTTATGCAACATGGAAAAGTTATAGCCTATGCCTCATGACAACTCAAAGAATATGAGAGGAATTATCCTACTCATGATCTAGAGTCAGCAACCGTTGTCTTCAGACTTAAAATTTGGAGGCATTACTTGTATGGGGAGAAAGTGGAGATCTTTACGGATCATAAAAGCCTCAAATATTTCTTCACTCAAAAGGAACTCAACATGCGACAACGACGCTTGGCTTGAACTGCTGAAAGATTATGATCATACCATCCAATACCATCCCGAAAAGCGAACGTGGTAGCTAACGCGATTGAGTAGAAAATCATATGCAAGTACGAAAAGCGATATTGTCAACGCAAAGGCCCATTTTGTGTGACTTGCAAAGGATGGAGATAGAGTTAAAGACTCTGTGGACGCATGTGATGATAGCGAGTATACGAGTAGAACCAACTTTAATCGATAAAGTTAAAGTCGCCAAGCTACGCACTGGAGTCGATGCGTATGAGGAAGAAAGTGCAAGAAGGTGCTATCCAAAGCAAGAATCGATGAAGAAGGAATACTTGAGTCAACTCCGCACTTTGTGTTCCTAACGACCACGATTTAAAGTATAATATCATGATGGAGGCGCACAACACACCATTTGCAATCCATCTCGGGAGTACCAAATGTATCATGATATTCGCCATACATTTTGGTGGAGCAATATGAAGAGAGAGATAACGCTGCTTATCTCAAGGTGTCTAACTTGTCAACGAAGTTAAAGCGAGCATCAAGTACCAAAAGGTCCATTGCAACCACTTGAAATTCCGTAATGGAAGTGGGAGCACATTACCATGGATTTCATTCTACGGCCTTCCTAAGGTTTCTCAAGGCATTGATGCGATATGGGTCATTGTTGATAGATTGACCAAGTCTGCTCATTTCTTACCGATACGAGAAACTTATACACTTGAACGCCTCTTGCTCAGATGTACATAAACAAGATTGTAAGATCGCATGGTAAGCCGGATCCATAGTTTTTGATCGAGACCCAAGATTCATTTCATGATTTTGGGTTAGTTTGCAAAAAAGCTATGGGCACAGACTTCACGATTTAGCTCGGATATCATCCTCGCATCGACGACGATACAATGGAGAGGACTATTCAAACTCTTGAAGATCTATTAAGACTCTGTGTCCTTGATTTCAAGGAGTTGGGACAAGTTCTTACCATTGGTGGAGTTTTCCTATAACAATAGTTATCAAGCAAGTATCGGCATGGCTCCATTCAAGCATTGTATGGAAGAAAGTGTCGTTCTCCAAGATCTTTGGGATGAGGTGGGTGAAGCAACGTTGTTGGGACCGGAGTTGGTACGTATGACTACGAAAAGATTCAAACGATCCGACAACGATAAAAACCTCACAAAATCGACAAAAGAGTTATCTTGATCTTCATCGAAAGGACGTGGAATTCGATATAGGAGATCATGTGTTTATAAGAGTTGCTCCATGGAAAGGAGTTACAAGATTTGGAAAGAGAGAAAACTTAATCCTCGATTCATCGGTCCATTTTAATCCTCGATCGAGTAGGAACTGTGGCCTATAGACTCGCTTTTACCGCCAAATATGTCTCGTGTTCATAACGCTTTTCACATATCTATGTTATGTAAATATGTGAAAGACCCGAACCATATTATTGAGTTAGAACCGAGGAAATAGCGGAAGATTTGACGTATGAAGAGGTTCTGTTCAAATTTTGGATAAGAAGGAACATATTCTACGCTCCAAGGTTATACCTCAAGTCAAAGTTTTGTGGAGGAACCACGATGTTGAGGAAATGACTTGGGAGTTAGAATCAAATGAAATCAAGGTATCCTTACCTCTTCGACATACCAGTATCGCACTTAATTTCGAGGGCGAAATTTCATGGGGAGGTTGTAAGACCCCACTTTTATAAATAAAGATGAATTTTCTATAAATATTATTTTTGAATATTATGGAATAAATTTGATATAATGTTATAGTTGTGGGTAATATTTATAAATTTTGCAAAGTATGCAAGTTGTTATAAAATATTCGTTTGGTCTGGGAATATTCTTTTTGTTAGGGAATATTCGCATAACTACTCAATCATTGGTGGACCCCATAATGTAATTATTGTCTTGATTGAGAAAACGACAAAAATATTTTATAAAAATAACTACGGAGGTGTTACCGTTAAAACTGTTGAACTACACGGTGGTAAAAGTACAAGAATACGATGTCTGGCATGCATAAGAGTACACGGTATTGATTATTGATGCTTACGTGAGAAGTCACTCATTTATGCTCAATTATTACTACAAGAATTATCGCATCATATCTCTTATATTATTGATTCAATTATTGTCACAAAGATCATCCGATAATATGTTATAGTATTAAATAAATAATTGAGACGACAAGTTATAAATGATTAATAATTGTTGAAAGATTAAATATGTGTTGATGAAAAAAAAAATGATTTGTGGTAAGTTTGATTATTTTATGGGGGCTCATATGTCATCATCTAAGAGTCTCTTCAATAATAGTATTTACCTTCATCAATAAGTAATTACCTTCAATCGATAGTAATTACCCTTGTGAATAGTATTTACCTTCAATCGATAGTATTTACCTTCAATCAATAGTAATTACCTTCAATCAATAGTAATTACCCTTGTGAATAGTATTTACCTTCAATAATAGTAATTACCTTCACAATAGTAATTACCCTTGTGAATAGTATTTACCTTCGTCAATAGTATTTACCTTCGTTAATAGTAATTACCTTTACCAAACGTCGAACCACTTGTCGCTTCACATTACAAGCGCCGAACCACTTGTCGCTTTCACATTACAAAAGCGCCAAACCACTTTTCTTTTCACATCATTAGTCGCTCAAGCCACTTGCCTTTTCACACCACAGCAGTGCTGCTAAGCTAGAAATCTTCTATAAATAGAGGCCTAGGGCTTCATTATTTTTCACAAATTCATTCAATCTATAGAGAGAATAAGTATAGAGAGAATAAGAGAGAAAGAAGAAGAGTATTTTGTTACTACACCGTCATTGCAGATTCAATCTCCTACCAAATGTAAGGGGTGTTATTCTTTCTTATTCATGAAGAGAACTGTTGTTATTCCATTGCTTATTATTCTCATTGGAATAACTCAGTGATACGCTGGTTTACCCTATACTTGGTGACATTCTTTCTATTATTCTCATTGGAACATCCTGTCATGTGTTTTACACCGACTGGTTCCGCTCTTTATTATTATTCTGCTGGAACATCCTGCGTCATGTGTTTTACAATTTTACTGTTCCGCCTTTTTATTATTATTCTCGCTGGAACATCCTGCTCATGTATGTGTTTTACACCGGACTGGGTTCCGCTTTATTATTATTATTCGCTGGAACATCCTGCTCATGTGTTTTACGCCGGACTGGTTCCCATTCTTTATTATTCTCATTGGAACATCCCTGCTTGTGCGTTTTTCACGCCGGACTGGTTCCGTTATTTATTATTCTGTTGGAATAACTTTGCTTTCAAGCGCCTATCGCATGCATGGTGATTTCTTTTGTTATTCTATTCTTTATTATACCCAAATGGTTAAAACTTTGACTTCTATACTCCATGAAATTAGTGGAATATCCTTGATATTTGCGTTTCATCCAAAGATCTTTTCATGGAAATATTCTTCCGATCATTCTTGAATTTTACTCTACAAAACAAGATCATGTTGATAATTTGGGCGTTAATAATTCCCGGATAAAATAATTCTTGAACTTGTTTTATTGAATTCTTATATCATTGTCATCATCCTCATGTTTATATTATGTTGAAAGTCATCTCGTGGCTTTGTAGTGCATAGATGGACTTGGTATGATTATGACCGAGAGACTATTCTTTGTAATCATGATCGTAATGTTACAAATGATGTGATAAAAATCCTCGATGGCCGTAGTGCATTGGTGGACGATTGTTGGCATGATCATGACCATTAATGAATACACAAATATTCTTGGCCCGTAGTGCATGAATAATTGTGGTCGTGAAACTAAAGAATATCCTCGGTCAGTAGTGCGGGGTGATTCGATGATGTGGAATATTTATTAAAGTGAGTCTCAAATTTATAACAAAGTTGATGAAAAACCTTTTAAAACCTAAAAGATAGTAGAATTTATTTTCTACTTGACTCTTTTAATGGATTGCTTATTCACCGCAGCTTAAACCGGTTGTCTATTGTATTTTATCGCTTTAACATTGTTGAAGACTATTGATAATTTATTCGCATTATCTTAGTCATAATATTTCTTCTCGGGCTAGTTGAGCTCACCCTTTCTTTCACCGTTCTCTTGTGAAATGAGAATATAGCCGGGACGAGTCGGGAAACGAGTGATGGTCCTGAAGATAGCATTAGTATTCCTCACTATTCTGTGAAATAGTGTGATAATAATTATAATGAGGACTTTTTTTTGAGTTTGTATAATATCTAGTAGACGATATTTGTATTTAAACTCACGCTTTATGTCGTATTGTACACCTACGCTTATGTTAATAAGTTGTATTTAAATTACATACCATGTAAGTGGCGACCCAAGATGGGTGATGTATACCTAATTTTGGGGGCGTCACATATAAGGTGTCAATTAGAGATCTGGGTTGTTGGATCATAGATCCATAACATCAAAGTGCTCGGATTTATCATTTTAAGAAATCTGGAAAGACTGGAAAAATATCGATGACGACCCCAATGTCGACGCCATAAATCTTATCTCTGCTTTTGATATTTGTTGTTTAATGTTATAAATCATTTCTATATCATGAGGACCGTGATCTAAAACTAGAATCATGGTCGGATCAAGTGTAGATCGAAGATATAAGCGGTCAAACCGCGTTGACCAATCATTTAAAATGGGTTTCAGGCAACCCGAAACCCGATCTTGTTTGACATCATTTTGCGGGGCTTAAATCTTGCTTTTTATAAGTTGTTTGGGTATGTTGTTGATACATACTTGTAGTCCGACATGTTATCTTCATTATCAAACTACTAGATACCTCATATCGTATTTTCGAAATCAAATATATCGTGGGTCAAACCACCGCTGACCTATATCTTGGGAAGGAGATTCTGTGTAACCCAGAATCTTCAAGACCCGTTTCCTGACCACTAGTTTGACCGGACTTAATAGCTTAGATCTGTTGTTGTTAAGATGATCTGAGGTTATTTACTTGTACAGGGACATGAGTACTACACAATGAAACATTAATATTACATTAATCATACCTGGAAGGCCTAGATCCGGAGGCTCAAAGTAGGACTTAACGATTTGTTCTTCATTTCTCGGAAAACCGTAAATGAAGAAGAACGACTTCAACGTGATATTTGGTTGCTTAGATATCTTACTGGTGAAATATTTTAGCCATGAACTTAGTTGTTAGTTGTTTTATTACATTAGTACTATATTATTAAAACAAGAATACGGCCAGAAACCTAAGGATCAAATAATTAGAGAACCCACCAAAGTAGTAAACCCAGATTCTTACGACATGAGTTTACGGAAATGCTCAAGAATGGGGCCAAGAACACCTATAGCGGCAGATGCAGCCGATATAGGGCCCCTTTAGCGACAGTTTATAATTATTATTTTCCAGAAATTAATTAAAAATAGAAAAAAATGGTTTTTAATTATTAAAAATACTAAATAAATTCAAAAAAATTATTTTAAATTCTGAAAAATAGTTTTTAATTATTTTAAGTATATTTCATAAATATTTAATATTTTTGGAATAGAAATAGTATTTAATTTATTTAATTATAATATTAAATAAATGATTTAAAATGATTTAAATACATGAAAAATCATGAAAAATAATATTACTAGTAAAGAAAATATTTTTAGTTATTTTAAGTGACTTTTAATATTTTGGGCTAAATTTCATTAATTAATTAATATTAATGATTGTTAACTTATTTAATAATTATATTAAATAAATTATGGAAAATAGAATAAATGATTTAAAAATCATATAAAAATTATTTAATTGTTAGAAAAATATTTTAAGTTATAAAATATAACTTTTGATATTTGGTCTTGAAAATATTAATATTTTAATATTAAAATCAATAATCGAATAATGAAATTAATTCGTTTAAAAATCTTATAAATATGATTTTAAGGTATTAAAATACTTTGTTATATTATAAATATATTATAATATTATGATATGTATTTCATTAATATTTGATAATAAATAAATATTAATGATAAAAGAATTATGCGATATTTAATTCATTTAAATATGTTATTAATGATTTAAAAATCAAGATAAATGGTAATAATTATTTAAAAATTATTACGAGCTTATGAAAATTATTTTGACTGCTTAGAAAATTATCTGAGTTAATTGTTAACTGTTAAGTCAGAGTTTAGTTGATCTTAGACTCGATAAAAGTCCGACTAAGGCCGTCGGGATGTCAGATTTGTGTCGGTTTCAAGTCAGACTGAAATAGTTTGTCCTGATACTAAGTTTTATGTGCTGAATAGACTGATAGGGTTATGTGTTATATGTGTTTAGGTTATTCTCTCTCTCTCTCTATATATATATATAATAGTATTATATTGTGATGATATTATTCTAATATTGGAGATCTATATACTAATATTAGGTCTTCGGATAAGGCAAAATAAATTACGTACCGGTAATCAACGGTTCAGGCAAGTTTGTATTTATTTAACTCTACTAAGTGTGTTTCATTCGGATAAGCTTATGGTTAATCATTGCTGATTGCCATGTATAATTGTACTCTGTACATATTGCATGTATAAGTCAGGTATGAAAGGTTGATCACCTTCATTACCAGTTGTTTCAGATATATTTGTTCATGTATAATACTTGTTCAGTCATAAATTTGTTCCTGCTAGTTCACAATTATATTGTTGAATTATAGCCAGCCAATTATTCGAATCATTTCAATCATGATATATCGTTATATTGTTGAATTTAAACTTGCTGGGCAACTTTCATGCCCACTCTTGCTATATCATGATAAAACATTGCAGATTAAGGCGAATACGTCGGATACAAGGAAAGGTTAAAGATGGTTCAAATAGGATATATGTGCAACTAAATTAAATTGTATAAGTATTGTATTTTAATGTTATTGTAAGTTAAATAAGTTATGAATAAGTTATGTATTGTGTATTAAGTTAAGGTTACTCGACCTTGGGGAATAGTGTGTTATGTAATGTATAAACAATTTATGTTTATATCTTCCGCAAATAGTAATAGTTGTATAGAATGATCGAACCGGATCCGAGGTGATTTTGGACCTGGATTCGGGGCCGTCACATAGGAGAATAGAAGGATACTATTTAGACGCACAGTTGAATAAAATCACGGGCCAATTCAGCAATTCAGACGCCCAACATTCAACTAAAAAACAAAATATATGTATAAAAACATCACTATCACTCTTACATTCCACCACAACCGCCGCACACACACACACCCTTACACACATACACACACACACACACACACTCACCTTTCACTTTCACACACATTTCACTATCACCCACATATATTTCACTATCACTTTTTCTTTTCTCCCACCACCACACTCCTTTCACACATCCACACACTCACACACATAGAAATTCCAAATTTACAACCAAATTCCCTTCCATCCAAGTAATCTTCCCCCACCCCCCTTTTTTCCCACCACACACACACATGATATATATATATATATATATATATATATATATATATATATATTTATAACTTCTTTTCGATTATTTAGAAAAATAAGTAAGTGGGGGTCCAAATAATACGCACTTGATGATCCGCCTTGACTCGTTGACAAGTTAGACACCTTGAGATAAACTACGCGATCTCTCTCTTCATATTGCTCCACCAAAATGTAAGACCCCGAATTTTATGAAATAAAAGTATTCAATTTTCTTATAATTACTATTCAGTAAATGGTTAAATTGATAAAAGTTTAAAGTTAAAGGTGATATATGTAAATATTTTAAATAAGAAAGTGGTTATAAAATATCATTGTTGTCGGGAAATATTCATTTGGTCATGGAATATTCTTCCTGTTGGGGAATATTCGTACGACGGCGCAGTCTTTTGTGGGCCCCATAACGGAAAGCGATTAGATGAAAAAAACGACAAGTATAAGTTGTTTATAAATAACAGCGTAGTTGTTACCATTAACACTGTTGGAATACCCGGTGGTTAAAATACAATAATACGCATCGTTGCACAGTAGCACACGGTATTGCACAATATTTTTGAATTATTATTACAGTAATTACTGTTCAATATTTTATTTTATTGATTCAATAATTGCTACGTTGATATTTTATATTACCGTTGTTTCAATAATTATCACTACACAGTATTTTCCATTATCGGAGCAATAATTCATATTATCTGAATAATATTATTAGATAATATTATTGGCAATGTCTAGAAAGTTCTGTCTAAGGAGAGGTTTGGTAACCTAATTGCGCGCCAGTAAGGAGAAATCCTTATTGGAAAGCCCCCTCTTTCCTGGGAACTGCCTGGTTGTCATTATTGTGATTCTGTAATATTATTTGTGAATAAATAATTATTGATTTATATGATGAGAAAAATATTTATTTTATGTGGATATAGATGGAGAAAATTTTTAAAGTGACAATTGTTGAAAATCGATATTTTATCTTTGTTGATAAAATAATATTTTATTATATTATTATAATATAATAATGATGATATTTTTATAATGAATGTGGGATATATGAGTATATGAGGAGGAAGATTATTTTTGTTGCATTAAATGATTAACACATGTTTTGTGTGTCGGTAGTCCCCATTTCTTGACTGAAATTTGATTATAGCCTGTAAAATCGACCGTTTATGGATTTCGGTCAATTTCTGTTTGGAATTTAGAAAAACTTTCTTCTGTAAAGTTGTAGATAATGAAATTTCCTATGAAAAAGACATGTGGTTCAAATTTTTCTGATAAAAGGGCTATTTATTATGTATTATTGAAGTTCTGTAGTTCCGAAATAATTGGTTTTTGAAAGTTTTAATTATTTTTAATTAAAAAAACTTTTTTTTGGTTTTTGTCATTATTTGGTGGCTGAATTCAGATGGTCAAGGTGGGCTAAGGAAAATAATATAAATATATTAATACTATATTAAATTTTCTGCTTTGGTGCTCTAAGCAATTTCCTATAAATAGGGTGCTTATGTTAGAATTAAAAATCATACCAGAAATTGAAGTTTTCTCTCTCTATATTATCGAGCATATTTTGTGAGTATTTAGATATCTTGAGTGTTGCTATACGGTGCAAGTTCGTTCAGCGTTATATCCAACATTCCAGTACTGCTCTTTTGAGGTAAGGGATAGTAAGGGATTTTAAGGGTTATTATATTTTTCATGTTTTGTAACTTTTCAGACCTTCAAAAATTCTGGAAAAAATTTGAAATGATAATTTGATGAGTTTTGTTGATTGTGTCCAAAAATGGCAATTTTTGGATATATATATTAAGAGTTATGGATTTTATGAGAAAAGACTATTTTAAAAGTAAACGCTTATACCTCCTTGTGGTTAACTCCAAAATTGATGAAATTGTTATTGGAAGTACATGTATATAACAGAAGTATACCGTGTAAATTTTAGAAGTTTTGGACAAAAGTACAATTTATGATAAATGTCTAAATATTTAGTAGTTTTGGCCATATGAAAAATAGTAAATGAATTTTAAAAATTCTGAGAAAAATATATGTTCAATATGAGACTATATTATGCTAAATCCCAGAAAAGAAATATTTTTGGAACTGATTGGTATTTTTTATGAAAATGGTCTAGCGATGAGTACATGAATTAAATATGTTATGTGAAATAAGAAATTAGAAAATAGGATTTTATGGCTTGAGAATCCTACATGAGGTATATACAGATTTTTGATGAGGATTTTGGTTATTGGTGATGAAATCTTATGAGTTTGATATTTTAGGATGATTAAATGCATTATTTAGTAAAGTGTAAACAATTAAAATAAATTGTTTATAAGCTTAAGAAATATTATTCTTTCAATATCATTACACCGAAATATTGGTATAGATTTTATTGTGGAATTTCTACCTTTTTTATGTTGGGGTTACTATTCACGAGTTACTATTCATGAGTTACTATTCACAGATACTATTCACGACAAAATTGGTTTCTTTTTCTGACCAAATTATCGTTGATTGATGAATATGCTCTTGAAATTAAATGTAGTTGTTGATCCTATTGTTTTTATTATCATATATAACATTTTTATAACCCTGGTGATCGAATTTCTCTTTGACTTGAGTGTAAAGATGGGTAGATTATTGGTATGATCGTGACTATGGGTTCTCTTTGGCCAGTAGTGCAAAGTTGAATCGTTGACTGGTATGATCATGACCATTGAATTTACAATTGAATATTTTTAGCTTAAGTGCAAGAATGAATTAATCAACATGTTTATAATTATGGTTTATATAAATTCTGAAATGATTATGTATTTCTTTGAGATATGAATATCTTTGGCCTGTAGCACAAAGATGACATGTTGTTGAATATCTTTGGCTTGTAGTGCAAAGATGACCTGTTGTTGAATCTCTTTGGCTCGTAGTACAAAGATGACCTGTTGTTGAATATCTTTGGCATGTAGTGCAAAGATAACATGTTAAATATCTTAGGCTCGTAGTGTAAAGATGAGCTGTTGTTGAATATCTTTGGCCTGTAGTGCAAAGATGAACTGTTAATGAATATCTTTGGCCCGTAGTGCAAAGATGAATTTATTAGTATGATTATGAACAGGAATTGTGATTTGGTATAACCATGATCTTTGATGTTTCAGGTAAAGACAGGTGATGAAAATTATCTTCGTCCTGGGTGCGAAGACAAATTTAGAATCACAATTATGATTATGAGTTACACATATAATTGTGGAAAGGAACTGTTGATTGATGTTACAGGGATAAAACATTGTTGGTGGACTTTTAATGTGAAGAAGATAATAGACTTTATAGTCTATTTGACTCTTCTAATGGATTGCTTGTTCCGCTGCAACTATGGTTGAAAAATTTTATCATCTACCATATATTCTAAATCTCTGATTTATTACCGACGAAGACTATGGATAATTTATTTATCTTTAGTCGTGATATTTTTTTTACTGGGCTAGTTGTGCTCACCCTTTTGGTTCACAATTCCTTTCAGATAATAAAAGTGTAGCTGGGTCGAGCGGGGATAACAGGGGAATAAAACGGTGGTGTCTAGCTGTGGAGATTCTCCCTAAACAGTATAAAAAAGTGTGTTGTATTTTATACATCGTTTAATAGTTATATTTGGTGAATCAAATAGGGTGAGGCAAACCCAACGTTAGAAGGGTGTTTTGCCACTATCATACAAGATGTCTAATGACATACAACTTCGTGTTATCATAAGACAAGGTTGTGCACATCCACTTGCTGAGTATATCTACAAGCACTACCTATATGATCTTGGAGTTTGGTTGAAGTATAATTCTCAATTAGAGATTGTAGAGATAATGATATGTCAAGAGAAGACTCACCATTGGAAAGAATATGATAGTAATCTTCTCGTTTTTCTTTGGGGTTTATTGGGTCAACCAAGGATAATTCTGTGGGCATATGATATCTATCATAACCTAGACGCATGGCCTCCCATGTACGAAGGTTTCCTTAAGCACTTTCCAAAGGTATTAATTTCTAAAATAGTTATCAACTGTACCTTTATGTAAGGTGACATTGTGACGTACTATCTAAGGTTGGGACATGAGTCACAGTTGGTATATATTTGTATCAAAACTCACAACATATGTGTTGTTGTATTTTGCACGACAATTGTAGTAATAAAGTTGTAGTTGTTTTCTGTACCATGTTTTTGATGACTCAAAATAGGTTGGTTGGATTGGACCTATTTTGGGGGCGTCACAAAAATGTATGTCGAAGATCGTGATACATTTTGGTACTCCCAAGATGGATTGCAAATGGTGTGTTGTGCACCTCCATCATGATTTTATACTTTAAATCAAGGTCGTTAGGAACACAAAGTCTAGAGTTGACTCGTAGTATTCCTTCTTCATCGATTCTTGCTTCCGGGATAGCACTTTCTTGTAATTTCTTCCTCATACGCACCAGCTCCAGGTCTTTAGCTTGAGCAGCTTTAACTTTATCGATTAAAGTCGGTTCTACTAATATATTTGCTATCATCACGTGGGTCCTTGGAGTCTTTAACTCTATCTCCATCCTTTGCAAGTTATACAAAATTGGCCTTTGTGTTGATAATATCTCACTCGTACCCGCATATGATCTTCTACTCAATGTGTCAGCTATCACGTCCGTTTTTCTAGGATGGTATTGAATGATATGATCATAATCTTTCAATAGTTCAAGCCAACGTCGTTGCCGCATGTTGAGTTCCTTTTGGGTGAAGAAATATTTGTGGCTTTTATGATCCATAAAGATCTCCACTTTCTCCCCATATAGGTAATGCCTCCAGATCTTTAGTGCGAAAATGACAGCTGCCAACTCTGTAAGACCCCAACTTTTATGAATAAAGATGAATTTTCTATAAATATCATTTTTGAATATTATGGAATGAATTTGATATAATGTTATAGTTGTGGGTAATATTTATAAATTTTTCAAAGTACGCAAGTTGTTATATAATATTCGATTGGTTGGGAAATATTTGTTTTAATAGGGAATATTCGTACAACGACACAATCATTGGTGGACCCCACGACAGAATTATTGCCGGATTGAGAAAATGACAAAAATACTTTATGAAAATAACGGCGGAAGTTTTACCGTTAACTATTGAAACACCCAGTGTTAAAAGTACAGTAATAAACGTAGTTGCACAGTAGCACACGGTTTTGATTATTGATGCTTACGTGAGAAGTTATTCAGTTTTGTTCAATTATTGCTATAGTAATTGCTGCATAGTATCTAACGTTATATATATACATATATATATATATATATATATATATATATATATATATATATCTTGAAAGCAACATGGGTGGGGGGTGACATTAAGTCACGGGAGGATGGAAAAATTGCAATGGTGGAGATATATAATATATATATTTATATATAAGTGGCCAGCTTGTTGTATATTTAATATATATATTTAGGTTTCCATGAATTGAGGGAATATTATTAAGTTGCGTCTGAGAAAAAATTTCCTTTCACCCGTGATTCTACAAATGATTTCGTTTGATTTCTATTGTGTAGTCCGTGAGAATTCTAAATAGTATCTTTTCCATTCTCCTTTAAATAGAAGCTCATTCCTTCATTATTTCTTACAAATTCACTGAAACTCTAGAAAGAGAAAACTATAGAGAAAAAGAAGAAAAGTATTCTGCTACTTCCCTACTCTTATATCCAGTTTCTTTTACGGTAAGGGTTATTATTTCTTTTGTATTCATGAAGAGAACTTCTGTTATTCCATTATTTATTATTCGGTTGGAATAACTCAGATACGTAATACCCTATACTTGGTGAAATTCTTCATTATTCCATTCGTTATTATTACATTGGAATATCCTCGTCAGACATTTTACGCCGAGACTGATTCCGCCTTTATTATTCATTTGAATATCCTATCTGTGCGTTTTATGTCGGACCTAATTCCGTCTTCATTATTCCGTTGGAATATCCTATCTATCGCGCTTTTCTGTTGAACTCCCGATTTCGTTAATTATTATTCTCGTTGAATAACTCGCATGTAAGCGATCTATCGCATGCCTGGTGATTTCTTTTGTTATTCCATTCCGTATTATACTCAGTTGGTTAAAGTTTTGACTTCTATACTCTATGAAATTAGTGGAATATCCTTGATATTTGCACTTCATCCAGTATCTTTAATGTAAATATTCTTCTGAGCATTCTTGAATTTTACTCTACAGAGCAGTATCATGTTGACAATTTGGATGTTATTGGTTCCTGGATAAATTAATTCTTGAATAATATTTCTATTGTTAATGAATTTCCTGACGTATTCCCTGAAGAACTTCCTGGCCTACCCCTAGAGCGTGAAATTGAAAGTGAGTATAATCATAATCTTTCAACAGTTCGAGCCAACGTTGTTGCCGCATGTTGAGTTCCTTTTAGGTGAAGAAATATTTGAGGCTTTTATGATCCGTAAAGATCTCCACTTTCTCCCCATATAGGTAATGCCTCCAGATCTTTAGTGCAAAAATGACAGCTGCCAACTCTGTAAGACCCCAACTTTTATGAATAAAGATGAATTTTCTATAAATATCATTTTTGAATATTATGGAATGAATTTGATATAATGTTATAGTTGTGGGTAATATTTATAAATTTTGCAAAGTACGCAAGTTGTTACATAATATTCGATTGGTCGGGGAATATTCATTTTAACAGGGAATATTCGTATAACCAAGACAAACCATTGGTGGACCCCCCAAACGAAATTATTGTCGGATTGAGAAAACTACAAAATACTTTATGAAAATAACTCATGAAGTTTTACCGTTAATCGCTGAAACATTCTTGTTATTGTTAAAAATCAATAAAACCGCCGTAGTTACACAAGAGTAATACCTGTTTTGATTATTGATGCTTATGTGAGAAGTCACTCGGTTTTGTTCAATTATTGCTACACAAGAATTGATGCATAGTATCTCACGTTATTTATATATATATAAATATATATATATATATATATATATATATATATATATATATATATATATATCTCTCAAGCAACATGGGTGGGGGGTGACATTAAGTCACGGGAGGATGGCAATATTGCAATGGTGGAGATATGGTATAATATTAAGTTGCGTCTGAGAAAAAATTTCCTTTCACCCGTGATTCAAATGATTTCGTTTGATTTCTACTGTGCAGTCCGTGAGAATTCTAAATAGTATCTTTTCCATTCTCTTATAAATAGAAGCTCATTCCTTCATTATTTCTTACGAATTCACTGAAACTCTAGAGAGAGAAAACTATATAGAGAAAGAAGAAAAGTATTCTGCTATTTCCTTACTCTTATATCCAGTTTCTTTTACGATAAGGGTTATTATTTCTTTTGTATTCATGAAGAGAACTTCTGTTATTCCATTATTTATTATTCGGTTGGAATAACTCAGATAATGTCGTACCCTATACATGGTGAAATTCTTCCATTATTCCATTCGTTATTATTCTCGCTGGAATATCCACATGCATGCGTTTCTGTGGGACTGATTCCGCCTCTTTTATTATTCATTGGAATATCCTCGTCATGCTTTTTACGCCGGACTGATTCCGCCTTTTATTATTTTGTTGAATATCCTCGTTACATGCGTTTCTGCCGGACCGGGTTCCGTTAATTATTATTCTGCTGGAATAACTCGTATGCATGTGCGGTCTATCGCATGCCCGGTGATTTCTTTTGTTATTCCATTCCTTATTATACTCAGTTGGTTAAAGTTTTGACTTCTATACTCCATGAAATTAGTGGAATATCCTTGATATTTGCGCTTCATCCAGTATCTTTTCATGGAAATATTCTTCTGAGCATTCTTGAATTTTACTCTACAAACCAGGATCATGTTGGCAATTTGGACGTTATTGGTTCTTGGATAAATTAATTCTTGAACTTGTTTTATTGAATTCTTATATCATTGTCATCATCCTCATGTTTATATTTTTGATAGTCATATGTGGCTTGAAGTGCATAGATGGACTTGGTATGATTATGACCAGGGATTATTTGGTGTAATCATGACCGTAATGTTACAAATGATGTGGTAAAATTCCTCATATTGGCCCGTAGTGCATTGATGGACAGTTGTTGGCATGATCATGACCATTAATGAATACACAAATATTCTTGGGCCGTAGTGCATGGATAATTGTGGTCGTGATACTAAAGAATATCCTTGGCCATAGTGCAGGGGTGATTCGATGATGTGGATTATTTATTAAGCTGAGTCCCAACGATATAAGTGATTAAAAACCTTTTAAATCATAAAAGATAGTAGATTTTATCCTCTACTTGACTCTTTTAATGGATTGCTTGTTCCACTGCAGTTAAACTTGATGTTTGTTATATTATATCAGTTTAACACTGTTTAAGGCTAATGATAATTTATTCTGCATTATCTTAGTCATAATATTTCTTACTGGGCTAGTTGAGCTCACCCTTTCTTTCACTTTTCTTCTCTTGAAATGAGAATATAGCTGGGACGAGTCGGGAAACGGAGTGATGGACCAGATGATAGTATTAGTAGTCCTCACTATTCTGTTAAATAGTGTGACAATAAATGTAATAAGGACTTATTCTAAGAGTGGATATTGTCTAGAAGACAATATTTGTATTAAAACTCACAGCTCTCTTATTGTATATTAAAGATTGTATTTGTATTATATACCATGTATTTGGCAACTCAGAATAGGTGATTTATACCTATTTTGGGGGCGTCACAAACTCTAGATCATGAGTAAGATAATTCCTCTCATATTCTTTGAGTTGTCGTGAGGCATAGGCTATGACTTTCCCATGTTGCATGAGAACACATCCTAACCCTCTGCCTGAAGCATCGCTGTAGATGACAAATCCCTCAGAACCTATTCCTCGCTTAAACCAAATTTTGTATCTATTCGAGTTAGCTGAGTTAATGGAGTAGCAATTCGAGAAAATCCTTCCACAAATCTCCGATAATAACCAGCTAAGCCGAGAAAGCTACGTACTTCAATCACTAATTTAGATTGCTCCCAGCTTTGTATTGCTTCAATCTTTGCCGGGTCAACAGATATTCTGTGTTTTAATATCACGTGCCCAAGGAATGCTACTTCCTCAAGCCAGAACTCGCATTTTTTTAACTTGGCGTACAACTTTTTTTCACGAAGCTTTTGGAGTATCAGCCTCAAGTGTTACTCATGATCTTCATAGGTTTTTGAGTAAATGAGGATGTCATAAATAAAGACGACCACAAAGTGATCTAAATATTCCTTGAATACTCAGTTCATCAGGTCCATGAAGGCAGCATGAGCATTAGTCAATCCAAAAGACATAACTAGGAATTCATAATGTCTGTACTGAGTTCTGAAAGAAGTCTTTGGAATGTCATCAGTTTTAATCTTTAACTGGTGATATCCAGAATGAAGATCGATCTTTTAAAAGAATTTGGCGCCTTGCAACTGGTCAAATAGGTCATCAATGCGAGGCAACGTGTACCTATTTTTGATGGTGATATGCTTCAACTCCCGATGATTAATACAAAGTCGCATACTCTCATCTTTCTTCTTTACGAATAAAATAGGAGCACCCCAAGGACACGTACTAGGACGAATGAAACTGATGTCTAACAACTCCTGCAATTGGGTCTTTAACTCCTGAAGTTCAACTTGAGCCATTCGATATGGGGCTTTAGAAATGGGTTTTGTACCGGGTTCAAGGTCGATACAAAATTTAATTTCACGCTCTTGGGGTAAGCCAAGAAGTTCTTCAGAGAATACGTCGGGAAATTTATTAATAATGAAAATATCATTCAAATCTGACGCATTTTTATTTAAATCTGTGACATGCGCAAGAAAGCTTGACATTCGTTTTCAATAAACGAATAGCTTTATGACTTGATATGACAGTGATTGAATTTAGTGGCTTGGTTGCTTGAATTCGCATAATAGGTTGGTTAGGAATATGAAAACTAACAACTTTATGAAAACAATCAATTTTTGCATGATGAGTAATTAACCAATCAATCCCTAAAATCACATCAAATGAAAGTATTTTTAAGGAAATAAGATCGACAAGTAATGTGAGGGTACTGATTTAAACTAAATAAGACTTATAAACAGTGGATGTAATGAAGGTTTCTCCCAATGGAGTTTCAACGGATAAATCAAAGTCTAATTTCTCCAGAGTTAAATTTTAACGTTGAGCGCAGGTTTCTTATTGTTCTGCTCCAGCTTGATGAACTCTACCTCCTTCATGTGATGAATACTTTCGGGAAAGAACTTGTCGTTGAATAGTTCTTGGAATTTCTCCCAAGACATCTTCAGTGCGGTAGGTTTAGTACGATTTACAGATTCCCATTAGTAATCTGCCTCTCATCGCAGCATGAAGGTGGCAAAGGGAACCTTTTGCTCCTCGGAGCATCCCAAGACATCAAATATCTTGGTGATCTGCTTTATCCATGCCTCCGCCTTAAGTGGTTTTGGCTCTCCCAAAAATTCTTTTGGTCCCAGCTCCTTGAACTGCTTAGCGGTGACCATTCGAGAGTTGCCAGTGTTTCCACCTGCATTTTGAACATGAGTCGTTCTCGCCTGTTGTTTCATGAATTGCATAAAGCCTCTGAACATCCTATCGTTCATCATCTGGTCAGTGTTGTTGTTTACCTAAGGATTTTTGCCTTCCTGATGCACATTATCCTAGGTATTGATCATCAGCGACTCAACGATCTCATGTGCTCCATTGCTTATCTCAACATTCTCGGATGTCATTTTCAAACACTGCCACAAAACAATGGTTAATTAACATGCCACATATTATCCCTATATTCTGACAGACCAATTAAATAATAAATAAACTTAGGTAGGTCATACTAGAGGAGGAATTACCCGCCTCTCCCCTCCTAGTTCTAGTCTCACAACTTAGCCAGTGATCATAACCCTTAGCTTTGATACCAACTGTGATGCCCCCAAAATAGGTATACATCACCCATTCCGAGTCACCAAATACATGGTACAAAATTCAAATATAACTTAATTATACAACTATCGTGTAAAATACGACAAAACATAAGTTGAGAGTTTTAATACCAATATTGTCTTCTAGACAGTATTCAAACTCAAATGGAGTTCTTATTACATTTATTATCACACTATTTCACTGAATAGTGAGGACTACTAATGCAAACATCTGGACCGTCACTCCGTTCCCCGACTAGTCCCAACTATATTCTCATTTCCTGAAGAGAACAATGAAAACAAAGGGTGAGCTAAACTAGCTCAGTAAGAAATATTATGACTAAGATAATGCAAAATAAATTATCGTTAGCCTTCAATAGTGTTAAACTGATCATAAAATATAATAAACATCAAGTTTAACTGCAGCGGAACAAGCAATCCATTAGAAGAGTCAAGTAGAGCATGAAATCTACTATCTTCTATGATTTAAGAGTTTATCATAAATTTTATCGTTGAGACTCACCTTAATAAACAAACCACATTATCAAATCATCCCTGCACTATTGGCCAAGGATATTCATTAGTATCACGACCACGAATTATCCATGCACTACGGGCCAAGGATATTCGTGTTTTCACCAAAGGTCATGATCATGCCAACAATTATCCATCAATGCACTATGGGCCAATGATGACTTTTACCACATCATTTGTAATATTACTACCATGATTATTATCTTTGAATAATCTCTGGTCATAATCATACCAAGTCCATCTACGACTACACGGCCACATACACGACTTTCATCATAATATAAGCATGAAGATGATGACAATGATATACTGAATTCAATTAAAAGAAAGCAAATGATAAATTTTAAAGATTTATAAATTAATTTATTCGTAATTCAACAATGTCCAAATTATCGACGACATCTTTGCTTTGTGGAGTAAACTTCAAGAATAATATTGTATCAAAAATGATTTGGACCAAAAAAGAAATCAATTTTTGTTATGAATAGAACCCCATAAATTGTAAGTCGGGAATAGTACCCCGTGAATAGTACTCCGACATAAAAAGGTTAAAACTTATCAAGAATGCTCAAAATAATATTTCCATGAAAAGATACTGGATGAAGCGCAAATATCAAGGATATTCTACTAATTTCATGGAGTATAGAATCCAAAACTTAACTAAATGAGTATAGAATTCGAAATCTGAAACGAAATAATATTACTTAAATACTACAGAGTATAGAAGAAAATATTATTTCATACGAATACTGAACAAAAATAATATCTCTTACATTAAAAAGAGAGTACTTCTGACTGGTAGGGCGGGGATATTCTTGAAGAAAACTTTAACTGTTTTCTACGCTCAAAGCTTCTTAAAACTCTAAAGAAATACGCTCAATATTATAGAAGAAGAATTCTCTGATTTTGGTGTGATTTTCAATTCTAACTAAGCATCCTATTTATAAGAGAATGGAAGGATACTATTTAGAATTTTCACGGACGTACAGTTGAATAAAATCATGGGCCAATTCTGCAATTCGGACGCCCAACATTCAACTAAAAAACAAAAAATATATATAAACACATCACTATCACTCTTACTTTCCACCACCACCACCACAACACACACACACCCTTACACACACGCGCACACACACACACACACACACTCACCTTTCACTTTCACACACATTTCACTATCACCCACACATATTTCACTATCACTTTTTCTTTTCTCCCACCACCACACTCCTTTCACACATCCACACACTCACACACATAGAAATTCCAAAATTACAACCAAATTCCCTTCCATCCAAGTAATCTTCCCCCACCCCCTTTTTTTCCCACCACACACACACATGACAAATATGTATATATATATATATATATATATATATATATATATATGATAACTTCTTTCCGATTATTTAGAAAGCCAAACATACAAAAAAAACTTCATAAGAATATCCCCTCAATATTTTTAATAACATTTCTCATCATTATTATAATTCATAATATTTAACAACCAGATCATTCCCAAGAAAGAGGGGGCTTTCCGATAAGGATTTCTCTCTATTGGCGCGTAATTAGGTGACCAAACCTCTACTCGACAGAACTTTTTAGACATCGTCAATATTGCAAATAATAATATGAATAACTTTGTCGTCTCAATTATTGATTTAATAATATAAAAATGTTGACAATATTTGAATCAAATAACTTGAGATATAATGCAGCAATTACTGTAGTAATAATTGAATAAAACTGAGTGACTTCTCACGTAAGTATCAATAATCAATGCCGTGTGCTACTATGCAACCACGCCAGACATCAGTATTTTTACCACCGTGTATTTTAATGCTTTAACGGTAAAACTTCCGCCGTTATTTTTATAAAAAGATATTTATGTCGTTTTTTCATTTCGATAATAATTCTGTTGTGGGGTCTACCAATGATTGTGCCGTCGTACGGATATTCCCTGTTAAAAAAAATATTCTCCGACCAATCAAATATTTTATAACAACTTGTATACTTTGCAAAATTTATAAATATTACCCATAACTATAACATTGTATCAAACTCACTTCATAATATTCAAAAATGATAATTATAGAAAAATTTATCTTTATTAATAAAAGTTGGGGACTTACAACCTCCCCTTCTTATGAAATTTCGCCCTCAAAATTAAGGTACATACCTGGTATGTCGAAGAGGTAAGGATACCTTGATTTCATTTCAGATTCTAACTCCCAAGTCATTTCCTCAACATCGTGGTTTCTCTACAAAACTTTGACTTGAGGTATAATCTTGGAGTGTAGAATATGTTCCTTCTTATCCAAAATTTTAATAGGTATCTCTTCATACGTTAAATCTTCTGCTATTTCGTCCGGTTCTAACTCAATAATGTGGTTCGGGTCTTCCACATATTTACGTAACATGGATATGTGAAAAATGTTATGAACACGAGACATACTTGGCGGTAAGGCGAGTCTATAGGCCACAGTTCCTACTCGATCAAGGATTTCAAATGGGCCAATGAATAAAGGATTGAGCTTTCCTCTCTTTCCAAATCTTGTAACTCTTTTCCATAGAGCAACACGTAACAACACATGCTCTCCAACATTGAATTCCACGTCTTTTCGATGAAGATCAACATAACTCTTTTGTCGATATTATGAGGTTTTTATACGTTGTCGGATCATTTGAATCTTTTCTGCTGTCATACGTACCAACTCCGGTCCCAACAACGTTACTTCACCCACCTCATCCCATCATATTGGAGAACGAAATTTTCTTTCATACAACGCCTCAAATGGAGCCATGCCGATACTTGCTTGATAATTGTTGTTGTATGAGAATTCCGTCAATGGTAAGAACTTGTCCCAACTTCCTTTGAAGTCAAGGACACAGAGTCTTAATAGATCCTCCAGAGTTTGAATAATCCTCTCTGACCGCCCATCTGTTTGAGGATGATATGCCGAACTAAATCATAAATCTGTGCCCATAGCTGTTTGCAAACTAAACCAAAATCATGAATTGAATCTTGGGACTCGATCAAAAACTACGGATGCAGTCTTATAATCTCATTTATGTACATAAAAGAAAGGCGTTCAAGTGAATAAGTTTCTCGTATAGGTAATAAATAAGCAGACTTGGTCAATCTATCAACAATGACCCAAATTGCATCTATACCTTGAGAAAACTTGGGAAGACCAGTAACGAAATCTATGGTAATGTGTTCCCACTTCCATTCTGGAATTTCAAGTGGTTGCAATGGACCTTTTGGCAGTTGATACTCCGCCTTGACTCGTTTACAAGTTAGACACATCGAGATAAAATGTATGTCGAAGATTACGATATTACAATACATTTTGGTACTCCCAAGATGGATTTCAAACGGTGTGTTGTGCGCCTCCATCGTGATTTTATACTTGAAATTAGGGTCGTTAGGAACACAGAGTCTAGAGTTGACTCGTAGTATTCCTTCTTCATCGATTCTTACTTCCGGGATATCACCTTTTGTACTTTCTTCCTCATACGCATCAGCTCCAAGTCTTTAGCTTGAGTAGCTTTAACTTTATCGATTAAAGTTAGTTCTACTCGTATATTTGCTATCATCACGTAGGTCCCTGGAGTCTTTAACTCTATCTCCATCCTTTTACAAGTCATACAAAATGGGCCTTTGTGTTGACAATATAGCACTCGTACCTGCATATAATCTTCTACTCAATGCGTCAGCTACCACGTTCGCTTTTCCAAGATGGTATTGAATGGTATGATCATAATCTTTCAACAGTTCAAGCCAATGTCGTTTCTGCATGTTGAGTTCCTCTTGGGTGAAGAAATATTTGAGGTTTTTATGATCCATAAAGATCTCCACCTTCTCCCCATATATGTAATGCCTCCAGATCTTTAGTGCAAAAATGACAGCTGCCAACTCTAGATTATGAGTAGGATAATTCCTCTCATATTCTTTGAGTTATCGTGAGGCATAGGCTATGACTTTCTCATGTTGTATAAGAACACATCCTAACCCTCTGCCAGAATCATTGCTGTAGATGACAAATCCCTCTGAACCAGATGGTTTGTCAGAGCAGGTGCTGAAATGAGTCTTCTCTTGAGTTCTTGAAAACTCCTCTCACATTCCTCGCTCCAATCAAATTTTGTAACTTTGCAAAGTCAGCTGAGTTAATGGAGTAGTGATTCGAGAAAATCCTTCCACGAATCTCCGATAATAACCAGCAAACTCAAGAAAGCTACGTACTTCGGTCACTGATTTAGGTTGCTCCCACCTTTGTATTTCTTCAATCTTTGTCGGGTCAACATATATTCCGTGATTTGATATCACGTGCTTAAGGAATGCTACTTCCTCAAGCCAGAACTCGCATTTCTTTAACTTGGCGTACAACTTGTTTTCACGATGCTTTTGGAGTATCAGCCTCAAGTGTTACTCATGATCTTCATAGGTTTTGGAGTAAATGCGGATGTCATCAATAAAGACGACCACAAAGTGGTCCAAATATTCCTTGAATTCTCGGTTCATCTTGTCCATGAAGGCAGCATGAGCATTAGTCAATCCAAAAGGCATGACTAGGAATTCATAATGCCCGTACCGAGTTCTGAAAGCAGTCTTTGGAATGTCATAAGTTTTAATCTGTAACTGGTGATATCCAGAATGAAGATCGATCTTTGAAAAGAATTTGGCGCCTTGCAACTGGTCAAACAGGTCATCAATGCGAGGCAATAGGTACCTATTTTTGATGGTGACATGCTTCAACTCCTGATAATCAATACAAAGTTGCATACTCACATCTGTTTTCTTTACGAATAGAACAGGAGCACCCCAAGGAGACGTACTAGGACGAATGAAACCGATGTCTAACAACTCCTACAATTGTGTCTTTAACTCCTGAAGTTCTACATGAGCCATTCGATATGAGGCTTTAGAAATGAGTTTTGTACCAGGTTCAAGGTCGATACAAAATTTAATTTCACGCTCTGGGGGTAGGCCATGAAGTTCTTCAGGAAATGCGCCAGGAAATTTATTAAGAATAGAAATATCATTCAAATATGACGTATTTTTGTTTAAATCCGTGACATGGGCTAAGAAAACTTGACATCCATTTTTCAATAAATGAATAGTTTTGTGACTTGATATGACAGTGATTGACTTTAGTGGCTTGGTTGATTGAATTCGCATAATAGGTTGGTTAGGAATATGAAAACTAACAACCTTATGAAAACAATCAATTTTTGCATGATGAGTAGTTAACCAATCAATCCCTAAAATCACATCAAATGCAAGTATTTTTAAGGAAATAAGATCGACAGGTAATATGAGGGTACCGATTTGAATAAAACAAGACTTATAATGTAACACCCCCTTTCCAAAATAGAAAGAGAGGTTACCCAAACACAACAAAACTGACGAATATATAACAAAACTCTAATCCACAAAAGAATAATCTCATACTAATTAAATGTCTTAAGACAAATCATAGTAAATATCAAACTACCTCAAAACATAATCTAAAATAATTATTACAATTCCGAACAAACTAACGTATCACAACCTAAACATACCATATCTAAATCATTTGGATAAAAGGGAGCTCTCGTCACACTTGCCCTTAATTCCCCTGATTACCTGCCGGAGGAAAAATACAGCATGAGCCAAATGCCCAATACGAATATAGAATAAAAGAATAATGAAACGAAATAATTAATTCAATTAAATGAACTAACTGAACTGAAACGAAATGAACAAAACTAACACAACGAAATAATAGGCAGAATCAAATGGTTGGGTGTTGTTTCATACTGAGCTCAAAATAAATAATAATATACCTTGCCACACAGGAAAGTCAAATGATGCCACACAGACAATCAAATAATGCCACACAGGCAATCACACATTGGACTGCACAATCCATATGCATGTAAAATCGAAAGGTGTGAATGGCACAAACATCACCAATCCGCAGAACAGAACTGAACAGAAAACTAGGGTCGACCCATACGCCTCCCACAACAAAACACCAAATGGCCAATCCCACTGGAGCACAAAACGGAGACGCCGTGGACTGATCACACCGCCATGGAAGGTGTCATTCCTCGGTGCCAAGAGGACATGCTTGTGGTACCCCCACAGGTGTTTATAGCTCAGGTATACCCTATGGTATTCTAACAAAATAAAATATCACAACACATGCGACACAACAAAGAGGTTCTAACATGTACATGTTAAACTGAAATGAAATATCAACACAAAGTCTCCAAATATATTAACATGTACTTTCTACAAAGATCGATATAAATATTAACCATGACACACTAAACCAAAGAATACAAATACTAATGCCAAAATGAAACATTCTCACGAATTTAAGAAGGAACAATTATGAGAGACAAAACTAAATTTTGAAATAAATAACGAAACGAACAAATTAAAAATAAAAGAGTCTCGCTGAAAGAGTACCGAATCGAATCAAATTCATCCAAATAAGGCCTCAAACCACTGGCCCAATAGTATCTTTTTGGGTCATCTAGCCCACCACAGGTGTGAGACCCCAGATTTTATCAATAAAGATTTAAATTTTGTCAAAATAATTTTTTATATTATGGTGTGAATTTGAGATAATATTATAGTTGTGGGTAGTATTTATAAATTTTGCAAAGTATGCAAGTGGTTATATTATATTCGATTGGTCGTGAATATTCGTTTTAGCGAGGAATATTCGTATAACTACTCAATCATTGGTGGACCCCACAATGTAATTATTGTTTGATTGAGAAAACGACAAAAATATTTTATTGAAATAACGGCGGAAGTTTTACCGTGGTTACTTGTTGAACTACTCTTGTAGTAAAAATACGATGAATACGTGTGGTTGCATAGTAGCATTACCTGATTGATTATTGATGCTTATGTGAGAAGTCACTCGGTTTGATTCCATTATTGTCGATTAATAATATGAATTATTATAGCGATAATAACGCTTTGTTTTATTCAGATTATTAACGTAATAAAATGTAAAACATCTTTTATATAAAATAGAATACTTTATTAAAGTTATTCTATAAATAGAATATATTATATTTTATTATGCATAGTGTTGCATAGTATTTTGCATAATGTTTTGCATAGTATTGCATAGTGTTTGCATAGTAAAATGTTTTTATATAAATAGAATATATTATATTTTATTTAAAAGATTTTTCTTTAAATATGGACCGTCCGATTAAAGTAAATCAATCTGACCGCTCATGGATTAGTTACTATGCATTCCATTTTCCTATAAATAGAAGCTCATTCCTTCATTATTTTCTTACTTAATTCATTGAAACTCTAGAGAGAGAAATTATAGAGAGAAGCTATAGAGAGAAAATTATAGAAAGAAGAAGAGTATTCTCGCTACTTCACTACTTCTATATTCAGCCTTTTTACTAGAAGGGGTGTTATTCTTTCTTCTTGAAGAGAACTTCATTATTCCATTCATTATTATTCTGTTGAATAACTCGTAAAAGTGGCATACCCTATACATAACTTCGTATACGCAGATACCCTATACTTGGTGAAATCCTTATGTTATTCCATTGCTTATTATTCTCATTGGAATAACTCAGATACGCTGGTTTACCCTATACTTGGTGACATTCTTCTATTATTCTCATTGGAACATCCTGTCATGTGTGTTTTACACCGGACTCGGTTCCGCTTTTATTATTCTCATTGGAACATCCTCGTTCATGTGTTTTACACCTAACCGGTTCCGCTCTTTATCATTCTCGCTGGAATATCCTATCTGTGTGTTTTACACCGGATCCGGTTCCATCTTTATTATTCTCGTTGGAACATCCCGCTTTGTGTGAATTTCACCTTGACCGTTCCGTTATTATTATTATTTTGTTGAATAACTCGCCTATGCTGTACCGCATGCACGGTGATTTCTTTTGTTATTCCATTCTTTATTATACCCAGGTTGGTTAAAACTTTGACTTACATACTCCATGAAATTAGTAGAATATCCTTGATATTTGCGTTTCATCCAAAGATCTTTTCATGGAAATATTCTTCCGATCATTCTTGAATTTTACTCTACTAAACAAAGATTCATGTTGACAATTTGGGCGTTAATAATTCATGGATTAAATAATTCTTGAACTTGTTTTATTGAATTATTATGTCATTATCATCATCCTCATGTTATATTATGTTATCTTTGGCTTACGTGCATAGATGAACTTAGTATGATTATGACCGTGGATCATTCTAAGATAATCATGACTTGATATAAATGATGTGACAAAAGTCCTCGATTGGCTGTGTAATGCAAATGATGGATAGTTTTTGGTATGATTATGACCGTGGGTGATTCGGTATAGTCATGACCATTGATAATTTGATGAAAATCCTTGACCGTGGTACGTGGATGATTAGATGTGGTGGTTTATTTATTAAAATCGAGTCTCAAATGATAAAAATTGATGAAAACTTTTTAAAACCTAAAAGATAGTAGACTTTATTCTCTACTTGACTCTTTTAATGGATCATTGCTTATTCCGCCGCAGCTTAAACCGGTTGTCTATTGTATTTTATCGCTTTAACACTATTGAAGGCTAATGATAATTTATTCTCGCATTATCTTAGTCATAATATTTCTTCTTGGGCTAGTTGAGCTCACCTTTCTTTCACCGTTTCTTCAGTGAAATGAGAACATAGCCGACGAGTCGGGGAACGGCAGTAATGGTCCGAGGATAGCTTTAGTAGTCCTCACTATTCTCGTGAAATAGTGTGATAATAGTTGTAATGAGGACTCCTTTTGAGTTTGTATAATATCTAGTAGACAATATTTGTATTCAAACTCACAGCTTTATGTCGTATTGTATACCACGCTTATATTAGTAAGTTGTATTTGAATTTATGTACCATGTAAGTGGCGACCCAAGATGGGTGGCGATACCTAATTTTGGGGCGCCACAAATGGTATCGTCGAGCCATAAGTGTGAAGAGCCCGAGCCTCTCACCGGTGACTTCCTATTGATGGGGAATGCACCGCCCGGACTCTCCGTAGGGACGCCGTCTTTCGGGGTGTCGATAGGTACCAATGTGAGGTGCTGACATAAGTTGGTGTCCATAGTCACAGTTGGTATCAGAGCTTAGGGATATGATCCCTGGCTAAGATGTGAGAATAGTACTAGGAGGGGAGAGACGGGAATTCTTCGCTAGTATGACCTACCTAAGTTTATTTGGTATTTGATTGGCCTGGTCGAGTATAGTGATAATATGTTGCATGTTAATTAACCCTTGTTTTGTGATGGTGTTTGTATTTAGATGTTGTGAATAGGGCTCGGTTATTGGAGCGCGATAATGAGTCACTTCAACCAAAAGGTAACGACCAACAACACGATAATAATCATACTGCATGAGAACGACCATCTAACAATGATGACCATCGTGGGAGAAATTATCATGCCAAGAATGGTAACCACTTGGTGGTAATCATGGCCAAGATAATAGAAGTGGAAATTTCAAGAAGAGAAGGTCATTTAGCTCGATTTTGTCGCACCAAAGTCAAGTCCAGTGGACGGTGGCACCAAAGGCGATACTGGATAAAACAAAGTCGGTGGTTTTCATGAAGAGCGTTTTCATGACTTCTTAAAAAGCAAGTGACTCGAACGGTTAGCACGGGTTAGTTAATTATAAATTCTTGCAAGTCTATACCTTATAAGATACCGGTTCTACCCATTATTTTATCTCGCTTGCTTTATGCTCAACATTTAAATTTGACTCAGGAGAAGTTAGACTTTAACTTATTGGTTGAAACTTCGTTGGGAGAAACCTTCGTTACCTCCAATCGCTTATTAATCTTGTTGATTCAAATCGAAACTTTCACGTTACTGTCAATCTTATCTCTTTGAAAATACTTGCCTTTGATTTTAGGAATCAATTGGTTAACTACTCATCATGCTTTTAAGTAAGGTTGTTAGCTTTTATATTTATAACAACCTCATTACCTAATTCAAAGTAACCAAACCCTAAAATTAATCATTGTCATATCAAGCCATAAGTAAAGAGCCCCGAACCTTTCGTTGTTGACTTCCTTGTGTGGAATTCACCGAAGCTAGACTTTCTGTAGGCGACGTCGTGGATCAAGATGGCAAGTTAATAGGTATCATTGTGAGGTGCTATCTGTGTTAAGGGATAGAAGTCACAGTTAGTATCAATGTGACGTACTATCCAAGTCTTGGACGAGAGTAACAGCTTTTGAATAATATTTCTATCATTAATAAATTTCTTGGCGTATTCTTGAAGACTTCTTAACCTACTTAGAGCGTAAATCGAATTTTGTATTGACCCCAAAGATAAAACCCATTTCTTAAACCCTCAAATATTTCTTCAACTAAAAGGATCTGTTTACGAGGATTATGATGAAAGTCATAATAAAAGCATTGGACTAATGAAAATCATGGGTATATGAAGTATTAGTAAGTTTAATGATTAGTTATGTTGGTTAGTATGTGAAAACATGAAAGTTTCTTAGAAATCACAAAGAGTTGAAAATCAGATTTTAGTGAAAAACGTAACATGAAATTCAATTGACCATATCTCCTATTATATTTTGAATTTTTGAATGTGGTCAAATCCTAGAGTTAGATCTATGAGTTACCTAACTAATCCAAGTGGAATTACTGGAAAAGGTGTTGTAGATTTTTGTGTGGACTGATTTTTAGCAAAGGAGGCCAAAGCTGTAAATTTAAAATGCTACTGCCCAGAAACTTTAAGGGGCTGTTTCGGCCACTTAAATTATGAGAAAATTTATGGCCTTTTGGGACATGAAGGTATATGGTATAAAGTATCTCCTGTCCAAAAATGAGCTCATTCTGACTTAAAATGAGCAAGTTATGACTATTTCAATATTTAGGATTTTCCAACTAAAAACGCTATAACCAGGAGTTCTATAACTCCGATGACCATGAAATTTAAACTAGAAGCTCATGTTAACATGTGTAAGGTCCTGCCAAGATTTGGGAATTTTTGGAGTTAAACTTGAGGTAGCTAATTTCTTAAGGAATTAATTAGAAATTGATTTTTGAAAAATAGTAAATGAATTTTAAAAATTCGAGAAAATATATTTTCATCATGGGACTATATTATGCTAAATCCCAGAAAAGGAAATATTTTTGGGACTGATTTGGTATTTTCATGAAAATAGTTTAGTTACGAACATATAAGTTAAATATGTTATGTGAAGTAACAAAAGTTGAAAATAGGATTTTATGGCTAGAAAATCCTATATAGAGTATATGCATATTTTTTTGAGGATTTGATAATTGGTAATGATATCTTATGAGTATGGCATTTTGAATGATTAAATGCATTATATGGTAAAGCGTAAACAATTGAGATAAATTGTTTATAAATTTAAGAAGTGATTAAAATATTGGTATAATATTAATGATATTAGATTATGAGATTATTAAGTGATTGATAACATGGGGATATTCTTGAATCTCGGATAAATTATATTATAAATGTTTAATATTTATCCTTTATCTTATTTGATTGATTCTTTATATCATTATCCTCATGTTTATATTTTTTTAAAGTCATCTCGTGGCTCTGTAGAGCATAGATGGACTTGGTATGATTATGACCGAGGATTGTTCGGTATAATCATAATCAGTAATTGAAAACACAATTATCTTCGTCAGTAGTGCATGGATAATTTGTGGTCGTGATACTAATGAATATCCTTGGCCAGAAAGTGGGGATGATTCGATGATATGGATTAATTATTGAAATGAGTCTCGTGATAAAATATTAATTCATTGATGTGGTAAAAGTCATCTTTGTCAGTAGTGCATTGATAGACTTGGTATGATTATGACCACGGATTATTCGGTATAATCATGATCAGTAATTGAAAACACGAATATCCTTAGCCGTGAAGGTGCATGGATAATTCATGGTTGTGATACTATTGTCGAGTCTCAGCATTATTGGTTTTACAATTGTATATCTTTGGCCGTAGTGCATGGATAATTTGTGGTCGTGATACTAATGAATATCCTTAGCCTGTAGTGCAGGGATGATTCGACGATGTGGATTAATTATTGAGCTGAGTCTCAGCAATGAAATATTAATTCATGGATGTGTTCAAAGTCATCTCGTGGCTTACGTTGCATAGATGGACTTGGTATGATTATGACCAGGGATCATTCGGTATAATCATAACTGTAATTGAAAACACAATTATCTTTGGCCGTAGTGCATGGATAATTTGTGGTCGTGATACTAATGAATATCCTTAGCCTCAGTAGTGGTGGGGATTCGACGATGTGGATTAATTATTGAAATGAGTCTCAAAGAATGAAATATTAATTCATGGATGTGTTCAAAGTCATCCGTGGCTTACGTGCATAGATGGACTTGGTATGATTATGACCAGTGGATCATTCGGTATAATCATAACCAGTAATTGAAAACACAATTATCTTTAAGTAGTAGTGCATGGATAATTTGTGGTCGTGATACTAATGAATACACGATTATCTTTGGTAGTAGTGCATGGATAATTCGTGGTCGTGATACTAATGAATATCCTTGGCACAGTAGTGCGTGGATGATTCGATGATATGGATTAATTATTGAAAATGAGTCTCAAAGAATGAAATATTAATTCATGGATGTGGTAAAAGTTATCTTTGGCACGTGAGTGCAAAGATGAATTGTTAATGAATATCTTTAGTAGGATTGCAAAATGAATTTAATGTTTTCAACGAAAAAGGTATTCAAGGTATCCTCATCTCTTTATCATATCAGTATCGCACTTAATTTCGAGGGCTAAATTCCATAAGGAGGGAGATTGTGAGACCCCGTTTTATCAATAAAGATTTAAATTTTGTCAAAATAATTTTTATATTATGGTGTGAATTTGAGATAATATTATAGTTGTGGGTAGTATTTATAAATTTTGCAAAGTATGCAAGTGGTTATATTATATTCGATTGGTCGTGGAATATTCTTGGTTTAGCGGGGAATATTCGTATAACTACCAATCATTGGTGGACCCCACAATAATGTATTATTGTCGGATTGAGAAAACGATAAAAATATTTTATTGAAATAACGGCGGAAGTTTTACCGTGGTTACCGTTGAACTACTTCGGTAGTAAAAGTACGATGAATACGTGGGGTGCATAAGTAGACACCAGTATTGAGTATTGATGCTTATGTGAGAAGTCACTCGGTTTGATTCCATTATTGTCGATTAATAATATGAATTATTATAGCGATAATAAAGCTTTTGTTTTATTCAGATTATTAACATAATAAAATGAAACATCTTTTATATAAAATAGAATACTTTATTAAAGTTATTCTATAAATAGAATATATTATATTTTATTATGCATAGTGTTGCATATAGTATTTTGCATAATGTTTTGCATAGTATTGCATAGTGTTTGCATAGTAAAATGTTTTTATATAAATAGAATATATTATATTTTATTTAAAAGATTTTTCTTTAAATATGGACCGTCAGATTAAAGTAAATCAATCTGGACCGTTCATGGATTAGTTACTATGCATTCCATTTTCCTATAAATAGAAGCTCATTCCTTCATTATTTTCTTACTAATTCATTGAAACTCTAGAGAGAGAAATTATAGAGAGAAGCTATAGAGAGAAAATTATAGAAAGAAGAAGAGTATTCTGCTACTTCACTACTTCTATATTCAGTTCTTTTACGGTAAGGGGTGTTATTCTTTCTTCTTGAAGAGAACTTCTGTTATTCCATTCATTATTATTCTGTTGGAATAACCTGTAAAAGTGGCATACCCTATACATAACCTATATACGCGGCATACCCTATACTTGGTGAAATCCTTATGTTATTCCATTGCTTATTATTCTGTTGGAATAACCTGTATACGCGGTTTACCCTATACTTGGTGACATTCTTCTATTATTCTGTTGGAACATCCTCATGCATGTGTTTTACACACCTTACTGGTTCCGCTTTTTATTATTCTCCGTGGAACATCCTGCTCAGTGTTTTACACTGGACCGGTTCCGCTCTTTTATCATTCTCATTGGAATATCCTATCTGCATGTGTTTTACACCTGATCCGGTTCCATCTTTATTATTCTCATTGGAACATCCTGCTTGCGGTGAATTTCACCTACTTCGGTTCCGTTATTATTATTATTATTACATTGGAATAACTTTGCCATCGCAAGTACCGCATGCATGGTGATTTCTTTTGTTATTCCATTCTTTATTATACCCAGGTTGGTTAAAACTTTGACTTCATACTCCATGAAATTAGTAGAATATCCTTGATATTTGCGTTTCATCCAAAGATCTTTTCATGGAAATATTCTTCCGATCATTCTTGAATTTTACTCTCACGAAATAAAAGATCATGTTGACAATTTGACGTTAATAATTCATGGATTAAATAATTCTTGAACTTGTTTTATTGAATTATTATGTCATTATCATCATCCTCATGTTATATTATGTTATCTTTGGCTTACGTGCATAGATGAACTTAGTATGATTATGACCGTGGATCATTCTAAGATAATCATGACTTGATATAAATGATGTGACAAAAGTCCTCGATGGCACAGAATGCGTTGATGGATAGTTTTTGGTATGATTATGACCGGGGGTGATTCTAAGATAGTCATGACCATTGATAATTTGATGAAAATCCTTGACCGTGGGTACAGGGATGATTAGATGTGGTGGTTTATTTATTGTCGAGTCTCAAATGATAAAAATTGATGAAAACTTTTTAAAACCTAAAAGATAGTAGACTTTATTCTCTACTTGACTCTTTTAATGGATTGCTTATTCCACCGCAGCTTAAACGGTTTGTCATTGTATTTTATCGCTTTAACATCACAAGGCTAATGATAATTTATTCTCGCATTATCTTAGTCATAATATTTCTTCTTCGGCTAGTTGAGCTCACCCTTTCTTTCACTTTGTTCTCTTGAGAAATGAGAACATAGCCGGGACGAGTCGGGGAACGTAAGTAATGGTCCGAGGATAGCTTTAGTAGTCCTCACTATTCTCGTGAAATAGTGTGATAATAGTTGTAATGAGGACTCCTTTTGAGTTTGTATAATATCTAGTAGACAATATTTGTATTCAAACTCACGCTTTATGTCGTATTGTACACCTACGCAGTTATATTAGTAAGTTGTATTTGAATTTATGTACCATGTAAGTGGCGACCCAAGATGGGTGACGTATACCTAATTTTGGGGGCGTCACAACAGGCACCCAAAAGGTCATGACTTGAAGGTGCTATTGGTAGTAACTTATTTCCATATATGCACACAAATTTTTTCCCTATCTTTCGATGTGGGACTGGGGTGTTACAAACTCCCCCACTTAAATTTCTGATGTCCCCGTCAGAACCGATCACACACACGACCCAAATATATTTGCTTCTCTAGCCATTGTGGGATAATACCGGCTGGCTTCGTGTCCCCACCTCCGGACCTTCAGCTCTCCATTGTGGGATAATATCACCAGCCTTCGTGTCCCCACCTCCGGAAACCCGACCCGAGCTTTTGAGAGTCGGCTTTGATACCATATAAAATAACCTGGGTCAAATCCCGAGTCCGAAATAAATCTCAGGTCAAATCCCAAGTCTGTTCGGATTGCCCATCAATTTGCAGATGAAAAGAATTACTGAAGTTGAGCCGAGTACCCCAAGCTCGTTGAAACCCCTTCTAGAACCGTGAAGTGAACCGTGGGTCCCGATCTGAAACAATAGACACCGGAGTACCATGAAGTCTAACAATCTCCTGCTGAAAGATATGTGCCAACCTATCCACCGAGTAACCCTCATGGATAGCCAAAACATGTGCCGATTTGGTCAACCGGTCCACCACTACCCATATGGCATCATTCTTCCTGAAAGTCTTTCGCAAACCAGTCACAAAATCCATCGTGATATCCTCCCACTTCCACACTGGAATGTCTAACTGTTGTAGCAAACCACTAGCTCGTTGATGTTCTATCTTCACTTGTTGACAAGTGAGACACTTCCCAACATATTCAGCCACGTCTCGTTTCATCCCATTCCACCAAAAATTCTTCTTCAAATCCCTATACATCTTTGTAGAACCTGGATGAATAGAAAATGGCGAACTATGAGCCTTAGCCAACACCGCCTCCCAAATGATTGGATCAGACGATACACCTAACCGCTCACCCAACCAAATCACACCATGGTCATCAATACAAAACTCGGGCTACTTGCCCTCCTCTAAATTCTACGTCATACTCCACAACTCCCCATCTACTTTTTGAGCTTCCTTGACCCGCGAGATAAGAGAGGGCTCCACTCTCATACCCGCCAAATGCCCATCTGAACCTCGTACATACAACTCCAACCCGAGCCGCTCCATATCCAAAATAAGTTGTGGTTGTGTAATAAGGGCTGCTACACTTCCTGAACTCTTTTGGCTAAGAGCATCTGCAACCACATTTGCCTTCCCCGGGTGATACTTAATTCTAGCATCATAGTCTTTTAGAAGCTCCAACCAACGCCTCTGCCTCATATTGAGCTCCTTCTGAGTGAAAATATATTTAAGACTTTTGTGATCAGTAAAGATATCACAAGTCTCTCCATACAAATAATGCCTCCAAATCTTTAGGGCAAAGATCACCGCTGCCAACTCCAAATCATGTGTGGGGTAATTCACCTCGTAAGGATTAAGCTGCTTAGAAGCATAAGCAATCACCTTACCGTGTTACATCAAAACACACCCCAAGCCCTTCTTAGAAGCATAGCTATAAATCTGGTAACCTCCTGTCCCCAACGACAATGCAAGTATAGGAGCTGTCACAAGTCATTTCTTCAACTCCTTGAAACTCTTCTCACGCTCCTCATTCCACACAAACTCCGTGCCCTTTCTCATCAACTGGGTCAATGGTAAGGCAAACAAAGAAAATCCTTCCACAAATCGCCTATAGTACCCTGCCAAACCCAAGAAACTCCTAATCTCTTTCACTGTAGTAGGTCTTGGCCATTTAGTGATAGCCTCAACCTTTGCAGTATCCACCTTAATGCCCTCAGCAGAAACAACGTGGCCCAAAAATGCAACCTGCTCCAACCAAAACTTGTATTTGGAGAATTTAGCATACAACTTCTCTTTCTCCAAAATCTCCAATACTGTGTGAAGATGATCCTCATGCTCTTCCTTAGACTTGGAGTAAACCAAAATGTCATCAATAAAGACAATAACAAATTGGTCCAAATACTCCTTAAACACCCAATTCATCAAATCCATAAACACCGCCGGAGCGTTAGTCAACCCGAATGACATCACCAAAAACTCGTAATGCCCATATCAAGTACGAAAAGCCGTCTTAGGGATATCCTCATCCCTCACCCTCAACTGATGATAGCCAGACCTCAAGTCTATCTTCAAAAAATACTTTGCTCCCTGAAGTTTGTCAAACAAGTCATCAATCCTCGACAATGGATACCGATTTCTGATGGTAATCTTGTTTAACTCTCTGTAGTCTATACACAGCCTCATAGACCCATCCTTGTTCTTTACAAACAAGACCGAAGCACCCCACGATGAAACACTCGGCTGAATCACACCATGATCTAAAAGCTCCTGCAACTGCTCCTTTAGCTCCTGCAACTCCAACGGTTCCATCCGATACAGCGCCTTAGAGATAGGCTTCGCACCAGGAACTAGCTCAATAACAAACTCCACTTCTCGCTGCGGTGGTAACCTTGACAACTCCTCAAGAAACACATCGAAAAAATCACGAACAATTGGAACATCCTCAATATGGGACTCACCCTTATAGGTATCCTTCACAAATGCCAAATACCCATCACAACCCTTTGCCACCAACTTTTCAGCCTTCAAAGCTGAAATTAACTTTACCACTCTACTCGGCGGAGAACCCTGAAACATGAATTCTGGAGACTTCACATCTCTAAATATAACCTTCTTCGCCTGACAATCAATAGTGGCCTGGTGCTTATCCAACCAGTCCATCCCAAGAATGACATCGAAATCATGCATACTCATTGGAAGAAGATTAGCCCTACGAATCTTATCCCCAAAACTGATTGGACACCCTCGATACAAATCAGAAATCATAGCAGAAGTCCCAATCGGGTTAGCAATAGACATAACAGAATCTAAAGACTGAGATGACACACCCAGGTGCCGAACAAAAGACTGAGCAACAACGGAATGAGTAGAACCCATATCAAACAAAATAGATGCCTCACGATTGCCAACTAAAAGAGTGCCATAAACATTACCTGGTGCACCTGCCGCCTGGTTATATGTCAAAGCAAACACTCGACCACCCTGACGCTGACCTCCATTGCCACCATTATCACCACCTCCACCATTTCTGCGTGGACCGGTACAATTCCTAGCAATATGATCCATCTGTCCACATAAGAAGCATGCACCGGTGAGTCTGTGGCACTGCCTCCCAGGATGATTTGCCCCACAAGTGGTACAAGGAGCTATCAGAATGAGATTTGGGTTACCCCCACCAGCTGGTCCTGATAACTACCCTGATTTTGCCCCTGCTGACGATTCTGCCCCTACTGACGATTTCGACCATGCCAAGGTAGCTGAAGCTGACGATTCTATCCTTGCTGAGGCATCTGCTGATAACCCCTATTCTGATTCTGGCCACGCCACTGCCCCTGCTGGACACCACGGTTTCGGTTCCACTGACCACCCTGATTCTTCCCGTGCTGACCCGAAGTTTGACCCTGCTGGTCATCTCTGTCCCTCTTTCGACTCCCCTCCAGTTTAGAAGACTGAAAGTCATGTCTCTCCATCTCAATATTCTTGGCCACATTGGCCACTGCTGACACGTCTGCAAACTTGTTGTTAATAAGATGTTGGCGATACCTATAATGAATTCGCCACTTGAACTTCTCCGCCTATTCCGCTACAGTCCCTGCTGAGGTTCCCTTAAAATCGGCCAACCTAGTGAACCTCGTCATGAAGTCTGTGATGGACTTATCATCTTTCTGCTGAATCGACAGATACTCTCTAGTATAGGCCTCTTTATCAGCAGCAGGCAAATACTGCTGATAAAAGACCTCACAAAACTCCACCCAACTAAGTGTTTCAACATATCCATCACCCTTTGTTACTTTCATCGCCTTCCACCACCTCTGTGCATCCCCTTCCAGCTTGTAAACAGCAAGTAACACTTTCTGATTATCTGAACACCCCAACATATCAAAAATCTTCTCCTGATGGGCAATCTAATTCTCTCCGTCAATTGGAGTTGGAGCTGAACTGAATGCATGTGGTTTCTGCTTTTGGAACCTCTCCAACCATACATACATCGCAACCCCCTGCTGATCATGACTATCTACATTCCCTTCCTCTTCGTTGCCTGTGGACCATTATTTCCTGGGTTCCCCTGCTCAGGAGTTTCTGGTGGCGGCTGCTGCATTGCCTATACAACCTGTGCCACCAACTAAGGAAACGCCTGATTCACCAAGGTAGCTAATTGAGCATTAAACTGATCATTAGGTTGCTCATTGGGCTGACCTTCACCTCTTCCCCTATTGTTACCTCGCCTCCCAGTAACTCTAGGAGATCTACGAGCCATCTAAGAAAGAGATAACGAAGATAAACAAAGCAGATTAGACATAAATTCAAATATAACTGATATGATAGCTGAACAGAAAATCAAACATAACAAAAACCTAACCCAGAAGTCTACCCATAACTCATAGGTCAAACTATTGGCCAAATAGTATCTTTTTGGATCATCTTAGCCCACCACAGGCTCCCAAAAGGTCATGACTTGAAGGTACTATTGGTAGTAACTTATTTCCTTATATATAGACAAATTTCCCCATATCTTTCGATGTGGGACTGGGGTGTTACAAACTCCCCCACTTAAATTTCTGATGTCCCCGTCAGAACCGATCACACACATGGCCAAAAGATCTTTGCCTCTCTAGCCATTGTGGGATAATACCGGCTGGTTTTGTGTCCCACCTCTGGACCTCCATCTCTCCATTGTGGGATAATACCACCAGCCTTCGTGTCCCCACCTCCAGCAACCCGATCGGATGACCCGACCCGAGCTTTCGAGAGTCGGTCACGATACCATATATGAAACAACCCGGGTCAAATCCCGAGTCCGAAATAAATCTCGGGTCAAATCCCAAGTCCGAATCAAATCAAATCCATCAAAATAAGGCCTCAAAATACTGGCCCAATAGTATCTTCTTGGATCATCTTATCCCACTACAGGCTCCCAAAAGGTCATGACTTGAAGGTACTATTGGTAGTAACTTATTTCTTTATATATAGACAAATTTTCCGTCGATCTTTCGATGTGGGACTGGGGTGTTACATATAAATAGTGGATGTAATAAAGGTTTCTCCCAACGGAGTTTCAACAGATAAGTCAAAGTCAAATTTCACTGGAGTTAAATTTAAACGTTGAACGTAAGTAGGAGAAATAAAAGAATGGGTAGAACCGGTATCAAAAAAGGTATAGACTTCGCTATAGTTTCTGATTAGCTTACCTGTGATGACCTTGTTAGGTTTATAATATTCATGAACGCAATCAAATTGCATAAAAAGTGCGGAAGCGTGTAAAATCAGAGTTTAAAAAAAAAATTTACAAACCATATACCCGGATCACCCTTTATGCACAATTATTAATTAAACGAAAAGATATGAAGAACAAACATACCCTTGAAGATCCGAGCTTCCTCAGGTACGAGTTCACCTCCAATCCTTTTCGCGTTCAACTTGAATCCACCGGGTTTGGTTCCTTCCTTTGATCAACGTTAGCCACCCAAGTGTATGGCCTCTAGAGGTGATCCACCAAGGAAGAATAAAATTCAAGAAGATGGGTGTTTTTGGCTCAAACCCTAGTTTTCTATCTCTATAGAAAAGGTGTACTCTCCCAACAATTGGAATTTTTACGTTGTAAAAGTCAACAACCCATGCACCCATAATAAGACTCCTCTTATTTATAGATGTGGACAACCCATCTTAACAATTAAGGAATTGGGTTTTAATTAATTAATTCTTTTAATTAATTAAGCTCCCTAATCTTATTAGGGATAATTAATTAAACTCCTTTAATTAATTTTCCTTCCTAATCCAATTAGGAATAAATGAGAGTACTTATATTAAATTAATTCCTAAACTCTTTTAGAAATTAAAATAATAATAATTGTAATAATATTAATAAGACTCCTCTTATTAATTTATATTTAATATTTCTAAAATATTAAATAATAAATATTAAGCTATTTAATTTATTCTATCACCATAGATTAAATTAAATATACTTAACATATTATTACGATTATACCATTAACTTCTTAAATAATTATTCTTCCTTTTATGGTGTGACCCTTTAGGTTCTCCATATTAAACCTAGGTTGTGAATAAATCAATTAGAACAATTCTAATCTTATTTAAATAAATAAATTAAATAATTAATTTATTTAAATAAATAATATTTATTCTACAATAGGGATAAGCCTCCCTAAATGATCAACGACTTTCCGATAATATAGATTTCAACATTAATCATTAAAGAACCTTTGAGTAAATAGTTACTGATAATTCAATCCTTCCACCATACAATGTCCCAATTAAATATAAGATATGGAATTACCACAAGTCTTATTTTATTTAATTATATGTATTTTCGATCCTTAAATGCACAACTCCAAATAATGCAAATTAGAAACTCCTTTCTAATTTCATTCTCCTTAAACCAAGGACTACTGGGTTGTCATTTATCGAATCACATAGGACATTTCTCTTCTTTTATTAGAAGTGGTAGATTCTTTATTGATCATACATTATCTCCATGTACAACTTATTATACCCAACCATACCCTTTGATATACCCTAAGGGTCTTAAGGAATAAGTCAAAGTATAACTCATCATACACAAGATACTATGATGATCTCAAGTCCAAGGATCACTTGTACTTACTATCACTACAGAATTCCTATTGACAGCAAATAAAACTCCATTAGGTATTCCTTAGCGAGCCACGCTCAAAGGAACTTATTCTCTAATAAGCACCTACATACTTGCTTTAGTGTCTCCACACAAATGATCATGAGATCAATCATCCTCATCCAATGAAAGAAGCAACGTATGTACCAATCTATCCTGGATTCACTAATCCCCAATTTAGTAATCCAATGATTGGGAACTATTTTAGTTTTAAGCTTTCTAAGAATTTAGATCTCATTAGAATGATCATCATCATTATTCTAAAAGCATTGCTTAAAACTATGGGTTTATCACATATTATAAAACAAAGATCATGTAGATAATTAAAAGCCTTTAATAAATTAATACTTTTATTAATAAATGAATAAGATTGTTACAAAGTATATGCTTTATCATCAAACATGATTGGCTTGTGTGCATACTACTTTCAATCTCCCACTTGCACTAAAGCTAATCGTCATGGTATCTTATACTCTTCTTCTCCAAGTGACGATTATCCTGCTGTTGGATAAGCTTCAGTAAATGGATATGTAATGTTGTTCATGAGAGTCCACTATCTCTATAGTGATTTCCCATCTTTCAATGATTCTAATAATCAAATGAAAGTGCCACAACACATGTTTAGATCCAAGATGAGACTTAGAACTATTCCTAGTTCTCGTAATGAACTTTTAATCCAAACAATCAACTTGCGAGCTTCATTTATAGCTATATACTTTGTCTTTATCACTAAACCAAAGAACTCTTTTGTCAGTTTGTAACCTTTCCAATTCACTACACCACTTTGCTCAAGGTAACACTTTACCTTAAAGTGATTTTTCGATCGTCTTTGAGTGCATCTGAAAACTTGAGTCTCAGTAAAGCCCTCTAGTTTTAATTCGGACCCACCATGTATGCTCACATCCTTAGTGCTTGCTTAAGAACTTTAAGATGTTTTCACTGCCTTACGGTGATCTTCTCCGAATATGACCGATCAACATCGTGTCTCGTACATTTCATTGCATACATGATTGTCACTCATGCAATCTCTCTTCTTTGGAGTCTATGGGGACTATTAAGAGATACACTCCATAGCTCATCAACATGAGACATCTCTTGAGTTTGCCATGCTAAACGACTTTAGCATCAAATGAATATACGCTCGGGGTTAAGTCGAGCATCCTCTTAAATCTATCTTTATAGATTTATATCCCCAATTAAGATACTCTTCCAAATCATTCATGGAGGAATGTTTAGACAACTTTATCTTTACTGATTGTAGCATTGGTATGTCATTCCTTTCCGTAGTATATCAACATATAATATTAGGAATGTCACGGCATTCCCAATCGACCCTTTTGTACACACTAGAACTCTTACCTCATCGTATGTAACTCTGGATCATCATCTTCTATGATGCGTACCTCATCATCGTCATCCATGATGAATCCATACCTCCTAGGTATCTTTGGTACTATTCTAGATTTACGATTCGGTTGTGTTACAATAGGTCTATCTACAGGTTCCTCCTTTTTGACTTATAGTGTTTTGTGGTTCTTGAACTCTTCAAGATCTATTATCCTCCCACCAGCCCCTTCAATGATAAACACATTTATCTTAGAAGGCAGCGTGTTTCGCAATAAACACCTTTTGCTAAGCAGGATTATAGAACATATACCCTAAACTTACTTTAGGATGTCCCACAAATCGACACTTGTCAAATCTTGTCCCAAGCTTATCCTTTTGAAACCTTTTCACATAAGTTGGAACCCCTTATCTTAACATACTTAAGATTAGGAATCCTCCCTGTCCATAACTTTTATGGAGTCTTGGGGCCGGATTTTGAGGTTACCATTTTCGTAGATATGCAGCCATTTCTAGGACATTATCCCAGAAGGATACTGAAATGTCGGTAAAATCATTATGGACCGTACCATGTCCAACAAGGTATGATTTTTCCTTTCAGATACATCAATCAATTATTGCGTATCAAGAGGCGTCCATTATGAGAAAACCATTTGAGATGATCTAGAAACTTATTGCACAAGCATTTATTCCTTGATCTAATCAAAGAATCTTAATACTTTGTCAATTTGTTTCACTTCTGAATTCTTTGAACCTTTCAAATAATTCACACTTGTATTTCAACAAATACATACATTCAACTCTTTGAATGATCATCTCCTTTTCTTATACTAATTTGTTCAATATGCAAAATTATTTTCATGTAAGTCAAGTATACAAAATTTATTAAGTAATATTCCAGTTCTATACAAAACATTATTATTATAAATAGAACAACAATTGTTCTTAATTATAATACCAAAGATTTCATTGTCCAACAATAAAATGGAAATAATATTTTTAACAAGAACTGGAATACAATAACAACTTATTGACTTAATAGATTTGCCCGTAGGCATTGCTAAACTATAAGTTTCTATAGCTAATATGGCAACCTTTGCTTCATTTTCAACACATAGGATTACTTATCTTTGTTTAACTTTCTACTTCTGCTTGGTCCCTTCATAAATCTATATTTATGATAACCAAAGTCGGTATCCAATACCCAAGTAGAACCTTGACTTAAAGAAAAATTTATTTCAATCATGAACAAATTTGTATTTGTAACCAAAACTTCACTAAGCTTCTTTGGTTAGCCTCTCGCAAGATGCTTCTCAGCTTTCTTTCCAAAGTGTCCAGGGCTTATTGCGGTGGAAGCAAACTTCTTTGCTATCCGTGACGCTTTTGTTCTTATTATCCTTTGTTTATGCCTTTATATTTACCTTCTTTGAATCGTTCTTCTTTTTAGAAGATCCTTTGGCCCCTACCAAAGAAGACTTGATCTTTCTTGGTTGGAAAGTGACTCTCAACATTTTTCAATATAGTTAAGCAAATCAAGAAAGTCGATATCTAGCTTGTTCATATGAAAAATTCACAACAATTGTGAAAGAAGTCCGGAGTGAGTGCAAGATCAAATCTTGGCTCAACTCTCCATCCATGACAAAACTCGTTGTCCTAATTAATCAATCAAATTGATAATGTTAAGGACTTTTATCTGCATTGTAAAGTGTCATCTGGTCATTCTAGATCGGAAGAGCTCCTTAGATATCTCGATATCTATCGGTCCCCACTTTCCTCACCATCAACTACTTGATGTGCGGGAATATAGTAGGAGCATCCATAGTTTCATCTTGTGGCTGAAGCTCGTTACTCATGGATGCGAGCATGATGCATCGAGCCAATCGTGCATCATCTTGCCACTTTCTAAAAGTAGCAATGTCTTCCTCGAGAGGCATTGTGCGCAACCATTGCAGGATAGGCGATTAAGGACATAAGATAGCTTTTCAAATGCATGAGAACTATTCTCAAATTCCTTAACCAATCCATTAAATCCGATTACGTTAATTTAGCATCTAATATGCTTCAGCAAAGTTGATAGTAATTTTAGACATTGTAAAATTACGTAAATGAATTTGTAATTAACAACATTTTAACATACATTCTTTTATTAATTACCAAAATAAATTAGGTCTTGTTTTAAATTGGTATCTCCCACTATTTTCTTCAAACTATATTACCCTCACTTATATAGTTCTAAAAATCTAATTAAAGATTTGCTAGTGAGAATAAGGATCCCATTTCAAATGTATATAGCCTTGTGGTGACACAACAAACTATATATAAATAAATAGGTAGACAACTTTTGTCAATTACATCAACTATGCAACTCCTTGTATTTTGCCTCTTAGATTATTTTGATCAAGTGGTGGCACATCCGAATCAAAATTATCAAAGTTAAGTCCCACTTCTAGCACTCCATATATTCAAAAAAGAAAAATATCATCCTTGTGGTGACACAACAAAACAATATTGTTCAATTTTCTTTATAAGCATCAAATGTGATAAATTAACATCTTAAATACTTAATACTTGCCTTGTGGTGACACAACAAACTCATATTAAATATTTAATACTCTATTAATTTTATCATGCTAAGAAAAAGCGACGCTCGATATTCCAAATATCTTTGAACGCTTAGACTTAATATATAAAAAATTGAGGGTTTTGTTATTAATTTGTCTCATCTTGTTTAGCGCAGCATTTACATATATATATAAAATACGCGTCATATTAATGAACATGCAAGCATGTTTTGCATAATATATAATATATATAGAATAAGCATGCACATATAGAATACTATATTCTACCCGGATTGATTATGGACTTTTATTCTAGTTTGGTTCACTAGAGCCACCAAGTGAACCAAAAGGTCAAACCTAGGGGTGCAAGAATTAATATTTAAATATAACTATTACATTTAAACCCGGGCTCTATTACAAACGGGTCTTCAAGCGCTTCTTGTCCCTTGATCTCCAATTTTTCTAAATTAATTCTAACTATTCCTATTACAAAACTATTTTAAAATAAATAGAAGCCTTGATCAGCAGTCAAGGGGAAGTACATAGGAGGGAGATAGAATTTACATTCAGAAAAATTAGAGAAGACGAGGTACGCAGACCCCATTTAATAAAACCCATACATTCATGCATCCAACTAAAATAAAATCCAATCGCATTGGTCAATAAATTCATAATCAATCCCATTTATTATCATACACATCACCATATGCATCAATAAATAACATTCATCTCATGAATAATAAACATTTAATATATATATTGATATCATTTAATGGGCAAATTTAATTAGTATAAAATCTAATTTTGAATCAAAATAAACTCCTTTATTTTAATCCAAATTTAAATCAAAATAAAACTATTTTATTTTAATTTATCTAATTTTGAATAAAATAAACTATTTTATTTTAATCAAAATCTTTAATCAAAATAAACTCTTTTATTTTAATTAATTATGGAATCCAATTCCATATATATATATAAAAAAATCTTTAATTAAAATAAACTCTTTTATTTTAAATAATTATGGAATCCAATTCCATGAAAAAAAAAAATCTTTATTAAAGGAAACACGGATATTCTTTCCTATTCACAAATAAACTCCTTTATTTTGAATAATATGAAATCTTATTTCATATTTAAATAAACTCCTTTATTTAATGAAACATGGATTCTCTTTCATATTCACAAATAAACTCTTTTATTTTGAATAATATGAAATCTATTTCATATCTAAATAAACTCCTTTATTTAAGGAAAGATGGAATACAATTTCAACTCCAATTAGTTATCATGGAATCTAATTCCATTTCTAATTAGTTAAGATGAAATTCTAATTTTAAAATTAAAATAAACTTTATATTTTAATATTAAAATAAACTTTTATTTTAAAATTAAAATTAACATTTTATTTTAATTATAAAATAATTAAGAATAATATATATATATATAGTATATATATATATAACTATTATATATATATATAATATAATAATCAATATATATATATTATATGGAAAAACGTGCCATCCTTTGATTACCGAAAAAGTAGTTCACGATTTTTCCATGTAATTTCTCGATTTCCGTGCATCTCTTTTATTTTGTGTTGCCGGTTTTTTTTTTTTTTTTATTCTGCCAGCCATAATTTCCGTGCTGTTGTTTCATCAATCATGACCAACGGATTTCGGTGCTGTTGTTTAAAATTATATATATCACGTTATAACATATATTATAAAAATTTGAATAACGTGAATCACTAAAAAAAACCAAAACAGATTTTGCGATTATATATATATATATATATTTTTTTATTTTAAATAAATTTTATACAATAAATTATGCCCAATTAAATTGTTCCAAATACATATCAATATAGATATTAAATTAAAACAATTAATAATTTGCATAAAAGTTTGGCTCTGATGCCACTGTTAGGTTTGTAATATTCATGAACGCAATCAAATTGCATAAAAAGTGCGAAAGCGTGTAAAATCAGAGTTTAAAAAAAAAATTTACAAACCATATACCCGGATCACCCTTTATGCACAATTATTAATTAAACGAAAAGATATGAAGAACAAACATACCCTTGAAGATCCGAGCTTCCTCAGGTACGAGTTCACCTCCAATCCTTTTCGCGTTCAACTTGAATCCACCGGGTTTGGTTCCTTCCTTTGATCAACGTTAGCCACCCAAGTGTATGGCCTCTAGAGGTGATCCACCAAGGAAGAATAAAATTCAAGAAGATGGGTGTTTTTGGCTCAAACCCTAGTTTTCTATCTCTATAGAAAAGGTGTACTCTCCCAACAATTGGAATTTTTACGTTGTAAAAGTCAACAACCCATATCACCCATAATAAGACTCCTCTTATTTATAGATGTGGGCAACCCACCTTAACAATTAAGGAATTGGGTTTTAATTAATTAATTCTTTTAATTAATTAAGCTCCCTAATCTTATTAGGGATAATTAATTAAACTCCTTTAACTAATTTTCCTTCCTAATCCAATTAGGAATAAATGAGAGTACTTATATTAAATTAATTCCTAAACTCTTTTAGAAATTAAAATAATAATAATTGTAATAATATTAATAAGACTCCTCTTATTAATTTATATTTAATATTTCTAAAATATTAAATAATAAATATTAAGCTATTTAATTTATTCTATCACCATAGATTAAATTAAATATACTTAACATATTATTACGATTATGCCATTAACTTCTTAAATAATTATTCTTCCTTTTATGGTGTGACCCTTTAGGTTCTCCATATTAAACCTATTGTGAATAAATCAATTAGAACAATTCTAATCTTATTTAAATAAATAAATTAAATAATTAATTTATTTAAATAAATAATATTTATTCTACAATAGGGATAAGCCTCCCCTAGCGATCAATCGACTTTCCGTATAATATAGATTTCAACATTAATCATTAAAGAACCTTTGAGTAAATAGTTCTGATGCATAATTCAATCCTTCCACCATACAATGTCCCAATTAAATATAAGACATGGAATTCACCATCAAGTCTTATTTTATTTAATTATATGTATTTCGATCCTTAAATGCATAACTCCAAATAATGCAAATTAGAAACTCCTTTCTAATTTCATTCGCTTATAACCCGAGGACTACTTGGGTTGTCATTTATCGAATCACATAGGACATTTCTCTTCTTTATTAGAAGTGGTAGATTCTTTATTGATCATACATTATCTCCATGTATAACTTATTATACCCAAGCATACCCTTTGATATACCCTAAGGGTCTTAAGGAATAAGTCAAAGTATAACTCATCATACACAAGATACTATGATGATCTCAAGTCCAAGGACCACTTGTACTACTATCACTATAGGAATTCCTATTGACGGACAAATAAAACTCCATTAGGTATTCCTTAGCGAGCCACGCTCAAATTGAACTTATTCTCTAATAAGCACCTACATACTTGCTTTAGTGTCTCCACACAAATGATCATGAGATCAATCATCCTCATCCAATGAAAGCAAGCAACGATGTACCAATCTATCCGGATTCACTAATCCCTAATTTAGTAATCCAATGATTGGGAACTATTTTAGTTTTAAGCTTTCTAAGAATTTAGATCTCATTAGAATGATCATCATCATTATTCTAAAAGCATTGCTTAAAACTATGGGTTTATCACATATTATAAAACAGCATCATGTAGATAATTAAAAGCCTTTAATAAATTAATACTTTTTATTAATAAATGAATAAGATTGTTACAAAGTATATGCTTTATCATCAAACATGATTGGCTTGTGTGCATACTACTTTCAGACCTCGTTCGGGTTCCTTGCTTTCTGGGAGGTCACGAAAAACGCTCTCCCTTGAACTACTTGTTTTGACTTCTCTGGGACGGCCTTTCGTGCCTCCATCCCAGTTGGACTTGGCTTTACTGCACAACAAAATCGAGCCAGGTGACCTTCTTTTTCATAATTGTAACATGTTTTGGACTATTGCGTATAGTTTGGACTAATATGTCCCTCCCCTCCGCATTTGTAGCATACGATCGATGTTCGTTCTCCTTCTTTAACAATGGGTGCTGGTTTTGACGTCTTTCCATCATTGTCTTGGCCATGATTACCACCAAAGTGGTTACCTTTTCTGACATGTTGATTCCCTCCACGTTTGTTGTCACCGTTTCGATGACTGCTACCACTGGTATTATCATTTTGCCGGCTGCTTTCTCTTGGTTGGGTTGACTCGTTTTCGCGCTCCAATAACTGAGACCTATTTACAACATCTGAATACAAACACATTTTGTGAGAAATTAAGTATTGACATATCACGGGTTTCAAACCTCTTAGAAATATTCGCATCATTCTCTCCTCATTATCAACCAAGTCGGATGCAAACCAAGACAACTCAGCAAACTTAGCTTCGTACTGCGACACGGTCATATTGTTCTTCTCCAGCTTGATGAAATCAACCTCCTTCATGTGATAAATACTTTCGGGAAAGTACTTATCATTGAAAAGTTCTTGGAACTTCTCCCAAGACATCTTCATTACGGCAGGTTGAGTACGCTTTACAGATTCCCACTACTAATCTGCCTCTCGTCGCAACATGAAGGTGGAAAAAGGAACCTTTTGCTCCTCGGAGCATCCCAAGACATCAAATATCTTGGTGATCTTCTTTATCCATGCCTCTGCCTTAAGTGGTTTTGGCTCTCCAAAATATTCTGGTGGTCCAAGCTCCTTAAACTGCGTAGCGGTGACCATCCGAGAGTTTCTAGTGTTTCCACCTGTATTTTGAACAACAGTCGTTCTCGCCTGATGTTGCATGAATTGCATAAAGCCTCTGAACATCCCATCGTTCATCATCTGGTTGGTGTTGTTGTTTACCTGAGGATTATTGCCTTCCTGATGCACATTATCCTAGGTATTGATCATCGGTGACTAACCGGTCTCATGTGCTCCATTGCTTATCTCAACATTCTCAGATGTAATTTTCAAACACTGCCATAAAAAAAGGGTTAATTGACATGCCACATATTATCCCTATATTCTGATTGACCAATTAAATAAAAAATAAACTTAAGTAGGTCATACTAACGAATGAATTACCCGCCTCTCCCCTCCTAGTTTTAGTCTCACATCTTAGCCAGTGATCATATCCTTAAGCTTTGATACCAACTGTGACACCCCCAAAATAGGTATACATCACCCATTCTGAGTCGCCAAATACATGGTACAAAATTCAAATACAACTTAATTATACAACTATCGTGTAAAATAAGACAAAACATAAGCTGAGAGTTTTAATACCAATATTGTCTTCTAGACAGTATTCAAACTCAAATGGAGTCCTTATTACATTTATTATCACACTATTTCACTGAATAGTTCGTACTACTAATGCAAACATCTGGACCGTCACACTGTTCTTCGACTAGTCTCAGCTATATTCTCATTCCTGAAGAGAACAATGAAAACAAATGGTGAGCTCAAATAGCCTAATAAAAAATATTATGACTAAGATAATGCAGAATAAATTATCGTTAGCCTTCAACAGTGTTTAACTGATAAAATATAATAAACATCAAGTTTTACTAAAGCAGAACAAGCAATCCATTAGAAGAGTCAAGTAGAGCATGAAATCTACTATCTTCTATGATTTAAGAGTTTATCATAAATTTTATCGCTGAGACTCATCTTAATAAATAAACCACATCATCGAATCATCCCTACACTACAGGCCAATGATATTCATTAGTATCACGACCATAAATTATCCATGCACTACGGGCCAAGGATATTTATGTTTTCACCAATGGTCATGATCATGCGAACAACTGTCCATCAATGCACTACGGGCCAATGAGAACTTTTACCACTTTATTTGTACCATTACGGTCATGATTATATCGAATAATCCCTGGTCATAATCATACCAAGTCCATCTATGCACTACGGGCCACAAATGACTTTCATCATAATATAAGCATGAGGATGATGACAATGATATAAGAATTCAATAAAAAGAAAGCAAACGATGAATTTTTAAAGATTTATAATTTAATTTATCCAGAATTCAATAATGTCTAAATTGTCAACATGATACTGCTTTGTGGAGTACAATTCAAGAATAATATTGTATCAAAAATGATTTGGACCAAAAAGAAATCAATTTTTGTTATGAATAGTACCCTAGGTGAATAGTAACTGAGTGAATAGTACCCCGTGAATAGTAATTTAGGAATAGTACCTCGTGAATAGTACTCTGGCATAAAAAGATTAAAACTTATCAAGAATGCTCAGAATAATAATTCCATGAAAAGATACTGGATGAAGCACAAATATCAAGGATATTCTACTAATTTCATGGAGTATAGAAGTCAAAACTTAACAAAATGAGTATAGAATTCAAAATCTGAAACTAAATAATATTACTTACATACTATAGAGTATGGAAGAAAATATTATTTCATACGAATACTGGACAAAAATAATATCCCTTACCTTAAAAAGAGATTACTTCTGACTGGTAGGGCGGGGATATTCTTGAAGAAAACTCACTATTTTCTACGCTCAAAGCTTCTTAAAACTCTAAAGAAATATGATCAATATTATAGAAGAAGAATTCTTTGATTCTGGTATGATTTTCAATTCTAACTAAGTATCCTATTTATAGGAGAATGGAATGATACTATTTAGAATTTTCACGGACGCACAATTGAATAAAATCACGGGGAAATTCTACAATTCAGACGCCCAACCTTCAACTAAAAAACAAAAAATATATATATAAACACATCACTATCACTCTTACTTTCCACCACCACCACCACACACACACACCCTTACACACACGCACACACACACACTCTCACCTTTCACTTTCACACACATTTCAATATAACCCACACATATTTCACTATCACTTTTTCTTTTCTCCCACCACCACACTCTTTTCACACATCCACACACTCATAAACATGAAAATTCCAAATTTGCAACCAAATTCCCTTCTATCCAAGTAATCTTCCCCCACCCCCTTTTTTTCCCACCACACACACATATGACAAATATATATATATATATATATGTATACTTTATAACTTCTTTCCGATTATTTAGAAAAATAAGTAAGTGGGGGTCCAAATAATACGCAAAACTTACAAAAAAATTCATAAAAATAACCCCTCAATTTTTTTAACAACATTTATCATCATTATTATAATTCGGAATATTTAACAATCAGATCGTTCCCAGGAAAGAGGGGGCTTTCCGATAAGAATTTCTCCCTATTGGCGCGCAATTAGGTGACCAAACATATCCTCGACAGAACTTTCTAGACATCGTCAATATTGCAAATAATAATATGAATAACTTTGTAGTCTCAATTATTGATTTAATAATATAAAAATATTGACAATAATTGAATCAAATAATGTGAGATATCATGCAGCAATTACTGTAGCAATAATTAAATAAAACTGAGTGACTTCTCACGTAAGCATCAATAATCAATATCGTGTGTTACTATGCAACCACGCGTATTATTGTACTTTTACCACCGGGTATTTCAACAGTTTAACGATAAAACTTCCGCCGTTATTTTTATAAAATGATATTTTTTTCGTTTTCTCACTCCGACAATAATTCTGTTGTGGGGTCCACCAATGATTATGTCGTCGTACGGATATTCCCTGTTAAAACGAATATTCCCCGACCAATCGAATATTTTATAACAACTTGCATACTTTGCAAAATTTATAAATATTACCCACAACTATAACATTATATCAAACTCACTTCATAATATTCAAAAATGATAATTATAGAAAAATTCATCTTTATTCATAAAAGTTGGGGTCTTACATCCATGTTCTTAGTTTTTCTTTTGAGTTTTCTGTAAATTGGAGTCTGAATTTGGATTATATGTGTCAATTAGTATGTACTGGTTGTCATTTAGAAATAATTTTCAGAGGTTAAAATTCATGGAATAATGTTTTAGAATGGGGATTTTTGTGTTCTTGAGTTTTCTTTTTGAAAATGAAAATTTGGTTGATAATTTGATAAAATGGTTGTTATTTGTGTTATATATGGTTTATAATCTGTTATATGTTGGTTACAAGTGATTTTGGAGTATCAAATTCATGTGTAGTCATGTTTAAGAAAAAGAAATTGGTTTTTGGTTGATATGTCAAGAAACGAAAACAATGTATGTGTAATGGATTGATTTAGTTATGAAATGAGGATTTGGTGATTGAATTCGCTAAACATGTTGGAAAACAAAGAAAATAACAAAAACATGATTTCAATCCTTTAAATTTAGTTGTTTTTGTTGTTTTAGGCGTTATAATGATTTGTTGTATATGCTATGTGGTTTTGGTAAGGTTTTTAGTGTGTGGGTTTGTCCATGTTGATGTGGAATTGGGGTTTGGTTCGCAACATGTAATGAGGTGCTATAATTGATTGTAAACATGTATTCAATGATTTCAAATTGTAAAAGTTAATAAGAACTTGTTATTTGTTTGAGTCTTGAGATGTGGTATAAAGGTTACGTTGCTATGAAAGCTTTATGATTTCAGATTGGTGACGTGATGTTAATTTAAAAGTCAGTATTTGAATTTATGTTAACTAGTTGGATTTAAATGAGAACTAAAACATATAGGGTTAATATTAGTGTAACTAATGGGTATTGCGATTCTAATGATATATGTAGGGTTTTGACGAACGTGTGTTATAGTTGTATAGCTTACGCACAAGGCAAGTTCCTAAACCTTATTTCTTTTTGAAGAGCAAGATCTTTATCATATCTTGTTTATTGCAAGTATCTAGATCTTACTTTTCACTAAGCAAATTTCCTAATCTTGGACTTGATATTGTTTGATTAAGATGGCTCAAGTTGCTTATTCATATTGAGCAAGTTTCTAATCATTTTTACTTATTAATTCAAAGTTTGAAATGTTCATTATTCCGAACGAGACTCTCTAATTCCTTTGAAGATAGTCTATTGGATATATAATGTTTTATTCAACTATATATTGTTGTGATTCCATTCTTGAACAAGCTTAAAGTCATCTTGGCAGCTCAGCACCACCACCACGAACAACAATAAGAGCCAGGTCCAAAAGGGTCCTTATCCAAGGGACTAAACTGAGTTCCAAGGCTACGGGCCTTGAAGAGTTCTTAGTGAACTGGAGTTCCAAGTCTGCTGGACTTGAAGAGTTCTAAGTGAACTAAAGTTCCAAGGCTGTTGGCCTTGAAGGAATCTTAGTGATTTAGACGATGTAAAGACTTCCTTAGTGGAATCCCTGCTAGTTGAAGCAGAAGATTGGATTAGGAGCTTGAGTCTCTGAACCACTTAAATCCCTTTTTTATTTTACAGTCTGTCATTTACATTATAACTGTTATAATTACTATAACTGCTATCAACATGGTAACTACTTACAACTAAACTAACTGTAGATAAATGGTAAACATAACATCTATGAAGGGGAACTTTAACTTATTCTGCTATGTTTGAAACAATTCTTAAGTTTGTCATCTGCCAATTATATAGCAATGCAAACTAAAATGGGAAAGATTTTTGAAATTAAAAAGGATCTATTCAACCCCCCCTTCTAGATCTATTGTGTGCACTCTGGGAACTAACATATATGTTTGAGTACAATACATGGTACGAAGCGCTAATCCCCCTAAGTATGAAAGGAAATGTCCGTATAGTCTAACTATTGTTAAAGGTTGAGGTAGAAATACTTAGTAACCTGGGACATAGTTTATGGTCTTAAGACCCTCAGATATAAATCTGGAACTTGTTTTCTAATCTTGATTCGAAGAACGATTTCTTTATTATTCAGTATTCATTGCTTACTCCTATGTTATTGCTATTATCGTCATTATATTTGTGAGCAATTGTTTACTCACTCTTGTATTTAACATTGTAGCTAAAGTTGAGAAAGTTGACGAGCCGTCTTCTAGCAAGGACAAGAGCAAGATGTCCAAATAATGAAGACTTATTTTTATTTTATTTAATAGAATTTATGTTAAGAGACTTATTTGAATATATGATGTAGTCCAAAAATTGATGTAATAATTGAAGGTTAGAGTACTTGGGATTTGTTTTAAGTTGATGTAACCCTTTAATGAGGAGGATTATTGTTTACGTTATTTAAGTTATGTATTTATCATTGATTATGGGTAGTTAGATATAATTATTTTGGATAGTGAGCACCAAATCCTATGGGAATAAAGTACCCGGATTTGAGGGTGTCAAAATAGGAGTCTCCATGAGAGATACTGAATCCATGTCATACTTCTTAAGTAGATCTTTAGTGTACTTGGCTTGGTTGATGAAGATTTCTTCATCAATTTCCTTCGTTTGTAGTCCAAGGAAGAATGTCATATCACCCATCAAACTCATCTCAAATTTACTTTACATAACCTTGGCAAATCTCTCACACAGTTTTTCATCAATAAAGCCAAAAATAATATCATCTACATAGATTTATACTAATATAATTTTATCTTTGTGCTTCCTAAGAAATAGTGTTGTGTCTACTCTACCTCTAGTGAATTCATTTTCTATTAGAAAAGTAGTGACTGTTTCATACCATGCTCTAGGTGTTTATTTTAAACCATAAAGTGCTTTATCTAATTGTATACATAATTAAAATGAGTTGGATTGATAAAACTTGGGGGTTGTTCAACATAGACTTCTTCTTGAAGTTCTCCATTCAGAAATGCACTCTTGACATCTATTTGAAAGACTTTAAACTTCATGTGGGCTGCATAGGCTTGAAACATTCTGATAGCTTCAAATTTGGCAATAAGAGCAAAGATTTCATCATAGTTGATTCCTTCTTCTGGAGAATACTCTTTGGCTACCAGTCTTGCTTTATTTCTGATGACCACACCATCGTCATCCATCTTTTTTCTACCCATTTAATACCAACGACTGGATGATCTTTTGGTCTTTACATTAGTCTCCATACTTTGCTTCTCTTGATCTAATTTAGCTCTTCTTGCATAGCTTCAATATAGTTGTAGTCTTCCATGGCTTCTTCAATCTTCTTAGGCTCCATCCAAAAGAGAAATCTTAGGTAGACGCATTCATTCTTCAATCTATGTGTTTGCTAGCACGGATTAGTAACTAAAACATAAAATTTTGTGTTAGGATGTCGAATGTTTGAGAAGCTAGTCAAGCTGGGGAGAAAGAACCCCGTGTACCTATAAGATGGAGATGGAGGAGGAGCCCTTTAGGCATTCATGTCGTTAGGGAGCAGCTTGTACAGAGAGAGTCATCTCCGATGATCACTGTCGTTGGTCAGGAGCATGAGCCGAAGACTGATCCAGAAGAGGATCCTGAGGAAGAGGAAGAAGAGGAGTTCCCACCGAACTCCATTGATGCAAAGATGTACGACGCACTCTATGATCATAACGTAGAGTTGCGAATATCTTGCTCGGATTTGATCGAAATGGCGGTTAGTCAATGATTACTATTGAGAATGTAAGAATAGGGAGATTGTGACTCTTCACACGTTTAGGAAACGTGGAGTGGGATCTGGTTCACGAGAAGGGTCGGGGCCAGAGGATAAGTCCACGAAATAGAGAAGTTAAAGAAGGATCTCAAGGAGACCTCGGAGAGGCTTTCCATAGCAGAGGAGGGCTGGGTACGAGAGTCACGCCGTGCTGATCGTGCAAAAGATGATCGCCATGCGAAGAAGGCTTAACTTGAGGAGACATACTCTACACTACAAAATGCAATGAATGTGGTCTAAGATCGAGTTAGGAAGTATCCAATCCAGTTTGAGGATCTACCATCATATATGCTAGATCGTAGAACGTAGCAAGGCTATCCAAATACCTTGATGACAAAGTGATAGAATTTGTTTAATTATGTGAAAGACTTAATTAGTTTTTATATGTAAATTACGACGTGTTTATGAACGAAAAGAATATTTGAATGTTTTAAATCCTCATGGATTCTTTATTCCGAGGATAGTTGATGTAAATAGCGCTTATGCTATCGCTTAATGTTAAAACTTTGATTTGAATGCAAATATATCAAGTTGTTTGAGATGATGTGTTAAGTGATATGTTAAATTGTTGAGTAATGCGTTAACTATTTAGAAAGTAAATAAAGTTCTAATAAAGCGTTTATTTAATAGAAAATGCCGCCAAGAAGATTTACCAAATCGTCGACCACCCGAGAAGAGTCAACGAATAACAATAACAACACCACCAATGCGACCCGTTCAATCATTGGTGAATTTACTTCTTTGGAGCAATTAAGAATCAACCACAAGCCCCACCAAACACCACGTTCAAGGATTTTAAGCGCGGTGGGACCGCCAGAGTTTAAAGGTTCTATAACCCAATCGAAGCTCAAACATGGGTTCGGAGATGGAGAAGGTGTTTGATGTCGCCAGAGTAAGGGAAGACCGAAGACCGCATATGCAACATTCATGTCAAGTCCGAAGCCGCCTATTGGTGGCGAAAAACAAAGTACGGGGAGGAGAAGATGTAATAACCTGGGAGAGATTTAAGGAGATGTTTTTTGAGATGTATTTTCTGACTAGTTCGCAAAACCAAATAGAAGCTCAGTTTTTGGAGTTGAAACATAGGAATATGTCCGTAGCAGATTATGCGGCAAGGTTCAACGAATTGGCTAGGTTCGCCACATATCAAGTGCATACTGACGAGAGAAAGGCAAGACGTTTCGAGTAGGGACTGAAGCCCTGGTTGTATAGCAAGGTGTCAATGTTCCAATTGAACACTTTTGCTGGAGTGTTAGAGAAGGCCATACTCGCTGAAGGTGGAAGCGATGCGGTATCTAAATATAATCAGGATCAGAAGAAGAAAAAGAGTGAAAATGAAGGAATTAACAAGATTGGTGGAAGTAGCACGGGAGGTAATAATAATCAGAAGAGAAAGTGGTCCGATAACTCGTCAGCTGGAAGTCAACAAGGAGGGCAAAAGAAGAAGATTGAAGCGTGCTCAACCTGCGGAAAAGCTCATCTGGGAGTTTGCATGAAGGGAAAACGAGTATGCTACAATTGTGGTCAGGAAGGCCACATAGCACCAAACTGTTCTAAACCAAAGAAGGGTGCCTGCTTCACTTGTGGCTCAAAGGATCATCTTGCAAGGGATTGTCCTAAGAAGGGATCTGGAGGAACAGGGTCGGGAGGGAATAGAGGAAACAACGATGGAAGCACTCTGACTATCACAGGACCAACTGCAACCAACCGACCGACCGCCAGAACATTCAACATGACAGTTCAGGATGCAGTGCAGTCTCACGATGTGGTGTAAGGTATCATTCCGATCAATAAAGTTAATGCTTATGTATTATTTGATTCAGGTGCTATTTGTTCATTTATATCTGATGACTTTGCCAAGAACTTAGAATTGCCTAAGGATGAGTTAGAATACCCAATGAACATAGAAATTACGAATAGAGAAATTATTCCTGTTAAGTACGTGCACAAGAACTGTAGAGTGGATATTAAGGGTAACATTATGAACGTAGATCTTATCCCTATTCGACTTGGAGAATTCGATATTATCTTGGGTATGGACTGGTTATCCAATTATGGGCGGTAATTGATTGCCAGAAAAAGCGTATTAACCTTATGACTCCGTCAAAGGTTATGTTTTATGGTAGTAAGTCGCCTAGACAAGCGAGTTGTCTGACGATGATGCAGGCTAGGAAGTTGTTAAGACAAGGTTGTGTAGGATATCTAGCTTACATAGTCGATATTCGTAAAGAAAATCCGAAAAATAGATGAGATACCAGTAGTGAGGGATTTCGCAGACGTATTTTCGGATGATTTGCCAGGACTTCCACCAGATAGAGAGGTTGAATTCGTGATCGATTTGGCTCCAGGAACAGTTCCAATATCGAAGGCACCATACCGAATGGCACCGGTAGAGATGAAAGAGCTTATGGTTTAACTACAAGAATTACTAGACAAGAAGTATATCCAACCAAGCGTATCACCGTGGGGAGCGCCAGTTTTATTCGTAAAGAAGAAAGATGGGACAATGCAGCTCTACATCGACTATAGAGAACTGAATAAGGTCACGATCAAGAATAGATATCCATTATCGCGAATCGACGACTTGTTCGATCAGTTAAAGGGAGCGAGATACTTTTCAAAGATAGATTTGAGGAGTGGTTATCATCAGCTGAAGGTGAGACCAGAAGATGTACCGAAGACAGCATTCAGAACCCGATACGGTCACTACGAATTTTTGGTAATGTCATTTGGTCTAACAAATGCTCCTGCAACATTTATGGGCTTAATGAATGGAGTGTTCAAGCCGTTTTTGGACAAATTCGTAGTTATATTTATAGATGACATTTTGGTATATTCGAAAACCAAGGAAGAACATGAAGAACATTTGAGGGTGACATTAGAGACGTTGAGAAGAGAGAAGTTGTATGCTAAATTTTTGAAATGTGAATTCTGGATTGAAAGGGTACAATTTCTTGGACATGTGATCGATATGGATGGAATTTCGGTGGATCCCTCTAAAGTCGAAGCAGTGATTAACTGGGATCAGCCGAAGACGCCGTCGGAAGTAAGAAGTTTTCTTGGATTGGCAGGTTATTACAGAAGATTCATTCAGGATTTTTCCAAGATCGCAACCCCGTTGACGAATCTGACTAGAAAATCAATGAAATTTGTTTGGACGGAGAAGTGTGAGGAAAACTTTCAAGAATTAAAGAAGAGGTTAAGTTCAGCCCCTGTGTTATCTCTTCTAGATGACACAGGAAATTTTGTGGTATATAGTGATGCGTCACACAAAGGACTTGGCTGTGTGCTCATGCAAAATGGCGAGTCCTCTTGCGTGCTGCGTCCACGATAACCGAAAGATTATGAGAAGGGTATCCACCCATGACTTGGAGTTAGTCATGCAGAGTTTTTGCTTTGAAAATGGAGGCACTTTCTTTATGGTGAGAAGTGTGAAATATATATAGACCACAAGAGTCCGAAATATATTTTTACACAAAAAGACTTGAATATGCGCCAAAGAAGGTGGTTGGAGTTAATTAAGGACTACGATTGTGAGATTCTATACCATCCGGGTTAGGCAAATGTGGTGGCCGACACCTTAAGTAGAAAGGGTCAGGAGAAACTGATGTTGTTAACAAATGACAGAGGAGTTAATTTCAAAGAATGGAGAAGCCGGAATTGGAAGTGAAGTATCCTATGGAGATTGATGAGAAAATATTTCGGATCTAATCTGGTATAACCCTCTTGGATAAACTTAAGGAGGCTCGACTTGAACGAAGAATGTAAAAATGTGACAAAGAAGATATCTCAAGGAACCGAACCAAGATTTAAGATGGATAAGGAAGGAATACCGAGATTTGATAATAGAATTTGGGTACCGATTCAAGAGATTAAGGAAGATATTTTTAAGCGAGGCTCATAGTTCACGATATTCGATTCACCCTGGTAGTACCAAGATGTACCAAGATCTTAGACAACATTTCTGGTGGCCGAATTTGAAGCGTGATGTTGCAGAATGTGTTGCCAAGTGTCTGACCTGTCAGAAAGTGAAAGCGGAACATCAAAGACTGAGTGGATTGCTACAACTGTTAGAGATCCCAGAGTGGAAATGGGAACATATTACGATGGACTTCGTGGTTGGCCTTCCGACGACTCAGAAAGGCTACGACGCAGTATGGGTTATCATTGACCGACTGACGAAATCTGAACACTTCCTTCCGATCAAAATAAGATTCAACTTAGATCACTTGGCAAGGCTATACGTAAAAGAGATTGTTTCGAGGCACGGAGTTCCGGTATGAATTGTTTCAGATAGGGATCCGCGCTTCACATCAAATTTCTGGAAACGTCTTCAGGAATGCATGGGTACGCAATTGCGAATGAGTACAGCTTACCACCCTCAAACAGACGGACAGAGTGAGAGAACGATTCAGACATTAGAAGATATGCTAAGAGCCTGTGTGATGGACTTTAAAGGAAATTGGAATGATCACCTACCATTAGTAGAGTTCTACATAACAACAGCTTACCACGCTAGTATTGGAATGCCACCCTATGAAGCGTTATACTGGCGAGAAAGTGCGAACTCCACTATATTGGGATGAAGTTGGCGAAAGACAACTAGTAGGCCGAAAATTGGTACAACAAACAAAGCAGACATAGTCAAGGTGATTCGAGCAAGATTGACAAAGACTTCAAGATAGATGTAAGAAATATCGCCCATCCACACCGTAAGAATGTTGAGTTCGAACCGTAGTTATGTGTTCTTAAAGGTCTCTCCTTGGAAAGGAAAGATCGATTCGAAAAGAAGGAAAAAATTGAACCCAAGATTCATCTGACCCTTTGAAGTTCGAGAAGGGTCTGAGAAGTTGCTTATGAGGTAGCCTTACCTCCATCTCTAGAGAATGTCCACAATGTTTTCCATGTCTCAGTCTTAAGACCCTACAAATCTGATTACAAGCATGTGATTGAATATGAACCCCTACATTTCGACAAAGACTTGTCTTACGAAGAAATTCCTCCGTTCAAATTATCGAATCGAAAAAGAACAAGTTCGAGAAATAAAGTAATACCTTCATTAAGGTAATTTGGAGGAACCACAACGAAGAAGCTACGTGGGAACTCAAGAGAATATGATGAAGAATTATCCTCATTTATTTACTTAGATTGTTATATGCGATTCTGGGGATAGAATCTTTGTAAGGGGGGGAGAATGTAATGGGACAAATTTTTGAGTTGTGATTCTGGGGATAAGAATCATTTTAAGAGGGAAAGATGTGACAACCGTAATTTTGTAATTTAATTTTAATATTTATTAGATTGAATAAATATTTTTCGATGAATTAATTATTAGATTAATTAATTAATTGATGAAGTTGTGATAGATTAATTTAATTATATGTGTTATATTTATTAAATTAATGTGGAGAATTTTTATTATTCGAAGTATGTGATTATGTGAGCTTATTGAATTAAAAGAAATATATTTAATAAGCCTATGTTATTTTAATTAATTAAATTATTAATTAGAGATTTAATAATTAAATATTATTATTAAATGAGAAATTTAATTATGTGACTATATGAATTAATGAGAATTTACTATATTAAATAAGATGTTACATTTATTTTATAATGGGTGTGACATTATTTAAAACTACATTATAAGGCTTTATTAAATTAAATGGTTTTAAAACCCATTTTTGTTAAGCCAAACGTGGCCTTAGTGGGAGTTGAGGCGCTATTACCCATGATCGATAATCCGACCACAAAGCGTCGATCACTTTTATTTATTAAATCGTCTTCCTTCTTCATTAATTTCCTAAGTCCGACATTAAGCGAGAGAGGAAAAGAAAGAGAGTTGAGAAATTGTTGAGTAAAGTGTGAGTTGAGTGATTGAAGAGTTTGGGAAGGGTTTCAATTCATCTCCTACTATTTCACTATACGCTTGGGTAATTTTCTTCAACCCAATTTATAATTTACGTCTTTTAAGTTTCATGAATATGGCTTAAGTTTTCTGTGATTCTCTGTAATTGGGAAATTATGGTGTTATGTGAATATATGTAATAATTCGAGTTGTAAGGCATGTTATATATATATATATATATATATATATATATATTGTGCTTCCATATCATTGGTTTCATAAGATTATAACGTATGATTTTGGCTTGTTATTCCAAAAATTTACAGAGTACATGATATGGCCATATGGCCCTTACGCACAAATTTAATGTGTTGATCATATATTATCCCTAAATTTTAAACTTATATATGATTATACATGCTAAAACAAACAAAATGAAACTTGAGTGATTGGATTTGACCTTATAACGAATCCATAGTAGTAAATTCTATGTTTTTATTCAAAAACCTTCAAGAACATCAAGAACAGTGTGAGACCCCAGATTTTATCAATAAATATTTAAATTTTGTCGAAATAATTTTTAATATTATGGTGTGAATTTGAGATAATATTATAGTTGTGGGTAGTATTTATAAATTTTGCAAAGTATGCAAGTGGTTATATTATATTCGGTTGGTGGGAATATATTCGGTTTAGCGAGGAATATTCGCACAACTACTCAATCATTGGTGGACCCTATATGTAATTATTGTCGGATTGAGAAAACGACAAAATATTTTATTGAAATAACGGCGAAAGTTTTACCGTGGTTCTTGTTGAACTACTCGGTAGTAAAAAGTACAAAGAATACGTGTGGTGGTTGCAAGTAGCACACCGGTATTGATTATTGATGCTTATGTGAGAAGTCACTTTCGGTTTGATTCCATTATTGTCGATTAATAATATGAATTATTATAATGCGATAATGACGTTTTGTTTTATTCAGTATTATTAACGTAATAAAATGTAAAACATCTTTTTATATAAAATAGAATACTTTATTAAAGTTATTCTATAAATAGAATATATTATATTTTATTATGCATAGTGTTGCATAGTGTTTTGCATAGTATTGCATAGTGTTTGCATAGTAAAATGTTTTTATATAAATAGAATATATTATATTTTATTTAAAAGATTTTTCTTTAAATATGGACCGCCGATTAAAAATGTAAATCAATACGGACCGTTCATGGATTAGTTACTATGCATTCCATTTTCCTATAAATAGAAGCTCATTCCTTCATTATTTTCTTACGAATTCATTGAAACTCTAGGGAGAGAAATTATAGAGAGAAGCTATAGAGAGAAAATTATAGAAAGAAGAAGAGTATTCTCGCTACTTCACTACTTCTATATTCATTTCTTTTACGGTAAGGGTGTTATTCTTTCTTCTTCTTGAGAGAACTTACGCTATTCCATTCATTATTATTACGTTGGAATAACTTTTGTAAAAGTGGCATACCCTATACATAACCTATATACGCCAGATACCCTATACTTGGTGAAATCCTTATGTTATTCCATTGCTTATTATTCATTGGAATAACTCAGTGTATCTGTGATTTTACCTATACTTGGTGACATTCTTCTATTATTCTCGCTGGAACATCACATGCGTGTGTTTTACACCGACTTTAGTTCCGCTTTTATTATTCTCGTTGGAACATCACATGCGTGTGTTTTACACAAGAACTCGGTTCCGCTCTTTATCATTCTCATTGGAATATCCTATCTATGTGTTTTACACCGGATCCGGTTCCATCTTTATTATTCTGTTGGAACATCCCGCTTGTGAATTTCACCGACCGTTCCGTTATTATTATTCTGTTGGAATAACTCGTCTATGCTAAGTACCGCATGCACGGTGATTTCTTTTGTTATTCCATTCTTTATTATACCCAAATGGTTAAAACTTTGACTTCTATACTCCATGAAATTAGTAGAATATCCTTGATATTTGCGTTTCATCCAAAGATATCTTTCATGGAAATATTCTTCCGATCATTCTTGAATTTTACTCTCTGAAACAAAGATCATGTTGACAATTTGGACGTTAATAATTCATGGATTAAATAATTCTTGAACTTGTTTTATTGAATTACTATGTCATTGTCATCATCCTCATGTTATATTATGTTATCTTTGGCTTACGTGCATAGATGAACTTAGTATGATTATGACCAGGATCATTCGGTATAATCATGACTTGATATAAATGATGTGACAAAAGTCCTCAAATTTCTGTAATGCAAAGTTGATGATGGATAGTTTTGGTATGATTATGACCGGGGGTGATTCGGTATAGTCACGACCATTGATAATTTGATGAAAATCCTTGGCCAGCAGGTACGGGGATGATTAGATGTGGTGGTTTATTTATTAAAATTTGAGTCTCAAATGATAAAAATTGATGAAAACCTTTTAAAACCTAAAAGATAGTAGACTTTATTCTCTACTTGACTCTTTTAATGGATTGCTTATTCCGCTCTGATTAAACCGGTTGTCTATTGTATTTTATCGGGCTTAACATTTGTTGAAGGCTAATGATAATTTATTCGCATTATCTTAGTCATAATATTTCTTCTTCGGCTAGTTGAGCTCACCTTTTCTTTCTTTGTTCTCTTTAGGAAATGAGAACATAGCTGATGAGTCGAGGGAACGAAGTAATGGTCCGGAGGATAGCATTAGTAGTCCTCACTATTCGTGAAATAGTGTGATAATAGTTGTAATGAGGACTCCTTTTGAGTTTGTATAATATCTAGTAGACAATATTTGTATTCAAACTCACGATTTATGTCGATTGTACCACGACGCTTAGGTTAGTAAGTTGTATTTGAATTTATGTACCATGTAAGTGGCTACCCAAGATGGGTGACGATACCTAATTTTTGGGGGCGCCACAAATGCAAGATAATTTACATATTTTAATTACAGAACTATGTGTTTTAATGGGTTTAAATTACTCTATAAATGTTGGGTAATGATTATGTATAAATTCTAGTATTTGGGTATGCTTAAACTAATATATGGACAAGGAAATTGGATGTTATGGCCATATTCATGTATAATTTTACGTGTGATTGATTTTTGGCCTAATTTGGCCTTGTTATGTTCATGAATCTGCAGCTAAAGCTACAGAAAGAAATGAGATCGGTAACCCTTACTTCGTGGCGTTACTAAACTACATTACCATTTCCTGATCAAAAAAAAATAAAAAAATTAAATAAATAAATAAATAAATATTCGATGAAAATTATTATTAAAATATTTATAAAAAATAAATCAAATATTTTAATTAAGATATTTATGGAATAAAATAAATATTCGATGAAAATTATTATTAAAATATTTATAAAATAAATTAAATATTTTAATTGAGATATTATGGAATAAAATAAATATTTGATGAAAATTATTATTAAAATATTTATAAAATAAATTAAATATTTTAATTGAGATATTCATGGAATAAAATAAATATTCGATGAAAATTATTATTAAAATATTTATAAAATAAAGTAAATATTTTAATTGAGATGTTTATGGAATAAAATAAATATTCGATGGAAATTATTATGAAATAATTTATTCGAAATTGTAATAATAGTAAGAGAATGAAAATATTCTAATTTAATTAAGTAATTAAATTACAAGGGTAATGATTTGTTAAATAAAGTAGAGTTTATATTAAATAATTAAGAAAAAATATAACTAATGAATTTCGTGAATATATATGGTATATGTGTAGGACTTGTGGTGAACGGAAGTAGTAATCGTTTAGCCTACACACGAGGCAAGTTCCTAAACCTTAATTCTTTACATAAAGAAAATTCATTATTCTATCTTGTTTATTATTGTTCAAGTCAAGATTTCATATTAGATCTTACCATTCTTTAAAAACATAATTCCTATTATACAATACTTATTCGATTGTATACATCTTGAATTTTATTATTCAAATTGAATATCAATTATTGTTGAACCTTGTAAAACTAGTGAACACTTATTGATTCAACTAGTCCATAGTTGATAAGCGTTATAAATTCTAGAACTTTTATTGAGCTTACCAATCCAAACTTCCTTTGGTGTGGACTCCGATGTCAAATCGAGATGAACAACCCTTTAATAGGGGATTATTTACGCTTTAGCGTTAAGATATTAGGCATGATGGTACTAAGGGCTGATCCCCCTAAGTCACGAGAAGAAGAGTCCATAGTCTTATATTCATTAAAGGTTTCATGAATAAACACTTGACAACCTAGGGACATAGTTCAAGGTCTTGTGACCCTCGAAATTTCTTTTGATTCTTGTTATTCATTCTTGATTCAAAAGTTGAGCTTTTATATTCAAAGTTATTAATTCATTCACATGTTATTATTATTCATTTATTATATTGTTATACTTGTGGGCAATCGTGCTCACTCTTGCGTAATAAATAACATTGCGATTAAGAACGAGAGAAACGCATTTGAGCCTTCCACTAGTAAAGGCAAGGGCAATATTAGCAAGTAATGAAGACTATTTGTTTATGGGGTTGTGTAATGACATTTAGAATTGATGTTACTTAAGACTTAATTGTTATGTTTCCGCATAGATATTTTAAGGTTAGATTAACCTGGGATTTATTTAGTTATAAAGTTGATGTAACCCCATAAGGGGATAGTGTTATTATTTATTCTATCTATTGTATAGTTGTATTTTATTTATGGGTAGATAGATAGATGATGTTTGTACAGTGAACACCAAATCCTGTGGAAATGGAAGTACCGGATTTGGGGGTGTCACGGGGATCACCAATAATTAGATCATGGGTGTGATCTCTTGCCTATCTTCTTCTAATTAGAACATCTGTCATCGTGCCTTCTTGTCTGAGTTCTTCAAGATTAGGTTCTGGATCAGCAGCTTCATTGAGTTGTAGAGTATTCGTGAGATCTGGATCTGGTTACTGTACGATCTCTTGGTCTAGTACTACGATCGTCGGGTCTGGCTCTACGACTTGAACTTCTGCAATCGTAGGGTTGAACTGATCCTTGGTCGTTAGGTCTGGCTCTTCGATCTTGTTAAAAGATACTACTTTCCTTAGTTCTCTTGTCAGATTCATCGAAGGTTATATGAATGGAAAATTTAACGCCTAATGATTTCTTGTTGATCAATTTATAAGCTTTGGTTTCCATATAGTATCCAAGAAATATTCCTTCGTCTGACTTAGGTTGGAACTTTTTTAAGTACTTGTCGTTGTTGAGGATATAACATGAACATCCAAACGCATGGAAGTAATTGATATTTGTCTTTCTTCCTTTCGACAACTCATATGGTGTTTTGTTAGGCGTATAGTGAATTAGGGATCTGTTGTGACAACCCGGATTTTTAGAAATTATTAAAATTAGAATTTAATAAATAAGAATTCTTATTATGAGATGTTTTGGGTTGGGTAGATATATATATATATATATATATATATATATATATATTTGTTATATATTTTGAAATATGAGATTAAGTATGAATGTAGAAAAGAAATATATGTTTATATGTTGGGAAAAAGAGGTTTAATAGTTAATTTAACTATTGAAGGAAGTACATTAAATTGATACGAGAAGAATATTAACTAAGTAATATTAGTTAATTTAATTAAGTTGAAAATTATATTATGAAATAATATAATTTGATTATTATGTCTTGTTAATGTGAGTAATTCACTTAATTAAAATAGTGAATTAATGTAAATATATTTGTTTTAATAAAATGAGAAAGCAATGTGTTACATATAAATGTTGTCGACGTCGGGATTTTATTTGTCCCTTTTCTGTTCTTGTCTTTTGGTGTTCTCATGTTAGGTGAGATTTGTTTGATAAAACAAGTTGTGAAAAGGTTCGGCATGTATATGTCGACGATTGGACTGTAAGAGTCGCCAGTTGGTATTTTTAAATGGTTGCACCAACTAAACCAAGAAAAGGTTTGTACATAGACCGAGTGATGTGACACAGCTTAACTGGTTTGTGAAACCGAGATTCGTTAAGGTCCGGGGGATTGATTATGTGGGGGAAGGTGTTAGGCACTCTCCGACATCCGTGGTAACACGTTGATCGCTACTTTTCATTTTAAACATTTATCTGAATGTGTGTGTGTGTGTAGGTCTATGTGTAGTTGTATGAAAGTAGTGCTATGCCTCGTTTGCACCTATATACAAAGGGTTTGAATTTTGTATAAAAGTTCAGTTTTAACAAGATATAACAGTGATGTTTTGTAAAAGAGATTTTTTAAACCCTTATGCTCAATAGTAATTGAGGCATTTGCTACTTCAATTTTATTATGTGTTCGGCTTGATTACTTTTATTTTCAAGATGTGAAGCATCTTCAAGAAAATAAGATATATAGTAGTGCCGAACTCCTTGTGGGCATGAGAGCCGTCTAAGGAAATTCAAACACCGTGAATAATTTACAAGTCGATTCTGAATTGAAAATGTCCATCACGGAATCAAATCTAGATTCGAGAATCCAATCTATGATCACATGATTCCTAGGCTCACATGATGATGCAGATATATGAAAGTTATAAATAAATATATATATAATGTTGTATACATACATATATATATATATAACAAGGATCGAGTTCTGACTCCGGACCGATCAAAAACTAATTCCCAAAATTTTAATTTTTTTTGCTTTTTTTAAAATAACTAAAAAAATATTTAATATTTTATGGAATCGAATTTTTTCATAATACAATGTTTTGGGGGTGATTTGAATACCTATACCAAAAAATGGTGGTACAGTCTACACAGACTGTACATACATGTTTTGTTATACGTACCCAAATCACACCCAAAACACTGTATTATGAAAAAATTTCAATTCCATAATTTTTAATTTATTTTTTTAGTTGTTTTAAAAAAAAAGCAAAAAAAAAAAATGGTCCAGATTTTAAACCTGTCTGGGTGTCCGGACAGGAGCCACGAAGTAAACTCTAGGCGGGACAGAAAATGTAAATATATATATATATATATATATATATATATATATATATATATATCAACCGCCACGAAGTAAACTCTAAAGTGATGAAATGTAAATATATATATATGGACGATCAACCTCCACGAAGTAAACTCCAAAGTGATTTTAAATGTATATATATATATATATATATATGTGATCAACTACTATGAAGTAAACTCCAAAGTGATGGAAAATGTAAAGATATATATATTAGATTTATCAACTGCCACTTAAGTAAACTCCGTGCAAGATGAAAATATATATATATATATATATATATATATATATATATATATATATGTGTGTGTGTGTGTGTGTGTGTGTGTGTGTGTGTGTAAAGCGATAACGACTTAATATATCGATCGAGGCTCGATCGATAATTAGAATATATATATATATATATATATATATATATATATATATATATAAAAAAAGCCACTTGATCGATTACCGGGCATACGCACAAGCTCGACTCTCAACATAAATAAATGTGTGTGAATGAAAGTGAAAAAAGGATTTAAGTAATGTGAGATGTCTTGCAGTGGGATGCCAAGAAGACTTTGAATAGCTTTGAATGAATGAATACTCGGTTTCCACCGGTAAAATAGAGCAAAGCACAAGCTCACAAGTGTTTGAAATGAGAAAGCACTCTATATATAGCGTGTAGAGAGCAAAATGGACAGGGCTTCCTCACCTTTTCTCTTCTCAAATTGGCCACCCCAAGCCCTCTATTTATAGACGGGGGAGCCGCAGGTGATCCTGCGGTAGCCACAGATGCATCTGCGGCTACGTCTCGAAGTATGTGCACTCGTGCAATGCGTTATCCGCTCGAACCTTCATAACTTTCAATCCAGGCATCCAATTGAGGCGTATAATACCTTTCCGGAATACTGTTGTCGAGAGCTACACAATGACATGGGATAAGAGGTTGTATGAAGCTGGGAAGATGGGTCCATGCCCAAATCTTCAAGTCTTCAAAATCTATCCGGTGTGCTGCCTTGTGCAGTAGTCATTCGGGATTAGAGCTATGGTTCTTGTAGGATACTTCTGTGTAAAATGTGGGTTTAAATGTTGTTGAGATGGCGTGAATGTGGGATTGAGGTGGCAAAATGATGATTTTGCCCCTCACCGGGTTTATTTCCGGTTCTGGGTTGATTTAGCAGTCGTTGCTCAGGTTTATCTCTGAGATTGGGCTGCTGTAGGTGCTGAGTGTCCTCAGGGTTGTCTTTGAGGTGTTCCTGACCTCCCGGGGTTATCTCTGGGGTTGGAACTGGTCACCTCGGGGTTATATCTGAGCTTAAAGCTGATTTCTGGGGTTTGAAACATGATTTTTCGGGATTATCTCTGGAACTGCAACTGTATTCCTCGGGGTTGTCTCCGAGGTTGGAACTGTATCTCCTGGGGTTGTCTCTGGGACTGAAACTGAGTATCCCAGGGTTGTCTCTGGGATTAGAACTAATCTCAGGGTTGTCTCCGAGATGGAAAATTGAGTATCCCAGGGTTGTCTCCAGGACTATGCTGATTTAACTTCCAGGGTTATCTCTGTAAGAAGATTCTGACTTCCAGGGTTAGTATCAGGAATGCAAAATTTCGAGTGTCTATAAATGCCCCTCTTTATCATATTCATGCAATGTAATGGCATGGATATGATAAAGAATACTAGACACTTGAAATGTGACAGGGTATTCATGATGCAATGTACTGTAGCATGATGCAAATGTATGAAGAATGTTTATTAGACCATTTTCCAATGGGATGTGATGACTGTTTGCTCCCATGACTTTTGATGGGGACTGAAGTCATCACTGATGACCTTGACAAACTGCTTGGATGTGTATTCCAAAGCTCTCAGGAACTTCCAAGATGTTGACGTCGGGGTTATCACCAAAATCATTAATCCTTGGTACATGCTTTCCACAATAGATATTCCTCTCATGTGTAAGAGAGTCTGGGGGAATGAATTTGGTCTAATGAAGATTGTGAATAATAGATTCCATCATCGGTCCTCCCGGATGAGGATGGTTTTCCCTGGTTTGTATTGTCAAGTCTTTCTAGTGGTCTGTCGGAGTTACTGCCAATAATCTGTGTTGTCAGGATTGCCTGACCCTCGCTAAACTGTTCTTCAATGGACACCAATATCGAAACATTTCTGATGCTTCGTTGGATTTACTTGCCAACGGCTGAAGAACGTTAAGGTGGATTGACCTTCGTTAAAATGCGCTTCAACAACTGAAATCATCAGACTGCTTTCGATGCTTCGTTGGATTTACTTGCCAATGGCTGAAGAACGTCAAGGTTGGTTGACCCTTATTGAACTATGCTTCAATGGCTGAAATCATCAGATGGCTTCTGATTCTTTGTTAGATTTACTTGCCAACGGCTGAAATAACGTCAAGGTTGCTTGACCATCGTTGAAATGTACTTCAACGGCTAAAATCATCGGATGGCTTCCGATGCTTCATTGGATTTACTTGCCAACTGCTGAAAAATGTCAAGGTTACTTGACCTTCGTTCAAATGTGATTCAACGACTGATGATGTATGAAGTTCCCGTTGGGGAGAGGTTTTTGAGGTATGGCTCTAAACCGATGGCATCAGACCTTTGTGAGGTATTGTCGAGTGTAGTTTACAACCGTTATGATCATTGGTGTTGTGAACCCTGTGTCTGGGTGAATACCAATGAGTGACATGTAGACCCGCAGTTTGGTCTTTTAAAACCAAGATTTTAGGCTTTTTCGCTCAATCGCGTATCATCTTTTTCCTGATTTGACTTTCTCAACTTGTGAGACCTCCTTTGCAACTCAAATTGGAATGAACCGGAGGGGTGGGACCCACCTAGAATAGTCGCAAGTACACCTGCGACCATCCGTGGGTGTACTTGTAGGTTGTTTGCCATTCACAAGTTATTTTCACGTTGCGCCACACAAAGAATCCTAGAGTTCTTCTTCAGATGTACTGAGTTCGGGCTACTTTCTGCAAAATCCATCACCGTACAAGTATTCTAAACTACCCTGTTAACGTATGCAAGTCTTCTTTTCCAGTTTTGTCCGTTGCAAAATGAGTTATCACATGAAATGCTTCTAAACACATAGTAGTGAAAAATGCATGCTCATATGACTTGATAAAAAATATTCAACATAGTAAATGTTAGTATTTAACCATTTTGAACATAATGATGTGAAAAAATTAAACTTTTGAAATAGTCAAATTGTCACCTTTTTCTGCTTCTTTTTTTTTTCCTATTTGAGGACAAATGAGCAAAGGTGGTAAAGCAAAGTAATCCTGGTAATTAGGCTACCCTTATGGATTATGAGTTTGATATTTATATGAATATATGATGTTTATGACTGCGGGTAGGTGTGCTACTGAATGGCCACCTAGTCATGCCTATGTGCATGTGGATAGTAATTTTTACAAAGGAGACTTTGGCAAAAAAAAATTCATGAGCCTAAGCATTGTGTAGACATGCATTTTTAACTACTGTAGGCGTATGTTAAATCAATACATGCATGTAGTCATAAAATTCATTTGAAAAGCTCTAGTTTAGAATTTACCACACCATTTCTGAGGTGATTTGGAGAGTTGTGTCCAAATATTATGGATCCGGATCAGCCGAGTAGTTCCCGCACGACCACTTCAGGTGTGCGGAGGAGGGCTTCTGATGTACCTCAACCTCGTTCAATCAGCCTTGTCATTTGGTGGAGGTAGTAATTCGTCCTATCCGGGTTGAGGTACCGAATGTTGAGGACGAGGAGGAGGATGTACCGGTTGCGGCTCTAGCTCCTGCTTCTCATGCTCCCCGCAGGGATTTTCCAGGCATTAATTTGATGATCCAGAGCTTCTGGATGATTTGAGTCGCCACCTCTCGGTTTACTTGTAGGCAAACGAGGTAAAGGCTGGATTTGATCTCCCTTTTTCCTATTGATGAGGAGCAAGGATTCTGATATTGATTTGTTTAGTGATGTAGGTTCCCGAATTTATGCAGCCTCGAGGGAACTGGTTCAACATACACTCTCTATATCAGGCTCTTCATCCTGATTATCGAGAGATTGTACATGGTTGGGGCATTGAGGCATTCTTTTCCATCCTCCCCCGTTGTTGTCCCTAGGGTTATCTCAGGGCGTTGTCTAAGTGCTGGTTTCACCAGACTCAGTCTCTCCATTTGCTGGATTGCGAGGTGATGATGACGCCGATGGATTAGCGATTTATCACTGGTATGGAGTTTGGAGGGGCGCTAGTGCCTTGTACGGCGAACATTACCCCGACTGTTGTCAGATCCTTACTAGGAGTCCCGGCTGAGGCGCTTAAGGGCAGGACAGTTCGTACAGGTCCTTTGAGCATAGATGCTATGAGTGGGCTTTTGAGTGAGCCCATACCCGCTGATGTGAGAGTCAAGGATCACATTCTTCTGTGATTTTTCCTGGTCATCCTTCAAGGTTGTTTCATAGTAGATAATTCTTCCACGGTGTTATTCTCTTTGGTCAGCGCCACTCGGGAGGTGGACCATATTGGAGAGTATGATTTGGGCTCCTATACCTTTTTCTATTTCCTTAAGGGAATGCATATGCATTCGTAGGGCTTGACAGAGGATTTGCTAGGATTTTACCTGTTTCTACTGGTGAGTATTTCTCTTTTGATTTCCCATGTACAGGTTAAGAGTGTTGACTGACAGCAGATGTTTACCTTTGTGTTGGCAGTTTGGGCCTATGAGAGGCTTCCATGCTTGTGTCCTATTAGTGTGTTAGGTGTAGATACCTACCCACGAGGACGGCGATGGCATCACTCCATGTTGGCAGAGGTTCCTGTAGCTGAGGATTTCACCCATTGTCGCTTATAGTTGAAGTTATTGACAGCTGATGCCATCACATGGATTCACTATTCTGGGGACCATTTGACAGTTGGCTTTGAGGATGGATTCCCGACTGGTGTCGAGTACGTGATATCCACCCGTAGGATTCCCCTCTTCATAAATGGAGGATGGGAGCTCTATTTAGGAGAACGTGCTATTAAGAGCACCACATAAGAGATTTATGTACCGATCTTGCCTCCTTCCAGGCGTTATTGGCCTATATCACAGTTGCTTGTCAATGATATCCTATTGATGGGTGTTGACGGCTTTACTTTGTCAGAGGGTCCATTCACTCAGGAGGCATTCTACCGCTGGTGGTCCCCTCGTACCATCGGAGCCCAGACCCACGCCACTTAGTTCATGGGGGATATGGTTCCTGGATCCATGATGATGACGAATATGATGACATACGTTCGAGATCCTACTCATTTGATGTAAATTGACAGCTTGACCCAGTAGTTGGACCGGGCACATTTTTTCATCTAGCATTTTGACAAAGATCCTTCTAAGGTGGAAACTTTTGATCCTTCCAGCTATGGGGTTGGCCCTTCTGGTGACCTATATGGCTTTGTTGGTGCAGATCCTCCATTGTATAGGCCTGACATCCCTCTTGGCAGAGATCAAGTAACTCGGGAAGAGTTACATCAGGTGGATAGGGTTGATGATGTAGACATCAACACCATTGACTTCTTCTGATGTTGAGTTGGCAAAATGACCATTTTGCCCCTCCCGGGGTTATCTCCGGTTTTTGCACAGTTGTAGCAGTCGTTTCTCAAGGTTATCTCTGAGGTTGGCTTGCTGTTGACTTTGACTATCCTCAGGGTCATCTCTGAGGTTGGCTTGACCTATTCCCATGGTTGGGACTGAGACTGGATACCTCGGGTCATCTCCGAGATTAATCGGTCTTCTCTGGTGTGTGGTCCGGTATTGTATCTGCAGGCCTCGGGGTTATCTTCGAGGATGGATTTGGTTACTCCCAGATTACGATCCGGGGTTTGATGATGAACTTCCGGTAGTATCCGGGATGGATTTGGATTGTCTTCGTGGTTCCCTCTTAAAAGACGAATCTGTCCTCCTATGATGTTAATAATGATGAAAGAAAATTTCGAGTGTCTCATAGATGCCCTCTTTATCATGTTCATGCAATGCAATGGAATGGACATGATAAAGATTAATGAACACTTGAAACATGATAAGATATTTTCAATGATGTAAATAGCAATGTAGTGAATGTTTATGATGAATATGACAATGTTTTCGCAAATCGCAGTTCGTAAATCGCACATCACTTTTCGCATTTGGCCAAATCGCACTTCGCAACTCGCACATCGCATTTCGCATATCGTATTTTGCATATCGCATCGCAAATCGCATATCGCATATCGCAAACCGCATATCGCATATCGCAAATCGCAATGTAATGAATATTATGATGAATATTAAAATGTATTCGCAAATCGCTTTACCTTCTACCGATCAATGCTGCTGCAGATGCTGGTGTTGACTCCAATGGTTTGGCATTTAATCGTTGATGCTTGTTTAATGAAGATAAGTTGAGATATTTTCCACATCTCTGATGGGGTTGACGTTCTGAAATCACCAGACCCTCTCTATGTATTCGCTGGTAGTTGCAACGGTGACTATCCTGCTGATCTCCAAACTTTTCCAGTTCCCACTCGAATGGTGGTATACGAAGCTTTCATCGCTGAACTTCGCCTGATGTTACGATAGATCGATAACAACCACCAGATGTCTCACCCTTTTTGAGGTAATTTGGAGTCTCATTTCGCTGTTGGGTATTTGTGCCCCATTTCCTTAAGTGTTTGAATACGCAACCCGGCTAAACTGATGACTTAAATGTCGCTAAAATCCCTGGAGGGTGTAATTCATTCTTTCGCTGCCCAGATTTGAACGTCGGTGTAGAGGTCTCGATTTGTGAGAATTTGGTGCCGGTTGACAAATTTGATGATGAGGATTTCATTTGCTAGACCTTTTGTTATTGGGCTCCTGCTTTTGTTGAGAGACTTGATCCCGCCTTAAGATCATTCCATTTCTTGGAATTGGACAAATGCCCCAGTCCTTTCGCATGTTGATGCTGAGGGTTCATATGATAAACTCTCTTTGTTGATGAAGTCGCGAGTGAATAATATCTGAATCGCCATTGAGATGCTGATGGACCATGCTGATGGCGCTAACTGGTGCATTTTCCATTTTAGGATGTTTGATAAATTCCCTAGTGTTGAGTTGTCGCTGCTTTCGAGATTGCCCCAAATCTTGTTGTAAGGGATCCAATATCTGGTTGTCGCCAATTTTGAAATTTTCCCAGCCTCGGTTGTTGTCTGGGATAGTTGCTTTGATAGATGAGCTGATAAGACGCCGAGATCGCAAGAGGCTTTTACATCTGTACCATCTGGTGACCAGGTAGTGGATGTGGGCTTTGATGTTGACAGCTCTTTCTGGTAAAGATGACGCTTTGTTGGAGAGATGATGCTCTAACTCATAGGGATATCGTTGTTGCTGAGCGGGATGACACTATATCTACCCGAGATATCGTATGTAGTTAGCGGTGGATCTGTTGGCTCGTGTAGAAACCCTTGGGCAGGAGATCATAGTGTTACTTCCTTCTTCTGAGAGGGAATCCATGTTGGACTTGATAGCCCGCATATACACTAATTTGTGGATGGGCTTGTATTTTCCTGCACAAACTAGCTTATCCATTTTGTCATGTACAGTACACATTGTATATATCAAACATCATTATATATGGCAGGGAAATATATGTTGATTCACTTCCCTTTTAGCTGTGCCTTGCTACTTGCTTGATATTCGCTTATTTCTCTAGAACTTTGTGATTTGGATGTATTCTGAACTCCTCCTTGATGAATAGACAGTGAGATGTCTCAGGATTTTCAGAATGGATCGTCGATCTGTGTGTATTCCCTACCATCTTTGGGGTCTTGGGACTTGTTTCTGTATGTGGTTATGGATAGGAGTGTGTTTGTTTTTGCTGTGGTGAGACCGGACCATATAACATGGCTACCTATGTACTCCCGTGTATTGGGGAGATCAGGTCGACGTAGTTCGCCCTTCAAGGCGAGATGAAAAACGTGATCCCATGAGCAGGTCAAAGTGCGGGGAGGAGAAATTTTAATCCTAGGTTGAGGATAAATGGCAGGTATGAGAAGTTTGATCCCAGGTATGGGTAGCCAAACTGCAAGTGTGAGAGGTTCAATCCGCGGTGGGATAACCTAAGTCGTAGGAATGCAAAGGAGAAAGCCAGACTGCTGGCTTGAAAAGTATGTTTCCGTGAGGGGCAAAGTGTAAGAAAGTTGTATGTGGTAAAGGGTTAAAGAACCTAATGATTTGGTGATCCATGATCCAAAATCAGGATGTTCGCTTGATGGTAACCTTAGACATAGTACCGTTTCACGGTGTCCGACATGATAAGTTGTGGAAATTCATCGCCGTCCATTTCTTGTAATCTAAAAGCGCCTCCTGTCAATACCTCCTTGACAATAAACGGGCCTTCCCAGTTCGGGGAAAATTTCCCTTTAGTCTGAGCTTGGTTGTCAATGATCTTTTTCAAAACCAAGTCGTGTTATTTGAACTGTCGTAGTCAGACTTTTCTGTTGTAGGATCTTCTTTATAAGTAGAAGGCCGCTCATTTATAGGCCACATACTTTCCCATGGATTTCATCCATAGTCTCTGAGCTTGGTCTTCGTCCAAACATCTGAGGAGACATCATTCTGCATCTCTTTCATAGAGTGCATCTCCGCTCAGGTAGAATTTTATAGCTAGTCGATGGATTCGCCTTTTCCTAGTCGGGCTTGCCTCAACGGGTGTAGATTTATCTTGTAAGTGCTCATTGATATGCTGATATCAAGGGTGCTGGATGGGAGGTAGCTCATCCGATACTTTTCCAATATAATTCCCATAGTGGGGGCCTTGTGGAGGAGATCGAGGCAGCTTCTAAGAAGTGTTCCTTGTCGATATTCAATCAAGGAGGCCAAAGTTGCTAATGTCGTCATAAAGTCATTCCTATTACGAGGAATGTGGAGGAAGGATTTTTCTCGAACTCTGAAGCCATTTGTAGAACTCCGCTTGGATGGTAAGGAAGCAACTGTAGAACCCGTTGAAGAGGTTTTTTCTTTTTCTTTTTTTTTTTTTTTTTTTTTTTTTTTTTTTCTTTTCTTTTTTTTTTCTATTAGATCGTGGAAAAGAGCCATATGGCTCACTGATAAGTAGCTCCGATGTAAGACCCCAGCTTTTATAAATAAAGATGAATTTTTCTATAAATATTATTTTTGAATATTATGGAATAAATTTGATATAATGTTATAGTTGTGGGTAATATTTATAAATTTTGCAAAGTATGCAAGTTGTTATAAAATATTCATTTGGTCTGGGAATATTCTTTTTGTTAGGGAATATTAAATACAATGGCTCAATCATTGGTGGACCCCACAATGTAATTATTGTCGGATTGAGAAAACGACAAAAATATTTTATAAAAATAACTACGAAGGTGTTACCGTTAAAAGCGTTGAACTACCCTAAGTGGTAAAAATACGATGTCTGGCGTGCATAATAGTAGCTACTGGTATTGATTATTGATGCTTACGTGAGAAGTCACTCACCTATGCTCAATTATTATTACGATAATTCTTGATCATATCTCTTATATTATTGATTCAATTATTGTCACAAAGATCATCTCAGATAATATGTTATAGTATTAAATCAATAATTGAGACGACAAGTTATAAATGATTAATAATTGTTGAAAGATTAAATACGTGTTGATGAAAAAAATGATTTGTGGTAAGTTTGATTATTTTATGGGGGCTCATATGTCATCATCTAAGAGTCTCTTCGTCGATAGTAATTACCTTCGTCGATAGTAATTACCCTTGTGAATAGTATTTACCTTCAATCGATAGTAATTACCTTCGCCGATAGTAATTACCCTTGTGAATAGTATTTACCTTCGTCAATAGTATTTACCTTCGTTAATAGTAATTACCTTTACTAGACGTCCGAACCACTTGTCGTTTCACATTACAAAAGCGCCGAACCACTTGTCGTTTTTTCATTCACAACAGCGCCAAACCACTTTTCTTTTCACATTATTAGTCGTCAAGCCACTTGCCTTTTCACACGGCGGTGCTTTAAGCTAGAAATCTTCTATAAATAAAGGCCTAGGGCTTCATTATTTTCACTTAATTCATTCAAGCTATAGAGAGAAAGTATAGAGAGAATAAGAGAGAAAGAAGAAGAGTATTTTGTTACTACTGCTTCTTTGCGAGATTCAATCTCCTACCAAATGTAAGGGGTGTTATTCTTTCTTATTCATGAAGAGAAGGCTGTTGTTATTCTATTGCTTATTATTACGCTGGAATAACTTTATATCGCGGTTTACCTATACTTGGTGACATTCTTCTATTATTACATTTGGAACATCCATGCATGTGTTTTACACGGACCGGTTCCGTCTTTATTATTATTACATTGGAACATCCATGCATCATGTTTTACACCGACCCGGTTCCATCTTTTTATTATTATTCATTGGAACATCCTGCCTATTTGTTTTACGCCGGACCGGTTCCATTCTTTATTATTCTGCTGGAACATCCATGCATCAGGCGCTTTTTACGTCGGACTGGTTCCGTTATTTATTATTCATTGGAATAACTTTTGCTGTCTGCGATCTATCGCATGCATGGTGATTTCTTTTGTTATTCTATTCTTTATTATACCCAAAGGTTAAAACTTTGACTTCTATACTCCATGAAATTAGTGCAATATCCTTGATATTTGCGTTTCATCGATATCTTTTCATGGAAATATTCTTACGATCATTCTTGAATTTTACTCTACAAAACAAGATCATGTTGATAATTTGGGCGTTAATAATTCTGGATAAAATAATTCTTGGATAAAATAATTCTTGAACTTTTTTATTGAATTCTTATATCATTGTCATCATCCTCATGTGTTTATATTATGTTGAAAGTCATCTCGTGGCTCATAGTGCATAGATGGACTTGGTATGATTATGACTAGAGACTATTCGATGTAATCATGGACCGTAATGTTACAAATGATGTGATAAAAATCCTCGATGGTAGTAGTGCATTGGTGGACGATTGTTGGCATGATCACGACCATTAATGAATACACAAATATTCTTGGCCCGTAGTGCATGAATAATTGTGGTCGTGATATTAAAGAATATCCTTGGCCGTAGTGCAGGGGTGATTTGATGATGTGGAATATTTATTAAAGCAGAGTCTCAAATATAACAAAGTTGATGAAAAACCTTTTAAAACCTAAAAGATAGTAGACTTTATTTTCTACTTGACTCTTTTAATGGATTGCTTATTCTGCTGCAGTTAAACTGGTTGTCTATTGTATTTTATCGCTTTAACATTGTTGAAGACTATTGATAATTTATTACGCATTATCTTAGTCATAATATTTCTTCTTGGGCTAGTTGAGCTCACCCTTTCTTTCACCGTTCTCTTGTGAAATGAGAATATAGTTGGGAGACGAGTCTGGGAAGCGAGTGATGGTCCTGAAGATAGCATTAGTAGTCCTCACTATTACGTGAAATAGTTTGATAATAATTGTAATGAGGACTTTTTTTGAGTTTGTATAATATCTAGTAGATTTATATTTGTATTTAAACTCACGCTTTATGTCGTATTGTACCGCAGCGCTTATGTTAATAAGTTGTATTTAAATTACGCACCATGTAAGTGGCGACCCAAGATGGGTGATGTATACCTAATTTTGGGGCGTCACAAGTTAATATCGAGCTTAGGATATGATCCTGGCTAAGATGTGAGAATAGTACTAGGAGGGAGAGAGGGAATACCTTCGCTAGTATGACCTACCTAAGTTTATGTGCTATTTTATTGGTTGGTCGGAAGATAGGGATAATTTGTTACATGTCAATTAACCTTTTGTTTTGTGGCGATGTCTCAAAATGACATCCGAGAATGTTGAGAATAGCAATGGAGCGCAGCGATCGTTGATTCACCACATATCAATAATCGGGATAATGTGCATCGTGAAGGCGACAATCCTCATGCAAACAACAACACTGACCAAATGATGAATGATCAAATGTTCAGAGGCTTTATGCAATTAATGCAATAGCAGGCGAGAGCAACTCCTGTCCAAAACGTAGTTGGAAACACGAAAAACTCTCGGGCGGTCACCGCTAAACAATTCAAGGAGCTGGGACCACCGGAGTTTAAGGGTGAGCCAAAACCACTTCACGGCGGAAGCATGGATAAAGCAGACACCAAGATATTTGATGTCTTGGGATGCTCCGAGGAAGCAAAAGGTTCCTTTCACGCTTTTATGTTGTGCGGAGAGGCGTGACATCTTGGCGGGAATCGGTAGAAACGTACTCAACTCATTGTCTTCAAGATATCTTGGGAGAAGTTCCAGAGTCGTTTCAACGACAAATACTTTCACGAAAGTATTCGCCACATGAAGGAGGTGGAGTTTATCAAGTTGGAACAAAACAATATGACCGTGTATGCAATACGAGGCAAAATTTATGGAGTTATCACTTGGTTCGTCCCACTTGGTGGATAATGAAGAGAATGGCGCGAATGTTTTAAGAGGTTTGAAGCGGGAGATACGTCAACATCTTATTTCTCATAAACCGTGTTTTGTATTCGGATGTTGTAAATAGGGCTCGATTAGTGGAACGTGATAATGAGTCAACACAACTAAAAAGAGAGCAAATGGCAAGCAAAATTATAATACCAAATGAGAGTAGTCATCGAAGCGTTGACAACAAGCGTGGAGGGAATCAACAGCGGATATGGTAACCACTTGGTGGTAATCAAGGCCAAAACAATAAGAATGGACATTTCAAGAAACGGAGATTCAACAATGATGGAAAAACGTCAAAGACCAAAGACCTATTGTTAAGGAAGGAGAAAGACCACCTATCATATACTTCAAATGCGGAGGAGAGGGACACATCGGTCAAATCTGCGTCATGCCGTCAAAGCATGTTATAATTATGGAAGAGAAGGTCACTTAGCTCGATTTTGTCGTTTCATCAAGACAAATTCAATAGGATGGAGGCACCAAAGGCCATCCTAGAAAATTCAAAACCGGTAGTGCAAGGGAGAGCATTTGTTGTGACCTCCCAAAGAGCAAGGAATCCAATGAGGTCATCACGGGTAAGCTTATCATAAACTCAAATGAAGTCTATACTTTATTTGATACCGGGTTCTACCCATTCTTTTATTTCTCCTACTTGCGCCATCGATTAAATTTGACTCGGGAGAAATTAGACTTTGACTTATCTGTGGAAACTCCGTTGGGAGAAACCTTCATTACATCCAATTGTTTATAAGTCTTGTTTGGTTCAAATCGGTACCCTCACATTACACCGTCGATCTTATTTCATTAAAATACTTGCATTTGACGCGTGATTCTAGGGATTGATTGGTTAACTACTTATCATGCAAAATTGATTGTTTTCGTGGTTGTTAGCTTTCATATTCCTAATCAACCTATTATGCAAATTTAAACGACCAAACCATTAAAATCAATCACGGTCATCTCAAGCCATAAAGCTATTCGTTTATTGAAAAACGGATGTCAAGCTTTCTTAGCTCATGTCACGATTTAAATAAAAATACGCCGCTTTTAAACGATATTCCTATTGTTAATAAATTTTCGGACGTATTCCCCAAAGAACTTCCCCGGCCTACCCCAGAGCGTGAAATTGAATTTTGTATCGACTTGAACCCTTACAAAACCAATTTCCAAAGCCCCATATCGAATGGCTCTATTGAACTTCGAGGAGTTAAAGACCCAACTGCGGAATTGTTAGACATTAGCTTTATTCGTCCTAGTACTTCTCCTTGGGTGCTCCTATTCTATTCGTGAAGAAGAAAGATGGGAGTATGCGACTTTGTATTGATTATCGGGAGTTGAATCATGTCACCATCAAAAATAGGTATCCATTGCCACGTATTGATGACTGTTTGACCCAAATTGCAAGGAGCCAAATTCTTTTCAAAGATTGATCTTCGTTTGGATATCACCAATTGAAGATTAGAACCACCGACATTCCAAAGACGGCTTTGAACTCGATGCGGGCATTATGAATTCCTAGTCATGTCCTTTGGATTGACTAATGCTCCTATTTTGCTTTCATGGATATAATGAACCGAGTATTCAAGGAATATTTAGATCACTTTGTGGTCGTCTTTATTGATGACATCCTTATTTATTCCAAAAGCCGTGAAGATCATGAAAGCAACACTTGAGGTGACACTCCAAAAGCTTCGTGAATATAAGCTTTATGCCAAGTTGAAGAAATGCGAGTTCGGCTTGAAGAAGTAGCATTCCTTGGGCACGTGGTATCAAGTCATGGAATATCTGTTGACCCCAAAGAAAGATTGAAGCTATTCAAAGTCGGGAACAACCTAAATTAGTGATAGAAGTCGTAGCTTTCTCGGTTTAGCTGGTTATTATCGGAGATTCGTGGAAGGATTTTCTCGAATCGCTACTCCATCGACTCAAATTCGACTCGGAAAGATACAAAGTTCGGTTGGAGCGAAGAATGTGAGAAGAGTTTTCAAGAACTCAAGAGGAGACTTATTTCAAAGACCTGTTCGACAATACCATCCGGCTCGGAGGATTTGTCATCTACAATGATGCTTCTAGCAAAGGGTTGGGATGTGTTCTTATGCAACATGGAAAAGTTATAGCCTATGCCTCATGACAACTCAAAGAATATGAGAGGAATTATCCTACTCATGATCTAGAGTTAGCAAATTATTATCTTCTGCACTTAAAATTTGGAGGCATTACTTGTATGGGGAGAAAGTGGAGATCTTTACGGATCATAAAAGCCTCAAATATTTCTTCACTCAAAAGGAACTCAACATGCGACAACGACGCGTTGGCTTGAATCTGTTGAAAGATTATGATCATACCATCCAATACCATCCTCGAAAAGCAAACGTGGTAGTGGTATTTATTGAGTAGAAAATCATATGCAAGTCTGAGTGCGATATTGTCAACGCAAAGGCCCATTTTGTGTGACTTGCAAAGGATGGAGATAGAGTTAAAGACTCCAGGGGACGCGTGTGATGATAAGCGAGTATCTGAGTAGAACCGACTTTAATCGATAAAGTTAAAGTCGCTCGAGCTACGGACACGGAGGCGATCGTATGAGGAAGAAAGTGCAAGAAGGTGCTATGCCTAAGCAAGAATCGATGAAGAAGGAATACATCGAGTCAACTCCGGACTTTGTGTTCCTAACGACCACGATTTAAAGTATAATATCATGATGGAGGCGCACAACACACCATTTGCAATCCATCACAGGAGTACCAAAATGTATCATGATATTCGTCGTACATTTTGGTGGAGCAATATGAAGAGAGAGATAAGCGCTTGTTTATCTCAAGGTGTCTAATTTGTCAACGAGTTAAAGCGGAGCATCAAGTACCAAAAGGTCCATTGCAACCACTTGAAATTCCGTAATGGAAGTGGGAGCACATTACCATGGATTTCGTTCTGGGTCTTCCTAAGGTTTCTCAAGGCATTGATGCGATTTGGGTCATTGTTGATAGATTGACCAAGTCTGCTCATTTCTTCTGGATCTGAGAAACTTATACACTTGAACGTCTTGCTCAGATGTACATAAACGAGATTGTAAGATCGCATGGTATCTTTAAGTATCCATAGTTTCGATCGAGACCCAAGATTCACTTCACGATTTTGGGTTAGTTTGCAAAAAGCTATGAGCACAGACTTACGATTTAGCTTGGCATATCATCCTCAAACGGACGGACAGTCGGAGAGGACTATTCAAACTCTTGAAGATCTATTAAGACTCTGTGTCCTTGATTTCAAGGGAGTTGGGACAAGTTCTTACCATTGGTGGAGTTTTCCTACAACAACAGCTTATCAAGCAAGTATTGGCATGGCTCCATTCAAGCGTTGTATGGAAGAAAGTTCCGTTCTCGAAGATCTTTGGGATGAGGTGGGTGAAGCAACGTTGTTGGGACCGGAGTTGGTACGTATGACTACGAAAAAGATTCAAACGATCCGACAACGTATAAAAACCTCACAAAATCGACAAAAGAGTAATGTTGATCTTCATCGAAAGGCCGTGGAATTCGATATAGGAGATCATGTGTTGTTAAGAGTTGCTCCATGGAAAGGAGTTACAAGATTTGGAAAGAGAGAAAACTTAATCCTCGATTCATCGGGTCCATTTTAATCCTCGATCGAGTAGGAATCGTGGCCTATAGACTCGCTTTTACCGCACTAAATATGTCTCGTGTTCATAACGTTTTTCACATATCTATGTTACGTAAATATGTGAAAGACCCGAACCATATTATTGAGTTAGAACCGGACGAAATAGCGGAAGATTTGACGTATGAAGAGGTTCCTGTTCAAATTTTGGATAAGAAGGAACATATTCTACGCTCCAAGGTTAAACTTCAAGTCAAAGTTTTGTGGAGGAACCACGATGTTGAGGAAATGACTTGGGAGTTAGAATCGAAATGAAATCAAGGTATCCTTACCTCTTCGACATACCAGTGCGTACCACTAATTTCGAGGGCGAAATTTCATAAGAAGGGAGGTTGTAAGACCCGACTTTTATAAATAAAGATGAATTTTCTATAAATATTATTTTTGAATATTATGGAATAAATTTGATATAATGTTATAGTTGTGGGTAATATTTATAAATTTTGCAAAGTATGCAAGTTGTTATAAAATATTCATTTGGTCGGAAATATTCTTTTTATTAGGGAATATTAAATACAATGGCTCAATCATTGGTGGACCCCTAGCAATGTAATTATTGTCGGATTGAGAAAACGACAAAAATATTTTATAAAAATAACGACGGAGGTGTTACCGTTAAAAAATTTGAACTACCCGGTGGTAAAGAAATGCGATGTCTGGCGTGGTTGCGTAGTAGCACACTTGCAGTATTGATTATTGATGCTTACGTGAGAAGTCACTCGACCTATGCTCAATTATTATTAAAGTAATTCTTTGATCATATCTCTTATATTATTGATTCAATTATTGTCACGAAGATCATCATCAGATAATATGTTATAGTATTAAATCAATAATTGAGACGACAAGTTATAAATGATTAATAATTATTGAAAGATTAAATATGTGTTGATGAAAAAAAATGATTTGTGGTAAGTTTGATTATTTTATGGGGGCTCATATGTCATCATCTAAGAGTCTCTTCGTCAATAGTAATTACCTTCGTCAATAGTAATTACCCTTGTGAATAGTATTTACCTTCGTCGATAGTAATTACCCTTGTGAATAGTATTTACCTTCGCCAATAGTATTTACCTTCGTTAATAGTAATTACCTTTACCGGACGTCAACCACTTGTCGTTTCACATTACAAAGGCCGAATCACTTGTCGTTTCACATTCACGAGCGTCAAACCACTTTTCTTTTCACATTATTAGTCGTCGAGCCACTTGCCTTTTCACATGGCGGTGCTAAGCTAGAAATCTTCTATAAATAGAGGCCTGAGGGCTTCATTATTTTCACAAATTCATTCAAGCTATAGAGAGAGAAAGTATAGAGAGAATAAGAGAGAAAGAAGAAGAGTATTTTGTTACTACACTACCTCAGTAATTCAATCTCCTACCAAATGTAAGGGGTGTTATTCTTTCTTATTCATGAAGAGAATTGTTGTTATTCCATTGCTTATTATTCATTGGAATAACCTATATACGCGATTTACCCTATACTTGGTGACATTCTTCTATTATTCTCATTTGGAACATCCGTCGTGCATGTGTTTTACACCTGACTGGTTCCGCCTTTTTATTATTATTCTCACGGAACATCCATGCGTGTGTTTTACACCGGACTGGTTCCATCTTTATTATTATTACATTGGAACATCCCATGCATGTGTTTCACGCCGGACTGGTTCCATTCTTTATTATTCTCATTGGAACATCCTCGTCTGCATGCATTTTACGGGACCGGTTCCGTTATTTATTATTCTACATTGGAATAACTTTTGCTGTCAGCGGCCTATCGCATGCATGGTGATTTCTTTTGTTATTCTATTCTTTATTATACCCAGTTGGTTAAAACTTTGACTTCTATACTCCATGAAATTAGTGGAATATCCTTGATATTTGTGTTTCATCCAAAGATCTTTTCATGGAAATATTCTTCCGATCATTCTTGAATTTTACTCTACAAAACAATTATCATGTTGATAATTTGGACGTTAATAATTCCCGGATAAAATAATTCTTGAACTTGTTTTATTGAATTCTTATATCATTGTCATCATCCTCATGTTTATATTATGTTGAAAGTCATATGTGGCTTTGTATGTAGTGCATAGATGGACTTGGTATGATTATGACCGAGAGACTATTCGGTGTAATCATGGTAGTAATGTTACAAATGATGTGATAAAAATCCTCGATTAGTAGTAGTGCATTGGTGGACATTTGTTGGCATGATCATGACCATTAATGAATACACAAATATTCTTGGCCGTAGTGCGTGAATAATTGTGGTCGTGATATTAAAGAATATCCTCGGTCAGTAGTCGTGTGGGGTGATTCGATGATGTGGAATATTTATTAAAGTGAGTCTCAACTATAACGATGATGAAAAACCTTTTAAAACCTAAAAGATAGTAGACTTTATTTTCTACTTGACTCTTTTAATGGATTGCTTATTCATTGCTGCAGATTAAACCGGGTTGTCTATTGTATTTTATCGCTTTAACATTGTTGAAGATTATTGATAATTTATTTTGCATTATCTTAGTCATAATATTTCTTCTTTGGGCTAGTTGAGCTCACCCTTTCTTTCACCGTTCTCTTGAGAAATGAGAATATAGGCGGGATGAGTCGGGAAGCGAGTGATGGTCCTGAAGATAGCATTAGTAGTCCTCACTATTTTGTGAAATAGTGTGATAATAATTGTAATGAGGACTTTTTTTTTTGAGTTTGTATAATATCTAGTGAGCGATATTTGTATTTAAACTCACGCTTATGTCGTATTGTACACAGGCGCTTATGTTAATAAGTTGTATTTAAATTCTGTACCATGTAAGTGGCGACCCAAGATGGGTGATGTATACCTAATTTTGGGGGCGTCACATCCGACATTGATGAGGCCGAATGATAATCGTATGTAGCAAAGGGCTCCCCAAGGCATGATGAATGAAGTTTTCTCATGATCATCTTCAGTAACCATGATTTGATGGTACCCCGCGGCGCAATCGGCAAAGGAGTACATGTCGTGTCGAGCTGTATTATCAATGAGTATATGGATGAACGGCACGTGAAAGCTATCTTTGAGGCAAGCTTTATTCAAATCTCTGTAATCCACATAAACTCGCACCTCCCTTCCCGGTTTCGGCACGGGGACTATGTTGGATAGCCATTCAGGGTATGTTGACACCATGATGATGTCGGCTTGAAATTGTTTCACAATTTCTTCTTTAACTTTTAACCTCCACTCAGGTTTTAATCGCCTGAGCTTCTGCCTGACTAGCTTGAATTCCCCTTTGATGGGAAGGTGATGAATGATAATGTCAGTGGATAAACAGACCATGTCTTTGTGAGACCATGCAAACACATCCTGGAATAGGGTCAATAGAGTAACCATGTCATTCCTTTGGTTTGGAGTGAGGTCTGTACCAATCTGGACTCGTTTGGGGTTTTCTAAGGTTCCGAGGTTTAAAAAGAGGTGGTTTGATTAAGATTTGGCTTGGGTTTGTCTTCGACCCATTCTTCAATCTCCTGAGGTATCTCACAGTCATCTTGCATTTCCATCAAGTCTGAGTCCAACTTTACATCAAAGTTACAGTCCTTGTGTAGAATAGGCACCTCATCAGCAAGTACAGGCACATCTAAATTCAGAGTCCTGAAACAAAATATACATTAACTTAGTATATAACACTGTTCAATCACACAAAGTGTTAGCCTGTAATGACAAAAGTAATTGCTAATACTGTACAGAAAAAGTAAGCAGTTATTGCTATCTACAAGGTAGAGAGAGTTTCTTCCCTTTTTACCCTCGTCGGCAAATGCAAGGAGTGCTGCTTCAATTGTCGAGGGCAAAGTCTTGGTGGACTGCAGTGATGGAGGGGCTATCATCAACCTCCTTCTCCCGAATGATGACCATTACATCTGGGCAATCATCGTCTGGGGTATAAGTGTTTGAGAAATGTTTGTTTGGGTTTTTGTTTGGGTTGACCACACCATTGATGGCTGCCTACGTACTCCTATTGAAGAGGAGATCAGGTCTTTCGTAGTTCAGGCTTTGGTTTGAAAAGGTTCAAAGGGGTAAGTGGTGAGAAGAGTGTAGAGATATTTTTTCTTTTTTATTTATTTACATGCATGGAAAATAAAAGGCATACTACGAAGAAAGTGATACCATTCCAACATTTTCTGGAACTCACAACTTCATCCCCTGGATCTACATCTTCTTGGCTAGTTGAGGCCTGATAGTCCAGTTGTTAGTGGTTATTTCGCCTTCAAGGCTCGTGATAGAGGTTACCCCTTGATTCTAAATGTCTTCGCGTGTGGCCATAACTTGATTGCTTCCTGATTCAGTACATTCCTCAGGGACGTTTGCAATGGACGCATCGCAAAAAAGGATGAACTCTTGATTCTCTAATGGGTTGGATTCCCCGACAATCTCACCACCTTTTCCTTCATCTATTCCTTCGCCTTCTTCATGGGTTTCAAAGGATTCAACCATGAAATCTCCCTCGAACTGTTGTGGCATTTCTTGCAAAGAACTTTCCTTTTTGGTTTTTTCTTCCTTGGAAAGGATTAGTATTTCCTCCGCATCATCCAAGGTGATAAGATCAGGAACGTGGTTGATATCTTGGAACTATAGGACGTTTGATGTTGGCGGGGGAATCTCCTTTGGGGATGCCTTTGTCTCTTCTGTCATTTCTTGCATTAGGATCAGTCCACCTTGTGTTCTGACAGAATTGTCGCTCATAGCCTTCACCTCATTTGAACGGCCTATCTCGAATGGACATCTTAAGCTTTTTATTTCCTTTTCGCCTTTTTTGGTCATGGGAAATTCTATATCCAGCTCTTCATTTTCAATGAGATCTTGGATTTTATGTCGCAAAAACCAGCATTCTTCAGTCGTATGCCCAAGTGAGTTAGAATGGTAGAGACATATCTTGGTGGAATCATAACTCTTTATCTTGGGCTTTATAGGAGGTAGCAACTCAGTAATCCTTCCTTCGCTTATCAGAAAGTGTAGCATTTCTTCATTGGATTTGCTCAGAGGGGTGAATTTTTGGACTCTTTTGGAGGTTGTTTGATCTTTCATCTTTGAGAATTCGCATTCCCTCGATCGATTCTTCCGCTGGCGAGATCCTCTAACAATTTTATCATCCCCCTTTTCTTGTACTTTCAGCTTGCTTTGATCTTCTTCATTTAGCTGGCTCATCGTGGAGTCCTTTTTCTCTTGGCTTTCCTATAGTTGAGTGAATAATTGCCTTGTTTCGATGTTGGGCCTTTTATCGCCTTAGCCAAAGGTTTACTTGATTTTGGATTGCATCCAATTTTTGCATTACTGGCATACCCTCCTCTGCATTTTCCCACTCTAGGACATTTGTTATACACTTTTGTGGGTATTCCTCCATCCTTTGTATGTACTTACGAATTGGATACATTTCAGCTTCTGACCCGGGATCATTTTACTTCTTCCGTATCATATGTCATGAATTCAAGGTTGGTGTTGTTATTTTGTTGGTCAGGTTGTTCGACCACAATACCGCCACTTTCGATTAGATTTTGAATCTTATGTTTTAAGGACCAACAATCCTGTGTATCGTGTCCTGGAGACCCTGAGTGGTAACCACATCTCTAGCTTGGATTGTATCTTTTGCTCCCTGGTTCCAGAGGTGGAGCTAGTTCGGTAATTTTCTTATGATCCATTAATATTGCTAATACATGTTCAAGGAATCGCCCGATGGAGTGAATACCCGATTTTCCGTTCTTTCAAATTTTCTTTTCTGTTTGGGTATTGGTTGAATGCGATCATTGTTGAGATGGCGAGATTGTCTTGCATTTTCCAAATGGGGAAATGTAGTTTGGCCTCCTAGCTTACCCCCTCACAATGAAGGATACATCTTTATTGCCTTTATCGGTACCCCTTTGGGATCACTCGCATACTTGCCGATCTGTATATGTTTGGCGGCGCTTCCAAGCGGTGAAGTCTTTAATCTTACTGCCTTGAGGCCCATCTCTGCCATTTCGCGTGTTTGATCATTTTATGAAATGGCTTTCCTATACTGCTAGGATCCTCTCATAGTAAGGAGCCTCTTGGATATCAATAAATGTCATTACCATCTCGGTTTACATCATTGATGGAATGACTTGCGACTTATAGATTTCTCCACCTTTGGGCATATTCTCGGAAGATTCAAGATTTTTGCTTTTCACTTTAGTCACTTGATATCGATCTGGTGCCATTTGTGACTGAAAACTGTACTGATTTAGAAAGGCGTGGGCCAATTCTTCCCAGTTGTGGATTTTGGCATTGTCAAGTCGGGCATACCAGGCTTTAGTTTCTCCAATGAGACTCTTTTGAAAAAGTTGCATTCTGAGGCTTTCATTTTCAGCATAAGACCAGAGTTCGCCAATGTACACTTTTAGGTGCGTAAAGGGATCGCCTGCCCCATTGTACTTTTCAAACTCTGGGACTTTGAATTTGGTAGGATATTGAGCCCCTGGGAATATACAGAGATCTGAATAAGTGACACTCCCATAATTTCCAGTCCGTTTAATTGACCGGATGGTATCCTCCATTTGTTGGACTTTCTTTCTTATATCCCCAGTTTCTCGATCATCCTTGAGATTTGTGATTTCTTTATTGGAATGAGGTTTAGGTATCTGGGTTTCCATCTTTTTACTAATGCCCTGACTGCCCCCTAGAGTGAAGGACTCTGGTTGAGTAGGCATTGTCTGGCCCTGCGTATTTTTACTTTGTTCTTTTAGAAAGACAACCAATTCTGCTATCTGATTCCTTAATCCTTCAAACCCCTCTCGGGAAACAGGAGTAGGATCAGGCTGGCCCGGTGTAGCCATGCCTAATGGTGGGATCAATGTCTTCTTGGACTTTAAACGGGTAACGGGACCAATTGCTTCCCTGCGAAAGACTTGCATAGTTTAGTCTTTAGGGAATGTGTATAATAACATGCTATGTGATGTGTCCATTTTAGGATTTTTATCCTGCAAAACTGATGTCAGCTGTTTGTAGCATGATAAATATATATGTGTTCACATTTCTTCATATTTCTTATTTACATGGAGATATATATGGAATGTAATTACAAGTAATTGTGTTTACAAGTAATTGAAATGAGAGCATGAAGTGACTTTCCTCCATTTTGGGTTTATCAGAGGCTGACCTATCTTAGGTTACTCTCGCGGCTTTTTGGCATGAAGGTTCCCAAATCATCGCAATCTACTTGACGGGAAGTTAATCCGGTCTTTCAACTGGAGTGAATTTGGGTGGTGCCTTTCCTGAGCCTCGGAGAATCAGGCTTCACACGAGTCCAGTAATCAAACACCGACGGGATAGCCTCCTGGTGGAGGGACCACACAACATACATTCACATACATCGCGTCTCACCGTATGATGATGATGACATGTGCGAACACTAATATCCTGGCGAGATATTGTGCGAAGCACTAATATCACAAGTAGTTATGGTGCGAAGCACTAGCATCACAAGCAGTTATGGTGCGAAGCACTAAGTGCAATAAGGAAATGTAAATGCAACATCCACACACAAGCAGATAAATGTTTTGAAAAGATTGTAATAGCGGCTTAAGTCCTCTTACTAGATTCCCTAGCAGAGTCGCCACCTGTCGACGTCGGGATTTTTAGGTGTCCCTTTCCGTTACTTGTTCTTTGGTGTTCTCATTTTAGGTGAGATTTGTTTGAAAAAAACAAGTGAAAAAGGTCTGACATGTATAATGTTGACGATGGGACTGTTAAGAGTCGTCAGTTGGTTTTTTAAATGGTTGTACCAACACAACTGAGAAAAGGTTTGCACATTGACCCAGTGATGTGACACTGATATACTGGGTTAAACAAACCGATATTCGTTTAGGGTCCGGGACTTGGTTATCTTGGGGGAAGGTGTTAGGCACCCCAGACATCCGTGTTACCACAAATGACCGCCTCTTTTCAAGAAACTATTATCCGAGTGTGTGTGTGTGTGTGTGTGTGGGTCAATGTGCTGTTATATGGAAGTTGTGCGAGGCCTCTTTCGAACCTATATACACGTGTTTGAATTTATGTAAAAATTCAGTTTTTAGCAAGATATGGCAATGATATTTTATAAAAGAGATTTTTCAAACCCTGATGCTCAATAGGAATTGAGACCTTTTACACTCCCATTTTTATTAAGCGATCGGCTTGGTTGATTTTATTTGACGAATGCGAAGCAGCCGTACGAAAATAATATATAAAAATAATGTCGATTTCCTCGTGGGTATGGAAACCATCTGAGGAAATTCAGACATCGCAGAATAATTTACAAGCTGCTTACAGCTGAAAATGTCAATCACGGGAACCGAATCTAAATCCAATGGGATGAATCTATGATCACATGATTCCTAGGCGCACAGAATATTGTAATTTGTATAAAAGCAATAAGCAGGTATATATATATATATATATGTAAAAGTGGTAAATATATATATATATATATATATATATATATATGATCACCAACCACGAAGCACCTCCATGGGGGATCAGATATATAAATAAAGCTATTAAAAGCTATCAACCGTCATGAAGAAAACTCTAAAGGGACAAAACGTAAATAAAGTCAGTAAAAGCGATCAATCGCCACGAAGGGAACTCGAGGCGGGACGAATATATATATATATATATATATATATATATATATATATATATATATATATAAAAAGCGAAAACGCACTGCATCAAGTCTAGGCTCATCGAACAAAAGTCCAGATACACACGATTGATATATATATATATATATATATATATATATATATATATATATATATATATATATATATATATATAAAGAGAATAAGCATGCATCAAAATACTAGGCTCATCATTGAAAGTCCGAAGTCAATATATATATATATATATATATATATATATATATATATATATATATATATATATATATATATATAAAAGCGATAGAAACGCCTCGGGCATCAAGTCTAGGCTCAATCGAGGCATAACTCAATAATTTTAGTCAATATATATATATATATATATATATATATATATATGATACAGATGGAATGAAACCATGGACCGAAGTTCGGGCAAAAGCAAGCAACACGACTCTCAACGTGTAGAAGGGTGTGTGCAAAGATGAAGAGAAAGACTCTAAAATGTGTGAGAAGGCTTACAGCTGACTGATAAAAGGGCTTCTATATATTTAGAGTGGGTAAACACTGGGCTTTTGTGGGTACAAAAGAGGCTATATATGAGCTCACAGGTGTTTAAAAGTGAGAAAATACACTGTATGGCAAGTGCAGAGCAAATTGTGCAGGGTTTCCCCGTCTTTTTTCTCTTAGAAAATCAGCACCCAAGCCCCATATTTATAGAGGTGGGAGCCACAGTCTACTGCGGCACCTAATGTAGCAGTGTACGTCTTGGTGCACAGGTGCCCCCAGGAAGTGTGGGTCTCGCAATGTCGGCACGTCACGTACTGTTTCGCTCGGTCGCTCATAACTTTTAATCCGGGAGTCCGATGGAAGCGTGCCATAACATTTCAGAAAGCTCTTTCCGAGAGCTACACAATGATATATGATTTGACCTTTTTGGATTCCAGGAAGATGGGTCCATGACTGAAATGGCATTCCCGGGTTTCCGTCAGGCAATCCGGTGAGCCGTTTCGTGTAGTTTGTACTCCGGAGTTAAGATATCGCTCTTGTGGGACTTCCTTTGAAGTATTTTGAGTTGAAATGAGTGTATTTGATTTGAAGTGAAGTTGAGTTGGCAAAATGACCATTTTGCCCCTCCCGGGGTTATCTTCGATTTTTGCGCAGTTGTAGTAGTCGTTTCTCAGGGTTATCTCTGAGGTTAGTTTGTTGTTGACTTTGACTATCCTCAGGGTCATCTCTGAGGTTGGCTTGACCTATTCCCATGGTTGGGACTGAGACTGGATACCTCAGGGTCATCTCTGAGATTAATCGGTCTTCTCCGGTGTGTGGTCCGGTATTGTATCTGCTGTCCTCGGGGTTATCTTCGAGGTTAGATTTGGTTACTCCCAGATTGCGATCCGGGGTTTGATGATGAACTTCCGGTAGTATCCGGTATGGATTTGGATTGTTTTTCATGGTTCCCTCTTAAAAGACGAATCTGTCCTCCTGCAATGTTAGTAACAGTAGAAGAAAATTTCGAGTGTCTACATACCTTCCATTGTATATTGATCATCTGGACATCGGTGTCGTTATGGTAGTGAGAGATCTCAGGGAGGGTCATACCATCATACCAATTATTGTGGCAGAGACATTGAGGTCAGCCACGTACTGCCATACCTATGATGCCCCCAAATTTGGGTCCCTTCGAACCACGGATCCGGTCTGCCACGATACTACTATCATCAAACTATTTATATATATTATTCATAACTTAATGAATATAACTTTGCTTATTACAATTTAGAATATAAATTCTCTCCATTTCCAAGATCTGTATAATGACCCCAAACTTTTATAAGTTTCTAATCTTGGTCATTTACCATTCCTGACTTATATCATATTCAATGTTATAAAAATATGTGGAATAATTTAAACTTTTCAATCTCCTTAAAATAAATCTTTTATTGATATCTTAACTTAAATCAATTACATAACCTTGAATCAAATTATATTATGATTCAATCTATTCAATTCTTCAGATAAACTTTTACATCTCGATTCAATTCCTCTATGTATAACATAGTACAACTTAACATGTATTACACATCATAACTACTATCTTGTACATCTCCTAGAACCTAAACATGGTTCAAGAGTATATATGTAAATAAATGAATCAATCTCCTTTGATACTATTGAACTATATCAATTATGTAGCATGAAATCTTTACCGTGAGTCCTTAACCTGCAAAAGTGGTTATTTGCAAGGGTGAGCTCGACAGCCCAACAATTCTAATAGTTTTCATGCAGCACATAGAATATAATAGCATATTCAGTTTATGCATTCATAATCAATTAATATTAACTACGCATGTTACTTCACACATAACATGTATAGAAATTTACTTCACAAGAATATCATCAAACATTAACTTTCAAATTTCATACATAGCCCATATGCATTTCATATATATACATCAACATTATAATAGCATAATATAGCTCAACTAACAGTTATAGAATTCATATATCAAATAGGAACTTAAAGACTTGCCTGATTCGTAGTTTATCAACTACGACTTAACTACTTAAAGCTTATCTGCACTGCGTGTACTCCTACACAGTTATATAATCATGGATTCATATCCATTAGTCATACATTTCATACGTTCTTAATATAACAATAAATATTATATCGTTTCCTAACTAGGTTTGTAAAACCTTCATTTCGTTTTCTCATCATACTCTTAGGATAACTAGGTATGTATAGGTATACTTAATCACCCGTACTTGACATCAACATTCAAATACATTTATCACACTCTTGACTCATTATGTGTTTGGCACATATTTAAAGTTTATAGATACGTGATCTACGTCGTTCATATTAAAACTACTTAGTTCCATAATGATTTATTTCAATCAATAAAGCTTAACAACTTTCTTTAACAAGATTCGATGATATAAGCTTTTAAACCATATATTGGTACTAATAAGCCTCTAATAGCATGCTTCACATGTACATAGCATAGTTCATTATTTGAAGACATATTTTTAAATCACACTTGAAAGGTCCAATTCATGCTTAGCTAGATTATGAATTTATCCGTCATGTCTAGAGGCATAAGGCATTCAAGTTCACTTTTAAAAGTCATTCTAGGCCAAGGTCAAGCAACTAGGTGCAACGTTTAATCTCATTTCATAGCTAACTAATCCATGAATATATGTTATCATGTTTAGAACTTTAAGTAGACAAATTACTTTAAGTTCGTTCTTAAAGTTTCAAGTTTTCTTTAGAAATAATTTTCAACTATGCTATTGTAAGTTGATAATAAGTAAAGTAACTTTAAATCACTTCTCATTCTTAAGTATACTCATAACACAGTAAGATGTATGTGTTAAAATATCATAACTTCAAAGACTCAAGGTTTGTCAATATTCGTTTTTCAAAACTCCAAGTTTCTTTTCAAAACACATACTAAGCCATGCTAAAGCATTCTATAATGAGTAAGGAAATTTTATATGTCACGTATACTATCATGCATTTTCATGTTAAATCACTTAGAATAACATATTCCATCGTCGGGAGCACTATACTTGCGTATGTGCTCGCTCGACGCCCTCCGATGGCCTTCGATTACGTAATAGTCACCCAGATGACTATTTTCACCCTTCCTAATGACCTCAAATTGAATAACTTAAAGCACAAAAGTTGTAGGTCTATTCGTTCTCTTTCCGGATCATCTTGAATCTCTTCAATCAGAGTTCGTATGAAAACGTTATGCCCATTTCGTAAACCATGTTCTGTCAGATTTTTTTCAAACTCTGCAATCAGACCACCCCCGCCGGGGTGGGGGTATTGCCCTATAAATAGCCCACTGGGGCGGGCCTAGCTGCTGTAAACTCAAAGTTTCATTCCCTACTTCGAGCTTATCATGCCAAACATCTTTCTAACCTTCATAATTTGAGTTAAACATATCCAAATTAGTCCATTTTTGATTCTATGGATTCGTAATTCATAGAAATACAACATACTATAATTATAACAATTTACACAAACCCTAACTAACTTCATTCTTAAATCAAAACTCATGTTTATACTAATTTTTATGTTTTGAAAAGTTTAGCGAATTCATTCACTACGAATTCGTTTCTAAACCAAATGGATTCGTTTAACTTCCGTTGATTTCGCATTCAACTATATTAACGATGTCTAGCATCAATTGACACATTCTATCATGCTTCTACCATAAACATTTCAAGTCAAAACATGTATTTTAGCACTTTTCTAATAATCTTGCAAAACTTAAATTTAAGAACATAGTTTAAGAAATTTACCTCTTGAAGCTAAATTGAAAATCTATGAATCTTAACTTCTGATTTCTCCTAACTTCTCAAACACTCACTCACTAAATTTCTCAAAATTTCAAATGGGAAGAATGAAGAAGGGGGTCTCTATTTATAGAAGAGCCATGGACCAAGTTTGTGTTTTGCTCCATGAATCAAACCAAAGAAAAAAGAAAGAAGCTATTGGGTATAGAGGAGTTGGTCACCAACTTCCTCCTCCTCCATCACTCCCTTCATCATTTGAAAGTTATGGATTTTGGAGAAGAAGAAACAAGCTAGCTACTAGCCTTTTTGTATTTCACGTGAATGAAGAATGACTCTCAATTTGGGACACTACCCTTAAAACTCAGCATTTCATATTACTCTTATCATACTTAGGTTTATTTGATATTTTCCCCCAAATGTGCATACATATACACCCACTCACATAGAATTATATATTCCATGTACATTGGTTTATTCCAATAAATATTTTAATTGGGCTAATTATAAAATAGTTGGATATTCTCAATCCATCATTTTTCGTAAAAATTATCATCTCAAATATAACCAATTATCATAATGATAATTAATATCAATTATTTATTAACTCCCCATTTATTTCCTTTTAATACTTTCCATTAATTCTCCCTTGGATTTAACTTCACTAGTTATGCCACACAAGACATAATTATGTGAACTTAATAATTAATAGTCCACAAGCTTATAATAATATAATCTCACAAAATAATATTATTCTCAACATTACATCTTATAACATGGTCGTGGAAGTGGTCTATTGCACCATGTTACATTTTATTATCTCACTTGTATATAATGCTAACATACTAGTATTTATACATATGTATTCAAATACTTACTATATTATATAGTTACCATTGAAGTGTCACACTTCATTTCATATCATATAGATGTAGCTACTATATAATATATAATCATTGCACATACAAATTAATTCCTTCAATTATTCATTCATTAATTTATTTGATGAATGCTTATTCCTTCACTTTGCCACACTAGGCATATCTCACAAGCTTACATTAAGCTTATTCACATTCTCATTACTTATTTATTTCCCACCACATTACTATTTATAACATGTTCAATTTACATCGAATTATTATATCACAAGTGTGACGACCCCAAAATAGGTCTATTCCATCCAACCCATTCTGAGTCGCCAAATACATGGTATAGAAAATAACTACAACTTTATTACAACAATTGTCATACAAAATACAACAACAAATATGCTGTGAGTTTGGATACAAATATATACCAACTGTGACTCATGTCCCAATCGTGGATAGCATGTCACAATGACACCTTACATAAAGGTATAGTCAAAAACTGTTTTAGAAATTAGAATTTTTTGGGAAGTGCTCAAGGAAACCTTCGTACATGGGAGGCCATGCTTCTAGGTTATGATAGATATCATATGGCCACAGAATTACCCTTGGTTGACCCAATAGACCCCAAAGAAAAACGAGAAGATTACTATCATATTCTTCCCAATGGCGAGTCTTCTCTTGACTTATCATTATCTCCACTGTCTCAAATAGAGAATTATACTTCAAACAAACACCAAGATTATATAGGTAGTGCTCGTAAATATACTCAGCAAGTGGATGAGCACAACCCTGTCTTATGATGACACGAGGTTGTATGTCATTAGACATCTTGTATGATAGTGACAAAACACCCTTCCAACGTTGGGTTCGGCTCTCCCTATATGATTCACCAAATATAACTACTAAAAGATGTATACAACCCACTTGTCTATCTTTGCTTTGGAGAACTCCACAACTAGAGACCACCATTCTATTCCTTGTTACCCCCGCTCGACCCAACTACACTTTTATTACACGAAAGGAATTGTGAAGCAAAAGGGTGAGCCTGACTAGCTTCAATAAAGAATATCATGACTAAAGATAATTAAATTATCAATAGCCTTCATCAATAACAAATCGAGATTTAGAACATATGGTAGATGATAAAAATTTCAACCATAGTTACGGTAAACGAAGCAATCCATTAGAAGAGTCAAATAGACAATACAATCTATTATCTTCTCGAGTTAAAATTCCACCAATAATGTTTTATCCTCAGTAACATCAATCAACAGTTCCTTTCCACAATTATATGAATATCTCATGATCATAATTGTGATTCTAAATTCCTCTTCGTACCCAGGACGAATATAATTTTCATCACATGTCTTTACCTGAAACATCAAAGATCATGGTTATACCAAATCACAGTTTCTATTCATAATCATACTAATAAATTCTTCTTTGCACTACGGGCCAAAGATATTCATCCACAGTTCATCTTCGCACCACTGGCCAAAGATATTCAACAACAGGTCATCTTTGCACTACGGGCCAAAGATATTCATTAACAGTTCATCTTTGCACTACTGGCCAAAGATATTCATCAACAATTCATCTTTTCACTACAGGCCAAAGATATTAATATCTCAAAGAAATATATAATCATTTTAGAATTTATATAAACAATAATTATAACCATGTTGATCAATTCACCTTTGCACTTAAGCTAAAGATATTCAATTATAAATTCAATGGTCATGATCATACCAGTCACAATTCAACTTTTCACTACTGGCCAAAGAGAACCCTAGTCATGATCATACCAATAATCTACTCATCTTTACACTCCAGTGAAAGAGAATTTCAACATCAGGGTTATAAAAATATTATATATGATAATAAAATCCATATAATCAATATATAGTTTTAATCTCCAGAGTAATATTCATAAATCAACTATAATTTGGTTAGAAAAAGAAACCAATTTTGTAGTGAATAGTACCCGTGAATAGTAACTCATGAATAGTAACTCGTGAATAGTAACTCATGAATAGTAATCCTGACACAAAAAAGGTAGAAATTTCACAATAAAATCCATACCAATATTTCGGTATAATGATATTGAAAGAATAACATTTCTTAAGCTTATAAACAATTTATTTTAATTGTTTACACTTTACTAAATAATGCATTTAATCATCATAAAATGCCAAACTTATAAGGTTTCATCACCAATAACCAAAACCCTCATCAAAAATCTGCATATACCACATATATGATTCTCAAGCCATAAAATCATATTTTCCAATTATCTTCCTTCACATAATATATTTAACTCATTTATTCATAACTAGTCTATTTTCATGAAAAATACCAAATCGGTTCAAAAATATTTCTTTTACGGGGATTTAGCGTAATATAGTCCCATATTGAACATATATTTTTCTTAGAATTTTAAAATTCATTTACTATTTTTCATATGGCTAAAACCGCTGAATATTTAGACATTTATCATAAATAGTACTTTTATCCAAAAATTCCGAAATTCACAGAGTACCCTGATATTATATAGATGTACTCCCAATAAAAATTTCATCAATTTTGGAGTTAACCATAAGGAGTTATAAGGCGTTACTTTTAAAATAGTCTTTTCTCATAAAATTCATAACTCTTAATCTATACATCCAAAAATCACCATTTTTGGACACAATCAATAAAACTCATTAACATATCATTTCAAATTTTTCCATCATTTTCTGAAGGTCAGAAGAAGTACAAACTGAAAAACATAATAACCCTTAAAATTCCTTACTATCCCTTACCTCAAAAGAGCAGCACTTCTGATTGGATATCGGATATCACGCTGAAGAAAACTTGCACTAATGAATATCAACTTACCAAGTATCTAAATACTCACAAAATACACTCAATAATCTAGAGAGAGAAAGAGAGAAAACTTGTTTCTGGTGTGATTTTCAATTCTAACTTAGCCTCTATTTATAGGAAAATGTTAGCGAACTTGACTGCAACTTTGATGGCTTTACTCGCTACTATTCCCACCCACCACATTTGAAATAAAATTTAGCACATTTCTTCACCAACCGCAAGTGGGGCCCACTCAATTCTAAATTTTCCACCAAAATGCTAAATTCGGATACTTGAACAATTTACAACCATTCACCTCTTAAAATTCATAACAAATCATACGTTCATTTTTTAACGGTTCAAAATTTGTGGACATATACTCAACTTATATATTTATAACATATCCAAAATTACAACGATCCAACGGTCGATTAAAAATTATAACTCATGCAATATATCTCAAAAACACTGGTTTAATTTTTAATACCTTCATTCCGACAAAAATACTGATAAAATACCTCAACATTAATTCCTTCATTTATAACCACATAAATAAATCCATCATTTATATCCACATTAAATAAATATTTCCTAATCATATAAATCAATAATTAATTATTCACAAATAATATTACAGAATCACAATTATGACAACTAGGCCGTTCCCAAGAAAGATGGGGCTTTCCAATAAGAATTTATCCTTATTGGCGCGCAATTAGGTGACCAAACCTCTCCTTGACAGAACTTTCTAGACATTGCCAATAATGCTATCTAATAATATTATTCAAATAATATGAATTATTGATCGATAATGGGAAATATTGTGCGATGACAATTATTGAAACAACAATAATATAAAATATCAACGCAAAGAACTATTGAATCAATAAAATAAAATATTGAACGAAGAATTCTCGTAACAATTATTGAGTAGTGCCTTCTTACATAAGAATCAATAATTCAAAAATATTGTGTAATACTGCAGTATATCTTTGCAACAACGCTGCGTATTACTTTATTTTACCAACCGGTATTCCAACAAAGTGTTAGCAGTAACGATTCTGTTGTTATTTATAAAAACTTAATTTTGTCGTTTTCTTCATCCGAAGCGCTTATTCTGTTTATGGGGCCCACAAATGGCTGCGCCGTCGTATGAATATTCCCCGACAGAAAGAATATTCCACGACCAAACGAATATTCCCCGACAACAATGAATATTTTATAACCACTTGTGTATTTTGAAAAAAAATTTGTATATCACCCTTAACTTTAACTTTTATCAATTTAACCATTTACTGAATAGTAATTATAAGAAAAATTGAATACTTTTATTTCATAAAATTCGGGGTCTTACAACAAGGTTCACATATATAAATATATCGTGAATGGAGATATCAAAAATTTCTTTATAACATTCACGATAATATAATAACTCAAGTTATTTAGTAAATTAAAATAACTTAGTTTTCTTTTAACTTTAACCCTCTTGTAAATATGTGACGCCCCCAAAATTAGGTATACATCACCCATTCTGAGTCGCCAGATACATGGTAAAAAATTCAAATACAACTTCATTTATACAACTGTTGAGCTGTCGTATAGAATTCGACCACAATTAAATGTGAGTTTTAATACAAATGTATGTAACTCTCATGGTGTCTCGACCACAACCTTAAAATGGTAATTTACATAAAAGTATAGTCAAAAACTATTTTAGAAATTAAAATCTTTGGGAAGTGCTTAAGAAAACCTTCGTACATAGGAGGCCATGCGTCTAGGTTATAATAGATATCATATGGGCACAGAATTATCATTGGTTGACCCAATAGACCCCAAAGAAACACGAGAAGATTACTATCATCTTCTTTCCAATGGTTAGTCTTCTCTTGACATATGACTATCTCCACTGTCTCCAAGTGAATATTATATTTCAAAGAAACTCCAAGATCATATAGGTAGTGCCCAGTAGATATACTCGAAGTGAGTGGATGCGCACAACCTCATCTTATGATAACACGAGGTTGTATGTCATTAGACATCTTGTATGATAGTGGCAAAACACCCTTCCAAAGTTGGGTTCACCTCACCCTATTTGATTCACCAAATATAACTACTAAATGTTGTATAGAATACAACACACTTTTTATATCTTGTTTAGGGATAACCTCCATGACTAGAGACCATTTGTTCTATTCCTGTTATTCCCTTTCCGACGTCGTGAACACTCTTACAATAATACTCTAATTACACGAAAGGAATTGTGAAGCGAAAGGGTGAGAGCACAACTAATACATAAAGAATATCATGACTAATGATAATTAAATTATCAATAGCTTTCATCAATAATAAATCAGAGATTTAGAACATATGGTAGATGATAAAACTTTTCAACCATAGTTGCAGTGGAACGAGCAATCCATTAGAAGAGTCAAATAGACCATAAGGTCTATTATCTTCTCTATGTTAAAAGTCCACCAATAATATTTTATCCCTGTAACATCAATCAACAATTCCCATCCACGATCATGTGAATAACTCATAATTACAATTGTAATTCTAAATTCCTCTTCGTACCCAGGACGAAGATAATTTTCATCACCTGTCTTCACCTGAAACATCAAAAATCATGGTTATACCAAATCACAATTCCTGCTCGTAATCATTAAATCGTCTTTACACTACGGCCAAAGATATTCATTATTATCACATCCATGAATTAATATTTCATTCTTTGAGACTCGATTCGATAAATAATCCACGTCATCATCGAATCATCCTCCTTTTTCTGGGCCAAGGATATTTTTAGTATCACGACCACGAATTATCCATGCACTACGGGCAAAGATAATCGTGTTTTCATCAACGGTCCTGATCATGCCATAAAATAATTCATCTTGTACCCTTGGCCGTAGAGAATCCATAGCCATAATCATACCAAAAACTGTCCATCAATGCACTACGGGCCAATGAGGACTTTTTCATTAGTATTACAACCACAAATTATCCATGCACTACGGGCCAAAGATAATCATGTTTTTATCAACTGTCCTGATCATGCTATAAAACAATTCATCTTTGCACCCTTGGCCGAAGAGAATCCATAGCCATAATCATACCAACAATTGTCTATCAATGCACTACGGGCCAATGAGGACTTTTTCCACATCATTTGCAACATTACGGTCATGATTATACCGAATAATCCCTGGTCATAATCATACCAAGTCCATCTATGCACTACAGGCCACAAATGACTTTCAACATAATATAAATATGAGGATGATGACAATATTATAAGAATTAATCAAACTAAATTAAGGATAAATATTAAAACTTTAAATTTATCCATACATTATCAACAACTTAATAAAATCATAATCTAATATTGTTAATACTATAACAATATTTTAATCACTTCTTAAACTTATAAACAATTACATTTAATTGTTTACACTTTTTCAAATAATGCATTTAATCATTCAAAAATGTCACACTCATAAGATTTCATCACCAATAATCAAATTACTCATCAAAAATCTGCATATACGTTATATAGGATTTCCAAGCCATAAAATCCTATTTACCAATTCTTCAACACCACATAACATATTTAACTCATATGTTCGTAGCTAAACTATTTTCATAAAAAATACCAAATCAGTCCCAAAAATTATTCTTTTCTGGGATTTAGCATAATATAGTCGCGTATTGAACATTTATATTTTCTTGACATTTTTAAAATTTATTTACTATTTTTTAAATATCAATTTCTAATTAATTCCTTAAGAAATTAGCTACCTCATGGTTAACTCCAGAAATTCCCAAATCTTGGCAGGATCTTACACATGCTAACGTGAGCTTCCAGTTTAAATTTCATGGTCATCGAAGTTATAGAACTATGGTTATAGCATTTTTCGTCGAAAAAACCTAAATATTGAAATGGTCATAACTTGCTCATTTTAAGTCGGGATGAGCTCATTTTTGGACAGGAAGTGCTTTATACCATATACTTTCATGTCCCAAAAAGCCAGAATTTTTCTCACAAATTAAGTGGCCAAAACAGCCCTTTTAAAATCGTGGCAGCAGCCTTTTTCATATTTTGCAGTTCTTCGTACTTTGCTAAAATCAGTCCACACGAAAATCTATAACACCTTTTCCAGTGATTCCACTTAGATAAGTTACAAAACTCATTGACCTAACTCTAGAACTTGACCACACTCAAAAATTCAAAATATAATAGGAGATATGGTCAATTGAATTTCATATCCCATTTTCACCAAAATCTGACTTTTCAACCCTTTGTGATTTCTAAGAAACTTTCATGTTTTCATATAATAACCAACATAACTCATCATAACACTTACTAATACCACATATACCCATGATTTTTATCAGTCCAATGCTTTTATTATGACTTTTATCATAATCCACGTAAACAAATCATTTCCACAATTTAATAAGGAATGAAATACAAAGGAACATTCACCATGCATGTGGTAATCCACATAGACAGGTTAATCCAACAGAATAATAAAGAATGGAATAACAGAAGGATTCACCATGCGTGCGATATAGACCGCATGCATGTGTTAATCCCAACAAAATAATAAATAATGGAACCAGGTCCGGCGTAAACGCACAGACAGGATATTCCGACAGAATAATAAAGAATGGAATAACAACAGAAATCACCATGCATGCGGTACTTCACATTGAAAGGTTATTCCAACAGAATAATAATAACAGAACTAGGTCAGACGTAATACGCACCGACAGGATATTCCAACAGAATAATAAATAACGGAACCAGGTCCGGCGTAAAATGCACAGACAGGATATTCTAACAGAATAATAAAGAATGGAACCAGGTCCGGCGTAAAACGCATAGACAGGATATTCCAACAGAATAATAAAGAATAGAATATTAGAAGAATTTCACCAAGTATAGGGTATCCCGCATATATAGGTTATTCCAATAGAATAATAAAGAATGGAATAACAGAAGTTCTCTTCATGAATAAGAAAGAAAGAATACCCCTTACGAGTACAACAAATAATATTTCCTACCTTTGAAAGAAGAGTATTCCGACTGGTAGGGCGAGGATATACTTGAAGAAACTTGTACTACGCTCAAAGCTTTCTTAAACTCTAAAGAAATACGCTCAAGATTATAGAAGAAGAACTCTCTCTATAGTTTTTCTTTCTAGAGTTTCAGTGAATTCGTAAGAAATAATCAAGGAATGAGCTTCTATTTATAGAAAAATGGACTGCATAGTAAGTAACTCATGAACGGTCTAGATTGATTTACTTTAATCTGACGATCCATATTTAAAGCAAAATCTTTTAAATAAAATATAATATATTATATTTATAATCTAATAAAATAAATAATTTTATAAAAGATTTTACTATGCAAACACTATGTAGGCACTATGTAAACACTATGCATAATAAAATATAATATATTCTAATTATTGTCTAATAAAACAAATAACTTTATAAAAGTATTCTGTTTTATATAAAAAGATTTTACTATTAGCCTAATAAAATGAATAACTTTATAAAAGTATTCTGTTTTATATAAAAAGTTTTTCTGTTTTATTACATTAATAATACCAATAAAATAAAACTGAGTGACTTATCACATAAGCATCAACAATCAATACCGTGTGCTACTATACAACCACGCGTATTACTGTACTTTTAACACCGGGTGTTTCAACAGTTAACGGTAAAACTTCCGCCGTTATTTTCATAAAAATATTTTTGTCGTTTTCTCAATCCGACAATAATTCCGTTTTGGGGTCCACCAATGATTGTACCGTCGTACGGATATTCCCCGACAAAAAGAATATTCCCCGACACAACGAATATTTTATATCAACTTGATTACTTTGCAAAAAAAAAAATCACATATTACCCTTAACTTTAAATTTTTATCAATTTAACTATTTAACAAAATAGAAAAATTGAATACTTTTATTTCATAAAATTCGGGGTTTCACAATCACCCCTCCTGAATTAATATCACATCCATGAATTAATATTTCATTGCTGAGACTCAGCTCAATAAATAATCCACATCATCGAATCATCCTTGCACTACATGCCAATGATATTTTTAGTATCACGACCACAAATTATCCATGCACTACGGGCCAAAGATAATCGTGTTTTCATCAACGGTCCTGATCATGCCATAAAACAATTCATCTTTGCACCCTTGGCCGAGGAGAATCCATAGCCATAATCATACCAAAAACTGTCCATCAATGCACTACGGGCCAATGAAGACTTTTTCATTAGTATCATAACCACAAATTATCCATGCACTACGGGACAAAGATAATAGTGTTTTTATCAATGGTCATGATCATGCTATAAAACAATTCATCTTTGCACCCTTAGCCGAAGAGAATCCATAGTCATAATCATACCAAAAATTGTCCATCAATGCACTACGGACCAATGAGGACTTTTTTCACATCATTTGCAACATTACGGTCATGATTATACCGAATAATCCCTGGTCATAATCATACCAAGTCCATCTATGCACTACAGGCCACCTATGACTTTCAACATAATATAAATATGAGGATGATGACAATATTATAAGCATTAATCAAACTAAATCAAGGATAAATATTAAAGACTTTAAATTTATCCAGACATTATCAATCACTTAATAAAATCATAATCTAATATTGTTAATACTATAACAATATTTTAATCACTTCTTAAACTTATAAACAATTACATTTAATTATTTACACTTTTCCAAATAATGCATTTAATCATTAAAAATGTCATACTCATAAGATTTCATCACCATAATCAAATTACTCATCAAAATCAAGATATACCTTATATAGGATTTCCAAGCCATAAAATCCTATTTACCAATTCTTCAACTCCACATAACATATTTAACTCATATGTTCGTAGCTAAACTATTTTTCATGAAAAATACCAAATCAGTCCCAAAAATTATTCTTTTCTAGGATTTAGCATAATATAGTCCCGTATTGAACATATATATTTTCTTGAGGGTTAAATATACTTTTCCCACTCTACTCGACCTCGGTTTACAAATCCATCACTGGACTAAAAAATTTTACGGTCAACTCATTGAACTCTATTATTTTTACAAAAATTCCAAAAACTGTATATTCCGTTAAAAATTTAATGTAAAGCTTACATAGCACGCAATTACGTGGAATATAATCTCCACCTTAGAACAAATATATATATATATATATATATATATATATATATATATTATATATAATTATAAGATCCAACTTAGAAAATTTAAATGGCACCAATTCCATTTTCAAGCTTAGACTCTTCTATTTTTTTTAATAACAAATAATTAAATAAATTAATAACAAAATATATTAAGTAAATAAATTAATAATAAAATAAATTAATGTATAATTTTACAAATGTATTTATATAAAAGTAATAAGTTCACTTATTATTTTTATTTATAAATATATTAAGTTCACTTTAAAAATATAAAATTATATAAAATTTTGAAATTAAAGAATTATTATTATTATTATTATCTCTTTATTTATTTTTTCTTAGAAATCCTAAATATCATCAAGAAGAAATATTTAAAAAGTCATGGAAAATTTAGAAAAAAATATTTGTTATTTTTTTATTTTAAAAAATATATTTTTAATATTTTGTAAAATTAAAACATAATAATATTTACATAATTAAACCTAATTATCTAAAATCTAATCTATTCATCTTCTTCTTCTTCTTCTTCTTCTTTATTTTGGCTTTTTTTTTGAATTTCACCAACACGAATTACACTTCCATATCATCATATTCAACAATTTCTTCATCATTGTCGTCAAGATACGACCAGAGGAGCTTGGCGAAGAGATAAGGGTGTAGATCGCCTACGGCCTAACCAGAGAAATGGTTTTTCTAGGGAATTGCGTCATTCCAGAAAGAGGACTTGGGCGACGTCGTTTGAGTCGGCGGCGTCTAGGGCGTCGTAATAGGACTGAAAGTGGTGGTGGATCATTTCTACTTGTTTGGAGAGGAGATTGGTGGAAGAAGAGGAGGTGGAGGATAGAGGACGGCGGAGGAGCAGTAAAAGGGTGTTCTTCAGGTGTTTATCCATTCTTTGTAGAAGTCTTTAAATGGGCGAGTGAGTTTTTTTCCAGCCGAAGAGAGCTGTAAGCATGAGAGAGAATTAAGCAATTAGGGGTTTAGGGTTTATCATTTCTTGATGAAAGTAGAAGAAACAGAGGTAGAAGAAGAACATATAAATTATACATATATATGTAAATATATACACAAAACATGATTTAAGTGAAAGAGAGAGAAGAAGACTTTTGGGTTTGATGGGAATGAATTTTGGGTTTGATTTGATCTATGCAAATTTTGAGTTTTGATTCTTAATGTGAACAAATTTGGGTTGCCTCAGATGCAAAATTTTTGGGTTATATTTCTCTCTTCATATTTAATGGTTTGGGATTTTTAAAAAAAATAATGGATATTTAAAGTGTTTTAATATTTCTTTCTTTAATATTTAAGCTTAAATTTAATGATTTCATAATATAAATAACAATTATATTAATTTTTAAAAATAAAAATAATAATTAATTTTCAAAATTTGAGTTATATTTTTTAAGTTTGAATTTATTTTTATGAATTTTAATTTTTAATTTGTACTTATTATTAAACCCATTTACTTTTCAATGTGGCAACAACTAGAATAATATTGCATGAAACAGCTGACATGGAATTTCATTTTAAAGGTGACGTGGATTTTCCGTTTAAAGTCAACTCATTTAACGGATTTTGTAACGGTTTAAAAATAATTTGTAGTTCAATGAGTCGATTGTAAAAAATTTTAGTTCAGTGATGTATTTGTAAACCGAGGTCGAGTAGAGTGTGTGACACCCCCAAATCCTGATACTTCATTTCCACAGGATTCAGTGTTCACTTAATCAAAACATTCATTGCTAACTACCCAATTATAATAAATTGAATAATAAAACCTGCCCATACAGGATTAAATTTAAATAAAAATCTTTGAGGTTATCTAACCTTTAACAACAATCATTCAAATACGAAAAGTAAATAAACTTCATTACAATCTTTAAAACCAAAGTCTGAAAATAAAATTATCAAACTATTACAAGTCTTCAGTACTTGTTCATCTTTCCTTTTCCTTTACTGGTGCTAGGTACGTAACCAGTTTCAACTTTAGTTATAAAAAATTGTACAGGCAAGAGTGAGCAATCAAGGCCCACTTGAAATAACAATAAATAAATCTTTAAACTTTTACATCAATTGCCAATACTAGGCTCAATAGAACTGAACAATGTATTCTATTAACTTTCCGAAAATTATAACATTCATTTGAGGGTCTAATGACCACGAATCATGTCCATGATTATAAGTAATCTTTCAACTTTAACTTTAACGATTCGTAAGACTATAAGGACTCCACGTGCTTTTGGGGGATCAACCCTTCGCAGTACAATGTATTGTGCACAACCATTTCAACGCTAAGCGTAAACCTCTATTAAAAGAGTTGTTCATCTCAATTATTTAGAGTACAAGTCCGCACTTTGAAGGAAGTTTGGTTTGGTTAAGCTTTCAAGAAATTTGGAATTTAACGAACATCAACTAAGGAGTAGTTGAATAAAACCAATAACACTATACTATAGAATAATCGTGATTGAATAAATCATAGTAACTAAAATCATGCTTTTAGGAATAATCTAATAGCATACAATTTGAATAACTATAGCATACCTTGCTTGAACAATACTAAGCCAAGGTTAATTAGAATAGAATATTAAACATGCATGGCAAATCAGTTATGCATGTTAATCAATAATTGAAATACAAGAATAACTTGTTCAACATCTAACCAAAGTTTAAACAACTTACATCATTATAAGGTAATCAAAATTGAAAACAACAATTAGCTCAATAAGACAAAGGATTAGAAAACTTGCTCAATTATAAAATAGAGTTAGAAAACTTGCACAATGAAGTTTTGAGTTAGAGAACTTGCCTTTAGCACAAGCTAAACCCTTACCACTTGAATTAATACCCTATATATATGCCATATTGACATAGTTAGTCATTACCAACATTGTATATTTATATAAACAAATATATTCATCATATGGGTTAAATTACCCATTCACATAATTAACTATGTTACAAGTAGGTAACACTTAATAACATGATCATTCATAGTTTAATACTACTGAAATTATCATTTAACATTATTATTATTAACACGTAACATTTATTTTCAAGTTTTGTACACTAAAATAAAACTGTCAGAACATTCTACTAACTTTCATACTTGTGGTGACATAGTTTACATCTGGTTCATTTAACATGCCGAAGTTAACATTAATGGCTCGGGTCACAAAGCCATTGGTTGGTATTTGTGGCGCGAGATTTATCTTGTTGGTGTCATGACATGGCTGAGTCCGAGAATCCGTGACGACCTCAGGTAACAACATGAACAAAAGGCCATATTGGCCTAAAAGCTCGAATCTAATAGACTGATTATCATGAAATACACATATAAACTTCATATAAACATATTGTGAAGACTTCTAACATGTTCCTACTCATAAAATAACATAGACATCAAATATACAACACCCAATTTTAATGTTTTTGGCAAAAACTCCATTTTTGATATTTTCAATGGAAATCAACACTGTGATTTTGTTTTTCAATCAAAACAGTAAATTTAAAACATTATGATTATGATTTTACATACTCTATCAATTCCAATAATCAATTTATCAATTTAACAATTAATTAAACCTTAATTTCTATTTTAAATTAAGCCATATTCATATATATTTTCATGTAAACACTTTGTAATATGGTTTTCTTCACAAAACTCATATATATACATGACTTAATTTCTCTATAATCACATACAAATTCATGAAAACCTTTTACAAACAATTATAATACCAAGTTTTATATATATATATATATATATATATATATATATATATATATATATCAACAATTCATCTATTTAAAATATTTTACAGAGAACTTTTTGGAAGAAGAAAAACTAAACTTTTTGAAGAAAAAGATTGAGCTCCTACCTTTGATTATGAAGATGATAGTTCTCCTTTTGATTATCAAGCTTTTCTCCAATTCCTTTCTCAAACCTGTTAGAATTTCTCACTTTTTCTTTCTATAGTTTTCTTCTTCTCTCCCTTTTTCTTCTTCTAAGCTTTCTTTCTTCCTAACTCTAACATACGTAAAATAATATAACGTATATAGATATAATGTATATATTAAATATATAATAAAACTCTAACTTAACTGACATAAGTTATTTTTATTTTGAAAATCAAAAGCCATAAGGCTTGTTTGGCTAACCACTAAAAATATAATCAATTAATCCTTATGCCTTGTTTGGTAAAACACAATTAGGTAAAAGACTTAATATGCATTAGGCCTTGTTTGGCAAAACTGAATTAAGCTCCCTTAATTTATTTTAGTAACTCCTTTATAGCAAGGTTATTAGTCACACTTTTATTTAATTAATAAATCAATTAAAACAATAATCTATTAAATTACTTTAGCACATAATTTAATATCACATAACTATAATTTCTTTTATAATTAAAATTTTATTTAACCAACTAATATTTTAAATTACAATTTTTCATTTAAAATATTATAACTTATTTAAATCACTATAAGCTCTCTAGCTTACTTATTAAATTAAATTGGTATATAATCTCATAACAATTAATTTACTTAGCTCCTTAATTATTTATTCAATAATTAATTAACTAAACCACATCAACTCAAATTGCCATATAATTTAATATATATTTAATATTGCAAATAAATATTTTAATATTTAATATTTAATTATTTATTCAATAATAAACATATCCATTAAATATTTATATAAATCAATAAATATTTAATATTACACTTTAAAATTTTGGAATGTTACAGAGTGGGAAAAAATAGATTGACATTTTAAAAATTCATTTACTATTTTTCAAAAATCAATTTCTAATTAATTCCTTAAGAAATTAGCTACCTCATGGTTAACTCAAGAAATTCCCAAATCTTGGCAGGATTTTACACATGTTAACGTGAGCTTCCAGTTTAAATTTCATGGTCATCGGAGTTATAGAACTCTGGTTAAAGCGTTTTTCGTCGAAAAACCCTAAATATTGAAATGGTCATAACTTGCTCATTTTAAGTCGAAATGAGCTCATTTTTGGAAAGGAGGTACTTTATACCATATACTTTCATGTCCCTAAAGGCCAGAATTTTTCTCACAAATTAAGTGGCCGAAACAGCCCTTTTAAAATTGTGGCAGCAGCCTTTTTCATATTTTATAGTTTTTCGTATTTTGCTAAAATCAGTCCACACGAAAATCTACAACACCTTTTCAAGTGATTCCACTTGGATAAGTTACAAAACTCATAGACCTAACTCTAGAACTTGACCACACTCAAAAATTCATAATATAATTGGAGATATGGTCAATTGAATTTTATGTTCCATTTTCACCAAAATCTGACTTTTCAACCCTTTGTGATTTCTAAGAAACTTTCATGTTTTCATATAATAACCAACATAACTCATCATAACACTTACTAATACCATATATACCCATGATTTTCATCAGTTCGATGCTTTTATTATGACTTTTATCATAATCCACGTAAACAAATCATTTTCACAATTTAATAAGGAATGAAATACAAAGGATCATTCACCATGCATGTGGTAATCCACATAGACAGGTTATTCTAACAGTATAATAAAGAATAGAATAATGTAAGATTCACCATGCGTGCACGATATAGACGCATGCATGTGTTATTCCCAACAAAATAATAAATAATGGAACCAGTCCCACAAATGCATGTATATGATATTCCAACGAAATAATAAAGAATGGAATAAAATAAGAAATCACCATGCATGCGGTGCTTGCATGGACATATTATTCCAACAAAATAATAATAATGAGAACCAAGTCAAAGCGTAATACGCATGCCGATGTGGATATTCCAACAAAATAATAAATAATCTTAACCAGTCCCGTAAAAACGCATGCATGTGGATATTCCAACAGAATAATAAAGAATGGAACCAGGTCTAGCGTAAAACGCACAGACAGGATGTTCCAACAGATAATAAAGAATGAAATATTAGAAGAATTTCACCAAGTATAGGGTATCCAGCGTATACAGGTTATTCCAACAAAATAATAAAGAATGGAATAACAGAAGTTCTCTTCATGAATAAGAAAGAAAGAATACCCCTTACGAGTACAACAAATAATATTCACTACCTTTGAAAGAAGAGTATTCCGACTGGTAGGGGGAGGATATACTCGATGAAACTTGTACTACACTCAAAGCTTTCTTAAACTCTAAAGAAATACGCTCAAGATTATAGAAGAAGAACTCTCTCTATAGTTTTTCTCTCTAGAGTTTTAGTGAATTCGTAAGAAATAATGAAGGAATGAGCTTCTATTTATAGAAAAATGGACCCATATAGTAACTAACTCATGAAACGGTCCAGATTGATTTACTTTAATTTGACGGTCCATATTTAAAGCAAAATCTTTTAAATAAAATATAATATATTCTATTTATAATCTAATAAAACGAATAACTTTATAAAAGATTTTACTATCTGAAAATACTATGCAGAGCACTTTGCAAACACTATGCATAATAAAATATAATATATTCTAATTATTGTCTAATAAAACAAATAACTTTATAAAAGTATTACATTTTTATATAAAAGCATTTCTGTTTTATTACATTAATAATACCAATAAAATAAAAACCGAGTGACTTAGCACATAAGCATCAATAATCAATACCGTATTACTCTTATACAACCACGCCAGATTCTTTGTACTTTTAACACAAGGTGTGTTTCAACAGTTAACGATAAAACTTCCGCCGTTATTTTTATAAAATATATTTTTGTCGTTTTCTCAATCCGACAATAATTCCGCTGTGGGGTCCACCAATGATTGTCTGCCGCATTTGGATATTCCCGATAAAAAGAATATTCTTCACTAATCGAATATTCCCCAAACACAACGAATATTTTATATCAACTTGCTTACTTTGCAAAAAAAAATTCACATATTACCTTAACTTTAAATTTTTTCAATTTAACTATTTATCAAAATAGAAAAATTGAATACTTTTATTTCATAAAATTAGGGTCTCACGAAATACATTACTATAATCAAATTTATGTATTTCGCCATAACATAACATAAGATGTTTTTATCATGTTTTCTCTAATTATAGAAACTAATCATAATAAAATGATTTACTCATTTTCTCAAGATATTACTCTTAATATAATATCTATGTATTATTAAAATATTTACATGCACGACACACGCATTACACTATATATAGAAAATAAGTTTATTTCCTATTATGATAAATTGTTTCCATCAACTTATATAGCAAATATGTTTTAATATATTTACCATATTACTTAATCCCACACATTATCTCAATATAAAGTTATATAAGGTAATATCAAAATAATATTCCCCTTTTATTAAAATAATAAAATGCTAGAATTTATTTTAATATCCTCGTAGTAGAAATATACTATAATTATTTCTCTTCCATATCTATAGATTGTCTTAACACAATTCTTTAATCTATACATTTAACCATATCTCAATATTAATCAATAAATCTCTAACCAATATTTATATAAAGATATATCAATTTCATTCTCTCCTCAACAACGTACATATATACAAGTCTAAACCTAGCATACATCGAGTCTTTAATAGTTGTCAATATAGTACACTGAGTGGTTTCCCACAAACAACCAACAAATTAGTTTTCGTCTAAATACACCTTGTTTTACACGAGTGAGTTAGATCGGTTACTAATTCGTATATACCTCTGTTCTCTGAAAGAATTGTTTAGCCCATCTCCTATACATCCACCATTAAAGAGTAAGGTTGCACTGCCTTAGACTTGATACATACTCGTACCAATACTCAAGAAATTGGTGATTATCACAGATATTTAATGTCACCAACTTACTATGATAAAATAATTTCAAATAAATTATTTAATATCGATAGATAGATTTCTATCCATCTTCTTTACTTCAAATAACTAGCCTCTTACATAAACAACAAATATATAATAATAATATGTTTATTAAACACAAAAATCACTTATTGCATAGTTTATATTTTCTCATGCCACACCATTCCACATACCTCACAACATATACATATACTATTATTCGAACCCTTCTCATGCCTTAAGAATTTTATTTACTAAATTTTTATTTTAATAATTTCTAAAAATTTGGGTTCTTACATTTTCTCCCCCTTACAAGGATTCTATCCTCGGAATCACCGAAACCACCTCTACTCGGTGTTATTCCGAATATTACCTATTCTTTTTAAATAATTTTATCCATTTTCTTTTCGGAAGCTTTATTATAACTTGCTCACTTGCATTCTACCACATTCTCCTTTCTAAGGAACATTCTGTTAGGTTTGTAATAATCATGAACGCAATCAAATTGCACAAAGTAAGCGGAAACGTGATAAAATAGAGTTTTAAAATTTTACAAACCATATACCCGGATAATCCTTTATGCACAATTATTAATTAAACGAAAAGATATGAAGAACAAGAATCATACCCTTGAAGATTCGAGCTTCCTCAGATTCAAGTTCACCTCCAATCCTTTTCGCGTTCAACTTGAATCCACCGAGTTTGGTTCCTTCCTTTGATCAACGTTAGCCACCCAAGTGTTTGGCCTCTAGAGGTGATCCATGAAGAAAGAATTAAGATTCAAGAAGATGAGTGTTTGGAAAAACCCTAGTTTTCTATTTCTCATAGAAAAGAAGCGTACTCTCCCAACTATTGGAATTACGTATGTTGTCAAAAAGCCAACAACAACTCTAACCCCTTCACCCATAATAAGACCCCTCTTATTTATAGATGTAGGAAACCCTCCTTAACAATTAAGGAATTGTGTTTTATTTTAATTAATTAAATTCCTTTAATTAATTAAGCTCCCTAATCTTATTAGAGATAATTAATTAAACTCTTTTAATTAATTAGCCTCCTAATCTAATTAGGATATATGAGAGTACTTTTATTAATTAATTCCCAAACTCCTTTAGGAATTAAATAATAATAATAGTAATAATAATAATAATAAAACTCCTCTTATTAATTTATATTTAATATTTCCAAAATATTAAATAATAAATATTAAGCTATTTAGTTTATTCTATCACCATAGATTAAATTAAATATACTTAACTTATTATTACGATTATGCCATTAATTTCTTAAATAATTATTCTTCCTTTTATGGTGTGACCCTTTAGGTTCTCCATATTAAACCGGTTGTGAATAAATCAATTAGAACAATTCTAATCTTATTTAAATAAATAAATTAAAATATTAATTTATTTAAATAAATAATATTTATTCTACAATAAGGATAATTCTCCCTAGTGATCAACGACTTTCCAGATAATATAGATTTCAACATTAATCATAAAAGAACCTTTGAATAAATAGTTACCGTACAATTCAATCCTTCCACCATACAATATCCCAATTAAATATAAGACATAGAATTACTGTCAAGTCTTATTTTATTTAATTATATGTATTTCGACTCTTAAATGCACAACTCCAAATAATGCAAATTAGAAACTCCTTTCTAATTTCATTATGCCTTGGCCAAGGACTACTGGGATGTCATTTATTGAATCACATAGGACATTTCTCTTCTTTTACTAGAAGCGATAGATTCTTTATTGATCATACATTATCTCCATGTACAACTTATTATACCCAAGCATACCCTTTGATATACCCTAAGGGTCTTGAGGAATAAGTCAAAGTATAACTCATCATACACAAGATACTATGATGATCTCAAGTCCAAGGATCACTTGTACTACTACTATCACTACAGAATTCCTATTGACGAAAGAGTAAAACTCCATTAGGTATTCCTTAGCGAGCCACGTTTAGTGAACTTATTCTCTAATAAGCACCTACATACTTGCTTTAGTGTCTCCACACAAATGATCATGAGATCAATTATCCTCATCTAATGAGCAAGCAACGTATGTACCAATCTATCCGGATTCACCAATCCCCATTTTAGTAATCCAATGATTAGGAACTATTTTAGTTTTAAGCTTTCTAAGAATTTAGATCTCATTAGAATGATCATCATCATTATTCTAAAAGCATTGCTTAAAACTATGGGTTTATAACATATTATAAAACAGCATCATGTAGATAATTAAAAGCCTTTAATAAATTAATACTTTTTATTAATAAATGAATAAGATTATTACAAAGTATATGCTTTATCATCAAATAAGATTGGCTTGTGTGCATACTACTTTCAATCTCCCACTTGCACTAAAGCCAATCGCCATGGTATCTCATACCCTTCTTCTCTAAGTGACGATTATTCTACTATTGGATAAGCTTTAGTTAATGGATATGTAATTTTGTTCTTGAGAGTCCACTATCTCTATAGTGATTTCCCATCTTTCAATGATTCCTATAATCAAGTGAAAGTGCCACAACACATGTTTAGATCCAAGATGAGACTTTGGAACTATTCCTAGTTCTGTAATGAACTTTTCATCCAAACAATCAACTTGCAGCTTCATTTATAGCTATATACTTTGTCTTTATCACTAAACCAACAACTCTTTGCTGTTTGGAACCTTTCCAATTCATTTTATGCTCAAGGTAACGTTTTACCTTAAAGTGGATTTTCTGTCGTCTTGGTCTGTCTGAAAAACTTGAGTTTGTTAAGCCCTCTAGTTTTAATTTAGACCCACCATGAATATGATCATATCCTTAGTGCTGGTTAAGTACTTTAAGATGTTTTTCACTGACTCATAGTGAACTTCTCCAGAATATGACTGATCAACATCAGGTCCCGTACATTTCATTGCATACATGATAGTTACTCATGTGATCTCTCTTTTTGGAGTCTTTGGGGACTATTTAGAGAAATGCACTCCATGGCTCATCAACATGAGATATCCCATAGAGTTTGTCATGCTAAACTACTTTAGCATCAAATGAATATACGTTCCTTGGGTTAAGTCGAGCATCCTATTAAATCTATCTATATAGATTTGTATCCCCACTTAAGATACTCTTCTCAAATCATTCATTGAGGAATATTTAGACAACTTTATCTTTACTGATTGTAGCATTGGTATGTCATTCCTTATCCGTAGTATATCAACATATAATACTAGGAATGTCACGACTCTCCCACTGACCCTTTTGTACACACTAGGTTCATTCTTATTTGTGATAAAATCAAACTCTTTTGATTTATTTCATCAAAGTGAATGTTCCATTTTTGAGAAGCTTGCTTCAATCCATTTCTCTGAGTGCCTACAACTCTTACATCATCATATGTAACTGGATCATCATCTTCTATGATACGTACCTCATCATCATCATCTATGATGTATACCTCCCAGGTATCTTCGGTACTATTCCAGATTTACGATTCGACTGTGGTACAATAGGTCTATCTACAAGTTCCTCTTATTTGACTTATAGTGTTTTATGGTTCTTGAACTCTTCAAGATTCTATTATCCTCCCACTAGCCCCTTCAATGATAAACACCTTTATCTTATAAGGCAGTGTGTTTCGCAACAAACACATTTTTGCTAAGTAGGATTATAAAACATATACCCTAAACTTACTTTAGGATGTCCCACAAATCTACACTTGTCAAATCTTGTCCTAAGCTTAACCTTTGAAACCTTCTTACATAAGTTGGACAACCCTTATCTTAACATACTTAAGATTAGGAATCCTCCCTGTCCATAACTTTTATGGAGTCTTGGGGCCGGATTTTGAGGTTACCTTTTTCATAGATATGCAGCCATTTCTAGGGCATGACCCTAGAAGGATACTAAAATATTGGTAAAATCATTATGGACAGCACCATGTCCAACAAGGTATGATTTTTCCTTTCAAATACATCAATCAATTATTGCGTATCCGGAGGTGTCCATTGTGAGAAAACCATTTGAGATGATCTAGAAACTTATTGCACAAGTATTTATTCCTTGATCAGATCAAAGAATCCTAATACTTAGCCAATTTGTTTCACTTCTGAATTCTTTGAACCTTTCAAATAATTCATACTTGTATTTCATTAAATACAAACATTCAAGTCTTTGAATGATCATCTCCTTTTCTTATACTAGTTTGTTCAATTTGTAAAATTATTTTCACGTAAGTTAAGTATACAAAATCCATTAAGTAATATTTCAGTTCTATACAAAACATTATTATTATCAATAGAACAACAATTGTTCTTAATTATAATACCAAAAATTTTACTGTCCAACAATAAAATGGAAATAATGTTTCTAACAAGAACTGGAATATAATAACAACTTATTGACTTAATAGATTTGCCCGTAGGCATTGCTAAACTATAAGTTTCTATGGCTAATGTAGCAACATTTGCTTCATTTACCAGACATAGGATTACTTATCCTTTGTTTATCTTTCTACTTCTACTTGGTCCCTTCATAAATCTATATTTATGATAACCAAAGTCGGTATCCAATACCCAAGTAGAACCTTGACTTAAAGAAAAATTTATTTTAAATCATGAACAAAATTATATTTATAATCGAAACTTCACTAAGCTTCTTCTGGTTAGCTCTGCAAGATGCTTCTCGCAGTTTCTTTTTCCAGTGTCGTAGCTTATTGTAGTGGAAGCAAACTTATTTGCTATCCGTATCAGTTTTGTTCTTAGTATCCTTTGTTTTTGCCTTTCTATTTACCTTCTTTGAATTGTTCTTCTTTTCAGAAGATCCTTTGGCCCCTACCAGTAAGACATGGTCTTTCTTGGTTGGAAAGTGACTCTCAACATTTTTCCACATATTAAGCAAATCAGCGACGCTGATATTTAGCTTGTTCATATAAAAATTCACAATAATTGTGAAAGGAGTCCGGGAGTGAGTGCAAGATCAAATCTTGGCACAACTCCCCATCCATGAAAAAACCCGTTGTCCTAACTGTTCAATCAAATTGATCATCATTAGGACTTTTATCTGTACTGTAGTGTCATCGGTCATTCTAGATCGGAAGAGCTCCTTAGATATCTGATATCTATCAGTCCTACTTTCCTCACCATCAACTACTTGATGTGCATGAATATAGTAGGAGAATCCATAGTTTCATGCTGACGCTGAAGCTCGTTACTCATGGATGCGAGCATGATGCATTGAGCCAACTGTGCATCATCTTGCCACTTTCTAAAAGTAGCAATCTCTTCCTCAGAGGCATTGTCTGCAACCATTGCAGGGATAGGCGTAATAAGGACATAAGATAACTTTTAAGCCGTGAGAACTTTTCTCAAATTCCTTAACCAATCCATTTGATTCGGTCCAGTTAAATAACATCTAATATGTTTCACAGTGATAGTAATTTAGACATTGTAAAATTCTGTAAATGAATTTGTAATTAACAACATTTTAGCATACATTCTTTTATTAATTACCAAAATAAATTAGGTCTTGTTTTAAATTAGTATCTCCCACTATTTTCTTCAAACTATATTACCCTCACTTATATAGTTCGACAAAATCTAATTAAAGATATGCTAGTGAGAATAAGGATCCCATTTCAAATGTATATAGCCTTGTGGTGACACAATAAACTATATATAAATAAATAGGTAGACAACTCTTGTCAATTACATCAACTATGTAACTCCTTGTATTTTGCCTCTTAAATCATAATGGTCAAGTGTGTGCACATTCGAACTAAAATGATTTAAGTTAAGTCCAACCTAGCACTCCATATATTCAAAAAAGAAAAATATTGTCCTTGTGGTGACACAACAAAATAATATTGTTCAATTTTCTTTATAAGCATCAAATGTGATAAAATTAACATCTCAAAGAATTAAGATAAGCCTTGTGGTGATACAACAAACTTATAATAATTAATTGATACTCTATTATTTTTATCATGCTAGAAGGCGACGTTTGATATTCCAAATATCTTTGAACGCTTATGACTTAATATAAAATATTTGAGCGGTTTGTTATTAATTTATCTCATCTTGTTTAGCGCGAATGCACATATATATATAAAATACGTGTCATATTAATGAACATGCGAAGCATGTTTGCCTAATACATAAAATATATAGTATAAACATGCACATATAGAATACTATATTCTACCTAGATTGATTATGGACTTTTATTCTAGTTTGGTTCACTAGAGCCACCAAGTGAACCAAAAAGGTCAAACCCTAGGGGTGCAAGAATTAATATTTAAATATAACTATTACATTTAAACCCGGGCTCCATTACAAACGGGTCTTCAAGCGCTCCTTGCTCCTTGATCTCCAATTCTACAAAATTAATTCTAACTATCCTATTACAAAACTATTTAAAATAAATAGAAACCTTGATCAGCAGTCAAGGAAAGTACATAGGAGGAGGATATAATTTACATTAAGAAAAATTAGAGAAGACGAGGTACGCATACCCCATTTAATAAAACTCATACATTCATGCATCCAACTAAAATAAAATCCAATCACATTGGTCAATAGTCCATAATCAATCCCATTTATTATCATACACATCACCATATGCATCAATAAATAACATTCACACTACTACAAAACAGTAAATAGACAACGCGGAAAAAACGTTGTGGTTTCAGTCAAAAAAACGTCGTGGTTAAGGGTGTTGTCTATTTGACACCCTTACACAACGTTTTAAAACGTTGTAGTTAAGCACATTACACAACGTTTTTAAGAAAAAAACGTTGTAGATTTGTTATCCAAAAATTAACAAATGCTTAAAAATGTTGTAGAATGTATGATTCCACAACGTTTTCTGACTAAAAACGTTGTAGAAGGTATGATTCCACAACATTTTTAAAATGTTGTAGATAAAAAAAAAGAAAAAAAAAATTGTGATTTACCTATATTACTAATGCACCTGCAGTATGCTAATGACATGATATAAAGCTAAAAGGTCTAAATTCTCATTTAAATTTAAAGCCAAAATGTATCAACCATTCAAAATACATCTCAATAATACCATTCGTTTACCGTTTCAAATTACTACATCCATAAAATATAACAACATCAATAGTGTAGTATTATATACAGATACAATATTGAATGGTTTAGCGACATCATGTTGATAACTTATAAAATAAAAAAAATACACATGAAAGGAATCCTTAAAATTAAATGCACTAGCACCTAGAGTAAATATGGTGCTACAGTAAATATGTTCTCAAGCAGCTCATTGATGCGTAGATGACTCTAGAGAATAGCACATTCTAGAGCACAACCTTTAGCAACGCATTCACTAGCATTCATTGTACACCTAGGCTCCTTACCAAACGCAGTGCATTATACATCATAGACGATTCGGTCGGCGTCCATCCATTTTCCATCATACCGTTGATGCCACCATGAGACGTAACCTGCACAAACAGGAGATGCAGACCTAATAAAAGAATCATCAACAGCCACCAAATACGTTTTGTTTAAAAACGTTGTGAAAAAAATACCACAACGTTTTTATAAAAAACGTTGTCTTTTAAGCGTTGGCTATTTAGTATTTTGTAGTAGTGTCATCTCATGAATAATAAACATTCAATATATATATTGATATCATTTAATGGACAAATTTAGTTAGTATAAAATCTAATTTTGAATCAAAATAAACCTCTTTTATTTTAATTTATCCTATTTTGAATAAAATAAACTATTTTATTTTAATCAAAATAAACTCATATATTTTAATTAATTATGGAATCCAATTCCAAGTAAAAACAAACTTTTATTAAAGGAAACACGGGTTCTCTTTCCTATTCACAAATAAACTCCTTTATTTTGAATAATATGAATTCTAATTTCATATCTAAATAAACTCCTTTATTTAAGGAAAGATGGATTAATTTTTCTATTCACAAATAAACTCTTTTATTTTAGAAAACATGGAATCCAATTTCAACTCTAATTAGTTATCATGGAATCCAATTCTAACTATAATTAGGTAGTATGAAATTTAATTTTAAAATTAAAATAAACTTTATATTTTAATATTAAAATAAACTTTTATTTTAATTATAAAATAATTAAATATATATATATAAACCGTAACTTATAAAAAATAAGTTACATATCACCTTCAACAATCTTAATGATCACATGAATCAGGTGAAATATATATATATATATATATATATATAAACCGTATATAATATATCATATATATAGTTACTATATATTTCAACTTTGAAATCATGCAGGATATTTTGAAAAAGTCTAGGGGGACCGGATATGAGGACTGGGCTTGGTGACCGGTCCAATTTATTTATTTATTTATTTAAAATGTCTCCCAAATAATTTATAAGATTTATTGGAACTGGTATTTTTACAGAAAAAAGTGTTTTGGATGTCATTTGGATATTTTTTACATGTATCCAAATGCCATCCAAAACACTTTTTTCTGTAAAAATTCCAGTTCCAATAAATCTTATAAATTATTTGGGAGACATTTAAGAAAAAAAGAAAGAAAAACCTGAATGAAGTCACTGGCCATCTATATCTGGTCGCCCTAGAATCACTCGGATATTTTACATGTTAATGCAACAGGATATATTATATTATCATGTATGATTTCGTTAACACGTGTCCTTCTTACCGAAGAAACCAAGTAAATCAGCGAAAAACCAATTTTCAAAAAACAGTTTCGCGATAAAAAATTTTTATTAAAATTTTATACAACAAAATTATGCTCAATTAAATTGTTCTAAACACATATCAATATACATATCAAATCTGTACAATTAATAATTTGCATAAAGGTTTGCCTCTGATGCCACTGTTAGGTTTGTAATAATCATGAACGCAGTCAAATTGCACAAAGTAAGCTGAAACGTGATAAAATAGAGTTTTAAAATTTTATAAACCATATACCCGGATCATCCTTTATGCACAATTATTAATTAAACGAAAAGATATGAAGAACAAGAATCATACCCTTGAAGATTCGAGCTTCCTCAGGTACAAGTTCACCTCCAATCCTTTTCGCGTTCAACTTGAATCCACCGGGTTTGGTTCCTTCCTTTGATCAACGTTAGCCACCCATGTGTTTGGCCTCTAGAGGTGATCCACCAAGAAAGAATAAAGATTTAAGAAGATGGGTGTTTGACAAAACCATAGTTTTCTATCTCTCATAGAAAAGGAGCGTACTCTCCCAACTATTGGAATTACTTATTTTGTCAAAAAGCCAACAACAACTCTAACCCCTTCACCCATAATAAGACTCCTCTTATTTATAGATGTAGGAAACCCTCCTTAACAATTAAGGAATTGGGTTTTATTTTAATTAATTAAATTTCTTTAATTAATTAAGCTCCCTAATCTTATTAGAGATAATTAATTAAACTCTTTTAATTAATTAGCTTCCTAATCTAATTAGGATATATGAGAGTACTTTTATTAATTAATTCCCAAACTCGTTTAGGAATTAAATAATAATTATAATAGTAATTATAATAATAAGACTCCTCTTATTAATTTATATTTAATATTTTCAAAATATTAAATAATAAATATTAAGCTATTTAATTTATTCTATCACCATATATTAAATTAAATATACTTAACTTATTATTATGATTATGCCATTAATTTCTTAAATAATTATTCTTCCTTTTATGGTGTGACCCTTTAGGTTCTCCATATTAAACCAGTTGTGAATAAATCAATTAGAACAATTCTAATCTTATTTAAATAAATAAATTAAAATATTAATTTATTTAAATAAATAATATTTATTCTACAATAGGGATAAGTCTCCCTAGCGATCAACGACTTTCCAGATAATATAGATTTCAACATTAATCATAAAAGAACCTTTGAATAAATAGTTACCATACAATTTCCCAATTAAATATAAGACATGGAATTACTGTCAAGTCTTATTTGATTTAATTATATGTATTTCGACTGTTAAATGCACAACTCCAAATAATGCAAATTAGAAACTCCTTTCTAATTTCATTACGCCGCCAACCCGAGACTCTTTGGGATGTCATTTATCGAATCACATAGGACATTTCTCTTCTTTTACTAGAAGCGGTAGATTCTTTATTGATCATACATTATCTCCATGTAAAACTTATTATACCGAAGCATACCCTTTGATATACCTTAAGGGTCTTAAGGAATAAGTCAAAGTATAACTCATCATACACAAGATACTATGATGATCTCAAGTCCAAGGATCACTTGTACTACTATCACTACAGGAATTCCTATTGAGATGCAAGTAAAACTCCATTATGTAAGACCCCAACTTATTATTAATGAAATTTAATTTTCTCTATTTATTATTTTGAAATAGTAAGGGTTGATGTGATTAATGTGGATAGTTAGGGTAAAATACTAAAATATTTCAAAATAAGCAAGTGGTTATAAAATATTCATTGTTGTGGGGAATATTCGTTTGGTCATGGAATATTAAATCTCATCGGGGAATATTCGTATAACTACAAGCAGACCATGTGTGGGCCCCATAACGAGAAAGCGATTGGATGAAGAAAAGCGACAAATATAAGTTGTTTAAAAATAATGGTGTAGTTATTCAGATTATCTTTTAAAATACTCTGTGGTTAAAATACGAGAGCTTTACGGTATTGCACCAATTATTGATTCTTACGTAAGAAGGCGAGACTCAATAATGGTTACGATAATTCTTTATTCAAATTTTTTATTAAGTTAATAATTGTCATATTGATATTTTATGTTCTTGATGTTTCATAATTGTCATTACACAAGTTTTTTCATTATCGAAGCAATAATTCATATTATCTCGAGTAATATTATTAGATAACATTATTGGCAATGTCTAGAAAGTTCATCTAAGGAGAGGTTTGGTCACCTAATTGCGCGCCAAGAAGAAAAATTCTTATTGGAAAGCCCCTCTTTCTGAACCTGCACTCGTTATCAATATTGTGATTACTCGTAATATTATTTGTGAATAATTAATTATTGATTCATATGATGAGGAAAATATTGATTTTATGAGGATATAGATGGAGAAATTTTTAATGTGACAATTGTTGAAATATAATATTTTATCTTTTATGATAAAATAATTCATTTAAATATATTATTATATTTTAATAATATAATAATGGTGATATTTTTACAACGAATGTGGGATATATGAGTATACGAGGAGGAAGAGTATTTTTGTTGCAATAAATGTTTAAAACATGTTAAACATGCTCTGGTGGACCCCATTTATTATTTGAAATTTGATTATAAACAATAAAAAATCGCCCGTTTATGGATTTCGGTCAATTTCTGATTTGAATTTGGAAAAACTTTCTTCTGCAAAGTTGTAGAGAATTGAATTTCCTATAAAAACTCGCGAGATTCGAATTTTCTGATAAAATGGCTATTTATTATGAATTATTGAAGTTCTGAAGCTCCGAAATAATTAATTTTTGGAAGTTTTAAATATTTATATTCACAAAAACATTTTTTGTGTTTGGTGGGCATCTTTAACACATGTCATGTTGCTGAATTCAGATGCTTGACGCGTAGGAGGATGTAGAAAAAAATTATAATATTATTATATTAAATTTTCTGCTTTGGTGTTCTAAGCAATTTTCTATAAATAGGGTTCTTAGGTTAGAATTGAAAATCACACCAGAAACTGAAGTTTTCTCTCTCTATATTATCGAGCGTATTCTTGTGAGTATTTTGAGTATACTTTGAGTATTGTTAGACGGTGCAAGTTCCTTCAAGCACTATACCCGGTATTCCAGCTAGAAGTACTAATCTTTCGAGGTAAGGGATGTTATTTTCTTCTCAAATGATATTATTTCTTCAATATCATTATGCTGAAATATTGGTTGGAACTTTTTATCAAATTTGGAACTTTTTCATGTCGGGGTTACTATTCATGAGTTACTATTCACGAGTTACTATTCATGAGTTACTATTCACGAGTTACTATTCACGAGTACTATTCATGAAGCGTGAAGATGTTTTTGTGGAATTTCTATCTTTTGGTGTCGGAGTTACTATTCACGTATACGGCACTATTCACCGAAAAATAAAATTTCTTCTTTTTGTCCAAAATATCTATTCTGGATACTAGCTTTGATTGTATCCATGTTTTGATCATTCTTGAATTTTACACCACTATGATTATTTTGAGGTATTTTGAACATGGATAAAACAAAGTACTTAATCCTTAATCCTTAATCCTTGTCATTTTGTTTCACTTTGGATTCGCTTCTTTAAAAAATATTTTCATCATCCTCGGTCTTAAATGATGATATTATTGAATATCTTTGGCTTTTGTGAGTGCAAAGATAAATGATTTCTGAAGAATATCTTTGGCCCGTAGTGCAAAGATGAACAGTGTTTAGATGAACATGATCAATCGATGAATATCTTTGGCTCAGTAGTGCAAAGATGAATATTTGATTCGTATGTATATTGATTGATGTTACGGGGATAAAGGATGAGACGATGAACTTTTAAATTCATACATAGAAGATAGTAGTTTGCATTCTCTACTTAACTCTTCTAATGAATTATTATTTCCATTGCGAATATTGATTTAAAATTTGTTGTCTATTGTATTCTATTAGATTTTTCCTGTTGAAGACTAACGATAATTTGTTGTATATTATCTTAGTCATAATATTCTTTATTGAGCTAGTTGAGCTCACCCTTTTCCTTTTTGTTCCATTTTTCTCGGAGGCGAGAATATAGCGAGTACAAGTCTGCATGGAATGAAGGTTCTAGAGAGAGTTGTTTAGTAGTCCTCACCATTTTGTAAAATAATGTATCAATAAATGTGATGAGGATTTATTTGAGTATAGATATTGTCTAGAAGATAATATTTGTATTTAAACTCACAGCTTTTTTGTTGTAATACTAAAGTTGTAGTTGTTTACATACCATGTATTGATAACTCGTAATGGGTGATGTATACCTATTTTGGGGCGCCACAATTGGTATCGAGCTTAGGATATGATCTCCAGCGGAGATCGAGGAATAGAACTTTGAGGGGAGAGACGAGTAAATCCTTCGCTAGTGTGTCCTACCTAAGCTTATTTTTTTAGTTAGTCGATTATATAGGGATATTATGTGATATATTGATTTCCTTAATTAACCCTTGTTTTATGACGAGATTTGAGAATGTCGAATGAGAATATTAACAATGGAAATGAGACCGTGGAGACGCTTTGTACTCACCAACGAGGAGAACATGCAACAGTCAAAGCAATGTTCCTCCCCGTGAACAACACCAACCGAAAGCGAGATGATGAACGAGGGGATGTTTAGAAGCTTTTTGCAGCTCATGCAAAATCGCATTTAGGAGACTCATGTTCAAAATACGAGGAGGAAATGATAGCAATTCACGGGTTGTCACAATGCCAAGCGCTTCAAAGAGTTGGGACCACCGAATTTAAGGGAAAGCCATTCGATCATCACGGCGAAACATGGGTCAAACAAATTACCAAGATATTCGATGTCTTGGGATGCACGGAGGAATGAAGGTTCCATTCACCACCTTTATGTTCCGTGGCGAGGCGTATCACTTTGGTGGAGAGTCTGTGAAGCGTACCCATCCAAATACTTCGGCATGTCTTGGGAAACGTTTGAGAACTATTTAATGACAAATACTTTCCTCGAAAGTGTTACGTCATATGAAGGAAGTGGAGTTCATCGATTAGAGCAAAACAACATGACGGTGTCTCAAAGACGAGGCAAAGTTTGCGAGTTATCCAGTTAGCACCTCATTTGGTGGAGAATGAGGAACGATGACGCGGATGTTTCTTAGAGGTTTGAAACCCCAAGCATACGTCAAGATCTCATTTCTCATAAACTTTCTCTCTATTCGGATGTTATAAAACAGGCTCAATTATTAGAGCGAGATAACGAGTACGATCAACCGAAACCACAACCGAGATCGTATCGGAGATAGCGATAAGTGAATGTAATAATGATAACCACGGAGAAAGAAACAGACGGACAAAAATGGTAACCACTCGGTGGTAATCATGGCCATGAAAATGAAGAAGCGAGTCGGAGGAGATTTTAAAAAGAGGAGATTTAACAACGACCATGTGAAGACGACAACGTCTTAAGAAGAATCGGTTCTAAGGGAGGAGAACGACCACCCGTCATATGCTATAAATGTGGGAAAGAGGGACATATCAATCCAATCATCCCAACAGTTCAAGGTATGCTATAATTGTGGAAAGGAAGGACATATCGCCGAGATTGTACGGTAGCAAAACCTAGTTCAATGGGGACGGTGATTCAAAAGATCGTCCCGTAAAAGTCAAAGTCAACGATTCCGGAAGAAGCGTTTGTTGTGGATCGTTAAAATGCGAGGAACCCAAACGAGGTGATCACGGGTAAGCTATTTATAAATTCTTGCGAAGTTTATACCTTACTTGATACCTGTGCTACCCATTCATTTATCTCTCCGCTTGTGCTCAACGTTTAAACTTGACTCGGAGAAATTAGACTTTGACCTATCTGTGGAAACTCCGTTAGAGAAACTTTCATCACATCCAATTTGCTTATAAATCTTGTTTGATTCAAGTTGGCACCATTACCTTACCACGCTGACCTTATCTCTTTAAAGATACTTGCTTTTGATGTGATTTTAAGGATTGATTGGTTAACTACTCATCATGCCAAAATTGATTGTTTTCGTAAGGTTGTTAGTTTTCATATTCCTAACCAACCCGTTGTTATGCAATTCAAGCAACTAAACCATTAAAATCAATCATCGCATATCTAATCATAAAGCTATTCGCCATCGAAAAAACGGATGTCAAGCTTTCTTAGCCCATGTTATGGATTTGAATAAAGACACGTCAAATTTGAATAATATTCCTGTTGTTATTGACTTTCCCGACGTATTTCGAAGAACTTCCTTGGTCTACCCCGTAACGTGAAGTTGAATTCTTTATTGATCTTGAACCCGCATACAAAGCCCATTTCTAAAACCCCATATCGAATGGCTCCTATTGAACTTCGAGTTAAAGGTCCAACTACATGAATTGTTGGACATCGGTTTCATTCCTCCCAAGTACATCTCCTTGGGGTGCTCCTGTTTTATTCAGTAAAGAAGAAAGACGGAGTATGCGACTTTATATTGACTATCTGGAATTGAACCATGTCACCATCAAGAATAGGTATCCTCTACCTCGTATTGATGACTTGTTTGACCCGGATTGCAAGGGCACAATTCTTTTCAAAATCGATCTTAGATTACGGATATCATCAAATGAAGATTAGAATCGAGGATATTCCAAAGTCGCCTTGAACTTCGGTATGGGCATTATGAATTCTTAGTCATGTCTTTCGGATTGACTAATGCTCCTGCTGACTTTCATGGATATGATGAACCGAGTATTCAAGGAATATTTGGATCGGTTTGTTGTTGTCTTTATTGATGACATCCTTATATATTCCAAAAGTCGTGAAGATCATGAGCACCATTTGAAGTTGGTACTCCAAAGGCTTCGTGAAAACAAACTATATGCCAAATTGAAGAAATGCGAGTTCGCTTGAGGAAGTAGCATTCCTTGGGCACGTGGTGTCAAAACATGGAGTATCGGTTGATCCGCGAAGATTGAAGCAATACAAAGTTGGGAGCAACCAAGTCGGTGATTGAAGTCACGTAGCTTTTGGGCTTAGTGGTTATTATCGGAGATTCGTGGAAGGGTTTTCTCGAATCGCTACTCCATTAACTCAAATTAACTTCGGAAGGATACAAAATTCGTTTGGAGCGAAGAATGCGAGAAGAGTTTCCAAGAGCTTAAGAGGAGACTTATTTCGCACTGTTCTAACAATACCATCTAGTTCGGATGGATTTGTTATCTACAAACGATGCTTCGCAAAGGGTTAGGATGTGTTCTCATGCAACGTGGGAAAGTCATAGCCTATGCCTCGCGACAACTTAAAGAGTATGAGAGGAATTATCCTACTCATGATCTAGAGTTAGCGTGATCGTTTTCAAGCTTAAAGATATGGAGGCACTATCTATATGGGGAGAAAGTGGAGATATATTCGGACCATAAAAGCCTAAAATATTTCTTCACTCAAAAAGAACTCAACATGCGGCAATGACGACGTTGGCTCGAGCTATTGAAAGACTACGACCACACTATTCAATACCATCCTGGAAAGGCGAACGTGGTAGCTGACGCGTTGAGTAGAAGATCATATGCGGGAACGAGTGCGATGATGTCAAGTATACGCATAGAGCCAACTTTAATAGAAAAAGTTAAGGTTGCTCAAGCCACCGCCGGAGGCGTCATGCGTATGAAGAAGAAAGTACAAGAAGGAGCTATTCCTAAGCGAGAATTGATGAAGAAGGAATACTTGAGTCCACTCTGACTTTGTGTTCCTAACGACTCGATTTGAAGTACAAGATTATGATGGAGGCACACAATACACCATTTGCAATCCATCCCGGAATTACTAAAATTTATCGTGATCTTCTACATACATTTTGGTGGAACAATATGAAGAGAGAAATTTCAAAGTTTATCTCGATGTGTTTAACTTGTCAACGCGTGTAAAGGCGGAGCATCTAGTACCTAAGGGTCCGTTGCAACCACTTGAGATTCCGAAATGGAAGTGGGAACATATTACCATGGATTTACATTCACGGGTCTTCCTACGGTTTCTCGGGCATCAATGCTATTTGGGTTATTGTTGATAGATTAACCAAGTCCGCTCATTTCTTGCCGATCGGGAGACTTATTCACTTGAACGTCTTGCTAGTATATATCGTGAATGAGATTGTGAGGTTGCATGGCATGCCAAGATCCATAGTTTGGATCGTGACCCAAGATTCACTTCAAGATTTTGGGTTAGCTTGCAAAAAAGCTATGGGCACGCAGATTTGCGATTTAGTTCGCATACCATCCCCAAAAATGTATTTTACAATCAAAGAGGACTATTCAAACTCTTGAAGATCTATTAAGACTCGTGTCCTAGACTTCAAGGGCGGTTGGGATAAGTATTTACCATTGGTGGAATTCTCCTACAACAACAGTTATCGAGCAAGTATAGGTGTGGCTCCATTTGAAGCATTATATGGGCGAAAAGTGTCGCTTCTCAATATGTTGGGATGAGGTGGGTGAAGCAACAATGTTGGGACCCGAAAGTTAAATGCGTATGACTACCGAAAAGATTCAAATGATTCGACAACGATACAAAGCGGCACAAGATCGACAAAAGAGTTATGCGGATCTTCATCGAAAGGACGTGGAATTTAGTGTAGGGGATCATGTATTGTTGCGAGTTGCTCCATGGAAGGGAGTTACAAGATTTGGGAAAAGAGGAAAGCTCAATCCATGATTTATTGGTCCATTTCAAATTCTTGACCGAGTAGGAAATGTAGCCGATAGACTTGCGTTACCTCCAAGTATGTCTCGTGTTCATAATGTGTTTCACATATCTCATATTTCAGTAAATATGTGAAAGACCCGAACCACGTTATAGAATTAGAAACCGGATTTAAATAGTAGAAGACTTAACGTATGAGGAGGTACCTGCCAAGATCTTGGATAGGAAGGAGCATGTCCTACGCCAAGAAAGGTCATACCACAAGTTAAAGTTTTGTGGAGGAATCATGCTATAGAGGAAATGACCGGGAATTGGAAACGAAATGAAAGCGAGGTATCCTCACCTTTTCAAACACTAGGTACGTCGTCCAATTTCGAGGACGAAATTTCATAAGGAGGGGAGGTTGTAAGACCCCAACTTATTATTAATGAAATTTAATTTTCTATTTATTATTTTGAAATAGTAAGGGTTGATGTGATTAATGTGGATAGTTAGGGGTAAAATACGCAAATATTTCAAAATAAGCAAGTGGTTATAAAATATTCATTGTTGTCTGGGAATATTCGTTTGGTCGTGGAATATTAAATGTGATCGTCGGGAATATTCGTATTTATGAATGCAATACCATGTATGTGGGCCCCATAACTGAAAGCGATTGGATGAAGAAAACGACAAATATAAGTTGTTTAAAAATAATCAGTAGTAGTTATTACTGCTAATACTGTTAAAATACTCTCGCGGTTAAAATACAAGAAGATACCAGTATTGCACCAATTATTGATTCTTACGTAAGAAGACACTACTCAATAATGGTTACAGTAATTATTGTTCAGTATTTTATTGAGTTAATAATTGCTGCGTTGATATTTTATATTGCTTGTAAGACCCCGAATTTTATGAAATAAAAGTATTCAATTTTTTTTAATTACTATTCATGAGTTACTATTCACGAGTTACTATTCATGAGTTACTATTTACGAGTTACTATTCACGAGTACTATTCATGAAGCATGATAATTTATTTTTTTTCGTAAGAAGGCATTACTCAATAATTGTTACAGTAATTACTGTTTAATATTTTATTTTATTGATTCAATAATTGCTACGTTGATATTTTATATTATTGTTGTTTCAATAATTGTCACTAAGACAAAGATTTTCCATTATCTGAGCAATAATTCATATTATCCTAATAATATTATTGGATAACATTATTGGCAATGCCTAGAAAGTTCTGCTCTAAGGAGAGGTTTGGTCACCTAATTGCGGCACCAGAGAGGAGAAATTCTTATTGAAAGCCCCTCTTTCTCGGAATAAATTTTGGTTGTCAATATTGTGATTATGTAATATTATTTGTGAATAATTAATTATTGATTTTTATGATGAGGAAAATATCTATTTTATATGGACATAGATGGAGAAAATTTTAATGTGACAATTGTTGAAAATTGAAATTTTATCTTTTTCGATAAAATAATTCATTTAAATATATTATTATATTTTAATAATATAATAATGGTGATATTTTTACAACGAATGTGGGATATATGAGTATACGAGGAGGAAGAGTATTTTTGTTGCAATAAATGTTTAAAACATGTTAAACATGTTCAATGGACCCCATTTCTTGACCGAAATTTGATTATAGTATCAGAAAATCGCTTAGTTTGTGGATTTCACAATTTCTCGCTTGGAATTTGGAAAACTTTCTTACGCAAAGTTGTAGAGAATTGAATTTCCTATAAAAACTCACAAGATTCGAATTTTTTTGATAAAAGGGCTATTTATTATGAATTATTAAAGTTCTGAAGCTCTAAAATAATTAATTTTTAGAAGTTTAAAATAATTTAAATAACAAAACGCTTTTTGTGCAAGTCTTGTGAGGTGGGCTGTTTGGTGGCTGAGTTTTTGAAGCAAAATAAGTGTGCTTTGGAATAAAAATAATATATATTAATATTTTATTAAATTTTACCTTTTTGTGTGTTAAGTATAAATAGGGTGCTTAGGTTAGAATTGAAAATCACACCGTAAACTCAAGTTTTCTCTCTATATTATCGAGTTTATTCTTGTGAGTATTTTGAGTATACTTTGAGTATTGCTATACTGTGCAAGTTCGTTTCGGTTATTATTCCAAATGTAAGTCTTGCTCTTTTTTGAGGTAAGGGATAGTAAGTGGATTTTAAGGTTATTATGTTTTTAGTTTCGAAATTTTTCTGAACCTTCAAAATTCTGGAAAAATTTGAAATGATATTTTGATGAGTTTTAGAGATTGTGTCCAAAATGGCGATTTTTGGATGTATAGATTAGGAGTTATGGATTTTATGAGAAAAGACTATTTTAAAAGTAACTGCTTATAACTCCTTGTGATTAACTCCAAAATTGATGAAATTTTTATTGGGAGTACATCTATATAATATCAGTATACCGTGTAAATTTCAGAATTTTTGGATAAAAGTATAATTTATGATAAATGTTTAAATATTCATTGGTTTTGGCCATATGAAAATAGTAAATGAATTTTTAAAATTTTGAGAAAAATATATATACAATATGGGACTATATACTTCTAAATCCCAGAAAATAAATATTTTTGAACTGATTTGGTATTTTTCATGAAAATGTTCTAGTTATGAGTAAATGAATTAAATATGTTATGTGAAGTAAGAAAATTGGAAAATATGATTTTATAGCTTGAGAATCATATATGAGGTATATGCAGATTTTTGATGAGGGTTTTGGTTATTGGTGATGAAATCTTATGAGTTTGCCATTTTATGATGATTAAATGCATTAATTAGTAAAGTGTAAACAATTTAATTAAATTATTTATAAGTTTTAGAAATTATTAAATATTGTTGTAATATTAAGAATATTAAGATTTTGATATTATTAAGTGATTTTATAACATTTGGATTAAGGTGTTATAAATATTGATATGGATTTTATTATGAAACTTTATCTTTTCGTGTCGAGGATACTATGCACGATACCGGTACTATGTACGAATCATTTGGTACTATATCATTCACGACAAATTGGTTTCTTCTCTGACCAAATTATCGTTGATTTATGAATCTTACTCTTGAAATTAAAACCATGTTTTGATTATATTGTTTTATATAACATTCTTATAACCCTAATGATGATATTTCTCTTTGACTTGAGTGTAAAGATGAGTAGATTATTGGTATGATCGTGACTATAGGTTCTCTTTGGCCAGTAGTGCAAAAGTTGAATTGTTGACTGGTATGATCATGACCATTGAATTTACAATTGAATATTTTTAGCTTAAGTGCAAAGGTGAATTGATCAACATGGTTATAATTATTGTTATATAACTTCTGAAATGATTATGTATTTCTTTGATATATGAATATCTTTGGCTCGTAGTGCAAAGATGACTTGTTGATGAATATCTTAGCCTGTAGTGCAAAGATGAATTATTAATGAATATCTTTTGCTCGTAATGCAAAGATGACCTGTTGTTGAATATCTTTAGCCTGTAGTGCAAAGATGAATTATTGATGAATATCTTTGGCTCGTAATGCAAAGATGACCTGTTGATGAATATCTTTAGCGTGTAGTGTAAAGATGAACTGTTGATGAATATCTTTGGCCGTGGTGCAAAGATGTATTTATTAGTATGATTATGAACATGAACTGTGATTTGGTATAACCATGATCTTTGATGTTTCAGGTAAAGACAAGTGATGAAAATTATCTTTGTCTTGGATGAGGAAATGAATTTAGAACTACAATTATGATTATGAGTTATACATGTGATTGTGGACAGGAATTGTTGATTGATGTTACAGGGATAAAACATTGTTGGTGGACTTTTAACATGGAGAAGATAATAGATTTTATGGTCTATTTGACTCTTCTAATGGATTGCTCATTCCGCTGCAACTATGGTTGAAAAGTTTTATCATCTACCATATGTTCTAAATCTCTGATTTATTACTGATGAAGACTATTGATAATTTATTTATCTTTAGTCATAATATTCTTTCTTCGAGCTAGTTGTGCTTAACCCTTTTGTTTCACAATTCCTTTCGGAATAATAAAAGTATAGCCGGGTCGAGCGGGGATAGCGAGGAATAGAATGGTGGTTTATAGATGTTGAGGTGAGGTGAATTTAACTTGGAAGGGTGTTTTGCCACTATCATACAAGATGTCTAATGACATACAACCTCGTGTCATCATAAGACATGGTTGTGCTCATCCACTTGCTGAGTATATTTACAAGCACTACCTATATAATCTTGGTATTTGTTTGGAGTATAATACTCAATTAGAGACAGTGGAGATAATGATATGTCAAGAGAAGACTCACCATTGGGAAGAATATGATAGTAATCTTCTCGTTTTTCTTTGGGGTCTATTAGGTCAACCAAGGATAATTACGCGGCCATATGATATCTACCATAACCTAAAAGCATGCCCTCCCATGTACGAAGGTTTCCTTGAGCACTTCCCAAAGATTCTAATTTCTAAAACAGTTTTTGACTATACCTTTATGTAAGGTGTCATTGTGACGTGTTACAGTTGGTATATATTTGTATCCAAACTCACAGCATATGTGTTGTTGTATTTTGCACGACAATTGTTGTAATAAAGTTGTAGTTGTTTTTCTGTACCATGTATTTGGCGACTCAGAATGGGTTGGATGGAATGGACCTGTTTTGGGGGCGTCACATTGCTGATGTTTCAATAATTGTCATTACACAGTATTTTTTATTATCGAAGCAATAATTCATATTATCTGAGTAATATTATTAGATAACATTATTGGCAATGTCTAGAAAGTTCTGTTACATAAGGAGAGGTTTGGTCACCTAATTGCGCGCCAAGAAGAAGAAATTCTTATTGGAAAGCCCTCTTCTCTGAACCGCCTCGGTTGTCAATATTATGATTCTCAGAATATTATTTGTGAATAATTAATTATTGATTCATATGATGAGGAAAATATTGATTTTATGAGGATATAGATGGAGAAATTTTTTAATGTGACAATTGTTGAAAATTAATATTTTATCTTTTTATGATAAAATAATTCATTTAAATATATTATTATATTTTAATAATATAATAATGGTGATATTTTTACAACGAATGTGGGATATATGAGTATACGAGGAGGAAGAGTATTTTTGTTGCAATAAATGTTTAAAACATGTTAAACATGTCGGTGGACCCCATTTATTATTTGAAATTTGATTATAGCACAATAAAATCGCCCGTTTGTGGATTTCGGTCAATTTCTGATTTGAATTTGGAAAAACTTTCTTCTGCAAAGTTGTAGAGAATTGAATTTCTTATAAAAACTCGCGAGATTCGAATTTTCTGATAAAAGGCTATTTATTATGAATTATTGAAGTTACAAGTTCAAAATAATTAATTTTTGGAAGTTTTAAATATTTATATTCACAAAAACGTTTTTTGGGGTTTGGTGGGCATCTTTAACACATGTCATGTTGCTGAATTCAGATGCTTGATGCGTAGGAGGATGTAGAAAAAATTATAATATTATTATATTAAATTTTCTGCTTTGGTGTTCTAAGCAATTTTCTATAAATAGGGTTCTTAGGTTAGAATTGAAAATCACACCGTAAATCAAGTTTTCTCTCTATATTATCGAGCATATTCTTGTGAGTATTTTGAGTATACTTTGAGTATTGTTAGACGGTGCAAGTTCCTTCAAAGACTATACCCTATTCCAAATTAGAAGTACTAATCTTTCGAGGTAAGGGATGTTATTTTCTTCTCAAATGATATTATTTCTTCAATATCATTATCTTTGAAATATTGGTTGGAACTTTTTATCAAATTTGGAACTTTTTCATGTCGGGGTTACTATTCATGAGTTACTATTCACGAAGTTACTATTCATGAGTAACTATTCACGAGTTACTATTCACGAGTACTATTCATGTGAGCGTGAAGATGTTTTTTGTGGAATTTCTATCTTTTGGTGTCGAGTTACTATTCACGATATCGGACTATTCACGATACTGAGACTATTCAATAGAAAAATAAAATTTCTTCTTTTTATCCAAAATATCTATTCGGATACTAGCTTTGATTGTATCCATGTTTTGATCATTCTTGAATTTTACACCACTATGATTATTTTTGAGGTATTTTTGAACATGGATAAAACAAAGTACTGAATCCTTAATCCTTAATCCTTGTCATTTTTTTCACCGGATTCGCTTTCTTTAAAAAATATTTTCATCATCCTCGGTCTTAAATGATGATATTATTGAATATCTTTGGCCTATAGTGCAAAGATGAATGATTTTCAAGAATATCTTTGGCCGTAGTGCAAAGATGAACAGTGTTTAGATGAACATGATTTATTGATGAATATCTTTGGCATGTAGTGCAAAGATGAATATTTGATTCCGTATGTATATTGATTGATGTTACAGGGGATAAAGGATGAGCGATGAACTTTTAAATTCATACATAGAAGATAGTAGTTTGCATTCTCTACTTAACTCTTCTAATGAATTATTATTTCATTGCGAATATTGATTTAAAATTTGTTGTCTATTGTATTCTATTAGATTTTCCCTGTTGAAGACTAACGGTAATTTGTTGTATATTATCTTAGTCATAATATTCTTTCTTGAGCTAGTTGAGCTCAACCTTTTCCTTTTGTTCCATTTTTCTCGGGAGGCGAGAATATAGCGAGTACAGCCTGGGTATGGAATGAAGGTTCTAGAGAGAGTTGTTTAGTAGTCCTCACCATTTTTGTAAAATAATGTATCAATAAATGTGATGAGGATTTATTTGAGTATAGATATTGTCTAGAAGATAATATTTGTATTTAAACTCACAGTTTTATTGTTGTAATAATAAAGTTATAGTTGATTCTGTACCATGTATTGACAACTCAGAATGGGTGATGTATACCTATTTTGGGGGCGTCACACATTAGGTATTCCTTAGCGAGCCACGTTCAGTGAACTTTTTCTCTAATAAGCACCTACATACTTGCTTTAGTGTCTCCACATAAATAATCATGAGATCAATCATCCTCATCTAATGAGCAAGCAACGTATGTACCAATCTATCCGGATTCACTAATCCCCAATTTAGTAATCCAATGATTGAGATTTATTTTAGTTTTAAGCTTTCTTAGAATTTAGATCTCATTAGAATGATCATCATCATTATTCTAAAATCATTGCTTAAAACTATGGGTTTATCACATATTATAAAATAACATCATGTCGATAATTAAAAGCCTTTAATAAATTAATACTTTTTATTAATAAATGAATAAGATTGTTACAAAGTATATGCTTTATCATCAAACATGATTGGCTTGTGTGCATACTACTTTCACATTCTACTTACTACATCCATCCTTCAGAAGAATAAGAATCTTCCACGATTTTTCAATAATCGGAAAGTAGTATGAATAATCTTAGATTCCAAATTATGTTGAGTGGTCACAAGACCGTGAACTCTTCTCTAGGTTTACAAATGCTTCAACAAAATCCTTCACACCGCAAACCAGAGTGTTTATCAATCACAAAGACTGAAAACACCCTCTACGCGTACACTAGGTGGCCAACCTATTGTACCACTACGTTGGGCCGCAACATAGTGTGTTGTAACGACTATATGCGTTACGTTCGGAACTATTGTCTCCAAAAACATGTCCCCGTATAGGGTTGTTCACCCCAATTTTTCAACATCTGAATCCGCACCAGAGCAATCTGGTTTTGGCATAAATACTCAAGAATGCTTGAATTTCATAAATATTTTTCAACAGTCGTCTAGCCGAATCATATAGCTTAGACTTTTATCAACAACTCGGACATCAATCGAAATAATTTAGCCAACTTAATTGACCTTCTTCATAATTTAAAAGAAAACCAAAAATTCTTTTATGACGTCATGATATCGTATCAGATTAGTAGTACGTTGAGGATTCCATCATTATGTGACTTTGTCATATTACATCACACCATAGTGGGTTAACGATCTTTCGATCACAACCAACACTAGGTTCGACTGCATTGATGACTCCATCATTTACCATTTTTACACCAAATCAAATGATGCACATGGTTAAAAAGACCTTTTTGAACATTTTTAAATCATTTTTGTCTTAGCCGAAACAATTAGCATAGACATATGGATAACGGTATTATTTTTAAAACATCATTGGTTCAATCACATGATCCAATATTTTTCAAGAAAACAGAAGTGCGAACATCAGCACGAAGTCAATAAATTTCGAAAATCTAGCAGAGCTAGAAGATTTAGAAAATTCATGTTTCTCCATTAACTTCAATCTTTACTACATTGCTTCATTCTAACAATCTTCAACACCATCAATGTTCACTATACCAAAATTTCTAACTTCATAACATATATATACCCGATATAGTTCATCAAACTTACCACACTTTGGATGTTCAGGAACTTGCCACAATCATATGAGTTTAAGAACTTATCCTAGTCAGACAATAGGCGGACATTCACTGAGGGGCTCAAAAATATTTCATATAATTACGAGTCACGAACGTACCATGAGTATGAGTTTTTAGAACTTGCAACTTATCCTTATATTCTCTAATTATAACCTATCTATCTGTTATACATATGAGAAAAGAATCACATTCTCAATAGGTATATAGGAAATAGCGCGACACAAACATTTCAATGATTATCAGTGCCAGAACTAAGGGGTTTTTACACCAAGTACAATTCACAGCCCATAACAAGGAATCATACAACTCAGCTGCTGACATGGGTCCTCAATTGAAATCCCACCTAACTCTATCTCACACTTAACTTGCTCTTTGCTCGATACGAATTCTTTGTATCTCATCATACACAACTCCTTATGAATCCACATCATACCATTAAATAGTACATTCTCTTATAGCATCAAGCTATACACACTTAGTCATTACAGACTATTTATCACTTCATAGCTTAATCCGATCACGCCGTGATCATTAATTTATCTTAGGGTTCTTTCCCAATTATCAACAAAACTCCACTCGAGTTCATTCTTATTATTTTTGTCATCTTCATCTTATAGACATCATCTTATCATTTTTATTACCGGAGTTAGGAAACTCCTGAATTATCATTCTCTTAGATACTTCAAGATTCTTCTTTGAATCTTCACTTATATATTTTAATATTTATCTGTCTCTCTCTCTCTCTCAGGTTATAGCCTAAGGTACACTTACCCAAGTTTATAACCTACAGCTTTGATACCAACATGTGATGCCCCCAAATCTGGGTCCCTTTGAACCACGGATCCGATCCGTCACGATACTACTATCGTCAAACTATTTATATATAATATTCATAACTTAATGAATATAACTTTGCTTATTACAATTAAGAATATAAATTCTCTCCATTTCCAAGATCTGTATAATGACCCCAAACTTTTATAAGTTTCTAATCTTGGTCATTTACCATTCCTGACTTATATCATATTCAATGTTATAAAAATATGTGGAATAATTTAAACTTTTTCAATCTCCTTAAAAATAAATCTTTTATTGATATCTTAACTTAAATCAATTACATAACCTTGAATCAAAATATATTATGATTCAATCTATTCGAATTACTGTATAAACTTTTACATCTCGATTCGAATTCCTCTATGTATAACATAGTACAACTTAACATGTATTACACATCATAACTACTATCTTGTACATCTCCTAGAACCTAAACATGGTTCAAGAGTATATATGTAAATAAATGAATCAATCTCCTTTGATACAATTGAACTATATCAATTATGTAGCATGAAATCTTTACCGTGAGTCCTTAACCTGCAAAAGTGGTTATTTGCAAGGGTGAGCTCGACAGCCCAACAATTCTAACAGTTTTCATGCAGCACATAGAATATAATAGCATATTTAGTTCATGCATTAATAATAAATTAATATTAACTACGCATGTTACTTCACACATAACATGCATAGAAATTTACTTCACAAGCATATCATCAAAGATTAACTTTCAAATTTCATACATAGCTCATATGCATTATATATATACATCAACATTCTAATAGCATAATATAGCTCAACTAATAGTTATAGAATTCATATATCAAATAGGAACTGAAAGACTTGCCTGATTCATAATTTATCAACTACGACTTAACTACTTAAAGCTTATATGCACTGCGTGTACTCCTACACAGTTATATAATCATGGATTCATATCCATTAGTCATACATTTCATACGTTCTTAATATAACAATAAATATTACATCGTTTCCTAACTAGGTTTGTAAAACCTTCATTTCGCTTTCTCATCATACTCTTAGGATAGCTAGGTATGTATAGGTATACTTAATCACCCGTACTTGACATCAACATTCATATACATTTATCACACTCTTGACTCGCTATGTGTTTGGCACACATTTAAAGTTTATAGATACGTGATCTACGTCGTTCATATTTAAACTAATTAGTTCCATAATGATTTATTTCAATCAATAAATCTTAACAACTTTCTTTAACAAGATTCGATGATATAAGCTTTTAAACCATATATTGGTACTAATAAGCCTCTAATAGCATGCTTCACATGTACATAGCATAGTTCATTATTTGAAGACATATTTTTAAACCACACTTGAAAGGTCCAATTCATGTTTAGCTAGATGATGAACATATCTGTGACGCCACCAAAATAGGTATACAACACCAATTCTAAGTCGCCAAATACATGGTACATAAAGCAAACTACAACTTCAATAATACAATTGTCGTGCAAAATATGACAACACATACTATGAGTTTAAATACAAATATTGTCTTCTAGACAATATCCACACTCAAATAAGTCCTCATTACAATTATTCAAACACTATTTTACAGAAATAGTGAGGACTCTTAAAACAACTTTCTAGAACCATCACTCCGTACCCCGACTAGTTCCTGCTATGTTCTCACCACCTGAGAAGAAAAATGGAACAAAAGGGTGAGCTCAACTAGCCCAGTAAAGAATATTATGACTAAGATAATATACAACAAATTATCATTAGTCTTCAACAGGGAATAATCTGATAAAATATAATTGACAACAAGTTTTAGATCAACAACTGCAGCAGAAAACAGCAATCCATTAGAAGAGTCAAGTAGAGAAAGAATTCTATTATCTTCTAAGATTTAAAAGTCCATCATCAATATTTTATCCCTGTAACATCAATCAATATACATCTTGAATCAAATATTCATCTTTGCAATACAGCCAAAGATATTCATTTGTATCACCAATTAATTCATGTTCATCTCAACACTGCTCATCTTTGCACTACGGGCCAAAGATATTCATTAGGTAAACATTCATCTTTGCACTACAGGCCAAAGATATTCATTTGTATCATCAATTAGAACTGAGGATGATGAAAAATATTTTAAAGAAAAAGAATCCAGTGAGATAACAGATCAAATATTAAGGATTCAGACATACTTTATCCAAGTTCAATAATATTCCAAAATAACCAATTTTGAAGCAGAATTCAAAAATAATGAACAAAACATGGATACAATCAAAGATAGTAACCATAATAGACAACTTGGACAAAAAGAAGAAAATTCATTTTTTGATGAATAGTGTCGTATACGTGAATAGTGCCGTATACGTGAATAGTAACCCCGACACAAAAAGTTCCAAATTTGATAAAAAGTTCATACCAATATTTTGGCATAATGATATTGAAGAAAATATCATTTAAGAAGAAGATAATATCCCTTACCTCAAAATATCAGTACTTCTGATCGAAATATCGGTATAAGGCTGAAGGAAACTTGCACTAATTAACAGAAGCTCACAAAGTATCTAAATACTCACAAAATACACTCAATAATCAAGAGAGAGAAAGAGAAAAAACTTGTTTCTGGTGTGATTTTCAATTCTAACCTAGCCCTCTATTTATAGGAAAATGTTAGCACACGAAAGCGCACTTAACTCAACCTGATGGCTTTTACTCGCTACTATTCCCACCCACCACATTTGAATAAAAATCTCAGCACATTTCTTCACCAACCAAGAGTGGGGCCCACCAATTCTAGAATTTTCCACCAAAATAATTTATAACCTGATTTCCAAATCAGTCACCTCTTAAAATTCATAACAAATCATACGCTCATTTTTAACGGTTCAAAATTTGTGGAAATATACTCAATTTATATATGTATAACATAAAAAACTTACAACGATCCAACGGTCGGATTAAAAATTATAACTCTCGCAATATATCTCAAAAAATACTAGTTTGATTTTTAATACCTCAAATCCGACAAAATACTAATAAAACACCTCAACATTAATTCCTTCATTTATAACCACATAAATAAATCCATCATTTATATCCACATAAAATAAATATTTCCTTATCATATGAATCAATGATTAATTATTCACAAATAATATTACAGAATCACATTTATGACAACCAGACTGTTCCCAAGAAAGAGGGAGCTTTCCAATAAGGATTTCTCCTTACTGGCGCGCAATTAGGTGACAAACCTCTCCTTGACAGAACTTTCTAGACATTGCCAATAATGTTATCTAATAATATTATTCCAAAAATATCAATTATCGATCCGATAAAGGAGATATCGTGCGAAGACGATAATTGAAACAACAATAATATAAAATATCAATGCAGAAATTATTGAATCAATAAAATATTGAACAGTAACTATTGTGACAATTATTGAGTAGTGCCTTCTTACACAAGGATCAATAATTCAACAATACTGCAGTAATACCGTATGCTATCGCGTCAACAACGCCAGACATTTTACTTTAACCAATCGGTATTCCAACAAGTGTTAATTCAGAATAACTACGCCGTTATTCAATTTTGTCGCTTTTCTTCATTCGATCATTATCCGTTATGGGGCCCACAATTGGGCTACACATCCGCATACGAATATTCCCCGATAGAAAGAATATTCCACCGAAAAAATGAATATTTTATAACCACTTGCTTATTTTGTAAAATTTTCACATTTCACCCATAACCAAAGTTATTATATCAAATTTGTACCTTATTATTCACAATAATAAATAAAGGAAATTTGATTTTATTCATTAAAAAGTTGGGGTCTTACAACCTCCCTCCTTATGAAATTTCATCCTCAAAATCGACGTACGCACTCTAGTGTTTTTCAAAGGTGAAGATACCTCGCTTTCATTTCGATTCCAACTCCTGTGTCATCTCTTCAATATCATGGTTTCTCCATAAAACCTTAACTTGTGGTATAACCTTCGTGCGTAGGACATGCTCTTTCCTATCCAAGATCTTAACAGTACCTCCTCGTCACGTTAAATCTTCACTATCTCGTCTGGTTCTAACTCAATAATGTGGTTCGGTCTTTAACATATTTACGAAGCATAGATATGTGAAAACATTATGAACACGAGACATACTTGGAGGTAATGCGAGTCTATAGGCCACATTTCCTATTCGGTCAATAATCTTAAATGGACCAACAAATCTTGGATTGAGCTTTCCTCTCTTCTCAAATCTTGTAACTCCCTTCCATGGTGCAACACGTAATAATACATGATCCCCAATATTAAATTCCACGCCCTTCCGATGAAGATCCGCATAACTCTTTTGTCGATCCTGCGCCCGCTTTGTATACGCTATCGAATCGCTTGGATCTTCTCTCGTAGTCATGCGTACTCAACTCGGTCCCAACAATGTTGCTTCACCCACCTCGTCCCAGCATACTAGAGAATGACATTTTCTTCCATACAATGCCTCGAATGGAGCCACACCTATGCTCACCTGATAACTGTTGTTGTAGGAGAATTCCACCAATGGTAGGTACTTATCCCAACTCCCTTTGAGATCTAGGACACAGAGTCTTAATAGATCTTCAAGAGTTTGAATAGTCCTCTCTGATTGTCCGTCCATTTGAGGATGGTATGCCGAACTGAATAGTAAATCCGTGCCCATAGCAATCTGTAACCTAACCCAAAATCATGAAGTAAATCTTGGGTCACGATCCAAAACTATGGATACTGGAATGCCGTGCAATCTCACAATGTCGTTCACATACATACTAGCAAGACGCTCAAGGAATAAGTCTAACGTATGGGCAAGAAATGGGCGACTTGGTTAATCTATCAACAACAACCCAAATCGCATCTATGCATTGAGAAACCTTGGGAAGACACGTAACAAAAATCCATAGTAATATGTTCCCACTTCCATTTTGGAATCTCAAGTGGTTATAATTGACCCTTTGGCATTTGATGCTCGCCTTTACACGCTGACAAGCTAAACACCTCGAGATAAACTCCGTGATCTCTTTTCATATTGCTCCACCAAAATGTATGTCAAAGATCATGATACATTTTGGTACTCCTGTGATGGATTGCAAACGGTGTGTTGTGTGCCTCCATCATGATTCTATGCTTCAAGTCGTAATCGTTAGAACACAAATTCCGAGTCGACTCAAGTATTCCTTCTTCATCGATTCTTGCTTCGAATAACACCTTCTTGCACTTTCTTCTTCATACGCATCAACTCCATGTCCGTAGCTTGAGCAAATTTTAACTTTATCGATTAAAGTCGGTTTCTACTCGCATGTTTGATATCATCACGTGGGTACTTGGAGCCTTCATCTCTATCTCCATCCTTTGCAAGTCATACAAAATGGACCTTTGTGTTAACAACATTTCACTCGCACCGCATATATGATCTTCTACTTAATGCGTCGCCTACCACGCTTGCTTTTTCCAGATGATATTGGATGGTGTGATCGAAATCTTTCAATAGCTCGAGCCAACGCCGTTCTTTGCATGTTGAGTTCCTTTTGGGTGAAGAAATATTTTGAGGCTTTTATGATCTCAGATAGATCTCCACTTTCTCCCCATACGTAGTGTGTCCAAATCTTCAACGCTGAAAACGATCACCGCTAACTCCAAATCATGAGTAGGATAATTCCTCTCATATTCTTTGAGTTGTTGAGAGGCATAGGCTATGACTTTCCCATGTTGCATGAGAACACATCCTAACCCTTTGCCTCAAGCATCATCAGAGATAACAAATCCATCCGAACCATATGGTATTGTCGTAACAGTGTGCCAAATGAGTCTTCTCTTAAGTTCTTTAAAACTCTTCTCGCAATCCTCGTTCCAACCGAATTTTATATCTTTACGAGTTAGCTGAGTTAACGGAGTAGCGATTTGAGAAAATCCTTCCACGAATCTCCGATAATAACCAGCTAAACCCAGAAAGCTACGTACTTCGGTCACCGACTTTGGTTGCTCCCAACTTTGTATGGCTTCAATCTTCGTCGGGTCGACAGATACTCCATGTTTTAACACCACGTGTCCAAGGAATGCTACTTCCTCAAGCCAGAACTCGCATTTTTTCAACTTGGCATACAACTTGTTATCACGAAGCCTTTGCAATACAAGCTTCAAATGGTGCTCATGATCTTCACGGCTTTTGGAATAGATGAGGATGTCATCAATAAAGACAACAACGAACTGATCTAAGTATTCTTTAAACACACGGTTCATCATATCCATGAAAGCAGCAGGAGCATTAGTCAATCCAAAAGACATGACTAAGAATTCATAATGCCTGTACCGAGTTCTGAAGGCAGTCTTTGGAATATCCTTAATATTAATCTTCAGCCGATGATATCTAGAACGAAGATCGATCTTTGAAAAGAATTGTGCTCCTTGCAACTGGTCAAACAGGTCATCAATGCGAGGTAGCGGATACCTATTCTTGATAGTGACATGGTTCAACTCTCTCAGAGTCAATACAAAAGTCGCATACTCCCGCCTTTCTTCTTCTTTACGAATAACACAGGAGCACCCCAAGGAGATGTACTAGGACCAATAAAACCGATGTCCAACAACTCCTGTAGTTGGACCTTTAACTCCTGAAGTTCAATAGGAATCATGGGGTTTTAGAAATGGGCTTTGTACCAGGTTCAAGGTCAATAAAGAATTCAACTTCACGCTCGGGGTAGACCGGAAGTTCTTCAGAAATACATCGTGAAATTCACTAACAATAGAAATAGTATTCAAATCGACGTGTTTTTTTATTCAAGTCCGTGACATGGGCTAAGAAAGCTTGACATCCGCTTTTTCAATAAACGAATAGCTTTATGGCTTGATATGACAATGATCGATTTTAGTGGTTTGGTTGTGTGAATTCGCATAATAGGTTGGTTAGGAATATGAAAACTAACAACCTTACGAAAAATAATCAATTTTAGCATGATGCGTGGTTAACCAATCAATCCCCAAAATCACATCAAATGCAAGAATTTTCAACGAAATAAGGCTCGCAAGTAATGTGATGAGTAATGTGATGGTACCGACTTGAATCATGCAAGACTTAAAAAAAAGAGATGTAACGAAAGTTTCTCCCAATCTGAGTCTCAACAGAGATAAGTCAAAGTCTAATTTCTCCGAGTCAAGTTTAAACGCGTTGAGCACAAGCAGAGAGATAAAAAGAATGGGTAGAACCAGGTATTAATAAGGTATAAACTTCGCAAGAGTTTATGATTAGCTTACCCGTGATCACCTCGTTTGGGTTCCTCGCGTTTTGGGCAGTCACGACAAACGCCCTTCCATGAACCACCGACTTTAACTTGTCCGGGACAGCCTTTGAAGTCACCATCCCTGTTGAACTTGGTTTCGCAACTAGACAATCTCTAGCTATATGACCTTCCTTTTTACAGTTATAACACACCTTGGATTATTGTGGGTAGTTTGGGCTGATGTGTCCCTCTTTCCCGCATTTGTAACATACGACCGGTGGTCATTCTCCTCCTCTAAAAACAGTTGGTGCTGACATCTTTACGCTATCATTGTTGTACCTTCTCCTTTTGAAATCCCCTCCTAACTCGCTCCTTCTATTATCACGGCCACGATTACCACCAGAGTGGTTACCGCTTTTGTCCGAATGCTTTCCTTCCTCCGGTTGTCATTGCTCGATGACCGGCGCCACCCAGGTATGACCTGGTTGTGGTCCCTCGGTTACACATACTCATTATCTTGCTCTAATAATTGAGCCATGTTTACAACATCCGAATATAAAGAAAATTTATGAGAGATAGGATATTGTCGAATCTCGGGCTTTAGACCTCTCGAAACATCCTCGTCATTCGCTCCTCATTTTCACCAAATCGAGTGCAAACTCGGATAACTCTCGCAAACTTCACCTCGTCGACACCGCCATGTTGTTTTGTTCGGTCGATAAACTCCACCTCCTTCATACGACGAATACTTTCGTGAAAGTACTTGTCATTGAATAGTTTCAAATATTTCCCAAGACATCCCGAGTGCGATCGGTCAGGTATGTTTCACGACTCCACACCAAGAGTCCGCCTCACCGTGGAACATAAAGGTGGTGAATGGAACCTTTTATTCCTCCGTGCATTCCAAGACATCGAATATCTTGGTAATTTATTTGACCCACATTTTTGCCATCATCGGATCCGGCTTTCCCTTAAATTCTGGTGGTCCCAAATCTTTGAACTACTTGGCTGTGACAAGCAGCGCATTGCTAGCATTTTCCACCTGTATTTTTTGCACGAGTCTCCCTCGTCTGGTTTTGCATGAACTGTAAAAAGCTTCTAAACATCCCATCATTCATCATTTGTTCGGTAACATTGTTTACAGGAGGATTATTGCCTTCCTGTTGCACGTTCCCCTGGGTAGTGATCAAAGGTGTCTCCACCGTCTGATTCACTCCATTATTAACGTTCTCAGCTGCCATTCTTAAATACTGCCATAAAACAAGGGTTAATAGTCATGCAACATATTATCCCTATACTCTGACCGACCAAATAAATACCAAATAAACTTAGTCAGGTCATACTAGCGAAGGAATTCCCCGTCTCTCCCCTCCTAGTTCTTGTCTCACATCTCAGTCAGGGATCATATCCCTAAGCTTTGTTACCAACTGTGAGGCCCCCAAAATAGGTATACAACACCCATTCTGAGTTTCCAAATACATGGTACATAAAGTAAACTACAACTTCAATAATACAATTGTCGTGCAAAATACGACAACACATACTGTGAGTTTAAATACAAATATTGTCTTCTAGACAATATCCACACTCAAATAAGTCCCGATTACAATTATTCAAACACTATTTTACGTAAATAGTGAGGACTCTTAAAACAACTTTCTAGAACCATCACTACGCACTCGACTAGTTCCTCGCTATGTTCTCACCTCACCGAAAAAAAAATGGAACAAAAGGGTGAGCTCAACTAGCCCAAGAAGAATATTATGACTAAGATAATATACAACAAATTATCATTAGTCTTCAACAGGGAATAATCTGATAAAATATAATAGACAACAAGTTTTAGATCAACAACTGCAGTGGAAAACAACAATCCATTAGAAGAGTCAAGTAGAGAAAGAATTATATTATCTTCTAAGATTTAAAAGTCCATCATCAATATTTTATCCTTGTAACATCAATCAATATACATCTTGAATCAAATATTCATCTTTGCAATACAGGCCAAAGATATTCATTTGTATCACCAGTTGGTCATGTTCATCTCAACACCTGTTCATCTTTGTACTACGGGCCAAAGATATTCATTAGGTAAACATTCAACTTTGCACTACAGGCCAAAGATATTCATTTGTATCATCAATTAGGACTGAGGATGATGAAAAATATTTTAAAGAAAACGAATCCAGTGAGATAACAGATCAAATATTAAGGATTCGTATTACAGTTTATCCAAGTTCAATAATATTCCGAAATAACCAATTTTGAAGCAAAATTCAAAAATAATGAACAAAACATGGATACAATCAAAGATAGTATCCATAATAGACAACTTGGACAAAAAGAAGAAAATTTAATTTTTCTACGAATAATTATGTCAGATATCGTGAATAGTGCCGATACGTGAATAAGAACCCCTACACAAAAAGTTCCAAATTTGATAAAAAGTTCATACCAATATTTCTAAGATAATGATATTGAAGAAAATATCATTTAAGAAGAAGATAATATCCCTTACCTCAAAATATCAAGATTATGATCTAATATCGGTATAAGGTCAAGGAAACTTGCACCGATTAATGTAAACTCATAAAGTATCTAAATACTCACAAAATACACTCAATAATCTAGAGAGAAAAGAGAGAAACTTGTTTCGGTGTGATTTTCAATTCTAACTTAGCCTCTATTTATAGGAAAAGGTTAGACGCCAAGGCAGACTTAACTCAAGCAACCCCGATGGCTTTACCTCTGGCTACTATTCCCACCCACCACAATTGAATAAAAATCTCAAAGACATTTCTTCACCAACCAAGAGTGGGGCCCACCAATTCTAGAATTTTCCACCAAAATGATTTATAACCCGATTTCCTAATTAGCCACCTCTTAAAATTCATAACAAATTATACGCTCATTTTAATTCGCTCAAAATTTGTGGACATATACTCAACTTATATATGTATAACGATCCAAAAATTACAACGATCCAACGGTCGGATTAAAAATTATAACTCCTGCAATATATCTCAAAAAACACTAGTTTGATTTTTAATACCTCCAATCCGACAAAATACTAATAAAACACCTCAACATTAATTCCTTCATTTATAACCACATAAATAAATCTATCATTTATATCCACATAAAATAAATATTTCCTTATCATATGAATCAATGATTAATTATTCACAAATAATATTACAGAATCACATTTATGACAACCCAGGAAAGAGGGGGCTTTCCAATAAGGATTTTTCCTTACTGGCGCACAATTAGGTGTCCAAACCTCTCCTTGATAGAACTTTCTAGACATTGCCAATAATGTTATCTAATAATATTATTCCAAATAATCTGAATTACTGATCTGATAAAGGAGATATCGCAAAGGACGATAATTGAAACAACAATAATATAAAATATCAATGCAAAGAATTATTGAATCAATAAAATAAAATATTGAATAAGAATTCATCGTGAAAATTATTGAGTAGTGCCTTCTTACATAAGGATCAATAATTCAACAATACTCAGGTAACACCGTATGCTATCAGGCAACAACGCCGTATTACTTTACTTTAACCAACGGGTATTCCAATAAGTGTTAATTCGTAATAACTACGCCGTTATTCAATTTTGTCATTTTCTTCATTCGACAATTATCCGTTATGGGCCCCACAATTGTCATGTTGCATAATAGTCGCATTTAATATTCCCCGACAGAAAGAATATTCCACCGACAAAATGAATATTTTATAACCACTCGCTTATTTTGCAAAATTTTCACATTTCACCCATAACCAAAGTTATTATATCAAATTAATACCTTATTATTCACAATAATAAATAAAGGAAATTTGATTTTATTAATTAAAAAGTTGGGGTTTTTCAATATCCGTCATGTCTAGAGGCATAAGGCATTCATGTTCACTTTTAAAAGTCATTCTAGGCCAAGGTCAAGCAACTAGGTGCAACTTTTAATCTCATTTCATAGCTAACTAATCCATGAATATATGTTATCATGTTTAGAACTTTAAGTACACAAATTACTTTAAGTTCGTTCTTAAAGTTTCAAGTTTTCTTTAGAAATCATTTTCAACTAAGCTATTGTAAGTTGATAATAAGTAAAGTAACTTTAAATCACTTCTCATTCTTAAGTATACTCATAACTCAACAAGATGTATGTGTTAAAATATCATAACTTCAAAGACTCAAGGTTCGTCGATATTCATTTTCAAAACTCCAAGTTTCTTTTCAAAACACATACTAAGCCATGCTAAAGCATTTTATAATGAGTAAGGAAATTTTATATGTCATGTATACTATCATGCATTTTCATATTAAATCACTTAGAATAATATATTCCATCGTTGGGAGTACTATACTTGCGTATGTGTGTCGCGCTCGCCCCCTCGATGGCCTTTGATTACGTAATAGTCACAAAGATGACTATTTTGACCCTTCCTAATGACCTCAAATTGAAAAACTTAAAGCACATAAGTTGTAGGTCTATTCGTTCTCTTTCCGGATCATCTTGAATCTCCTCAATCAGAGTTCGTATGAAAATGTTATGCCCATTTTAGTAAAACATGTTCTGTCAGATTTTTTTCAACCTCTGCAATCAGACCACCCCCGCCGGGGCGGGCCTAGCTGCTGTAAACTCAAAGTTTCATTCCCTGCTTCGAGCTTATCATGCCAAACATCTTTCTAACCTTCATAATTTGAGTTATACATATCCAAATTAGTCCATTTTCGATTCTATGGATTCGTAATTCATAGAACTACAACATACTATAATTATAACAATTTACACAAACCCTAACTAACCTAATTCTTAAATCAAAACTCATGTTCATAATAATTTTCATGTTTTGAAAAGTTTAGCGAATTCATTCACTACGAATTCGTTTCTAAACCAAATGGGTTCGTTCAACTTCCGTTGATTTCGTGTTCAACTATATTAACGATGTCTAGCATCAATTGACACATTCTATCATGCTTCTACCATAAACATTTCAACTCAAAACATAGAATCGTTGGGAGTACCATAAATATTATTTTAGCACTTTTCTAAGAATCTTGCAAAACTTTAATTTAAGAACATAGTTTAAGAATTTTACCTCTTGAAGCTAAATTAAAAATCCATTAATCTTAACTTCGATTTCTCCCAACTTCTCAAACACTCACTCACTAAAGTTCTCAAAATTTCAAATAGGAAGAATGAAGAAGGGGTCTCTATTTATAGTAGAGCCATGGACCAAGTTTGGGTTTTGCTCCATGAATCAAACCAAAGAAAAGAAAGAAGAAGCTATTGGGTATAGAGGAGTTGGTCACCAACTTCCTCTTCCTCCATCACTCCCTTCATCATTTGAAAGCTATGGATTTTGGAGAAGAAGAAGCAAGCTAGCTACTAGCCTTTTTGTATTTAATGTGAATGAAGAATGACTCTCAATTTGGGACACTACCCTTAAAACTCAGCATTTCATATTACTCTTAGCATACTTAGGTTTATTTGATATTTTCCCCCAAATGTGCAAACATATACACCTACTCACATAGAATTATATAATCCATGTACATTGGTTTATTCCAATAAATATTTTAATTGGGCTAATTATAAAATAGTTGGATATTCTCAATCCATCATTTTCCATAAAAATTTTCATCTCAAATATACCCAATTATCATAATGATAATTAATATCAATTATTTATTAACTCCCATTTATTTCCTTTTAATACTTTCCATTTATTCTCCTTGATTTAACTTCACTAGTTATGCCACACAAGACATAATTATGTGAACTTAGTAATTAATAGTCCACAAGCTTATAATAATATAATCTCACAAAATAATATTATTCTCAACATAACATCTTATAACATAGTCATGGAAGTGGTCTATTGCACCATGTTATATTTTATTATCTCACTTGTACATAATGCTAACATACTAGTATTTATACATATGTATTCAAATACTTCCTATATTATATAGTTACCATTGAAGTGTCACATGTAAGACCCCAACTTTTATGAATAAAAATAAATTTTCTATAATTATCATTTTTGAATATTATGATATAATGTTATAGTTGTGGGTAATAATTATAAATTTTGCAAAAGTACGCAAGTTGTTATATAATATTCGATTGGTCGGGGAATATTCGCTTTTAAGCAGAAATATTCGTGATTTACAAAGACAATCATTAGTGGACCCCATAATAGAATTATTATTTGGATTGAGAAAACGACAAAAATATTTTATTGAAATAATGGCGGAAGTTTTACCGCTGATATCTTGTTGAACTACTCGATAGTAAAAGTACAAGAATATCTGGCGTGGTTGCATAGTAGCACACAAAGATTGATTATTGATGCTTACGCGAGAAGTCACTCAGTTTCGTTTAATTATCGCCTCTCAGTAATTGTTGCATAGTATCTCACGTTATTTGATTCAATTATTGTCGATATTTTATATATTATTAAATCAATAATTGAAATGACAAGGAGAGGTTTGGTCACCTAATTGCAAGCGCCAAATAAGGAGAAATCTTTATTGAAAGCCCCTCTTCCTGGGAACGACACTTCGATTAATATTGTGAATTATAATAATGATGATACATGTTGTTAAAAATATTGAGGGATTTTATGAAGAATTTGATGTAAATTTTACTTATTATTTGGACCCCCACTTTCCATTTTTAAAATTTTCTAGAATTTATCTCATTTTTTCATATATATATATATATATATATATATATATATATATATATATATATATATATATATATATATATATATATATATATATATATATTATTTTGTTAATGGAAGGTTGGTGGGGGGAAGTGGACTAAAGGTGTATTATTATGAGTATTATATATATATATATATATATATAAAAAGAGTGGATATATATATATATATATATATATATATATATATATATATATATATATGCAGTCGAAAAAAATGACTAAGGAGTATTATTATGGATATTATATATATAATATATTATATTTTATTTAAAAGATTTTGCTTTAAATATGGACCGTCAGATTAAAGTAAATCAATCTGGACCGTTCATGAGTTAGTTACTATGCATTCCATTTTTCTATAAATAGAAGCTCACTCCTTCATTATTTTCTTACGAATTCACTTTGAACTCTGTAGAGAGAAAAAATTTAGAGAGAAAGAAAGAGAAGCACGCTACCTTTATTTTCTTATATCCAGCTTTTTACTACGGTGAGGTGTTATTCTTTCTTATTCATGAAGAGAACATTTGTTATTCCATTTATTATTATTCATTGGGATAAATTTTATACGCGGTCTATCCTATACTTGGTGACATTCTTCTATTATTCCGTCTTTATTATTCTGTTGGAATATCATGTATGTGCGTTTCTTGGGACCGATTCCGCCTTTTATTATTCTCGTTGGAATATCCCGCATGCATGCGTTTTTACTGTAGGACCGGTTCTCTTTTTTATTATTATTCTATTGGAATATCCTGTCTGTGCGTTTTACGCCGGACCTGATTCCGTCCTTATTAGTATTCTCATTGAATAACTTTGCCTATGCGCAAGCACCGCATACAAGGTGATTTCTGTTGTTATTCCATTCTTTATTATTCTCAGTTGAAACATCCCAGCCGGTGCGTATTTCACTTTGACACAGTTCCCGTTATTTAGTATTCTGTTGGAATAACCTCGCCTATGCAAAGTACCGCATGCATGGTGATTTCTTTTGTTATTCCATTCTTTATTATACTCAAATTGGTTAAAGTTTTGACTACTATACTCCATGAAATTAGTGGAATATCCTTGATATTTGCGCTTCATCCAAAGATCTTTTCATGAAAATATTCTTCCGAGCATTCTTGCATTTTACTCTACAAAGCGAGATCATGTTGTCAATTTGGACATTATTAGTTCCTCGATAAATTAATTCTTGAACTTGTTTTATTGAATTCTTATATCATTCTTATAACAATGATGAAAACCTTTTAAATCATAAAAGATAGTAGATTTTATTTTCTACTTGACTCTTTTAATGGATTTCTTGTTCATTGTAGTTAAACTTGATGTCTATTATATTTTATCAGTTTAACATTGTTGGAGACTAATGATAATTTATTTTGCATTATCTTAGTCATAATATTTCTTATTGGGCCTGGTTGAGCTCACCCTTTCTTTCAATGTTCTCTTCAGAAATGAGAATATAGTTGACGAGTCTGGGAACCTGAGTCTTTGGTCCAGAGGATAGCATTAGTAGTACTCACTATTCTGTGAAATAGTGTGATAATAATTGTAATGAGGACTCCTTTTGAGTTTGTATAATCTCTAGTAGACAATATTTGTATTCAAACTCACAGTTTATGTTTTGTCGTATTGTACATGACAGTTGTATTAGTAAATTGTATTTGAATTCTGTACCATGTATCTGGCGACCCAAGATGGGTGATGTATACCTAATTTTGGGGGCGTCACAGTTGGTATCAAAGCTTAGGGATATGATCCTTGGCTATGATGTGAGACTAGAACTAGGAGGGAGACGGAAATTCTTCGTTAGTATGACCTACCTAAGTTTATTTGGTATTTAATTGGTCATTAAAGTATATGGATAATATGTCATATGTTAATGAACCTTTGTTTTGTGGCGATGTCTCAAATGACATCCGAGAATGTTGAAAATAGCAATGGAGCATAAGAGACCGTTGAGTCTCCACATATCAATAATCAGGAGAATGTGCATCAGGAAGGCGACAATCCTCATGAAAACAACAACACTGACCAAATGATGAATGATGGACTGTTCAGAGGCTTTATGCAATTCATGCAACATCAGGCGAGAGCGGCTCCTGTCCAAAATGTAGGTGGAAACACTAGAAACTCTCGGACGGTCACTGCTATACAGTTCAAGGAGCTGGGACCACCAGAGTTTATAGGAGAGCCAAAACCACTTAAGGCGGAAGCATGGATAAAGCAGATCACCAAGATATTTGATGTCTTGGGATGCTCCAAGGAGCAAAAGGTTCCCTTCGCCACCTTCATGTTGCGTGAAGAGGCGGACATCGGTGGGAATCAGAAAAGCGTATCCAACTGACGCACTCAAGATGTCTTGGGAGAAGTTCCGAGAGCTATTCAACGACAAGTACTTTAACCACTGGGTATTCCAACAGTGTTAACGGTAACAACTACGTCGTTATTCAATTTTGTCGTTTTCTTCATTCGACCGTTATCCGTTATGGGGCCCACATTGGTCATGCTGGCCGCATTTAATATTCCCCGATAGAAAGAATATTCCAAAACGAAAATGAATATTTTATAACCACTTGCTTATTTTGTAAAATTTTCACATTTCACCCATAACCAAAGTTATTATATCAAATTGGTACCTTATTATTCACAATAATAAATAAAGGAAATTTGATTTTATTCATTAAAATTTGGGGTCTTACAACCTCCCCTCCTTATGAAATTTCATCCTCGAAAATTGACATACGTACCTGGTGTTTCGAAAAGGTGAGGATACCTCGCTTTCATTTCTGATTCCAACTCCCAGGTCATCTCTTCAATAGCATGGTTTTTCCACAAAACCTTAACTTCTGGTATAACCTTCGTGCGTAGGACATGCTCTTTCCTATCCAAGATCTTAACAGGTACCTCCTCGTACGTTAAATCTTCAGCTATCTCGTCTGGTTCTAACTCAATAATGTGGTTCGGGTCTTTAACATATTTACGAAGCATAGATATGTGAAAAACATTATGAACACGAGACATACTTGGAGGTAATGCGAGTCTATAGGCCACATTTCCTATTCGGTCAATAATCTTAAATGGACCAACAAATCTTGGATTGAGCTTTCCACTCTTCTCAAATCTTGTAACTCCCTTCCATGGTGCAACACGTAACAATACATGATCCCCAATATTAAATTCCACGTCCTTCCGATGAAGATCCGCATAACTCTTTTGTCGATCCCGTCTGCTTTGTATATATCGTTATCGAATCGTTTGGATCTTCTCTGTAGAGTCATGCGTACCAACTCGGTCCCAACAATGTTGCTTCACCCACCTCGTCCCCAAAGATACTAGAGAATGACATTTTCTTCCATACAATGCCTCGAATGGAGCCACACCTATGCTCACTTTGATAACCTGTTGTTGTAGGAGAATTCCACCAATGGTAGTACTTATCCCAACTCCTTTGAGATCTAGGACACAGAGTCTTAATAGATCTTCAAGAGTTTGAATAGTCCTCTCTGATTGTCCGTCCATTTGAGGATGGTATGCCGAACTGAATAGTAAATCCGTGCCCATAGCAATCTGTAACCTAACCCAAAATCATGAAGTAAATCTTGGGTCACGATCCAAAACTATGGATACTGGAATGCCGTGCAATCTCACAATGTCGTTCACATACATACTAGCAAGACGTTCAAGGGAATAAGTCTAACGTATGGGCAAGAAATGGGCAGACTTGGTTAATCTATCAACAACAACCCAAATCGCATCTATGCATTGAGAAACCTTGGGAAGACACGTAACAAAATCCATAGTAATATGTTCCCACTTCCATTTTGGAATCTCAAGTGGTTATAATTGACCCTTTGGCATTTGATGCTCCGCCTTTACACGTTGACAAGCTAAACACCTCGAGATAAACTCCGTGATCTCTTTTCATATTGCTCCACCAAAATGTATGTCAAAGATCATGATACATTTTGGTACTCCCAGGATGGATTGCAAACGGTGTGTTGTGTGCCTCCATCATGATTCTATGCTTCAAGTCAGAATCGTTAGGAACACAAATTCTGGAGTTGACTCGAAGTATTCCTTCTTCATCGATTCTTGCTTCTGGAATAACACCTTCTTGCACTTTCTTCTTCATACGCATCAACTCCATGTCCGTAGCTTGAGCAGCTTTAACTTTATCGATTAAAGTCGGTTCTACTCGCATGTTTGATATCATCACGTGGGTACTTGGAGCCTTCATCTCTATCTCCATCCTTTGCAAGTCATACAAAATGGACCTTTGTGTTAACAACATTTCACTCGTACCCGCATATGATCTTCTACTTAATGCGTCAGCTACCACGTTTGCTTTTCCAGGATGATATTGGATGGTGTGATCGAAATCTTTCAATAGCTCGAGCCAACGTCGTTGCTGCATGTTGAGTTCCTTTTGGGTGAAGAAATATTTTGAGGCTTTTATGATCTGTATAGATCTCCACTTTCTCCCCATACAGGTAGTGTCTCCAAATCTTCAACGCTGGTAACGATCACGCTAACTCCAAATCATGAGTAGGATAATTCCTCTCATATTCTTTGAGTTCTCAGAGAGGCATAGGCTATGACTTTCCCATGTTGCGTGAGAACACATCCTAACCCTTTGCACGAAGCATCATTTGTAGATAACAAATCCATCCGAACCATATGGTATTGTCAGAACAGGTGCCGAAATGAGTCTTCTCTTAAGTTCTTTAAAACTCTTCTCGCAATCCTCGTTCCAACCGAATTTTATATCTTTACGAGTTAGGCCGAGTTAACGAGATAGCGATTTGAGAAAATCCTTCCACGAATCTCCGATAATAACCAGCTAAACCCAGAAAGCTACGTACTTCGGTCACCGACTTTGGTTGCTCCCAACTTTGTATGGCTTCAATCTTCGTCGAGTCGACAGATACTCCATGTTTTAACACCACGTGTCCAAGGAATGCTACTTCCTCAAGCCAGAACTCGCATTTTTTCAACTTGGCATACAACTTGTTATCACGAAGCCTTTGCAATACAAGCTTCAAATGGTGCTCATGATCTTCACGGCTTTTGGAATAGATGAGGATGTCATCAATAAAGACAACAACGAACTGATCTAAGTATTCTTTAAACACACGGTTCATCATATCCATGAAAGCAGCAGGAGCATTAGTCAATCCAAAAGACATGACTAAGAATTCATAATGCCTGCATCTTAGGAGTTCTAAAGGCGCCTTTGAATATCCTTAATATTAATCTTCAAATGATGATATCTAGAATCGAAGATCGATCTTTGAAAAGAATTGTGCTCCTTGCAATCGGGTCAAACAGTCATCAATGCGAGGTAGCGGATACCTATTCTTGATAGTGACATGGTTCAACTCTCGGTAGTCAATACAAAGTCGCATACTCCCGTCTTTCTTCTTTACGAATAACACAGGAGCACCCCAAGGAGATGTACTAGGACCAATAAAACCGATGTCCAACAACTCCTGTAGTTGGACCTTTAACTCCTGAAGTTCAATAGGAATCATGGGGTTTTAGAAATGGGCTTTGTACCAGGTTCAAGGTCAATAAAGAATTCAACTTCACGTTCTGGGGGTAGACCGGGAAGTTCTTCAGGAAATACATCAGGAAATTCACTAACAATAGAAATAGTATTCAAATCTGACGTGTTTTTATTCAAGTCCGTGACATGGGCTAAGAAAGCTTGACATCTGTTTTTCAATAAACGAATAGCTTTATGGCTTGATATGACAATGACTGATTTTAGTGGTTTGGTTGTGTGAATTCGCATAATAGGTTGGTTAGGAATATGAAAACTAACAACCTTACGAAAATAATCAATTTTAGCATGATGCGTGGTTAACCAATCAATCCCCAAAATCACATCAAATGCAAGAATTTTCAACGAAATAAGGTCGGCAAGTAATGTGATGGTACCGACTTGAATCATGCAAGACTTAAAAACAGTAGATGTAACGAAAGTTTCTCCTAACGGAGTCTCAACGGATAAGTCAAAGTCTAATTTCTCCGGAGTCAAGTTTAAACGTTGAGCACAAGCAGGAGAGATAAAAGAATGGGTAGAACCGGTATCTAATAAGGTATAAACTTCGCAAGAGTTTATGATTAGCTTACCCGTGATCACCTCGTTTGGGTTCCTCGCGTTTTGGGCGATCACGACAAACGCCTTCCATGAACCAATCGACTTTAACTTGTCCGGATGACCTTTGAAGTCACCATCCTGTTGAACTTGGTTTCACAACTAGAAATCTCTAGCTATATGACCTTCCTTTTTACGCTTATAACACACCTTGGATTATTGTGGGCGGTTTGGGTGATGTGTCCTCTTCCCGCATTTGTAACATACTGACCAGGGTGGTCATTCTCCTCCTCTAAAAACAGTTGGTGCTGACATCTTTACGCTATCATTGTTGTACCTTCTCCTTTTGAAATCCCCTCCTAACTCGCTCCTTCTATTATCACGGCCACGATTACCACCAGAGTGGTTACCGCTTTTGTCCGAATGCTTTCCTTCCCTCTGGTTGTCATTGCTCCGATGACCGCTGCCACCGGTATGACCCTGGTTGTGGTCCCTCGGTTGCACATACTCATTATCTTGCTCTAATAATTGAGCCATGTTTACAACATCTGAATATAAAGAAAATTTATGAGAGATAGGATATTGTCGAATCTCGGGCTTTAGACCTCTCAGAAACATCCTCGTCATTCGTTCCTCATTTTCGACCAAATCAGGTGCAAACCTGGATAACTCTGCAAACTTCACCTCGTACTGGGACACCGTCATGTTGTTTTGTTCCAGTCTGATAAACTCCACCTCCTTCATATGACGAATACTTTCAGGAAAGTACTTGTCATTGAATAGTTTCTGAAATATTTCCCAAGACATCCTGAGTGCGACTGGCTGGGTATGTTTCACAGACTCCCACCAGTAGTCTGCCTCACCGTGGAACATAAAGGTGGTGAATGGAACCTTTTATTCCTCCGTGCATTCCAAGACATCGAATATCTTGGTAATTTATTTGACCCACATTTTTGCCATCATCGGATCCGGCTTTCCCTTAAATTCTGGTGGTCCCAAATCTTTGAACTACTTGGCTGTGACAAGCAGCGCATTGCTAGCATTTTCCACCTGTATTTTTTGCACGAGTCTCCCTCGTCTGGTTTTGCATGAACTGTAAAAAGCTTCTAAACATCCCATCATTCATCATTTGTTCGGTAACATTGTTTACAGGAGGATTATTGCCTTCTGTTGCGTTCCCCACAGGTAGTGATCAAAGGTGTCTCCACCGTCCCGATTCACTCCATTATTAACGTTCTCACCGCCATTCTTAAATCTCGCCATAAAACAAGGGTTAATAGTCATGCAACATATTATCCCTATACTCTGACTGACCAAATAAATACCAAATAAACTTAGTCAGGTCATACTAGCGAAGGAATTCCCCGTCTCTCCCCTCCTAGTTCTTGTCTCACATCTCAGTCAGGGATCATATCCCTAAGCTTTGTTACCAACTGTGAGGCCCCCAAAATAGGTATACAACACCCATTCTGAGTTTCCAAATACATGGTACATAAAGTAAACTACAACTTCAATAATACAATTGTCGTGCAAAATACGACAACACATACTGTGAGTTTAAATACAAATATTGTCTTCTAGACAATATCCACACTCAAATAAGTCCTGATTACAATTATTCAAACACTATTTTACAGAAATAGTGAGGACTCTTAAAACAACTTTCTAGAACCATCACTACGTACCCCGACTAGTTCCTGCTATGTTCTCACCTACTGAGAAGAAAAATGGAACAAAAGGGTGAGCTCAACTAGCCCAGTAAAGAATATTATGACTAAGATAATATACAACAAATTATCATTAGTCTTCAACAGGGAATAATCTGATAAAATATAATAGACAACAAGTTTTAGATCAACAACTGCAGTGGAAAACAACAATCCATTAGAAGAGTCAAGTAGAGAAAGAATTATATTATCTTCTAAGATTTAAAAGTCCATCATCAATATTTTATCCTTGTAACATCAATCAATATACATCTTGAATCAAATATTCATCTTTGCAATACAGGCCAAAGATATTCATTTGTATCACCAGTTGGTCATGTTCATCTCAACACCTGTTCATCTTTGTACTACAGGCCAAAGATATTCATTAGGTAAACATTCAACTTTTGCTTTCTGTGCCAAAGATATTCATTTGTATCATCAATTAGGACTGAGGATGATGAAAAATATTTTAAAGAAAACGAATCCAGTGAGATAACAGATCAAATATTAAGGATTCGTATTACAGTTTATCCAAGTTCAATAATATTCCGAAATAACCAATTTTGAAGCAAAATTCAAAAATAATGAACAAAACATGGATACAATCAAAGATAGTATCCATAATAGACAACTTGGACAAAAAGAAGAAAATTTAATTTTTCTACGAATAGTGTCAGATATCGTGAATAGTCTTGAGTATACGTGAATAGTAACCCCAGACACAAAAAGTTCCAAATTTGATAAAAAGTTCATACCAATATTTCTAAGATAATGATATTGAAGAAAATATCATTTAAGAAGAAGATAATATCCCTTACCTCAAAATATCGATTACTTATGATCTAATATCGGTAGATAAGGTGAAGGAAACTTGCAATCGATTAATGTAAACTCATAAAGTATCTAAATACTCACAAAATACACTCAATAATCTAGAGAGAGAAAGAGAGAAAACTTGTTTCTGGTGTGATTTTCAATTCTAACTTAGCCCTCTATTTATAGGAAAAGGTTAGCACGCCGAAGCAGACTTAACCTGCAACCTGATGGCTTTACCGGCTACTATTCCCACCCACCACAATTGAATAAAAATCTCAGCACATTTCTTCACCAACCAAGAGTGGGGCCCACCAATTCTAGAATTTTCCACCAAAATGATTTATAACCCGATTTCCGAATTAGCCACCTCTTAAAATTCATAACAAATTATACGCTCATTTTTAACGGTTCAAAATTTGTGGACATATACTCAACTTATATATGTATAACGTATCCAAAAATTACAACGATCCAACGGTCGGATTAAAAATTATAACTCCTGCAATATATCTCAAAAAACACTAGTTTGATTTTTAATACCTCCAATCCGACAAAATACTAATAAAACACCTCAACATTAATTCCTTCATTTATAACCACATAAATAAATCTATCATTTATATCCACATAAAATAAATATTTCCTTATCATATGAATCAATGATTAATTATTCACAAATAATATTACAGAATCACATTTATGATGACCCAGAAAGAGGGGCTTTCCAATAAGGATTTTTCCTTCTTCAAGCATGAATTAGGTGACCAAACCTCTCCTTGATAGAACTTTCTAGACATTGCCAATAATGTTATCTAATAATATTATTCCAAATAATCAATTATTGATCGATAAAGGAGATACTTGTGCGAAGTGATTTATAATTGAAACAACAATAATATAAAATATCAATGCAAAGAATTATTGAATCAATAAAATAAAATATTGAATAAGATAACTCACTGTGAAAATTATTGAGTAGTGCCTTCTTACGTAAGGATCAATAATTCAACAATACTGTGCAATACCGTGTGCTACTATGCAACAACGTGTTTTACTTTACTTTAACCACCGGGGTATTCCAATAGTGTTAACGGTAACAACTACGCCGTTATTCAATTTTGTCATTTTCTTCATTCGACTCGCTATCCGTTATGGGCCCCACAATTGGGCTGCATTGCCGTAAATGCGAATATTCCCTACGTAAAGAATATTCCACCGACAAAATGAATATTTTATAACCACTTGCTTATTTTGCAAAATTTTCACATTTCACCCATAACCAAAGTTATTATATCAAATTAATACCTTATTATTCACAATAATAAATAAAGGAAATTTGATTTTATTAATTAAAAAGTTGGGGTTTTTCAATATCCGCTCATGTATACAGAGGCATAAGGCATTCATGTTCACTTTTAAAAGTCATTCTAGGCCAAGGTCAAGCAACTAGGTGCAACTTTTAATCTCATTTCATAGCTAACTAATCCATGAATATATGTTATCATGTTTAGAACTTTAAGTACACAAATTACTTTAAGTTCGTTCTTAAAGTTTCAAGTTTTCTTTAGAAATCATTTTCAACTAAGCTATTGTAAGTTGATAATAAGTAAAGTAACTTTAAATCACTTCTCATTCTTAAGTATACTCATAACTCAACAAGATGTATGTGTTAAAATATCATAACTTCAAAGACTCAAGGTTCGTCAATATTCATTTTTCAAAACTCCAAGTTTCTTTTCAAAACACATACTAAGCCATGCTAAAGCATTTTATAATGAGTAAGGAAATTTTATATGTCATGTATACTATCATGCATTTTCATATTAAATCACTTAGAATAATATATTCCATCGTTGGGAGTACTATACTTGCGTATGTGCTTGCTCGACGCCCTCCGATGGCCTTTGATTACGTAATAGTCACAAAGATGACTATTTTGACCCTTCCTAATGACCTCAAATTGAAAAACTTAAAGCACATAAGTTGTAGGTCTATTCGTTCTCTTTCCGGATCATCTTGAATCTCCTCAATCAGAGTTCGTATGAAAATGTTATGCCCATTTTAGTAAAACATGTTCACGATTTTTTCAACCTCTCGCAATCAGACCACCCAGGCCGGGGGCCTAGTCATTGTAAACTCAAAGTTTCATTCCACCTTCTTGAGCTTATCATGCCAAACATCTTTCTAACCTTCATAATTTGAGTTATACATATCCAAATTAGTCCATTTTCGATTCTATGGATTCGTAATTCATAGAACTACAACATACTATAATTATAACAATTTACACAAACCCTAACTAACCTAATTCTTAAATCAAAACTCATGTTCATAATAATTTTCATGTTTTGAAAAGTTTAGCGAATTCATTCACTACGAATTCGTTTCTAAACCAAATGGGTTCGTTCAACTTCCGTTGATTTCGTGTTCAACTATATTAACGATGTCTAGCATCAATTGACACATTCTATCATGCTTCTACCATAAACATTTCAACTCAAAACATAGAATCGTATACCATAAATATTATTTTAGCACTTTTCTAAGAATCTTGCAAAACTTTAATTTAAGAACATAGTTTAAGAATTTTACCTCTTGAAGCTAAATTAAAAATCCATTAATCTTAACTTCTGATTTCTCCCAACTTCTCAAACACTCACTCACTAAAGTTCTCAAAATTTCAAATAGGAAGAATGAAGAAGGGGGTCTCTATTTATAGTAGAGCCATGGACCAAGTTTGGGTTTTGCTCCATGAATCAAACCAAAGAAAGAAAGAAGAAGCTATTGGGTATAGAGGAGTTGGTCACCAACTTCCTCTTCCTCCATCACTCCCTTCATCATTTGAAAGCTATGGATTTTGGAGAAGAAGAAGCAAGCTAGCTACTAGCCTTTTTGTATTTAATGTGAATGAAGAATGACTCTCAATTTGGGACACTACCCTTAAAACTCAGCATTTCATATTACTCTTAGCATACTTAGGTTTATTTGATATTTTCCCCCAAATGTGCAAACATATACACCTACTCACATAGAATTATATAATCCATGTACATTGGTTTATTCCAATAAATATTTTAATTGGGCTAATTATAAAATAGTTGGATATTCTCAATCCATCATTTTCCATAAAAATTTTCATCTCAAATATACCCAATTATCATAATGATAATTAATATCAATTATTTATTAACTCCCCATTTATTTCCTTTTAATACTTTCCATTTATTCTCCCTTGGATTTAACTTCACTAGTTATGCCACACAAGACATAATTATGTGAACTTAGTAATTAATAGTCCACAAGCTTATAATAATATAATCTCACAAAATAATATTATTCTCAACATAACATCTTATAACATGGTCATGGAAGTGGTCTATTGCACCATGTTATATTTTATTATCTCACTTGTACATAATGCTAACATACTAGTATTTATACATATGTATTCAAATACTTCCTATATTATATAGTTACCATTGAAGTGTCACATGTAAGACCCCAACTTTTATGAATAAAAATAAATTTTCTATAATTATCATTTTTGAATATTATGATATAATGTTATAGTTGTGGGTAATAATTATAAATTTTGCAAAGTACGCAAGTTGTTATATAATATTCGATTGGTCGGGGAATATTCGTTTTAAACAGGAAATATTCGTACGACAGCACAATCATTGGTGGACCCCATAATAGAATTATTGTCGGATTGAGAAAACGACAAAAATATTTTATTGAAATAATGGCGGAAGTTTTACCGTTGATACTGTTGAACTACTCGATAGTAAAAGTACAGTAATACGCGTGGTTGCATAGTAGCACACAGTATTGATTATTGATGCTTACGCGAGAAGTCACTCAGTTTCGTTTAATTATCGCCTCGGTAATTGTTGCATAGTATCTCACGTTATTTGATTCAATTATTGTCGATATTTTATATATTATTAAATCAATAATTGAAATGACAAGGAGAGGTTTGGTCACCTAATTGCGCGCCAATAAGGAGAAATCTTTATTGGAAAGCCCCCTCTTTCCTGGGAACGACCTGTTCGATTAATATTGTGAATTATAATAATGATGATACATGTTGTTAAAAATATTGAGGGGATTTTATGAAGAATTTGATGTAAATTTTACTTATTATTTGGACCCCCCACTTTCCATTTTTAAAAATTTTCGGTAGAATTTATCTCATTTTTTCGTTATATATATATATATATATATATATATATATATATATATATATATATATATATATATATATATATATATATATATTATTTTGTTAATGGAAGGTTGGTGGGGGAAGTGGACGGAAGGTGTATTATTATGAGTATTATATATATATATATATATATATATGCAATTTGAAAAAGAGTGGACAGATATATATATATATATATATATATATATATATATATATATGCAAGTCGAAAAAAATGGACGGAAGGAGTATTATTATGGATATTATATATATAATATATTATATTTTATTTAAAAGATTTTGCTTTAAATATGGACCGTCAGATTAAAGTAAATCAATCTGGACCGTTCATGAGTTAGTTACTATGCATTCCATTTTTCTATAAATAGAAGCTCACTCCTTCATTATTTTCTTACGAATTCACTGAACTCTAGAGAGAGAAAATTTTAGAGAGAAAGAAAAAGAGAAGCCTGCTACCTTTATTTTCTTATATCCAGTTTCTTTTACGGTAAGGGGTGTTATTCTTTCTTATTCATGAAGAGAACTGTTGTTATTCCATTTATTATTATTCTGTTGGAATAACTTGTATACGCGGTCTATCCTATACTTGGTGACATTCTTCTATTATTCCGTCTTTATTATTCTGTTGGAATATCATGTATGTGCGTTTTACGCCGGACCTGATTCCGTCTTTATTATTCATTTGAATATCCCGTGCATATGCGCTTTTTACGCCGGACCGGTTCTACATCTTTATTATTATTCTATTGGAATATCACGTCATGTGCGTTTTACTGTTACGGACCGATTCCGCCCTTATTAGTATTCTCATTGAATAACTTTTGCCTATGCAAGTACCGCATACAAGGTGATTTCTGTTGTTATTCCATTCTTTATTATTCTTGGAACATCACATCCCGGTTTCATGCATGAATTTACTTTGACTTCGTTCCGTTATTTAGTATTCTGTTGGAATAACCTGTCTATGCAAAGTACCGCATGCATGGTGATTTCTTTTGTTATTCCATTCTTTATTATACTCAGTTGGTTAAAGTTTTGACTACTATACTCCATGAAATTAGTGGAATATCCTTGATATTTGCGCTTCATCCAGTATCTTTTCATGAAAATATTCTTCTGAGCATTCTTGCATTTTACTCTACAAAGCAGTATCATGTTGTCAATTTGGACATTATTAGTTCCTGGATAAATTAATTCTTGAACTTGTTTTATTGAATTCTTATATCATTCTTATAACAATGATGAAAAACCTTTTAAATCATAAAAGATAGTAGATTTTATTTTCTACTTGACTCTTTTAATGGATTTCTTGTTCCGCTGTAGTTAAACTTGATGTCTATTATATTTTATCAGTTTAACATTGTTGGAGACTAATGATAATTTATTTTGCATTATCTTAGTCATAATATTTCTTATTGGGCTAGTTGAGCTCACCCTTTCTTTCAATGTTCTCTTCAGGAAATGAGAATATAGTCGGGACGAGCCTGGGAACTGGAGTCTTTGGTCCGAGAGGATAGCATTAGTAGTACTCACTATTCTCGTGAAATAGTGTGATAATAATTGTAATGAGGACTCCTTTTGAGTTTGTATAATCTCTAGTAGACAATATTTGTATTCAAACTCACATTTTATGTTTTGTCATTATTGTATATGGCGATTGTATTAGTAAATTGTATTTGAATTACGTACCATGTATCAGGCGACCCAAGATGGGTGATGTATACCTAATTTTGGGGCGTCACATACTTGGTATCAAAGCTTAGGGATATGATCCCTGGCTATGATGTGAGACTAGAACTAGGAGGGGAGACGGGAAATTCCTTCGTTAGTATGACCTACCTAAGTTTATTTGGTATTTAATTGGTCGGTCAAAGTATATGGATAATATGTCATATGTTAATGAACCTTTGTTTTGTGGCAGTATCTGAAAATGACATCCGAGAATGTTGAAAATAGCAATGGAGCATAAGAGACCGTTGAGTCTCCACATATCAATAATCAGGAGAATGTGCATCGTGAAGCGCACAATCCTCATGAAAACAACAACACCGACCAAATGATGAATGATGGATCTGCTCGGAGGCTTTATGCAATTCATGCAACATCAAAGTGAGAGCGCTTCTGTCCAAAATGTAGGTGGAAACACTAGAAACTCTCGACGGATCCATCACTTATATACGATTCAAGGAGCTGGGACCACCGAGTTTATAGAGAGCCAAAACCACTTAAGGCGGAAGCATGGATAAAGCGTATCACCAAGATATTTGATGTCTTGGGATGCTCCAAGGAGCAAAAGGTTCCTTCGCCACCTTCATGTTGCGTGAAGAGGCAGACATCTTGGTGGGAATCAGAAACGCATACCAAATTTGACGCACTCAAGATGTCTTGGGAGAAGTTCCGAGAGCTATTCAACGACAAGTACTTTAACCACCGGGTATTCCAACAAGTGTTAATCTGGTAATAACTACGTCGTTATTCAATTTTGTCGCTTTCTTCATTCGGACAAGTATCCGTTATGGGGCCCATTGGGCTTACGGCGTGCCGCATTTAATATTCCCCGATAGAAAGAATATTCCACCGACAAAATGAATATTTTATAACCACTTGCTTATTTTGTAAAATTTTCACATTTCACCCATAACCAAAGTTATTATATCAAATTGGTACCTTATTATTCACAATAATAAATAAAGGAAATTTGATTTTATTCATTAAAAATTTGGGGTCTTACAACCTCCCCTCCTTATGAAATTTCATCCTCAAAATTGACATACGTACCTGGTGTTTCGAAAAGGTGAAGATACCTCGCTTTCATTTCTGATTCCAACTCCCAGGTCATCTCTTCAATAGCATGGTTTCGCCATAAAACCTTAACTTGTGGTATAACCTTCGTGCGTAGGACATGCTCTTTCCTATCCAAGATCTTAACAGGTACCTCCTCGTACGTTAAATCTTCAGCTATCTCGTCTGGTTCTAACTCAATAATGTGGTTCGGGTCTTTAACATATTTACGAAGCATAGATATGTGAAAAACATTATGAACACGAGACATACTTGGAGGTAATGCGAGTCTATAGGCCACATTTCCTATTCGGTCAATAATCTTAAATGGACCAACAAATCTTGGATTGAGCTTTCCACTCTTCTCAAATCTTGTAACTCCCTTCCATGGTGCAACACGTAACAATACATGATCCCCAATATTAAATTCCACGTCCTTCCGATGAAGATCCGCATAACTCTTTTGTCGATCCTGTGCCGTTTGTATACGTTATCGAATCGTTTGGATCTTCTCTGTAGTCATGCGTACCAACTCTGGTCCCAACAATGTTGCTTCACCCACCTCGTCCCAGCATACTAGAGAATGACATTTTCTTCCATACAATGCCTCGAATGGAGCCACACCTATGCTCACCTGATAACTGTTGTTGTAGGAGAATTCCACCAATGGTAGGTACTTATCCCAACTCCCTTTGAGATCTAGGACACAGAGTCTTAATAGATCTTCAAGAGTTTGAATAGTCCTCTCTGATTGTCCGTCCATTTGAGGATGGTATGCCGAACTGAATCGTAAATCTGTGCCCATAGCAATCTGTAACCTAACCCAAAATCATGAAGTGAATCTTGGGTCACGATCCGAAACTATGGATACTGGAATGCCGTGCAATCTCACAATGTCGTTCACGTACATACTAGCAAGACGTTCAAGGGAATAAGTCTAACGTATGGGCAAGAAATGGGCAGACTTGGTTAATCTATCAACAACAACCCAAATCGCATCTATGCATTGAGAAACCTTGGGAAGACACGTAACGAAATCCATAGTAATATGTTCCCACTTCCATTTTGGAATCTCAAGTGGTTGTAATTGACCCTTTGGCATTTGATGCTCCGCCTTTACACGTTGACAAGCTAAACACCTCGAGATAAACTCCGTGATCTCTTTTCATATTGCTCCACCAAAATGTATGTCAAAGATCATGATACATTTTGGTACTCCCAGGATGGATTGCAAACGGTGTGTTGTGTGCCTCCATCATGATTCTATGCTTCAAGTCAGAATCGTTAGGAACACAAATTCTGGAGTTGACTCGAAGTATTCCTTCTTCATCGATTCTTGCTTCTGGAATAGCACCTTCTTGCACTTTCTTCTTCATACGCATCAACTCCATGTCCGTAGCTTGAGCAAATTTTAACTTTATCGATTAAAGCTCGGCTTCTACTCGCATGTTTGATATCATCACGTGGGTACTTGGAGCCTTCATCTCTATCTCCATCCTTTGCAAGTCATACAAAATGGACCTTTGTGTTAACAACATTTCACTCGTACCCGCATATGATCTTCTACTTAATGCGTCAGCTACCACGTTTGCTTTTCCAGGATGATATTGGATGGTGTGATCGAAATCTTTCAATAGCTCGAGCCAACGTCGTTGCTGCATGTTGAGTTCCTTTTGGGTGAAGAAATATTTTGAGGCTTTTATGATCTGTATAGATCTCCACTTTCTCCCCATACAGGTAGTGTCTCCAAATCTTCAACGCTGAAACATCACGCTAACTCCAAATCATGAGTAGGATAATTCCTCTCATATTCTTTGAGTTGCACGAGGCATAGGCTATGACTTTCCCATGTTGCATGAGAACACATCCTAACCCTTTGCCAAGCATCGGCATAGAGATAACAAATCCATCCGAACCATATGGTATTGTCGTAACAGTGCTTAGAAATGAGTCTTCTCTTAAGTTCTTTAAAACTCTTCTCGCAATCCTCGTTCCAACCGAATTTTATATCTTTACGAGTTAGCTGAGTTAACGGAGTAGCGATTTGAGAAAATCCTTCCACGAATCTCCGATAATAACCAAATTAAACCCGAAAGCTACGTGCTTTTGGCCACCGACTTTGGTTGCTCCCAACTTTGTATGGCTTCAATCTTCTTCGTCCATCGACAGATACTCCATGTTTTAACACCACGTGTCCAAGGAATGCCACTTCCTTAAGCCAGAACTCGCATTTTTTCAACTTGGCATACAACTTGTTATCATGAAGCCTTTGCAATACAAGCTTCAAATGGTGCTCATGATCTTCACGGCTTTTGGAATAGATGAGGATGTCATCAATAAAGACAACAACGAACTGATCTAAGTATTCTTTAAACACACGGTTCATCATATCCATGAAAGCGGCGGGGAGGAGCATTAGTCAATCCAAAAGACATGACTAAGAATTCATAATGCCCGCATCGAGTTCTAAAGGCGCCTTTGAATATCCTTAATATTAATCTTGATCGATGATATCTAGAACGAAGATCGATCTTTGAAAAGAATTGTGCTCCTTGCAATCGGTCAAACAGTCATCAATGCGAGGTAGCGGATACCTATTCTTGATAGTGACATGGTTCAACTCTCAGTAGTCAATACAAAAGTCGCATACTCCCGCTTTCTTCTTCTTTACTGAATAACACAGAGCACCCCAAGGAGATGTACTAGGACCAATAAAACCGATGTCCAACAACTCCTGTAGTTGGACCTTTAACTCCTGAAGTTCAATAGGAACCATGGGATTTTAGAAATGGGCTTTGTACCAGGTTCAAGGTCAATAAAGAATTCAACTTCACGTTCTGGGGGTAGACCGGGAAGTTCTTCAGGAAATACATCAGGAAATTCACTAACAATAGAAATAGTATTCAAATCTGACGTGTTTTTATTCAAGTCCGTGACATGGGCTAAGAAAGCTTGACATCCGTTTTTCAATAAACGAATAGCTTTATGGCTTGATATGACAATGACTGATTTTAGTGGTTTGGTTGTGTGAATTCGCATAATAGGTTGGTTAGGAATATGAAAACTAACAACCTTACGAAAATAATCAATTTTAGCATGATGCGTGGTTAACCAATCAATCCCCAAAATCACATCAAATGCAAGAATTTTCAACGAAATAAGGTCGGCAAGTAATGTGATGGTACCGACTTGAATCATGCAAGACTTAAAAACAGTAGATGTAACGAAAGTTTCTCCTAACGGAGTCTCAACGGATAAGTCAAAGTCTAATTTCTCCGGAGTCAAGTTTAAACGTTGAGCACAAGCAGGAGAGATAAAAGAATGGGTAGAACCGGTATCTAATAAGGTATAAACTTCGCAAGAGTTTATGATTAGCTTACCCGTGATCACCTCGTTTGGGTTCCTCGCATTTTGGGCAGTCACGACAAACGCCCTTCCATGAACCACCGACTTTAACTTTTCCGGGACAGCCTTTGGAGTCACCATCCCTGTTGAACTTGGTTTCACAACTAGACAATCTCTAGCTATATGACCTTCCTTTTTACAGTTATAACACACCTTGGATTATTGTGGGCAGTTTGGGCTGATGTGTCCCTCTTTCCCGCATTTGTAACATACGACCGGTGGTCATTCTCCTCCTCTAAAAACAGTTGGTGCTGACGTCTTTACGCTATCATTGTTGTACCTTCTCCTTTTGAAATCCCCTCCTAACTCGCTCCTTCTATTATCACGGTCCACGATTACCACCAGAGTGGTTACCGCTTTTGTCCGAATGCTTTCCTTCCCTCTGGTTGTCATTGCTCCGATGACCGCTGCCACCGGTATGACCCTGGTTGTGGTCCCTCGGTTGCACATACTCATTATCTTGCTCTAATAATTGAGCCATGTTTACAACATCTGAATATAAAGAAAATTTATGAGAGATAGGATATTGTCGAATCTCGGGCTTTAGACCACTCAGAAACATCCTCGTCATTCGTTCCTCATTTTCGACCAAATCAAAAGCAAACACGGATAACTCGCAAACTTCACCTCGTCAGACCGGGACACCGTCATGTTGTTTTGTTCCAGTCTGATAAACTCCACCTCCTTCATATGACGAATACTTTCAGGAAAGTACTTGTCATTGAATAGTTTCTGAAATATTTCCCAAGACATCCTGAGTGCGACTGGCTGGGTATGTTTCACAGACTCTCCACCAAAGATCCGCACTCACCGTGGAAAATAAAGGTGGTGAATGGAACCTTCTATCCTCCGCATGCATTCAAGACATCGAATATCTTGGTAATTTATTTGACCCACATTTTTGCCATCATCGGATCCGGCTTTCCCTTAAATTCTGGTGGTCCCAAATCTTTGAACTACTTGGCTGTGACAAGCAGCGCATTGCTAGCATTTTCCACATGTATTTTTTGCACGAGTCTCCCTCGTCTGGTTTTGCATGAACTGTAAAAAGCTTCTAAACATCCCATCATTCATCATTTGTTCGGTAACATTGTTTACGGAGGATTATTATTGCTTCCCGTTGCATCGCCTCCTGGGTAGTGATCAAAGGTGTCTCCACCGTCTGATTCACTCCATTATTAACGTTCTCAGCTGCCATTCTTAAATACTGCCATAAAACAAGGGTTAATAGTCATGCAACATATTATCCCTATACTCTGACTGACCAAATAAATACCAAATAAACTTAGTCAGGTCATACTAGCGAAGGAATTCCCTGCCTCTCCCTCCTAGTTCTTGTCTCACATCTCGGTCGTGGATCATATCCTAAGCTTTGTTACTAACCGTGAGGCCCCCAAAATAGGTATACAACACCCATTCTGAGTTTCCAAATACATGGTACATAAAGTAAACTACAACTTCAATAATACAATTGTCGTGCAAAATACGACAACACATACTGTGAGTTTAAATACAAATATTGTCTTCTAGACAATATCCACACTCAAATAAGTCCTGATTACAATTATTCAAACACTATTTTACAGAAATAGTGAGGACTCTTAAAACAACTTTCTAGAACCATCACTACGTACCCCGACTAGTTCCTGCTATGTTCTCACCTACTGAGAAGAAAAATGGAACAAAAGGGTGAGCTCAACTAGCCCAGTAAAGAATATTATGACTAAGATAATATACAACAAATTATCATTAGTCTTCAACAGGGAATAATCTGATAAAATATAATAGACAACAAGTTTTAGATCAACAACTGCAGTGGAAAACAACAATCCATTAGAAGAGTCAAGTAGAGAAAGAATTATATTATCTTCTAAGATTTAAAAGTACATCATCAATATTTTATCCCTGTAACATCAATCAATATACATCTTGAATCAAATATTCATCTTTGCAATACAGGCCAAAGATATTCATTTGTATCACCAGTTGGTCATGTTCATCTCAACACTGCTCATCTTTGTACTACGTGCCAAAGATATTCATTAGGTAAACATTCAACTTTGCACTACAGGCCAAAGATATTCATTTGTATCATCAATTAGGACTGAGGATGATGAAAAATATTTTAAAGAAAACGAATCCAGTGAGATAACAGATCAAATATTAAGGATTCAGACATACGCTTTATCCAAGTTCAATAATATTCAAAATAACCAATTTTGAAGCAAAATTCAAAAATAATGAACAAAACATGGATACAATCAAAGATAGTATCCATAATAGACAACTTGGACAAAAAGAAGAAAATTTAATTTTTCTAAAATAATAGTGTCGAGATATCGTGAATAGTGCAGAGTATCGTGAATAGTAACCCCACACAAAAAAGTTCCAAATTTGATAAAAAGTTCATACCAATATTTCTAAGATAATGATATTGAAGAAAATATCATTTAAGAAGAAGATAATATCCCTTACCTCAAAATATCAAGATTTATGATCTAATATCGGTATATAAGGTCAAGGAAACTTGCAGACCGATTAATGTAAACTCATAAAGTATCTAAATACTCACAAAATACACTCAATAATCTAGAGAGAGAAAGAGAGAAACTTGTTTCTCGTGTGATTTTCAATTCTAACTTAGCCTCTATTTATAGGAAAAGGTTAGCAGACGCAAGCAGACTTAACTCAAACCTCGATGGCTTTTCTGGCTACTATTCCCACCCACCACAATTGAATAAAATCTCAAAGACATTTCTTCACCAACCAAGAATGGGGCCAACCAATTCTAGAATTTTCCACCAAAATGATTTATAACCCGATTTCCTAATTAGCCACCTCTTAAAATTCATAACAAATTATACGCTCATTTTTAATTCGTTCAAAATTTGTGGACATATACTCAACTTATATATGTATAACGTATCCAAAAATTACAACGATCCAACGGTCGGATTAAAAATTATAACTCCTGCAATATATCTCAAAAAACACTAGTTTGATTTTTAATACCTCCAATCCGACAAAATACTAATAAAACACCTCAACATTAATTCCTTCATTTATAACCACATAAATAAATCTATCATTTATATCCACATAAAATAAATATTTCCTTATCATATGAATCAATGATTAATTACTCACAAATAATATTACAGAATCACATTTATGACAACCCAGGAAAGAGGGGGCTTTCCAATAAGGATTTTTCCTTACTGGCGCGCAATTAGGTGACCAAACCTCTCCTTGATAGAACTTTCTTGACATTGCCAATAATGTTATCTAATAATATTATTCCAAAAAATCTGAATTACTGATCTGATAAAGGAGATACTATGCAGTGACGATAATTGAAACAACAATAATATAAAATATCAATGCAGCAATTATTGAATCAATAAAATAAAATATTGAACAAGAATTCATCGTGAAAATTATTGAGTAGTGCCTTCTTACGTAAGGATCAATAATTCAACAATACTGTGCAATACCGTATGCTATTGTGCAACAACGCGTATTACTTTACTTTAACCACCGGGTATTCCAATAGTGTTAATTCAGAATAACTACTGCGCGTTATTCAATTTTGTCATTTTCTTCATTCGTAGTTATCCGTTATGGGCCCACAATTGGTCACATAGGTCGCATGCGAATATTCCCCTACAGAAAGAATATTCCACCGACAAAATGAATATTTTATAACCACTTGCTTATTTTGCAAAATTTTCACATTTCACCCATAACCAAAGTTATAATATCAAATTAATACCTTATTATTCACAATAATAAATAAAGGAAATTTGATTTTATTAATTAAAAAGTTGGGGTTTTACAATATCCGTCATGTCTAGAGGCATAAGGCATTCATGTTCACTTTTAAAAGTCATTCTAGGCCAAGGTCAAGCAACTAGGTGCAACTTTTAATCTCATTTCATAGCTAACTAATCCATGAATATATGTTATCATGTTTAGAACTTTAAGTACACAAATTACTTTAAGTTCGTTCTTAAAGTTTCAAGTTTTCTTTAGAAATCATTTTCAACTAAGCTATTGTAAGTTGATAATAAGTAAAGTAACTTTAAATCACTTCTCATTCTTAAGTATACTCATAACTCAACAAGATGTATGTGTTAAAATATCATAACTTCAAAGACTCAAGGTTCAATTAATATTCATTTTTCAAAACTCCAAGTTTCTTTTCAAAACACATACTAAGCCATGCTAAAGCATTTTATAATGAGTAAGGAAATTTTATATGTCATGTATACTATCATGCATTTTCATATTAAATCACTTAGAATAATATATTCCATCGTTGGGAGTACTATACTTGCGTATGTGCTTGCTCGACGCCCTCCGATGGCCTTTGATTACGTAATAGTCACAAAGATGACTATTTTGACCCTTCCTAATGACCTCAAATTGAAAAACTTAAAGCACATAAGTTGTAGGTCTATTCGTTCTCTTTCCGGATCATCTTGAATCTCCTCAATCAGAGTTCGTATGAAAATGTTATGCCCATTTTAGTAAAACATGTTCTGTCAGATTTTTTTCAAGCTCTTAATCGTACCACCCACCACGGGGCGGGCCTAGCTGCTGTAAACTCAAAGTTTCATTCCCTGCTTCGAGCTTATCATGCCAAACATCTTTCTAACCTTCATAATTTGAGTTATACATATCCAAATTAGTCCATTTTCGATTCTATGGATTCGTAATTCATAGAACTACAACATACTATAATTATAACAATTTACACAAACCCTAACTAACCTAATTCTTAAATCAAAACTCATGTTCATACTAATTTTCATGTTTTGAAAAGTTTAGCGAATTCATTCACTACGAATTCGTTTCTAAACCAAATGGGTTCGTTCAACTTCCGTTGATTTCGCGTTCAACTATATTAACGATGTCTAGCATCAATTGACACATTCTATCATGCTTCTACCATAAACATTTCAACTCAAAACATGTATTTTAGCACTTTTCTAAGAATCTTGCAAAACTTGAATTTAAGAACACAGTTTAAGAATTTTACCTCTTGAAGCTAAATTAAAAATCCATTAATCTTAACTTCTGATTTCTCCCAACTTCTCAAACACTCACTCACTAAAGTTCTCAAAATTTCAAATAGGAAGAATGAAGAAGGGGGTCTCTATTTATAGTAGAGCCATGGACCAAGTTTGGGTTTTGCTCCATGAATAAAACCAAAGAAAGAAAGAAGAAGCTATTGGGTATAGAGGAGTTGGTCACCAACTTCCTCTTCCTCCATCACTCCCTTCATCATTTGAAAGCTATGGATTTTGGAGAAGAAGAAGCAAGCTAGCTACTAGCCTTTTTGTATTTAATGTGAATGAAGAATGACTCTCAATTTGGGACACTACCCTTAAAACTCAGCATTTCATATTACTCTTAGCATACTTAGGTTTATTTGATATTTTCCCCCAAATGTACATACATATACACCTACTCACATAGAATTATATAATCCATGTACATTGGTTTATTCCAATAAATATTTTAATTGGGCTAATTATAAAATAGTTGGATATTCTCAATCCATCATTTTCCATAAAAATTTTCATCTCAAATATACCCAATTATCATAATGATAATTAATATCAATTATTTATTAACTCCCCATTTATTTCCTTTTAATACTTTCCATTTATTCTCCTGGATTTAACTTCACTAGTTATGCCACACAAGACATAATTATGTGAACTTAGTAATTAATAGTCCACAAGCTTATAATAATATAATCTCACAAAATAATATTATTCTCAACATAACATCTTATAACATGGTCATGGAAGTGGTCTATCGCACCATGTTATATTTTATTATCTCACTTGTACATAATGCTAACATACTAGTATTTATACATATGTATTCAAATACTTCCTATATTATATAGTTACCATTGAAGTGTCACATGTAAGACCCCAACTTTTATGAATAAAATAAATTTTCTATAATTATCATTTTTGAATATTATGATATAATGTTATAGTTGTGGGTAATAATTATAAATTTTGCAAAATACATGAAGTTGTTATATAATATTCGATTGGTCTGGGAATATTCGCTTTAAACAGAAATATTCAATATTGACAAAGACAATCATTAGTGGACCCCATAATAGAATTATTGTTTGATTGAGAAAACGACAAAAATATTTTATTGAAATAATGGCGGAAGTTTTACCGTTGATACTGTTGAACTACTCGATAGTAAAAGTGCAGTAATACGCGTGGTTGCATAGTAGCACACAGTATTGATTATTGATGCTTACGCGAGAAGTCACTCAGTTTCGTTTAATTATTGCCTCGGTAATTGTTGCATAGTATCTCACGTTATTTGATTCAATTATTGTCGATATTTTATATATTATTAAATCAATAATTGAAATGACAGAGTTATTAATATTATAATTTGCAATATTAACGATGTCTAGAAGTTCTCGCCAAGGAGAGGTTTGGTCACCCTAATTGCGGCGCCCAATAAGGAGAAATCTTTATTGAAAGCCCTCTTTCCTCGGGAACGACACAGTCGATTAATATTGTGAATTATAATAATGATGATACATGTTGTTAAAAATATTGAGGGGATTTTATGAAGAATTTGATGTAAATTTTACTTATTATTTGGACCCCCCACTTTCCATTTTTAAAAATTTTCGGTAGAATTTATCTCATTTTTTCATATATATATATATATATATATATATATATATATATATATAAGTATTATATATATATATATATATATATTTTGTTAATGGAAGGTTGGTGGGGGGGGAAGTGGACTAAGGTGTATTATTATGAGTATTATATATATATATATATATATATATATATTGATTTGAAAAAGAGGATGATATATATATATATATATATATATATATATATATATATACGCAAGTCGAAAAAAATGGACTAAGGAGTATTATTATGGATATTATATATATAATATATTATATATATTTTTTAAAAGATTTTGCTTTAAATATGGACCGTCAGATTAAAGTAAATCAATCTGGACCGTTCATGAGTTAGTTACTATGCATTCCATTTTTCTATAAATAGAAGCTCACTCCTTCATTATTTTCTTACTTAATTCAATTGAACTCTGAGAGAGAAAATTTTAGAGAGAAAGAAAAAGAGAAGCCTGCTACCTTTCTTTTCTTATATCCAGTTTCTTTTACGGTAAGGGGTGTTATTCTTTCTTATTCATGAAGAGAACTGTTGTTATTCCATTTATTATTATTCTGTTGGAATAACTTGTATACGCTGATCTATCCTATACTTGGTGACATTCTTCTATTATTCCGCCTTTTTATTATTCATTTGGAATATCATGTATGTATAAAGCGTTTACTGTGGGACTTCGATTCCGCCTTTATTATTCTCGCTGAATATCCTCATGCGCATGCGTTTTACGCCGACCGGGTTCTCGCTTTATTATTATTCTATTGGAATATCCTCGTCTGCATGCGTTTTACGCTTTAACTCGATTCGATCCTTATTAGTATTCTCGTTGAATAACTCGCTCTATGCTAAGTACCGCATACAAGGTGATTTCATTGTTATTCCATTCTTTATTATTCATTGGAACATCCCAGCCGGTGCGTAATTTCGCCTCACCGTTCCGTTATTTAGTATTCTGTTGGAATAACTCGCTCATGCAAAAGTACCGCATGCATGATGATTTCTTTTGTTATTCCATTCTTTATTATACTCAAATTGGTTAAAGTTTTGACTACTATACTCCATGAAATTAGTGGAATATCCTCGATATTTGCGCTTCATCCAAAGATCTTTTCATGAAAATATTCTTCCGAGCATTCTTGCATTTTACTCTACAAAGCAAAGATCATGTTGTCAATTTGGACATTATTAGTTCTGGATAAATTAATTCTTGAACTTGTTTTATCAATTCTTATATCATTCTTATAACAATGATGAAAAACTTTTAAATCATAAAAGATAGTAGATTTTATTTTCTACTTGACTCTTTTAATGGATTTCTTGTTCATTGTAGTTAAACTTGATGTCTATTATATTTTATCAGTTTAACATTGTTGGAGACTAATGATAAATTATTTTGCATTATCTTAGTCATAATATTTCTTACTGGGCTAGTTGAGCTCACCCTTTCTTTCAATGTTCTCTTCAGAAATGAGAATATAGTCGGGACGAGCTCGGGGAACAGAGTGCTGGTCCAGAGGATAGCATTAATAGTACTCACTATTCTGTGAAATAGTGTGATAATAATTGTAATGAGGACTCCTTTTGAGTTTGTATAATCTCTAGTAGACAATATTTGTATTCAAACTCACATTTTATGTTTTGTCGTTGTTATACATGTACGCAGTTGTATTAGTAAATTGTATTTGAATTACATACTATGTATCTCAAGCACCCAAGATGGGTGATGTATACCTAATTTTGGGGGCGTCATACGGTTGGTATCAAAGCTTAGGATATGATCCTGCTATGATGTGAGACTAGAACTAGGAGGGAGACGGAAATTCTTCAGTTAGTATGACCTACCTAAGTTTATTTGGTATTTAATTGGTCGGTCAAAGTATATGGATAATATGTCATATGTTAATGAACCTTTGTTTTGTGGCAAGATTCTGAAAATGACATCCGAGAATGTTGAAAATAGCAATGGAGCATAAGAGACCGCTTGAGTCTCCACATATCAATAATCGTGAGAATGTGCATCGTGAAGGCGACAATCCTCATGAAAAACAACAACACCGACCAAATGATGAATGATGGATCTGCTCGAGGCTTTATGCAATTCATGCAACATCAAAGCAGAGCGGCTCCTCGTCCAAAATGTAGGTGGAAACACTAGAAACTTCTCGACGGTCCACTCGCTATACTGCTTCAAGGAGCCGGGACCACCGAGTTTATAGGAGAGCCAAAACCACTTAAGGCGGAAGCATGGATAAAGCGTATCACCAAGATATTTGATGTCTTGGGATGCTCCGAGGAGCAAAGGTTCCCTTCGCCACCTTCATGTTAAGGCGAAGAGGCAGACATCTTGGTGGGAATCAGAAAAAGCACTCCACCGACGCACTCAAGATGTCTTGGGAGAAGTTCCGAGAGCTATTCAACGACAAGTACTTTAACCACTGGGTATTCCAACAGTGTTAACGGTAACAACTACGTCGTTATTCAATTTTGTCATTTTCTTCATTCGACCGTTATCCGTTATGGGGCCCACAATTGGCTGCGCCGTCGTACGAATATTCCCCGATAGAAAGAATATTCCACCGACAAAATGAATATTTTATAACCACTTGCTTATTTTGTAAAATTTTCACATTTCACCCATAACCAAAGTTATTATATCAAATTAGTACCTTATTATTCACAATAATAAATAAAGGAAATTTGATTTTATTCATTAAAAATTTGGGGTCTTACAACCTCCCCTCCTTATGAAATTTCATCCTCAAAATTGACATACGTACCTGGTGTTTCGAAAAGGTGAAGATACCTCGCTTTCATTTCTGATTCCAACTCCCAGGTCATCCCTTCAATAGCATGGTTTCGCCATAAAACCTTAACTTGTGGTATAACCTTCGTGCGTAGGACATGCTCTTTCCTATCCAAGATCTTAACAGGTACTTCCTCGTACGTTAAATCTTCAGCTATCTCGTCTGGTTCTAACTCAATAATGTGGTTCGGGTCTTTAACATATTTACGAAGCATAGATATGTGAAAAACATTATGAACACGAGACATACTTGGAGGTAATGCGAGTCTATAGGCCACATTTCCTATTCGGTCAATAATCTTAAATGGACCAACAAATCTTGGATTGAGCTCTTTCCACTCTTCTCAAATCTTGTAACTCCCTTCCATGGTGCAACACGTAACAATACATGATCCCCAATATTAAATTCCACGTCCTTCCGATGAAGATCCGCATAACTCTTTTGTCGATCCCGTGCCGCTTTGTATACGCTTATCGAATCGTTTGGATCTTCTCTCGTAGTCATGCGTACTCAACTCGGTCCCAACAATGTTGCTTCACCCACCTCGTCCCAAAGATACTAGAGAATGACATTTTCTTCCATACAATGCCTCGAATGGAGCCACACCTATGCTCACCTGATAACTGTTGTTGTAGGAGAATTCCACCAATGGTAGGTACTTATCCCAACTCCCTTTGAGATCTAGGACACAGAGTCTTAATAGATCTTCAATAGTTTGAATAGTCCTCTCTGATTGTCCGTCCATTTGAGGATGGTATGCCGAATCAATCAGAATTGCGTACTCATAGCAATCAGAACCTAACCCAAAATCATGAAGTGAATCTTGGGTCACGATCCAAACTATGGATACCGGAATGCCGTGCAATCTCACAATGTCGCTCACGCATACTAGCAAGACGCTCAAGGAATAAGTCTAACGTATGGGCAAGAAATGGGCAGACTTGGTTAATCTATCAACAACAACCCAAATCGCATCTATGCATTGAGAAACCTTGGGAAGACACGTAACGAAATCCATAGTAATATGTTCCCACTTCCATTTTGGAATCTCAAGTGGTTGTAATTGACCCTTTGGCATTTGATGCTCCGCCTTTACACGTTGACAAGCTAAACACCTCGAGATAAACTCCGTGATCTCTTTTCATATTGCTCCACCAAAATGTATGTCAAAGATCATGATACATTTTGGTACTCCCAGGATGGATTGCAAACGGTGTGTTGTGTGCCTCCATCATGATTCTATGCTTCAAGTCAGAATCGTTAGGAACACAAATTCTGGAGTTGACTCGAAGTATTCCTTCTTCATCGATTCTTGCTTCTGGAATAGCACCTTCTTGCACTTTCTTCTTCATACGCATCAACTCCATGTCCGTAGCTTGAGCAAATTTTTAACTTTATCGATTAAAGCCTGCTCTACTCGCATGTTTGATATCATCACGTGGGTACTTGGAGCCTTCATCTCTATCTCCATCCTTTGCAAGTCATACAAAATGGACCTTTGTGTTAACAACATTTCACTCGCATTCGCATATATGATCTTCTACTTAATGCGTCCACCACCACGCTTTTTTTTCCAGGATGATATTGGATGGTGTGATCGAAATCTTTCAATAGCTCGAGCCAACGCCGTTCTTTGCATGTTGAGTTCCTTTTGGGTGAAGAAATATTTTGAGGCTTTTATGATCTCAGATAGATCTCCACTTTCTCCCCATACGTGGTGTCTCCAAATCTTCAACGCTTGAACGATCACGCTAACTCCAAATCATGAGTAGGATAATTCCTCTCATATTCTTTGAGTTGCCGAGAGGCATAGGCTATGACTTTCCCATGTTGCATGAGAACACATCCTAACCCTTTGCCTGAAGCATCGCTGTAGATAACAAATCCATCCGAACCATATGGTATTGTCAGAACAGGTGCCGAAATGAGTCTTCTCTTAAGTTCTTTAAAACTCTTCTCGCAATCCTCGTTCCAACCGAATTTTATATCTTTACGAGTTAGCTGAGTTAACGGAGTAGCGATTTGAGAAAATCCTTCCACGAATCTCCGATAATAACCAGCTAAACCCAGAAAGCTACGTACTTCGGTCACCGACTTTGGTTGCTCCCAACTTTGTATGGCTTCAATCTTCGTCGGGTCGACAGATACTCCATGTTTTAACACCACGTGTCCAAGGAATGCCACTTCCTTAAGCCAGAACTCGCATTTTTTCAACTTGGCATACAACTTGTTATCATGAAGCCTTTGCAATACAAGCTTCAAATGGTGCTCATGATCTTCACGGCTTTTGGAATAGATGAGGATGTCATCAATAAAGACAACAACGAACTGATCTAAGTATTCTTTAAACACACGGTTCATCATATCCATGAAAGCAGCAGGAGCATTAGTCAATCCAAAAGACATGACTAAGAATTCATAATGCCTGTACCGAGTTCTAAAGGCAGTCTTTGGAATATCCTTAATATTAATCTTCAGTCGATGATATCTAGAACGAAGATCGATCTTTGAAAAGAATTGTGCTCCTTGCAACTGGTCAAACAGGTCATCAATGCGAGGTAGCGGATACCTATTCTTGATAGTGACATGGTTCAACTCTCGGTAGTCAATACAAAGTCGCATACTCCCGTCTTTCTTCTTTACGAATAACACAGGAGCACCCCAAGGAGATGTACTAGGACCAATAAAACCGATGTCCAACAACTCCTGTAGTTGGACCTTTAACTCCTGAAGTTCAATAGGAACCATGGGATTTTAGAAATGGGCTTTGTACCAGGTTCAAGGTCAATAAAGAATTCAACTTCACGTTCTGGGGGTAGACCGGGAAGTTCTTCAGGAAATACATCAGGAAATTCACTAACAATAGAAATAGTATTCAAATCTGACGTGTTTTTATTCAAGTCCGTGACATGGGCTAAGAAAGCTTGACATCTGTTTTTCAATAAACAAATAGCTTTATGGCTTGATATGACAATGACTGATTTTAGTGGTTTGGTTGTGTGAATTCGCATAATAGGTTGGTTAGGAATATGAAAACTAACAACCTTACGAAAATAATCAATTTTAGCATGATGCGTGGTTAACCAATCAATCCCCAAAATCACATCAAATGCAAGAATTTTCAACGAAATAAGGTCGGCAAGTAATGTGATGGTACCGACTTGAATCATGCAAGACTTAAAAACAGTAGATGTAACGAAAGTTTCTCCTAACGGAGTCTCAACGGATAAGTCAAAGTCTAATTTCTCCGGAGTCAAGTTTAAACGCTGAGCACAAGCAGGAGAGATAAAAGAATGGGTAGAACCGGTATCTAATAAGGTATAAACTTCAAAGAGTTTATGATTAGCTTACCCGTGATCACCTCGCTTGGGTTCCTCGCATTTTTGGGGCGATCACGACAAACGCCTTCCATGAACCAATCGACTTTAACTTTTCCCGGACAACCTTTTCGAGTCACCATCCTCGTTGAACTTGGTTTCACAACTAGACAATCTCTAGCTATATGACCTTCCTTTTACGCTTATAACACACCTTGGATTATTGTGGGCGGTTTGGGGTGATGTGTCCCTCTTCCCAGCATTTGTAACATACTGACCAAGTGGTCATTCTCCTCCTCTAAAAACAGTTGGTCTTGACGCCTTTATGCTATCATTGTTGTACCTTCTCCTTTTGAAATCCCTCCTAACTCGCTTCCTTCTATTATCACGGCCACGATTACCACCAGAGTGGTTACCGCTTTTGTCCTAATGCTTTCCTTCCCTCTCGTTGTCATTGTCTCGATGACCGCCACCCACCAATGATGACCACGTTGTGGGTCCCTCAGATTCACATACTCATTATCTTGCTCTAATAATTGAGCCATGTTTACAACATCCTAATATAAAGAAAATTTATGAGAGATAGGATATTGTCGAATCTCGGGCTTTAGACCACTCAGAAACATCCTCGCCATTCGCTCCTCATTTTCACCAAATCAAGTGCAAACCGGATAACTCGCAAACTTCACCTCTTCATCGACACACGCCATGTTGTTTTGTTCCAATCGATAAACTCCACCTCCTTCATATGACGAATACTTTCGTGAAAGTACTTGTCATTGAATAGTTTCAAATATTTCCCAAGACATCCTGAAAGTGCGATCGGTCAGGTATGTTTCATGAGACTCCCACCAAAGATCCGCCTCACCGTGGAACATAAAGGTGGTGAATGGAACCTTCTATTCCTCCGTGCATTCCAAGACATCGAATATCTTGGTAATTTATTTGACCCACATTTTGCCATCATCGGATCCGCTTTCCCTTAAATTCGTGGTCCCAAATCTTTGAACTACTTGGTCAGTGACAAGCGGTAGCATTGCTAGCATTTTCCACTGTATTTTTTGCACGAGTCTCCTCAAATGGGTTTTTGCATGAACTGTAAAAAGCTTCTAAACATCCCATCATTCATCATTTGTTCGGTAACATTGTTTACGGGAGGATTATTGCCTTCTGTTGCAGACGCCCCTGGGTAGTGATCAAAGGTGTCTCCACCGTCTGATTCACTCCATTATTAACGCTCTCACCGCCATTCTTAAATCCTGCCATAAAACAAGGGTTAATAGTCATGCAACATATTATCCCTATACTCTGACTGACCAAATAAATACCAAATAAACTTAGTCAGGTCATACTAGCGAAGGAATTCCCCGTCTCTCCCCTCCTAGTTCTTGTCTCACATCTCAGTCAGGGATCATATCCCTAAGCTTTGTTACCAACTGTGAGGCCCCCAAAATAGGTATACAACACCCATTCTGAGTTTCCAAATACATGGTACATAAAGTAAACTACAACTTCAATAATACAATTGTCGTGCAAAATACGACAACACATACCGTGAGTTTAAATACAAATATTGTCTTCTGACAATATCCACACTCAAATAAGTCCCGATTACAATTATTCAAACACTATTTTACGTAAATAGTGAGGACTCTTAAAACAACTTTCTAGAACCATCACTACGCACTCTTTACTAGTTCCTCGCTATGTTCTCACCCCACCGAGAAGAAAAATGGAACAAAAGGGTGAGCTCAACTAGCCCAAAGAAAGAATATTATGACTAAGATAATATACAACAAATTATCATTAGTCTTCAACAGGAATAATCTGATAAAATATAATAGACAACAAGTTTTAGATCAACAACCGCAGTGGAAAACAACAATCCATTAGAAGAGTCAAGTAGAGAAAGAATTATATTATCTTCTAAGATTTAAAAGTACATCATCAATATTTTATCCTCAGTAACATCAATCAATATACATCTTGAATCAAATATTCATCTTTGCAATACAAAGCCAAAGATATTCATTTGTATCACCAAATAATCATGTTCATCTCAACACTGCTCATCTTTGTACTACAGTGCCAAAGATATTCATTAGGTAAACATTCAACTTTACTACAGCCAAAGATATTCATTTGTATCATCAATTAGGACTGAGGATGATGAAAAATATTTTAAAGAAAACGAATCCAGTGAGATAACAGATCAAATATTAAGGATTCGTATTACAGTTTATCCAAGTTCAATAATATTCCGAAATAACCAATTTTGAAGCAAAATTCAAAAATAATGAACAAAACATGGATACAATCAAAGATAGTATCCATAATAGACAACTTGGACAAAAAGAAGAAAATTTAATTTTTCGGCGAATAGTGTCGTATACGTGAATAGTGCCGTATACGTGAATAGTAACCCCGACACAAAAAGTTCCAAATTTGATAAAAAGTTCATACCAATATTTCGGCATAATGATATTGAAGAAAATATCATTTAAGAAGAAGATAATATCCCTTACCTCAAAATATCAGTACTTATGATCGGAATATCGGTATAAGGCTGAAGGAAACTTGCACTGATTAACAGAAACTCATAAAGTATCTAAATACTCACAAAATACACTCAATAATCTAGAGAGAGAAAGAGAGAAAACTTGTTTCTGGTGTGATTTTCAATTCTAACTTAGCCCTCTATTTATAGGAAAAGGTTAGCACGCTGAAGCAGACTTAACCTGCAACCTGATGGCTTTACCGGCTACTATTCCCACCCACCACAATTGAATAAAAATCTTAGCATATTTCTTCACCAACCAAGAGTGGGGCCAACCAATTCTAGAATTTTCCACCAAAATGATTTATAACCCGATTTCCGAATTAGCCACCTCTTAAAATTCATAACAAATTATACGCTCATTTTTAACGGTTCAAAATTTGTGGACATATACTCAACTTATATATGTATAACGTATCCAAAAATTACAACGATCCAACGGTCGGATTAAAAATTATAACTCTTGCAATATATCTCAAAAAACACTAGTTTGATTTTTAATACCTCCAATCCGACAAAATACTAATAAAACACCTCAACATTAATTCCTTCATTTATAACCACATAAATAAATCTATCATTTATATCCACATAAAATAAATATTTCCTTATCATATGAATCAATGATTAATTACTCACAAATAATATTACAGATTCACATTTATGACAACCCAGGAAAGAGGGGGCTTTCCAATAAGGATTTTTCCTTACTGGCGCGCAATTAGGTGACCAAACCTCTCCTTGATAGAACTTTCTTGAAATTGCCAATAATGTTATCTAATAATATTATTCCAAAAAATCTGAATTACTGATCTGATAAAGGAGATACTGTGCAGTGACGATAATTGAAACAACAATAATATAAAATATCAATGCAAAGAATTATTGAATCAATAAAATAAAATATTGAATAAGAATTCATCGTGAAAATTATTGAGTAGTGCCTTCTTACGTAAGGATCAATAATTCAACAATCTTGCGTAATACCGTATGCTATTTAATGCAACAACGCGACATTTTTACTTTAACCACCGGGTATTCCAATAGTGTTAACAGTAATAACTACGCCAAGTATTCAATTTTGTCATTTTCTTCATTCGATCATTATCCGTTATGGGGCCCACAATTGGTCGCTACCGCCGTCGCATTTAATATTCCCTACGTAAAGAATATTCCAATCGACAAAATGAATATTTTATAACCACTTGCTTATTTTGCAAAATTTTCACATTTCACCCATAACTAAAGTTATTATATCAAATTAATACCTTATTATTCACAATAATAAATAAAGGAAATTTGATTTTATTAATTAAAAAGTTGGGGTTTTACAATATCCGTCATGTCTAGAGGCATAAGGCATTCATGTTCACTTTTAAAAGTCATTCTAGGCCAAGGTCAAGCAACTAGGTGCAACTTTTAATCTCATTTCATAGCTAACTAATCCATGAATATATGTTATCATGTTTAGAACTTTAAGTACACAAATTACTTTAAGTTCGTTCTTAAAGTTTCAAGTTTTCTTTAGAAATCATTTTCAACTAAGCTATTGTAAGTTGATAATAAGTAAAGTAACTTTAAATCACTTCTCATTCTTAAGTATACTCATAACTCAACAAGATGTATGTGTTAAAATATCATAACTTCAAAGACTCAAGGTTCGTCAATATTCATTTTTCAAAACTCCAAGTTTCTTTTCAAAACACATACTAAGCCATGCTAAAGCATTTTATAATGAGTAAGGAAATTTTATATGTCATGTATACTATCATGCATTTTCATATTAAATCACTTAGAATAATATATTCCATCGTTGGGAGTACTATACTTGCGTATGTGCTTGCTCGACGCCCTCCGATGGCCTTTGATTACGTAATAGTCACAAAGATGACTATTTTGACCCTTCCTAATGACCTCAAATTGAAAAACTTAAAGCACATAAGTTGTAGGTCTATTCGTTCTCTTTCCGGATCATCTTGAATCTCCTCAATCGTAGTTCGTATGAAAATGTTATGCCCATTTTAGTAAAACATGTTCACGATTTTTTCAAGCTCTTGCATCAGACCACCCCGGGAGGGGCGGGCCTAGTCTTGTAAACTCAAAGTTTCATTCCCTCGCTTGAGCTTATCATGCCAAACATCTTTCTAACCTTCATAATTTGAGTTATACATATCCAAATTAGTCCATTTTCGATTCTATGGATTCGTAATTCATAGAACTACAACATACTATAATTATAACAATTTACACAAACCCTAACTAACCTAATTCTTAAATCAAAACTCATGTTCATACTAATTTTCATGTTTTGAAAAGTTTAGCGAATTCATTCACTACGAATTCGTTTCTAAACCAAATGGGTTCGTTCAACTTCCGTTGATTTCGTGTTCAACTATATTAACGATGTCTAGCATCAATTGACACATTCTATCATGCTTCTACCATAAACATTTCAACTCAAAACATAGAATCGTTGGGAGTACCATAAATATTATTTTAGCACTTTTCTAAGAATCTTGCAAAACTTTAATTTAAGAACATAGTTTAAGAATTTTACCTCTTGAAGCTAAATTAAAAATCCATTAATCTTAACTTCTGATTTCTCCCAACTTCTCAAACACTCACTCACTAAAGTTCTCAAAATTTCAAATAGGAAGAATGAAGAAGGGGGTCTCTATTTATAGTAGAGCCATGGACCAAGTTTGGGTTTTGCTCCATGAATAAAACCAAAGAAAGAAAGAAGAAGCTATTGGGTATAGAGGAGTTGGTCACCAACTTCCTCTTCCTCCATCACTCCTTCATCATTTGAAAGCTATGGATTTTGGAGAAGAAGAAGCAAGCTAGCTACTAGCCTTTTTTGTATTTAATGTGAATGAAGAATGACTCTCAATTTGGGACACTACCCTTAAAACTCAAAGATTTCATATTACTCTTAGCATACTTAGGTTTATTTGATATTTTCCCCAAATGTACATACATATACACCTACTCACATAGAATTATATAATCCATGTACATTGGTTTATTCCAATAAATATTTTAATTGGGCTAATTATAAAATAGTTGGATATTCTCAATCCATCATTTTCCATAAAAATTTTCATCTCAAATATACCCAATTATCATAATGATAATTAATATCAATTATTTATTAACTCCCCATTTATTTCCTTTTAATACTTTCCATTTATTCTCCCTTCGATTTAACTTCACTAGTTATGCCACACAAGACATAATTATGTGAACTTAGTAATTAATAGTCCACAAGCTTATAATAATATAATCTCACAAAATAATATTATTCTCAACATAACATCTTATAACATGGTCATGGAAGTGGTCTATTGCACCATGTTATATTTTATTATCTCACTTGTACATAATGCTAACATACTAGTATTTATACATATGTATTCAAATACTTCCTATATTATATAGTTACCATTGAAGTGTCACATGTAAGACCCCAACTTTTATGAATAAAAATGAATTTTCTATAATTATCATTTTTGAATATTATGATATAATGTTATAGTTGTGGGTAATAATTATAAATTTTGCAAAGTACGCAAGTTGTTATATAATATTCGATTGGTCGGGGAATATTCGTTTTAAACAGGAAATATTCGTACGACAGCACAATCATTGGTGGACCCCATAATAGAATTATTGTCGGATTGGGAAAACGACAAAAATATTTTATCAAAATAATGGCGGAAGTTTTACCGTTGATACTGTTGAACTACTCGGTAGTAAAAGTACAGTAATACGCGTGGTTGCATAGTAGCACACGGTATTGATTATTGATGCTTACGTGAGAAGTCACTCAGTTTTGTTTAATTATTGCCTCAGTAATTGTTGCATAGTATCTCACGTTATTTGATTCAATTATTGTCGATATTTTATATATTATTAAATCAATAATTGAAATGACAGAGTTATTAATATTATAATTTGCAATATTAACGATGTCTAGAAGTTCTGCCAAGGAGAGGTTTGGTCACCTAATTGCGCGCCAATAAGGAGAAATCTTTATTGGAAAGCCCCCTCTTTCCTGGGAACGACCTGGTCGATTAATATTGTGAATTATAATAATGATGATACATGTTGTTAAAAATATTGAGGGGATTTTATGAAGAATTTGATGTAAATTTTACTTATTATTTGGACCCCCCACTTTCCATTTTTAAAAATTTTCGGTAGAATTTATCTCATTTTTTCGTTATATATATGTATATATATATATATATATATATATATATATATATATATATATATATGTATACATATATATATAAGTATTATATATATATATATATATTTTTTTTAATGGAAGGTTGGTGGGGGGAAGTGGACTAAGGTGTATTATTATAGTATTATATATATATATATATATATATATATATATGCAATTTGAAAAAGTGAGATATATATATATATATATATATATATATATATATATATATATATATATATATATGCAAGTCGAAAAAATGGACTAAGGAGTATTATTATGGATATTATATATATAATATATTATATTTTATTTAAAAGATTTTGCTTTAAATATGGACCGCCGATTAAAGTAAATCAATCTGGACCGCTTCATGAGTTAGTTACTATGCATTCCATTTTTCTATAAATAAAGCTCACTCCTTCATTATTTTCTTACTTAATTCAATTGAACTCTGTGAGAGAGAAAATTTTAGAGAGAAAAAAAGAAGCTCTGCTACCTTTCTTTTCTTATATCCAGTTTCTTTTACGGTAAGGGGTGTTATTCTTTCTTATTCATGAAGAGAACTGTTGTTATTCCATTTATTATTATTCTGTTGGAATAACTTGTATACGCGGTCTATCCTATACTTGGTGACATTCTTCTATTATTCCGTCTTTATTATTACATTTGAATATCATGTATATGCTGCTTTTACGCCCTCGATCAAGGCGTCTTTATTATTCTCATTGGAATATCCTCGTCGTGCGTTTTTACGCCGGACCTGGTTCTGTCTTTATTATTATTCTATTGGAATATCACATGCATGGCGTTTTGTGGGACCTAATTCCGCCCTTATTAGTATTCTCATTGAATAACTTTGCCTATCTGAAGCACCGCATACAAGGTGATTTCTGTTGTTATTCCATTCTTTATTATTCTGTTGGAACATCCTGTCGGTGCGAATTTCGCCTGACCTGGTTCCGTTATTTAGTATTCTGTTGGAATAACCTGTCTATGCAAAGTACCGCATGCATGGTGATTTCTTTTGTTATTCCATTCTTTATTATACTTAGTTGGTTAAAGTTTTGACTACTATACTCCATGAAATTAGTGGAATATCCTTGATATTTGCGCTTCATCCAGTATCTTTTCATGAAAATATTCTTCTGAGCATTCTTGCATTTTACTCTACAAAGCAGTATCATGTTGTCAATTTGGACATTATTAGTTCCTGGATAAATTAATTCTCGAACTTGTTTTATTGAATTCTTATATCATTCTTATAACAATGATGAAAAACCTTTTAAATCATAAAAGATAGTAGATTTTATTTTCTACTTGACTCTTTTAATGGATTTCTTGTTCCGCTGTAGTTAAACTTGATGTCTATTATATTTTATCAGTTTAACATTGTTGGAGACTAATGATAATTTATTTTGCATTATCTTAGTCATAATATTTCTTACTGGGCTAGTTGAGCTCACCCTTTCTTTCAATGTTCTCTTCAGGAAATGAGAATATAGCTGGGACGAGTCGGGGAACGGAGTGCTGGTCCAGAGGATAGCATTAGTAGTACTCACTATTCTGTGAAATAGTGTGATAATAATTGTAATGAGGACTCCTTTTGAGTTTGTATAATCTCTAGTAGACAATATTTGTATTCAAACTCACAGTTTATGTTTTGTCGTATTGCACACGATAGCAGATTAGTAAATTGTATTTGAATTCTGTACCATGTATCTGGCGACCCAAGATGGGTGATGTATACCTAATTTTGGGGGCGTCACAGTTGGTATCAAAGCTTAGGGATATGATCCCTGGCTATGATGTGAGACTAGAACTAGGAGGGGAGACGGGAAATTCCTTCGTTAGTATGACCTACCTAAGTTTATTTGGTATTTAATTGGTCAGTCAAAGTATATGGATAATATGTCATATGTTAATGAACCTTTGTTTTGTGGCAGTAGCTGAAAATGACATCCGAGAATGTTGAAAATAGCAATGGAGCACAAGAGACCGTTGAGTCTCCACATATCAATAATCAGGAGAATGTGCATCAGGAAGGCGACAATCCTCATGAAAACAACAACACTGACCAAATGATGAATGATGGACTGTTCAGAGGCTTTATGCAATTCATGCAACATCAGGCGAGAGCGGCTCCTGTCCAAAATGTAGGTGGAAACACTAGAAACTCTCGAACGGTCACTGCTATACAGTTCAAGGAGTTGGGACCACTAGAGTTTATAGGAGAGCCAAAACCACTTAAGGCGGAAGCATGGATAAAGCAGATCACCAAGATATTTGATGTCTTGGGATGCTCCGAGGAGCAAAAGGTTCCCTTCGCCACCTTCATGTTGCGTGAAGAGGCAGATTACTAGTGGGAATCTGTAAAACGTACCCAGCCTGACGCACTCAAGATGTCTTGGGAGAAGTTCCGAGAGCTATTCAACGACAAGTACTTTCCCGAGAGTATTCGTCACATGAAAGAAGTGGAGTTTATCAAATTGGAACAAAACAATATGACCGTGTCGCAATACGAGGCTAAATTTGCAGAGTTATCCCGGTTTGCATCCCATTTGGTCGATAATGAGGAGCGAATGACGCGAATGTTTTTATGAGGTTTGCAACCGTAGATACGTCAATATCTTATTTCTCATAAACTGTGTTAGTACTCAGATGTTTTAAATAGGGCTCAGTTATTGGAGCGCGGTAACGAGTCAACGCAACTAAGAGAAAGCGGTACGACAGATGAAAATACCAAAGGTATCACCATCGAAACTACGACAACAAACGTGGAGGGAATCAACATGCCAGAAATGGTAACCACTTTGGTGGTAATCATGGCCAAGACAGTAAAAATGGACATTTCAAGAAGAGGAGATTCAACAATGATGGAAAGACGTCAGCACCAACACACATTGTTAAGGAAGGAGAACGACCACCTATCATATGCTTCAAATGCGGAGGAGAGGGACACATCAGTCCAAACTGCGCGATGTCGTCCAAAGCATGTTATAATTATGGAAGAGAAGGTCACCTAGCCCGATTTTGTCGTTCACCGAAGACAAGTTCAGCTAGGATGGAGGCACCAAAGGCCGTCCCAGAAAAGTCAAAGCCAGTAGTACAAGGGAGAGCGTTTGAAGTGACCTCCCAGAAAGTAAGGAACCCGAATGAGGTCATCATGGGTAAGCTTATCATAAACTCTAGTGAAGTCTATACCTTATTTGATATCGGTTCTACCCATTCTTTTATTTCTCCTACTTGCGCTCAACGATTAAATTTGACTACGGAGAAATTAGACTTTGATTTATCTGTGGAAACTCCGTTGGGAGAAACCTTCATTACATCCACGGTTTATAAGTCTTGTTTGGTTCAAGTTGGTACCCACACATTACATGTCGATCTTATTGCATTAAAAATACTTGCATTTGACGTAATTCTAGGGATTGATTGGTTAACTACTCATCATGCAAAAATTGATTATTTTCGTAAGGTTATTAGCTTTCATATTCCTAATCGACCTATTATGCGAATTCAAGCAACCAAACCATTAAAATCAATCACTGTCATCTCAAGCCATAAAGCTATTCATTTATTGAAAAAGCGGATGTCAAGCTTTCTTAGCTCATGTTACGCATCTAAACAAAATACGCCGGTTTTGAATAATATTTCTATTGTTAATGAATTTCCTGACGTATTCCCTGAAGAACTTCCTGGCCTACCCCCAGAGCATGAAATTGAATTTTGTATCGACCTTGAACCCGGTACAAAACCCATTTCTAAAGCCCCATATCGAATGGCTCCTATTGAACTTCAGGAGTTAAAGACTCAACTGCAAGAATTGTTAGACATTGGCTTTATTCGTCCTAATACTTCTCCTTGGGGTGCTTCTGTTCTATTCGTGAAGAAGAAAGATGGGAGTATGCGACTTTGTATTGATTATCGGGAGTTGAATCATGTCACCATCAAAAATAGGTACCCATTTCCACGTATTGATGACCTGTTTGACCAGTTGCAAGGAGCCAAATTCTTTTGAAAGATTGATCTTCGTTCCGGATATCACCAATTGAAGATTAGAACCGATGACATTCCAAAGACGACTTTCAGAACTCGGTACGGGCATTATGAATTCCTAGTCATGTCCTTTGGATTGACTAATGCTTCTGCTGCCTTCATGGATATGATGAACCAAGTATTCAAGGAATATTTGGATCACTTTGTGGTCGTCTTTATTGATGACATCCTTATTTATTCCAAAAGCCATGAAGATCATGAGCAGCACTTGAGGCTGATACTCCAAAAGCTTCGTGAATATAAGCTTTATGCCAAGTTGAAGAAATGCGAGTTCTGGCTTGAAGAAGTAGCATTCCTTGGGCACGTGGTATCAAGTCATGGAAAATCTGTTGACCAAGCAAAGATTGAAGTTATTCAAAGCTGGGAGCAACCTAAATCAGTAACCGAAGTACGTAGCTTTCTCGGCTTAGCTGGTTATTATCGAATCGCTACTTCACTAACTCAGCTGACTCGGAAAGATACAAAGTTCGGTTGGAGCGAGGAATGTGAGAAGAGTTTTTAAGAACTCAAGAGGAGACTCATTTCAAAGACTGCTCGACAATACCATCTGGTTCGGAGGGATTTGTCATCTACAGTGATGCTTCGGGCAAAGGGTTAGGATGTGTTCTCATGCAACATGGTAAAGTCATAGCCTATGCCTCACGAAAACTCAATGAATATGAGAGGAATTATCCTACTCATGACCTAGAGTTAGCAGCTGTGGTCTTCGCACTTAAAATTTGGAGGCATTATTTGTATGGGGAGAAGGTGGAGATCTTTACGGATCATAAAAGCCTCAAATATTTCTTCACTCAAAAGGAACTCAACATGCGACAACGATGTTGGCTTGAACTGTTGAAAGATTATGATCATACCATCCAATACCATCCTGGAAAAGCGAACGTGGTAGCTGACGCATTAAATAGAAGATCATATGCAAGTACGAGTACGATATTGTCAACATAAAGGCCCATTTTGTGTGACTTACAAAGGATGGAGATAGAGTTAAAGACTCCAGGGACCCATGTGATGATGGCGAATATACGAGTAGAACCGACTTTAATTGATAAAGTTAAAGTTGCTCAAGCTACAGACCTGGAGCTGATGCATATGAGGAAGAAAGTGCAAGAAGGTGTTATGTCGGAATCAAGAATCGATGAAAAAGGAATACTTTGAGTCAACTCCAGACTTTGTGTTCCTAACGACCCTGATTTAAAGTATAAAATCATGATGGAGGCACACAACACACCGTTTGCAATCCATCCTTGGAGTACCAAAATGTATCATGATCTTCGACATACATTTTGGTGGGGAAATATGAAGAGAGAAATAGCGCTGTTTATCTCAAGGTGTTTAACATGTCAACGAGTCAAGGCGGAGCATCAAGTACCAAAAGGTCCATTGCAACCACTTGAAATTCCAGAATGGAAGTGAGAGCACATTACCATGGATTTCGTTATCGGTCTTCCTAAGGTTTCTCAAGGTATAAATGCAATTTGGGTCATTATTGATAGATTGACCAAGTCTGCTCACTTCTTACCAATACGAGAAACTTATACACTTGAACGTCTTGCTCGTATGTACATAAACGAGATTTTAAGACTGCATGGTATGCCAGTATCCATAGTTTCTGATCGAGACCCAAGATTTACATCACAATTTTTGGTTAGTTTGCATAAAGCTATGGGCACAGATTTACGATTTAGTTCAGCATATCATCCTCAGATGGACGGACAATCAGAGAGGACTATTCAAACTCTGGAAGATTTATTAAGACTCTGTGTCCTTGACTTCAAGGGAAGTTGGGATAAGTTATTACCATTGGTGGAGTTTTCCTACAACAACAGTTATCAAGCAAGTATAGGCATGGCTCCATTCGAGGCATTGTATGGAAGAAAGTGTCGTTCTCCAGTATGCTGGGATGAGGTGGGTGAAGTAACGTTGTTGGGATCAGAGTTGGTACGTATGACTACGAAAAAGATTCAAACAATCTGACAACGTATAAAAACCTCACAAGATCGACAAAAGAGTTATGCTGATCATCGAAAGGACGTCGAATTCGATATTGGAGATCATGTGTTGTTACGTGTTGCTCCATGGAAAGGAGTTACAAGATTTTGAAAGAGAGGAAAGCTCAATCCTCGATTCATTGGCCCATTTTTAATCCTCGGTCGAGTAGGAACTGTGGCCTATAGACTCGCTTTACCACCAAGTATGTCTCGTGTTCATAACATTTTTCACATATCCATGTTACGTAAATATGTGAAAGATTCGAACCAAATTATTGAGTTAGAACCAGACAAAATAGCGGAAAATTTAACGTATGAAGAGGTTCCTGTTCAAATCTTGGATAAGAAGGAACATATTATACACTCCAAGGTTATACCTCAAGTCAAAGTTTTGTGGAGAAACCACGATGTTGAGGAAATGACCTGGGAGTTAGAATCTGAAATGAAGTCAAGGTATCCTTACCTCTTCGATATACCAGGTACGTACCCTAATTTCGAGGGAGAAATTTCATAAGAAGGGGAGATTGTAAGACCCTAACTTTTATGAATAAAAATGAATTTTCTATAATTATCATTTTTGAATATTATGATATAATGTTATAGTTGTGGGTAATAATTATAAATTTTGCAAAGTACGTAAGTTGTTATATAATATTCGATTGGTCGGGAAATATTCGTTTTAAAAAGGAAATATTCGTACGACGGCACAATCATTGGTGGACCCCTAATGTAATTATTATCATTTGATTGAGAAAACGACAAAAATATTTTATTGAAATAATGGCGGAAGTTTTACCGGTTGATCTTTGTTGAACTACTCTTGTAGTAAAGTACATGCGATGTACGCGTGGTTGCATAAGTAGCACCAGATTGATTATTGATGATTACGCGAGAAGTCACTTAGTTTTGTTTAATTATTGCCTCAGTAATTGTTGCATAGTATCTCACGTTATTTGATTCAATTATTGTCGATATTTTATATATTATTAAATCAATAATTGAAATGACAGAGTTATTAATATTATAATTTGCAATATTAACGATGTCTAGAAGTTCTGCCAAGGAGAGGTTTGGTCACCTAATTGCGCGCCAATAAGGAGAAATCTTTATTGGAAAGCCCCCTCTTTCCTGGGAACGACCTGGTCGATTAATATTGTGAATTATAATAATGATGATACATGTTGTTAAAAATATTGAGGGGATTTTATGAAGAATTTGATGTAAATTTTACTTATTGTTTGGACCCCCCACTTTCCATTTTTAAAAATTGTCGGTAGAATTTATCTCATTTTTTCGTTATATATATATATATATATATATATATATATATATATATATATATTATATATATATATATATATTATTTTGTTAATGGAAGGTTGGTGGGGGGGGAAGTGGACTAAGGTGTATTATTATGAGTATTATATATATATATATATATATATATATATATATATATATGCAAGTTGAAAAAAAGAGTGATGTAAGGTGTATTATTATGAATATTATATATATATATATATATATATATATATATATATATATGCAAGTTGAAAAAAATGGACGGAAGGAGTATTATTATGGATATTATATATATAATATATTATATTTTATTTAAAAGATTTTGCTTTAAATATGGACCGTCAGATTAAAGTAAATCAATCTGGACCGTTCATGTGTTAGTTACTATGCATTCCATTATTCTATAAATAGAAGCTCATTCCTTCATTATTTTCTTATGAATTCACTGAACTCTAGAGAGAGAAAATTTTAGAGAGAAAGAAAAAGAGAAGTCTGCTACCTTTCTTTTCCTATATCCAGTTTTTTTTACGGTAAGGGGTGTTATTCTTTCTTATTCATGAAGAGAACTGTTGTTATTCTATTTCTTATTATTCTGTTGGAATAACTTGTATACGTGGTCTACCCTATACTTGGTGACATTCTTCTATTATTCCGTCTTTATTATTACATTGGAATATCCATGCTCATGTGTTTTACGTACCGACTGATTCCGTATTTATTATTACGCTGGAATATCCATGCATGCGTTTTTACTGGCGGACTGGTTCCGCTCTTTATTATTATTTTGTTGGAATATCCTCGTCATGCGCTTTCTGGGACTGATTCCGTCGTTATTAGTATTCTGTTGAATAACTTTGTACATGCGAAGTACCGCATACAAGGTGATTTCATTGTTATTCCATTCTTTATTATTCTCATTGGAACATCCCGCTTGGTCGTAATTTCGCTGACCGTTCCGTTATTTAGTAATCTGTTGAATAACTTTTATCATGCGGCATACCGCATGTATGGTGATTTCTTTTGTTATTCCATTCTTTATTATACTCAGTTGGTTAAAGTTTTGACTATTATACTCCATGAAATTAGTGGAATATCCTTGATATTTGCGCTTCATCCAGTATCTTTTCATGAAAATATTCTTCTAAGCATTCTTGCATTTTACTCTACAAAGCAGTATCATGTTGACAATTTGGACATTATTAGTTCCTGGATAAATTAATTCTTGAACTTGTTTTATTGAATTCTTATATCATTGTCATCATCCTCATATTTATATTTTTTCTTTTTGAAAGTCATCTCATGGCTCAGTAGTGCATAGATGGACTTGGTATGATTATGACCTGTGGATTATTGATTGTAATCATGGTAGTAATGTTACAAATGATGTGGTAAAAGAATATCCTTAGCCATAGTGCGGGGTGATTCAATGATGTGGATTATTTATTAAAATTTGAGTCCTAGCGATAATGATGATGAAAAACCTTTTAAATCATAAAAGATAGTAGATTTTATTTTCTACTTGTCTCTTTTAATGGATTGCTTGTTCCGCTGTAGTTAAACTTGATGTCTATTATATTTTATCAGTTTAACATTGTTGGAGACTAATGATAATTTATTTTGCATTATCTTAGTCATAATATTTCTTACTGGGCTAGTTGAGCTCACCCTTTCTTTCACCGTTCTCTTCAGGAAATGAGAATATAGCTGGGACGAGTCGGGGAACGGAGTGATGGTCTAGAGGATAGCATTATTAGTCCTCACTATTATGTGAAATAGTGTGATAATAATTGTAATGAGGACTCCTTTTGAGTTTGTATAATCTCTAGTAGACAATATTTGTATTCAAACTCGCAGTTTATGTTTTGTCGTATTGTACATGACAGTTGTATTAGTAAGTTGTATTTGAATTCTGTACCATGTATCTAGCGACCCAAGATGGGTGATGTATACCTAATTTTGGGGGCGTCACATCACACTTCCTTTCATATCATATAGATGTAGCTACTATATAATATATAATCATTGCACATACAAATTAATTCCTTCAATTATTCATTCATTAATTTATTTGATGAATGCTTAGTCCTTCACTTTTCCACACTAGGCATATCTCACAAGCTTATATTAAGCTTATTCTCATTCTCATTACTTATTCATTTCCCACCACATTACTATTTATAATATATTCAATTTACATCGAATTATTATATCACAAGGTTCACATATATAAATATATCGTGAATGGAGATATCAAAATATTCTTTATAACATTCGCGATAATATAATAACTTAAGTTATTTAGTAAATTAAAATAACTTATTTTTCTTTTAATTTTAACCCTCTCGAAAATACATTACTATAATCAAATTTATGTATTTCGCCATAACATAACATATGTGAGACCTCAGATTTTATCAATAAAGATTTAAATTTTGTCGAATAATTTTTTAATATTATGGTGTGAATTTGAGATAATATTATAGTTGTGAGTAGTATTTATAAATTTTGCAAAGTATATAAAGTGGTTATATTATATTCGATTGGTCGGAAATATTCGCTTAGCGGGGAATATTCGTACAACTACTCAATCATTGGTGGACCCCACAATGTAATTATTATCGGATTGAGAAAACGACAAAAATATTTTATTGAAATAACGGCGGAAGTTTTATCGTGGATACCGTGAACTACTCGGTAGTAAAAGTACAAGATAATCGTGTGGTTGCATAGTAGCACACTCAGATTGATTATTGATGCTTATGTGAGAAGTCACTCGGTTTGATTCCATTATTGTTTATTAATAATATGAATAATTATAAGCGATAATGACGTTTTATTTTATTCAGATATTATTAACGTAATAAAACAGTAAAATCTTTTTATATAAAATGTAATACTTTATTAAAGTTATTCTATAAATAGAATATATTATATTTTATTATACATAGTGTTGCATAGTGTTTTTTGCATAGTGTTTTTTCATAGGGTTGCATAGTGTTTGCATAGTAAAATGTTTTTATATAAATAGAATATATGATATTTTATTTAAAAGATTTTGCTTTAAATATGGACCGTCGATTAAAGTAAATCAATCTGACCGTTCATGGATTAATTACTATGCATTCTATTTTCCTATAAATAAGCTCATTCCTTCATTATTTTCTTACGAATTCACTTTGAAACTCTAGAGAGAAATTATAGAGAGAAGCTATAGAGAAAAATCTATAGAGAGAAAGAAAAAGAGTATTCGGTACTTCACTACTTTGATATCCAAAGGTCTTTTACTAGTAAGGGATATTATTCTTTTGTATTCAAAAAGAGAACTTATGTTATTCCATTCTTTATTATTACATTGGAATAACTTTTGTAAAAAGTGGCATACCTTATAAATAACTTGTATATGCACGATACCCTATACTTGGTGAAATCCTTATGTTTATTCCATTCTTATTTATTCTGTTGGAATAACTTTTGTATACGTGGTTTACCCTATACTTGGTGACATTCTTCTATTATTACGCTTATTACATTGGAACATCCATGCATGTGTTTTTACACCTTGACCTGGTTCCGCTCTTTATTATTCTCATTGGAACATCCGCATCATGTGTTTTACACCCCTGGTTCCGCTTTATCATTCCGTTGGAATATCCTATCTCGTGTGTTTTTTACACCGATCTAGTTCCATCTTTATTATTCTCGTTGGAACATCCTATCGGTGTGAATTTCACCCACCGTTCCGTTATTATTATTCTCGTTGAATAACTTTGCTCTACATCTGACTACGCATGCATGGTGATTTTTTTTATTCCATTCTTTATTATACTCAATTGGTTGAAATTTTGACTTCTATACTCCATGAAATTAGTGAAATATCCTTGATATTTCGCTTCATCCAATTTTTCATGGAAATATTCTTCCGAGCATTCTTGAATTTTACTCTATAAAAGCGAAGATCATGTTGTCAATTTGGACATTATTAGTTCTTGGATAAATTAATTCTTGAACTTGTTTATTGAATTATTATGTCATTGACATCATCCTCATGTTATATTATGTTGAAAGTCATCTTTAGCTTACGTGCGTAGATGGACTTAGTATGATTATGACCGTGGATCATTCGGTATAATCATGACTGTTATAAATGATGTGATAAAAGTCCTCGATGGGCTCGTAAAGCATTGATGAATAGTTTTGGTATGATGATTATGACCGTGGTTTATTCTTGTATAGTCATGACCATTGATGATTTAATGAAAATTCTTGACCGTGTAGTGCGGGATGATTAGATGTGGTGGAATATTTATTAAAGTTTGAGTCTCAAATTTATAACAATGATGAAAAACCTTTTAAATCATAAAAGATAGTAGATTTTATTTTCTACTTGACTCTTTTAATGGATTCTTTGGTTCCACCGTAGTTAAACTTGATGTTCATTATATTTTATCGCTTTAACACTTTGTTGTAGGCTAATGATAATTTATTATGCATTATCTTAGTCATAATATTTCTTCTTGAGCTAGTTGAGCTCACCATTTCTTTCACTTTATTCTCTTGTGAAATGAGAATATAGCCGGGACGAGTCTGGAGAACTGAGAGTAATGGTCCGAGAGGATAGCATTAGTAGTCCTCACTATTTTGTGAAATAGTGTGATAATAATTGTAATGAGGATTCCTTTTGAGTTTGTATAATATCTAGTAGACAATATTTGTATTCAAACTCACGCTTTATGTCGTATTATACCACGCTTACATTAGTAAGTTGTATTTAAATTCTGTACCATGTATCTAACTACCCAAGATGGGTGATGTATACCTAATTTTGGGGGCATCACAGTTGGTATCGAAGCTTAGGGATATGATCCCTGGCTAAGATGTGAGATAAGAACTAGGAGGGGAGAGATGGGAAATTCCTTCGCTAGTATGACCTACCTAAATTTATTTGGTATTTAATTGGTCGGGCAGTGTATAGGGATAATATGTGACATGTTAATTAACCCTTGTTTTGTGGCAGTATTTGAAAATGGCATCCGAAAATGTTGAGATAAGCAATGGAGCACAGAGATCGTTAAGTCTCCACAGATCAATAATCGTGATAATGTGCGATGGGATGGCGATAATCCTCCTGTAAACAACAACACCGATCAAATGACGAACGATGAATGCGTTTAGGAGTTTTTAGAATTCATGCAACGTCGATTTAAAGCGCTCCTGCTCATAAAGCGGTGAAAATAATGGCAACCCGATTTTGGCCACCGCTAAGCGCTTCAAGGAGTTGGGACCACCGAGTTTTTGGGAAAGCCGAACCACTTAAGGCGAGACGTGGTTAAAGTAGATCACCAAGATATTTGATGTCTTGGGATGCTCGGAGGAGCAAAAGTTTCATTTGCCACCTTTATGTTGCGTGAAGAGGCGACATTCTTGGTGGGAATCAGAAAATGTACCTGACCCGACATACTCAAGATGTCTTGGGAGAAGTTCCAAGATTTGTTCAACGACAAGTACTTTCCGAAAGTATTTGTCACATGAAGGAGGTGGAGTTTATCAAGTCGAGCAAAATAATACGACCGTGTCACAAGATGAGGCTAAGTTTACCGAAAGTTATCTCGGTTTGCATCCCATTTGGTCGATAATGAGGAGCGAATGACGCGGAATGTTTTAAGAGGTTTGAAACCCGATATACGTCAATACCTAATTTCTCATAAACTTTGTTTGTATTCAGATATTGTGAATAGGGCTTAGTTATTGGAGCGCGATAATGAGTCAGCACAACCAAAAGGTAACGACCAACAACACAATAATAATCGTACCGGTGGCAACGACCATCGGAACAACGATAACCATCATGGGGGAAATTATCATGTCGGTGGTAACTATGGCCAAGATAATAGGAATGGAAATTTCAAGAAGAGGAAATTCAACAATGATGGAAAGACGTCAGCACCAGCACCCGTTGTTAAGGAAGGAGAACGACCACCTATCATATGTTTCAAATGCGGAGGGGAGGGACATATCAGTCCAAACTGCACGATGTCATCTAAAGCATGTTATAATTGTGGAAAAGAAGGTCACTTAGCCCGATTTTGTCGTTCACCGAAGACAAGTTCAGCTAGGATGGAGGCACCAAAGACCGTTCCAAAAAAGTCAAAATCGGTAGTGTAAGGGAGAGCGTTTTTCGTGACTTCTCAAAAAGCGAGTAACCCGAACGAAGTTAGCACGAGTTAGTTAATTATAAATTACGAAGTCTATACCTTATAAGATACCGGTTCTACCCATTATTTTATCTCTCTTGCTTGCGTTCAACATTTAAATTTGACTCCGGAGAAGTTAGACTTTGACTTATTGGTTGAAACTTCGTTAGTAGGAGCCTTTGTTACCTCTCATGTTTTTTGAATCTTGTTTGATTCAAATAAACACTTTCACGTTACTTGTCGATCTTATTTTTAAAAAAATATTGGCCTTTGATGTGATTTTAGGAATCAATTGGTTAACTAATCATCATGCTTTTCGTAAAGGTTGTTAGCTTTTATATTCATAACCAACTTTTGTTATGCGAATTCAAGTAACCAAACCATTAAAGTCAATCATTGTCATATCAAGCCATAAGTAAAGATCCCTGAACCTTTCGTTGTTGACTTCCTTGTGTGGAATGCACCGAGGCCAGACTTTCTCTAGGCGACATCATGAAAGAAGATGGCGAGTTGATAAGCATCATTATGAGGTGCTATCTAGGTTAAAGGATAGAAGTCACAGTTGGTATAAATGTGACGTATTATCCAAGTTTTGGATGAGAGTCACAGTTTTGAATGATATTTCTATCATTAATAAATTTCTTGACGTATTCTTGAAGACTTTCTAGCCTACCCTAGAGCGTGAAATCGAATTTTGTATTGACCCCAGTACAAAAACCCATTTCTTAAACCCTCAAATATTTCTTCAACTAAAAGGATCTGTTTACGTGGATTATGATGAAAGTCATAATAAAAGCATTGGACTAATGAAAATCATGGGTATACGTGGTATTAGTAAGTGTTATAATGAGTTATGTTGGTTATTATGAGAAAACATGAAAGTTTCTTAGAAATCACAAAGAGTTGAAAATCAGATTTTGTGAAAAACGTAACATGAAATTCAATTGACCATATCTCCTAATATATTTTGAATTTTTCAGTATGGTCAAGTTCTAGAGTTAGATCTATGAGTTTTGTAGCATCTCCAAGTGGAATCACTGGAAAAGGTGTTGTAGATTTACGTGTGGACTGATTTTAATAAAGAATGAAAAAGCTGGAAATTTCAAAAAGCTACTGATTTTATTTTAAAAGGGCATTTTCGGCTACTTAAATTATGAGAAAAAATTCTAGCCTTTTGGGAAATGAAAGTATATGGTATAAGGTAACTCCTGTCCAAAAATGAGCTTATTCGACTTAAAATGAGCAAGTTATGACCATTTCAATATTTAGGTTTTTCCGATTTAAAAATCTATATAACCGAGTTCTACAACTCAGATGACCATGAAATTTAAATCGAGGCTCACATTAACATGTGTAAGGTCCTGTCAAGATTTGGGAATTTCTGGAGTTAACCTTGAGGTAGCTAATTTCTTAAGGAATTAATTAGAAATTGATTTTTGAAAAATAGTAAATGAATTTTAAAATTCTTGAGAAAAATGTATGTTCATTATGGGACTATATTATGCTAAATCCCGAGAAAAGAAATATATTTGGGACTGATTTGGTATTTTCTATGAAAATAGTTTAGTTACTGAACATATGAGTTAAATATGTTATGTGAAGTAACAAAGTTGAAAATAGAATTTTATGGCTAGAGAATCCTATATAGAGTATATGCATATTTTTTTTTTTTTAGGATTTGATCATTGGTGATGATATCTTATGAGTATGACATTTTTTGAATGATTAAATGCATTATATGGTAAAAGCGTAAACAATTGAAATAAATTGTTTATAAATTTAAGAAGTGATTAAAATATTGTTATAATATTAATGATATTAGATTATGAGATTATTAAGTGATTGATAACATGGGGATATTCTTGAATCCTGGATAAATTATATTATAAATGTTTAATATTAATCCTTTATCTCATTTGATTGATTCTTTATATCATTATCTTCATGCTTATATTGTGTTGAAAGTCATCTGTGGCTTACGTGCATAGATGGACTTGGTATGATTATGACCAGGGATTATTCGGCATAATCATAACCGTAATTGAAAACACGATTATCTTTGGCACGTAGTGCATGGATAATTTGTGGTCGTGATACTAATGAATACACGATTATCTTTGGTCGTAGTGCATGGATAATTTGTGGTCGTGATACTAATGAATACACGATTATCTTTGGTCGTAGTGCATGGATAATTTGTGGTCGTGATACTAATGAATACACGATTATCTTTGGTCGTAGTGCATGGATAATTTGTGGTCGTGATACTAATGAATACACGATTATCTTTGGCCGTAGTGCATGGATAATTTGTGGTCGTGATACTAATGAATACACGATTATCTTTGGCCGTAGTGCGTGGATAATTTGTGGTCATGATACTAATGAATACACGATTATCATTGGCACATAGTTCATAGATAATTCGTGGTCGTGATAATAAAGAATATCCTTGGCCTGTAGTGCAGGGATGATTCGATGATGTGGATTAATTATTGAGTTGAGTCTCAGCAATGAAATATTAATTCATGGATGTGGTAAAAGTCATCTTTGGCCGTAGTACATTGATGGACTTGGTATGATTATGACCAGGGATTATTCTAATAATCATCATAACCGTAATTAAAACACGAATATCCCCGCCGAAGGTGCATGGATAATTCATGGTCGTGATACTATTAAGCTGAGTCTCAGCATTATTGGTTTTATAGTTGTATATCTTTGGCCTGTAGTGCAAAGATGAATTGTTAATGAATATCTTTGGCCGGATTGCAAAAATGAATTTAATGTTTACAACGATAAAGGTATTCAAGGTATCCTCACCTCTTATCATACCAGGTACGTACCCTAATTTCGAGGGCGAAATTCCATAAGGAGGGGAGATTGTGAGACCCCAGATTTTATCAATAAAGATTTAAATTTTGTCGAAATAATTTTTAATATTATGGTGTGAATTTGAGATAATATTATAGTTGTGGGTAGTATTTATAAATTTTGCAAAGTATGCAAGTGGTTATATTATATTCGATTGGTCGAGGAATATTCGGTTTAGCAGGGAATATTCGTACAACGGCTCAATCATTGGTGGACCCCACAATGTAATTATTGTCGGATTGAAAACGACAAAAATATTTTATTGAAATAACGATGCGGAAGTTTTACCGTGGATACTGTTGAACTACTCGGTAGTAAAAGTACAGTAATACGTGTGGTTGCATAGTAGCACACGGTATTGATTATTGATGCTTATGTGAGAAGTCACTCATTTTGATTCCATTATCATCGATTAATAATATGAATAATTATAAGCGATAATGACGCTTTTATTTTATTCAGTATTATTAACGTAATAAAATGTAAACATTTTTTATATAAAATGTATTACTTTATTAAAGTTATTCTATAAATAGAATATATTATATTTTATTATACATAGTGTTGCATAGTGTTTTTTTATAGTGTTTTTTTTGCATAGGGTTGCATAGTGTTTGCATAGTAAAATGTTTTTATATAAATAGAATATATGATATTTTATTTAAAAGATTTTGCTTTAAATATGGACCGTCGATTAAAGTAAATCAATCTGGACCGTTCATGGATTAATTACTATGCATTCTATTTTCCTATAAATAAAGCTCATTCCTTCATTATTTTCTTACTAATTCAATTGAAACTCTAGAGAGAAAATTATAGAGAGAAGCTATAGAGAAAAATCTATAGAGAGAAAGAAAAAGAGTATTCTGGTACTTCACTACTTTGATATCCAGTGTCTTTTACGGTAAGGGATATTATTCTTTTGTATTCAAAAAGAGAACTTATGTTATTCCATTCTTTATTATTCTGTTGGAATAACCTGTAAAAGTGGCATACCTTATAAATAACTTGTATATGCAAAGATACCCTATACTTGGTGAAATCCTTATGTTATTCCATTCTTATTTATTCTCATTGGAATAACTTTGTATCGTGGTTTACCCTATACTTGGTGACATTCTTCTATTATTCTGCATCTTATTATTCATTTGGAACATCCTGTCATGCGTGTGTTTTACACCGACCTCGTTCCGTCTTTATTATTATGTTGGAACATCACATGCATGTGTTTTACACCGGACCGGTTCCGCTCTTTATCATTCTCATTGAATATCCTATCTCGTGTGTTTTACACACCGGATCTGGTTCCATCTTTATTATTCTATTGGAACATCCCGCTTGTAGATTGTGAATTTCACACGACTTGGTTCCGTTATTATTATTCTGTTGGAATAACCCGTCATGCGTGCAATCCCATGCGTGCATGGTGAATTTCACCTAGTTGGTTGAAATTTTAACTTCTATACTCTATGAAATTAGTGAAATATCCTTGATATTTGCGCTTCATCCAGTATTTTTCATGGAAATATTCTTCTGAGCATTCTTGAATTTTACTCTACAAAGCAGTATCATGTTGTCAATTTGGACATTATTAGTTCTTGGATAAATTAATTCTTGAACTTGTTTATTGAATTATTATGTCATTGACATCATCCTCATGTTATATTATGTTGAAAGTCATCTTTGGCTTACGTGCGTAGATGGACTTAGTATGATTATGACCGTGGATCATTCTAAGATAATCATGACCTGTTATAAATGATGTGATAAAAGTCCTCAGTGGTTTGTAAAGCATTGATGAATAGTTTTTGGTATGATTATGACCAGGGTTTATTCGGTATAGTCATGACCATTGATGATTTAATGAAAATTCTTGACCGTGGTACAAGGATGATTAGATGAGGTGAAATATTTATTAAAGTTTTGAGTCTCAATTATAATGATGATGAAAACCTTTTAAATCATAAAAGATAGTAGATTTTATTTTCTACTTGACTCTTTTAATGGATTCTTTGGTTCACCAGTAGTTAAACTTGATGTTCATTATATTTTATCGCTTTAACATTTGTTGTAGGCTAATGATAATTTATTCTACATTATCTTAGTCATAATATTTCTTCTTGAGCTAGTTGAGCTCACCCTTTCTTTCACCGTTTCTCTTGTGAAATGAGAATATAGTTTGGGACGAGTCGGGGAACCAGAGTAATGGTCCGAAGGATAGCATTAGTAGTCCTCACTATTCTCGTGAAATAAAGTGTGATAATAATTGTAATGAGGACTCCTTTTGAGTTTGTATAATATCTAGTAGACATTATTTGTATTCAAACTCACAGCTTATGTCGATTGTACACAGCAGCTTACATTAGTAAGTTGTATTTAAATTACAGTAACATGTATGTAAGACCACAAACTTTTATAAATAAAGATGAATTTTCTATAAATATTATTTTTGAATATTATGGAATAAATTTGATATAATGTTATAGTTGTGGGTAATATTTATAAATTTTGCAAAAGTAAGCAAGTTGTTATAAAATATTCATTTGGTTGGGAATATTCTTTTTGTTTGGGAATATTAAATGACGATGGCTCAATCGATGGTGGACCCCATTAACGGAAGTATTGTCGTAGTTAGAAACGACAAAATTATCTTTCTATAAAAAACTAACAAAGAGGAGGTGTTACTGTTAAAACTGTTGAACTACCCTTAGTAAAAGTAATGCGAATACGCTGGCGTTGGTTGCATAGTAGCACTACCAGTATTGATTATTGATGCTTACGTGAGAAGTCACTTAGCTATACTCAATTATTACTACAATAATTCTTTGCATCATATCTCTTATATTATTGATTCAATTATTGTCACAAGATCATCATCATATAATATGTTATATTATTAATTGAGACGACAAGTTATAAATGATTAATAATTGTTGAAAGATTAAATATGTGTTGATTAAAAATAAAATGATTTGTTGTAATATTTATTCAATCCTTGATGTATATAAAGAGTCTGTTATGAGACGTTTGTGGTAAGTTTGATTATTTTATGGGGGGCCCATATGTCATCATCTAAGAGTCTCTTCGTCAATAGTATTTACCTTCGTCAATAGTATTTACCTTTGTCAATAGTATTTTCCTTCGTCAATAGTATTTACCTTTGTGAATAGTAATTACCTTCGTCAATAGTAATTACCTTCGTCAATAGTAATTACCCATTCACAAATAGTAGTTGTCCCTTCAATATTACCAAGAGTTAACTGCCTCTTCGGTGTTCCAAAGGTTAATTACCCCTTCGCAAATAGTAGTTGTCTCTTCAATATTACCAAGAGTCATTTTGACCCTTCATTAAGACCAAGAGCCACCCTCAATTTTTCTATAAATAGAAAGCTCATTCCTTCATTATTTCTTACGAATTCATTGAAACTCTAGAGAGAGAAACTATAGAGAGAAAGAAGAAAAGTATTCTATTTACTTCACTTTTCCAATATTCGGTTCTTCTAAGGTAAGGAATATTATTTGTTGTGCCCGTAAGGGGTGGTATTCTTTCTTATTCGTGAAGAGAACTTCAGTTATTCCATTCTTTATTATTACATTGGAATAACTTTGTATACCTAGCATACCCTATACTTGGTGAAATCCTTCATTATTCCATTCTTTATTATTCGTTGGAATAACTCAGATACGCAAAGACACCCTATACATAATCTTTATACGTGGTTTACATTATACTTGGTGACATTCTTCTATTATTCTCATTGGAACATCCTCATGCATGTGTTTTACACCTAACTGGGTTCCGCCTCTTTATCATTCTCATTAGAATATCCTATCTGTGTTTTTTACACCGGATCCGGTTCCATCTTTATTATTCTGTTGGAACATCCCGCTTATGTAATTTCACCGACTTTCGGTTCCGTTATTTATTATTCTGTTGGAATAACATGCATGTGCGGTCTATCGCATGCATGGTGATTTCTTTTGTTATTCCATTCTTTATTATACCCAGTTGGTTAAAACTTTGACTTCTATACTCCATGAAATTAGTAGAATACCCTTGATAATTGCGTTTCATCCAGTATCTTTTCATGGAAATATTCTTCTGATCATTCTTGAATTTTACTCTACAAAACAGTATCTTGTTGACAATTTGGACGTTAATAATAACTAGATAAATTAATTCTTGAACTTGTTTTATTGAATTCTTATATCATTGTCATCATCCTCATGTTTATATTATGTTGAAAGTTATCTTTGGCTTACGTGCATAGATGAACTTAGTATGATTATGACCAGGGTTCATTCGGTATAATCATGGCTTGATATAAATGATGTGACAAAAGTCCTCGATTGGCACAATGTAATGCGATGATGGATAGTTTTGGTATGATTATGACCGGGGTGATTCGGATATATAGTCATGACCATTGATAATTTGATGAAAATCCTTGACCGTAGTACGGGGATGATTAGATATTGTGGTTTATTCATTAAACCGAGTCTTAGTGATAAAATTGATGAAAACCTTTTAAAACCTAAAAGATGGTAGACTTTATTTTCTACTTGACTCTTTTAATGGATTGCATATTCATTGCAGATTAAACCGGTTGTCTATTGTATTTTATCAGTTTAACATTGTTGAAGACTATTTATAATTTATTCTGCATTATCTTAGTTATAATATTTCTTACTGGGCTAGTTGAGCTCACCCTTTCTTTCACTGTTCTCTTCAGGAAATGAGAATATAGCTGGGACGAGTCGGGGAAAAGAGTGATGGTCCTGAAGATAGCATTAGTAGTCCTCACTATTCTGTTAAATAGTGTGAAAATAAATGTAATAAGGACTCTTTGAGTATGGATATTTTCTAAATGACAATATTCATATTAGAACTCTCTGTTTATGTATTGTCGTATGTTACACGACAGATGTATAATTAAGTTTGTATTTGAATTTATGTACCATGTAAGTGGCGACCCAAGATGGGTGACGTATACCTAATTTTGGGGCGTCGCGGTTGGTATCGAGCTTAGGGATATGATCCCTGGCTAAGATGTGAGACTAGAACTAGGAGGGGAGAGATAGGGAATTCCTTCGCTAGTATGACCTACCTAAGTTTATTTGTTATTTAATTGGTCGGTTAGAGTATAGTTATAATATGTTGCATGTCAATTAACCCTTATTTTGTGGCGGTGTTTGAAAATGGCATCCGAGAATGTTGAGAATAGCAATGGAGCACGAGACCGTTGATTCTCCACGATCAATAATCGGGACAATGTGCAATAGGATGGCGATAATCCTCCCATGTAAACAACAACAATTGATCAATTGACGAATGACGATGCGTTTAAGAGGTTTTAGAATTCATGCAACATCGGTAAAGCGACTTCTTTCCAAAACGTAGGGTGGAAACACGAAAAACTCTCGGTGGTCACCGCTAAACAATTCAAGGAGCCGGGACCACCGGGAGTTTAAGGGAGAGCCAAAACAACTTCTGGCGGAAGCATGGATAAAGCAGATTACCAAGATATTTGATGTCTTAGGATGCTCCGAGGAGCAAAAGGTTCCCTTTGCCGCCTTTATGTTGCGCGGAGAGGCAGATTACTGGTGGGAATCGGTAAAAGCGTACTCAACTTCATTGTCTTGAAGATATCTTGGGAGAAGTTCCAGGAGCTGTTCAACGACAAATACTTTCCTGAAAGTATTCGCCACATGAAGGAGGTGGAGTTTATCAAGTTGGAACAAAACAATATGACCGTGTCGCAATACGAGGCAAAATTTATGCGGAGTTATCACGATTCGTCCCCACTTGGTGGATAATGAAGAGAGAATCATGCGAATGTTTTTAAGAGGTTTGAAGTCGGAGATACTTCAACATCTTATTTCTCATAAACCGTGTTTGTATTCAGATGTTGTAAATAGGGCTCGATTAGTGGAGCGCGATAACGAGTCAACGCAACTAAAAGAGAGCAAATTACAAAATTATAATACCAAATGAGTAGTCATCGAGCGGTGACAACAAGCGTGGAGGGAATCAACGGGCGGATATGGTAACCACTTGGTGGTAATCAGAGTCAAAGCAATAAGAATGGACATTTCAAGAAAAGAAGATTCAACAATGATAGAAAGACGTCAGCACCAGCACCTGTTGTTAAGGAAGGAGAAAGACCACCTATCATATGCTTCAAATGCGGAGGAGAGGGACACATCGATCGAATCGCCATGTCGTCAAAGCATGTTATAATTGTGGAAGAGAAGGTCACTTAGCTCGATTTTGTCGTTTCATCAAGACAAATTCAACTAGGATGGAGGCACCAAAGGTTGTCCCGCACAAACCAAAGCCGGTAGTTTAAGAGAGAGCGTTTTTTTTCTCGTGACGAGGAACCCGAATAAAATTATCACGGGTAAGTTAATCATAAGCTCTTGCGAAGTCTATACCGTGTTAGATACCGCCTCTACCCACTCTTTTATTTCACCTAGTTGTGTTCAACGTTTAAATTTGACTCAAGAAGAAGTTAAACTTTGACTTATTGGTTGAAACTTCGTTAGTAGAGCCTTCGTTATCGCTACTATTTTTAAATCTTGTTTGATTCAAATAAACATTTTCACTTTACCTGTTGATCTTATCTTTTTGAAAATATTTGCCTTTGATGTGATTTTAGGAATCAATTGGTTAACTACTCATCATGTTTTTCGTAAGGTTGTTAGTTCTTATATTCATAACCAACTTGTTGTGCGAATTCAAGTAACCAAACTACTAAAGTCAATTATTGTCATATCAAGACATAAGTAAAGAGCCCCGAACCTTTCGTTGTTGACTTCCTTGTGTGGAATGCACCGAAGCCAGACTTTCTGTAGGCGACATCGTGAATGAAGATGGCAAGTTTATAGGTATCATTGTGAGGTGCTATCTAGGTTAAGGGATAGAAGTCACAGTTGGTATCAATGTGACGTACTATCCAAGTCTTGGATGAGAGTCACAGTTTTGAATGATATTTCTATTATTAATAAATTTCCTAGCGTATTCTTGAAGACTTCTTAGCCTACTTAGAGCGTGAAATCGAATTTCGTATTGACCCCAGTATAAAACCCATTTCTTAAACCCTCAAATATGTCTTTAACTAAAATGAACAGTTAACGTGGTTTATGATGAAAGTCATAATAAAAGCATTGGACTAATGAAAATCATGGGTATACGTGGTATTAGTAAGTGTTATGATGAGTTATGTTGGTTAGTATGTGAAAACATGAAAGTTTCTTAAAAATCACAAGGAGTTAAAAACCAGATTTTGGTGAAAAACGTAACAGGAAATTCAATTGACCAAATCTCCTATTATATTTTGAATTTTTGAGTGTGGTTAAGTCCTAGAGTTAGATCTATGAGTTACCTAACTAATCCAAGTGGAATCAATGAAAAAGGTGTTGTAGATTTTCGTGGTGGACTGATTTTAGCAAAGGAGTCAAAACTTCAACATGTCCAAAAAGTTGCTTTACACGCTTTGTAAAGAAATGCTTTTTGACCACTAAATTTATGTGAAAAATTCGCCTTTTGGGACATGAAAATATATGTTATAAAGTACCTCTTGTCCAAAAATGAGCTCATTCTGACCTAAATGAACAAGTTATGACCATTTCAATATTTAGGTTTTTTTTACGAAAAATGCTATAACTGGAGTTTTATAACTCCGATGACCATGAAATTTAAACTGGAGGCTCACATTAACAAGTGTAAGGTCCTGCCAAGATTTGGGAATTTCTCAGTTAAACTTGAGGTAGCAAATTTCTTAAGGAATTAATTAGAAATTGATTTTTGAAAAATAGTAAATGAATTTTAAAAATTCCGAGAAAAATATATTTTCATTATGGGACTATATTATGCTAAATCCCAGAAAAGAAATATTTTTGGGACTGATTTGTTATTTTACATGAAAATAGTTTAATTACGAACATATGAGTTAAATATGTTATGTGAAGTAACAAAGTTGAAAATAGGATTTTATGGCTAGAGAATCCTATATAGAGTATATGCATATTTTTTTTGATGAGGATTTGATAATTGGTGATGATATCGTATGAGTATGACATTTTGAATGATTAAATGCATTATATGGTAAAGCGTAAACAATTGAAATAAATTGTTTATAAATATAAGAAGTGATTAAAATATTGTTATAATATTAATGATATTAGATTATGAGATTATTAAGTGATTGATAACATGGGGATATTCTTGAATCTGGATAAATTATATTATAAATGTTTAATATTTATCCTTTATCTCATTTGATTGATTCTTTATATCATTATCCTCATGTTTATATTATGTTGAAAGTCATATGTGGCTGAAGTGCATAGATGGACTTGGTATGATTATGACCGAGGATTGTTCGGTATAATCATAATCGTAATTGAAAACACGATTATCTTTAGGTAGTAGTAGTATGGATAATTTGTGGTCGTGATACTAATGAATACACGATTATCTTTGGTAGTAGTGTGCATGGATAATTTGTGGTCGTGATACTAATGAATACACGATTATCTTTGGTAGTAGTGCATGGATAATTTATGGTCGTGATACTAATGAATACACGATTATCTTTGGTAGTAGTGCATGGATAATTTGTGGTCGTGATACTAATGAATACACGATTATCTTTGGTAGTAGTGCATGGATAATTCGTGGTCGTGATACTAATGAATATCCTTGGCACCGTAGTGCGGGGATGATTCAATGATATGGATTAATTATTGAAATGAGTCTCAAAGAATGAAATATTAATTCATGGATGTGGTAAAAGTCATCTTTGGTCAGTAGTGCATTGATAGACTTGGTATGATTATGACCAAGGATTATTCGGTATAATCATGACCAGAATTGCAAAACACGAATATCCTTGGCGATTGGTGCGCATAGATAATTAGTGGTCGTGATACTATTAAGTCGTCCTCAAAGATTATTGGTTTTACAATTTGTATATCTTTGGCACATTAGTGCAAAGATAAATTGTTAATGAATATCTTTGGTAGAATTGCGAAGATGAATTTAATATTTTAACGATAAAGGTATTCAAGGTATCCTCACCTCTTTATCATATCGTATCGTACCCTAATTTCGAGGGGGCTTAAATTTCATAAGAAGGAGAGTTGTAAGACCCGACTTTTTAAAATAAAGATGAATTTTCTATAAATATTATTTTTGAATATTATGGAATAAATTTGATATAATGTTATAGTTGTGGGTAATATTTATAAATTTTGCAAAGTAAGCAAGTTGTTATAAAATATTCGTTTTGGTTGGGGAATATTCTTTTTGTCGGGAATATTCGTGATGCGACGGCTCAATCGATGGTGGACCCCACAACGGAAGTATTGTCGTAGTTAGAAAATGACAAAATTATCTTTCTATAAAAATAACTACAGAGAGTGTTACCGTTAAAAGCGTTGAACTACACCTAAGTAAAAAATACGAATACGTGTGGTTGCATAGTAGCACACTCAGATTGATTATTGATGCTTACGTGAGAAGTCACTTAGCTATACTCAATTATTACTACATAAATTCACGCATCATATCTCTTATATTATTGATTCAATTATTGTCACAAAGATCATCTATATAATATGTTATATTATTAATTGAGACGACAAGTTATAAATGATTAATAATTATTGAAAGATTAAATATGTGTTGATTAAAAATAAAATGATTTGTTGTAATATTTATTCAATCCTTGATGTATATAAAGAGTCTGTTATGAGACGTTTGTGGTAAGTTTGATTATTTTATGGGGGGCCCATATGTCATCATCTAAGAGTCTCTTCGTCAATAGTATTTACCTTGGTCAATAGTATTTACCTTTGTCAATTGTATTTACCTTCGTCAATAGTATTTATCTTTGTGAATAGTAATTACCTTCGTCAATAGTAATTACCCCTTCGCAAATGGTAGTTGTCTCTTCAATATTACCAAGAGTTAATTGCCTCTTCGGTGTTCCAAGGGTTAATTACCCTTCGCAAATAATAGTTGTCTCTTCAATATTACCAAGGGTTAAGCAATGCTTTTAGAATAATGATGATGATCATTCTAATGAGATCTAAATTCTTAGAAAGCTTAAAACTAAAATAGTTCCCAATCATTGGATTACTAAATTGGGGATTAGTGAATCCGGATAGATTGGTACATACGTTGCTTGCTCATTGGATGAAGATGATTGATCTCATGATCATTTGTGTGGAGACACTAAAGCAAGTATGTAGGTGCTTATTAGAGAATAAGTTCAATCGAACGTTGGCTCGCTAAGGAATACCTAATGGAGTTTTACTTGCTTGTCAATAGGAATTCCTGTAGTGATAGTAGTACAAGTGATCCTTGGACTTGAGATCATCATAGTATCTTGTGTATGATGAGTTATACTTTGACTTATTCCTTAAGACCCTTAGGGTATATCAAAAGGGTATGCTTGGGTATAATAAGTTGTACATGGAGATAATGTATGATCAATAAAGAATCTACCACTTCTAATAAAGGAAGAGAAATTTCCTATGTGATTCGATAAATGACAACCCAAAGAGTCCTTGGCAAGGCGTAATGAAATTAGAAAGGAGTTTCTAATTTGCATTATTTGAGTTGTGCATTTAAGAGTCGAAATACATATAATTAAATAAAATAAGACTTGATAGTAATTTCATGTCTTATATTTAATTGGGACATTGTATGGTGGAAGGATTGAATTGACGGGTAACTATTTACTCAAAGGTTCTTTAATGATTAATGTTGAAATCTATATTATCCGGAAAGTCGTTGATCGCTTAGGGAGGCTTATCCCTATTGTAGAATAAATATTATTTATTTAAATAAATTAATTGTATAATTTATTTATTTATTTAAATAAGATTAGAATTATTCTAATTGATTTATTCACAACCGGTTTAATATGGAGAACCTAAAGGGTCACACCATAAAAGGAAGAATAATTATTTAAGAAGTTAATGGCATAATCGTAATAATATAAAGATGTATATTTAATTTAATCTATGGTGATAGAATAAATTAAATAGCTTAATATTTATTATTTAATATTTTAGAAATATTAAATATAAATTAATAAGAGGAGTCTTATTAATATTATTACAATTATTATTATTATTTTAATTTCTAAAAGAGTTTAGGAATTAATTTAATATAAGTACTCTCATTTATTCCTAATTGGATTAGGAAGGAAAATTAGTTAAAGAAGTTTAATTAATTATCCCTAATAAGATTAGGGAGCTTAATTAATTAAAAGAATTTAATTAATTAAATAAAACCCAATTCCTTAATTGTTAAGGTGGGTTGCCCACATCTATAAATAAGAGGAGTCTTATTATGGGTAAGGTGGTTTTTGTTGACTTTTACAACATACGTAATAATTCCAATAGTTGGGAGAGTACGCTTTTTCTATAAAGATAGAAAAACTAGGGTTTAGCCAAACATCCCATCTTCTTGAATTCTTATTCTTCCTTGGTGGATCACCTCTAGAGGCCAAACACTTGGGTGGCTAACGTTGATCAAAGGAAGGAACCAAACCCGTGGATTCAAGTTGAACGAAAAGGATTGGAGGTGAACTTGTACTGAGGAAGCTCGATCTTCAAGGGTATGATTTTATTCTTTATCTTTTCGTTTAATTAATAATTGTGCATAAAGGGTGATCCGGGTATATGGTTTGTAAAAAATTTTAAACTCTGATTTTTCCACGTTTCCGCACTTTTATGCAATTTGATTGCGTTCTTGAATATTACAAACCTAACAGTGGCATCAGAGCCAAACCTTTATGCGAATTATTAATTGTTTTAATTTAATATCTATATAGATATGTGTTTAGAACAATTTAATTGGGCATAATTTTGTTATATAAAATTTAAAAACAAAAAAAAAACGTGATAATTATTTTTGCGAAATCTGTTTTCGGTAACATATAAAAAAAACGTTTATCGAATTCGGTCTGGTTAATTCCTTGAATTACGTGAAGACGAAAAGTAAAAAAAAAATAGCTTTCGGTTACTATACGTTATATATATATATATATATATATATATATATATATATATATATATATATATATTTAATACAACAGCAGCAAGCTTCTTAAATGGAATGCACGGAATGCACGGATTAATATATATACTGATTAATGGGTGTATTACTTTAAGGGACCCACGTGGGTGTATGATTTAGATATTATAATATATATATTATATATATAATGTTTTCATACTCATGTGCCATTCACATGAATCCTGCAGGATTGAAATCAATATGTATTCAGATACATATTTTGTTAATGATTAGCACATCACGTGATTCATGAAATAAAAAGATTAAAGTAATCTTTTAAAGATCAGGCACGTGGATTCAATGTAATACTTATATATTATATATATATATATATATATATAATATGTATATATTACCATAATATATAATATGTATATGTAATATATATTTTAATAATTTTATAATTAAAATAAAAGTTTATTTTAATTTTAAAATAAAATGTTTATTTTAATCTTAAAATAAAAGGTTTATTTTAATTTTAAAATTAGAATTTCATGCTAACTAATTAGAGTTGGAATTTGATTCCATGATAACTAATTGGAGTTGAAATTGGATTGCCTAATTTCCTTAAATAAAGGAGTTTATTTAGATGTGAAATAAGATGTAAGACCCCAACTTATTATTAATGAAATTTAATTTTCTCTATTTATTATTTTGAAATAGTAAGGGTTGATTTGATTAATGTGGATAGTTGGGGTAAAATACTATAAATATTTCAAAATAAGCAAGTGGTTATAAAATATTCATTATTGTTCTGGAATATTCGTTTGGTCGTGGAATATTAAATGATCGTTGGGAAATATTATTCTGCGACGAGTAGCGAAATGTGTGGGCCCCATAACTAAAAGCGATTGGATGAAGAAAACGACAAATATAAGTTGGTTAAAAATAACTTCACCAGAAGTTGTTACCAAGTAATCTTCGTTAAAATACTCGGTGGTTAAAACACAAGAAGCTATACGGTATTGCACCATTATTGATTCTTACGTAAGAAGGCACTACTCAATAATGGTTACGATAATTCTTATCAAAGATTTTATTGAGTTAATAATTGTTGCATTGATATTTTATATTCTTTGTTTTTGATAATTGTTATTACACAATATTTTTCATTATCGAAGCAATAATTCATATTATCCTAATAATATTATTAGATAACATTATTGCGCAATGTCTAGAAAGTTCATCAAAGGAGAGGTTTGGTCACCTAATTGTGCGCTAGTAAGAAGAAATTCTTATTGAAAGCCCCTCTTCCTGGAACCACAGTTGTCAATATTGTGATTCTCGTAATATTATTTGTGAATAATTAATTATTGATTCATATGATGAGAAAAATATTGATTTTATGTGGATATAGATGGAGAAAATTTTAATGTGATAATTGTTGAAATTGAAATTTTATCTTTTTCGATAAAATAATTATTTAAATATATTATTATATTTTAATAATATAATAATGGTGATATTTTTACAACGAAAGTGGGATATATGAGTATACGAGGAGGAAGAGTATTTTTGTTGCAATAAATGTTTAAAACATGTTAAACATGTCGGTGGACCCCATTTATTGATCCAAATTTGATTATAGCACAGAAAATCGACCGTTTGTGGATTTTGGTCAATTTCTATTTGGAATTTGGAAAAACTTTCTTCTGAAAAGTTGTAGAGAATTGAATTTCCTATAAAAACTCGCGAGATTTGAATTTTCTGATGAAAAGGCTATTTATTATGAATTATTGAAGTTCCGAAGCTCTGAAATAATTGATTTTTGGAAGTTTTAAATATTTATATTCACAAAAACGTTTTTTGTGTTTGGTGGGCATCTTTAACACATGTCATGTTGCTGAATTCAGATGTTTGATGCGTAGGAGGATGTAGAAAAAATTATAATATTAATTTATTAAATTTTCTGCTTTGGTGTTCTAAGCAATTTCCTATAAATAGGGTGCTTAGGTTAGAATTGAAAATCACACCAGAAACTGAAGTTTTCTCTCTCTATATTATCGAGTGTATTCTTGTGAGTATTTTGAGTATAGTTTGAGTATTGCTATACGGTGCAAGTTCAAGTCATAGCCTATATCCGGTGTTTCAGCTAGAAGTACTGATCTTTCGAGGTAAGGGATGTTATTTTCTTCTCAAATGATATTATTTCTTCAATATCATTATGCTAAAATATTGGTTAGAATTTTTTATCAAATTTGGAACTTTTTCATGTATGTCGGGTTACTATTCATGAGTTACTTATTCACGAGTTACTATTCATGAGTTACTATTCACGAAGTTACTATTCACGAGTACTATTCACGTAAGCATGAAGATGTTTTTTGTGGAATTTCTATCTTTTGGTGTGAGTTACTATTCACGTATCACGGCACTATTCACGATATCTGGAACTATTCACCGAAAAAATAAAATTTCTTCTTTTTGTCCAAAATATCTATTCGGATACTAGCTTTGATTGTATCCATGTTTTGATCATTCTTGAATTTTACACCACTATGATTATTTTTGAGGTATTTTTGAACATGGATAAAACAAAGTACTTAATCCTTAATCCTTAATCCTTGTCATTTTGTTTCAATCGGATTCGCTTCTTTAAAAAAATATTTTTCATCATCCTCGGCCTTAAATGATGATATTATTGAATATCTTTGGCTCATGTAGTGCAAAGATGAATGATTTCTAAAGAATATCTTTGGGCTCAGTAGTGCAAAGATGAACAGTGTTTAGATGAACATGACCAATCGATGAATATCTTTGGCTCAGTAGTGCAAAGATGAATATTTGATTCGGATGTATATTGATTGATGTTACAGGGATAAAAGATGAGCGATGAACTTTTAAATTCATACATAGAAGATAGTAGTTTGCATTCTCTACTTAACTCTTCTAATGAGTTATTATTTCATTGCGAATATTGATTTAAAATTTGTTGTCTATTGTATTCTATTAGATTTTTCCTCGTTGAAGACTAACGATAATTTGTTGTATATTATCTTAGTCATAATATTCTTTCTTCGGGCTAGTTGAGCTCACCCTTTTCCTTTTTGTTCCATTTTTCTTCTCGTGAGGCGAGAATATAGCGAGTACGCAGCCTGGGGTATGGAATGAAGGTTTTAGAAAGGATTGTTTAGTAGTCCTCACCATTTTTTGTAAAATAATGTATCAATAAATGTGATGAGGATTTATTTGAGTATAGATATTGTCTAGAAGATAATATTTGTATTCAAACTCGCAGTTTTACTGTTGTAATAATAAAGTTGTAGTTGTTTCTGTACCATGTATTGACAACTCAGAATAGGTTATGTATACCTATTTTGGGGGCGTCACATAAGATTTCATATTATTCAAAATAAAGGAGTTTATTTGTGAATAGGAAAGAGAATCATAATTTCCTTAAATAAAGGAGTTTATTTAGATATGAAATATGATTTCATATTATTCAAAATAAAGGAGTTTATTTGTGATTAGGAAAGAGAATCCGTGTTTTCTTTAATAAAGGAGTTTTTTTTACATGGAATTGGATTCCATAATTAATTAAAATAAAGAGTTTATTTTGATTAAAATAAAATAGTTTATTTTATTCAAAATTGAATAAATTAAAATAAAATAGTTTTATTTTGATTTAAATTTGGATTAAAATAAAGGAGTTTATTTTGATTCAAAATTAGATTTTATACTAACTAAATTTGCCCATTAAATGATATCAATATATATATTAAATGTTTATTATTTATGAGATAAATGTTATTTATTGATGCATATGGTGATGTGTATGATAATAAATGAGATTGATTATGGACTATTGACCAATATGATTGGATTTTATTTTAGTTGGATGCATGAATGTATGGGTTTTATTAAATGGGGTCTCAAGACTCGCCTTCTCTAATTTTTTCTTAATGTAAATTCTAACTCCTTCCTATGTACTTCCCTCGATCACGATCAAGGTTTCTATTTATTTTAAATAGTTTTGTAATAGGAATAGTTAGAATTAATTTTGAAAAATTGGAGATTAAGGAGCAAGGAGCGCTTGAAGACCCGTTTGTAATGGAGCCCGGTTTAAATGTAATAGTTATATTTAAATATTATTTCTTGCACCCTTAGGGAGCTGACCTTTTGGTTCACTTGGTGGCTCTAGTGAACCAAACTAGAATAAAAGTCTATAATCAATCCGGGTAGAATATAGTATTCTATATGTGCATGCTTATACTATATATATTATATATTATGCAAACATGCTTGTACATGTTCATTAATATAACGCGATTTTATATATATATATGCAAATGCGCGCTAAACAAGATGAGACAAATTAATAACAAACCCTCAATTTTTATATTAAGTCCTAAGCGTTCAAAGATATTTGGAATATCCAACGTCAAGCCTTCTAGCATGATAAAATTAATAGAGTATTAAATATTTAATATGAGTTTGTTGTGTCACCACAAGGCAAGTATTAAGTATTTAAGATGTTAATTTATCACATTTGATGCTTATAAAGAAAATTGAACAATATTGTTTTGTTGTGTCACCACAAGGATGATATTTTTCTTTTTGAATATATGGAGTGCTAGGTTGGACTTAACTTGGATAATTTTGATTCTTGGATGTGCCACCACTTGATCAAAATAATCTAAGAGGCAAAAGAAAAGGAGTCAAGCATAGTTGATGTAATTGACAAAAGTTGTCTACCTATTTATTTATATATAGTTTGTTGTGTCGCCACAAGGCTATATACATTTGAAATGGGATCTTTATTCTCACTAGCAAATCTTTAATTAGATTTTGCCGAACTATATAAGTGAGGATAATATAGTTTGAAGAAAATAGTGGGAGATACCAATTTAAAACAAGACCTAAATTATTTTGGTAATTAATAAAAGAATGTATGTTAAAATATTGTTAATTACAAATTCATTTACGTAATTTTACAATGTCTAAATTACTATCATCAAGCGTAGCATATTAGATGCTAAATTAACCGCAATCAATTAAACGGATTGGTTAAGGAATTTGAGAATAGTTCTCATAGTCGAAAAGCTATCTTATATCCTTAATATGCCTATCCTCGCAATGGTTGCGTATAATGCCTCTCGAGGAAGAGATTGCTACTTTTAGAAAGTGGCAAGATGATGCACAACTTGGCTCAATGCATCATGCTCAGTATCCATGAGTAACAAGCTTGACGTCGACTGAAACTATGGATACTTCTACTATACTCCCGCACGTCAAGTAGTTGATGGTGAGGAAAGTAGGACCGATAGATATCGAGATCTAAGGAGCTCTTCCGATCTAGAATGGCCAATGGCACTATAAATGCACACATAAAAAGTTCTTAACATAATCAATTTGAATGATCAATTAGGACAACTGGTTTTGTCATGGATGGAGAGTTGAGCCAAGATTTGATCTTGCACTCACTCCCCGGGACTCCTTTCACAATTGTTGTGAATTTTCATATAGACAAGCTAGATATCGCCTTCGTTGATTTGCTTAACATGTTGAAAATGATGAGAGTCACTTTCCAACCAAGAAAGACCATGTCTTCTTTGGTAGGGGCCAAAGGATCTTCCGAAATGAAGAACGATTCAAAGAAGGTATATAGAAAGGCATAAACAAAGGATAATAAGAACAAAAGCGATACTGAATAGCAAAGGAGTTTGCTTCCACCGCTATAAGCCCGGACAATCGGAAAGAAATCATGAGAAGCATCTTGCGAGAGGCTAACCAAAGAAGCTTAGTGAAGTTTCTGCATAATACGCTTTTGTTCATGATTGAAATAAATTTTCTTTAAGTCAAGGTTCTACTTGGGTATTGGATACCGACTTTGGTTATCATAAATATAGATTTATGAAGGACCAAGCGTAAGTAGAAAGCTAAACAAATATAAGTAATCCTATTTGTGGGAAATGTAGCAAAGGTTGCCATATTAGCCATAGAAACTTATAGTTTAGCAATACCTACGGAAAAAATCTATTAAGTCAATAAGTTGTTATTGTATTCCGATTCTTGTTAAAAATATTATTTCCATTTTATTGTTGACAATGACATCTTTGGTATTATATTTAAGAACAATTGTTGTTCTATTTATAATAATAATGTTTTGTATAGAACCGGAATATTACTTAATTGATTTTGTATACTTGACTTACGTGAAAAATAATTTTGCAAATTGAAAAAACTAGTACAAGAAAAAGGAGATGATCATTCAAAGAGTTGAATGTGTGTATTTGCTGAAATACAAGTGTGAATTATTTGAAAGGTACAAAGAATTCAGAAGTGAAACAAATTGGCAAAGTATTAAGATTCTTTGATTAGATCAAGGAATAAATACTTGTACAATAAGTTTCTGGATCATCTCAAATGGTTTTTTCATAATGGACGCCTCCTGATACGCAATAATTGATTGATGTATTTGAATGGAAAAATCGTACCTTGTTGGACATGGTGCGGTCCATAATGATTTTACCGACATTCCAAAGATCCTTCTAGGTCATGTCCTAGAAATGGTCAGACATATCTACGAAAAAAGGTAACCTCAAAATCCAAATTTCAAGACTCCATAAAAGTTATGGACATGGAGGATTCCTAATCTTAAGTATGTTAAGATAAGTGGTTGTCCAACTTATGTGAAAAAGGTTTCAAAGGATAAGCTTGGGACAAGATTTGACAAGTGTCGATTTGTGGGACATCCTAAAGTAAGTTTAGGGTATATGTTCTATAATCCCCTACTTAGCAAAAGATGTTTATTATGAAACACGCCGCCTTCTAAGATAAATGTGTTTATCATTGAAGGGGCTAGTGGGAGGATAATAGATCTTAAAGAGTTCAAGAACCACAAAATACTATAAGTCAAATAAGAGGAACTCAGAGATGACCTATTGTACCACAAATCAATCATATATCCGGAATAGTCACCAAAGATACACTGGGAGGTATGGATTCATCATAGATGATGATGATGAGGTACACATCATAGAAGATGATGATCCAGTTACATACGATGAGGTAAGTGTTGTAGACCCTCAAAGAAATGGATTGAAGCAAGTTTCTCAAATATGGAACATTCGTTTTGATGAGGCAATCAAAAGAGTTTGATTTTATCAAAAATAAGAATGAACCTAGTGTGTACAAAAGGGTCAGTGGGAGCATCATGACATTCCTAGTACTATATGTTGATATACTACGGATAAGGAATGACATACCAATGCTACAATCAGTAAAGATAAAGTTGTCTAAACATTCCTCCATGAATGATTTGGAAGAGTATCTTAATTGGGGATATAAATCTATATAGATAGATTTAAGAGGATGCTCGACTTAACCCAAGGAACGATATTTCATTTGATGCTAAAGTCGCTTAGCATGGCAAACTCCAAGAGATGTCTCATGTCGATGAGCTATAGAGTGTATCTCTCCTAATAGTCCCCACAGACTCCTGAAAAGAGAGGTCGCATGAGTGACAATCATGTATGCAATGAAATGTACGAGACCTGATGTTGATCACCATATTATGGAGAAGTTCACTATGAGTCGGTGAAAACATCTTAAAGTGCTTAACCGACACTAAGGATGTGATCATATTCATGGTGGGTCTAAATTAAAACTAGAGGGCTTAATGCACTCAAGTTTTCGAGACGCACTAAGATGACGTAAAATCCACTTTTAAGGTAAAGCGTTATCTTCGAATTAAAGGTGCGATGAATTGGAAAGGTTCCTAACAAAATGAAAGAGTTGTTGGTTTAGTGATAAAAACAAAGTATATAGATATAAATGAAGCTGCAAGTTGATTGTTTGGATTAAAAGTTCATTACAGAACTAGGAATAGTTCCTAAGTCTCATCTTGGATCTAAACATGTGTTGTGGCACTTTCATTTGATTATTAGAATCATTGAAAGATGGAAATCACTATACAGATAGTGGACTCTCATGAACAACATTACATATCCATTAACTAAAGCTTATCCAACAGCAGGATAATCATCACTTAGAGAAGAAGGGTATGAAATACCATGGCGATTGGCTTTAGTGCAAGTGGGAGATTGAAAGTAGTATGCACACAAGGCAATCATGTTTGATGATAAAGCATATACTTTGTAACAATCTTATTCATTTATTAATAAAAAGTATTAATTTATTAAAGGCTTTTAATTATCTACATGATGCTATTTTATAATATGTGATAAACCCATAGTTTTAAGCAATGCTTTTAGAATAATGATGATGATCATTCTAATGAGATCTAAATTCTTAGAAAGCTTAAAACTAAAATAGTTCCCAATCATTGGATTACTAAATTGGGGATTAGTGAATCCGGATAGATTGGTACATACGTTGCTTGCTCATTGGATGAGGATGATTGATCTCACGATCATTTGTGTGGAGACACTAAAGCAAGTATGTAGGTGCTTATTAGAGAATAAGTTCAATTGAACGTTGGCTCGCTAAGGAATACCTAATGGAGTTTTACTTGCTGTCAATAGAAATTCTCAGTAGTGATAGTAGTCTGAAGTGATTCTTGGACTTGAGATCATCATAGTATCTTGTATGATGAGTTATATTTTGACTTATTCCTTAAGACCCTTAGGGTATATCAAAAGGGTATGCTTGGGTATAATAAGTTGTACATGGAAATAATGTATGATCAATAAAGAATCTACCACTTCTAATAAAAGAAGAGAATGTTCTATGTGATTCGATAAATGACAACCCAAAGAGTCCTTGGCGGCGAGAATGAAATTAGAAAGGAGTTTCTAATTTGCATTATTTGGAGTTGTGCATTTAAGAGTCGAAATACATATAATTAAATAAAATAAGACTTGACAAGAATTTCATATCTTATATTTAATTGGGACATTGTATGGTGGAAGGATTGAATTGTACTTGTAACTATTTACTCAAAGGTTCTTTAATGATTAATGTTGAAACCTATATTATCCGGAAAGTCGTTGATCGCTAGGAGGCTTATCCTATTGTAGAATAAATATTATTTATTTAAATAAATTAATTGTTTAATTTATTTATTTAAATAAGATTAGAATTGTTCTAATTGATTTATTCACAACCGGTTTAATATGGAGAACCTAAAGGGTCACACCATAAAAGGAAGAATAATTATTTAAGAAGTTAATGGCATAATCGTAATAATATATTATGTATATTTAATTTAATCTACTGTGATAGAATAAATTAAATAGCTTAATATTTATTATTTAATATTTTAGAAATATTAAATATAAATTAATAAAAGGAGTCTTATTAATATTATTACAATTATTATTATTATTTTAATTTCTAAAAGAGTTTAGGAATTAATTTAATATAAGTACTCTCATTTATTCCTAATTGGATTAGGAAGGAAAATTAGTTAAAGAAGTTTAATTAAGTATCCCTAATAAGATTAAGGAGCTTAATTAATTAAAAGAATTTAATTAATTAAATAAAACCCAATTCCTTAATTGTTAAGGTGGGTTGCCCACATCTATAAATAAGAGGAGTCTTATTATGGGTAAGGTGGTTTTTGTTGACTTTTACAACATACGTAATAATTCCAATAGTTGGGAGAGTACGCCTTTTCTATAGAGATAGAAAAACTAGGGTTTAGCCAAATACCCCATCTTCTTGAATTTTTATTCTTCCTTGGTGGATCACCTCTAGAGGCCAAACACTTGGGCGGCTAACGTTGATCAAAGGAAGGAACCAAACCCGGTGGATTCAAGTTGAACGCGAAAAGGATTGGAGGTGAACTTGTACCTGAGGAAGCTCGATCTTCAAGGGTATGATTTTATTCTTTATCCTTTCGTTTAATTAATAATTGTGCATAAAGGGTGATCCGGGTATATGGTTTGTAAAAAATTTTAAACTCTGATTTTTCCACGTTTCCGCACTTTTATGCAATTTGATTGCATTCTTGAATGTTACAAACCTAACAATCTTTGGCTTACGTGCATAGATGAACTTAGGATGATTATAACCAGGGTTCATTCGGTATAATCATGGCTTGATATAAATGATGTGACAAAAGTCCTCAGTGGCCTGTAATGCAGTGATGGATAGTTTTTGGTATGATTATGACCGGGGGTGATTCTATTATAGTCATGACCATTGATAATTTGATGAAAATCCTTGACCGTGGTACAAGGATGATTAGATATTAATGGTTTATTCATTAAACCGAGTCTTAGTGATAAAAATTGATGAAAACCTTTTAAAACCTAAAAGATAGTAGACTTTATTTTCTACTTGACTCTTTTAATGGATTATATATTCATTGCAGCTTAAACCGGTTGTCTATTGTATTTTATCGCTTTAACATTGTTGAAGACTATTGATAATTTATTCTGCATTATCTTAGTTATAATATTTCTTACTGGGCTAGTTGAGCTCAACCTTTCTTTCACTGTTCTCTTCAGGAAATGAGAATATAAGATCGACAAGTAATGTGAGGGTACCGATTTGAACCAAACAAGACTTATAAACAGTGGATGTAATGAAGGTTTCTCCCAACGGAGTTTCCACAGATAAGTCAAAGTCTAATTTCTCCGTAGTCAAATTTAATCGATGAGCGCAAGTAGGAGAAATAAAAGAATGGGTAGAACCGGTATCAAATAAAGTATAGACTTCATTAGAGTTTATGATAAGCTTACCCGTGATGACCTCATTCGGGTTCCTTACTCTCTGGGAGGTCACAATAAACGCTCTCCCTTGCACTACCGGTTTTGACTTTTCTGGGACGGCCTTTGGTGCCTCCATCCTAGCTAAATTTGTCTTCGGTAAACGACAAAATCGAGCTAAGTGACCTTCTCTTCCACAATTATAACATGCTTTGGACGGCATGGCGCAGTTCGGACTGATGTGTCCCTCTCCTCCGCATTTGAAGCATATGATAGGCGGTCTTTCTCCTTCCTTAACAACGGGTCTTTGGTCTTTGACGTCTTTCCATCATTGTTGAATCTCCTTTTTCGGAAATGTCCATTCTTATTGTTTTGGCCCCGATTACCACCGAAGTGGTTACCATATCCGCCCGCTTGATTCCCTCCACGCTTGTCATCACCGCTTGATGATTACTCTCGCTAGTATTATAATTTTGTCATTTGCTCTCTTTTTTAGTTGGTTGACTCGTTATCGCTACCCACTAATCGAGCCCTATTTACAACATCTGAATACAAACACGCTTTATGAGAAATAAGATGTTGGCGTATCTTCGCTTCAAACCTCTTAAAAACATTCGCGCCATTCTCTCTTCATTATCCACCAAGTGGGGCGTAAACCGTGATAACTCCGCAAATTTTTCCTCGTATTGCGACATACCATATTGTTTTGTTCCAACTTGATAAACTCCACCTCCTTCATGTGGCGAATACTTTCGGAAAGTATTTGTCGTTGAACAGACTCTGGAACTTCTCCCAAGATATCTTGATCTGACAAAGAGGTTGAGTACGCTTTCTGGATTCCCACCAAGAATCTGCCTCTCGCGCAACATAAAGGCGTGAAAGGAACCTTTTGCTCCTGAGCATCCCAAGACATCAAATATCTTGGTAATCTGCTTTATCCATGCTTCCGCCGTAAGTGATTTTGGCTCTCCCTTAAACTCCGGTGGTCCCAGCTCCTTGAATTGTTTAGCGGTGACCACCAGAGAGTTTTCCGTGTTTCCACCCCACGTTTTGGGCAGAGTCGCTCTACTTCATTGCTTTGTTGCATAAAGCCTCTGAACATTTGATCATTCATTATTTGTTCAGTGTTGTTGTTTGCATGAGGATTGTCGCCTTTCTGATGCACATTATCCTGATTATTGATATGTGGTGAATCAACGATCGCCTGTGCTCCATTGCTATTCTCAACATTCTCGGATGTCATTTTCAAATCATCACAACAAAATAAAAGGTTAATTGACATGTAACAAATTATCCCTATATTCTGACCGACCTATAAAATAGCACATAAACTTAGGTAGGTCATACTAGTGAAGGTATTCCCCATCTCTCCCCTCCTAGTACTATTCTCACATCTTAGCCGGGGATCATATCCCTAAGCTCTGATACCAACTGTGACGCCCCAAAAATTAGGTATACATCACCCATCTTGGGTAGTCGATACATGGTACCAAATTTAAATACAACTTACTAATATAATCTGCCGTGTACAATACGACATAAACCGTGAGTTTGAATACAAATATTGTCTACTAGATATTATACAAACTCAAAAGGAGTCCTCATTACAATTATTATCACACTATTTCACGTAATAGTGAGGACTACTAATGCTATCCTCCTGGACCATTACTCCGCTCCCCGACTCGTCCCAACTATATTCTCATTTCAAGAGAACAAAGAAAGAAAGGGTGAGCTCAACTAGCTCAAGAAGAAATATTATGACTAAGATAATGCGTAATAAATTATCATTAGCCTCTACAACATGTTTAAACCGATAAAATATAATGAACATCAAGTTTAACTACAATGAACCAACAATCCATTAAAAGAGTCAAGTAGAAAATAAAATCTACTATCTTTTATGATTTAAAGGTTTTCATCATCATTATAGGTTAGACTCAAATTTAATAAATATTCCACATCATCGAATCACCCCCACTACTACGAGGGATATTCTTTAGTATCACGACCACAATTATTCATGCACTACGGCCAAGAATAGTTGTGTATTCATTAATGGTCATGATCATGCCAACAATCGTCCCATCAATGCACTACTACCAATGAAGATTTTATCACATCATTTGTAACATTACTATCATGATTACATCAATAGTCTCGTGTCATAATCATACCAAGTCCATCTATGCACTACATGTGCCACGTATGACTTTCAACATAATATAAACTCGAGGATGATGACAATGATATAAGAATTCAATAAAACAAGTTCAAGAATTATTATATCTAGGAACCAATAACATCCAAACTGTCGACATGATCTTCGCTTTGTAGAGTAAAATTCAAGAATACTTGAAGAATATTTCCATGAAAGGATATTTGGTTGAAGTGCAAATATCAAGGATATTCCACTAATTTCATGGAGTATAGAAGTCAAAGTTTTAACTAACCGGGTATAATAAAGAATGGAATAACAAAAGAAATCACCATGCATGCGGTACTTAGCATGATGACAAAGTTATTCCAATGTAATAATAATAACGGAACCGTGTCGTGAAATTCACACCCAATGCAGAATGTTCCAATGTAATAATAAAGATGGAACTGCATCCGTGTAAAACACACAGATAGGATATTCCAACAAAATGATAAAGACGGAACCAGGTTCGGTGTAAAACACACAGAAAGGATGTTCCAACAGAATAATAAAGATTTTAACCGTGTCCTGTAAAACACATGCATGTAATGTTCCAAATGTAATAATAAAGACAGAATAATAGAAGAATGTCACCAAGTATAGGGTAAACCACGTATACAGGTTATTCCAACAGAATAAATAAGAATGGAATAACATAAGGATTTCACCAAGTATAGGGTATGCCGCATATACAAGTTGTGTATAGGGTATGCCACTTTTACACGTTATTCCAACAGAATAATAAAGAATGGAATAATAGAAGTTCTCTTCATGAATAAGAAAGAATAACACCCCTTACAGGTACAACAAATAATATTCCCTACCTTAGAAGAACTGAATATTGGAAAAGTGAAGTAGCAGAATACTTTTCTTCTTTCTCTCTCTATGGTTTCTCTCTCTAGAGTTTCAATGAATTAAGTAAGAAATAATGAAGGAATGAGCTTTCTATTTATAGAAAAAACCGAGGGTGGCTCTTGGTCTTAACGAAGGGTCAAAATGACTCTTGGTAATATTGAAGAGACAACTACTATTTCATGAAGGGTAATTAACCTTTGGAACAATCAAGAGGCGCTTAACTCTTGGTAATATTGAAGGACAACTACTATTGAAGAAGGTAATTACTATTGACGAAGGTAAATACTATTGACGAAGGTAAATACTATTGACGGAAGGTAATTACTATTGACGAAGGTAAATACTATTGACGAAGAGACTCTTAGATGATGACATATGGGCCCCCATAAAATAATCAAACTTACCACAAACGCCTCATAATGACTCTTTATATACATCAGGATTGAATAAATATTACCACAAATCATTTTATTTTTAATCAACACATTTTTAATCTTTCAACAATTATTAATCATTTATAACTTGTCGCCTCAATTAATAATATAACATATTATACTGATGATAATCTTGTGACAATAATTGAATCAATAATATAAGAGATATGATGCGGAATTCTCGTAGTAATAATTGAGTATAACTAAGTGACTTCTCACGTAAGCATCAATAATCAATACCGGTGTGCTACTATGCAATCAATGTGTATTATCGTACTTTTACCACCGGGTAGTTCAACAGCTTTTTAACGGTAACACCTCCGTTATTATTTTATAGAAAGATAATTTTGTCGTTTTCTAACTACGACAATACTTCCGTTGTGGGGTCCACCAATGATTGAGCCATCGTATGAATATTCCCCGACAAAAAGAATATTCCTCGACCAAACGAATATTTTATAACAACTTGCTTACTTTGCAAAATTTATAAATATTACCCACAACTATAACATTATATCAAATTTATTCCATAATATTCAAAAATAATATTTATAGAAATTTCATCTTTATTTATAAAAGCTAGGGTCTTACAATTTAAAACTTTTATACACTTCCTTCTTTATTTCCCTAAATCGCAACCTTTACATTACATCTCTTTGATTCAAATTTATATCATGAATCGTTACAACAAAATGACTATACAAATTCTTACATCATAAATAGATATCCATATACACCGGATAGCTCTACTTACAATTCAACAACATGTTACATTCAAAATATTACATACATTTCCCATAAAACATAAGTAATCTTCGTGAATATAGATCTCTATAACTCACGTAGCACATATCCTTACCTTAAATCTTTAACCTGCAAAAATGGTTATTTGCAAGGTTGAGCTCTGAACGACCAAAGAAAAATCTAACGGCTTTTCATGCATCACATAGCACATAATAACATGCTCAACATATATCTCATAAACATTGGACTAACATAACATACATGCTACGGTTCAGATAACAAGTATAAAGATTGAGTTCCTTACTCAATCAACATGCTTTACTCAATCAACGTAGTCATAAGTTGACTATAACATTTCATACATTCAACATATATAACACATCATGCTCTTTGCAATAAAGATTTAAAACAGTTAATCACCAAGTTCACATAACAAATAGGAAATGAAAGATTTGTCTTGATCGTTGTTTACCAATAACAGTTTAACAGCTTATAGATATCTGCACTTCATGTTCCCTACACAATTATATAATCATTCACATGAACTATTAGTCACATAGAAATGCATAGTAGTTGTAATGTAAACTTTATTCTACGACTCATAACCCTTCCTATCATAAATACACAATGTTCAATTTGATTGTGTTAACTTTCGACTTATAGCTCACTACGTTTCATATACGAAGTTCATTCAAATGTTTAAGTCCTACTAGGACTACTTATTGGTTTTATGTTAACACTTCAATACCTTATAATATTCATTTCATTTGATTTAAAATACTTTTTACGTTCATTATCACTTATCACGATGTTTCGACGTTTAGTCGTCACACGCCCAATTTGTCTCTTTTGTTTGTGCTTAGTATGCGTATACAACTTATCTAATATATCATTTATTAATGTTAAGCATCATTATACTTCATAATATTCATGTTCTATAACTTAGAACAACATCTTTTATGGTCAAGAGCACTATAATTGCATACGTGTATGCCCGACGCCCTCTGATTGCCTTCGAAAACACAACAGTCCTAAATATGACCATTTTGACCCCTGTTACAGACCTCAAATTGAAAGACTTAAAGAACCAAACTTGTAGGTCTATTATTCCTCGTTCCGGATCATCTTGAATCACCTCAATCGGAGTTCGTATGAAAACGTTATGACCGTTTTACCAAAACAGATCAAAGTAGTCACAGTCAGAACACATGGGGCGCGGCCGCGCCCCTTTTGCTCACCAATACCGCGCGCCCGTGCCAATGCCTAGCTCCAGCTGCATGCCCTCGCGCACGGGCGGCGCGCCTTGCTTCGCACAGAAACAGTTTTGGACATATCTTTTCCATTTTAAGTCCGAATTAGTCGATTTTCAATTCGTTGGACTCGTTAAACTCTTAGCTACTCATCTAGAGAATAATTATAACACTTCAAACATATTAACAAATCATTTTAAGGGTTCCAATTCAGTGTTCATGCTATATTTTCATGTTTTAAACACATTTAGCAAATTCATTCGCTACGAACTCGTTTCTCAACCAAATTGGTCCGTTTAACTTTCGTTCTTTTCGTTTTTCAACATACTAACAACTTCCATTATCAATTTACAGTTTAGAGTGTGAATTCAAACCCAATTTTGACCCCAAAACATACCATGTAATATATATAAAACCAAAACTCAAGTTCTTCACCTTCAAACATGTTTTCATTAAGTCGATACTTCAAAAATCATCTATAGACAGCATATAACAGATTATGTAATCCCAATATACAAATGAAGAACAGCTCTGACAGCCACTTTGCAAGCCTAGATCTCTTTGGTTTTATGTTTATTGGCCATGTTTGTTGTTGGATCTTGTAGTCTGACACTAGTACTACAACCTCTAATCATTTACTTACCCAGACACACATTAATCAGAGAGGAATACTTAGTCAAACGTGCTCACTTGTTAACTGCTATGAATGTTCTTGAGGGCTTAAGAACACCTAAGGCGACGTTTTCTGTCGCTAAAGGCTATAATGACAGATTTAATAATTATATTTAATTTATTTTCCATAAATCATTTAAAAATAGAAATTAATTATTAAAAATTCCAAAAATTATTTTAAAAATTATTTGAAGTTATAAAAATTAACTTTTAATAATTTGACATATTTTTCATAAATATTAATATTTATTTAGATATTATTGATATTTTATTTATTTAATAAATGCATTAAATAAATTAATTTAAAATGATTTTATTATATTAAAAATCATTTTAAATGATAAAAAGGTATTTAATAATATTTTAAGTTATAAAATATAACTTTTAATATTTTAAGACAAATTTCATTAATTACTTAATATTAATGATATTAGATTTATTTAGTAATTATATTAATTATAAATGATTTTAATATTATAAAATTATTTTAAATGAAAATAAATAGTTTAAAAATATTTTAAGTTATAAAATATAACTTTTGATATTTAAAGGTAAATTTCATTAATAATTTAATATTAAATGGTATTAGAGTTATTTAATAATTATATTAAATAAATAGTTTAAAATGGTTTTACTAATTTAAAATCATTTAAAAAGGAATAAGTGAATTAAAAATATTTTAAATTATAATTAATGACTTTTAATATTTTGACAAATAATAAATTAATATACTATTATAGTAATTATTTAAAATGATTTTAAATATTTTAAAAATCATTTAAGGGTAATAAAAATGTTTTAAAAATATTTTGAGTTATTATAAATAATTTTAATATTTTGGCAATGGTTTCATTACTAATTTAATAATAATTAAATATTAATGATAATAGAATTAGTTAATATTTAAATTATTTAATAATGATTCCAGTGTTTGAAAAATCATAATAATTATTTAAAAATTATTATAAGGCTATGAAAAATAATACGACTGATATTTAAATTATCTAAATAAATATTGAACTACACAATGGAGTTTTAGACTTGATAATTACCTGATAAAGCCGTTGGTATCCCGACATATTTCAGAAATTGATCCGGACGTAGATAATTGGACTCGATACGTGTTTGTTTGTGATCAAATTACTATTAAATATATGTGATAATGTGATTAGGTTATGTGCTGACTACAAATAGCAGTACTATGTGATATGATATATTATTCTAATCAAACAAATGATCTTATTAATGATAGGTTGTATTATAAAAGATAAAATTAAGTTGCGTACTAGTAAGTAGCAGCTTATGCAAGTATCCTAACTTTGCATTTTCTTTATGCAATGGACATGAGTAAGAAAGTTTCAGAATTTAAAGTATTATTGTGCCAGATTATTAACTCTATTATTTTCGATTATGTGTCCAATCTTTTGTATTCATACAAATTCTTAAATTATCCGATCATTGTTTATCAATACAGTACTATTGTGCAATTAAGATATTTATTGTATTCGTTAATTTCTAAATATGGTTATACAAGTGTCCTCACTTGGATAATCATTGTATTTAATCACATGTTGATACATACTTATTGATTTCCAGTATGTATACGTTAACTTAAAGTCGTCTAAGCTATTTGATCCGCCTAGACATAAACTTAAAAGTATTGTTGAATAAGATAGAACTTTATTGTATCCAACCAGATTATTTTGGTTCAGATTCTCGACTAAATATTAACATCCCATACATGGGAAATTTTTGTGCGCCAAAGGCGGATAAGATAAACGATAATCTCGTTCTTACATATAGTATTGATCAATACAAGGCATAACGGGCTAATCACCCCCCGTGCCTGTAAGTTATGACGATTTGCAGATGAAGTTCTGCTTAACTGTAATACTCGAAAAAATAATAATAATAATAATAAATAATAATAAAATTATTTTGTTTTAAAACATATTAATTGGACTTTGTCATTTATTTTGGGTCAAAATAGTCATTTAATTTTTGTGAGCTGATGTATTAATAAGTGTTGGATAAATTAAATTGGTAAAATTGGGCTTTAAATTAAGTGGGTTAAATTTATAATTGTGTAAAAATTTAAAATCCTGTTAAAATTTGGAGAGTTAATAAATATATTAATTAATAAAATCTATTTTTTAGTGAATAAATAACTAAACCTAATTCACTTAAACATTACGTCTAATACGAGTTTGGGAAAGAAGAAAGCAAGCGGCTGAGTTGTTGCAAAAAGGAGGGGGATCACAGTTTATTATTTTGTTAGGTAAATTGCTAATATTTATCAATGCTTCTATAATCGATGTATATCATATATATGATGAGCCTAATTGATTTAAATAATTCAAGTGAAGTCAGGATAGTAATCATTCAATCGACATCAGTGAATTACTTTTACAAGTTATATATAATGAATTAGATTTTTTATTTTTATTTTTAAAGTCTTGCAAGTTGATTTTGGCAAGCATTACCTTATATATATATATATATATATATATAGTATAAGCTTGAGCTTATTGAAGATATTCTTTGAGAGCTTTGATTTTATTATTATTATTATTATTATTATTATTATTATTATTATTATTATTATTATTATTATTATTATTATTATTTTATATATATATATATATATTATATTAAATGTTAATAAACTTTTGGCCATGAAATTTATAACGGAATTAGTAAATCAATTGAAGTTACGTATATTGATTTGAATTAATAAATTTTATCGACATAGTTATAAAAAATTTTAATAATAAAATTTAATTGTATTATGTTATTAATGATTGGATTGTAATAAAATCTTATTAAATTATTTAGATTGAACGGAGAGAGTCTAAACGAGTTTTGGAATATAAATTTGGGTATTGCATTATGGATTCTAGGTACGGATTCCATACACTTTCAGCAAGACTCTTTTGTTTTTAATTTGTTCGTTTCGTTATTCGTTTCAAAATTTAGAATTGCCTCTTATAATTATTCCTTATCAAATTCATCGTGCTAGTTCGTTTTGGGCATTCATAGTTGGAACTCCTATTTATACTCTTTAGACTAGTGTATCATGTCTATAAATTTATGTTGATATTGTTGTAATATACATGTTAGTATATTTTTGGAGACTTGTGATGATGATTTGTTTCAGTTTAACATGTACATGTTAGAACCCCTTTGTTGTGTCGTATGTGTTGTGACATTATATTTTGTTAGAATACCGTAGGGTATACCTGAGCTATAACCACCTATGGGGGTACCACAGGCATGTCCTCTTGGCACCGAGGCATGACACCTTCCATGGCGGTGTGATCAGGTCCCCACGTCTCCGTTTTGTGCTCACGGTGGGGAGTTGGCCATTTGGTGTTTTGTTGTGGGAGGCATATGGGTTGACCTAGTTTTACGTTACGCTACATTACATGGATTGGTGATGTTTGTGCCAAACACGCCTTCCGATTTTACATGCACTGGATTCGCGGTCCAATGCATGTGACTTGCCTGTATGGCATTATTTTGACTTCTCTGTGTGGTAAGGTATATTTCTAAGCTCGGTATGAAATAACACCCAGCCATTTGATTCAGCCTATTATTTCGTTGTGTTAGTTTTGTTCGTTTCGTTTCAGTTAGTTTCGTTTTATTTCATTTAATTGAGTTAATTATTTCGGTTCATTAATTATATTCTATATCCGTACTGGGCATTTGGCTCATGCTGTGTTTTTCTTCCGACAGGTAATCAGGTGAATCAAGGGCAAGTGTGATGAGAGCTCCCTTCTATCCAATAGCTTTGATATATTTCGTTAGGCTATGATACATTGATTTAATTGGAGTTGTAATAGTTATTTTAGATTGTGGTTTGAGCCAGTGTGGCATTTATTATGGTTTGTCTTAAGATATTTAATTAGTTTAAGACTATTCTTTTGTGGATTAGAGCCTTGCTATTAAATTCATCGGTTTTGTTATGTTTTGAGTAACCTCTCTTTCTATTTCGAAAAGGGGGTGTTACAGAGTTAGTATCAGAGCCAGGTTCTTTCTTATAAAAAACCTATTTAGGTTTGACCTGTGAGTTATGGGTAGACATCTGGGTTAGGTTTTGTTCTGTTTGATTTTCTGTTCAGCTATCATATCAGCTATATTCGAATTTGTCTCTAATCTGCTTTGTTATCTATTCGTTGATCTCTTTGTTAGATGGCTCGTAGATCCGCCAGAGTTGTTGGGAGGCTAGGTAACAATAGGGGAAGAGGTGAGGGTCAACCCAATGAGCAACCTAATGATCAGATGAATGCTCAATTGGCTACCTTGGTGAATAAGGCGGTGAATCAGGCTTTACCTCAGTTGATGGCACAGGTTGTACAGGTAATGCAGCAGCCGCCACCAGAAATTCATGAGCAAGGGAATCCGGGAAATAATGGTCAGCAAGCAAATGTTGAAGAAGGGAATACAGATGGTCTTGATCAGCAGGTGGTTCCGATGTATGTATGGTTGGAGAGGTTTCAAAAATAGAAACCACATGCATTCAGTTCAGCTCCGACTCTAATTGATGCAGAGAATTGGATTGCTCACCTAGAGAAGATCTTTGATGTGCTGGGGTGCTCGGATAATCAAAAAGTGTTGCTAGCTGCTTACAAGCTGGAAGGGGATGCACAGAGGTGGTGGAAAGCGTTGAAAATAACAAAGGGTGATGGTTATGTTGAGGCACTTAGCTGGGCAGAGTTTTGTGAGGTCTTTTATCAGCAGTACTTCCCAGCTGCTGATAAAGAGGCCTATGCTAGAGAGTATTTGTCGATTCGGCAGAAAGATGATGAGTCCATCACGAACTTCATGACGAGGTTTACTAGGTTGGCAGGCTTTGCGGGAACCTTAACAGGGACTGCAATAGAACAGGCAGAGAAGTTTAAATGGAGGATTCATTATAGGTATCGATAACATCTCATTAACAACAAGTTTGCAGATGTGTCGGCTGTGGTAAATGCAGCCAAAAATATTGAGATGGAGCGACAGGTGTAAGACCCCAAAATTTATGAAATAAAAGTATTCAATTTTTCTTATAATTACTATTCAGTAAATGGTTAAATTGATAAAAGTTAAAGTTAAGGGTGATATATGAAATTTTTTCAAAATACACAAGTGGTTATAAAATATTCATTGTTGTTGGGAATATTCGTTTGGTCGTGGAATATTCTTTTCCGTAGGGAATATTCATACGACGGTAGCGACCATTTATGGGCCCCATAATGTAATAAGCTGTCGGGATGAAGAAAAATGACAAAATTAAGTTTTTATAAATAACAAGCGTAATGTCGTTCACGAATTAACAACATTGTTGGAATACCCGTTGGTAAAATAAAGTAATACGGCGTTGTTGCAAGATGTATAGCACTAGTATTACACAAAGATTTTTAATTATTGATTCTTACGTGAAGGCATTACTCAATAATTGTTACGATAATTACTGCTCAATATTTTATTTTATTGATTCAATAATTGTTTGCGTTGATATTTTATATTATTGTTGTTTCAATAATTATCACCGCATTGATATTTCTCATTATCGGATCAATAATTCATATTATTTGAATAATATTATTAGATAGAATTATTGGCAATGTCTAGAAAGATCTCATCGAGGAGAGGTTTGGTCACCTAATTGCGCACCAATGAGGAGAAATTCTTATTGAAAGCCCCTCTTTCCTCGGAGCTACCTTTGGTTGTCATAATTGTGATTACGTAATATTATTTGTGAATAATTAATTATTGATTTATATGATAAGGAAATATTTATTTGATGTGGATATAAATGATGGATTTATTTATGTGGTTATAAATGAAGGAATTAATGTTGAGGTATTTTGTCAGTATTTTTGTCGAAATGAAGGTATTAAAATTAAACTAGTGTTTTTGAGATATATTGCGTGAGTTATAATTTTTAATCCGACCGTTGGATCGTTGTAATTTTTGGATATGTTATACATATATAAGTTGAGTATATGTCCACAAATTTTGAACAGTTAAAAATGAACGTATGATTTGTTATGAATTTTAAGAGGTGACTAATTCAGAAATTAGGTTTATAAATGATTTTGGTGGAAAATTCTAAAATTGAGTGGGCCCCACTTGTTGTTGGTGAAGAAATGTGCTGAATTTATTTCAAATATGGTGGGTGGGAATAGTAGCAGGTAAAGCCATCAGGTTGCAGGTAAAGTCTGCTAACATTTTCCTATAAATAGAGGGCTAAGTTAGAATTGAAAATTACACCAGAAACAAGTTTTCTCTCTTTCTCTCTCTAGATTATTGAGTGTATTTTGAGAGTATTTAGATACTTGGTGAGTTGATATTCATTAGTGCAAGTTTCCTTGACGTATATCCGATATCCCAATCGGAAGTCTTTTCTCTTTTGAGGTAATGGATAGTAAAGGGATTTTAAGGGTTATTATATTTTTCAGATTCGTACTTCTTCCGACCTTCAAAATTTGGAAAAATTTGAAATGATATGTTGATGAGTTTTATTGATTGTGTCCAAAACGGTGATTTTGGATGTATAGATTAAGAGTTGTGAATTTTATGAGAAAAGACTATTTTAAAAGTAACCGCTTATAATTCCTTGTGGTTAACTCCAAAATTGATGAAATTTTTATTGGGAGTACATCAATATAATATCGATACTTTCGGTGAATTTGAATTTTTGGATAAAAGTACAATTTATGATAAATGTCTAAATATTCAAGCGGTTTTAATCATATGAAAAATAGTAAATGAATTTTAAAAATTCTAAGAAAAATATATGCTCAATATGGGACTATATTCTACTAAATTCCAGAAAAGAAATATTTTTGGAACTGATTTGGTATTTTCATGAAAATAGACTAGTTATGAATAAATGAGTTAAATATGTTATGTGAAGGAAGAAAATTGAAAAATATGATTTTATGGCTTGAGAATCATATATGTGGTATATGCAGATTTTTGATGAGGGTTTTGGTTATTGGTGATGAAATCTTATAAGTTTGGCATTTTAAGATGATTAAATGCATTATTTAGTAAAGTGTAAACAATTAAAATAAAGTGTTTATAAGTTTAAGAAATGTTATTCTTTCAATATCATTATACCGAAATATTGGTATGGATTTTATTGTGGAATTTCTACCTTTTTATGTCAGGGTTACTATTCATGAGTTACTATTCATGAGTTACTATTCACGAGTTACTTTTCACGAGTTATTATTCACGGGTACTATTCACTACAAAATTGGTTTCTTTTTCTAACAAATTATAGTTGATTTATGAATATTACTCTGGAGATTAAAACTATATATTGATTATATTGATTTTATTATCATATATAACATTTTATAACCACGATCTTTGAAATTCTCTTTCACTTGAGTATAAAGATGGGTAGATTATTGGTATGATCGTGACTAGGGTTCTCTTTGGCCAGTAGTGAAAAGTTGAATTGTGACTTGTATAATCATGACCATTGAATTTATAATTGAATATCTTTAGCTTAAATGCAAAGGTGAATTGATCAACATGGTTATAATTATTGTTTATATAAATTCTGAAATGATTATATATTTCTTTGAGATATTAATATATTTGGCCTGTAGTGCAAATATGAACTGTTGAGGAATATCTTTGGCTTGTAGTGCAAAGATGAATTGTTAATGAATATCTTTGTCCCGGAGTGCAAAGATGACCTGTTGTTTAATATCTTTGGCCAGTGCTGCAAAGATGAACTGTGGATGAATATCTTTGGTCGTAGTGCAAAGATGAATTTATTAGTATAATTGTGAACAGGAACTGTGATTTGGTATAACCATGATCTTTGATGTTTCAGGTAAAGACATGTGATGAAAATTATATTAAATCCCAGATGCGAAGAGGAATTTAGAATTACAATTATGATTATAAGATATTCATATAATTGTGGAAAGGAACTGTTGATTGATGTTACAGGGATAAAACATTGTTGGTGGACTTTTAAAATGGAGAAGATAATAGACTGTATTGTCTATTTGATGGATTGCTCGTTCCGCTGCAACTATGGTTGAAATTTTTATCATCTACCATATGTTCTAAATCTCTAATTTGTTATTGATGAAGGCTATTGATAATTTAATTATCTTTAGTCATGATATTCTTTACTGGGCTAGTTGTGCTCACCCTTTTGCTTCACAATTCCTTTCAGGCAATAAAAGTGTAGGCTTTGGGTCGAATTGAGGAGTAACAAGGGAATAGAGCGGTGGTCTCTAGTCGTGGAGTTCTCCTAAACAAAGATATAAACAAGTGTGTTGTATACATCTTTTAGTAGTTATATTTGGTGAATCATATAGGAGAGGAAAACCCAACGTTGGAAGGGTGTTTTGCTACTATCATACAAGATGTCCAATGACGTACTGACCTCGTGTCATCATAAAGACAGGTTGTGCTCATCCTCTTCTTGAGTATATTTACTGAGCACTACCTATATAATCTTGGTGTTTGTTTGAAGTATAATTCTCAATTTGAGACAATTGGAGATAATGATAAATCAAGAAGACTCACCATTGGGAAGAATATGATAGTAATCTTCTCGTTTTTCTTTTGGGGTCTATTAGGTCAACCAAGATAATTACGTGGCCATATGATATCTATCATAACCTAGAAGCATGGCCTACCATGTACGAAGGTTTCCTTGAGCACTTCCCAAAGATTTTAGTTTCTAAAACAATTTTTGACTATACCTTTATGTAAGGTGTCACTGTGAGGTGTTGTCCACGGTTGGGACATGTGTCACATTTGGTATATATTTGTATCCAAACTCACAGTATATGTGTTGTTGTATTTTGCACGACAATTGTTGTAATACAGTTGTAGTTGTTTTCTGTACCATGTATTTGGCGACTCAGAATGGGTTGGGTGTTGTATACCTATTTTGGGGGCATCACATTTGGTATCAGAGCTTAGGGATATGATCTCTAGTGGAGATCGGGAAATATAACTAGGAGGGGACAGATGAGTAAATCCTTCGCTAGTGTGTCCTACCTAAGCTTATTTGTTGGTCAGTCATAATATCGGAATATTATGTGATATATTAATTTGTTTAATTAACCCTTGTTTTATGGCTGTATTTGAGAATGGCTGCTGAGAATGTTAACAATGGAGTGAATGAGACCGTGGGGATACCTCTAATCACTAACCATGATAATGTGATGTCAGACGAAGAAGGAATTAGAGATATCCATGTGGTGAGTGAAGAATTGATAGTCGCACCCGAGATAGTCATAGAGGTAACAGCTGAGAGTGAGGAAGAAGAGGAAGAAGAGGTACCTGAGGAGAATTTATTAGAGGTATTATATGATCAAAATGTAGAATTTCAAAATCGTATTCATGAGTTAGAAGAAGCGTTTGAAGAACGACGGTGATGCGTGGAACAAAAGGATGTAACAATTCAAGCTTGTGTTACCCGATATGTGATGCTTGAACAGAAGCATTCTTTGGCAGAATATAAGATAATAAAGATGGAATCTGAGCTGAAAGAAGAAAAAACTGAACGAGTAAGAATGAGTGATGCATGGGTAAAAGCCACACGACACGTGGATATTGTGGAAAGAGATGTCCGATCTAAGAAGGCTAAAATAGATGACATGAATTTCTCTTTTTGGAAAGCAATTGGGAGAACCTAACATCGAGTTTTGAATTACCACATACATAGCGGTCAACTGAATTTGATATGGATCAAGATTGATGATTCGGATCATGAAACAGAAGTACGACGAAGGCGATTGAGGAGGAATATGTCCTATAGAAAAATATATTCCAACGGTAGTGATAACGCCAAATGCTGCCCCAGACAAGTCAATACCAGGTAGTTCGAGGGATGGCGGTTGTCATGACTTCCCAACAAATGAGGAACCCAAATGATGTTATCACGGGAGATGGAGAAATCATGATGACCGGGGAGATAGAATCTAAAATGGAAGCAAGGTATTCTCAACTTTTCGAAATACCAGGTACGTAAATTTTGGGATGAAATTTCATAAGGATGGGAGATTGTAAGACCCCGAAATTTATGAAATAAAAGTATTCAATTTTTCTTATAATTACTATTCAGTAAATAGTTAAATTGATAAAAGTTAAAGTTAAGGGTGATATATGATTTTTTTTTTCAAAATACACAATTGGTTATAAAATATTCATTGTTGTTTGAATATTCGTTTTGGTCGTGGAATATTCTTTACGTGGGAATATTAAATGCGGCGTTAGCGACCATTTGTGGGACCCATAATGTAATAACCGGATGAAGAAGAAATGATAAAATTAAGTTTTTATAAATAACGGCGTAATCGCTATCAATTAACCTTTGTTGGAATACGGTTGGTAAAATAAAGTAATACGCGTTGTTGCGCACAAGATGCAAGACGATTTTTGAATTATTGATTCTTACGTAAGAAGGCACTACTCAATAATTGTTACAGTAATTACTATTCAATATTTTATTTTATTGATTCAATAATTGTTGCGTTGATATTTTATATTATTGTTGTTTTAATAATTATCACTGCACAATATTTCTCATTATCAGATCAATAATTCATATTATTTGAATAATATTATTAGATAACATTATTGGCAATGTCTAGAAAGTTACATCAAGGAGAGGTTTGGTCACCTAATTGCGCACCAAGATGGAGAAATTCTTATTGAAAGCCCCTTTTCTGAGGAACAGGCTTTGGTTGTAATAATTGTGATTCTGTAATATTATTTATGAATAATTAATTATTGATTTATATGATAAGGAAATATTTATTTGATGTGGATATAAATGATGGATTTATTTATGTAGTTATAAATGAAGGAATTAATGTTGAGGTATTTTATCGATATTTTATCGGAATGAAGGTATTAAAAATTAAACCAAAGGTGTTTTTGAGATTTATTATGTGAGTTATAATTTTTAATCCGACCGTTGGATCGTTGTAATTTTTGGATATGTTATACATATATAAGTTGAGTATATGTCCACAAATTTTGAACTTTTAATAATGAACGTATGATTTGTTATGAATTTTAAGAGGTGACTGATTTAGAAATTAGGTTTATAAATGATTTTGGTGGAAAATTCTAGAATTAAGTGTGCCCCACTTGTGGTTGGTGAAGAAATGTGATGAATTTATTTCAAATGTGGTGGGTGGAAATAGTAGTAGGTAAAGCCATCAGGTTGCAGGTCAAGTCTGCTAACATTTTCCTATAAATAGAGGGCTAAGTTAGAATTGAAAATCACACCAGAAACAAGTTTTCTCTCTTTCTCTCTCTAGATTATTGAGTGTATTTTGAGAGTATTTAGATACTTGGTGAGTTGATATTCATTAGTGCAAGTTTCCTTCAGCGCCATATCCGATATCCAGTCAGAAGTGCTGCACTTTTGAGGTAAAGGATAGTAAGGGATTTTAAGGGTTATTATGTTTTTCAGTTCGTACTTCTTCTGACCTTCAGAAAATTCTGGAAATATTTGAAATGATATGTTGATAAGTTTTATTGATTGTGTCCAAAAATGGTGATTTTGGATGTATAGATTAAGAGTTATGAATTTTATGAGAAAATACTATTTTAAAAGTAATCGCTTATAATTCCTTGTGGTTAACTCCAAAATTGATGAAATTTTTATTGGAAGTACATCTATATAATATCAGTACTACTGTGAATTTCGAATTTTTGGATAAAAGTACAATTTATGATAAATGTCTAAATATTCGGCGGTTTTGCCATATGAAAAATAGTAAATGAATTTTAATAATTCTGAGAAAATATATATTCAATATGGGACTATATTACGCTAAATCCCGGAAAAGAAATATTTTTGAACCGATTTGGTATTTTCATGAAAATAGACTAGTTATGAATAAATGAGTTAATATGTTATGTGAAGGAAGAAAATTGAAAAATATGATTTTAGGGCTTGAGAATAATATATATGGTATATGCATTTTTTGATGAGGGTTTTAGTTATTGGTGATGAAAGCTTATAAGTTTGGCATTTTATGATGATTAAATGCATTATTTAGTAAAGTGTAAACAATTAAAATAAATTATTTATAACTTTAAGAAATGTTATTCTTTCAATATCATTATACCGAAATATTGGTATGGATTTTATTGTGGAATTTCTACCTTTTTGTATCAGGGTTACTATTCATGAGTTACTATTCATGGGTACTATTCACTACAAAATTGGTTTCTTTTTCTAACCAAATTATAGTTGATTTATGAATATTACTATGGAGATTAAAACTATATATTGATTATATTGATTTTATTATCATATATAACATTTTTATAACCCTGATGTTGAAATTCTCTTTCATTTGAGTATGAAGATGGGTAGATTATTGGTATGATCATGACTAGGGTTCTCTTTGGCCAGTAGTGAAAAGTTGAATTGTGACTGGCATGATCATGACCATTGAATTTATTATTGAATATCTTTAGCTTAAGTGCAAAGGTGAATTGATCAACATGATTATAATTATTGTTTATATAAATTCTGAAATGATTATATATTTCTTTGAGATATTAATATATTTGGCCTGTAGTGCAAATATGAACTGTTGAGGATTATCTTTGGCATGTAGTGCAAAGATGAACTGTTAATGAATATCTTTGGCCCGTAGTGCAAAGATGACTGTTGTTGAATATCTTTGGCCAAGCAGTGCGAAGTTTAATCAGGATGAATATCTTTGGTAGTAGTGCAAAGATGAATTTATTAGTATGATTATGAACAAGAACTCGTGATTTGGTATAACCATGATCTTTGATGTTTCGGTAAAGACTTGTGATGAAAATTATATTAAATCCCGGTGCGAAGAGGAATTTAGAATTACAATTATGATTATACGATATTCATATAATTGTGGAAAGGAACTGTTGATTGATGTTACAGGGATAAAATATTGTTGGTGGACTTTTAACATGGAGAAGATAATAGATCGTATTATGCTCGCTTGACTCTTCTAATGGATTGCTCGTTCCGCTGCAACTATGGTTGAAATATTTATCATCTACCATATGTTCTAAATCTCTAATTTGTTATTGATGAAGGCTATTGATAATTTAATTATCTTTAGTCATGATATTTTTTATTGAGCTAGTTGTGCTCACCCTTTTGCTTCACAATTCCTTTCAGGTAATAAAAGTGTAGGTGGGTCGAGCGGGGGTAACAACGAAATAGAATGGTAGTCTCTAGCTGTGGAGTTGTCCCTAAACAGTATAGACAAGTGTGTTGTATACATCTTTTAGTAGTTATATTTGGTGAATCATATAGGGAGAGGCGAACCCAACGTTGGAAGGGTGTTTTGCCACTATCATACAAGATGTCTAATGACATACAACCTCATGTCATCATAAGATAGGGTTGTGCTCATTCACTTGCTGAGTATATTTACGAGCACTACCTATATAATCTTGGTGTTTGTTTGAAGTATAATTCTCAATTTGAGACAGTGGAGATAATGATAAATCAAGAGAAGACTCACCATTGAGAAGAATATGATAGTAATCTTCTCGTTTTTCTTTGGTGTCTATTGGGTCAACCAAGGATAATTCTGTGGTCATATGATATCTATCATAACCTAGAAGCATGGCCTCCCATGTACGAAGGTTTCTTTGAGCACTTCCCAAATATTTTAGTTTCTAAAATAGTTTTTGACTATACCTTTATGTAAGGTGTCACTTTGTGAGGTCTCATTCACTATTTGGGACATGTGTCACATTTGGTATATATTTATATCCAAACTCACAGTATATGTGTTGTTGTATTTTGTACTACAATTGTTGTAATAAAGTTGTAGTTGTTTTCTGTACCATGTATTTGGCGACTCATAATGGTTTGGGTGTTGTATACCTATTTTGGGGGCGTCGCAACAGGACCTTCGGTCTTCTAAACCGGATGGGAGTCAAAAGAGGGACTAAGATGACCAACAGGGTCAAACTTCAGTTCAGTATGGGAGAAATCAGGGTGGTCAGTTGAATAGGAATCGTGGTGGCTAACAGGGGAAATGGCGTGGTCAGAATCAAAATAGGGGTTATCAGCAGATGCCTCGGCAAAGGGCGTAATCGTCGATTCTGACTATCTTGGAATGGTCGAATTGTCGTCGTGGGCGAGAATCGTATCGTTATCCGGGACCAGCTGGTGGGGGTAACCCAAATCTTATCCTGATAGCTCCTTGTGCTACTTATGGGGCTATTCATCCGGGGAGGTAGTGCCATAGACTCACATGTGCATGCTTCTTATGTGGACAGATTGGTCATATTGCTAGGGATTGTACCGGTCCACGCAAAAATAGTGAAGGTGGTGATAATGGTGGCAATGGAGGTCAGCGTCAGGGTGGTCGAGTGTTTTCCTTGACATACAACAAAGCGACAGGTGCACCAGGTATTATTTTTGGCACTCTTTTAGTTGGTAATCGGGAGGCTTCTATTTTGTTTGATACGGTTTCTACTCATTCCATTGTTGCTCAGTCTTTTGTTCGGCACCTCGGTGTACCATCTCAGTCTTTAGATTCTGTTATGTCTATTGCTACCCCGATGGGGACTTCTGTTGTTATTTCTGATTTGTATCGAGGATGTCCGATAAGTTTTGGGGATAAGATTCGTAGGGCTAATCTTCTTTCGATGTGTATGCACGATTTTGATGTCATTCTTGGGATGGATTGGTTGGATAAACACCAAGCCACTATCGATTGTCAGGCGAAGAAGGTTATATTTGGAGATGTGAAGTCTCCGGAGTTCGTGTTGAAGTTGATTTCAGCTTTGAAGGCTGGGAAGTTGGTAGCAAAGGGTTGTGAGGGGTATTTGGCATTTGTGAAGGATACCTCTAAGGGTGAGTCCCGTATTGAGGATGTTCCAATTGTTCGTGATTTTTCTGATGTGTTTCCTGAGGAGTTGTCAGGGTTGCCACTGCAACGGGAAGTAGAGTTTGCTATTGAGCTTGTTCTCAAAAGCGAGCCTATCTCTAAGGCGCCAGATGTCGGATAGCACCGCTGGAGTTGCAGGAGTTGAAGGAGCGATTCTGAAATTGTTAGAACGTTGGCATGATCTGGTAGAGTGTTTCACCGGGTGCTCCATCTTGTTTGTGAAGAAGAAGGATGGGTCTATGAGGTCGTAGATAGACTACGAGAGTTGAACAAGATCACCATCAGGAATCGGTATCCATTGCCGAGGATTGATGACTTGTTTGACCAACTTCAGGGGGCAAAGTATTTTTCGAAGATAGATTTGAGGTCGGGCTATTATCAGTTGAGGGTGAGGGATGAGGATATCCCTAAGATAGCTTTTTGCACTTGCTATGGGCATTACGAGTTTTTGGTGACGCCATTTGGGTTGACTAACGCTCCAGCGGTGTTTATGGATTTAATGAATCTGGTGTTCAGGGAGTACTTGGACCAATTTGTCATTGTCTTTATTGATGACATTTTGGTTTACTCCAAGTCTAAGGAAGAGCACGAGGAACATCTTCGCACAGTATTGGGGATTTTGCAGAAAGACAAATTGTATGCTAAATTCTCTAAATGCAAGTTTTGGTTGGAGCAGGTTACATTTTTGGGCCATGTTGTTTCTGCTGAAGGCATTAAGGTGGATCCTGCGAAGGTTGAGGCTATCACTAAATGGCCAAGATCTACTACGGTGACGGAGATTAGGAGTTTCTTGGGTTTGGCAGGGTATTATAGGCGGTTTGTAGAAGGGTTTTCCTTGATTGCCTTACCATTAACCCAGTTGATGAGAAAGGGCGTGAAGTTTGTGTGGAATGAAGAGCGTGAGAAGACTTTTGAGGAATTGAAGAAACGACTTGTGATAGCTCCTATACTTGCATTGCCGTCAGGGACAGAAGGTTACCAAATTTATAGTGATGCTTCTAAGAAGGGTTTGGGGTGTGTTTTAATGAAACACGGTAAGGTGATTGCTTATGCTTCTAGGCAGCTTAAACCTTACGAGGTGAATTACCCCACACATGATTTGGAGTTGGCAGCGGTGATCTTTGCCTTAAAGATTTGGAGGCATTATTTGTATGGAGAGACTTGTGATATCTTCACCGATCACAAAAGTCTTAAATACATTTTCACTCGTAAGGAGCTCAATATGAGGCGAGGGCGTTGGTTGGAGCTTCTAAAGGATTATGATGCTAGAATTCAGTATCACCCGGGGAAGGCAAATGTGGTTGCAGATGCTCTTAGCCGAAAGAGTTCTGGGAGTGTAGCAACCCTTATTACACAACCTCAACTTATTTCGGATATGGAGCGGATCGAGTTGGAGTTGTATGTACGAGGTTCAGATGGGCAATTGGCATGTATGAGAGTGGAGCCCTCTCTTATCTCGCGGGTCAAAGAAGCTCAAAAGGAAGATGGGGAGGTTTGGGGTCTGACGCAGAATCTAGAGGAGGGCAAGCAGCCCGAGTTTCGTATTGATGATCATGGTGTGATTTGGTTGGGTGAGCGGTTGTTGTGTGTATTGGCCCATCCAATCATTCGGTGGTCAGTGTTGGCCGAGGCTCATAGTTCGCCATTTTCTATTCATCCAGGTTCTACGAAGATGTATAGGGATTTAAAGAAGAAATTTTGGTGGAAGGGGATGAAACGAGACGTGGCTGAATATGTTGGGAAATGTCTCACTTGTCAACAAGTGAAAATAGAACATCAACGAGCTAATGGTTTGGTACAACAGTTAGACATTCCAGTATGGAAGTGGGAGGATATCACGATGGATTTTGTGACTGGTTTGCCGAAGACTTTCAGGAAGAATGATGTCATTTGGGTAGTGGTGGACCGGCTGACCAAATCGGCACACTTTTTTGGCTATCCATGAGGGTTACTCGGTGGATAGGTTGGCACATATCTTTCAGCAGGAGATTGTTAGACTTCATGGTACTCCGGTGTCTATTGTTTCAGATCGGGATCCGCGGTTCACTTCATGGTTCTGGAAAGGTTTTCAACGAGCTTAGGGTACTCAGCTCAACTTCAATACTTCTTTTCATCCGCAGACTGATGGGCAATCCGAACGGACTATTCAAACATTAGAGGACATGTTGAGGTCTTGTGCACTTGAATGGTCGGGTAATTGGGATGATTACTTGAGCCTAGTTGAGTTTGCTTATAATAACAGCTGGCATGCAAGTATTGGGATGGCTCCGTTTGAGGTATTGTATGGTAGGAAGTGTCGGGCACCAACTTGTTGGGATGAGGTTGGTGAAAGGGCCATAGAAGGGCCTGAGTTAGTCCAAATCACTACGGAGAAGGTAGCGGTGGCTAAGGAGAAATTGAAGTCGGCTCGATCACGGCAGAAGTGTTATGCTGATAAGCATAGGAGGACTTTAGAGTTCGAACCTGGTGAGCATGTGTTTCTAAAAGTTTCTCCTTGGAAGGACATTCGACGATTTGGGTTGAAAGGAAAACTTAGTCCGCGTTATATTGGACCATTTGAGATTATGGAGAGGGTTGGTGAGGTTGCATATCGGTTAGCTTTGCCTCCACAGCTAGCTCATGTGCATAATGTATTCCATGTGTCGGTGTTGAGGAGTTATCATTATCATCCGTTGCACGTGGTGCAATATCCGTTCGATAAGATTCAAGAAGATCTTACTTGTGAGAAACAAGCCGAGACGAATTTGGATCGTCAAGAAAGGATTATGAGGAGAAAGACTATTCCGTTTGTTAAGGTTTTGTGGAGAAATCATTCGGAGCGGGAAGCTACATGGGAGATGGAGGAATCTATTCGAGCGGAGTATCCGCATCTCTTTGAAAATTAGGTACATTCTATTCTTTTAATTCCGGGGACAGAATCCTTTTTAAGGGGTAGGTGATGTAATACCCAGAAAAAAAATTAATAATAATAATAAATAATAAAAAAATTATTTTGTTTTAAAACATATTAATTGGACTTTGTCATTTATTTTGGGTCAAAATAGTCATTTAATTTTTGTGGGCTGATGTATTAATAAGTGTTGGATAAATTAAATTGGTAAAATTGGGCTTTAAATTAAGTGGGTCAAATTTATAATTGTGTAAAAATTTAAAATCCTATTAAAATTTGGAGAATAAATAAATATATTAATTAATAAAATCTATTTTTAGTGAATAAATAACTAAACCTAATTCACTTAAACATTACGTCTAATACGAGTTTGGGAAAGAAGAAAGCAAGCGGCTGAGTTGTTGCAAAAAGGAGGGGGATCACAGTTTATTATTTTGTCAGGTAAATTGCTAATATTTATCAATGCTTCTATAATCGATGTATATCATATTATGATGAGCCTAATTGATTTAAATATTCAAGTGAAGTCAGGATAGTAATCATTCAATCGGCATCAGTGAATTACTTTTACAAGTTATATATAATGAATTAGATATTATTTTTTTTAAAAAAAAGTCTTTCAAGTTGATTTTGGCAGGCATTATCTTATATATATAGTATACCGCAAGCTTGCAGCAGTATTGCTGTAGGCGCTGATTTTATTATTATTATTATTATTATTATTATTATTATTATTATTATTATTATTATTATTATTATTATTATATATATATATTATATTAAATGTTAATAAACTTTTGGCCATGAAATTTATAACGGAATTAGTAAATCAATTGAAGTTATGTATATTGATTTGAATTAATTAATTTTATCAACATAGTTATAAAAAATTTTAATAATAAAATTTAATTGTATTATGTTATTAATGATTGGATTGTAATAAAATCTTATTAAATTATTTAGATTGAACGGAGAGAGTCTAAACGAGTTTTGGAATATAAATTTGGGCATTGCATTATCGATTCCAAGTACGGATTCCGTACACTTTCAACGAGACTCTTTTGTTTTTAATTTGTTCGTTTCGTTATTTGTTTCGAAATTTAGAATTGCCTCTTATAGTTCGTTTTGGGCGTTCATAGTTGGAACTCCTATTTGTACTCTTTAGACTAGTGTATCATGCCTATAAATTTATTTTGATATTTTAGTAATGTACATGTTAGTATATTTTTGGAGACTTGTGATGATGATTTGTTTCAGTTTAACATATACATGTTAGAACCCCTTTGTTGTGTCGCATGTGTTGTGACATTATATTTTGTTAGAATACCGTAGGGTATACCTGAGCTATAACCACCTGTGGGGGTACCACAGGAATGTCCTCTTGGCACCAAGGCATGACACCTTCCTTGGCGGTGTGATCAGTCCACGATGTCTCCGTTTTGTGCTCCGGTGGGAGTTGGCCATTTGGTGTTTTGTTGTGGAAGGCGTATGGGTCGACCCTAGTTTTCTGTTCTGTTCTGTTCTGCGGATTGGTGATGTTTGTACCAAACACGCCTTTCGATTTTACATGCATTGGATTCGCTGTCCAATGCATGTGACTTGCCTGTGTGGCATTATTTGACTTGCCTGTGTGGCATTATTTTGGCTTGTCTGTGTGGCAAGGTATATTTCTGAGCTCGGTATGAAATAACACCCAGCCATTTGATTCAACCTATTATTTCGTTGTGTTAGTTTTGTTCGTTTCGTTTTAGTTAGTTTCGTTTTATTTCATTTAATTGAGTTAATTATTTTGGTTCATTAATTGTATTCTATATCCGTACTGGGCATTTGGCTCATGCTGTGTTTTTCTTCCGGCAGGTAATCAGGGGAATCAAGGGCAAGTGTGACGAGAGCTTCCTTCTATCCAATAGTTTTGATATATTTCGTTAGGCTATGATACATTGATTTAATTGGAGTTGTAATAGTTATTTCAGATTGTGGTTTGAGCCAGTGTGGCATTTATTATGGTTTGTCTTAAGACATTTAATTAATTTAAGACAATTCTTTTATGGATTAGAGCCTTGCTATTAAATTCATCAGTTTTGTTATGTTTTGAGAAACCTCTCTTTCTATTTTGGAAAGGGGGTGTTACATTAACCTTTTCGAAAATAGAAAACAATGTTCATAAATCATCAATCGATCTCCGATTATAAATCAAGACGTAGTTTCAAAATTTTGATATAGAATTGATATGTTGTTATTATTGGTTCAGCTTACTTCACAACTATTAATTCGTTGTAGAAGTGTCATCCAAAGAAAACATATAATCCTTTCAGCTAATACTTATTGTTGTTATTATTTGCTGGGCACCCAAATGCTCATTCTTGCTTAATTTAAATGTTTTCAGCTAAGTGTGATCTACCAGAAAGCTCTGCCAGAAACAAAGAAAGGGAAAGGATGCAGAATAAGTCCTATGTTATATTATGTAATAATTAGACTTTATTAAGACGATGATACTTATTAATTATCATGTAAGGAATGTTTAAAGGTCGCGTACCTGGGATTCAAACTCTGATATGTAAATTAAGTTTAAGTATTTATATTATTGTTATTATTATTAGTATTATTCCGCTTATAGAAATGGTATCATGAAGCACCAAGTTAGGGTTTCAAATACCTGAATTTGGGGGCGTCACATTAACAAATCATTTTAAGGGTTCCAATCCAGTGTTCATGCTATATTTTCATGTTTTAAAAATATTTAGCGAATTCATTCGCTACGAACTAGTTTCTCAACCAAATTGGTCCGTTTAACTTTCGTTCTTTTCGTTTTTCAACATACTAACAACTTCCATTATCAATTTACAGTTTAGAGTATGAATTCAAAAACAATTTTAACCGCAAAACATACCATGTAATATATATAAAACCAAAACTCAAGTTCTTCACCTTCAAACATGTTTTCATGAATTCGATACTTCAAAAATCATCTATAGACAACATATAACAAATTATGTAATCCCAATATACATAAAAATTAATTTCTCAACAATTAACCCTAGAACTTCAATTACAGAGAACTTAGAGAACAAAACTAAGAACTCGAAACTTTAAAATAAATTACTTACCTTTAATTAGCTAGATGATTAGAGAAGCTTGATTAATCTTCTTCATCTTCTTTGATTCTGAAAATTTATCTTCTCAATTACAAGGAATTCTCTCCCTTTCTCTAACCCTCTCTTATGTGTTCTTTGTGAGACCCCAGATTTTATGAATAAAGATTTAATTTTCTCGAAATAATTTTTTTAAAATATTATGGTGTGGATTTGATATAATGTTATAGTTGTGGGTAGTATTTATAAATTTTGAAAAGTATGCAAGTTGTTGTATAATATTCGATTGGTCGGGAATATTCTTTTTTGTTAGAATATTCGTATGACGGCAATACAATCATTAGTGGACCCCACAATGTAATGATTGTCGGATTGAGAAAATGACAAAAATACTTTATGAAAATAACAAATGGAAGTTTTACCATTAATCTTTGTTGAACTACTCATGGTAGTAAAAGAAAGAATGTCTGGCATGGTTGCATAGTAGCACACGGTATTAATTATTGATGCTTACGTGATAAGTCACTCAGCTTTTGTTGGTATTATTAATATAATAATACGAATTTTTTTTATATATAATGTAATACTTTTATAAAGTTATTCTATAAATAGAATATATTATATTCTATTATGCATAGTGTCATAGTAGTGTCCGCATAGTGTTTTGCATAGTAAAATCTTTATATATAAAATGTAATACTTTTATAAAGTTATCTTTTTATTAGACAATAATTAGAATATATTATATTTAATTATGCATAGTATTTGCATAGTGCACAGATAGTGTTTGCATAGTAAAAATCTTTTATAAAGTTATTCGCTTTATTAGATTATAAATAGAATATATTATATTTTATTTAAAAGATTTTGCTTTAAATATGGACCATCGATTAAAGTAAATCAATCCCACTGCTCACGAGTTAGTTACTATCTTGATCCATTTTTCTATAAATAAAGCTCACTCCATTATTTTCTTATGAATTAACCAAACTCTGAGAGAGAAAACTATAGAGAAAAGAAGAAAAGTGTTCGCTACTTCACTACTTTTATATTCAGACTTTTCTTTCTTAAGGTAGGGAATATTATTTGTTGTACTTGTAAGTAAAGTACTCTTTCTTTCTTATTTATGAATAGAGAACTTGGTTTATTCCATTCTTTATTATTCTGTTGGAATAACTCAGATATACACTGAACTACCCTAAACTTGGTGAAATTCTTTTGTTATTCCATTCTTTATTATTATGTTGAATAACTCCGTCTATGCAAAGTAATCGCATACATGGTGAAATTCTTCTAATATTCCATTCTTTATTATTCTGTTGGAATATCCATGCGTTCATAAGCGCTTTTACGCCGCACTGTTCAGATTATTTATTATTCTGTTGGAATATCATGTCTGTGCGTTTTACACCGGACCTGGTTCCGTTATTTATTATTCTGTTGGAATATCCTGTCGGTGCGAATTTTGCCTGACCTTGTTCTGTTATTATTATTATGTTGGAATATACTGTCTGTGCGAAGTACCACATGGATGGTGATTTCTTTTGTTATTCCATTCTTTATTATACTCAGTTGGTTAAAGTTTTGACTTCTATACTCCATGAAATTAGTGGAATATCCTTGATATTTGCGTTTCATCCAGAATTTTACTCTACAAAGCAGTATCATGTTGACAATTTGGACGTTATCAGTTCCTAGATAAATTAATTCTTGAACTTGTTTTATTGAATTCTTATATCATTGTCATCATCCTCATGTTTATTTTTTTGAAAGTCATCTGTGGCCTGTAGTGCATAGATGGACTTGGTATGATTATGAACAGGGATATTCGGTATAATCATAACCGTAATGATACAAATGATGTGGAAAAAGTCCTCATTGACCCGTAATGCATTGATGGACAGTTTTTGGTATTATTATGGCTATGGATTCTCTTCGGCCAAGGGTGCAAAGATGAATTGTTTTATGGCATGATCAGGACCGTTGATGAAAACATGATTATCTTTGGCCCATGGTGCATGGATAATTCGTGGTCGTGATACTGAAGAATATCCTTAGCCTGTAGTGCATGGATGATTTGATGATGTGGATTATTTATTGTCGAGTCTCGTGATAAAAGTGATGAAAACCCTTTAAATCATAGAAGATAGTAGATTTTATTCTCTACTTGACTCTTCTAATGGATTACTTGTTCCGCTGCAGTTAAACATGATGTTTGTTATATTGTATCAATTTAACATTGTTGAAGGCTAATGATAAATTATTCTGCATTATCTTAGTCATAATATTTCTTACTGGGCTAGTTGAGCTCACCCTTTCTTTCACTGTTCTCTTGAGGAAATGAGAACGTAGCAGGGACTAGTCGGGGAACAGAGTGATGGTCCTAGATGGTGCATTAGTAGTCCTCACTATTCTGTGAAATAGTGTGATAATAAATGTAATGAGGACTCCATTGAATTTTTATACTGTCTAGTAGACAGTATTTGTATTAAAACTCACAACTTATGTTTTGTCGTATTGTACACGACAGTTGTATTATTAAGTTGTATTTGAATTCAGTACCATGTATCTGGCGACTCAAGATGGGTAATGTATACCTAATTTTGGGGGCGTCACATTCTTAATCTTAGAAAAAGAACATGTAAAATAAACTGACTCCCCTCTGTCTCACGTACATTAGTTACAATAGGTGTCAGTTGTGACGCCCCCAAAATAGGTCCACACGACCCATCTTGAGTCGCCAGATATCACATTATAAAAATCAAATACAAAATTCATTTATACAACTATTGAACTTTCGTGCAGAGTACGACAACAGATAAGCTGTGAGTTTTAATACAAATATATGTAACTCTCATGGTGCCTCGACCACAACCTTACAATGGTACTTTACATAAAAGTACAGTCAAAAACTGTTTTAGAAACTAAAATCTTTGGGAAGTACTCAAGGAAACCTTCGTACATAGGAGGCCATGCATCTAGGTTATGATAGATATCATATGTCCACAGAATTATCCTTGGTTGACCCAAAAGTCCCCAAAGAAAAATAAGAAGATTACTATCATCTTCTTTCCAATGGCGAGTCTTCTCTTGACATATAGCTATCTCCATTGTCTCCAAGTGAAAATTATATTTCAAATAAACTCCAAGATCATATAGGTAGTGCTCGTAGATATACTCAGCAAGTGAATGTGCACAACCATGTCTTATGTTAACACGAGGTTGTATGTCATTAGACATCTTGTATAATAGTGGCAAAACACCCTTCCAAAGTTGGGTTCACCTCACCCTATTCGGTTCACCAAAATTAAATATCAAATGACGTATACAATACGACAAACTTATCTAAAGTTCTCAACAAAATTATTTCCATACTATTTAGGGAGAACCTCAACAGCTATAGACCACTGTTCTATTCCCCTGTTATCCCCACTCGACCCAGCTACACTTTTATTACCTGAAAGGAATTGTGAAGAAGAAGGGTGAGCACAACTAGCCCAGTAAAGAATATCATGACTAAAGATAATTAAATTATTAATAGCCTTTGTCAGTAATGAATCAGAGATTTAGAACATATGACAGATGATAAAACTTTTCAACCATAGTTGCAGCGGAACGAGTAATCCATTAGAAGAGTCAAATAGACCATAAAATCTATTATCTTCTCCACGTTAAAAATCCACCAACAATGTTTTATCCCTGTAACATCAGTCAACAATTCCTGTCCACAATCAGGTGAATAACTCATAATCATAATTGTGGTTCTAAATTCCTCTTCGCACCTATGACGAAGATAATTTTCATCATCTATCTTCACCTGAAACATCAAAAATCATGGTTATACCAAATCACAATTCCTGCTCATAATCATACTAATAAATTCATCTTTTCACTACGGCCAAGATATTCATTAACAATTCATCTTTGCACTACAGGCCAAAGACATACAATTGTATTTTAAAATAGTCAAGTAGAGCATGATATCTACTATCTTTTACAAATTAAAAGTGTATAATCAATATTTTATCGCCGATGTGACACCCCCAAATCCGGGTCCTTCAATTCCACAGGATTTGGTGTTCACTGTACAAATATCATCTAACTATCTACCCATAAAAAATGCAAACCATGCAATAGACAGAAATAAAATCTTCCCCTTATAGGGTTACAACATCCGAATAATAAACATCATCCCAGGTTGAACTAACCTTAAACATCAGTGAGGAATATAAATAATAAGTCTTAAACAACATCATTAACTCAAGTCTAACACAAATACATCATCAGATAAAATAACAAATCTTCATCATTTGCTAACTTTGCCCTTGCCCTTACTAGTGGAAGGTTCATCAGTTCTTTCGTTCTTAACTGCAATGTTATTAATAAGCAAGAGTGAGAACTATTGCCCACAAGTATAATAATGAAATAACAATATAATAACATGCGAGTAAATCAAAGACATCTGAATAAAAGCTCAATTTTTGAATCAAGAATGAATAACAAGAATCAAAAGAATTCTGAGGGTCATAAGACCTTGAACTATGTCCTAGGTTACCAAGGGTTATACTTGAAACCTTTAAAAGTCATAAGACTATAGACCTTTCTTCTCGTACTTAGGGGGATCAGCCCTTAGTACCATACTGTGCACAATATCTTAACGCTAACGCATAAGAAAATCCCTTTGCAGGGTTGTTCATCTCAGTTTGACATTCGAGTCTGCACCAAAGGAAGTTTGGTTTGGATAATTCATCAAGGGTTCTGAAATTTAGAACGCTCATCAACTATGGACTAGTCGAATCAATAAGGGTTCGCTAGTCTAATAGGGTTCAATAATAATGATATTCAAATTGAATAATAATCTTAAGGAATATACAATAGAACGATTATTGTATAACAAAATCATACTTTGAGAAGTTAATCAATCTTTAATATAATAATTCAAACTTGAATAATAGTAATGATAATTACTCGAGGTAAAAAATAAACTTGAACAATATTGACAAGTAGGGTTAGGAAACTTGCCTCGTGCGTAGATTACACTTTAACTAAGCACGTTCTTTGAATTAAATCCTACATACCATTCACATTAACAATACCAGTTAATTATAACTTAACTAATCATCATAAACTCATTCTCTTTGTCTAAACTTTAATTATTGACTATACTTAGTCAATTTATCACATTTACTGCCACATAATATCCCTTCATAAATAATAATTTAATTATGAATTCAATAATTCAATCCACATATAATTATGTTATTTACATGTTAAAAAACTATTTTATCATCACATTATACTTCTAACATGTTTACATGTTCATTACATTAATTAACTAACACGTTGTTAGACTTAAACATTTTAAAATTCTCATTCTTGAACTTTCTGGAGAGTGGTATGCCATTACTCGATATATATGATCTTCAAGCGTTATACAAGGTGATGATGGCATAGCAATTGGACATCATGTCATGTCATGCCATGCCAACATTCATGTTCGAGTCACGTATGCCATGTATGGGAAATATAGGGTAATGGTCTTCATACAAGGCGTACAGAATCATTGAAAATGGCGTCATGAAAAATCGCAGAACATGCCAATTTCTCCCAATTTCTTATTTTCTACTCGAAATTAGACACACCCACATGTTATAATTCATGTATAACACAACCCAACATTTATATACTGACATTAACAATTTTAAATAACACCGAATCCGTTTATTTAAACTTTGGTCTCTTTGTATTAACATTCATAACAACATACGAGTGTAAAATTTAGGGATAATATATGATTAATACATAAAATATCATGTATAAGGCCATAAGGCCATAACCCATACTCTGTAATTTTGTAGAAATTATATACGACATGTTTTCATCAGATTGATGTTATGGTTAACAAAATATATATGATTAAATATGATTTGATAACATCTTAACCCATATATTCACATAAGCCTTACAAATTCTCATCATAAAGACTTTACAGTACTTGAAAACCATTTGTATAAAAACTTAAATATGTAAAAGTAGAAATTGGGTTTGGGAGAAATTTACCCAGAGTATAATTTAAGAGAGGTGATCCAAGGTGATCCTTTCACAATTACCTATTGATTATACACTCACAATTTTCTCTCAACTTCTCAAATTTTCTCTTTGTGAAAAATTTCTAGACTTAGCAATAATGGAAGGAATAAAGAAGACGCCGTACATTATAAGATATAACTGAAAGCAGAGTGGTCAGTTGGCTCAATCATGAGTTAACTGATAATAACTCCCTATAAGGCCATCTTTGGCTAGCTTTAAAAGACTAAATCCCATTTAATTTAATAAACTCTTTTATCATATAGTTTAATTCATGTCACACCCAATTATACAATAATTCAATTATATTATTTAATTTAATATAAAATAAATATAATAATTTCTCATGAATTCACATAGTCACATAATTAATTTTCTCATTAATAATAAATGTCAAATTATTAAATCTCTAATTAATAATTAAATAATATCATGCTTAATTAAATAATTCATTTAATTCAATAAGCTCACATAATTACATACTTTGAATAATAAATATTCTCTACATTAATTTAATAAATGTAACACATATAATTAAATTAATCTACCACAATTGCATCAAGTAATTATTAAAATGTAATAATTAAATCATCAAAAATATTTATTTAATTCAATAAATATTAAAATAAATTACAAAATTCTCGTCAAATAACCGTAGAGACTCAAACAATAAATAAATCACATCATCGAAATCATCCCTACACTACTACTTAAGGATATTCATGTAATCATCAATGGTCATGATTATACCGAATAATCCCTGGTTATAATCATACCAATAACTGTCCATCAATACACTATGGGCCAATGAGGACTTTTACCACATCATCTATAACATTACGGGTCATGATTATATCGAATGATCCCTGGTCATAATCATACCAATAAACGGTTCATCTATGCATATAAGCCAAAGATACTCATCAATCAATAGTTCATCTTTGCACGTAAGCCAAAGATATACAACCGTAAAACCAATAATCAACGATCCATCTTTGCACGTAAGCGAAAGATATACAACTATAAAACCAATAATCAATGATCCATCTTTGCACGTAAGCGAAAGATATATAACTATAAAACCAATAATCAACGGTCCATCTTTGCACGTAAGCGAAAAGATATATAATTGTAAAACCAATAATCAACAAATTCATCTTTGCACGTAAGCCAAAGATTTACTTTCATCACAATATAAGCATGAGGATGATGACAATGATATAAGTATTAATCAAACGAAATCAAGGATAAATATTAAAGACTTTAAATTTATCCAAATGTTATCAATCACTTAATAAATTAATAATCTAATATTATTAATATTATAATAATATTTTAATCACTTCCTAAACTTGTAAACAATTTATTTTAATTGTTTATACTTTACCAAATAATGCATTTAATCATTCAAAATGCCATACTCATAAGATTTCATCACCAATGATCAAATCACTCATCAAAAATCTGCATATACCTTATATAGGATTTCCAAGCCATAAACTCTTATTTACCATTTTTTCAACTTCACATAACATATTTAATTCATATGTTCGTAACTAAACTATTTTCATGAAAAATACCAAATCAGTCCAAAAAATTATTCATTTCTAGGATGTAGCAGAATATAGTCCCATATTGAACATATATTTTTCTCGGAATTTTTAAAATTCATTTACTATTTTTCATATGGCCAAAACTGCCGAATATTTAGACATTTATCATAAATTGTACTTTTGTCCAAAAATTCTGAAATTTACAAGGTATACTCTCATTATCTCAGATGTACTCCCAAAGACAAATTTCACCAATTTTGGAGTTAACCACAAGGAGTTATAAGGGCTTACTTTTAAAATAGTCTTTTCCTATAAAATTCATAACTCCTTATCTATACATCCAAAAATTGCCATTTTTGGACACAATCTAGAAAACTCATCAAATTATCATTTCAAATTTTTCCAGAATTTTTGAGGGTCAAAAAAATTATGAAACTGTAAATGGATTTTCACTCGCCATGCGGTAATCCACGTAGACAGATCATTTCCATAATTTAATAAAGAATGAATACAAAGGATCATTCACCATGCATGTTGTAATCCACATGGACATGTTATTCCAACAGAATAATAAAGAATGGAATAACAAAAGAATTCACCATGCATGCGATAGACTGCACAAACAGGTTATTCCAACAGAATAATAAATAATGGAACTAGGTCATGCAATCCACCGCATGCATACATGATATTCCAAATGAATAATAAAGAATGGAATAACGGAAAAAATTCACCATGCATGCGATAGACCGCATGAATGTTTATTCTAATGTAATAATAAAGAATGGAACTGTGTCATGCGTAATCCGCACGAGTAGCACGGGATATTCCAACGTAATAATAAAGAATGGAATAACAACAAAATTCACCGTGCATGCGATAGACCAAGATGCATAAAAGTTATTCCAATGAATAATAAAGAATGGAATAACGGTAAGAATTTCACCATATATGCAAGATTGCATGTATGGGTTATTCAAACATAATAATAAAGAATGGAATAACAACCCTTACGAGTATTGAAAGAAAATAACGCTCTTCATGAATACGGAAGAATAATACCCCTTACTATAATAATAATAATATCCTTTACCTTAGAAAGAAACTGGATACTGGAAAAGTGAGGTAACAGACTTCTCTTCTTTTCTCTCTCTATAATTTCTCTCTCTAGAGTTTCAGTGAATTCGTAAGAAATAATGAAGGAATGAGCTTCTATTTATAGGAGAATGGACTGAATAATAATTAATTCATGAACGGTCTAGCTTGATTTACTTTTAAACGGACGGTCCATATTGATTTACTATTATAACTTCAACCAACGGTCTGAAAAATTATCACATCTCCTCATGGAATAATATTGTACCTAAAAATGATTTGGACCGAAAAGAAATATATTTTTTAGGTGAATAGTACCCCGTGAATAGTACTTCGGGAATAATACCCCGTGAATAGTACCCCGACATGAAAAGTGTCCCAAATACCCGAGTGAACAATACTAAAGTGAATAGTAACCAGGTGAATAGTAACCCGTGAATAGTACTCCGACACGAAAAGCGTCCCAAATACCCGAGTGAACAATACTAGAGTGAATAGTAATCGGGTGAATAGTAACTCCGAATAATAGTACTCGCACGAAAAAGTGTCCCGAATACCCGATTAGTCAATATAACCTCCAGGACATCAATTATTATCGAAATAAATATCGATTTCTACTAACACTAATAATTCTCACACAATGGAACTATCAATTTAATCTTTAATCAACACGAACTTATTCATCATTAATATTATAATTCTTAATATTTAACAACCAGGTCGTTTCCAGGAAAGATGGGGCTTTCTGATAAGGATTTCTCCTTATTGGTGCGTAATTAGGTGACAAAATCTCTCATTGACAGAACTTCTAGACATTGTCAATATTGCAAATAATAATATGAATAACTTTATCGTCTCAATTATTGACTTAATAATATAACATATTATACAGATGATACTGTGACAATAATTGAATCAATAATATGAGAGATATGATGCGTAAATTATCGTAGCAATAATTGAGTATAATCGAGTGACTTCTTACGTAAGCATCAATAATCAATTCCGTGTGCTACTATGCAACCACGCGTATTATTGTACTTTTACTACCGGATAGTTCAACAATTTTAACGGTAACACTTTCGCCGTTATTTTTATAAAAAGATAATTATGTCATTTTCTAAATACGACAATACTTGTGGGGTCCACCAATGATTGTGCCGTCGTACGAATATTCCCTATTAAAACGAATATTCCCCGACCAATCGAATATTCTTTGACACAACAAATATTTTATAACAACTTGCTTACTTTGCAAAAAAATTCACATATCACCCTTAACTTTAAACTTTTATCAATTTAACCATTTACGAAATAAAATAATAATTATAAAAAAATTGAATACTTTCATTTCATAAAATTCGGGGTCTTACATCAATTACAATAAACCAAAAGCCATAAGGCTGCGTTTGGTTACACACAATTTCCCCCACTAGTTTATTTTAATAATATTATATTATATAGTTTTTATTTGTTCCACATGTAATAAATTCTCATAACTTACAATAATAATTATAATAATTATAATTTTTATTATAATTCTTATTATGATTAATAAATAATCATATATCTAATTTAATTAATAAATTAGACTTACACGTCACTTTATTTAATTTACTTATTTCCTTTAATATTAAACAACTCATTTAATTTAATTAATTCATTAAATTAAATCTTCAAAGAATAAAATTTATCTTTGCTTTAATTTAATTATCATACACACGTAACTAAATTATTATACCACAATTTCATAAATTATTTATTTTTCTCAATAAATAAATTATTTAAAATATTTATTTAATTTAATAAATATTTAAAATTAATTACCAAATTCATTTAATTCCTTCAATAGTTAACTCAACTATTAAACCTCATTTTCCCAATATATGAGTATATATTTCTCTTCACACAAGATCACATATTTCAAAATATATAAGCACGACGTATATATACATACTCAAACTCAAAACATCTCATAATAAGAATTTTAATTATTAAATTCCTATTTTAATAACTTATAAAAATTTGGGTTGTCACAATTTACATGCACGACACACGTATACACACTATATATAGAAAATAAGTTTATTTCCTATTATGATAAATTGTTTCCATCAACTTATATAGCAAATATATTTTAGTATATTTACCATATTACTTAATCCCACACATTATCTCGCATAAAGTTATATAATGTAATATCAAAATAATATTCCCCTTTTATTAAAATAATCAAATGCTAGAATTTATTTTAATATCCTTTAGTAGAAATATACTATAATTATTTCTCTTCCATTTCTATAGATTGTCTCAACACAATTCTTTAATCTATACATTTAACCATATCTCAATATTAATCAATAAATCTCTAATCAATATTTATCTAAAGATATATCAATTTCATTCTCTCCTCAACAACGCACATATATACAAGTCTAAACCTTGCACACATCGAGTCTTTAATAGTATTCAATATAGTACACTTAGTTGTTTCCCACAAACAACTAACAAATTCATTTTCGTCTCGTCAACACTGTTTTCACAGTGAGTTAGATCGGTTACTAATTCGTATATACCTCCGCTCTCTGAAGCAATCATTTAGCCCATCTCCTATACATCCACCATTAAAGAGTAAGGTTGCTAGTCTTGATACTTACTCGTACTAATACTGAAGAAATTGGTGATTATCACAGATATTTAATTTCACCAACTTACTATGATAAAATAATTTTAAATAAATTATTTAATATCGATAGATAGATTTCTATCCATCTTCTTTACTTCAAATAACTAGCCTCTTCAATAAACAACAAATATATAATAATAATATGTTTATTAAACACAGAAATCACTTATTGCATAGTTTATATTATCTCATGCCACACCATTCCACATACCTCACAACATATACATATATTCTTATTCGAACCCTTCTCATGCCTTAAGAATTTTATTTACTAAATTCTTATTTTAATAATTTCTAAAAATTTGGGTTCTTACAATACCCATTCTACATGTGTATTTACAGGTAGCTCGGTCTTACTGTATGTGTGGTTAATGTCACACTTGAGACCAATTAACATCTTCTGACGGCATGGGTACTGTTTTTCCCATGAGATAGCCATGTCTTACTCCTTTCAGCCAACGGAGTGTACAGACAATGCATCATGGTCGGTGTTCTTAGATAGGATCCATTTAATATTTTACCGTGTACATGGCTTAGCTTTCCCTACATCTTCATTACTCATGCACCTAGCATGGATTATCTCCCTCTGGCTAGTTTGAGGGGCATGACCACATATAACCCACTGGCTGTGATGGCACAGTTTGACCAGTTTCAGGATGATCATCCTTTTGAGGGGGCATTAGGTCAGCGTTTGTCTTTTTGGCATTTGTTAGCAGAGGATAGATCCAGGGTGTATACCTGTTGTCAACGTCAGGATTTTTATTTGTCCATTTTCTGTTCTTTTCTTTTGATGTTCTCATGTTAGCTGAGATTTGTTTGAAAAAACAAGTTGTTAAAAAGTCTGACATGTATATGTCGACGATTTGACTGTTAGAGTCGCCAGTTGGTATTTTTAAATGGTTGCACCAATTCAACCGAGAAAAGGTTTGCACATAGACCACGTGATGTGACACTGCATAACTGGTCTGTGAAACAGAGATTCGTTAGGGTCCGGGTGCTTGATTATGCGAGGGGAGGTGTTAGGCACCCCCAACATCCGTGGTAACACGGTGATCGCTACTTTTCACTTTAAACATTTATCTGAATGTGTGTGTGTGTGGGTCTATGTGCAGTTGTCTGGAGGTAGTGTTATGCCTCGTTTGCACCTATATACAAAGGGTTTGAATTTTGTATAAAAGTTCAATTTTAAGGAGATATGACAGTGATGTTTTGTAAAAGAGGTTTTTCAAACCCTTATGCTCAATAGTAATTGAGGCCTTTGATACTTTCAATTTATTATGTGTTCGGCTTGATTACTTTTATTTTTGATATGCGAAGAATCTTCGAGAAAATAAGATATATAGCAATGCCAAACTCCTTGTGGGCATGAAAGTCGTCTAAGGAAATTCAAACACCGTGAATAATTTACAAGTTGGTTATAGCTAAAAATGTCCATCACAGGAACTGAATCTAGATTAAGAAGACTGAATATGTGATCACATGATTCCTAGGCTCACATGATGATGCAAAGATGTATGAAAGTCAGAAATGCTTATATATATATATATATATATATATATATATATTGTAAATATATATATATGAACGATCAACCACCACGTAAGTAAACTCTGTAGGACTAAATGCATATATATATATATATATATATATATATATATATATAAAAGACGATCAACTGCCACGAAGTAAACTCCAGGCAGGACTAAATCTAAATATATATATATAGAGACGATTAATTGCCATGAAGTAAACTCTAGGAAGGACTAAATATATATATATATATATGTGTGTGTGTGTGTGTGTGTGTGTGTGTGTGTATAAAAGTAGTAAATGACCACGAAGTGATCTCCAGTATGACTGCTACTGTGACCCCGCATTCCGCAAAGTATTTATAGCGGAGTCTGCATCTGATGTCATTTGAGAGAGATCAGGTTAGGGCCTTGATGTTGACAGCTCTTTCTAGGAGAGATGCCAATTTTTAGAGAGAGATGATGTTTTAGCTCATAGAGACACCGCTGTTGCTAAGCGGGATGAGGCCAACTCATCTAGAGATGCCGTGATTATTGAGCGGGATGGCGTTATATCTGTCCGAGATATCGCTGTTACAGATAGTACTGTAGTGAGGTCCCTTACCACTGGCATTATTGTAGAGATGAACACATATATTAATGAGCATCATGTCACCAAGCAGTTAACTGTGGATCTGTTGGATCGTGTAGAGAACATTGGGCAGGAGCTTACAGCGTTACCCTCTTCTTCTGAGAGGGATGCCATGTTGGATTTGATAGCCCACATATACACTGACTTGTAGATGGGCTTGTATTTTCCTGTACAGACTAGCTTAGTCATTTTTGTCATGTATAACACATATTGTATATACCAAACAATATTATATATGGCAGGGAAATATATTTTGATTCACTTCCTTTTTAGTTGTGCCTTGTTACTTGCTTGATATTTACCTATTTTTCCAGGGCTTATGATCTTGATGTATTCTGAACTCCTCCTTGATGGATGTACATTGAGATGCCTCAAGATCTTTCAAAATGGATCGTTGATCTGTGTGTATTTGTTACCATCTTTGGTGTCTTGGGACTGGTGTATGGAGAGGAGTGTGGCTTACCTTTATGAGGTTGACCACACCACAGATGGTCATCGGTACTCCTTTGTATGGGGGAGCCCAGGTAATTCTATCTCTTATTGATTGGTGTTTCTCTTTAAGGAATCAGCCATAGCTTAGATGGTTGTCGATTCTCCCATTTATGTGGGGAGGTCAGGTAGTTCCATCCCTTTGGTCTGAAGCTGATTAAGTGTGGTGGATTGAAGGATGATCCCAGTACCATTGACAAGTTTTTGTGTTTTGGTCGGGGGTAAGACCTAACCATGAATGGATGCCTACGTACTCCTATTGAAGATGAGATCTGGTCTGTCTAGTTCGAACCTGGTGTAAAGGTTCAAAGTTGTATGTGATAAAGTGGGTGTAGAGATGTTTTGTTTTGTTTTTTGTTTTTTTTGTAGTGAGACCGGACCATAAAAATGGTTGACTACGTACTCCCATGTATTGATGAGATCAGGTCTGCGTAGTTTGCCCCATGTACAAGGCAGACTGCAGATGAAAAGTTTAATCCCATGTATAGGACAAACTGGAAGTGTGAAAGGTTTCATCCCTGATGGGATAACCTGAGGTGAGTGATGGATCTGATGATCCGAAACCAGGCGGCTGGTTGGAAGGTTTGTTTGTCCCTGATGGGGCAAACGGATGTGAAGAAGGGTTGTATGTAGTGAAGGGTTTTTAGAAAACCTGAACTGACTGGGGATCTGGTGATCCAAAACTATGGTGCTAGTTTGTTGGTAACTTCAAACATAGTACCGTTTCACGGTCTTTGAGTTGATGAGTTGTGGAAATTCATCTCCATCCATTTCCTGAAATCTGAGAGGTCCTCCTGTCAATACCTCCTAGACAACAAACGGACCTTCCCAGTTTGGGGTGAATTTTCCTTTGGATTGATCTTGGTTGTCAAGAATTTTCTTCAAGACCAAGTCATGCTCCTTAAATTGTCATAGCCGAACTTTTCTATTGTAGGATCTGGCGATCCTCTGTTGGTATAACTGGCCATGGAAGATAGTTGCGGTCCGCCTTTCATCTATTAGAGACAATTGGTGATACCTGAAAGTAGTATGCACACAAGCCAATCATGTTTGATGATAAAGCATATACTTTGTAACAATCTTATTCATTTATTAATAAAAAGTATTAATTTATTAAAGGCTTTTAATTATCTACGTATTCTTTGTTTTATAATATGTGATAAACCCATAGTTTTAAGCAATGCTTTTAGAATAATGATGATGATCATTCTAATGAGATCTAAATTCTTAGAAAGCTTAAAACTAAAATAGTTCCCCAATCATTGGATTACTAAATTGGGGATTAGTGAATTCGGATAGATTGGTACATACGTTGCTTGCTTCATTGGATGAAGATGATTGATCTCATGATCATTTGTGTGGAGACACTAAAGCAAGTATGTAGGTGCTTATTAGAGAATAAGTTCATTTGAACGTGACTCGCTAAGGAATACCTAATGGAGTTTTACTTGCATCAATAGGAATTCTCAGTAGTGATAGTAAGTACAAGTGATCCTTGGACTTGAGATCATCATAGTATCTTGTGTATGATGAGTTATACTTTGACTTATTCCTTAAGACCCTTAGGGTATATCAAAGGGTATGCTTGGGTATAATAAGTTGTATATGGAGATAATGTATGATCAATAAAGAATCTACCACTTATTAAAAAGAAGAGAAATGTCCTATGTGATTCGATAAATGACAACCCTTGTAGTCCTTGGCGGCGTAATGAAATTAGAAAGGAGTTTCTAATTTGCATTAATTTGGTGTTGTGCATTTAAGGATCGAAATACATATAATTAAATAAAATAAGACTTGGCAAAGAATTCCATGTCTTATATTTAATTGGGACATCAGATGGTGGAAGGATTGAATTGTCATTTGCAGTAACTATTTACTCAAAGGTTCTTTAATGATTAATGTTGAAATCTATATTATCCGGAAAGTCGTTGATCATGAGGAGGCTTATCCCTATTGTAGAATAAATATTATTTATTTAAATAAATTAATTGTTTAATTTATTTATTTAAATAAGATTAGAATTTTTCTAATTGATTTATTCACAACCGGTTTAATATGGAGAACCTAAAGGGTCACACCATAAAAGGAAGAATAATTATTTAAGAAGTTAATAGCATAATCGTAATAATATATTAAGTATATTTAATTTAATCTATGGTGATAGAATAAATTAAATAGCTTAATATTTATTATTTAATATTTTAGAAATATTAAATATAAATTAATAAGAGGAGTCTTATTAATATTATTACAATTATTATTATTTTAATTTCTAAAAGAGTTTAGGAATTAATTTAATATAAGTACTCTCATTTATTCCTAATAGGATTAGGAGGGAAAATTAATTAAAGGAGTTTAATTAAGTATCCCTAATAAGATTAGGGAGCCCATTTAATTAAAAGAGTTTAATTAAAAATACCTTATTTTAATAGGGTTACTTGATATCTTTATAAGAGGAGTCTTAGATCAGATATTAGTGATACGCAATTCCAAAAGTTGGAGAGTACGTTTTTTTTCCTATAGAGATAGAAAACTAGGGTTTGAGCCAAATACCCATCTTCTTAAATCCTTCTTCTTCCTTGGTGGATCACCTCTAGAGGCCAAACACTTGGGTGGCTAACGTTGATCAAAGGAAGGAACCAAACCCGATGGATTCAAGTTGAACGCGAAAAGGATTGGAGGTGAACTTGTACCTGAGGAAGCTCGATCTTCAAGGGTATGATTCTTATTCGTTATCTTTTTTGTTTAATTAATAATTGTGCATAAAGGGTGATCCGGGTATATGGTTTGTAAAATTTTTAAACTCTGATTTTTACACGTTTCCGCTTTAATTTTGCAATTTGATTGCGTTCTTGAATATTACAAATCTAATAGTGGCATCAGAGCCAAACCTTTATGCGAATTATTAATTGTTTTAATTTGATATGTATATTGATATGTGTTTAGAACAATTTAATTGGGCATAATTTTATTGTATAAAATTATTATTAAAAAAAAACGTTATTCTTGAAATCCGTTTTTTTTTTCTCTCACCTAATTCACGTGGCTAGCATGTTAATCCTGCTGAATGACGTGGTTAGTTTGTTAGCTACTTTGAATGAATTATAATCTATCTATATATATGATATATATAGTAACAAAAGGTTATCCTGAAAGTGACATATACTAAGCATAGTTCCTTCACGAAAAAGGTGCCGCATTTTTTTTGTTTTTTTCCGGAAGCCTGTTTTATTTTGAAAACCGTTAGACATGTACCAGCAGCAGTATGGATCACGTGGAAGAGGTTCTATTATTAAAAAAAAAAAGGAGCCAATTTTTTATTTTCAAAAATCATATATCTTGCATGATTGTTTAATAAAGGAAGGAACGGATTACATATATATATATTACTATTTATATTATATATCTAGTACGGTTATTATATATAACCCTTTAGTATTATATAATATAATATTTTTAATAATTTTATAATTAAAATAAATAATTTATTTTAATCTTAAAATAAAAGTTTATTTTAATTTTAAAATAAAAGGATTTATTTTAATTTTAAAATTAAATTTCATGCTAACTAATTAGAGTTGGAATTGGATTCCATGATAACTAATTGAAGTTGAAATTGGATTATATGTTTCCTTAAATAAAGGAGTTTATTTAGATGTGAAATAAGATTTCATATTATTCAAAATAAAAGAGTTTATTTGTGAATAGGAAAGAGAATCCTAATTTCCTTAAATAAAGGAGTTTATTTAGATATGAAATAAGATTTCATATTATTCAAAATAAAGGAGTTTATTTGTGAATAGGAAAGAATATCCGTGTTTCCTTTAATAAAAGATTTTTTTTATATATGGAATTGGATTCCATAATTAATTAAAATAAAGGAGTTTATTTTGATTAAAATTTTGATTAAAATAAAATAGTTTATTTTATTCAAAATTGGATAAATTAAAATAAAATAGTTTTATTTTGATTTAAATTTGGATTAAAATAAAGGAGTTTATTTTGATTCAAAATTAGATTTTATACTAACTAAATTTACCCATTAAATGATATCAATATATATATTAAATGTTTATTATTCATGATATGAATGTTATTTATTGATGCATATGGTGATGTGTATGATAATAAATGGGATTGATTATGGACTATTGACCAATGTGATTGGATTTTATTTTAGTTGGATGCATGAATGTATGGGTTTTATTAAATAGGGTCTGCGTACCTCGTCTTCTCTAATTTTTTCTTAATGTAAATTCTAACTCCCTCCTATGTACTTTCCCTTGACTGCTGATCAAGGTTTCTATTTATTTTAATTAGTTTTGTAATAAGAATAGTTAAAATTAATTTTGAAAAATTGGAGATCAAGGATTAAGGAGCGCTTGAAGACCCGTTTGTAATGGAGCCCGAGTTTAAATGTAATAGTTATATTTAAATATTATTTCTTGCACCCCTAGGGTTTGACCTTTTGGTTCACTTGGTGGCTCTAGTGAACCAAACTAGAATAAAAGTCCATAATCAATCCGGGTAGAATATAGTATTCTATATGTGCATGCTATACTATATATATATTATATATTATGCAAACATGCTTCGCGATGTTAAATAATATAATATTTATATTTTATATATATATATGCGTATGCGCTTAAAACAAGATGAGACATTTAATAATAAATCCTCAAATTTTTTTATATTAAGTCCTAAGCGCTCAAAGATATTTGGAATATCGAACGTCGCCTTTCTAGCATGATAAAATTAATTGAGTATTAAATATTTAATATGAGTTTGTTGTGTCACCACAAGGCAAGTATTAAGTATTTAAGATGTTAATTTATCACATTTGATGCTTATAAAGAAAATTGAACAATATTGTTTTGTTGTGTCACCACAAGGATGTTATTTTTCTTTTTGAAATATATGGAGTGCTAGGTTGGACTTAACTTGGATAATTTTGATTCTGGATGTGCCACCACTTGATCAAAATAATCTAAGAGGCAAAAATACAAGGAGTTGCATAGTTGATGTAATTGACAAGAGTTGTCTACCTATTTATTTATATATAGTTTGTTGTGTCACCACAAGGCTATATACATTTGAAATGGGATCTTTATTCTCACTAGCAAATCTTTAATAGATTTTGCCGAACTATATAAGTGAGGGTAATATAGTTTGAAGAAAATAGTGGGAGATACCAATTTAAAACAAGACCTAATTTATTTTGGTAATTAATAAAAGAATGTATGTTAAAATGTTGTTAATTACAAATTCATTTATAGAATTTTACAATGTCTAAAATTACTATCACTGCGAAGCATATTAGATGCTAAATTAACCAGACCGAATTAAATGGATTGGTTAAGGAATTTGAGAATAGTTCTCATAGCTGAAAAGCTATCTTATGTCCTTAATACGCCTATCCTCGCAATGGTTGCGCATACATGCCTCGAGGAAGAGATTGCTACTTTTAGAAAGTGACAATATGATGCACAGTTGGCTCAATGCATCATGCTCGCATCCATGAGTAACGAGCTTCAACGTCAGCTTGAAACTATGGATGCTCTTACTATATTCCTGCACATCAAGTAGTTGATGGTGAGGAAAGTAGGACCGAAAGATATCGATATCTAAGGAGCTCTTCCGATCTAGAATGATCGATGACACTACAAATGATGATACATGTCCTTAACATTATCAATTTGATTGATCAATTAGACAACAAGTTTTGTCATGGATGGATAGTTGAGCCAAGATTTGATCTTGCACTCACTCCCGGACTCCTTTCACAATTGTTGTGAATTTTTCATATGAACAAGCTAGATATCAGCCTCGCTGATTTGCTTAACATATTGAAAAATGTTGAGAGTCACTTTTCAACCAAGAAAGACCATGTCTTACTGGTAGGGGCCAAAGGATCTTCTGAAAAGAAGAACGATTCTAAGAAGGTAAATAGAAAGGCAAAAACAAAGGATTATAAGAACAAAATTGATACGGATAGCAAAGGAGTTTGCTTCCACTACAATAAGCCTGGGCACTGGAAAGAAACTACAAGAAGCATCTTACAGAGGCTAACCAAAAGAAGCTTAGTGAAGTTTCGGTTACAAATACAAATTTGTTCATGATTTAAAATAAATTTTCTTTAAGTCAAGGTTCTACTTGGGTATTGATACTCGACTTTGGTTATCATAAATATAGATTTATGAAGGACCAAGCAAAAGTAGAAAGCTAAACAAATATAAGTAATCCTATAAAGGGAAATGTAGCAAAGGTTGCCATATTAGCCAGAAAACTTATAGTTTAGCAATGCCTACTGCAAATCTATTAAGTCAATAAGTTGTTATTGTATTCCAGCTTCTTGTTATAAATATTATTTCCATTTTATTGTTGGACAATGAAATCTTTGGTATTATAATTAAGAACAATTGTTGTTCTATTTATAATAATAATGTTTTGTATAAGAACCGGAATATTACTTAATAAATTTTGTATACTTGACTTACATGAAAATAATTTTGCATATTGAACAAATTAGTATAAGAAAAGGAGATGATCATTCAAAGAGTTGAATGTGTGTATTTGTTTGAAATACAAGTATGAATTATTTGAAAGGTTCAAAGAATTGAGAAGTGAAACAAATTGGCAAAGTATTAAGATTCTTTGATTAGATCAAGGAATAAATACTTGTGCAATAAGTTTGTAGATCATCTCAAATGGTTTTCTCATAATGGACACCTCGTGATACGTAATAATTGATTGATGTATCCGAAAGGAAAAATTATACCTTGTTGAACATGGTACGGTCCAAAATGATTTTACCGACATTCCAAAGATCCTTCAGGATCATGCCCTAGAAATGGTCACGATATCTACGAAAAAGGTAACCTCAAAATCCACTTTAAGATTCCATAAAAGTTATGGATAGGGAGGATTCCTAATCTTAAGTATGTTAAGATAAGGGGTTGTCCAACTTATGTGAAAAGGTTTCAAAGGATAAGCTTGGGACAAGATTTGACATGTATGATTTGTGGGACATCCTAAAGTAAGTTTAGGGTATATGTTCTATAATTCTACTTAGCAAAAGGTGTTTGTTACTGAAACACGTTGCCTTCTAAGATAAAGGTGTTTATCATTAAAAGGGGCTAGTGGGGAGGATAATAGATCTTGAAGAGTTCAAGAACCACAAAATATTATAAGTCAAATAAGAGGAACTTGTAGATAGAACTGTTATACCACAACCAATCGTAAATCTGGAATAGTGCCAAAGATACCTAGGAGGTATGGATTCATCATGGATGATGATGATGAGGTACACATCATAGAAGATGATGATCCGAGTTACATTCGATGAGGTAAGACTTCTAGTGTGTACAAAAGGGTCGATTGAGCGTCGTGAAATTTCTAGTATTATATGTTGATATACTACGGATGAGGAATAACATACCAATGCTACAATCAGTAAATATAAAGTTATCTAAACATTCCTCCATGAATGATTTGGAAGAGTATCTTAATTGGGGATATAAATCTATATAGATAGATTTAAGAGGATTCTCGACTTAACCCAAGGAACGTATATTCATTTGATGCTAAAGTCGTTTAGCATGGCAAACTCCAAGAGATGTCTCATGTCGATGAGCTATGGAGTGTATCTCTCTTAATAGTCCCCATAGACTCCTGAAAAGAGAGGTCGCATGAGTGACAATCATGTATGCAATGAAATGTACGAGACCTGATATTGATCAGTCATATTCTGGAGAAGTTCACTGTGAAACAGTGAAAAACATCTTAAAGTACTTAACCGACACTAAGGATGTGATCAGATTTATAGTGGGTCTAAATTAAAACTAGAGGGCTTAACAGACTCAAGTTTTTTTCGATGCACCAAGACGACGTAAAATCCACTTTAAGGTAAAGGGTTACCTTGAACAAAGGTGTAGTGAATTGAAAGGTTCCAAACAAAGAAAGAGTTCTTTGGTTTAGTGATAAAGACAAAGTATATAGCTATAAATGAAGCTACAAGTTGATTGTTTGGATGAAAAGTTCATTATAGAACTAGGAATAGTTCCTAAGTCTCATCTTGGATCTAAACATGTGTTGTGGCACTTTCATTTGATTATTAGAATCATTGAAAGATGGGAAATCACTATAGAGATAGTGGACTCTCATGAACAACATTACATATCCATTAACTAAAGCTTATCCAAGAGCAGGATAATCGTCACTTAGAGAAGAAGAGTATGGGATACCATGACGATTGGCTTTAGTGCAAGTGGGAGATTGAAAGTAGTATGCACACAAGCCAATCATGTTTGATGATAAAGCATATACTTTGTAACAATCTTATTCAATTATTAATAAAAAGTATTAATTTATTAAAGGCTTTTAATTATCTACATGTTGCTGTTTTATAATATGTGATAAACCTATAGTTTTAAGCAATGCTTTTAGAATAATGATGATGATCATTCTAATGAGATCTAAATTCTTAGAAAGTTTAAAACTAAAATAGTTCCCAATCATTGGATTACTAAATTGGGGATTAGTGAATCTGGATAGATTGGTACATACGTTGATTGCTCATTGGATGAGGATGATTGATCTCATGATCATTTGTGTGGAGACACTAAAGCAAGTATGTAGGTGCTTATTAGAGAATAAGTTCAATTTGACGTGGCTCGCTAAGGAATACCTAATGGAGTTTTACTTGCTTTCGTCAATAGGAATTCTGTAGTGATAGTAGTATAAGTGATCCTTGGACATGAGATCATCATAGTATCTTGTGTATGATGAGTTATACTTTGACTTATTCCTTAAGACCCTTAGGGTATATCAAAGGGTATGCTTGGGTATAATAAGTTGTACATGGAGATAATGTATGATCAATAAAGAATCTACCACTTCTATTAAAAGAAGAGAAATGTCCTATGTGATTCGATAAATGACAACCCGGTAGTCCTTGGCCAAGGAAGAATGAAATTAGAAAGGAGTTTCTAATTTGCATTAATTTGGTGTTGTGCATTTAAGGATAGAAATACATATAATTAAGTAAAATAAGACTTGACAGTATTTCCATGTCTTATATTTAATTGGGACATTGTATGGTGGAAGGATTGAATTGTACGGTAACTATTTACTCAAAGGTTCTTTAATGATTAATGTTGAAATCTATATTATCTGGAAAGTCGTTGATCGCTAGGGAGGCTTATCCCTATTGTAGAATAAATATTATTTATTTAAATAAATTAATTGTTTAATTTATTTATTTAAATAAGATTAGAATTGTTCTAATTGATTTATTCACAACCGGTTTAATATGGAGAACCTAAAGGGTCACACCATAAAAGGAAGTAATTATTTAAGAAGTTAATGGCATAATCGTAATAATATATGTTAAGTATATTTAATTTAATCTATGGTGATAGAATAAATTAAATAGCTTAATATTTATTATTTAATATTTTAGAAATATTAAATATAAATTAATAAGAGGAGTCTTATTAATATTATTACAATTATTATTATTTTAATTTCTAAAAGAGTTTAGGAATTAATTTAATATAAGTACTCTCATTTATTTCTAATAGGATTAGGAGGGAAAATTAATTAAAGGAGTTTAATTATTTATCCCTAATAAGATTAGGGAGCCCATTTAATTAAAAGAGTTTAATTAAAAATACCTTATTTTAATAGGGTTACTTGATATCTTTATAAGAGGAGTCTTAGATCAGATATTAGTGATACGCAATTCCAAAAGTTGGAGAGTACGTTTTTTTTTTCTATAGAGATAGAAAACTAGGGTTTGAGCCAAATACCCATCTTCTTAAATCCTTCTTCTTCCTTGGTGGATCACCTCTAGAGGCCAAACACTTGGGTGGCTAACGTTGATCAAAGGAAGGAACCAAACCCGGTGGATTCAAGTTGAACGCGAAAAGGATTGGAGGTGAACTTGTACCTGAGGAAGCTCGATCTTCAAGGGTATGATTCTTATTCGTTGTCTTTTTCGTTTAATTAATAATTGTGCATAAAGGGTGATCCGGGTATATGGTTTGTAAAATTTTTAAACTCTGATTTTTACACGTTTCTGCTTTAATTTTGCAATTTGATTGTGTTCTTGAATATTACAAATCTAACAATACCTATCTTGTAACCATTGGTCTTCATCCAGCTGAGCGTCGATCAACACCCTGAGGGATTCCATTTAAACTTCTATGGGGAGCACTACTTCCATCCCATAGGTTAATGAGTAGGGGGTTACCCCAGTAAAAGTGTGCATTGATGTTCTGTAGGCTAATAGAGTCAGAGGCAATAAGTCGGGACATCCCTTGTGATTGGCAGACATCTTTTGCATGATCTTTTTGATATTCTTATTAGCCGCTTCAATAGCACCATTCATCTTTTGACGATAGATGACGAAGTTGAGATGTTTGATGTGGAATTTACTGCATAACTCCTCCATCATTTAATTGTTGAGGTTTTTGGCTTTGTCTGACACAATCACCTCTGGTTGTCCATATCGATAAATGACATTGTTTCTTATGAAAATAATGATAACTTCTTTAGTAACCCTAGGGAAGGAGGCTGCTTCTACCCACTTAGTGAAGTAGTCGATCATGGTAAAGATGAACCGATGACCATTATTAGCTTTCAGCTCGATGGGCCCGATCACGTCCATTCCCTGCATTGAGAAGGGCCAAGGCGAACTCATATTGTGGAGCTCCCTTGGAGGGGCGTGGATAACATTCCCATGAATTTGGCATTGGGAACATCTCTTGACGTGATCATCATAGTCAGCCTTGAGAGAGAGCAAGTAATGCCCCGTTCTTAGGATTTTCTTGACAAGTAGAGGGCCGCTCATGTGTGGGCCACATACTCCACCATGGATTTCATCCATGAGCCTCTGAGCTTGGTCCTTGTCTAGACATCTGAGGAGACCTAGTCATATATCTCTTTTGTAGAGTGCATCTCCGCTTAGGTAGAATTTTATACCCATTAAATGGATCCTCTTTCTTTCAGCCAGACTCACCTTTGCGGGTGTAAATCCATCTCGCAGATGCTCCTTGATATGCTGATACCAAGGGTGTTGGATGGGAGGTAGCGCATCCGATACTTCTCCAATGTAGTTCCTATAGGCTGGTGCCTTTTGCCGGGAAAATGTGATGGTTGGCATGTTTTCCTTGTCAAGTATGTAATCAAAGAGGCTAAAGTTGCTAGCGCATCCGGAAAGTCATTCCTATTCTGGGGAATATGGAGGAAGGATATTTCTTCAAACTCAGAAGCCATCTGTAGAACATGCCGATGGTAAGGCAACAAATATAGCTCTTTGGTGTGATAGATTTCAGTGGTTTATCTGATTACCAATTTGGAATCCCCAAAGACAGTTAACCGTCTGATGCCCATTGATTGGGCTAGTTTTAGCCCCATGATACAGCCTTCATACTCAGCTGTGTTGTTATTGTTGGTAAACTACAATTTGATAGCGACGAGATGATGCTCCCCTGTAATGGATATTAGAACTGCTCCGGCTCCAGAGCCTTCCATGTTTATGGCTCCATCAAAATACATCTTCTATAATTGTTTTTGAACTGTCATTACCCCTACATCGGGGAAGTATGTTTCCAAGGGTTTGTAATCCTCTGAAGGTGCGGCGGCCAGTTGATCCGTAATTCCTAGACCATTTGATAAGTGGGTTTTATACCCGCGAATCGGTTCCTAATGCAAGCTTAATCGATGTTAATTCCTTGTTTTTATGTTTGTTTTTATTTGTTTAGTGTTATTTTGTGTGTAGGTTTGGTGGTGTTGCAATTGATCAAAAAGGGTGGAGTTAAGGTGCATTGTGGCAGGCAAATGAGCAAAATAGGATAGAAGTCATAAGCCACCCCTGCCGGGGCCAGCTATTTCCTATACAAAACCCCCACCGGGGCGGGGGGTCTTCAACTCAAATTACAGGAACTAAGCTTGCCGGGGCGGGCCTTGTGCAAGCTAATACCCCCGCCGGGGCGGCGGGGTCCCGAATCAGAGTAGTCCTAAGTTATTTCAAACACTGCTAGGACGTGAGTTTTAGTACTTGGAATGCTTTGGGACTCTAGATGGCATGGGATTGCAACCAGAATGCATATATTGGATATATATTAAACATCAAACAACAAGATCAACGTCACGCAAGGCAATTAACAGAGATTAAGGACAGATTTTGGAGCAAGCATTGGAGTGAAGATTTTGAAGGATTTTCATATCAATTGCAGATTAAGGCTAAAGTGAAGGGTATTCTGTATTATTCTTCTTCTCTAGTTTTATATTTGTAATTGGAAGGATGATATCTTTAATTTATTTAGTTATTATTTCATTGATGATGAACTAAGTACTTTTTAGGCTTATGACAGATCTTTAAGTGGAACAATGGTTATGTAATCTTTGATTTTTAGTTTAATAAGCTATTATTCAGTTTATCTATATTAATTTGAGCTTGAATTTATGAATTACCTAATCATCAATTCTTTGTGGACTTGTATGGATTCGATAGAGGAAGTACGAGTCTAGACTTAATTAATATATCACGTGTTCTTGAATCTTGTGAATGATAAGAATCTTGATGAATGTTAGGGTAGAGATATGCTTGACATCACATGTAATAAGATAATGAACTTAAACTTAAACCTTCTTTAATTATAATTTGCATAGAGATATAGTGAGTTAGTTGATTGAGGTGTTTAACTTGATTCTATCTAAATTATGGATTTGAGTTAATACGGTATTAGTACACCGAGAGGTGGCTAGTTCTACATACGTGTTCTTGATTAATAAACTGGGATAGTGAATTAAACTGGAATAAAGGTGTAATAATCAGAGTGATGCTTAGAGTGAAGTCGTAAGCCTAATTCTCCAATATTTGTTTGAAATTTTAGTTTTTAGGATTTGTTGATTATTTGGTGATTTTAATATTTTTAATACTTTTAGTTGCAAACTTGAAATTGGTTCGTTTAATAAAATTATGATTAATAGGAAATTGGTAATTGTGAGGGATTAATTTCTTACTAAAGTTTCTGTGGGAACGATACTTTACTTACTATTATATTACTTTGTTGACCACGTATAATTGCGTGTTGTGCGTAATTAGATTTTACCAAACAAGTTTTTGGCGCCGTTGCCGGGGACTTTAGTATAGATTTTAATATTTTGTAATATCAGTTTAATTAGTCCAGTTTTACTTAAACATTTTTTACTTTTGTGTTGTTTGTCTTATTTCAGGTTTTTGAAGTGGTTTATGCAAACTCGATCCAAAAATCCAGACTTGCTTCCTTTTGAGGATGACATTGAGAGACGCTTTCAAAGGTTAAGTTAGTGGATTAAGGAAACAAGGGACGACTTCAAAAATTCTGAAAAAGAAGAAGCAATGCATGTCGAAGACCAGAAAGCGTTGAGGGACTTTGCTACACCCAAGGTGACTAAGCTGCAGTCGAGTATTACCAGGCTTGCTATAGCTGCGAACACATTCGAGATTAAGCCTGGGACTATTCAGATGATCCAAAACTCGGTTCAGTTTGGGGGACTTGCAAATGATGATCCAAATGAACATTTAATCAGTTTTTTGGAAATATGCGACAGTTTCAAATACAATGGGGTGTCGGATGAAGCAGTCAGACTTCACTTTTTCCCATTCACTCTGCGGGACAAGGTGAAGAGTTGGTTACATTCTCTACCATCTGGTTCAATAACTACTTGGGATGACCTGGCTCAAAAGTTTATAGCTAAATTTTTCCCGCCAGCGAAGACTGCAAAGATGATAAACGAGATTACTATATTTGATCAGCAACATTGGGAATCATTGTACGAGGCATGGGAGAGATACAAAGAGTTGCTCAGAAAATGCCCACATCACGGATTGCCTAAGTGGTTATAGATGAACACATTTTACAATGGATTACATGGGAATCTCAGGACCAGTATTGATGCAGCTTCGGGTGGAGCTTTTATGGAAAAGAATTATGAGGAGGCGTATCAATTGATAGAGACAATGGCATCTAACAATTATCAGTGGCCCACAACAAGAATGACACAACCTACGGTAGCTGGAGTGTTAGAGTTAGATGGAGTGACGACAATAACAGCACATATTTCAACGCTCGCAAAGAATTTCGGTGCTTGGTCAGGGAAACAGACACATCAAGTTGTAGTTATTTATGAATTGTGTGCTGGTGAACATCCTACATATCAATGTGCAATTAACCTAGAGTCAGTGCAATTTGTGGGTAGTTACAACATAAATGTTAGGTTTGTAATATTCATGAACGCAATCGAATTGCATAAAATAAGCGGAAGCGTGGAAAATCAGAGTTTTAAAATTTTACAAACCATATACCCGGATCATCCTTTATGCACAATTATTAATTAAACGAAAAGATAAAGGACAAGAATCATACCCTTGAAGATTTGAGCTTCCTCAGGTACAAGTTCACCTCCAACCTTTTTCGCGTTCAACTTGAATCCACCGGGTTTGGTTCCTTCCTTTGATCAACGTTAGCCACCCAAGTGTTTGACCTCTAGAGGTGATCCACCAAGGAAAAAGAAAGATTCAAGAAGATGAGTATTTGGCTAAACCCTAGTTTTCTATCTCTATAGAAAAGAACGTATTCTCCAACTTATTGGAATTGCGTATCTCCATATCTGATATAAGACTCACCTTATAATAATATCAGATAACCCTATTTAATTAAAAATAAGGTATTATTGATTTAATTAAACTCTTTTAATTAAATAGATTCCCTAATCTTATTAGGGATAATTAATTAAACTCCTTTAACTAATTTTCCTCCCTAATCCTATTAGGAATAAATGAGAGTACTTATATTAAATTAATTCCTAAACTCTTTTAGAAATTAAAATAATAATAATTGTAATAATATTAATAAGACTCCTCTTATTAATTTATATTTAATATTTCTAAAATATTAAATAATAAATATTAAGCTATTTAATTTATTCTATCACCATAGATTAAATTAAATATACTTAACATATTATTACGATTATGCCATTAACTTCTTAAATAATTATTCTTCCTTTTATGGTGTGACCCTTTAGGTTCTCCATATTAAACCGGTTGTGAATAAATCAATTAGAACAATTCTAATCTTATTTAAATAAATAAATTAAACAATTAATTTATTTAAATAAATAATATTTATTCTACAATAGGATAAGCCTCCCTAGCGATCAAATCTACTTTCCGGATAATATAGATTTCAACATTAATCATAAAAGAACCTTTGAGTAAATAGTTACCGTACAATTCAATCCTTCCACCATACAATGTCATGAATTAAATATAAGACATGAAATTACTTTATCAAGTCTTAATTTATTTAATTATATGTATTTCGACTCTTAAATGCACAACACCAAATAATGCAAATTAGAAACTCCTTTCTAATTTCATTACGCTTGTAATCCAAGGACTCTTTGGGTTGTCATTTTTCAAATCACATAGGAAATTTCTCTTCTTTTACTAGAAGCGATAGATTCTTTATTGATCATTCATTATCTCCATGTACAACTTATTATACCCAAGCATGCCCATTGATATACCCTAAGAGTCTTAAGGAATAAGTCAAAGTATAATTCATCATACATAAGATACTATGATGATCTCAAGTCCAAGGATCACTTGTACTACTATCACTACAGAATTCTATTGATCGACAGCAAGTAAAACTCCATTAGGTATTCCTTAGCGAGTCACGTTCAGTGAACTTATTCTCTAATAAGCACCTACATACTTGCTTTAGTGTCTCCACACAAATGATCATGAGATCAATCATCCTCATCCAATGAGCAAGCAACGTATGTACCAATCTATCCGGATTCACTAATCCCCAATTTAGTAATCCAACGATTGGGAACTATTTTAGTTTTAAGCTTTCTAAGAATTTAGATCTCATTAGAATGATCATCATCATTATTCTAAAAACATTGCTTAAAACTATGGGTTTATCACATATTATAAAACAACATCATGTAGATAATTAAAAGCCTTTAATAAATTAATACTTTTTATTAATAAATGAATAAGATTGTTACGAATTATATGCTTTATCATCAAACATGTTTGGCTTGTGTGCATACTACTTTCAATAATTCCACAGAATACGTATCAGAATACATACAATCTGGGGAATAGGAATCATCCCAACTTTTTGTGGAGTAATAATCAGCAAGCTTCATGCCCATCTTATCCCCCAGGATTTTAGAATCAACAACAACAACAAGCTTAACATCAAGAGAGGAAATCAGATTTAGAGGAGTTGTTGTCTAAATATATAACAAGCAACGAGGCAGCTATGAAAAACCAAGCAATGGCTATGAAATCACAAGAAATAGCCATCAAGAATTTGGAAAAAACATTTGGGACAAATTGCTTTAGCATTGAACAATAGACCACAAGTGACTCTACCAAGTGACACCGAAAGAAATCCGAAGGGAAATCACTTTAAGAAGTGGAAAACATCTAGATGGGAAAAGTGCAGAAAATTCAGTTAGAACGGATGAAAAAGTTGATGAGAACAAAGTGGTTGACGAAAAATAGGGTGAGGAAAAACAAGTTGAACAAACAAAGTTGGATGACAAACCGGTTGTTTATCCTCCACCGTTGTTTCAACAGAGAGCCCAAAAGTAGAAATTAGATAAGCAGTTCGCAAAATTTTTGGAAGTTTTTAAGAAACTTCAATTTAACATCCCTTTCATAGAAGCCCTAGAGCAGATGCCAAGTTATGCGAAATTCATGAAAGGGATTTTGTCTAGGAAAAAGAAGTTGGAAGATTTCGAAACAGTGGCATTAACAGAGGAGTGTAGTGCAGTTTTACAGTGAAAGTTGCCACCAAAGTTGAAAGATCCGGGGAGTTTCACCATTCCGTGCACGATTGGGAACATGACATTCAACAAGTGTTTATGTGATTTGGGGGCAAGTGTGAACCTTATGCCATTATCAGTTTATACATAATTGGGTTTTCCAGCTCCAAAGCCTATAAACATCTCATTGCAGTTGGCGGATAGGTCAGTCACGTACTCGAGAGGCATTGTGGAAGACATTTTGGTCAAGGTTGACAAAATTGTATTCCGCGCGGATTTCATAATTCTGGATTTTGAGGAAGATAAGAACATTCCAATTATCCTAGGGAGACCTTTCTTGGCTACGGGTAGGATGCTCATCAACTTACAAAGAGGAGAACTAATGATGAGGGTCCAAGATCAAGAAATAAAGTTCAATGTTTTCAAGGCCATGAAATTCCCCACGGATGAAGATGAGTGTTTTAGGATGGATGCCATTGATCAGATAATCAGTGAAGACATGGTTAAAAGTTTGGCTAATGATCCATTAGAAACAACATTATTGGGAGATGAAGATTTAGATGATCCAGAATTTGTGGATTACTTGCAGATGCTAGACTCCTTGCCACGAGTTAGCAGATTTAAAGAACCCTTTGAACCATTGCACACGGATGAAAAAGCCACAATAAGGATGAAACCGTCATTGGAGGAGCCACCTACTCTTGAACTTAATCCACTCCCTAAACATCTCATGTATGCATATTTAGGCAATTCTAATTCTTTAACTGCTATTATTTCTGTTGCACTTAACGAATTGCAGGAAGAAAAGTTGTTGAGAGTGCTTAGAGAACACAAATTGGCCACAAGATGGACAATCGCGGATATCAAGGGAATCAACCAATCCTTTTGCATGCACAAAATTCTGATGGAATTTGATGCAAGACTGATAGTGGAGCAACAGAGACGGCTCAACCCAATCATGAAAGAAGTAGTGAAGAAAGAAATCTTAAAATGGTTGGACGCGGGTATCATCTACCCAATTTCTGACAGTAAGTGGGTCAGTCCGATTCAATGTGTGCCGAAAAAGGGAGGAATGACCGTGGTACAAAATGATGACAATGAGCTAATTCCGACAAGGACAGTGACTGGTTGGAGGGTTTGCATGGACTACAGGAAGTTGAATAAGGCAACCCGCAAAGATCATTTTACTTTTCCTTTTATTGATCAGATGTTGGAAAGATTAGCGGGACACGAGTACTACTGCTTACTAGATGGGTATTCGGGATATAATCAGGTAGTCATTGCTCCTGAAGATCAAGAGAAGACTACTTTCACATGCCCATACGACACATTTGCATTCAGGAGAATGTCATTCGGCTTGTGTAATGAACCCGCTACCTTCCAACAGTGTATGATGGCCATCTTCTTGGACATGGTGGAGAAAAATGTTGAAGTCTTCATGGATGACTTTTCTGTCTATTGGGACGATTTTGATGCTTGTTTAGAGAATTTGGTTATGGTTTTACAGAGATGCGCAAACACGAATTTGGTCCTTAACTGGGAAAAGTGTCATTTCATGGTTGAAAAAAGAATAATTTTGGTGCACAAGGTCTCAGTTAAAGGATTAGAGGTTGATAAAGCGAAGCTGGAAAAGATTGAAAAGCTTCCTCCACAAAGTTCAGTTAAGGGAATTCGGAGCTTTTTGGGAGATGTCGGGTTCTATAAAAGATTTATAAAAGACTTCTCTAAAATTGCAAAACCATTGTGCAGTCTTTTAGAGAAGGATTCAGTTTTTAAGTTTGATGAGGAATTTAAATTGGCATTCGAGCTATTGAAGAAGAAATTGACTACAGCTCTCGTAATCGTCGCACCGGATTGGAATATGCCCTTCGAGTTAATGTGTGATGCAAGCAACTATGCGGTTGGGGTTGTCTTGGGTCAATGCCGAGAGAAGGTATTCTATGCCATATACTATGAAAGTAAGACACTTACAGAGACCCAAATGAATTACACAACTACAGAAAAAGAATAACTTGCAGTAGTATATGCATTCGATAAATTTTGGGCATATTTGATTGGGACAAAGGTAGTAGTTTATACAGATCACTCAGCTATTCGGTACTTAATTTCAAAAAAAGATGCTAAGCCACGCCTTATCAGGTGATTCTCCTTCTCCAAGAATTTGATTTGGAAATAAAAGATAGAAATGGTACGGAGAATCAAGTTGCAGACCATTTATCAAGGCTGGAAAATCAGGATAAAAAGGTAGAGGACAGGTGTGTAATTAATGAGTCATTTCCAGATGCAGCTGTTTGGGATCAATATAGAATTTCCATGGAACGTGGACTTCGCTAATTATCTAGTGAGCAACATCCTTCCCCTTGATCTTACACGCCAACAGAAAAAGAAATTCCTTCATGACGTCAATTGGTAAATGTTGGATGAGCCATATCTTTTCAAACAGTGTGCCGATAAGTTGATTAGAAGATGTGTTCCCTACAGTGAAGTGAAGAACATATTGTATGAATTTCACTCATCTGTGTACGGGGGACATTATGGTAGTGAGACAACAGCAGCAAAAGTGCTTCAAGCCGAGTTTTATTGGCCTAAATTATTTAAGGACACCCACCAGTTTGTTAAAAGTTGTGATAGATGTTAAAGGGTGGGCAACATATCGAAAAGGAATGAGATGCCACTACAAACAATCTTGGAAGTTGAAATTTTTAACGTTGGGGCATTGATTTTATGGGGCCATTTCCATCATCATTCAATAATCAGTATATCTTGCTTGCGGTTAACAATGTATCAAAATGGGTTGAAGTTGTGGCACTCCCCACTAATGATGCCAAAGTGGTTCTCAAATTCTTGTAGAAGAATATTTTTACGAGATTTGGCACGCCAAGTGCTATTATAAGTGATGGAGGTAGTCACTTCTACAACAGATCATTTACAGCTCTCTTGGTGAAGTATGGGGTCAACCATAAGGTAGCTACATCGTATCATCTACAAAAAAGTGGGCAAGCTGAGGTTTCGAACAGGGAGGTAAAGAGAATTTTGGTGAAGGTAGTGAATTCGAATCGAAAAGACGGGTCTCTCAGATTGGATGATGCACTATGGGACTACATAACGGCTTACAAGACGCCAATTGGGATGTTACCATATCAATTACTATACAGGAAAGCTTGTCACCTACCTGTCGAGTTACAACATAAGGCCTATTGGGCTATTCAGAAACTTAACTTCGATCAAGCGGCTGTGGGTGAAAAGAGATTACTTTAGTTAAACGAGCTCGATGAATTCTGACTTCAAGCTTACGAAAACTCTAAGTTATATAAAGAAATGGTCAAGAAATGGTACGACTATAAAATCATGCAAAGAACGTTCGAGCCGGGGCAATCAGTCCTATTGTTCTACTCACGGTTGAGGTTGTTCCCAAGTAAGCTAAAATCAAGATGGTCGGGTCCATTTACCATTAAAAGAGTTTTCTCACATGGCGTTGTTGAGCTCTACAGTAGGAATCCATTGGAAACGTTCAAGGTCAACGATCAAATGTAAGACTCCAACTTTTTGAATAAAGATTAAATTTTCTCGAAATATATTTTTGAATATTATGGTGTAGATTTGATATAATATTATAGTTGTGGGTAATATTTACAAATTTTGCAAAGTATGCAAGTTGTTATATAATATTCGATTGGTCGGGGAATATTCGTTTTAATAGGGAATATTCGTACAACGGCACAATCATTGGTGGACCCCCACAACGAAATTATTGTCTAATTGAGAAAACGACAAAAATACTTTATGAAAATAACGGCAGAAGTTTTTACCGTTAACTGTTGAAACACCCGGTATTAAAAGTATAGTAATATGCGTGGTTGCATAGTAAGACACGGTATTGATTATTGATGCTTACGTGAGAACTCACTCAGTATACTCAATTATTGCTACAGTAATTGCTGCATCATATCTATCATATTATTGATTCAATTATTGTCATAGTATCATCTACATAAAATGTTTTTTATTAAATCAATACTTGAGACGACAAAGTTATTCATATTATAAATTGCAATATTTACAATATCTAGAAGTTCAGTCAAGGAGAGGTTTGGTCACCTAATTGTGCGCCAATAGGAGAAATCCTTATTGAAAGCCCCTCTTTCCTCAGGAATGACTCGGTTGATAAATATTATGAGTTATAATATTAATGATGAATGTTGTTCTGAGTTGAATTTGGAGACGCGACGTGATACTTGAGTCCTAATCAGCGAAATTAGTAAAAATAGTCTATAAACACAAAATTTTTTGGGATTCACTATTTGGTCAAAAAGTCAACAGCTTGACTTTTTTTCTTGAAAAATCAAACTTCAAAATTTCAAAATTTATATTTTTGATAAAAATAGTTTCATTATGTTGGAATTGTTTGTGTTAGTGAAAATCGACATTTATTCCGATGATAATTGATGTCTAGGGGTTATATTGATAAATCGGGTAATTTATTAAATAAATGAGCAATTAATTGCTACTAATTCACATGCTTATATAACTATTTGTTCACATATGTGTACTATTGAATCACATTATTTACTATTAGGGGAGTTGGTGCAAGATTGATAATACTTGCATAACTAAGTTAAAAATGGAAGTATAGATGGAGGTACTATACTGTAATTCGTATTTTTCACATGATTATACTATTGATTCACATAATTGAACTATTGATTTACATTATTTACTATTAGGGGAGTTGGTGCAAGATTGATAATACTTGCAGGACTAAATTAAAAATAAAAGAAAAGTTGGAGGTATTGTACAGTAATTTTTCGAGCCCCAAAACGTGCAATTATCGAAACTATATTTTCCTATAAATAGAAGCTCATTCTTCCTTCATTTCTCACCAATTCACAAAATCTTTAGAGAGATTATTATAGAGAGAAATTATAGAGAGAAAGAAGAAGAGAAGTCTGCTACCTCAGTATTCCAGTATCCAGTTTTTTCCAAGGTAGGGAGTATTATTTCTTTCTTATCTATGAAGAGAACTTCTGTTATTCCATTCTTATTATTCTGTTGGAATAACCTGTATACACGGGCTACCCTATACTTGGTGAAATTCTTATGTTGTTCCATTCTTTATCATTCTGTTGGAACATCCTGTCTGTGCGTTCTACGCCAAACCTGGTTCCGTCTTTATTATTCTATTGGAATATCCTGTCTGTGTGTTCTACGTTGGACCTGATTTTGTCTTTATTATTCTGTTGGAATATCATGTCTGTGTGTTTTACGTCGGACCTGATTCTGTCTTTATTATTCTGTTGGAATATCCCACATGCATGCGTTTCTGTGGGACCTAATTTTGTTATTTATTATTATTGGAATAACTTTTGCTGTCATGGCCTATCATCACATGCCTGGTGATTTCTTTTGTTATTCCATTCCTTATTATACTAAGTTGGTTAAAGTTTTAACTTCTATACTCCATGAAATTAGTGGAATATCCTTGATATTTGCGCTTCATCCAATATCTTTTCATGGAAATATTCTTCTGAGCATTCTTGAATTTTACTCTACAAAGCAGTATCATGTTGACAATTTGGGCGTTATTAGTTCCTGGATAAAATAATTCTTGAACTTATTTTATTGAATTCTAATATCATTGTCATCATCCTCATGTTTATATTTTGTTGAAAGTCATCTGTGGCCTATAGTGCATAGATGGACTTGGTATGATTATGACCAGGGATTATTCGGTGTAATCATGACCGTAATGTTACCAATGATGTGGTAAAAGTCCTCATTGGCTCGTAGTGCATTGATGGACAGTTGTTGGCATGATCATGACCATTAATGAATGCACAAATATTCTTGGCCCGTAGTGCATGGATAATTGTGGTCGTGATACTAAAGAATATCCTTGGCCGTAGTGAAGGGGTGATTCGATGATGTGGATTAATTATTAAGCTGAGTCCCAGCGATAAAAGTGATGAAAAACCTTCAAAATCATAAAAGATAGTAGATTTTATTCTCTACTTGACTCTTTTAATGGATTGCTTGTTCCGCTGCAGTTATACTTGATGGTTGTTATATTGTATCAGTTTAACACTATTGAAGGCTAACGATAATATATTCTGCATTATCTTAGTCATAATATTTCCTACTGGGCTAGTTGAGCTCACCCTTTTACTTTTATTGTTCTCTTCAGGAAATGAGAACGTAGGAGGGACTAGTCGGAGAACGGAGTGACGGACCAGATGATAGCATTAGTAGTCCTCACTATTCTGTGAAATAGTGTGATAATAATTGTAATGAGGACTCCTTTTGAGTTTTTATAATCTCTAGTAGATAATATTTTTATTCAAACTCACAGCTTATGTTTTGTCGTATTGTACACGACAGTTATATTATTAAGTTGTATTTGAATTCTATACCATGTATCTGGCGACTCAAGATGGGTGATGTATACCTAATTTTGGGGGCGTCACAGTTGGTATCAAAGCTTAGGGATATGATCCCTGGCTAAGATGTGAGACTAGAACTAGGAGGGGAGAGACGGGGAATTCCTTCGCTAGTATGACCTACCTAAGTTTATTTGGTATTTGATTGGTCGGTCAGAGTATAGTGATAATATGTTGCATGTTAATTAACCCTTGTTTTGTGGCAGTGTTTGAAAATGGCATCCGAGAATGTTGAGAACATCAATGGAGCACAGGAGACTGTTAAGTCTCCATAGATCAATAACCAGGACAACGTGCATCAGGAAGGCGACAATCCTCATGCAAACAACAACACTAACCAAATGATGAACAATGGAATGTTCCGAGGCTTCATGCAATTCATTCAACATCAAGCGAGAGTGGCTCCTGTTCAAAATACAGGTGTAAACACAGGAAACTCTCGGACGGTTACCGCTAAACAGTTCAAGGAGCTGGGACCACCGGAGTTTATTGGAGAGCCAAAACCACTTAAGGCGGAAGCATGGATAAAGCAAATCATCAAGATATTTGATGTCTTGGGATGCTCCGAGGAGCAAAAGGTTCCCTTCGCCACCTTTATGTTGCGTGAAGAAGCAGATTACCGGTGGGAATCTATAAAAGCGTACCAACTGGCGACGACTCAAGATGTCTTGGGAGAAGTTCCAAGAGTTGTTCAACGACAAGTACTTTCCCGAAAGTATTCGTCACATGAAGGAGGTGGAGTTTATTAAGTTGGAACAAAACAATATGACCGTGTCGCAATACAAGGCTAAATTTGTGGAGTTATCCCGGTTTGCCACCCATTTGGTCGATAATGAGGAGCGAATGACACGAATGTTTTTAAGAGGTTTGAAACCGGAGATACGTCAATATCTTATTTCTCATAAACTGTGTTTGTACTTAGATGTTGTAAATAGGGCTCGATTATTGGAGCGCTTGTAACGAGTCAATGCAACCAAGAGAAAGCAAATGGCATGAAAATACCGAAGGGTATCACCATCGGCGGTGACAACAAACGTGGAGGAATCAACATGCGAAAATGGTAACCACTTCGTGGTAATCATGGCCAAGATAGTAAAAATGGAAATTTCAAGAAAAAGAGATTCAACAATGATGGAAAGACGTCAGCACCAGCAACCGTGGTTAAGGAAGGAGAACGACCACCTATCATATGCTTCAAATGCGGAGGGGAGGAACATATCAGTCCAAACTGCGCGATGCCATCCAAAACGTGTTATAATTGTGGAAGAGAAGGTCACCTAGCCCAATTTTGTTGTTCACCAAAGCAACCTTGAAGCTATAAAGTCATGGAATATCCGTTGACTCGACAAAGATTGAAGCTATTCAAAGTTGGGAGCAACCCAAATCAGTGACCAAAGTACGTAGCTTTCTCGGTTTAGCTGGTTATTATCGGAGATTCATGGAAGGATTTTCTCGAATCGCTACTCCATTAACTCAGCTGACTCGAAAAGATACAAAGTTCGGTTGGAGCGAGGAATGTGAGAGGAGTTTTGAAGAACTCAAAAGGAGACTCATTTTAGCACTTGTTCTGACAATCCCATATGGTTCGGAGGGATTTGTCATCTACAGTGATGCTTCGGGCAAAGGGTTAGGATGTGTTCTCATTCAGTATGGGAAAGTCATAGCCTATGCTTCAAGACAACTCAAAGAATATGAGAGGAATTATTCTACTCATGATCTAGAGTTGGCAGCTGTTGTCTTCGCACTTAAAATTTGGAGGCATTACTTGTATGAAGAGAAAGTGGAGATCTTTACAAATCATAAAAGCCTCAAATATTTCTTCACTTAAAAGGAACTCAACATGCGACAACGACGTTGGCTTGAACTGTTGAAAGATTATGATCATACCATCCAATACCATCCTAGAAAAGCGAACGTGGTAGCTAACGCATTGAGTAGAAGATCATATGCGGGTACGAGTGCAATATTCACAACACAAAAGCCCATTTTGTGTGACTTGCAAAGGATGGAGATAGAGTTAAAGAATCCAGGGACCCATGTGATGATGGCGAATATACGAGTAGAACCGACTTTAATTGATAAAGTTAAAGTTGCTCAAGTTACAGAGCTGGAGCTGATGCGTATGAGGAAGAAAGTGCAAGAAGGTGCTATGCCGGAAGCAAGAATCGATGAAGAAGGAATACTTCGAGTCAACTCCAGACTTTGTGTTCCTAACGACCCTAATTTAAAGTATAAAATCATTATGGAGGCGCATAACACACCGTTTACAATCCATCCTGGGAGTACCAAAATGTATCGTGATCTTCGTCATACATTTTGGTGGAGCAATATGAAGAGAGAGATAGCGTTATTTATCTCAAGGTGTCTAATTTGTCAACGAGTTAAAGCGGAGCATAAAGTACCAAAAGGTCCATTGCAACCACTTGAAATTCCGAATGGAAGTGGGAGCACATTACCATGGATTTCATTCTGCACGGCCTTCCCAAAGTTTCTCAAGGCATAGATGTGATTTGGGTCATTGTTGATAGATTGACCAAGTCTCGCTTTTCTTCTTACGATCGAGAAACTTATACACTTGAACGTCTTGCTCGTATGTACATAAATGAGGTTGTAAGATTGCATGGTATGCCAGTATCCATAGTTTCTGATCGAGACCCAAGATTCACTTCAAGATTTTGGGTTAGTTTGCAAAAAGCTATGGGCACGGATTTACGATTTAGCTCGGCATATCATCATCAAATGGACGGGCAGTCAGAGAGGATGATTCAAACTCTTGAAGATTTATTAAGACTCTGTGTCCTTGACTTCAAGGGAATTTGGGACAAGTTCTTACCATTGGTGGAGTTTTCCTACAACAACAGTTATCAAGCAAGTATTGGCATGGCTCCATTCGAGACGTTGTATAGAAGAAAGTGTCATTCTCTAGTATGCTGGGATGAGGTGGGTGAAGCAACGTTGTTGGGACCAGAGTTGGTACGTATGACTACGGAAAAGATTCAAATGATCCGACAACGTATAAAAACCTCACAAGATCGACAAAAGAGTTGTAGCGCCCCCAAATCCGGGTATCTTCCAACCCGACAGATGGAGCTATACTGTATAACATTAATACATTCATTCAATTGAAAAGTCTCCAAGAACGAACATAACTTCTATATATTTAAAGTAATATTTACATTTCCCAAGTTCTATACCCATTACAAAGGTTCTTTGTCATAATATCATTTACATTACAACAATAGACCTATACTATTACAAGACAGTTTAATAATCTGCCTTAGCTTTTCCCTTATCCTATTTCGATCCTTCGGGACGTTCAGTCTTAGCTGCATTCATATGGTTCAAGCAAGAGTGAGCATAACTAGCTCAACAAGTATAACAATTTAATAACAACATGCTTGACACATACAAATCATATATCTTCAATAACTGAACAATAGTTATGAAGTACTATTGATAATTCAAAGTAGCACTTCATCTTTTCTTTCAAAGTGTTTTACAATAACAACAATATTTAGTAAAACATTCATTCTGGTCAGAGACCTCGAGTATTCATTCTTTATTGAAAAAGGACAACCCGTAAGCAAGTCCATAAGCCCGATATCTCTTACGAGCACTTCTAGGTGATCAGCCTATTGTACTCTATGTTGATCAACACTACATCCATTAAACGTATGCACGTTTAAGCATTTGGCAACCTCACGTGCTCGCTGCTTTCTGGATAAAACATTTGTTTAACATTTCAGTCTTCTTTTGAAAACTATATCAAGTAGTTGACAAAAGATAGCAACATTTGATAATACATGAATAGATTATCAATACATCAAGTCTAGCCAAAGGAATTGGCTTCAACTTCAACATACTTCAATTCATGCGAAAGAATACATGAATCTCAAAAACTTGTTCAGATTGAACCGAGACAAGAGTTAGAATACTTGCCTTTAGCGTCTGCTATGGTAAATTAACTTTATGTTCAAGTCGTTCCAGTCTCTACAATACATGATCACATAATGCCTTACATTAGGTCACATATAATCAAGTATGTATATGACTATATCATACCCTTCATTTCAATCTAATTGTGTATTAGATTCAGTTACTATTCATTTCGGTTTATCATTGTACTTGCATTATATTTGACTAGGTTATCTCAACCTTTATACAACATCCTTAAGGTTTAACAATATTACATTCCTTAAGTTGTGTTCACTTCCTTTTCTTTTCTTTGTACTTAATAACCTTCATTACTATCTTTGTTCGAGACCGGCGGCTGCATACCCAACTTTATACTTACATCTTGCGCTTACTGGCCATGAGCTTTTAATGTATGACTGTCCCGGACTTGGCCTTTGGCCATGAGTCCTTACTTAATGGATCATATTTGCATTTCCACACTCAAAGGATTTTGATATCGTTCATGTATGGCGCATGGTGCCACATATTGAACTAAGGTTCATTGCAATGCATGAACTCTTCTTGATGAGGCTCGATTCTTCGTTCATTCCATGACGCTGGTCTTTTTGTTTAGGGTTGGCCATGCATACACCAACTCTGTGCACCAAATACTAAATTTAGTTTATGAATTTTGTGAACTTTCCGGACGCATAACTTCTTCGTTATAAGTCCGAATTGACTCGTTCAAAAGCCTACGGCTCACAAATTACGTAATCTACATGATCATTCAAGAATTTTATCTATTTTACTTCATTTGCTAAAAATTCACCTATTGGTTCATTTTTAACGAAAACGATAAACGTTCGTGAACGTTCAACGCTCGTTTCTTCGTTCTAAGTCGGAATCCGGTCATTTTTGAGTCCGCAACTCTTAAATGCCAAATATGACTTGTCTCTATTAGAAAACAATGGTTTCGAGTTCAAACACAAAATTTGACTTCCATTCCGAGAATTTTATGTATTCAACGTTTATCGTCCAATCGTGCAAATTCTGGCATTTCTTCATTCTTATGATTTGTTCAACATTACAAATGAACTTCATTCATCATGTGAACATCTCAACCTACTTAATACAACAACTTATATTCATCGTTGGATTTTGGACTTGTTTTTCATGAGCTTATAACTTGTCATTTTATAAACTACTTAAGATTTGATTATTCATGACTTATGACAATTAAGGTTTCTCAATCATCATACTTTACATGTTCTTCATATATAACTTTATTTAGATATACATGATACATATAATCATATAAGTTCTTTAATTCACTTTTCTTACTAAACTCATCACAAGTTCATATTTTCATACTTAACATTCAAGGTTAACTTATAATAATTTTATAACTTTTATAAGTTCAAATGACTTATTGCCAACTTAATTGGCTTAAGTTCATTACTTATTCATTCATGTTTCTTAATCCAACTTTTCTTATCATCCTATCATGAATAGAGATAGAAGATAATTGGAGAAGAGGTCTTACTCTTGAAGTCTTTGATAAATAGCTTCTTCTTCTTCTTGACTTATGGAAGTGAGTTATTGCTAGCTAATTCTCTCTAACACTTAAGCACTTTAGATGTGTTGGATTAATTGATCAACCAACAAATGGCTAGCAAAGCTCTTCTATTTATAGACTTTCCAAGGTTAGGGTAGTTTGGTCTTTAAAACATCCCACCTCCTTAATCCACCTCCTTACTATTCATTACTTGTCTAACACAACACTTATCTTATGCTTGACCACCACTCATAAGTCTTGGTTATTACATTAACTTGCTCACACACTTACTTGATCACCACATCACTTGGTCACCACACATTAACCATATCAATATGGTTTGCCCCATGGGTTATACAATCCATTGATTTTAGCTTGGGCTTACATTAATTCCCTCTTTGGGCTTTACATTAACAAACACTAGTTGGTTCATTAATTCAATAGTTGGGCTTCTCTCTCTAATTCACTTGGACTTGTATACAATTGTTAACCAATCATCCAAGTCCATTAACATTTCTTAATACATATTGTTGATGTATTATTTTCATATTCTAATTCTTATAGAATTTATATACGGTATTTCATCCTTCATACAAACTCGTATAATACTTCGTATTATACTTTCTTTCATTACTTCGTACAATACCAAGTATCATACAATTATTACTTATTCCTTAACACTTCGCTTTACTTAACGTGTATTATTTAAGTCCACAAGCGAATTATTACTTTTTCCATAACTAGATTTTTATTACATAATCCATCTTAACTTGTTATTCCATCATTACGTATTTCTCGGAAACTCAAAATTGTATCCCGAGCAAATACCGATGAATAGTATTTTTCGGAAAATTCCTCACAAAACTTTTATTTTCGTCTTGGAAATTCAAACACTTTAATTCATCCACGTAGCTCAAATACTACGATATTCTAACATCAATAGGTTATACAATGACCACCATCTTGATAACACATGGAATATGATTTTATTATTATTTAACTTAATAAAATCATTTTACAATAAGATCCGAATTTCTCGGTTGTTACATTCTTCCCCTTTATAAAGATTCTCGTCCCCGTAATCTCGCCTTACTTTTTACTCAAATAGATGAGGAAAATTTTTCTTCATCTTTTCTTCTAGTTCCCACGTTGCTTCTTCAGCATCGTGGTTCTTCCATAATACCTTCACTGATGGTATTACCTTGTTCCTCGGAACTTGTTCCTTTTTATCAATGATCTGCATCGGCGACTCTTCATATGATAAGTCTTTCTCGATATGAATCGGCTCATACTCGATTACATGCTTATAATCCGCTTATATATGACGTAATACGTATACGTGAAACACGTTATGTATTCGTTCTAGGTCTGGAGGTAATGCTATCATATACGCTACCTCTCCCACCCGTTTTAATACTTCAAAAGATCCTATAAACCTTGGACTTAACTTTCCCTTCTTTCCAAAGCGTATCTTTCCTTTCCAGGGAGATACCTTTAGAAACATATACGAGCCCACCTCAAATTCTCGACTTAGTCTATGTGAGTCTGCATACTTCTTCTGTCTGTCCTAAGATGTGATGAGACACATCTGAATTAACTTTACCACATCCGCTGTCTGCTAGACCAATTCTGGTCCTAGCATCCGGCGTTCTCCCACCTCATCCCAACACAAAGGTGTTCTGCACTTTCTCCCATACAGAGCTTCGTATGGCGGCATGCCTATGCTTGCATGATAACTGTTGTTATATGCAAACTCTACTAGTGGTAGGTGATCATCCCAACTACCCTTGAAATCCATGTCGCAAGACCTCAACATGTCTTCTAACGTTTGAATTGTCCTTTCGCTCTGCCCATCAGTTTGTGGATGATAAGTCGTGCTTAACCTCAGCAGTGTTCCCAACTGCTCTTGCAAACTCCTCCAAAAGTTCGATGTGAATCGTGGATCACGATCTGACACAATCGATACCGGTACTCCATGTCTGGAAATGATTTCCTTGACATAAAGTTAGCTAACTGGTATAAGTTATACTTGACTCTAATTGGCAAAAAGTGAGCCGACTTTGTCAATCGGTCCACTATTACCCAAATCGAATCGTACCCTTTTTGCATCGTCGGAAGTCCCACCACAAAATCCATCGTGATATGCTCCCACTTCCATTCTGGAATCTCCAATGACTGTAATAAACCACTGGGTCGTTGATGTTCGACCTTAACTTTTTGACAAGTCAAGCACCTACTCACATACTCTGCTATTTCTCTCTTCATGTTTGGCCACCAAAAACTCTGTCGAAGGTCTTGATACATCTTAGTGCTACCAGGATGTATCGAGTACCTCAAACTATGAGCGTCTTATAACACTTGCTCCTTTAATTCTGTCTCATCCGGAACCCAAATTCTTCCCTCAAATCTTAATAATCCCTCATTATCAAGACTATACTTAATCTCCTCCTTCTCGGATAAACGCTTCTTCATTTGGTTACACTCATCCGATTTGAGTTGTATCTCCTTGACTCTTTCTACGATGGTAGATTGCATCTCCGTCGCAAAGAGTAATTGCCCTGAATCACTCGGCATCTACACTTCTATTTCCATCCTAGCCATCTCTATTATTAACTCATTTTGAGCCGTTAACATAGACAACTTTTCCCGACCCTTCCTACTTAAGGCGCTTCAACTACATCGGCCTTTCGTGGTGATACAGGATTTCATAATTATAATCCTTCATCAACTCCAGCCATCTTCTCTGTCTCATATTCAACTCCTTCTGAGTGAAGATATTCTCTAGACTTTTATGGTCCGTATATATCTCACATTTTTCCCCGTAAAGATAATGCCTCCATATCTTTAGGGCAAACACTACCGCGGCCAGTTCCAGATCATGAGTAGGGTAAACTTTCTCATAATCCTTCAACTGCCGAGATGCATACGCAATGACTTTGCCATGCTGCATAAGCACACAACCAAGTCCTTTATGCGAAGCATCACTATACACTACAAAATTTTCCGTGTCATCTGGCAATGACAAAACAGGAGCTTCACTTAATCTCTTCTTCAGTTCTTGAAAACTGTCTTCACATTTTTCCGTCCATACGTATTTCACCGTCTTCCTTGTTAAGTTAGTCAACGAGGTAGCTATCTTCGAGAAATCTTGGATAAATCTTCGATAGTACCCTGCTAACCCTAGGAAACTCCGCACCTCAGTCGGCATTTTCGGTTGTTCCTAATTTATTACTACTTCCACCTTCGCTGGATCCACTGATATCCCCTCTTGGTTAATGACATGACCTAAAAACTGCACCTTTTCTAGCCAAAATTCACATTTGGTGAATTTTGCATATAACTTCTCCTTCCTTAGTGTCTCCAACACTAATCTTAAGTGTTCGGCGTGATCTTCTGGCGTCTTAGAATAGACTAGAATATCGTCGATAAACACTACGACAAACTTGTCCAAATATAATTTGAACACTCTGTTCATCATATCCATAAATGCAGCAGGTGCATTTGTCAATCCAAATGACATCACCAGAAACTTGTAATCACCAGAACGAGTCCTGAATGCAGTCTTTGGTACATCTTCCTTCCTAACCTTCAACTGATGATACCCCATCCATAAATCTATTTTAGAAAAATACTTTGCCCCTTTCAATTGATCAAAGAGATCATCGATCCTGGGCAATGGGTATTTATTCTTTATCGTTAACTTGTTCAACTCCCGATAGTCGATACAAAGCCTTAACGATCCGTCTTTCTTCTTGACAAACAACACCTTGGTGCCCCACTTGTGAAACACTTGGTTGAATTTACTTCTTGTCCAATAGTTCCTGTAGCTGAACCATTAGTTCTTTCATTTCCACAGGCGCCATATGGTATGGTGCCCTTGAGACTGGTGTCGTTCCTGGCACAATGTCTATCACAAATTCGATCTCCCTATCCAAGCAGAAACCCTTAGATAACTCACTTGGAAATACATCCATGAATTCGTTTACTATAGGTATTTGTTCCATGGTTGCTCCCACTCTCTGGGTATCCACAACATGGCATAGGTAACCTACACAACCCTTTCTTAAAAGTTTTCTAGTTTGTGTCATCGTAAGGCAACACGGACGTCCCGATAATTTACTACCGTAAAATACTACGGGAGGTTGCTTCAACGTCCTGATGCTCACACATTTCTTTTGGCAATCTATAATTGCTCCATGGTTAATCAACCAATCCATTCCGAGAATTACGTCGAATTCTCCTAACTTTATCGGTATTAAATCTACCGATAACTTACAACCCCATACATCTACACAACAACTCCTATGAATATCTTCAACAGGAATTATCTCTTCGTTTGCTACCTTAATGTTCAAAGGTATAGGCAATTTTTCGGGAAATAATTCTAATCGTCTAGCAAAATCACATGCTATAAACGAACAAGTAGCACCCGAATCAAATAGCACGTATGCATTTATATTGTTGATCGGAATAATACCTGCAACTACATCCCCTGATGCCATCGCATCTTGGACCGTCATATTAAAAGTGCGAGCCATTGATTTCCCCGGCTGAGCTAGACCACTAATAGCTAACTTCCCGCTATTAGGTCCCTTATTTCCTTCTATCCCCTTCTTCGGGCAGTTCTTTGCTATGTGGTCAGTTGATCCACATACAAAGCATCTGTGGTTCTTCTTTGGATTGGGACAGTTAGGAGAAATGTGCCCTTCCTGTCCATAATTATAACATACCACTTTACCTTAGAGACAGACTCCTAAGCGAGTCTTCCCGCAGGTTTTACTGGCCTCCATCCTCCTCTTAGAGTCCCCTTGTTTTACTCCGGTATTCCCAGAGTTAAAGCCCTTTCTTTTCTGACCGTCGCCACTTCCACTGGCTCACTCGGTCTTGGCCCCTCCATCAACCCTGCCTTTGGTCTTCTTATCTTTGTGGTACTGGCTAAGAGCCTCATTCCCACCTTCGGTAATTATTGCCTTTTCTAGTATGGTTCCAAAGGAAGTACTTTGGAACACAGAGATTCGGCTATAGAGCCAGGGTTTCAAGCCCCGCTAGAACCTTCTAGCCTTTCTCACTTCAGTGTCTACTTGATGTGGAGCAAATCGTGCCAGTTCATTAAACTTGGTAGCATACTGGGGAACTGTCATATCCCCTTGTCTCAATTCCAGGAACCTCATCTCCATCCTCCCTTACATACTCATGGGAAAATAGTTCTCAAAGAAAATCTCCTTGAACCTCTCCCACGTTAGGTTTCTAATATCGGCCCTAGCCTGGTTTTCCTCCCACCAGAAGTTGGCCTCTCCTTTCATCAAATAGGTTGCAAAGGCAACCTTTTGACCCTCCTCAACATTTGCTATTACAAATGCTTTCTCAATTTCTTTTACCCATGTCTGGGCTTCTATAGGGTCCGTAGTTCCTTTGAACTCTGGCAGACCTACACTTTTGAAATCCTTAAATGTAGTAGCTCGTACTACTCTAGGAATTACGGGTACTTTAGCACCTATTCTATTAAATGTAGCCGTTAACAAATTAACGAACTCCTGCATTGGATTAACCGGACCACCCTCCGGTTGGTTAACATTAGTGCCCTGATTTCGTTGTCTCCTTCTTGGTGGCATTTTGCTGTTAAGAAAACAACACATCAGTATTACTTTATCCTGTTGATTTGTTATTATTTGTAATAAAACAACAACTCATACTCATTACTCACCATATTCCATAAAAAGATTTATATTGATTCATAACTTGTAGTATAATACTACATTGTTTACATTACTCAGCCTTAGCTGATTACATTTCCATCCCACAATTACTTTCCAAAAATTGGGATTTACAAAAGACTACTCTTTGTTATACAAAAGAGGGTTTTACGTCACTACTAGATACATAATATTTACATATCTATTCTACTCTAGCTATTGCTAGATTACATCTGCCGTAAGGCATTCTCAAAATCTGCTCTGGCCAAACCGGCAATAACATCTCTACTGATGGTATGACGGGTCTGTCCTGCTTCTACCTGATATCCAGCTACCTGCTGCTGGAAATCTACATGAGAACTCCTATGAATATAGGACATCCTCTCCAACTTCCGCTTCTTAGTCTTTAGCTCCTGCTTGAGCTCAAAGACTTCACCTCTCAAATCTCGGACTTTGTCCATAGCTAGGACTCTATCATCGTGTTCCTCTTCCCACATTCCTTCCATACTAGTCTTGTCCTCACAGACAGCTCGGAGTTCCTCTTTCAACTCCTTAACCTCTTGGCAGTAATGGATATTCCTATCCAATACCGACATAAACAGTGCCTTCATTGATTCCCCCGTAGACATTTTCTCTATAGGTGGAACCTGGGTCTCTGTAGGTGGAACCTGGTCAAAGGACATCACGTCCACCTCCTCCTATAGCATGCCATCAAATATAGACATGTAGTCTAAGTCGCCCCGAGTCTCCCGACTTCGATGGTCACCAACTCGGTTCTACTGACTACTGATTTGGTAGTATCTCTACCCGATTAATCAATCCTCGCTTACTACATGTATATCTCTATACATATCATTTTCTCCTGACATCTACAATAAAACAATATAGTTTAATTAGTACATGTTAGTAAAATAATAAAAATACATAACATAATATAATGCATTTTTATAAGGTTACTTTTCATCTTTTACTTCTTTATTCTTTTGTAAGGTTATGACTTAAGGTTCTACTTTCTCCCCTTAAGTTTTATAACCTAGGCTTTGATACAAACTTGTAGCGCCCCCAAATCAGGGTATCTTCCAACCCAACAGATGGTGCTATACTGTACAACATTCATACATTCATTCAATTGAAAAGTCTCAAAGAACGAACATAACTTCTATATATTTAAAGTAATATTTACATTTCCCAAGTTCTATACCCATTACAAAGGTTCTTTGTCATAATATCATTTACATTACAACAATAGACCTATACTATTACAAGACAGTTTAGTAATCTGCCTTAGCTTTTCCCTTATCCTGTTTCGATCCTTTGGGACGTTCAGTCTTAGCTGCATTCATATGGTTCAAGCAAGAGTGAGCATAACTAGCTCAGCAAGTATAACAATTTAATAACAACATGCTTGACACATACAAATCATATATCTTCAATAACTGAACAATAGTTATGAAGTACTATTGATAATTCAAAGTAGCACTTCATCTTTTCTTTCAAAGTGTTTTACAATAACAACAATATTTAGTAAAACATTCATCCTGGTCAGAGACCTCGAGTATTCATTCTTTATTGGAAAAGGACAACCCGGAAGCAAGTCCATAAGCCCGATATCTCTTACGAGCACTTCTAGGTGATCAGCCTATTGTACTCTATGTTGATCAACACTACATCCATTAAACGTATGCACGTTTAAGCATTTGGCAACCTCACGTGCCTGTCATTTTACCGATAAAACATTTGTTTAACATTTCAGTCTTCTTTTGAAAACTATATCAAGTGAATAGATTATCAACACATCAAGTCTAGCTAAAGGAATTGGCTTCAACTTCAACATACTTCAATTCATGTGAAAGAATACATGAATCTCAAAAACTTGTTCAGATTGAACTGAGACAAGAGTTAGAATACTTGCCTTTAGCGTCTGCTACGGTAAATTAACTTTATGTTCAAGTCGTTCCAGTCTCTACAATACATGATCACATAATGCCTTACATTAGGTCACATATAATCAAGTATGTATATGACTATATCATACCCTTCATTTCAATCTAATTGTGTATTAGATTCAGTTACTATTCATTTCGGTTTATCATTGTACTTGCATTATATTTGACTAGGTTATCTCAACCTTTATACAACATCCTTAAGGTTTAACAATATTACATTCCTTAAGTTGTGTTCACTTCCTTTTCTTTTCTTTGTACTTAATAACCTTCATTACTATCTTTGTTTCGAGACCTGTAATCATGGCCAACTTTATGCTTACATCTTACGCTACTTGCCATGAGCTTTTAATGTATGATCGTCTCCGACTTGCCATGCCACAGAGTCCTTACTTAATGGACATGTACAGTATTTCCACACTCCAAAGGATTTTGGTACTGTTCATGGCGCTGCGGTGCCACATATTGAACTAAGGTTCATTGCTGCAGTGAACTCTTCTGAGAGGGCTCGATTCTTCGTTCAAGGCCACGGCTACCGGTCTTTTTTGCTTAGGGTTGAGTGCTTGCGCGCAACTCTCAGGTGCACCAAATACTAAATTTAGTTTATGAATTTTGTGAACTTTCTGGACGCATAACTTCTTCGTTATAAGTCCGAATTGACTCGTTCAAAAGCCTACGGCTCACAAATTACGTAATCTACATGATCATTCAAGAATTTTATCTATTTTACTTCATTTGCTAAAAAATTCACCTATTGTTCATTCATTTTTAACGAAAAACGATAAACGTTAAGTGAACGCTCAACGCTTCGTTCTTCGTTCTAAGTCGGAATCCGGTCATTTTTGAGTCCGCAACTCTTAAATGCCAAATATGACTTGTCTCTATTAGAAAACAATGGTTTCGAGTTCAAACACAAAATTTGACTTCCATTCCGAGAATTTTATGTATTCAACGTTTATCGTCCAATCGTGCAAATTCTGGCATTTCTTCATTCTTATGATTTGTTCAACATTACAAATGAACTTCATTCATCATGTGAACATCTCAACCTACTTAATACAACAACTTATATTCATCGTTGGATTTTGGACTTGTTTTTCATGAGCTTATAACTTGTCATTTTATAAACTACTTAAGATTTGATTATTCATGACTTATGACAATTAAGGTTTCTCAATCATCATACTTTACATGTTCTTCATATATAACTTTATTTAGATATACATGATACATATAATCATATAAGTTCTTTAATTCACTTTTCTTACTAAACTCATCACAAGTTCATATTTTCATACTTAACATTCAAGGTTAACTTATAATAATTTTATAACTTTTATAAGTTCAAATGACTTATTGCCAACTTAATTGGCTTAAGTTCATTACTTATTCATTCATGTTTCTTAATCCAACTTTTCTTAACATCCTATCATGAATAGAGATAGAAGATAATTGGAGAAGAGGTCTTACTCTTGAAGTCTTTGATAAATAGCTTCTTCTTCTTCTTGACTTATGGAAGTGAGTTATTGCTAGCTAATTCTCTCTAACACTTAAGCACTTTAGATGTGTTGGATTAATTGATCAACCAACAAATGGCTAGCAAAGCTCTTCTATTTATAGACTTTCCAAGGTTAGGGTAGTTTGGTCTTTAAAACATCCCACCTCCTTAAGCCACCTCCTTACTATTCATTACTTGTCTAACACAACACTTATCTTATGCTTGGCCACCACTCATAAGTCTTGGTTATTACATTAACTTGCTCACCACACTTATTTGATCACCACATCACTTGGTCACCACACATTAACCATATCAATATGGTTTGCCCCATGGGTTATACAATCCATTGATTTTAGCTTGGGCTTGCATTAATTCCCTCTTTGGGCTTTACATTAAAAAACACTAGTTGGTTCATTAATTCAATAGTTGGGCTTCTCTCTCTAATTCACTTGGACTTGTATACAATTGTTAACCAATCATCCAAGTCCATTAACATTTCTTAATAAATATTGTTGATGTATTATTTTCGTATTCTAATTCTTATAGAATTTATATACGGTATTTCATCCTTCATACAAACTCGTATAATACTTCGTATTATACTTGCTTTCATTACTTTGTACAATACCAAGTATCATACAATTATTACTTATTCCTTAACACTTCGCTTTACTTAACGTGTATTATTTAAGTCCACAAGCGAATTATTACTTTTTCCATAACTAGATTTTTATTACATAATCCATCTTAACTTGTTATTCCATCATTACGTATTTCTCAGAAACTCAAAATTATATCCCGAGCAAATATCGATGAATAGTGTTTTTCAGAAAATTCCTCGGAAAACTTTTATTTTCGTCTTGAAAATTCAAACACTTTAATTCATCCACGTAGCTCAAATACTACAATATTCTAACATCAATAGGTTATACAATGACCACCATCTTGATAACACATGGAATATGATTTTATTATTATTTAACTTAATAAAATCATTTTACAATAAGATCCGAATTTCTCAGTCGTTACAAGAGTTATGCTGATCTTCATCGAAAGGACGTAGAATTCGATATTGGAGATCATGTGTTGTTACGTGTTGCTCCACGAAAAGGAGTTACAAGATTTGGAAAGAGTGGAAAGCTCAATCCTCGATTCATTGGCCCATTTTTAATCCTCGTAATTTAGTAGGAACTTTGGCTATAGACTTGCGTTCTGCTTGAGGATGTCTCGTGTTCATAACGCTTTTCACATATCCATGTTACATAAATATGTGAAAGACCCGAACCACATTATTGAGTTAGAACCGGATTTAAATAGAGGAAGATTTAATGTATGAAGAGGTTCTGTTAAAATCTTGGATAAGAAGGAACATATTCTATGCTCCAAGGTTATACCTCAAGTCAAAGTTTTGTGGAGAAACCACGATGTTGAGGAAATGACCTGGGAGTTAGAATCTGAAATGAAATCAAAGTATCCTCACCTCTTCGACATACCAGGTACGCACCCTAATTTCGAGGACAAAATTTCATAAGAAGGGCAGGTTGTAAGACCCCAACTTTTTGAATAAAGATTAAATTTTCTCGAAATATATTTTTGAATATTATGGTGTGGATTTGATATAATGTTATAGTTGTGGGTAATATTTACAAATTTTGCAAAGTACACAAGTTGTTATATAATAATCGATTGGTCGGGGAATATTCATTTTAATAGGGAATATTCGTACAATGGCACAATCATTGGTGGACCCCCACAACAGAATTATTGTCGGATTGAGAAAACGACAAAAATACTTAATGAAAATAACGGCAGAAATTTTACCGTTAACTATTGAAACACCCGGTGGAAAAAGTACAGTAATATGCGTGGTTGCATAGTAGCACACGGTATTGATTATTGATGCTTACATGAGAAGTCACTCAGTTATACTCAATTATTGCTACAGTAATTGTTGCATCATATCTATCATATTATTGATTCAATTATTGGCACAAAGATCATCATCTGCATAAAATGTTTTTTATTAAATCAATACTTGAGATTTACAAAGTTATTCATATTATAAATTACAATATTTACAATGTCTAGAAGTTCATCAAGGAGAGGTTTGGTCACCTAATTGCGCACTCAATAGGGAGAAATCCTTATTGAAACCCCCTCTTTTCACTCGGAAACGACTTCGATTGATAAATATTGTGAGTTATAATATTAATGATGAATGTTGTTCGAGTTGAATTTGGAGATGCGACGTGATATTTGAGTTCTAAACGACGAAATTAGTAAAATAGTCTATAAACACAAAATTTTCCCGGATTCACTATTTGGTCAAAGTCAACAGCTTGACTTTTTTCGGAAAAAATCAAACTTTGAAATTTCAAAATTTATATTTTTGATAAAAATAGTTTTATTATGTTGGAATTGTTTGTGTTAGTGAAAATCGACATTTATTCTCGATGATAATTGATGTCTAGGGGTTATATTGATAAATCGGTAATTTATCTGATAAATGAGCAATTAATTGCTACTAATTCACATGCTTATATAACTATTTGTTCACATATGTGTACTATTGAATCACATTATTTACTATTAGGGGAGTTGGTGCAAAATTGATAATACTTGCATAACTAAGTTAAAAATGGAGGTATAGATGGAGGTACTATACTGTAATTCGTATTTTTCACATGATTATACTATTGATTCACATAATTGAACTATTTATTCATATTATTTAATATTAGGGATGTTGGTGCAAGATTGATAATACTTGCAGGACTAAATTAAAAATAAAAGAAAAGTTGGAGGTATTGTCTTTGTAATTTTTCGAGCCCCAAAACGTCTGATTATCGAAACTATATTTTCCTATAAATAGAAGCTCATTCTTCCTTCATTTCTCACCAATTCACAAAATCTTTAGAGCGATTATTATAGAGAAAATTATAGAGAGAAAGAAGAAGAGAAGTCTGCTACCTCGGATTCCAAAGATCCGATTTTTCCAAGGTTGGAGTATTATTTCTTTCTTATCTATGAAGAGAACTTCATTATTCCATTCTTATTATTCTGTTGGAATAACTCAGATATCGCTGAGCTACCCTATAATTGGTGAAATTCTTCCATTGTTTCATTCTTTATCATTCATTGGAACATCCTCGCTCATGCATGCGTTCTCACGCCGGACACGGTTCCGCCTTTTTTTATTATTACATTTGGAATATCACGTCTGCATGCGTTCTATCTTGGACTGATTCCATCTTTATTATTACATTGGAATATCCCGTCATGCATGCGTTTCGCTTTGACTCGATTTCGATCTTTATTTTTTTTCTCGTTGGAATATCCTATCTCATGCGTTTCGCCGCACTGATTCCGTCTTTATTATTCTGTTGGAATATCCTGTTTGTGCGTTTTACGCTGGACCTGATTCCGTCTTTATTATTCTATTGAAATATCCTGTCTGTGCATTTTACGCCGGACCTGATTCCATTATTTATTATTCTATTGGAATAACCTGCCTGTGCGGTCTATCGCATGCCTGGTGATTTCTTTTGTTATTCCATTCCTTATTATACTCAGTTGGTTAAAGTTTTGACTTCTATACTCCATGAAATTAGTGGAATATCCTTGATATTTAAGCTTCATCCAAAGATCTTTCATGGAAATATTCTTCCGAGCATTCTTGAATTCTACTCTACAAAGCAAATATCATGTTGACAATTTGGGCGTTATTAGTTCCCGGATAAAATAATTCTTGAACTTGTTTTATTGAATTCTTATATCATTGTCATCATCCTCATGTTTATATTTTGTTGAAAGTCATCTGTGGCCTATAGTGCATAGATGGACTTGGTATGATTATGAATAGGGATTATTCTTGTAATCATGGCCGTAATGTTAAAAATAATGTGGTAAAAGTCCTCATTGGCCGTAGTGCATTGATGGACGATTGTTGGCATGATCATGACCATTAATGAATACACAAATATTCTTGGCCCGTAGTAGTGCATGGATAATTGTGGTCGTGATACTAAAGAATATCTTTGGTAGTAGTGCGAGGGGTAATTCGATGATGTGGATTATTTATTAAAAATTTGAGTCCCAATGATAAAAGTGATGAAAAACCTTGTAAATCATAAAAGATAGTAGATTTTATTCTTTACTTGACTCTTTTAATGGATTGCTTGTTCCGCTGCAGTTAAACTTGACGGTTGTTATATTGTATCAGTTTAACACTGTTGAAGGCTAACGATAATATATTCTGGCATTTTTTTATTCAAATATTTTCTTCTGGGCTAGATGTGAGCTCACCCTTTTACATTTATTGTTCTCTTGAAATGAGAATCTAGCCAGGGACTAGTCGGGGAATGGAGTGACGGACCAGATGATAGCATTAGTAGTCCTCACTATTCTGTGAAATAGTGTGATAATAATTGTAATGAGGACTCCTTTTGAGTTTGTATAATCTCTAGTAGACATTATTTGTATTCAAACTCACAGCTTTTGTTTTGTCGTATTGTACACGACAGTTGTATTATTAAGTTGTATTTGAATTCTGTACCATGTATCTGGCGACTCAAGATGGGTGATGTATACCTAATTTTGGGGGCGTCACATCAAAGGCTAAAGAATTATTGGGGTGGTGATTTAAACATGGATGTCATCGCAATCACACTAGCCGATGTACCATAAACAGGGTGTAGTCAGGCTGAACGACTTAAAATCAAGCGCTAATTGGGAGGCAACCCAATCGTACTTTTATTCTTTATATTTTTATTCATGACCGTCAATTTATAGTTTAGAATAATTAATAATATAGAATAAGTTCATTAAATAATTAGTTAAGTTGCATTTTCTAGATAATCTTATCAACGTGCTTTAAAATTGCTCAAAATCTACTCACATTTATGTTGCATGGTATTGCAGGATCTTAATATGATCATGGTTTGGAGTTGAAGGGAATACATAAGCAAAACAGAGGCAAATTGCAGAACAATAGCCCGTCGGGGAGGGCCCCTACAAGCTTATTACCCACGCCGGGGCGGGGGTCACCCAATCTTGTTGACAGTGTGCATACCTGCTGGGGCGGGCCTATAAAGCATAGTACCCCCCGCTGGGGTGAAGGTCCTGGATTCGAACCAGTTTTTCTCGGCAGTTACATTAAAGTGCCATTACCACTTCTTCCTCAATTAAAACTCCCACTCCCATCCATAATCAACCCATTCTACACCCACGTTTTGGCAACTACATCTCCATCACTCCACTACATTAACATAGTTACCCACTACTTCAATCTATTACTCATATTCCTCTCTATCACACCATTTCTATAAATTCATTCCCTCATAACCCAATTTCACCACATACATTTAATTCCAACTCCAAAAGCTACGAATTAGGGTTCTTATTGAGGAAAGTGTATTGGACTTGAGAGTGGGTTACTTATCTTCCAATTCTTCATTCTTTATCACCATAGTTGCCACAAAATCATCAAGTTTGGGAAGATAAAACAGTGTGCACACAAAGTGTTTGACAGATTGTGTGAGTGAAGATTGGGGGAAATTTTGTTGTTAAAGCTTCCTGAGTTTCAATTCAATGGTGTCTCAACCCACATCAAAAAGATAAAGGGGAGAAAGTTAAAGGTCTGCACAACCAACACAGACCTTTGATCAGAGAAAATTCAAAAGTGTCGCCGCCGCTGATCGTTATGACTACATGGTGGCAAAAGAACTTACACCTGAGCGGGGGTTGGCACCGGACCATGTTGATGGTGAAATGATACAACAAATATATCAGAAAGGTTGGAATAAGTTCACGAAAGAGCCCGATCCCACAGTTGTTAGTGTGGTCAAAGAATTTTACGCTAATGCCGAAGATAAGGCTCCGTTCAATGCTTTTGTGCGGGGGAGGCTCGTTCCTTTCAGTGCCGACGCTATCAACATTTACTACCAGTTAAGAGTATCGAGACATTGCCAGTACGTTCACTTACGTGACAATGATCCTGACTTTGAGGCTATTCTGAAGGAAATGACTAAGCCGGGAATAACATGGATCAAGGGTCAAAAAGGAGGCACCGTATTTCACAGTAAGGATCTTAGCAGATAAAGGAAGATATGGTAAGCATTCTTATGTGCCAAGCTATTTCCATCCACACACACATCGGGTGTGACCAAAGAAAAGTCATTACTCTTATATGCAATTGTGCAAAATTTCATCATTGACATAGGGGCTATAATCAGTTTTTCAATTCGACGATGCTTACGAGGAAATTTCTTAGGCGGCTTGCCACACCCATCACTCATTTGTGGGTTGTGTTGTCAAGCGGGTGTTAGATGGTCTGATGATGAACCCACTCAGATGCCGCTTTAGCTACTAGATTCTAGAATGATTACGCGGTATACGGTGTGGGCCGGGGGTAAGTCACATCCAAGAGGAGTAGGCTTTATATTTCCTTTAGCTTCGGAGGACGAGGCTGATGCTGAAGACACCTCAGATGATGACGAGTTTCAGGAGGATGTGACAATAGGAGAGCAAGGAACAGAGGCGGCACACAACCCTAGCACTCAATTCCTGCACTTTTAACGAAAACTGGATGAACAAAACAAAGAGGCACGATGAGAAATGCGAAGACTAGCAGCGAGGCAGGACCACATGTTTGAGGCTATGAATATGTCCTTCGCTTCATTGAATGCGACGCTCCAGAACTTCAATCCAAATGCCTAATTCCCATAACCAAGTGACTCTGATGAAGAAGAATAACCACCACCAACCCAGACTTAAGCGATTATAGGGAAGTCCTCACACATTATTGTTTTATCAATATAATGAGGACATTGTAGTTTTCAAGTTTGGGGGATTTAGTTTAGTTTCATGTTTGCATTCATGTAGTCATGTAGTTGCATAGTAGCTTAGGATCATAAATAGTTGTTATTTATTTCTTGCATCATGTTATGTTATGTTTGCCATATAACATTATTGCATATGTCCAACAGTTGTTGTAGTTCTTTTTTATTTTGGCCAATGATGAGATTGGGATTAAGTAGATAAATATAGTACCCAATATTAGAACTAGGATGTAATTTTGAGCTATGAATTGAATCTTTAGCATGTTTGAAACTGGTATACAAAGGGTAGCACGTTAATAACACATATGTCGACTGAATAGTTCAAATTGATACATAAAGAGTTTCTAAAGGATAATGTGAGTGTAAATAAGAGAATAACAAGAAATGGCAGTGAAGACAAAGAATTAGGCAAGAAACTAAGTTTAGGGGAAAAAGTGGGGGTATATAAGCTTCAGAAAAAAAAAGAGAAAAAAAGAAGAAAAGAATATCGAGTTGAGTCTTGTGGTGGGTTGAGAAGAAATGTGAAACATACTCCCCATAAACACAGACGTGAGATGGAGCATAAAATGCACTCACCAACCATCTATCTATAAAAAAAAGAAAAAAAGAAGAGAAAATGGGAAATAAGAGCAAAGAGCCCCCGTGAATGAAAAAGAAAGCATGAGTACCCTATTTGGACCCCTAATCTAGGTGAATGTTTTATTTTAGTTGAAACTTGTCTGTTTTTGAAACTTTTGAGTTTACTCTGTATGATTCCTAATAAGAGATTGGTTATGTATTGAATTTGAATTAGTATCAGTTAGTATAGATGTTGATCACACACACTATATCAGTGATGATGGTCTAAGGTTCGAGGATTGATAAGGAGTTATTTATTGGTTTTGATATGAAGTGTTGTAGTTTTTCCTTGATTTCTTTGAGGCCAAAGGAATACTTTTGATTCTATGATATTCCTGGATTTGTAAAAATTTAGATTAGATGCATTAAATATCATTACATTTCATTTTATAGCATGTTAGTTTTGTTTTGTGCTCGAGGACTAGCACGGTTTAAGTTTAGGGGATTTTGATAAATGGGGTTTCTACCCGCGAATCGGTTCCTAATGCAAGCGTAATAGATGTTAATTCCTTATTTTTATGTTTGTTTTTATTTGTTTAGTGTTATTTTATGTGTAGGTTTGGTGGTATTGTAATTAATCAAAAAGGGTGGAGTTAAGGTGCATTGTGGCAAGAAAATGAGCAAAACAGGATAGAAGTCAAAAGCCACCCCCGCCGGGGCGGGCTATTTCCCATACAAAACCCCCGACGGAGCGGGGGGTCTTTAACTCAAATTACAGGAGCTAAGCCCGCCGGGGCTGGCCTTGTGCAAGCTAATACCCCCGCCGGGGTGGGGGGGTCCCGAATTAGAGCAGTCCTAAGTTGTTTCAAACACTGTTAGGACGTGAGTTTTAGTACTTGGAATGCTTTGGGACTCTAGATGGCGTGGGATTGCAAACAGAATGCATGCATTGGATATATATTGAACATCAGACAACAAGATCAACGTCAGGCAAGGAAATAAACAGAGATTAAGGACAGATTTTGGAGCAAGCATTGAAGTGAAGATTTTGAAGGATTTTCATATCAATTGTAGATTAAGGCTAAAGTGAAGGGTGTTCTGAATTATACTTATTCTCTAGTTTTATATTTGTAATTGGAAGGATGATATCTTTAATTTATTCAGTTATTATTTCATTGATGATGAACTAAGTACTTTTTAGGCTTATGACGAATCTTTAAGTGGAACAATGGTTATGTAATCTTTGATTTTTAGTTTAATAAGCTATTATTCATTTTATCTATATTAATTTGAGCTTGAATTTATTAATTACATGATCAACAATTCTTTATGGACTTGTATGGATTCGAGAAAGGAAGTACGAGTCTAGACTTAATTAATATATCACGTGTTCTTGAATCTTGTGAATGATAAGAATCTTGATGAATGTTAGGGTAGAGATATGCTTGACATCACATGTAATCAGATAAAGAACTTGAACTTAAACCTTCTTTAATTATAATTCGCATAGAGATATAGTGAGTTAGTTGATTGAGGTGTTTAACTTGATTCTATCAAAATTGTGGATTTGAGTTAATACGGTATTAGTACATCGAGAGGTGGCTAGTTCTACATACGTGTTCTTGATTAATAAACCGGGATAGTGAATTAAACTGGAATAAATGTGTAATAATCAGAGTGATGCTTAGAGTGAAGTCGTAAGCCTAATTCTCCAATATTTGTTTGAAATTTTAGTTTTTAGGATTTGTTGATTATTTGGTGATTTTAATATTTTTAATACTTTTAGTTGCAAACTTGAAATTGGTTAGTTTAAAAAAATTAGGATTAATAGGAAATTGGTAATTGTGAGGGTTAATTTCTTACTAAAGTCTCTATGGGAACGATACTTTACTTACTATTATATTACTTGTTGACCACGTATACTTGCGTACTGTGCGTAATTAGTTTTTACCCAACACCTTTGATAGATTTTTGCGTCATGTAGACAATGTCAAATTATTGTAGGATCAACTGCTATTTGGACTGTCGATAGTTCAATGGGTTTGTTGAATACATACTTGAGAGGATCCACGCGGGATATGAGATGGGTTGTGTGACCATGGAGATAATGTTGTAACCTCATGGAAGCCCATGCTAAAACATACCAAATTTTCTCAATCAGAGTGTACTTGTGTTCACTGCTACTGAATCTTTTGCTGAGGTAATAGATAGCTCTTTCTTAGCTTCTATCATCTTTCTGTCCCAGCATGCAACCCATGACATTGTCATTGATGGATAGGTACATGAACAGGGGAACACCATCCCTGGGAGGTACCAAAATAGGAGCATTAATTTTTTGCTCTTTGATTGTAAGGAAGGTTTTCTGACATTCATCATTCCATTTCATGGAGGAGTTCTTCCTTAAAAACTTGAAAATAGGCTCACAGGTTGCTGTGAGTTGAGAGATGAATCGGCTGATAAAGTTGATTTTTCCCAAAAATCCTTGTATTTCCTTCTCTGTCTGAGCTATGGTCATTTCTATGATGGCCTGGACTTTTGTGGGATCCAGTTCAATCCCTTTGTGACTGACTAGGAATTCTAGTAACTTGTCTGATTTAATGCCAAAGGCGCACTTGGCTGGATTCAACTTCAAGTTGTACTTACGCAACCTGTTGAAGAGCTTTATGAGATGGTCTAGGTGGTCTTCCTCCCTTCGGGACTTGACATGATGTCATCCACATAGATTTCTATCTCTTTGTGCATTAAATCATGGAAAAGAGCCGTCATAGCTCGTTGGTAGGTAGCTCCGGCATTGATGAGGCCGAATGACAACCGTCTGTAGCAAAAGGTTCCCCAAGGAGTGATGAATGCAGTTTTCTCATGATCCTCTTTAGCAACCATTATTTGATGGTACCCCATAAAGCAATCTGCAAAGGAGTACATATCATACTAATATGTATTGTCAATGAGTATATGGATGAATGGCATAGGAAATCTGTCTTTGAGATAAGCTTTATTCAGATCCCTGTAATCCACGTAAACTCGCACCTTTCTTCCAGATTTAGGCACGGGGACTATGTTAGATAGCCACTCAGGGTATGTTGACACCATGATGATGCCGGCTTGAAATTGTTGCATAATTTCTTCTTTAACTTTTAAACTCCACTCAAGTTTTAATCACCTGAGCTTCTGCCTGACTGGCTTGAATCCCTCTTTGATGGAGAGGCGATGAATGATAATGTCAGTGGATAAACCGACCATGTCTTCGTGAGTCCATGTAAACACATCCTGGAATTGGGTCAATAGAGTAACTATGTCATTCCTTTGGTGTAGAGTAAGGTCTGTACCAATCTGGATTTATTTGGGGTTTTCTGATGTTCCGAGGTTGAAAGAGGTGGTTTCAAGATTTGGCTTGGGTTTGTCTTCGACCCATTCTTTGATCTCCTGAGATATCTCATAGTCCTCTTGTATTTCCATCAAGTCTGAGTCCAACTTTACATCAAAGTTACAGTCCTTGTGGAGAATATACACCTCATCAGCAAGTTTAGGCACATCTATCTTTAGAGTCCTAAAACAAAATGCTTTCACTTAATATATGACATTGTTAAATCATACAAAATGTTAGCATGTAATGACAAAAATAACTTCTAATATTGTACATAAAAAGTAAGCAGTTATTGATATCTACATGGCAGAGGGAGTTTCTGCCCTTTTTACCCTCGTCCGCAAATGCAAGGAGTGCTGCTCCAATTACCATGGGTGAAGTCCTGATGGATAACTGTGATGAAGGGGTTGTTATCGTCCTCCTTCTCCTGAATGATGACTATGATGTCTGGACAATCATCATCTGGGATGTCTCTATTCATACCCTCCGTATGGACTATGATGCGTATGTTTGATAACCGCCTTGCAATGTCCAGCTTATGCCTATGCTCCTTCTCCTCCACTTCGGGGTCGGGAATCAGGACTTCCTTTCTTTTGGGCAGATCGACTTAGGAATCGAAGATAGCAAACCCCACCACACGGCGAACCTTTATCAAGTCTCAGATATAGATTCAACTTCTATAGATGAAGGGTATCGCCCTATGGCTAAAGATGACAGAACCTGTTTATGTTTGTGAGGATTCCAGTGATGGGACCAAGGATAATAGCCTAGTTCGGATGTCCCTGTTTGACTGGTAACTTGAATTGGGCGCTTAATGCCCTGATGATCCGTGCCTAACCCTTGTCTAGGTTAAAAACCCAAGGATATCTTCTCTTGACTTGCCGACATTACCTCAGTAGAAACTCTGGATATTAGAGGTGGCGCCCCAATGGGTTGATAGTGAGTGTTGCTCACCTCATGGGCCTGGAAGCTGACAGGCTCAACTTTTACATTGAAAATGATGAGTGGTATGTCACCTTGTTCAGGACATTCTGGCTCAGCATTAACAGTTACTAAGCTACTTTCAATGATGTATTTGAGCTGCTGATGAAGGGTGGAAGGGATGGCTCCAGCCATATGAATCCATGGACTTCTTAAGAGTAGGTTGTATCCTGTATCTATCATGAGTACATGAAAGGATACGCAGAATGTATGTGGACCAATCTCCACGGGTAGTTCAATATCTTCGACAGCATTTCATCGGGAACCATTTAAAGCTTTGATAATTATATAGCTGCTTCGGATCCTACTGAGATTGATGTTTATCTTCTCTAAGGTGGCATAAGGGCAGATGTTTAAGGACGATCTCCCATCTATCAGAACTTCTCTTACCATATATTCGGAGGACATAACCGCTATGCGCAATGGTTTTCAATGACCCATCCCTTCAGGGGGTATGTCATCATCAGTGAAGGATATCACATTACTATTGAAGGTGCGATCAATCAGATGATGGAACTTTTCAAAATCAACTGTTTTTGGCAAGTGGGCTTCTTCTAAGACTCTCAGTAAGGCCTTCCGGTGATCCTCTGAGGAGAAAACCAGATCCAGTATAGAAATCTGTTGTGGAGCTTCTTTCATGCTTAAAACCACCGTAGCTTCATTGTGTCCCATAGTACGAAGGAATTCTTCAATCTTCTCCATGGGAACTTTCCCCTTTGACTTGATGGTAGGCTTCATCACTCGTTGGGGAAGATACAATGGATTTTATTTCAACAACAGCAGCTATATCGGATGTGGATCCTTCAGCCTCTCCATAATTCCATGGCACCTTTTATAAGCTGACAACAGGATACTGTGGCCTAAATGGCAATACGATTGGCTTTGGCACAGCCACATTCAAAGGATTTTCAACACCTTTGAGTTGAAAAGGTTTAATTACATGTGATGTGGTAGCCAAATCCCCCTCAGAGGATATAACTGCTATGATTTCCTTTCGTTTTGTAGGAACTGTGTCCCCACTCTCCAGTAATACATCGTCATTATCTGTCATCAGTAGGACACCGCTGTCAATTAGTTTTTGAATAAAATGGCGGAGTGCCCAACATTCTTCAGTGTTGTGACCGCAAGAGTGGGAGTGGTATTGACATACTCCATTAAAATCAAACCGTCTTGGGCGTGGGTTGATTGGAGGTAGCAGAGCTGTGATTCTTCCCTCATTGATTAGCATCTGCAATATCTCTTCCATTGGTTGGCCTAAATAGGTTAATTCCCTTTTGTTGGCTAAATCCCAACGGGCTTTGGCTTTTCTTCTTTTTGCAATTTTATCTTACAGTGTTTCACTTTCTGGAGTACATGGTGGAGTACTTGGAATAAGAGGAAAGAGGCTAGCATGATCTTGGCTGAATAACTGACGTATGACTTGGTGTTGGTGAACCACCAGTTCTTCCAATTGGTTGACTTGCTCACTAAGAGCCTTCATTTTCCGTTCCATCACAAACTAGAACTGTGGAAAATCCCATCTGTCAGAACTGTTATTGATGGTTTGGGATGAACCACCCATATAATTGGAGCTCTGTCTAGTGCTCCAGTTAATCATGTTAACCTCCTCTTCTTTGTGATGAGGAAGTGGGTTGTCTTGAACGTGAGGTTGGTCGGGTTTGGACACCACAATCTCACCATTGTTAAATAAATCCTAGATTTTATGCTTCAGGGCCCAACAATCTTGAGTAACATGTCCCGGAGCTCCAGCATGGTAAGCACATGTTCTGCTTGCATTAAAGCCCTACCCACTCAGATTGGCTAGTGGAAGGAGATGAGTAATTTTCTTCTGAGCTGTCAGAAGTTTAAGAATGTTGTTGAATGAATCCCCTAAGGGTGTGAACACTCGGGTGTGTCTGACTTCTCCACTTTTTGGCAATGGAGGGTTTAAAGACTGAGCTTGAAAAGGGGAGTAGTTTCTCCTCTGAATAGGCATATTCTGGTTGCCTTTTGTCCTTGTAGTATCAAGGAAACATCCTCCTCTTTCTTCTTATGCACCCTCTAGGGGTTGTTTCCATAACTTCCAGACTAGATGTGCTCAGCTACAGCTTTTAGAGCGGCAAGGTCTTGAATCTTTCTTGACTTCAATCCCATCTCAGCCATTTCTCCATGTTTGATCATTTTAGAGAATGGTTTGCTAATGCCAGTTAAGACCCTCTCAGAGAAGTGAGCTTCTTGAATGTCTATGAAGGTCATCACCATCTCAGACTCAGTCATAGATGGAATAACTTTAGCAGCTAGATGCCTCCATCTTTGAGCATACTCTCTGAAAGACTAATTAACTTGTTTCTTGACCTTGGTAATTTGGTACCGTTCTGGAGCCATCTGAGTTTGGAAACTATACTGACTGAGGAAAGCATGAGCTAGCTCCTCCCAACTATGAATCTTGGAGTTGTCTAATCTTGTATACCATGATCTGACTTCTCCAGTTAGACTTTTCTGAAACAGCCGCATTCTAAGCTTTTCATCCTCGGCATAAGATCCGAGTTCTCCAATGAATACTTTCAAATGTGTGTAAAGATCTCCCAATCCATCATACTTTTCAAAGTTGGGAGTTTTGAACTTTTCTGGATAATGAACCCCCGGGAAGATGCAAAGGTTTGAATATGAAACACTCTTGTGTGCTTCAATCCCTTTGATAGACCGAATGGTCTCTTCAATTTGTAGGACTTTCTTCCTGATATCACCGGTGTGGATCTTTTTTGAGATGGGTAATTTCAGGGGTTTTGTTGGTTTTGTCCAACTGAGAATCAGGTATTGGAATTTCTTTGTCCGGTTTGTGGGTTCTTCCATGTGTAGAGGATTCACTATGTATGGGCATTGTGGACCCTGATTGGACTTGTATAGTTCTTTGAGCAGAACAACCAAATCTGTAATTTGATTACTTAATCCTTCGAACTCCTTGCGAGAGACAGGAGTAGGATTAGACTGGCCAGATGTAGCCATGCTTGGTTGTAGGCTTTTTGATTTTTTGGACTTTGAACGGGTAACAGGACCAACTATTTCCCTACAAAAAGACTTATGTAGTTTAGTCTTAGGGAATGTAGAAATGTTAAATGCTATGTAATGTGTCTGTTTGGGAGTATTATCCTGCGAAACGGATGTTAGTGGCCAAGATAGCATGACAGGTTTTGATAAGAAAGGGAATGCATGTACATATATTCCTTTATATTTTCCATTACATTGAGATTGACATGGAAATGAAATTACAAGTAATTGAAATTATGAGTAATTTAAATGTGAAGGTATGTAGAGACTTCCCTTCGCGTTTGGTTTATCAGAGGCTGGCGTATCTTAGGTTACGCTCGTGACTTTTTGGCATGAAGGTTCCCAAATCATCGCAATTTACTCGACAGAAAGTTAATCCGGTCTTTAAACTGGAGTGAATTTGGGTGGTGCCTTTCCTGAGCATAGTTGGAATTAGTCTCCCTACGAGTCTAGTAATCAAACACCGACTCGATAATCTCCTGGTGGAGGGACCACTCAACATACATTCACATATAACGCGTCTCACCGTATGGAAATGATGTGTGTGCGAAGCACTAATATTACATGCAGATATAGTGTGAAGCACTAAGTGCAGTAAGTAAATGCATTAGTACACATTCATTCAAATGTAAATGTAACATCCACACACAAGTATATAAATGTTTCGAAAAGCTTAGATAGTGACTTAAGCCTTCTTACTGGAAGTCCCCAACAAAGTCGCCATATGTCGACGTCGGGATTTTATTTATCCCTTTTCGGTTCTTGTCTTTTGGTGTTCTCATGTTAGGTGAGATTTGTTTAAAAAAACAAGTTGTGAAAAAGGTCCGACATGTATATGTCGATGATTGGACTGTAAGAGTCCCCAGTTGGTATTTTTAAATGGTTGCACCAACTCAATCGAGAAAAGGTTTGCACATAGACCTAGTGATGTGACCCTGCTTAACTGGTCTGTGAAACCGAGATTCGTTAGGGTCCGGGGGCTTGATTATGCAGGGGGAAGGTGTTAGGCACCTCCCGACATCCGTGGTAACACGGTGATCGCCACTTTTAATTTTAAACATTTATCTGAATGTGTGTGTAGGTCTATGTGTAGTTGTCTGGAAGTAGTGTTATGCCTCGTTTGCACCTATATACAAAGAGTTTGAATTTTGTATAAAAGCTTAGTTTTAACAAGATATAACAGTGATAATTTGTAAAAGTGGTTTTTCAAAACCTTATGCTCAATAGTAATTGTGGCCTTTGATACTTCCATTTTATTATGTGTTCGGCTCGATAACTTTTATTTTCGAGATGCGAAGCATCTTCGAGAAAATAAGATATAAAGTAGTGCAGAACTCCTTGTGGGCATAAGATCCGTCTAAGGAAATTCAAACACCGTGAATAATTTATAAGTTGGTTACAGCTGAAAATGTCTATCACGGGAACCGAATCTAGATTCAGGAACTGAATATGTGATCACATGATTCCTGGGCTCACATGATAATGCAAGATGTATGAAAGCTGTAAACAGTTTTATAAATAAAAGTTGTAAATATATATATATATATATATATATATGGGATTCCATCAACAGCAACCGGTTGTTGGGGAGCAACCCATTTTGGCCCGGTAGCTACAACTGTAGGCGACTTTGTTATTTTTTTTTATAAGTCTACAAGTTGTAGCGGTACCGGTCAAATGGGTTGCTCCCCAACAACCGGTTGTTGTGGATGGATACCCTATATATATATATATATATATATATATATATATAAACGATCAACTGTCATGAAGTAAACTCTAGGTTGGACACAAAATGTAAATATATATATATATATATATATATATATATATATGTGTGCGATCAACCGCCATGAAGTAAATTCCAGACGGAACAGAAATGTAAATATATATATATATATGGACGATCAACCGCCACGAAGTAAACTCCAGGCGGGATGGAAATGTGTATATATATATATATATATATATATATATATATATATATATATATATATATAAGCGGTAAATGCACCGGATATGTCGATCCAGGCTCAATCGATATTTCGAATTCGAGGATATATATATATTTAATCAATAAAAGCCACAGACCAACGGTCCGGGCATACGCACACAACATGACTCTCAACGTGAATAAATGTGTGTGAATGAAAGTGGAGAAAGGCTTTAAGTAATGTGAGATGTCTTACAGTGGGCTGCCAAGAAGACTTCAAATAGCTTTGAATGAATGAATACTCGGTTTCCACTTGTAAAATTGATAAGTGGGTTTTATACCTACAAATCGACTTCTAATTCAAGCTTAAACGATGTTAATTCTTGTTCCCAATCGTTAGATTACTAAAAAGGGGATTAGTATTGTAAGACCCCAACTTTTATAAATAAAGACGAATTTTCTATAAATATCATTTTTGAATATTATGGAATAAATTTGATATAATGTTATAGTTGTGGGTAATATTTATAAATTTTGCAAAGTACGCATAGTTGTTATATAATATTCGATTGGTGGGAAATATTCATTTTAACGGGAATATTAGGTACAACGGCACAATCATTGGTGGACCCACAGCGGAATTATTGTCGGATTGAGAAAATGACAAAAAATACTTTATGAAAATAACGGCGGAAGTTTTACTGTTAATTTGTTGAAACACCCTGTGTTAAAAATACGATGTCTGGCGTGGTTGCATAGTAGCACACGGTATTGATTATTGATGCTTACGTGAGAAGTCACTTAGTTTTGTTCAATTATTGCTACAGTAATTGCTGCATAATATCTCACGTTATTTGATTCAATTATTGTCAATATTTTATATATTATTAAATCAATAATTGAGATGACAAAGTTATTAATATTATTATTTGCAATATTAATGATGTCTAGAAGTTCAGTCAAGGAGAGGTTTGGTCACCTAATTGCGCCGGCCAATGGGGAGAAATCCTTATTGAAAGCCCCTCTTTCTTGGGAAACGACACCACGATTCGATTAATAGTGCAATTATAATAATGATGATGAGTTTTGTTTTATTAGTATTATCAATTAATAAAATAGAAAAGCTTTTTATATAAAACATAATACTTTTATAAAGTTATTTGTTTTATTAGACAATAATTAGAATATATTATATTTTATTATGCATAGTGTTGCATAGTGCCTACATAGTGTTTTTCAGATAGTAAAATCTTTTTATATAAAATAGAATACATTTATAAAGTTATTTGTTTTATTAGACAATAATTAGAATATATTATATTTTATTATGCATAGTGCCTGAATAGTGTTTTGCATAGTAAAATCTTTTTATATAAAATAGAATACTTTTATAAAGTTATTCGTTTTATTAAATTATAAATAGAATATATTAGATTTTATTTAAAAGATTTTGTTTTAAATCTGGACCGTCCGTTTAAAGTAAATCAATCTGGACCGTTCATGAATTAGTTACTATGCAGTCCATTCTTCTATAAATAGAAGCTCATTCCTTCATTATTTCTTACGAATTCACTGAAACTCTAGATAGAGAAACTATAGAGAGAAAGAAGAAAAGTGTTCGCTACTTCACTACTTCTATATCCAAGACTCTTATTTCTAAGGTAAGGGATGTTATTTGTTGTACTAAATAAGGGGGTATTCTTTCTTTCTTATTAAGTGAAGAAAACTTACATTATTCTATTCTTTATTATTACATTGGAATAACTCAGTGTATCTGTGCCACCCCTATACTTGGTGAAATTCTTACATTATTCCATTCTTTATTATTATGTTTGAATAACTTTTGTCTACATCGTAGTATCTGCGCATGCATGGTGATTTCATTATTATTCCGTTCTTTATCATTACATTGGAACATCTTGTCTGCATGCTTTATGCATGACACGGTTCCATTATTTATCATCTGTTGGAACATCATGTATGCAAGCGCGTTTACGCATGACTGAATTCCGTTATTCATTATTCTTGGAATAACTCATGCATGCGATCTATCGCAATCCTAGTGATTTCTTTTGTTATTCCATTCTTTATTATACCCAGTTGGTTAAAGTTTTGACTTCTATACTCCATGAAATTAGTGGAATATCCTTGATATTTGCGCTTCATCCATTATCTTTTCATGGAAATATTCTTCTGAGCATTCTTGAGTTTTACTCTACAAAGAAGTATCATGTTGACAATTTGGACGTTATTAGTTCCTGGATAAATTAATTCTTGAACTTGTTTTATTGAATTTTTATATCATTGTCATCATCCTCATGTTTATATTATGTTGAAAGTCATCTGTGGCCTATAGTGCATAGATGGACTTGGTATGATTATGACCAGGGATTATTCGGTGTAATCATGACCGTAATGTTACAAATGATGTGGAAACAGTCCTCATTGGCCCGTAGTGCATTGATGGACAGTTGTTGGCATGATCATGACCATTGATGAATACACGAATATCCTTGGCCCGTAGTGCATGGATAATTTGTGGTCGTGATACTAATGAATATCCTTGGCCGTAGTGCTGAGTCTCAGCGATAAAAGTAATGAAAAATATTTTAAATCATAGAAGATAGTAGATTTTATTCTCTAATTGACTCTTCTAATGGATTGCTTGTTCCGCTGCAGTTAAACTTGATGTTTGTTATATTTTATTAGTTTAACACTGTTAAAAGCTAACGATAAATTATTCTGCATTATCTTAGTTATAATATTTCTTACTGGGCTAGTTGAGCTCACCCTTTTGCTTTCATTGTTCTCTTCAGGAAATGAGAACATAGTAGGGACTAGTCGGGGAACGGAGTGACGGTCCAGATGATAGCATTAGTAGTCCTCATTATTCTATGAAATAGTGTGATAATAAATGTATTGAGGACTTATTTTGAGTTTGAATACTGTCTAGAAAACAATATTTGTATTAACACTCACAGCTCATGTTGTATATTTAAGGTTGTATTTGTATTCTGTACCATGTATTTGGCGACTCAGAATAGGTGATGTATACCTATTTTTGGGGGCGTCATAGTTGGTATCAAAGCTTAGGGATATGATCTCTGGCTAAGATGTGAGACTAGAAATAGGAGGGGAGAGACAGGGAATTCCTTCGCTAGTATGACCTACCTAAGTTTATTTGATATTTAATTGGTCGGTCAGAGTATAGTGATAATATGTTACATGCCAATTAACCCTTGTTTTGTGGCAGTATTTGAAATTGACATCCGAGAATGTTGAGAATACAAATGGAGCACAGGAGATCGTTGAGTCACTACAAATCAACACCCAGGATAATGTGCATCAGAAAGGCAATAATCCTCAAGTGAACAACAACACCGACCAAATGGCGAACGACGGAATGTTTAGGAGCTTTCTGCAATTTGTATAACATCAAGCAAGAGAGACTCTTGTCCAAAATACAGGTGGAAACACTAGCAACTCTCGGAAGGTCATCGCTAAACAGTTCAAGGAGCTGGGACTACTGGAGTTTATTGGAGAACCAAAACCACTTAAGGCGGAGACGTGGATAAAGTAGATCACCAAGATATTTGATGTCTTGGGATGCTCCGAGGAGCAAAAGGTTCCCTTTGCCACCTTTATGTTGCGAGGAGAGGAAGATTATTGGTGGGAATCGGTAAAGCGTACTCAACCTACCACACTGAAGATATCGTGGGAGAAGTTCTAAGAAATATTCAACGACAAGTACTTTCCCGGAAGTATTCGTCACATGAAAGAGGTAGAGTTCATCAAGTTAGAGCAGAACAATATGACCGTGCCGTAGTACGAAGCTAAGTTTGCCGAGTTGTCCCGGTTTACGTCTCACTTGGTTAACAATAAGGAGAGAATGACGCGGATGTTTCTAAGAGGTTTGAAACTCGAGAAACCTCAATATCTAATTTCTCATAAACTGTGTTTGTATTCAGATGTTGTAAATAGGGCTCAGTTATTGGAGCGCGATAACGAGTTAACACAACCAAGAGAAAGCAGCCGGTAAAATGATAATAACAGTGAGAGCAGTCATCGAAGCGGTGACAACAAGCGTGGAGGGAATCAACAGGCAAGAAATGGTAACCACTTTGGTGGTAATCAGGGCCAAAACAATAAGAATGGACATTTCAAGAAGAGGAGATTCAATAATGATGGAAAGATGTCAGCACCAGAACCCGTTGTTAAGGAAGGAGAACGACCACCTATCACGTGACGCCCCCAAAATTAGGTATACATCACCCATCTTGAGTTGCCAGATACATGGTACAGAATTCAAATACAGCTTAATAATACAACTGTCGTGTACAATATGACAAAACATAAACTGTGAGTTTGAATACAAATATTGTCTACTAGAGATTATACAAACTCAAAAGGAGTCCTCATTACAATTATTATCACACTATTTCACAGAATAGTGAGGACTACTAATGCACAATCTAGGACCATCACTCCATTCCCCGACTAGTCCCAGCTATATTCCCATTTCCTGAAGAGAACAGTGAAAGAAAGGGTGAGCTCAACTAGCCCAGTAAGAAATATTATGACTAAGATAATGCATAATAAATTATCATTAGCCTCCAACAATGTTAAACTGATAAATTACAATAGACATCAAGTTTAACTGCAGCGGAACAAGCAATCCATCAAAAGAGTCAAGTAGAGAATAGAATCTACTATCTTTTATAATTTAAAAAGTTTTTCATCACTTTTATCACCGAACTCACCAATAAATAATCCACATCATTAAATCATCCCTGCACTACAGGCCAATGATATTCTTTAGTATCACGACCATGAATTATTCATGCACCACGGGCCAAAGATAATCATGTTTTCATCAACGGTCCTGATCATGCCATAAAACAATTCATCTTTGCACCTCGGCGAAGAGAATCCATAGCCATAATCATACCAAAAATCGTCCATCAATGCACTACGGGCCAACGAGGACTTTTTTTTCACATCATTTGTAACATTACGGTCATGATTATACCAAATAATCCCCGTCATAATCATACCAAGTCCATCTATGCACTTACATGCCACATTTGACTTTCAACATAATATAAACATGAGGATGATGACAATGACATAATAATTCAATAAAACAAGTTCAAGAATTAATTTATCCAGGAACCAATAACGTCCAAATTGTCAACATTATACTGCTTTGTGGAGTAAAAATTCAAGAATACTTAGAAGAATATTTCCATGGAAAGATACTGGATGAAGCGCAAATATCAAGGATATTCCACTAATTTCATGGAGTATAGAAGTCAAAACATTAACCAACTGAGTATAATAAAGAATGGAATAATAGAAGAAATCACCATGCATGCGGTGCCAGCATGTATTGTGTTATTCTAATAGAATACTAAATAACGGAACTAGGTCAAAGTAAATTCAAGCACCGATGTAGATGTTCCAAATGTAATAATAAATGCGAATAATAAATGATGGAACCAGTCCCACAGATAAAGATGCATGACAGATAATCAAACGTAATAATAAAGACGGAATAATAAAAAATGGAACCAGTCCCACAGATAAATGATGCATGTGATATTCCGGCGAAATAATAAAGATGTATAATAGAAGAATGTCACCAAGTATAGGGTAGCCCGCGTATACAAGTTATTCCAACAGAACAATAAAGAAATGGAATAACAGAAGTTCTCTTCTTGAATACAAAAGAATAATATCCCTTACGAGTACAACAAATAATATTCCCTACCTTTGAAAGAAGAGTATTCCGACTAGTAGGGCGAGGATATACTCAAAGAAAACTTATACTATGCTCAAAGCTTTCTTAAACTCTAAAGAAATACGCTCAAGATTATAGAAGAAGAACTCTCTCTATAGTTTCTCTCTCTAGAGTTTCAATGAATTCGTAAGAAAAAAATGAATGAATGAGCTTCTATTTATAGAAAAATGGAATGCATAGTAACTAATCCATGAACGGTCCAGATTGATTTACTTTAATCTGACGGTCCATATTTAAAGAAAAATCTTTTAAATAAAATATAATATATTCTATTTATATAAAAAGATTTTTACTATACAAACACTATATCTTGAACACTATGCAAAACACTATGCATAATAAAATATAATATACTCTATTTATAGAATAACTTTAATAAAGTATTCATTTTTATATAAAAAGGTTTTACTATGCAAAACACTAATATGCATAATAGAATATAATATATTCTATTTATAGAATAACTTTAATAAAGTATTCTGCTTTTATATAAAAAGATGTTTCTATTTTATTACGTGAATAAAACAAAACTTCTAAATCAACAATAATTGAATCAAATAATGTGAGATACTATGCAAAGACTATTGTAGCAATAATTGAACAAAACCGAGTGACTTCTCACATAAATATCAATAATCAATACCGCGTGCTACTATGCAACAACGCCATTCTTCGTACTTTTACTACCGAAAGTAGTTCAACAAGATCAACGGTAAAACTTTCACAAGTTATTTTCAATAAAATATTTTTGTCATTTTCTCAATCCGACAATAATTCCGCTTGTGGGGTCCACTAATGATTGTCAGATCGTCATTTTAATATTTCCCATTTAAAACGAATATTCCCCACCAATCGAATATAATATGACAACTTGCATACTTTGCAAAATTTATAAATATTACCCATAACTATAACATTATCTCAAATTCACACCATAATATAAAAAAAATTATTTCGAGAAAATTAATTCTTTATTCATAAAATTTGGGGTTTCACAATCTCCCCTCCTTATGGAATTTTGCCCTCGAAATTTACGTGCGTACCTGGTATGCCGAACAGGTGAGGATACCTTGACTTCATTTCAGATTCTAACTCTTGAGGTATAACCCTTGAGTGTTGGATACGATTCTTCTTATCTAAGATTTTAACACGAGATCTCATACGTTAAATCATCCGCTATCTCGTCCGATTCTAAATTAATAATGTGGTTCGGATCATCCACATATTTACGTAACATTGATACATTAAAAATGTTATGAACACGCGACATACTTGGCGGTAAAACGAGTCTATAAGCCACAGTTCCTACTCAATCGAGGATTTCAGATGGGCCAATTAAATCGAGGGTTGATATTTACTCTATTCGTCGATTCTTGCATCTAGAATAACGCCTTCTTGAACCTTCTTCTTTACATTCATCAGCTCCGGGTGTGTAGCTTGAAAGGCTTTAACTTTATCGATTAAAGTCGATTCTACTCGTATATTCGTTATCTTCACATGGGTTCGTATATTCGCACTTGTAACCGCATATGATCTTCTTATCAACGCATTAGCTACCATGTTCATTTTTCCTACGATGGTATTGAATGGTACGATCGTAATCTTCAACAACTCGAGCCAACGTCTTTGGTGCATGTTATGTTCGTTTTAGTTGAAGAAATATTTAAGGGTTTTAGAAATGGGTTTTGTACTAGGGTCAATACAAAATTCGATTTCACGCTCTAGGGGTAGGCTAAGAAGTCTTCAAGAATACGTCAGGAAATTTATTAACAATAGAAATATCATTCAAAACTGTGACTCTCATCCAAGACTTGGATAGCGCGTCACATTGATACCTATCAACTTGGTACCGTTATTCACAACGTCCCCTACGGAAAGTTCGGCTTCGGTGCATTCCACACGAGGAAGTCAACAATGAAAGGACCGGGGTTCTTTACTAATGGCTTGATTTGACAATGATTGACTTTAGTGGTTTGGTTGCTTGAATTCGCAAAACAGGTTGGTTAGGAATATGAAAGCTAACAACCTTACGAAAAGCATGATGAGTAGTTAACCAATCGATTTCTAAAAATTGCATCAAAGGCAAGTATTTTTAAAGAGATAAGATTGACAGGTAACGTGAAAGTGTCGATTTGAATCAACAAGATTTATAAATAGCGGAGGTAACGAAGGTTTCTACTAACGAAGTTTCAACCAATAAGTCAAAGTCTAACTTCTCCGGAGTTAAATTTAAACGTTGAGCGCAAGCAAGAGAGATAAAAGAATAGGTAGAACCTGGTATCGAATAAGGTATAGACTTCGCAAGAATTTATAACTAACCCATGATAACTTCGTTCGATTCCTCGTCACAAAAAACGTTCTCCCTTAAACTACCGAATTTGACTTGTTCGGGACAGTCTTTGGTGTCGTCATTACCACTTGAATTAACTTTCGCTATAGGGCATATTCCACCCTCAACTGCTTCGTCGTACTCCTGCTCCATGATCTGAATCATTAGCCTTCGATCCATATCGAATTGGGGTTGACCGCAATGTATAGGGTAATTCAAAACTCGATGATGGGTTCTCCCAATTGCTGTCGAAAAAGAGAAACACATATCATCTATTTTAGCTTTCTTGGATCGGACTTCTCTTTCCACAATATCAACGCGTCGTGTGGCTTTAACCCATGCATCTTTCATTCTCTCTCGTTCAGTTGTTTCTTTTTTCAGTTGCTCCTTGACATTTGAATTCTCAGATTCCAGCTTTAATATCGTATACTCTGCCAAAGAGCGCTCCTGTTCAGCTATCGCACATCGGGTAATACAATTTTGAATTGTTACATTCCTTTGCTCCACGATCGCCTTCCGTTCTTCAGCCTGCTCTTCTAACTCATGAATACGATTTTGCAATTCTACATTTTGATCAATAAATTCTTCTAATAAATCCTCATCAGGTTCCTCTTCTTCCTCATTCTCAATTGCTACATTTGCGACTAGCTTGAGTGCAACTTTTAATTCCTCAATCACCACATGGATATCTCTAATCACATTATCTTGGTTGGTGATTAGAGGTGTCTCCATGGTCTCATGTGCTCCATTGTTATTCTCAACATTCTTGGATGTCATTTTCAAATACTGCCACAAAACAAGGGTTAATTAATATATCACATATTATCCCTATACTCTGACCGACCAATTAAATACCAAATAAACTTAGGTAGGTCATACTAGCGAAGGAATTCCCCGTCTCTCCCCACCTAGTTATATTCTCACATCCTAGCCAGGGATCATATCTCTAAGCTTTGATATCAACTGTGACGCCCCCAAAATTAGGTATACATCACCCATATTGAGTCACAAGATACATGGTACAGAATTCAAATACAGCTTAATAATACAACTGTCGTGTACAATACGACAAAACATAAACTATGAGTTTGGATACAAATATTGTTTACTAGAGATTATACAAACTCAAAAGGAGTCCTCATTACAATTATTATCACACTATTTCACAGAATAGTGAGGACTACTAATGCACCATCTAGGACCATCACTCCATTCCCCGACTAGTCCCAGCTATATTCTCATTTCCTGAAGAGAACAGTGAAAGAAAGGGTGAGCTCAACTAGCCCAGTAAGAAATATTATGACAAAGATAATGCAGAATAAATTATCATTAGCCTCCAACAATGTTAAACTGATAAAATACAATAGACATCAAGTTTAACTGCAGAGGAACAAGCAATCCATTAAAAGAGTCAAGTAGAGAATAGAATCTACTATCTTTTATGATTTAAAAAGTTTTTCATCACTTTTATCGCTGAGACTAAGCTCAATAAATAATCCACATCATTAAATCATCCCTGTACTACAGGCCAAGGATATTCTTTAGTATCACGACCACGAATTATCCATGCACCACGGGCCAAAGATAATCATGTTTTCATCAATGGTCCTGATCATGCCATAAAACAATTCATCTTTGCACCCTTGGCCAAAGATAATCCATAGTCATAATTATACCAAAAACTGTCCATCAATGCACTACGGGCCAATGAGGACTTTTTCCACATCATTTGTAACATTACGGTCATGATTATACCGAATAATCCCTGGTCATAATCATACCAAGTCCATCTATGCACTACATGCCACAGATGACTTTCAACATAATATAAACATGAGGATGATGATAATGACATAATAATTCAATAAAACAAGTTCAAGAATTAATTTATCCAGGAACCAATAACGTCCAAATTGTCAACATTATACTGCTTTGTGTAGTAAAAATTCAAGAATGCTTAGAAGAATATTTCCATGGAAAGATACTGGATGAAGCGCAAATATCAAGGATATTCCACTAATTACATGGAGTATAGAAGTCGAAACTTTTACCAACTGAGTATAATAAAGAATGGAATAACAAAAGAAATCACCATGCATGCGGTACTTGCATGATAAAAGTTATTCCAATGAATACTAAATAATGGAACCGAAGTCAAGCGAAATTCACACCGAAAGGATGTTCCAAATGTAATAATAAATGCGAATAATAAATGATGGAACCAGTCCCATGATAAGCATGTATATACATGATATTCCAATGTAATAATAAAGACGGAATAATAAAAAATGGAACCAGTGTGCGGCCATATAGATAAGACGCATGGATATTCCGACAGAATAATAAAGAAAGAATAATAGAAGAATGTCACCAAGTATACCGCCCACGTATACAGGTTATTCCAACAGAACAATAAAGAAATGGAATAATAGAAGTTCTCTTCTTGAATACAAAAGAATAATATCCCTTACGAGTACAACAAATAATATTCCCTACCTTTGAAAGAAGAGTATTCCGACTGGTAGGGCGAGGATATACTCAAAGAAAACTTGTACTACGCTCAAAGCTTTCTTAAACTCTAAAGAAATACGCTCAAGATTATAGAAGAAGAACTCTCTCAATAGTTTCTCTATCTAGAGTTTCAATGAATTCGTAAGAAAAGAATGAATGAATGAGCTCTATTTATAGAAAAATGGAATGCATAGTAACTAATCCATGAACGGTCCATATTGATTTACTTTAATCTGACGGTCCATATTTAAAGAAAAATCTTTTAAATAAAATATAATATATTCTATTTATATAAATAGATTTTTACTATACAAACACTATACGGGCACTATACAAACACTATGCATAATACAATATAATATATTCTATTTATAGAATAACTTTAATAAAGTATTCTATTTTATATAAAAGATGTTTCTATTTTATTACGTGAATAAAACAAAACTTCTAAATCAACAATAATTGAATCAAATAATGTGAGATACTACGCAAAGAACTATTGTAGAAAATAATTGAACAAAACCGAGTGACTTCTCACATAAATATCAATAATCAATACCGTGTTACTTACTACGCAACAACGCCAGACATCGCATTTTTTACTACCGAGTAGTTCAACAGTATCAACGGTAAAACTTTCGCCGTTATTTTCAATAAAATATTTTTGTCGTTTTCTCAATCCGACAATAATTCCGTTGTGGGATCCACCAATGATTATGCCGTCGTACGAATATTTCCTGTTTAAAACGAATATTCCCCGACCAATCGAATATAGTATGACAACTTGCATACTTTGCAAAATTTATAAATATTAACCATAACTATAACATTATCTCAAATTCACACCATAATATAAAAAAAATTATTTCGAGAAAATTAATTCATTATTCATAAAATCTGGGGTTTCACATATCATATGCTTCAAATGCGGAGGTGAGGGACACATCAGTCCAAACTGCGTGATGTCATCCAAAACATGTTATAATTGTGGAAGAGAAGGTCACCTAGCCCGATTTTATCGTTCATCGAAGACAAGTTCAGCTAGGATGGAGGCACAGAAGGCTGTCCCAGAAATGTCAAAGCCGGTAGTGCAAGGGAGAGCGTTTGTAGTGACCTCCCAGAAAGCAAGGAACCCAAACGAGGTCATCACGGGTAAACTTATCATAAACTCTAGCAAAGTCTATACCTTATTTGATACCGGTTCTACCCATTCTATTATTTCTCCTACTTCCGCTCAACGATTAAATTTGACTCCGGAAAAATTAGACTTTGACTTATCTGTGGAAACTCCGTTGGGAGAAACCTTTATTACATCCACTATTTATAAGTCTTGTTTGGTTCAAATCGGTACCCTCACATTACCTGTCGATCTTATTTTATTAAAAATACTTGCATTTGATGTGATTCTAGGGATTGATTGGTTAACTACTCATCATGCAAAAATTGATTATTTTCGTAAGGTTGTTAGCTTTCATATTCCTAACCAACTTATTATGCGAATTCAAGCAACCAAACCATTAAAATTAACCATTGTCATCTCAAGCCATAAAGCTATTCGTTTATTAAAAAATGGATGTCAATCTTTCTTAGCTCATGTCGCGGATCTAAACAAAAATACGTTAGTTTTGAATGATATTTCTATTGTTAATAAATTTCCTGACGTATTCCCTGAAGAACTTCCTGGCCTACCCCCAGAGCGTGAAATTGAATTTTGTATCGACCTTGAACCCGGTACAAAACACATTTCCAAAGCCCCATATCGAATGGCTCCTATTGAACTTCAGGAGTTAAAGACCCAACTGCAGGAATTGTTAGACATTGGTTTTATTCATCCTAGTACTTCTCCTTGGGGTGCTCCTATTCTATTCGTGAAGAAGAAAGATGAGAGTATGCGACTTTGTATTGATTATCGGGAGTTGAATCATGTCACCATCAAAAATAGGTACCCATTGCCACGTATTGATGACATGTTTGACCAGTTGCAAGGAGCCAAATTCTTTTCAAAGATTGATCTTCGTTCTGGATATCACCAATTAAAGATTAGAATAGATGACATTCCAAAGACGGCTTTCAGAACTCGGTACGGGCATTATGAATTCTTAGTCATATCTTTTGGATTGACTAATGTTCCTGCTTCCATCATGGATATGATGAACTGAGTATTCAAGAAATATTTGGATCACTTTGTGGTCGTCTTTATTGATGACATCCTCATATATTCCAAAAGCCGTGAAGATCATGAGCAACACTTGAGGCTGATACTCCAAAAGCTTCGTGAAAACAAGATTTATGCCAAGTTAAAGAAATATGAGTTCTGGCTTGGGGAAGTAGCATTGCTTGGGCACGTAGTATCAAGTCATGGAATATCTGGTGACTCGGCAAAGATTGAAGATATTCAAAGCTGGGAGCAACCTAAATCAGTGACCGAAGTACGTAGCTTTCTCAGATTAGCTGGTTATTATCGAAGATTCATGGAAGGATTTTCTCGAATCACTACTCCATTAACTCAGCTGACTCGGAAAGATACAAAGTTTGGTTGGAGCGAAGAATGTGAGAAGTGTTTTCAAGAACTCAAGAGGAGACTCATTTCAGCACCTGTTCTGACAATAACATCTGGCTCGGAGGGATTTGTCATCTACAGTGATGCTTCGGGCAAAGGGTTGGGATGTGTTCTCATGCAACATGGGAAAGTCATAGTTTATGCCTCAAGACAACTCAAAGAATATGAGAGGAATTATCCTACTCATGATCTAGAGTTGGCAGCTGTTGTCTTCGTACTTAAAATTTGGAGGCATTACTTGTATGGGGAGAAAGTGGATATCTTTACGAATCATAAAAGCCTCAAATATTTCTTAACTCAAAAGGAACTCAACATGCGACAACGGCGTTGGCTTGAACTGTTGAAAGATTATGATCATACCATCCAATACCATCTTGGAAAAGCGAACGTGGTAGCTGACGCATTGAGTAGAAGATCATATGCGGGTACGAGTGCGATATTGTCAACACAAAGGCCCCTTTTGTGTGACTTGCAAAGGATGGAGATAGAGTTAAAGACTCCGGGGACCCATGTGATGATGGCGAATATACGAGTAGAACCGACTTTAATCGATAAAGTTAAAGCTAGTCAAGCTACAGACCTGGAACTGATGCGTATGAGGAAGAAAGTGCAAGAAGGTGCTATGTGGGAAGCAAGAATCGATGAAGAAGGAACACTTCAAGTCAACTCCAGACTTTGTGTTCCTAACGACCCTGATTTAAAGTATAAAATCATGATGGAGGCGCACAACACACCGTTTGCAATCCATCCTGGGAGTACCAAAATGTATCGTGATCTTCGTCATACATTTTGGTGGAGCAATATGAAGAGAGAGATAGTGCTGTTTATCTCAAGGTGTCTAACTTGTCAACGAGTTAAGGCGGAGCATCAAGTACCAAAAGGTCCATTGCAACCACTTGAAATTCTAGAATGGAAGTGGGAGCACATTACCATGGATTTCGTTACCGGTCTTCCTAAGGTTTCTCAAGGCAAAGATGCGATTTGGGTCATTGTTGATAGATAGACCAAGTTTGCTCATTTCTTACCGATACGAGAAACTGATGCACTTGAACGTCTTTCTCGTATGTATATAAACAAGCTTGTAAGATTTCATGGTATGCTAGTATCCATAGTTTCTGATCGAGACCCAAGATTCACTTCAAGATTTTGGGTTAGTTTTCAAAAAGCTATGGGCACGGATTTACGATTTAGCCCGGCATATCATCCTCAGACGGACGGGCCGTCGGAGAGGACGATTCAAACTCTTGAAGATCTATTAATACTCTGTGTCCTTAACTTCAAGGGAAGTTGGGACAAGTTCTTACCATTATTGGAGTTTTCATACAATAACAGTTATCAAGCAAGTATTGGCATGGCTCCATTTGAGGCGTTGTATGGAAGAAAGTGTCGTTCTCCACTATGCTGGGATGAGGTGGGTGAAGCAAAGTTATTGGGACCAGAGTTGGTACGTATGACTATGGAAAAGATTCAAACAATCTGACAACGTATAAAAACCTCACAAGATAGACAAAAGAGTTATGTTGATCTTCATCGAAAGGACATGGAATTCGATATAGGAGATCATGTGTTGTTACGTGTTGCTCCATGGAAAGGAGTTACGAGATTTGGAAAGAGAGGAAAGCTCAATCCTCGATTCATCGGCCCAATTTTAATCCTCGATTGAGTAGGAACTCTGGCCTATAGACTCGTTTTATCACCAAGTATGTCTCCTGTTCATAACGTTTTTCACATATCTATGTTACGTAAATATGTGAAAGACCCGTACCACATTATTGAGTTAGAACCGGACGAAATAGCGGAAGATTTAACGTATGAAGAGGTTCCTGTTAAAATCTTGGATAAGAAGGAACATGTTCTATGCTCTAAGGTTATACCTCAAGTCAAAGTTTTGTGGAGGAACCACGATGTTGAGGAAATGACCTGGGAGTTAGAATCTAAAATAAAATAAAGGTATCCTAACCTCTTCGACATACCATGTACGTACCCTAATTTCGAGGGCAAAATTTCATAAGAAGGGGAGATTGTAAGACCCCAACTTTTATAAATAAAGACGAATTTTCTATAAATATCATTTTTGAATATTATGGAATAAATTTGATATAATGTTATAGTTGTGGGTAATATTTATAAATTTTGTAAAGTACGCAAGTTGTTATATAATATTCGATTGGTCGAGAAATATTCATTTTAACAGGAAATATTCGTATAACGGCACAATCATTGGTGGAGCCCATAACGGAATTATTGTCGGATTGAGAATACGATAAAAAATACTTTATAAAAATAACGGCGGAAGTTTTACCGTTAACTGTTGAAACACCCGGTGTTAAAAGTATAGTAATACGCGTGGTTGCATAGTGGCACACTGTAGATTGATTATTGATGCTTACGTGAAAGTCACCGGTTTTGTTCAATTATTGCTACATGAATTGTTGCATAGTATCTCACGTTATTTGATTCAATTATTGTTAATATTTTATATATTATTAAATCAATAATTGAGATGACAAAGTTATTAATATTATTATTTACAATATTAACGATGTCTAGAAGTTCTGTCAATGAGAGGTTTGGTCACCTAATTGCGCGCCAATGGGGAGAAATCCTTATTGAAAAGCCCCTTTTTCTCAGGAACGACACAGTCGATTAATAGTGTGAATTATAATAATGATAATTTGTTTTATTTTATTAGTATTATTAATGTAATAAAACAGAAAAGCTTTTTATATAAAACAGAATACTTTTATAAAGTTATTTATTTTATTAGACAATAATTAGAATATATTATATTTTATTATGCATAGTGTTTTGCATAGTAAACTCTTTTATATAAAACAAAATACTTTTATAAAGTTATTTATTTTATTAGACAATAATTAGAATATATTATATTTTATTATGCATAGTGCTGCATAGTAAAATCTTTTTATATAATACAGAATACTTTTATAAAGTTATTCGTTTTATTAGATTGTAAATAGAATATATTATATTTTATTTAAAATATTTTGTTTTAAATCTGGACCGTCCATTTAAAGTAAATCAATCTGGACCGTTCATGAATTAGTTACTATGCAGTCCATTCTTCTATAAATAGAAGCTCATTCCTTCATTATTTCTTACGAATTCACTGAAACTCTAGAGAGAGAAACAATAGAGAGAAAGAAGAAAAGTGTTCTGCTACTTCACTACTTCTGTATCCAGTATTCTTATTTCTAAGGTAAGGGATATTATTTGTTGTACTCGTAAGAGGTATTCTTTCTTTCTTATTCGTGAAGAGAATTATGTTATTCTATTCTTTATTATTCTGTTGGAATAACCTGTATACGCGGGCTACCCTATACTTGGTAAAATTCTTCTGTTATTCCATTCTTTATCATTATGTTTGAATAACCTGTCTATACGAAGTACCGCATGCATGGTGATTTCTTTTATTATTCCGTTCTTTATCATTCTGTTGGAACATCTTGTCTGTGCTTTACGCATGACCTGGTTCAATTATTTATCATTACATTGGAACATCCTCGTCATGCATGCGTTCGCATGACTGTTCCGTTATTCATTATTCTGTTGGAATAACTCCGTATGTGCGTCTATCGCATGCCTGGTGATTTCTTCTGTTATTCCATTCTTTATTATACCCAGTTGGTTAAAGTTTTGACATCTATACTCCATCAAATTAGTGGAATATCCTTGATATTTGCGCTTCATCCAGTATCTTTTCATAGAAATATTCTTCTGAGCATTCTTGAGTTTTACACTACAAAGAAGTATCATGTTGACAATTTGGAAGTTATTAGTTCCTGGATAAATTAATTCTTGAACTTGTTTTATTGAATTTTTATATCATTGTCATCATCCTCAAGTTTATATTATGTTGAAAGTCATATGTGGCATGTACTACATAGATGGACTTGGTATGATTATGACCAGGGATTATTCAGTGTAATCATGACCGTAATGTTACAAATGATGTGGAAAAAGTCCTCATTGGCCCGTAGTGCATGGATAATTTGTGGTTGTGATACTAATGAATATACTTGGCCGTAGTGCAGGGATGATGTGGATTATTTATTAAGCTGAGTCTCAGCGATAAAAGTAATGAAAAAAATTTTAAATCATAGAAGATAGTAGATTTTATTCTCTACTTAACTCTTCTAATGGATTGTTTATTCCACTGCAGTTAAACTTGATGTTTGTTATATTTTATCAGTTTAACACTGTTGAAGGCTAATGATAATTTATTCTGCATTATCTTAGGCATAATATTTCTTACTGGGCTAGTTGAGCTTACCCTTTTGCTTTCATTGTTCTCTTCAGGAAATGAGAACGTAGCAGAGACTAGTCGGGGAACAGAGTGACGGTCCAGATGATAGCATTAGTAGTTCTCACTATTCTATGAAATAGTGTGATAATAAATGTATTGAGGACTTATTTTGAGTTTGAATACTGTCTGGAAAACATTATTTGTATTAAAACTCACAGCTCATGTTGTATATTTAAGGTTGTATTTGTATTCTGTACCATGTATTTGGCGACTCAGAATATGTGATGTATACCTATTTTGGGGGCGTCACAAGTGTGTCCAAATATATTTAAATTTAATTCTTGGACCTAAGGTTTGACCTTTTGGTTCACTTGGTTGTTCTAGTGAACCAAACTAGAATAAAGCTTATAATCAATCTGGGTAGAATATAGTATTCTATATGTCCATGCTTATACTATACATCTATATATATTATGCAACATGCTTCACACGTAAATTATTATGACCCGTATTTTATATATATATATATGCATGCGCGCTAAATAAGATGGGACAAATTAATAACAAACCCCTCAACTAAATTATTTTAAGTTGTAACATTTAAAGATATTTGGAATATCGAACGTTACCTTCTAGTATGGTAAAATAATAGAGTATTAAATATTTAATATAAGTTTGTTGTGCACACACAAGACAAGTTTCAAATATTTAAGATGTTGTTTTATCACATTTAATGCTTATAAATAGACTGAAGGATGTTTTTTTGTTGTGCACACACAAGGAAATTATTTTCTTTTGATTATACGGAAGTGGTAGGTATGCCTTAACTTAGATCGTTTTACTTCGGATGTGCACACACTTGACCATTATGATTTAAGAGGCAAAATAAAAAGAGCTACATAGTTGATGTAATTGACAAGAGTTGTCTACCTATTTATTTATATATAGTTTGTTGTGCACACACAAGTCTATATACATTTGAAATGAGATCATTATTCTCACCAACATATCTTTAATTAGGTATTGCCAAATTATATATATTGAGGGTAATATAGTTTGAAGAAAATAGTGGGAGATACCAATTTAAAATAAGACCTGATTTATTTTGGTAATTATTAAAAGAATGTATGTTAAAATGTTGTTAATTACAAATTCATCTACAGAATTTTACAATATCTAAATTACTATCACTGCGAAGATTATTAGATGTTATTTAACCAGGCTGAATTAAACAGATTGGTTAAGGAATTTGAGAATAGTTCTCAAGGCTGAAAAGCTATCTTATATCATTAATATGCCTATCCTTGCAATTGTTGCAGACAATGCCTCTGAGGAAGAGATTGCTACTTTTAGAAAGTGGCAAGATGATGCATAATTGGCTCAATGCATCATCCTCGCATCCATGAGTAACAAGCTTCAGCGTCAACATGAAACTACAGATGCTCCTACTATACTCTTGCACTTAAAGTAGTTGAATGGTGAGGAAAGTAGGACTGATAGATATCAGATATCTAAGGAGCTCTTCCGATCTAGAATGACCAATGTCAATACAGTGCGGACAAACGTACTTAACATGATCAATTGACTGAACAATTAGGACAAAAGGTTTTTTCATGGATGGAGAGTTGAACCAAGATTTAATCTTGCAGTAACTCCGGACTCCTTCTCACATTTTTTATGAATTTTTCATATGAACAAGCTAGATATCAGTTTCATTGATTTACTTAACATTTTGAAAATGCTTGGAGTCACTTTCCAACCAAGAAAGACCAAGTCTTACTAGTAGAGGCCAAAAGATCTTCTAAAAAGAAGAACGATTCAAAGAAAGTAAATAGAAAGGTAAAAACAAAGGATAATAAGAACAAAACTGATACAGATAGCAAAGGAGTTTGCTTCTTTAATGCCCCCAAATCTGGGTAGTTTCAACTCACAGATAAGGTGCTACACGGTACTCATAACTATACATTCATTCCATGGAAACAACATCAAAATGATTGTATTTACTATGTTCTTATTACAATAATAATAAATCTTTTCCCAGGTTTAGAAACTAAATACATTATTCATTTATCATAAGTATAATTCATAAAACATACTAGTCTATTACAGGATAACTAATTATCCATCTTAGCATGTCCTTTATCTTTCTTAGAACCCTCAGTTTGTTCGGCCTTAGCTGCAATCATATAATTCAAGCAAGAAGTGAGCATAACTAGCTCAACAAGTCTAGCAACATATTACATAAATACCACGTCGAGAATCATATGATTATTCTTAAATAATTGAACAAATAGCTATGAAGTACTATGAATCATTAGATAGCACTTTTCATTCTCATGAAATAATTCCGAAGTACTTATAGTAACTTAGGAATTCTGAGTAGGTCAAAAGACCATGAACATTCTCTTTAGTTTTTATTCATGAAAAAGGGCAACCCGTCACTAAGTCCGTAAGTCCGATATATCTTATGAGTACTTCTAGGTAATCAGCCTATAGTACTCTATGTTGATCAACACTCATCCGTTAAACGTATTTACGTTTAAGTTTTGGCAACTTCACGTGCCCGTCGAATAATCAATGTAAAATACATTTGTTTATTCATACTCAGGCTTACCTTTGAATCTGTATCAAACAATTGGCATAGGATAACGTTATCAATTCTATATTGAAAGACTTGTAACAAATCAATCAAACTCTTTAAGATTAGACTAGCAGAGGTTAAACTGGCATCGACCCTTTCGTAAAACAATTCATGCATCTCATAACATGAATCACAAAAAAACTTGGCTAACACGAAGGTTAGACAAGAGTTAAGAAAACTTGCCTTCAAGCGTCTTCAAATAAATATTCAATAATTCTTGGTCTTTATAGTCTCTACTTGATATATTCACATAGCACATTGTAATTAGCTACCAAACAATCTAATCACATTGTTTTTACCAACTTCTTTCTCTTCTATAACTTATTTGAATTTATTTCATTAAAAAAATTCATTTTCAGTTACTTATCCTCCTTTACAGCTTATTAATGTTCTTACGTCACTAAACCAAAACATACTAACCATTATTTAAGTATCATAGTAATTGATTACAGTTTATATTCTTACAATTTACGTTCTTCGTTTCATTATTAGTTAAACAACTTCCAGTTCCTAAAGTCATCACTATATATGTGACATAGGAATGGTCTTAACATATACATTAAGTATATACACTTGCTCCATAATTTTCATGCAACAATTGGGTTCAAAAATCACAAAGTCGGTTAGTATTTATGGCCAACTAACGATAACTTAACCCATGTCTCTAAGACGCAGCGGCCTTGATCCCGAGCCTCCTGGAAAATTTTCTAAGTTTTCTCAGTTCAATTCTTTCCGGACTCCTAACTTGGTCTTTATAAGTCGAATTAGCTCGTTCAAAAGCCGTTATCTTACATAACTCATGTACTTCGATTTCATTCGGATAAAAGTAGTTTTTAAATCCGTTCACAATGAATTCACTATTTAATGTTTTATTACGCGTTCGTTTAACGTTCGTGAGTGTTCATAGCTCGTTTCTCTGTTCTAAGTCAAAATTCGACGATTCTTGAGTCCACGACTCTCAAATACGTTGTTTTACGTTATGCCATCGAAAACAAAGGTTTCCAAGTTAAACGACAACTTTCGACTACTAATCCAAAAATTCTACATTTTCAACGTTTAACGCCTAATCCCGTAATTTTCACCATAACTTCGTTACTCGAGTTTTATACGCCAAATCAAATGGAACCAACCCATTGATTCATTATCTACATCCTAATCAAACAAGATGCACATGCCCTATGATGGTTTTCAATTTATCCATTAACAACCAATAAACTCTTAAATGGTTTCTTCGTTTAAACTTACTTATACGCTTATGATTTCTAATCATAACTGACTTATAATGGTTTAATCCACTAATAGCCATCCTTATTACTCCAGAAGAGACATGTTCCACCAATTCATACATCTCTACAAAGAAGAAATAGAAAAAGATCGAAGACTAATGTTTACGTAATATTACCTTAGCGTTCTTCGCGTTCTTGAATAAACTTGTATACTTTGCTTTGAATTGCTCTTAAGTGTAACGCCCAAGAATTTCGAATTTTCAATGAATTAAATTTTTATTTGATTATGTGGATTAAATGAATTTAATTGAGTTATTATGTGAGTAAGATGTTCGAAGGTCGTTCTAAGACCTAGAGTGTGTAGATGTGATTAGTATTCTGGCTTTGTGCTAGAATTAATTGTTGTGAATTATCAAGATGAGAACGAAGGTTTTATGAGATTGTTTGCGTAAAAACACTATTCATCCGATGACGTTCGGAGCTAGGGTTTGAAATTCTAAGAAACGCGTAATGTTAGAACATGACGATATTATGGAAAATCCAATAATATTACCATTATGACAAACGAAGTTTTCGCCTGCGGACTTAAAACCTAAGGGTTTGTGGAAGAGGTTTCTGAAAAAGAAATGTAATGCGTATAGTCGTTTCAATTATTATACGTAAGGAATATGGGTATTATACTAGTATGTATACGACTATGATATTAAGAATAGTACGACGTATAATACGAGTATTATATGAATATTATACAAAGAGAATACGTGAATAATACGCGTAGAATACGAATTGTATTATTAAAGTATGAGCTAAGGATTTTACCCAATCCAATTGGACCTGGATTAATAAACAAGCCCAATGAATTAATCAAGCCCAAGTCAAGGCCCAATATTAGATTGGTTAAAGCCCAATGTTTTTATGTCAAGCCCAATCCAAAAAGTAAACTGCGGGTCGAACCGGTGGGTCAAGGGATGGGTAAAACCCATGGGGAAACCCATGAGGATGACCCATGTGCAAGGTGGGCTGGCCACTTGGTGTGCAAGCCAAGTGTATCACTTGGTCACCAAGTACTTTACTTGGTGACAAAGTGGTAAATAAATGAGGAGGTGGAAATTTGGACTATTTTGCCCCTTATGTGGTTTCCTATAAATACAAGGCTTAGGTTGAGCTTTTGTGGTTTTACAAAGATTGACCAACATATATTGAGAGAGAGAAAGAGCTAGAAACACTAAATTCTTCTACTTCCAAGCATACCAATAGACGTTTATCAAGAACGTTAACTACTTCAAATGTAAATTCCTATAAACCGTAATCTTCATCCTTTTCGATTTCTTTCTCATAGAAGAATCGTAGATGAGTGGAGAGCATTTATTGAAAAGGTATAAGAATGCCTATCAATGACCAAATCATGGATAGGATATGACCAAATAGAAATCGTAAGTGTTTATGGAAGTAGAAAATGTAGAAAGTCTGGAACGTTAACTTAGTTATAATTGAACATTTTGGAAATCGTTGTAGCTAAGGTATGTGCATCTTGATTTGGTTAGGATGTAGATATAAAGTCCATGGAGTATTCCATGTGATCTGGCTTAGAGAACATTAGTAACGAAGTTATGGCGAATTGTAAGGAAATAGACGTTAAACGTCGAAAATATATAAACTCCGGATTAAAGGTCAAAAGTTGTCGTAAGACTTGAAAACGTTGGTTTCCAATGTCAACACGTGGGATAAAGTAATTAAGAGTCGTTGGCGAAAGAATCATTGCATTCTGACTTATAACGAAGAAAACGAGTATTGAACGGACGAAAACAGTAAACGAACACTTAAAAATGAACTTAAAGGTTAATTCCGAGTTAACAAATTCGGAAATATAAAATTCTTATATGAACACGTAAAGGATGTAATTCCTGACTTGTAGGAATTCGAATGGGTCAATTCGGATGTAAAATGAACAAATTAGGAAGTCGGGAGTTTCGTTAAGAAACCAAACTGTTTTGGCCAACTGGTGCACAGGTTCGGTGCCGCAACGCCAAACCCTGTGTTATCTGTCACGCCGCAGCGCCAGTTATGGCCGGAGAAAATAAAAAGGTCTGGAGACTCGCGCCGCAGCGCGAGAGTTTGTACATGGACTCGTGTCGCAGCGCCAAGTCCGGGCAAAACCTCTTGAGAGTGGCGCCGCAGCGCCACTAGAATGCATAGGATGTCGCGCCGCAGCGCCGACAGTAGAAAAAGGTTGACCAAGTTAGTTTTTGTTCCATTTTGAATGAAGACTTAATGTAAGATATTGAAGGTACTTAATGTACATTATAAGACTTATCTTAACTCACTTGTAAGGTGTTAATGTAAGAAGATCTAGTAAGGTTTAATAGTAATTAAACGAAGAACAAAAATACGTAATGAGTGAACCGTGAATGACGTTCAACGTTGGTAATTAACCATTTAAGACCGAATGTAAGTTAAGGATGTAAGAACGTTATTGATACGCAACGAAGTATAGAAAGTCGAATCGACATTAATAACGAAGTTAAACCAAGTAAGACATAGAAGAGAAAGACGTTGCTTAGAACCGTAAAGATATTTTATGTGATAACTAATTACAGTGTGCTATGTGAATATCTCATGTAGATCCTATAATGACTGAGAATAGTTGGAATATATATTCAAAGACGCTTGAAGGCAAGTCTTTCTTAACTCTTGTCTGACCTTTGTGTTAGCCAAGTTTTTATGTGATGCATGATATACAATGCATGATTGGTAAATAAAAAATGAGTCGATGCCTGTTTTATCCGGGCTAGACAAGTATTGAAGGATAGATTGAATTGTTTACAAGTCTATTGATATAGAACTGTTAATGCTATCCTATGCCAAGTATTTGGTACGGATGAGAAGGTAAGTTTGTCTATGTACAAACAAAAGTATTTTCATCGATTATTCGATGGGCACGCGAGGTTGCCAAATGTTAAACGTAAATACGTTTAACGTAAGAGTGTTGATCAACATAGAGTATAAAAGGTTGATCACCTAGAAGTGCTCGTAAGTAAAGACGGGTGGATGGCCTTAGTGCCGGATATCCTTTTCAAGTATGAAAACGAAAAGAGTATGTTCATGGTCTATTGACCGGTTCATCATTCCTAAAGCTATTATTTATACTATGGAATTGTTGTATGAGAAGTATTAGCAAAATGTTAATAATGCTTCATAGATAATTGTTCAGATATAGAATTAAAGCATGTATTTGTTGAGGTGATATTCATATGATTCGTTGTTAAGACTTGCTGAGCTAGTTATGCTCATTCTTGCTTGAACCATATGTTTGCAGCTAAAGCCAAACGAACGGAGAGTTCTAAGAGAGATAAAGGCAAGGCTAAGATGGACAATTAATCGTCCTATAATAGACTAGTATTTTTGCATGTAATATACTTATGAAGAACAATGAATGTATTCGGTTATGAACCTGGGAAAGGATTTATTACAGATGTAATACAAAGATAGTAATTACACTCATTTTGTTGTTATTTCAATGGAATGATTGTATGAAATATAGTATCGTGGAACACCATCTGTCGGGTTGGAAGATACCCGGATTTGGGGGCGTCACAGGTTCGTATCAAAGCCTTAGGTTATAAAACTTAAGGGGGGAAGAACCTTAGGCTAATAACCTCGTAGGAAAGGAAGAGTCTGAAGAAAGTTAACTCGAGTCAAATGAGTTAATAAGGTATTGAGGAAACTCGGTACCAAAAGATTGAAAAGATGGAAAGTAACCCTAAATGGATTAAATGTGATTTGTGCTTATATTATTGTGTATTATGTATTAATCAATTTGTTATGTGTTATTGTAGATGTCGGTTGATAGCTTGATGTATAGGGATATACATGTGATTAGTGAGGAGTCCGTGAACCGAGTTGAGACAGTACCTGTGCCTATAGCAGACATACCTGTAGTGATTCTAGAAGAGTCAGAACCTGAGGAATATTACTCGGAGGAGGATTATTCGGAGGAGACCATGGGGATAACATCATATTTGAATATGATGATTGATGTGGAGGATAACATGGAGGTAACATCGATTAATACGGTGATGCCTGCCCTAGAGTCTACACCTACCGAGACTATGAAGGCAATGTACCTCTCAGTGCTTGACCGTAACGTGCAACTTCACAATATGGTGCAGCACCAGAAGGAAAAGATCAGTGATCTCTATGGGGCGAAAGAGTCTCAGAGAGTCGGGACTATGAGATAGAGCACGATGAGAAAGTGCTTATGACTGACCAGGCCCAGGACTATAAGAATGAGGTCATAGAACTTCGCAAGAAACTGGTTGAAAAAGACCAGAAGATAGCACGAATGTCATACATAAATGACAGTACGCACGAGGATTTCAAGCTTAAGATAGCTTGTTATTCTATTGAGTCGAGACAGACTCGACATACTATAAGTTGAGATATTGTGTCGATTTTGGCAAATCAGAAGCATGAGAATGTTGTTAGGCAGTATTAGGAGTAGTATGATAAGTACTTTTGTGTAGTGACGTAAAACCCTCTTTTGTATAATTAAAGGGTAGTCTTTTTGTAAATCCCAATTTTTATAGAAGTCAATCGCGGGATGTATATGTAATAGATTTTGGGCTATGTAAAGCAACTTGTAAATAGTTTTGAACTATGAAGAAGCATTTTAATATAAGGAAGTTTTTATTTTAAATTTGCTTTGTGGTGTATGAGTTATTGTCCAATTTTTTGACGACTAATAACGAAGTAAGTAAATAAGTAATAACGGAACTTTATTTATTTAATCAGAAATGCTGCCAAGAAGAAGACAACGTAACCAAGAGGCGGAATCGCATAATGAGAACGAGGGGGGTTCTAATAACCTAATGCAGGAGTTAGTTAATTTATTAATGGCTGCATTTAACCAATCCAGAGGTAGAGCACCCACAGGACCTAGAGTAGCCCGAACGACTACTTTTAAGGAATTTAAAAGTGTAGGTCCACCTAAATTTATGGGAACAACGGACCCAATGGAGGCCCAGACATGGGTCAAGGAAATAGAGAAGGCGTTTGTTATTACAAACGTAACTGAGGCACAAAAGACCTCTTTTGCGACCTATATGATGAAGGGGGAAGCCAACTACTTGTGGGAGGCTCACCAAGGTGGGGCTAGAGCGGAAGCTATTACCTGGGAACAGTTTAAGAAGGTATTCTTCGAGAACTATTTCCCTACTAGCATGCAAGGGAGAATGGAGATTAAGTTCTTAGAACTTAAGCAGGGGGACATGACTATTCCCCAATATGCGGCCAAATTCAATGAATTGGCAAGGTTCGCTCCACACTAAATAGACACAGAGGAGAGGAAGGCTCGTAGGTTTGAGCAGGGCCTAAAACCCTGGCTCTATAGTAGAATATTAGTGTTTCAGAGTGCTTCTTACGGGACCATTCAAGAAAAGGCGATAATAGCGGAGGGTTGTAGCGAGGCATTTGTTAGGTTTGTAATATTCAAGAATGCAATCAAATTGCAAAAATAAGCGGAAGCGAGATAAATCAGAGTTTAAAAATTTTACAAACCATATACCCGGATCACCCTTTATGCACAATTATTAATTAAACGAAAAAGATGAATAAGAAACATACCCTTGAAGATCCGAGCTTCCTCAGGTACAAGTTCACCTCCAATCCTTTTCGTGTTCAACTTGAATCCATCGGGTTTGGTTCCTTCCTTTGATCAACGTTAGCCACCCAGGTGTTTGGCCTCTAGAGGTGATCCACCAAGGAAAAAGAATTTTCAAGAAGAAGGGGTATTGGCTCAACCCTAGTTTTCTATCTCTATAGAAAAGGCGTACTCTCCCAACTGTTGGAATTATTACGTAATCTAGATATCTGATATAAGACTCCTCTTATAAAGATATCAAGTAACCCTATTAAAAATAAGGTATTATTTAATTAAACTCTTTTAATTAAATGGGCTCCCTAATCTTATTAGGGATAATTAATTAAACTCCTTTAATTAATTTTCCCTCCTAATCCTATTAGGAATAAATGAGAGTACTTATATTAAATTAATTCCTAAACTCTTTTAGAAATTAAAATAATAATAATTGTAATAATATTAATAAGACTCCTCTTATTAATTTATATTTAATATTTCTAAAATATTAAATAATAAATATTAAGCTATTTAATTTATTATATCACCATAGATTAAATTAAATATACTTAACATATTATTACGATTATGCCATTAACTTCTTAAATAATTATTTCTTCCTTTTATGGTGTGACCCTTTAGGTTCTCCATATTAAACTGTTGTGAATAAATCAATTAGAACAATTCTAATCTTATTTAAATAAATAAATTAAACAATTAATTTATTTAAATAAATAATATTTATTCTACTGATAGGGATAAGCCTCCCTAGCGATCAACGACTTTCCGGATAATATAGATTTCAACATTAATCATTAAAGAACCTTTGAGTAAATAGTTACCGTACAATTCAATCCTTCCACCATACTGATGTCCCAATTAAATATAAGGCATGGAATTCTTTGTCAAGTCTTATTTTATTTAATTATATGTATTTCGATTCTTAAATGCACAACTCCAAATAATGCAAATTAGAAACTCCTTTCTAATTTCATTACTCATATAACCAAGGACTACTTGGTTGTCATTTATCGAATCACATAGGACATTCTCTTCTTTTATTAGAAGTGGTAGATTCTTTATTGATCATATATTATCTCCATGTATAACTTGTTATACCCAAGCATACCCTTTGATATACCCTAAGGGTCTTAAGGAATAAGTCAAAGTATAACTCATCATACACAAGATACTATGATGATCTCAAGTCCAAGGATCACTTGTACTACTATCACTACAGAATTCCTATTGACAGTGAGTAAAACTCCATTAGGTATTCCTTAGCGAGCCACGTTCAGTGAACTTATTCTCTAATAAGCACCTACATACTTGCTTTAGTGTCTCCACACAAATGATCATGAGATCAATCATCCTCATCCAATGAGCAAGCAACGTATGTATCAATCTATACGGATTCATTAATCCCCAATTTAGTAATCCAACGATTGGGAACTATTTTAGTTTTAAGCTTTCAAAGAATTTAGATCTCATTAGAATGATCATCATCATTATTCTAAAAGCATTGCTTAAAACTATGGGTTTATCACATATTATAAAATAGCATCATGTAGATAATTAAAAGCCTTTAATAAATTAATACTTTTTATTAATAAATGAATAAGATTGTTACAAAGTATATGCTTTATCATCAAACATGATTGGCTTGTGTGCATACTACTTTCAATCTCCCACTTGCACTAAAGTCAATCGTCATGGTATCTCATACTCTTCTTCTCTAAGTGGCGATTATCCTGTGTTTGTTGGATAAGCTTTAGTTAATGGATATGTAATGTTGTTCATGAGAGTCCACTATCTACATAGTGATTTCCATCTTTCAATGATTCTAATAATCAAATGAAAGTGCCACAACACATGTTTAGATCCAAGATGAGACTTAGGAACTATTCCTAGTTACGTAATGAACTTTTAATCCAAACAATCGACTTGCGACTTCATTTATAGCTATATACTTTGTCTTTATCACTAAACCAAAGAACTCTTTCATTGTTTGGAACCATTCGAATTCAACGCACCAATTGTTCAAGATAACATTTTACCTTAAAGTGGATTTTTACGTCATCTTGGTGCATCTCGAAAAACTTGAGTGCATTAAGCCCTCTAGTTTTAATTTAGACCCACCATGAATATGATCACATCCTTAGTGCCTTGGTTAAAGCACTTTGAGATGTTTTCAACGACTCATAGTGAATTTCTCCATAATATGGTGATCAACATCGGTCTCGTATATTTCATTGCATACATGATTGTCACTCATGCGACCTCTCTTTTCGTGAGTGCAGTGGGGACTATTAAGAGATATACACTCCATAGCTCATCGACATGAGACATCTCTTGAGTTTGCCATGCTAAACGACTTTAGCATCAAATGAATATCGTTCCTTGGGTTAAGTCGAGCATCCTCTTGTATCTATCTATATAGATTTTATCCCCAATTAAGATACTCTTCCCAAACCATTCATGGAGGAATGTTTAGACAACTTTATATTTCTTGATTGTAGCATTGGTATGTTATTCCTCATCCGTAGTATATCAACATATAATACTAGAAATTTCACGACGCTCCCACTGACCCTTTTGTACACACTAGAACTCTTACCTCATCGTATGTAACTGTATCATCATCTTCTATGATGTGTACCTCATCATCATCATCTATGATGAATCCATACCTCTTAGGTATCTTGGTGCAGACTATTCGATTTACGATTCGGTTTGTGGTACAATAGAATCATCTATAGGTTCCTCTTATTTGACTTATAGTGTTTTGTGGTTCTTGAACTCTTCAAGATCTATTATCCTCCCACTAGCCCTTGATGATAAACACCTTTATCTTAGAAAGGCGTGTTTTACAACAAACACCTTTAAGCTAAGTAGAATTATAGAACATATACCTAAACTTACTTTAGGATGTCCCACAAATCGACACTTGTCAAATCTTGTCCCAAGCTTATCCTTTGAAACCGTTTCACATAAGTTGGACAACCCCTTATCTTAACATAATTAAGATTAGGAATCCTCCACATCCATAACTTTTATGGAGTCTTGGTCTTTGGATTTTGAGGTTACCTTTTGTAGATATGCGACCATTTCTAGGACATGATCCTGAAGGATACTAGAATGTCGGTAAAATCATTTTGGACCGCACCATGTCCAACAAGGTACGATTTTCATTCGGATACATCAATCAATTATTGCGTGTCGGGATGTGTCCATTATGAGAAACCATTTGAGATGATCTAGAAACTTATTGCACAAGTATTTATTCCTTGATCTAATCAAAGAATCTTAATACTTTGCCAATTTGTTTCATTTACGAATTCTTTGAACCTTTCAAATAATTCACGCTTATTCAACAAATACATATATTCAACTCTTTGAATGATCATCTCCTTTTCTTATATTATTACATTCAATTTATAAAATAATTTTCCACGTAAGTCAAGTATACAAAATCTATTAAGTAATATTTTAGTTCTATACAAAACATTATTGTTATAAATAGAAACAACAATTGTTCTTAAATATAATACCAAAGATTTCATTGTCCAACAATAAAATGGAAATAATGTTTTCAACGAGAACCTGGAATACAATAACAACTTATTGACTTAATAGATTTGCTAGTAAGCGGTCTAAACTATAAGTTTCTATGGCTAATGTTGCAACCTTTGCTTCATTTCCCACACATAGGATTACTTATATTTGTTTAGCTTTCTACTTCTGTTTGGTCCTTTCATAAATCTATATTTATGATAACCAAAGTTGGTATCCAATACCCAAGTAAATCATGGACTTAAAGAAAAAATTATTTTAAATCATGAACAAATTTGTATTTGTAACCAAAACTTCACTAAGCTTCTTTCGTTAGCCTCTGCAAGATGCTTCTTGTAGTTTCTTTCCAGTGTCCAGGCTTATAGCAGTGGAAGCAAACTCCTTTGCTATCCATATCAATTTTGTTCTTATTATCCTTTGTTTACGCCTTTCTATTTACCTTCTTTAAATCAATCTTCTTTTTCAGAAGATCCTTTGGCCCCTACCAGTAAGACATGGTCTTTTTTGGTTGTAAAATGACTCTCAACATTTTTCATCATGTTAAGCAAATCAGCGAAGCTGATATCTAGCTTGTTCATATGAAAATTCACAACAATTAATGAAAGAGTCCTGGAGTGAGTGCAAGATCAAATCTTGGCTCAACTCTCCATCCATGATAAAACCCGTTGTCTAATTGATCAATCAAATTGATTATATTAAGGACTTTTATCTATCTTATAGGGTTATCGGTCATTCTAGATCGGAAGAGCTCCTTAGATATCTGATATCTATCAGTCCTACTTTCCTCACCATCAACTACTTGACGTGCAGAGGTATAGTAGGAGTATCCATAGTTTCAGTTGACGTCAACCTTGTTACTCATGGATCTGAAGCATGATGCGTTGAGCCAATTGTGCATCATCTTGCCACTTTCTAAAAGTAGCAATCTCTTCCTCGGAGGCATTATCTCGCAACCATTGCGAGGATAGGCATATTAAGGATATAAGATAGCTTTTTAGCCGTGAGAACTATTCTCAATTTCCTTAACCAATCCAGTTTAATTGATTACAATTAAATTAACATCAAATATGTTTATGATGATAGTAATTTAGACATTGTAAAATTCTATAAATGAATTTGTAATTAACAATATTTTAACATACATTCTTTTATTAATTACCAAAATAAATTAGGTCTTGTTTTAAATTGGTATCTCCCACTATTTTCTTGAAACTATATTACCCTCACTTATATAGTTAAATAAAATATAATTAAATATTTGCTAGTGAGAATAAGGATCCCATTTCAAATGTATATAGCCTTGTGGTGACACAACAAACTATATATAAATAAATAGGTAGACAACTTTTGTCAATTACATCAACTATCTGACTCCTTTTCTTTTGCCTCTTAGATTATTTTGATCAAGTGGTGCCACATCCGAATCAAAATTATCCAAGTTAAGTCCGACCTAGCACTCCATATATTCAAAAAGAAAATATCATCCTTGTGGTGACCTGACAAAACAATATTGTTCAATTTTCTTTATAAGCATCAAATGTGATAAATTAACATCTTAAATACTTAATACTTGCCTTGTGGTGACACAACAAACTCATATTAAATATTTAATACTATATTAATTTTATCATGCTAGAAGGCGACGTTCGATATCCCAAATATCTTTGAACGCTTAGGACTTAATATAAAAATTTGAGGGGTTTGTTATTAATTTATCTCATCTTGTTTAGCGCGCATGCACATATATATATAAAATACGCGTCATATTAATGAACATGCGTAGTATGTTTGCATAATATATAATATATATAGTATAAGCATGCACATATAGAATACTATATTCTACCTTGATTGATTATGGACTTTTATTCTAGTTTGGTTCACTAGAGCCACCAAGTGAACCAAAAGGTCAAACCTTAGGGGTCCTAGAAATAATATTTAAATATAACTATTACATTTAAACCCCGGGCTCCATTACAAACGGGTCTTCAAGCGCTCCTTGCTCCTTGATCTCCAATTTTTCAAAATTAATTCTAACTATTCCTATTACAAAACTAATTAAAATAAATAGAAACCTTGATCAGGACTCAAGGGGAAATACATAGGAGGAGATAGAATTTACATTAAGAAAAATCGAGAAGACAGTACACGAACCCCATTTAATAAAACTCATACATTCATGCATCCAACTAAAATAAAATCCAATCATATTAGTCGATAGTCCATAATCAATCCCATTTATTATCATACACATCACCATATGCATCAATAAATAACATTCATCTCATGAATAATAAACATTCAATATATATATTGATATCATTTAATGGGCAAAATTTAGTTAGTATAAAATTTAATTTTGAATCAAAATAAACTCCTTCATTTTAATCCAAATTTAAATCAAAATAAAATTATTTTATTTTAATTTATCCAATTTTGAATAAAATAAACTATTTTATTTTAATCAAAATTTTAATCAAAATAAACTCTTTTATTTTAATTAATTATGGAATCGATTCCATGTCAAAATAAACTCTTTTATTTTGGGTAATCTGGATTCTCTTTCCTATTCACAAATAAACTCTTTTACTTTGAATAATATGAAATCTTATTTCATATCTAAATAAACTCCTTTATTTAAGGAAATATGGAATCCAATTTCAACTCCAATTAGTTATCATGGAATCCAATTCCAACTCTAATTAGTTAATATGAAATTCTAATTTTAAAATTAAAATAAACCTTTTATTTTAAGATTAAAATAAACATTTTGTTTTAAAATTAAAATAAACTTTTATTTTAATTATAAAATTATTAAAATATATATTACATATACATAATATATATTACGGTAATATATATTATATATATATATATAATATATAAGTAACATGAATCCCGTTAATATATATATATATAAAATACTATATATAATATCCTGATTACTCTTATTAAAATCCGTGCATGTCATCATTTGTTAACAATCTGCAGAAAACTTTCATATATATCTAATATATATTAACATGATGACTTGAATCCTATTCATTATCTTATCCTGAGCCACGTGAGTGTTAATCTAATTAACTATACAAACTATCATATATATGTATAATTAACCGAAGCATCAGGCCACAAGCAAATCACGGGTACGGCACAATAAAATCAGTTCGCGAATAACTTTGCAAATTGTTTTTTTTTTATTTAAAATTTTATACAACAAAATTATGCCCAATTAAATTATTCTAAACACATATCAATATACATATCAAATTAAAACAATTAATAATTCACATAAAGGTTTGGCTCTGATGCCACTGTTAGGTTTGTAATATTCAAGAATGCAATCAAATTGCAAAAATAAGCGGAAGCGAGATAAATCAGAGTTTAAAAATTTTACAAACCATATACCCGGATCACCCTTTATGCACAATTATTAATTAAACGAAAAAGATGAATAAGAAACATACCCTTGAAGATCCGAGCTTCCTCAGGTACAAGTTCACCTCCAATCCTTTTCGTGTTCAACTTGAATCCATCGGGTTTGGTTCCTTACTTTGATCAACGTTAGCCACCCAGGTGTTTGGCCTCTAGAGGTGATCCACCAAGGAAAAAGAATTTTCAAGAAGAAGGGGTATTGGCTCAACCCTAGTTTTCTATCTCTATAAAAAGGCGTATTCTCCTAACTGTTGGAATTATTACGTATTCTAGATATCTGATATAAGACTCCTCTTATAAAGATATCAAGTAACCCTATTAAAAATAAGGTATTATTTAATTAAACTCTTTTAATTAAATGGGCTCCCTAATCTTATTAGGGATAATTAATTAAACTCCTTTAATTAATTTTCCCTCCTAATCCTATTAGGAATAAATGAGAGTACTTATATTAAATTAATTCCTAAACTCTTTTAGAAATTAAAATAATAATAATTGTAATAATATTAATAAGACTCCTCTTATTAATTTATATTTAATATTTCTAAAATATTAAATAATAAATATTAAGCTATTTAATTTATTATATCACCATAGATTAAATTAAATATACTTAACATATTATTACGATTATGCCATTAACTTCTTAAATAATTATTTCTTCCTTTTATGGTGTGACCCTTTAGGTTCTCCATATTAAACCTATTTGTGAATAAATCAATTAGAACAATTCTAATCTTATTTAAATAAATAAATTAAAAATTAATTTATTTAAATAAATAATATTTATTACTGATAGGGATAAGCCTCCTAGCGATCAACGACTTTCCGGATAATATAGATTTCAACATTAATCATTAAAGAACCTTTGAGTAAATAGTTACTGTACAATTCAATCCTTCCACCATACAATGTCCCAATTAAATATAAGGCATGGAATTCTTCACAAGTCTTATTTTATTTAATTATATGTATTTCGATTCTTAAATGCATGACTCCAAATAATGCAAATTAGAAACTCCTTTCTAATTTCATTACGCTTTAACCAAGGACTCTTGGGTTGTCATTTATCGAATCACATAGGACATTCTCTTCTTTTATTAAAGTGGTAGATTCTTTATTGATCATATATTATCTCCATGTATAACTTGTTATACCCAAGCATACCCTTTGATATACCCTAAGGGTCTTAAGGAATAAGTCAAAGTATAACTCATCATACACAAGATACTATGATGATCTCAAGTCCAAGGATCACTTGTCTTACTATCACTACAAGAATTCCTATTGACAGTCAAGTAAAACTCCATTAGGTATTCCTTAGCGAGCCACGTTCAGTGAACTTATTCTCTAATAAGCACCTACATACTTGCTTTAGTGTCTCCACACAAATGATCATGAGATCAATCATCCTCATCCAATGAGCAAAGCAACGTATGTATCAATCTATCTGGATTCATTAATCCCCAATTTAGTAATCCAACGATTGGGAACTATTTTAGTTTTAAGCTTTCAAAAATTTAGATCTCATTAGAATGATCATCATCATTATTCTACAAGCATTGCTTAAAACTATGGGTTTATCACATATTATAAAAACGACATCATGTAGATAATTAAAAGCCTTTAATAAATTAATACTTTTTATTAATAAATGAATAAGATTGTTACAAAGTATATGCTTTATCATCAAACATGATTGGCTTGTGTGCATACTACTTTCAATCTCCCACTTGCACTAAAAGCCAATCGTCATGGTATCTCATACTCTTCTTCTCTAAGTGAGCGATTATCCTCTTTGTTGGATAAGCTTTAGTTAATGGATATGTAATGTTGTTCATGAGAGTCCACTATCTCTATAGTGATTTCCCATCTTTCAATGATTCTAATAATCAAATGAAAGTGCCACAACACATGTTTAGATCCAAGATGAGACTTAGGAACTATTCTTAGTTACGTAATGAACTTTTAATCCAAACGATCAACTTGCGACTTCATTTATAGCTATATACTTTGTCTTTATCACTAAACCAAAGAAACTCTTTCTTTGTTTGGAACCATTCGAATTCAACGCACCACTGCTTCAAGATAACGCTTTACCTTAAAGTGGATTTTTACATCATCTTGGTGCATCTTCGAAAACTTGAGTCTGTTAAGCCCTCTAGTTTTAATTTAGACCCACCATGAATATGATCACATCCTTAGTGCCTTAAGCACTTTGAGATATTTTCAGCGACTTCATGGTGAATTTCTCCATAATATGGTGATCAACATCGGTCTCGTATATTTCATTGCATACATGATTGTCACTCATGCGACCTCTCTTTCGTGAGAGTGCCGTGGGGACTATTAAGAGATACACTCCATAGCTCATCGACATGAGACATCTCTTGGAGTTTGCCATGCTAAACGACTTTAGCATCAAATGAATATACGTTCCTTGGGTTAAGTCGAGCATCCTCTTGTATCTATCTATATAGATTTTATCCCCAATTAAGATACTCTTCCCAAACTATTCATGGAGGAATGTTTAGACAACTTTATATTTACTGATTGTAGCATTGGTATGTTATTCCTCATCCGTAGTATATCAACATATAATACTAGAAATTTCACGACGCTCCTACTGACCCTTTTGTACACACTAGAACTCTTACCTCATCGTATGTAACTGGATCATCATCTTCTATGATGTGTACCTCATCATCATCATCTATGATGAATCCATACCTCCTAGGTATCTTGATGCTATTCAGTTTACGATTATCTTGTGGTACAATAGAATTACATCTATAGGTTCCTCTTATTTGACTTATAGTGTTTTGTGGTTCTTGAACTCTTCAAGATCTATTATCCTTCCACTAGCCCCTTCAATGATAAACACCTTTATCTTAGAAGCGTGTTTACAACAAACACCTTTTGCTAAGTAGAATTATAGAACATATACCCTAAACTTACTTTAGGATGTCCCACAAATCGACACTTGTCAAATCTTGTCCCAAGCTTATCCTTTGAAACCGTTTCACATAAGTTGGACAACCCCTTATCTTAACATACTTAAGATTAGGAATCCTCCCTGTCCATAACTTTTATGGAGTCTTGGATCTGGATTTTGAGGTTACCTTTTAGTGAGATGTCTGACCATTTCTAGGACATGATCCTGAAAGGATCTTTGGAATGTCGGTAAAATCATTTTGGACCGCACCATGTCCAACAAGGTGCGATTTTTCATTTAGATACATCAATCAATTATTAAATATCGGGATGTGTTCATTATGAAAACCATTTGAGATGATCTAGAAACTTATTGCACAAGTATTTATTCCTTGATCTAATCAAAGAATCTTAATACTTTGCCAATTTGTTTCATTTCAATTCTTTGAACCTTTCAAATAATTCACGCTTGTATTTCAACAAATACATATATTCAACTATTTGAATGATCATCTCCTTTTCTTATATTATTTTGTTCAATTTATAAAAAAATTTTCCACGTAAGTCAAGTATACAAAATCTATTAAGTAATATTTTAGTTCTATACAAAACATTATTGTTATAAATAGAACAACAATTGTTCTTAAATATAATACCAAAGATTTCATTGTCCAACAATAAAATGGAAATAATGTTTTCAACGAGAACTGGAATACAATAACAACTTATTGACTTAATAGATTTGCCCGTAGGCAGTGCTAAACTATAAGTTTCTATGGCTAATGTTGCAACCTTTGCTTCATTTCCCACACATAGGATTACTTATATTTGTTTAGCTTTCTACTTCTGTTTGGTCCTTTCATAAATCTATATTTATGATAACCAAAGTTGGTATCCAATACCCAAGTAAAACATTGACTTAAAGAAAAAATTATTTTAAATCATGAACAAATTTGTATTTGTAACCAAAACTTCACTAAAGCTTTTTCGTTAGCCTCTGCAAGATGCTTCTTGCGATTTCTTTCGATGTCGAGGGCTTATAGCGGTGGGAAGCAAAATCCTTTGCTATCCATATCAGTTTTGTTCTTATTATCCTTTGTTTACGCCTTTCTGTTTACCTTCTTTAAATCAATCTTCTTTTTCAGAAGATCTTTTGGCCCCTACCAGTAAGACATGGTCTTTCTTGGTTGTAAAATGACTCTCAACATTTTTCAACATGTTAAGCAAATCAGCGAAGCTAATATCTAGCTTGTTCATATGAAAAATTCACAACAATTGTGAAAGGAGTCCGGGAGTGAGTGCAAGATCAAGTCTTGGCTCAACTCTCCATCCATGATAAAACCCGTTGTCCTAATTGATCAATCAAATTGATTATATTAAGGACTTTTATCTATACTATAGGGTTATCGATCATTCTAGATCGGAAGAGCTCCTTAGATATCTGATATCTATCAGTCCTACTTTCCTCACCATCAACTACTTGACGTGCAGAGGTATAGTAGGAGTATCCATAGTTTCGGTGGACGGAAAGCTTATTACTCGTGGATACAAGCATGATGCATTGAGCCAACTGTGCATCATCTTGCCACTTTCTAAAAGTAGCAATCTCTTCCTCAGAGGCATTATCTGTAACCATTGCAGGGATAGGCATATTAAGGATATAAGATAGCTTTTTAGCCGTGAGAACTATTCTCAATTTCCTTAACCAATCCGTTTAATTCGGTTCGATTAAATTAACATCAAATATGTTTCGCAGTGATAGTAATTTAGACATTGTAAAATTCTATAAATGAATTTGTAATTAACAATATTTTAACATACATTCTTTTATTAATTACCAAAATAAATTAGGTCTTGTTTTAAATTGGTATCTCCAACTATTTTCTTCAAATTATATTACCCTCACTTATATAGTTCGGCAAAATCTAATTAAAGATTTTCTAGTGAGAATAAGGATCCCATTTCAAATGTATATAGCCTTGTGGTGACATAACAAACTATATATAAATAAATAGGTAGACAACTTTTGTCAATTACATCAACTATGCAACTCCTTTTCTTTTGCCTCTTAGATTATTTTGATCAAGTGGTGCCATATCCGAATCAAAATTATCCAAGTTAAGTCCGACCTAGCACTCCATATATTCAAAAAGAAAATATCATCCTTGTGGTGACACAACAAAACAATATTGTTCAATTTTCTTTATAAGCATCAAATGTGATAAATTAACATCTTAAATACTTAATACTTGCCTTATGGTGACACAACAAACTCATATTAAATATTTAATACTCTATTAATTTTATCATGCTAGAAAGCTGACGTTCGATATCCCAAATATCTTTGAGCGCTTAGGACTTAATATAAAAATTTGAGGGTTTGTTATTAATTTATCTCATCTTGTTTAAGCGTATTGCACATATATATATAAAATACGCGTCATATTAATGAACATCTGAAGTATGTTTGCATAATATATAATATATATAGTATAAGCATGCACATATAGAATACTATATTCTACCGGATTGATTATGGACTTTTATTCTAGTTTGGTTCACTAGAGCCACCAAGTGAAACAAAAGGTCAAACCCCAAAGGGTGCGAGAAATAATATTTAAATATAACTATTACATTTAAACCCCGGGCTCCATTACAAACGGGTATTCAAGCGCTCCTTGCTCCTTGATCTCCAATTTTTCAAAATTAATTCTAACTATTCCTTTTATAAAACTAATTAAAATAAATAGAAACCTTGATCAGGACTCAAGGGGAAATACATAGGAGGGAGATAGAATTTACATTAAGAAAAATCAGAGAAGACGAGGTACACAGACCCCATTTAATAAAACCCATACATTCATGCATCCAACTAAAATAAATTCAATCATATTGGTCAATAGTCCATAATCAATCCCATTTATTATCATACACATCACCATATGCATCAATAAATAACATTCATCTCATGAATAATAAACATTCAATATATATATTGATATCATTTAATGGGCAAAATTTAGTTAGTATAAAATTTAATTTTGAATCAAAATAAACTCCTTCATTTTAATCCAAATTTAAATTAAAATAAAATTATTTTATTTTAATTTATCCAATTTTGAATAAAATAAACTATTTTATTTTAATCAAAATTTTTAATCAAAATAAACTCCTTTATTTTAATTAATTATGGAATCCAATTCCATGTCAAAATAAACTCTTTTATTTTGGGTAATACGGATTCTCTTTCCTATTCACAAATAAACTCTTTTATTTTGAATAATATGAAATCTTATTTCATATCTAAATAAACTCCTTTATTTAAGGAAATATGGAATCCAATTTCAACTCCAATTAGTTATCATGGAATCCAATTCCAACTCTAATTAGTTAATATGAAATTCTAATTTTAAAATTAAAATAAACCTTTTTATTTTAAGATTAAAATAAACATTTTATTTTAAAATTAAAATAAACTTTTATTTTAATTATACAATTATTAAAATATATATTACATATACATAATATATATTACGGTAATATATTATATATATATATATATATATATATAAATAACATGAATCCGTTAATATATATATATATATATATATATATATATATATAATACTATATATAATATCCCTTACTCTTATTAAAATCATGCATATCATCATTTGTTAATAATCTGCGGAAACTTTCATATATATCTAATATATATTAACATGATGACTTGAATCCTATTCATTATCTTATCCTGAGCCACGTGAGTGTTAATCTAATTAACTATACAAACTATCATATATATGTATAATTAGCAAAAAGCATCGTGCCACAAGCAAATCACAGATGCAACATGATAAAATCGATTCATGAATAACTTTTGCAAATTGTTTTTTTTTATTTAAAATTTTATACAATAAAATTATGCCCAATTAAATTATTCTAAACACATATCAATATACATATCAAATTAAAACAATTAATAATTCGCATAAAGGTTTGGCTCTGATGCCACTGTTAAGTTTGTAATATTCAAGAACGCAATCAAATTGCAAAAATAAGCGGAAGCGAGATAAATCGAGTTTAAAAATTTTAAAACCATATACGGGATCACCCTTTATGCACAATTATTAATTAAACGAAAAAGATGAATAAAAAACATACCCTTGAAGATCTGAGCTTCCTCGAATACAAGTTCACCTCCATCCTTTTCGTGTTCAACTTGAATCCACCGGGTTTGGTTCCTTCCTTTGATCAACGTTAGCCACCCCCGTGTTTGGCCTCTAGGGTGATCCACCAGGAAAAAAAATTTTCAAGAAGAAGGGGTATTGGCTAAACCTAGTTTTATCTACATAGAAAAGGCGTACTCTCCCAACTGTTGGAATTATTACGTATTCTAGATATCTGAAATAAGACTCCTCTTATAAAGATATAAAGTAACCCTATTAAAAATAAGGTATTATTTAATTAAACTCTTTTAATTAAATGGTCTCCCTAATCTTATTAGGGATAATTTATTAAACTCCTTTAATTAATTTTCCCACCTAATCCTATTAGGAATAAATGAGAGTACTTATATTAAATTAATTCCTAAACTCTTTTAGAAATTAAAATAATAATAATTGTAATAATATTAATAAGACTCCTCTTATTAATTTATATTTAATATTTCTAAAATATTAAATAATAAATATTAAGCTATTTAATTTATTATATCACCATAGATTAAATTAAATATACTTAACATATTATTACGATTATGCCATTAACTTCTTAAATAATTATTTCTTCCTTTTATGGTGTGACCCTTTAGGTTCTCCATATTAAACCTATTGTGAATAAATCAATTAGAACAATTCTAATCTTATTTAAATAAATAAATCAAACAATTAATTTATTTAAATAAATAATATTTATTCTACAATAGGGATAAGCCTCCTAGCGATCAACGACTTTCCGGATAATATAGATTTCAACATTAATCATTAAAGAACCTTTGAGTAAATAGTTCTTGTACAATTCAATCCTTCCACCATACAATGTCCCAATTAAATATAAGGCATGGAATTCTTGTCAAGTCTTATTTTATTTAATTATATGTATTTCGATTCTTAAATGCACACTCCAAATAATGCAAATTAGAAACTCCTTTCTAATTTCATTACCTTATAACCAAGGACTCTTTGGGTTGTCATTTATCGAATCACATAGGACATTTCTCTTCTTTTTATTAAGTGGTAGATTCTTTATTGATCATATATTATCTCCATGTACAACTTGTTATACCCAAACATACCCTTTGATATACCCTAAGGGTCTTAAGGAATAAGTCAAAGTATAACTCATCATACACAAGATACTATGATGATCTCAAGTCCAAGGATCACTTGTCTACTATCACTCTGAGAATTTCTATTGACGAGCAAGTAAAACTCCATTAGGTATTCCTTAGCGAGCCAATTCGATGAACTTATTCTCTAATAAGCACCTACATACTTGCTTTAGTGTCTCCACACAAATGATCATGAGATCAATCATCCTCATCCAATGAAGCAAGCAACGTATGTATCAATCTATCCGGATTCACTAATCCCCAATTTAGTAATCCAACGATTGGGAACTATTTTAGTTTTAAGCTTTCAAAAAATTTAGATCTCATTAGAATGATCATCATCATTATTCTAAAAGCATAGCTTAAAACTATGGGTTTATCACATATTATAAAAGCGATCATCGTAGATAATTAAAAGCCTTTAATAAATTAATACTTTTTATTAATAAATGAATAAGATTGATACAAAGTATATGCTTTATCATCAAACATGATTGGCTTGTGTGCATACTACTTTCAGCGTTGACCCAGTACCACAAGGATAGGAAGAATAAGAGTAAGGGAGAGGGAGGAAATAAGGCAGAGGTTGCCAGTGGAAGTGGCAATATGCCTAAGAGGATGAATTTTAACCCTGGGAATACTGGGGCAAAACAAGGGGATCCTAAATGGAGGATGGAGGCATGTAAGACATGCGGTAAGACTCATCTGGGAGTCTGCCTGAAGGGGAAGACTGGTTGTTATAACTGTGGGCAAGAGGGTCATATATCTCCCAACTGTCCTAATCCTAAGAAAAGTCGGGGATGTTTTGTTTGTGGATCGGTAGACCACATGGCAAGAAATTGCCCAAAGAAAGGGGCGGAGGGTAGTAAGGGTTCTGGTAGTGGTAATTTAGTCATTACTGGACCAACACCATCAGTGGGTAAACCCTCTGTCCGAACGTTTAATATGATAGTCCAAGATGCGGTTGCATCAACGGATGTAGTAGCAGGTATCATTCCAGTCAATGAAATAAATACTTACGTGTTATTTGACTCGGGTGCTACTTGTTCTTTTATAGCATGTGGATTTGCTCAGCAATTGGGATTATATCCTAAAAAATTAGAAAAACCTTTAGACGTTAAGGTAGCAAACGAGGATATAATTCCCATTGAACACATTCATAGGAATTATTTCGTAGATATCAGGGGTAATAGATTATCGGTAGATTTTTTACCAATAAGGTTAAGAGAATTCGATGTGATTCTCGGTATGGATTGGTTAATTAACCATAAAGCAATAATAGATTATCATAGAAAGAGTGTGAACCTAAGGCTTCTTAAGAAACACAGGGGTGGTGTTTTATGGAAATAAATCATCGGGCGTTCTTGTTGTCTAACCATGACCTGAAGCTAAGAAGATGTTGAAGAAGGGTTGTAAGGGTTATCTGTGTCACGTGGTGGATACCCGTGGGGAACATCATTGGAGCAGAGATAACGATGGTTCAAGAATTTGCGGATGTATTTTCGGAGGAGTTACCTGGTATTCCTCCAGATAGGGATGTAGAATTTGTAATTTATTTGTTACCGGGAACGGCACCGGTCTCAAAGGCACCATATAGGATGGCGCCAGTTGAGATGAAGGAGTTAATGGTTCAGTTATAGGAACTATTGGATAGAAAGTACATTCAACCAAGTGTGTCACCATAGGGAGCACCGGTGTTGTTTGTAAAGAAAAAGGACGGATCGTTACAACTTTGTATCGACTATCGAGAGTTGAACAAGTTAACGATTAAGAATAAATACCCGTTGCCCAGGATCGATGATCTATTTGATCGATTGAAAGGGCAAAAGTATTTTCTAAGATAGATTCACATACGGGTATCATCAACTGAAGTTGAGGAAGGAAGATATACCTAAGGCGGCGTTGAGAACTAGTTATGGGCATTACGAGTTTTTGGTTATGTCGTTTGGGTTGTGAATCGCCGTACAGCATTCATGGATATGATGAAACAGAGTGTTCAAACGATATTTGGACCAGTTAAATCGTAGTGTTCATTAATGATATTCTAGTCTATTCTAAGGCGCCGGGAAGATCATCTTGAACATCTAAGAATAGTGTTGGAAACCTTACGAGAGGAGAAGTTATATCGAAATTCACTAAGTGTGAATTTTGGCTCGAAAAAGTGCGATTTCTAGGACATATTATGACAAAGATGGCATATCCAAGTAAATCCAAATGAAGGTAGAAGCGGGGAATGAGTGGGAGCAACCGAAAACGCATGGCCGAGGTTAGGAGTTTTACGGGGTTAGCGGATACTATAGAAGGTTCATTCAGGGACTTTTCTAAATTAGCTATTCACGACAACCGTGAAGGAAGTCGGTGAAGTATGAGTGGACATAAAAGTGTGAGCATAGTTTTCAAGAACTAAAACAGAGGTTGAGTGAGGCACCTGTATTATCTTTACCAGATGATACAGGGAATTTTGTAGTTTATAGCGATGCTTCGCATAGAGGACTAAGTTGCGTGCTTATGCAGCATGGCAAGGTCATTACGTATGCGTCACGTCAGTTAAAAGATTTTGAGAAGGTTTATCCTACTCACGACCTAGAATGGCAAATTGTGGTGTTTGCTTTAAAAATATGGAGACATTACTTATCACGGGAGAAGTGTGAGATATACACGGACCATAAAAGTCTGAAATATATCTTCACACGTAAGGAGTTGAACATGAAAGGAGAAGGTGGTTAGAATTAATAAAAGATTATGATTGTGATATCTTATATCATCCGGGAAAGGCGAATGTAGTAGCAGACGCGTTGAGTCGGAAGGGTAGAGAGAAACTGTCAATGTTAACTACTCAGAATGAGTTTATAACAAAGATGGCAAGGATGGAATTAGAAGTTAAGTTACCAAGGGAAATGAGGGAGATGTTATTTGCAATAGAAACTCGACCAATGATAGTGGAACGGGTTAAGGAAGTACAGTTGAGTACTGAAGAATGCGAGCGGATGAAGAAGATAATGAAGGATGACGTGAAGACTAAGTATAATCTTGATAAAGAAGGTTTACTTCGTTTTGAAGGAAGAATTTGGGTTCCAAATAATTCTGAGTTGAAGGAAGAGTTTATGTGCGAGGCCCATAGTTCGAGGTACTCGATACATCCTGGTAGTACTAAGATGTATCAAGACCTTCGTCAGAACTTTTGGTGGCCGAACATGAAGAGGGAGATTGCAGAATATGTTAGTAAGTGCTTAACTTATCAGAAAGTTAAGGCTGAACACCAAAGACCGAGTGGACTGATACAACCATTGGAGATTCCCAAGTAGAAATGGGAGCATATCACCATGGACTTTGTGGTGGGACTTCCAACGACCAGAAAAGTATACGATGCTATTTGGGTAATAGTGGATCAATTAACTAAATCGGCTCATTTTCTACCGATAGGAGTTAGGTATAACCTGTTAGGTTTGTAATATTCATGAACGCAATCAAATTGCACAAATAAGCGGAAACGTGGAAAATCAGAGTTTTAAAAATTTTACAAACCATATACCCAGATCACCCTTTATGCACAATTATTAATTAAACGAAAAGATATGAAGAACAAGAATCATACCCTTGAAGATTCGAGCTTCCTCAGGTACAAGTTCACCTCCAATACTTTTCGCGTTCAACTTGAATCCACCAGGTTTGGTTCCTTCCTTTGATCAACGTTAGCCACCCAAGTGTTTGGCCTTTAGAGGTGATCCACCAAGGAAGAAGAAGAATTCAAGAAGATGGGTATTTGGCAAAACCCTAATTTTTTTATATTTATAGAAAAAGGCGTACTCTCTCAACTATTAGAATTACGTATTCACGTATTGTGAAAGTGTCAACAACCACTACACCCATAATAAGACTCCTCTTATTTATAGATGTGAGCAACCCTCCTTAACAATTAAGGAATTAGATTTTATTTTAATTAATTAAACTCCTTTAATTAATTAGGCTCCAAATCTTATTAGGAATAATTAATTAACCTTTTTAATTAATTAACCTCCTAATCTTATTAGGAATAAATGAGAGTACTTTTATTAATTAATTCCTAAACTCCTTTAGAAATTAAAAATAGTAATAGTAATAATAATAATAATAAGACTCATCTTATTAATTTATATTTAATATTTCTAAAATATTAAATAATAAATATTAAGCTATTTAATTTATTCTATCACCATAGATTAAATTAAATATACTTAACTTATTATTACGATTATGCCATTAACTTCTTAAATAATTATTCTTCCTTTTATGGTGTGACCCTTTAGGTTCTCCATATTAAACCGGTTGTGAATAATTCAATTAGAACAATTCTAATCTTATTTAAATAAATAAATTAAACTAATAATATATTTAAATAAATAATATTTATTCTACAATAGGGATAAGCCTCCCTAGCGATCAACGACTTTTCAGATAATATAGATTTCAACATTAATCATAAAAGAACCTTTGAGTAAATAGTTCTTTGTCTGATTCAATCCTTCCACCATACATGTCCCAATTAAATATAAGACATGGAATTTCCATCAAGTCTTATTTTATTTAATTATATGTATTTCGACTCTTAAATGCACAACTCAAAATAATGCAAATTAGAAACTCCTTTCTAATTTCATTCTACCTTGGCCAAGGACTATTGAGTTGTTATTTATCGAATCACGTATGACATTTCTCTTCTTTTACTAGAAGTGGTAGATTCTTTATTGATCATACATTATCTTCATGTTTAACTTATTATTATACCCAAGCATACCCTTTGATATACCCTAAGGGTCTTAAGAATAAGTCAAAGTATAACTCATCATACACAAGATACTATGATGATCTCAAGTCCAAGGATCACTTGTACTACTATCACTACAGGAATTCCTATTGATAGGCGAGTAAAACTCCATTAGGTATTCCTTAGCGAGCCACGTTCAGTGAACTTATTCTCTAATAAGCAACTACATACTTGCTTTAGTGTCTCTACACAAATGATTATGAGATCAATCATCCTCATCCAATGAGCAAGCAACGTATGTACCAATCTATCCGGATTCACTAATTCCCAAATTAGAAATCCAACGATTGGGAACTATTTTAGTTTTAAGCTTTCTAAGAATTTAGATCTCATTAGAATGATCATCATCATTATTCTAAAAGCATTGCTTAAAACTATGGGTTTATCACATATTATAAAACAACATCATGTAGATAATTAAAAGCCTTTAATAAATTAATACTTTTTATTAATAAATGAATAATATTATTACAAAGTATATGCTTTATCATCAAACATGATTGGCTTGTGTGCATACTACTTTCAATCTCCCACTTGCACTAAAGCCAATCGCCATGGTATCTCATACCCTTCTTCTCTAAGTGACGATTATCCTGCTGTTGGATAAGCTTTAGTTAATGGATATGTAATGTTGTTCTTGAGAATCCACTATCTTTATAGTGATTTTCCCATCTTTCAATGATTCTTATAATAAAATGAAAGTGCCACAACACATGTTTAGATCTAAGATGAGACTTAGGAACTATTCCTAGTTCTGTTATGAACTTTTCATCCAAACAATCAACTTGTAGCTTCATTTATAGTTATAGACTTTGTCTTTATCACTAAACCAGCAACTTTTTGTTGTTTGGAACCTTTCCAATTTCACCGCACCACCGTTCAAGGTAACACTTTACCTTAAAGTGGATTTTCATTGTCTTGATGCATACGAAAAACTTGAGTCTGTTAAGCCCTCTAGTTTTAATTCAGACCCACCATGAATATGATCACATCCTTAGTGTTGGTTAAGTACTTTAAGATGTTTTTCACTGACTCTCAGTGAACTTCTCCAAAATAAGACTAATCAACATCAGGTCTCGTATATTTCAATAAATACATGATAGTCACTCATGCGATCTCTCTTTTGGAGTCTTTGGGGACTATTAAGAGAGATACACTCCATGTTTCATCAACATGAGACATCTCATGGAGTTTGTAATGCTAAACGACTTTAGCATCAAATGAATATACATTCCTTGGGTTAAGCCGAGCATCCTTTTAAATCTATCTATATAGATTTGTATCCCCAATTAAGATACTCTTCCCAATTCATTCATGGAGGAATGTTTAGACAACTTTATCTTTACTGACTCTAGCATTGGCATGTCATTCCTTATTCGTAGTATATCAACATATAATACTAGGAATGTCACGACGCTCCCACTGACCCTTTTGTACACATTAGGTTCATTCTTGTTTTTGATAAAATCAAACTCTTTTGATTGTCTCATCAAAACGAATGTTCCATATTTGAGAAGCTTGCTTCAATCCATTTCTCTGAGTGTCTACAACTCTTACCTCATCGTATGTAACTGGATCATCATCTTCTATGATGTGTACCTCATCATCATCATCTATGATGAATCCATACCTCCTAGGTATCTTGGTACTATTCGATTCTGATTAGGTTTGTGAGGTACAATAGGTTACATCTCTGAGTTCCTCTTATTTGACTTATAGTGCTTTGTGGTTCTTGAACTCTTCAAGATCTATTATCCTCCCACTAGCCCCTTCAATGATAAACACCTTTATCTTAGAAGGAAGCATGTTTCGCAACAAACACATTTTGCTAAGTAGGATTATAGAACATATACTCTAAACTTACTTTAGGATTTCCCACAAATCTGTACGTGTCAAATCTTGTCCCAAGCTTATCCTTTGAAACTTTTTCACATAAGTTGGACAACCCCTTATCTTAACATACTTAAGATTAGGAATCCTCCATGTCCATAACTTTTATGGAGTCTTGGGGTTGGATTTTGAGGTTAACTTTTTCATAGATATGCAGCCATTTCTAGGGGATTATCCCAGAAGGATACTGGAATGTCGGTAAAATCATTATGGACCGCACCATATCCAAAAAGGTATGATTTTTCCATTCAGATACATCAATCAATTATTGCGTATCAAGAGGCGTCCATTATGAGAAAACCATTTAAGACGATCTAGAAACTCATTGCACAAGTATTCCTTCCTTGATCCGATTAAAGAATCCTAATAATCTGCCAATTTGTTTCACTTCTGAATTTTTTGAACTTTTCAAATAATTCATACTTGTATTTTAGCAAATACACACATTCAACTCTTTGAATGATCATGTCCTTTTCTTATACTAGTTTGATCAATTTGTAAAATAATTTTTCACGTAAGTCAAGTACATAAAATCCATTAAGTAATATTTCAGTTCTATACAAAATATTATTATTATAAATAGAACAATAATTGTTCTTAATTATAATACCAAAGATTTCATTGTCTAACAATAAAATGGAAATAATGTTTCTAATGAGAACTGGAATACAATAACAACTTATTAACTTAATAGACTTGCCCGTAAGCAATGCTAAACAATAAGTTCCTATAGCTAATGTAGCAACATTTGCTTCATTTCCCACAGATTGGATTACTTATCTTTGTTTATCTTTCTACTTCTTCTTGGTCCCTTAATAAATCTATATTTATGATAACCAAAGTCGGTATCCAATACCCAAGTAAAACCTTGATTTATAGAAAAATTTATTTTAAATCATGAACAAATTTGTATTTGTAACCGAAACTTCACTAAGCTTCTTTGGTTAGCCTCTGCAAGATGCTTCTCATGATTTCTTTCCAGTCCGTGCTTATTGCGGTGGAAGCAAACTCCTTTGCTATTCATATCAGTTTTATTCTTATTATCCTTTGTTTACGCCTTTCTGTTTACCTTCTTTGAATCATTCTTCTTTTCAGAAGATCCTTTGGCCCCTATCAGTAAGACATGGACTTTCTTGGTTGGAAAGTGACTCTTAACATTTTTCAACATGTTAAGCAAATCAGCGAGGCTGATATCTAGCTTGTTCATATGAAAAATTCACAACAATTGTGAAAGGAGTCCAGGAGTGAGTGCAAGATCAAATCTTGGCTCAACTCTCCATCCATGACAAAACCAGTTGTCCTGATTGATCAATCAAATTGATTATGCTAAGGACTTTTGTCTGTACTATAGTTACATTGGTCATTCTAGATCGGAAGAGCTCCTTAGATATCTGATATCTATCAGTTCTACTTTCCTCACCATCAACTACTTGATGTGCAGGAATATAGTAGGAGCATCTATAGTTTCATGCTGACGCTGAAGCTCATTACTCATGGATGCGAGCATGATGCATTGAGCCAACTGTGCATCATCTTGCCACTTTCTAAAAGTAGCAATATCTTCGTCAAAGGCATTGTCTGCAACCATTGCAGGGATAGGCGTATTAAGGACATAAGATAACTTTTTAGCCATGAGAACTATTCTCAATTTCCTTAACCAATCCGTTTAATTCGGTCCGATTAATTTAGCATCTAATATGCTATGCAGTGATAGTGATTTAGACATTGTAAAATTCTGTAAATGAATTTGTAATTAACAACATTTTAACATACATTCTTTTATTAATTACCAAAATAAATTAGGTCTTGTTTTAAATTGGTATCTCTCACTATTTTCTTCAAACTATATTTCCCTCACTTATATAGTTTGGCAAAATCTAATTAAAGATTTGCTAGTGAGAATAAGGATCTCATTTCAAATGTATATAGCCTTGTGGTGACACAACAAACTATATATAAATAAATAAGTAAACAACTCTTGTCAATTACATCAACTATGCAACTCCTTGTATTTTGCCTCTTAGATTATTTTAATCATGTGGTGGCACATCCAAATCAAAATTTTCCAAGTTAAGTCCAACATAGCACTCCATATATTCAAAAAAGAAAAACATTGTCCTTGTGGTGACACAACAAAATAATATTGTTCAATTTTCTTTATAAGCATCAAATGTGATAAAATTAACATCTCAAATAATTAAGATAAGCCTTGTGGTGACACAACAAACTTATAATAATTAATTGATACTCTATTATTTTTTATCATGCTAGAAGGCGACGCTCGATATTCCAAATATCTTTGAACGCTTAGGACTTAATATAAAATATTTGAGGGGTTTGTTATTAATTTGTCTCATCTTGTTTAGCGCATGCAATACATACATATATATATATAAATAATACGCGTCGTATTAATGAACATGCGAAGCATGTTTATATATACATAATATATATAGTATAAGCATGCATATAGAATACTATATTCTACTTGGATTGATTATGGACTTTATTCTAGTTTGGTTCACTAGAGCCACCAAGTGAACGAAGAGGTCAAACCCTAGGGGTGCAAGAATTAATATTTAAATATAACTATTACATTTAAACTCGGGCTCCATTACAAACGGGTCTTCAAGCGCTCGTTGCTCCTTGATCTCCAATTCTTCCAAATTAATTCTAACTATTTCTATTACAAAACTATTTAAAATAAATAGAAACCTTGATCAGCAGTTAAGGGGAAGTACATAAGAGGGAGATAGAATTTATATTAAGAAAAATTAGAGAAGACGGGGTACGCAGACCCCATTTTAATAAAACCCATACATTCATGCATCCAACTAAAATAAAATCCAATCACATTGGTCAATAGTCCATAATCAATCTCATTTATTATTATATGCATCAATAAATAAATTCATCTCATGAATAATAAACATTTAATATATATTGATATCATTTAATGGGCAAATTTAGTTAGCATAAAATCTAACTTTGAATCAAAATAAACTCTTTTATTTTAATCCAAATTTAAATCAAAATAAACTCTTTTATTTTAATTTATCAAATTTTGAATAAAATAAATTATTTTATTTTAATCAAATTCTTTAATCAAAATAAACTCCTTTATTTTAATTAATTATGGAATCTAATTCAAGTAAAAAAAAAACTCCTTTGCTTAAGAAAACACAAATTCTCTTTCCTATTCACAAATAAACTCTTTTATTTTGAATAATATAAAATCTTATTTCATATCTAAATAAACTCTTTTATTTAAGGAATACGGATTCTTTTTTCTATTCACAAATAAATTCTTTTATTTTTGAATAATATGAAATCTTATTTCATATCTAAATAAACTCCTTTATTTAAGGAACATTGAATCCAATTTCAACTCCAATTAGTTATCATGGAATCCAATTCCAACTCTAATTAGTTAGCATGAAATTCCAATTTTAAAATTAAAATAAACTCTTTTATTTTAATATTAAAATAAACCTTTTATTTTAAAATTAAAATAAACTTTTTATTTTAATTATATAATAATTTTGAATAATATATTATATATATATAATAATCACGTGAATCACGAAATCTCCATTAGATGCGCCGCTTGTTAAGTAATATATATTTATATATATAACTATTACATATATATAATATACTAGCCAAGGTCACTAGCATCCATGTTTATACGAAATCTCCAGGAAAGCATGATTCAAAAAAAACTTTTTGAACTATTAAATATATGTACAAGTAATTCAAGTAATCATATTAGCTTCCCACTTTCCTGTTAATCACGTGGCCAGGTATTGATAACTTGATAATATAATATATAACTATATTAAACGAAAACCAATATATATATTGATTTGTGATTCCGCAACAGGAAGCTTCCATTAGTATATGATTTCGGTTTTTTTTTTAAATTTTATACAACAAAATTATGCCCAATTAAATTATTCTAAACATATATCAATATATATATCAAATTAAAACAATTAATAATTCGCATAAAGGTTTGGCTCTGATACCATTGTTAGGTTTGTAATATTCATGAATGCAATCAAATTGCACAAATAAGCGGCAAACGTGGAAAATCAAAGTTTTAAAAATTTTATAAACCATATACCCGGATCACCCTTTATGCACAATTATTAATTAAACGAAAAGATATGAAGAACAAGAATCATACCCTTGAAGATTCAAGCTTCCTCAGGTACAAGTTCACCTCCAATACTTTTCGCGTTCAACTTGAATCCACCGGGTTTGGTTCCTTCCTTTGATCAACGTTAGCCACCCAAGTGTTTGGCCTCTAAAGGTGATCCACCAAGGAAGAAGAAGAATTCAAGAAGATGGGTATTTGGCAAAACCCTAATTTTTCTATCTTCATAGAAAAAGGCGTACTCTCTCAACTATTAGAATTACGTATTCACGTATTATGAAAGTGTTAACAACCACTACACCCATAATAAGACTCCTCTTATTTATAGATATGGGAAACCCTCCATAACAATTAAGGAATTGGATTTTATTTTAATTAAGTAAACTCCTTTAATTAATTAGGCTCCTAATCTTATTAGGAATAATTAATTAACCTTTTAATTAATTAACCTCCTAATCTTATTTGGAATAAATGAGAGTACTTTTATTAATTAATTCCTAAACTCCTTTAGAAATTAAAATTAGTAATACTAATAATAATAATAAGACTCATCTTATTAATTTATATTAAATATTTACAAAATATTAAATAATAAATATTAAGCTATTTAATTTATTCTATCACCATAGATTAAATTAAATATACTTAACTTATTATTACGATTATGCCATTAACTTCTTAAATAATTATTCTTCCTTTTATGGTGTGACCCTTTAGGTTCTCCATATTAAACCTAGGTTGTGAATAAATCAATTAGAACAATTCTAATCTTATTTAAATAAATAAATTAAACTAATAATTTATTTAAATAAATAATATTTATTCTACAATAGGGATAAGCCTCCCTAGCGATCAACGACTTTCCGGATAATATAGATTTCAACATTAATCATAAAAGAACCTTTGAGTAAATAGTTACTGCATGCAATTCAATCCTTCCACCATCTGATGTCCCAATTAAATATAAGACATGGAATTTCTGTCAAGTCTTATTTTATTTAATTATATGTCTTTCGACTCTTAAATGCACAACTTCAAATAATGCAAATTAGAAACTCCTTTCTAATTTCATTCTACCTTGGCCAAGGACTACTGAGTTGTCATTTATCGAATCATATAAGACATTTCTTTTCTTTTACTAGAAGTGGTAGATTCTTTATTGATCATACATTATCTTCATTTATAACTTATTATACCCAAGCATACCCTTTGATATACCCTAAGGGTCTTAAGAATAAGTCAAAGTATAACTCATCATACACAAGATAGTATGATGATCTCAAGTCCAAGGATCACTTGTACTACTATCACTACAAAAATTCCTATTGATAGACGAGTAAAACTCCATTAGGTATTCCTTAGCGAGCCACGTTCAGTGAACTTATTCTCTAATAAGAACCTACATACTTGCTTTAGTGTCTCTACATAAATGATCATGAGATCAATCATCCTCATCCAATGAGCAAGCAACGTATGTACCAATCTATCCGGATTCACTAATCCCCAATTTAGTAATCCAACGATTGGGAACTATTTTAGTTTTAAGCTTTCTAAGAATTTAGATCTCATTAGAATGATCATCATCATTATTCTAAAAGCATTGCTTAAAACTATGAGTTTATCACATATTATAAAACAGCATCATGTAGATAATTAAAAGCCTTTAATAAATTAATGCTTTTTATTAATAAATTAATAAGATTGTTATAAAGTATATGCTTTATCATCAAACATGATTGGTTTGTGTGCATACTACTTTCACAACATAGAACAGTTAGCTAAGCTTTATGTCAAAGAAATCATTTCTAGACATGGAGTACCTGTTTCGATTGTGTCCGATCGTGATCCACGATTAACGTCGAACTTTTGGAGGAGTTTGCAAGAGCAAATGGGAACACAGTTGAGATTGAGTACGGCATATCATCCACAAACGGATGGGCAAAGCGAACGGACAATTTAAATGCTAGAAGATATGTTAAGATCTTGCATTATGGATTTCAAGGGGAGTTGGGACGAACATCTACCGTTGGTAGAATTCGCTTACAACAATAGTTTTCACGCTAGTATAGGTATGCCTCCTTACTGAAGCATTGTATGGAAGGAAGTGTAGAACACCACTTTGATGGGATGAAGTAGGTGAACGTCGAATGTTGGGACCTAAATGGTACAACAAACGGTAGACATGGTAAAGCGGATAAGAGCTTGATTAGTAACGGTTCAAGATAGACAACGGAAGTATGCAGATCCTCATCGAGAGAAGAGGGAGTTTGAAGTAAGGTCTTATATCTTTCTAAAAGTATCACCTTGGAAAGGGAAGATACGTTTTGGAAAGAAAGAGAAGTTGAGTCCAAGGTTTGTAGGACCTTTTGAGATTGTAAGAAGGATATGAGAGGTAGCTTATGAATTAGCCTTACCTCCAGAAATTGAAAGAATACACAATGTGTTTCACGTGTCTGTGTTGCGTCCTTATAAATCGGACTATAAGCATGTAATAGAGTATGAGTCTATTCAAGTAGAAAAAGACTTAACGTATGAAGAACTTCCATTTCAGATTATTGATAGGAAGGAACAAGTCTTGAGAAATAAAGTAATACCTTCTGTAAAGGTAATTTGGAGTAACCACGACGCTGAAGAAGCAACGTGGGAGCTCGAAAGTAAAATGAAGGAAAAGTTTCCTCATTTATTTATGTAAGAGTAGCGAGATTCTGGGGACAGAATCCTTATAAGGAGGGAAGAATGTAACGCCCAAGAATTTCGAATTTTCAATGAATTAAATTTTTATTTGATTGTGTGGATTAAATGAATTTAATTGAGTTATTATGTGAGTAAGATATTCGAAGGTCGTTCTAAGACCTATAATGTGTAGATGTGGTTAGTATTCTGGCTTTGTTCTAGAATTAATTGTTGTGAATTATCATGACGAGAACGAAGGATTTTTGAGATTGTTTGTGTAAAAACACTATTCATCCGATGACGTTCGGAGCTAGGGTTTGAAATTCTGAGAAACGCGTAATGTTAGAACATAACGATATTATGGAAAATCCAATAATATTACCATTATGACAAACGAAGTTTTCGCCTGCGGACTTAAAACTTAAGGATTTGTGGAAGAGGTTTCCAAAAGAGAAATGTAATGCATATAGTCGTTTCGATTATTATACGTACGGAATGTGAGTATTATACTAGTATGTATATGAGTATGATATGAAGAATAGTACGACGTATAATACGAGTATTATATGAATATTATACGAAGAGAATACGTGAATAATACGCGTAGAATACAAATTGTATTATTAGAGTATGAGCTAAGGATTTTATCCAATCCAATTGGACTTGGATTAATAAACAAGCCCAATGAATTAATTATACAAGCCCAAGTCAAGGCCCAATATTAGATTGGTTAAAGCCCAATGTTTTTATGTCAAGCCCAATCCAAAAAGTAAACCGCGGGTCGAACCAGTGGGTCAAGGGATGGGTAAAACCCATGGGGCAACCAATGGGGATGACCCATGTGCAAGGTGGGCCGGCCACTTGGTGTGCAAGCCAAGTGTATCACTTGGTCACCAAGTACTTTACTTGGTGACAAAGTGGTAAATAAGTGAGGAGGTGGAAATTTTGACTATTTTGCCCCTTATGTGGTTTTCTATAAATACAAGGCTTAGGTTGAGCTTTTGTGGTTTTACAAAGATTGACCAACATATATTGAGAGAGAGAAAGAGCTAGAAACACTAAATTCTTCTACTTCAAAGCAAACCAATAGACGTTTATCAAGAACGTTAACTACTTCTAAAGTAAATTCCTATAAACCGTAATCTTCATCCTTTTCGATTTCTTTCTCATAGAAGAATCGTAGATGAGTGGAGAGCGTTTATTGAGAAGGTATAAGAATGCCTATCAATGACCAAATCATGGATATGACATGACCAAATAGAAATCATAAGTGTTTATGAAAGTAGAAAATGTAGAAAGTCTTGAACGTGAACTTAGTTATAATTGAACGTTTTGGAAATCGTTGTAGCTAAGGTATGTGCATCTTGATTTGGTTAGGATGTAGATATGAAGTCCATGGAGTATTCCATGTGATCTGGTTTAGAGAACATTAGTAACGAAGTTATGGCGAATTGTAAGGAAATAGACGTTAAACGTCGAAAATGTATAAAGTACGGATTAAAGGTCAAAAGTTGTCGTGTGACTTTAAAATGTTGGTTTCCAATGTCAACACATGAGATAAAGTAATTAAGAGTCATTGGTGAAAGAATCGTCGCATTCAGACTTATAACGAAGAAAACATGTATTGAACGGACGAAAACGGTAAACGAACGCTTAAAAATGAACTTAAAGGTGAATTCCGAGTTAGCAAATTCAGAAATATGAAATTCTTATATGAACACATAAAGGATGTAATTATTGACTTGTAGGAATTCGAATGGGTCAATTCGGATGTAAAATGAACAAATTAGGAAGCCGAGAGTTTCGTTAAGAAACCAAACTGTTTTGGCCAACTGCATAGAGGTTAAATGCTGCGATTGCCAAACCATGTTATCTCATCATACCCAGCAAATACCGCTTATGGTCGGGAGAAAATAAAAAATCAAGACTCATGCCACCACATGTGAGAGTTTGTACATGGACTCATGCGCCATGGTACCAGTCCGGCAAAACCTCTGGAGAGTGGCCTAAGCAAATACCACTAGAATGCATAGGATGTTGCTCCGCAGCGTTGGCAGTAGAAAAAGGTTGACCAAGTTAGTTTTTGTTCCATTTTGAATGAAGACTTAATGTAAGATATTGAAGGTACTTAATGTACATTATAAGACTTACCTTAACTCACTTGTAAGGTGTTAATGTAAGAAGATCTAGTAAGGTTTAATAGTAATTAAACGAAGAACACAAATATGTAATGAGTGAACTGTGAATGACGTTCAACGTTGGTAATTAACCATTTAAGATCGAATGTCAGTTAAGGATGTAAGAACGTTAATGATACATAACGAAGCATAGAAAGTCGAATCGACATTAATAACGAAGTTAAACCAAGTAAGACATAGAAGAGAAAGAAGTTGCTTAGAACCGTAAAGATAGTTTATGTGATAACTAATTACAGTGTGCTATGTGAATATCTCATGTAGATCCTATAATGACTGAGAATAGTTGGAATATATATTCAAAGACTCTTGAAGGCAAGTCTTTCTTAACTCTTGTCTGACCTTTGTGTTAGCCAAGTTTTTACGTGATGCATGATATATAATGCATGATTGGTAAATAGAAAAAGTGTCGATGCCTGTTTTATCCGGGCTAGACAAGTATTGAAGGATAGATTGAATTGTTTACAAGTCTGTTGATATAGAATTGTTAATGCTATCCTATGCCAAGTGTTTGGTACGGATGAGAAGGTAAGTTTGTATGTGTACAAACAAAAGTATTTTTATCGATTATTCGATGGGCACGCGAGGTTGCCAAATGTTAAACGTAAATATGTTTAATCTAAGAGTGTTGATCAACATAGAGTATAATAGGCTGATCACCTAGAAGTGCTCGTAAGTAAAGACGGGTGGATGGCCTTAGTGCCGGATATCCTTTTCAAGTATGAAAACGAAAAGAGTATGTTCATGGTCTATTGACGGTTCATCATTCCTAAAGCTATTATTTATGCTATGGAATTGCTGTATGAGAAGTATTAGTAAAATGTTAATAATGCTTCATAAATAATTGTTCAGATATAGAATTAAAGCATGTATTTGTTGAGGTGATATTCACATGATTCGTTGTTAAGACTTGTTGAGCTAGTTATGCTCATTCTTACTTGAACCATATGTTTGCAGCTAAAGCCGAACGAACGGAGAGTTCTAAGAGAGATAAAGGCAAGGCTAAGATGGACAATTAATCGTCTTGTAATTGACAAGTATTTTTGCATGTAATATACTTATGAAGAACAACGAATGTATTCGGTTATGAACCTGGAAAGGATTTATTATAGATGTAATACAAAGATAGTAATTACACTCATTTTGTTGTTATTTCAATGGAATGATTGTATGACATGTAGTTTCGTGGAGCACCATCTATCGGGTTGGAAGATACCCGGATTTGGGGGCGTCACATTAAGTACTTATTAAAGCACTTCTCTCTCTATCTCAATATAATTGTCTAGAGTTGGTGAACAACAAATAAACAACTCTAGCCTTCCTTTTATAGACAAGTCTAATGGAGGGTAAAATGGTCATTAGGCCACCCCTTACTATTCACCTCCTTACTATTCATTTTCTTAGCCACCAAGTAAAGCTACTTTACTTGGCCACCAAGTGGTCGGCCTACATGGCCCATGGGTCCCCCATGGGTTGCTTTATGGGTTTTGCCCATCCGATGACCCATCGGATCGATCCGCGATTTAGTTTCTTGGTTTGGGCCTTGGAATATATTCAAATTGGGCCTATCTTGGGCTTGATCTAACAATGCATTGGGCTTGACATAATCCAAGTCCAATTGGATTCTACAAAGTCCATAAACTCAAAGTCCATTAAGACTTATGGTATTCTCTTCGTATATAGTTCGTACGATATTCGTATTATACGTCGTAATAATCTTCGTACTATATTCATATTATAATTAGTATCATACTCGTATTCCTCACGTATAATAACCCTAATCATTATGCATAGCTATTAAATTCTCGGAACTCACTTTTCCTAACCCTTAGGTTTTAAGTTCGAAGGCAAAAACTTCGTTTGCCATAACTGAAATATTATTGAATATTCCATCACGTCTTAGAATTCTATCATTACGTGTTTCTCAGAAATTCAAACTTAATGTCCGGGCATAAATGGATGAAGAGTGTTTTTACGAAAATTTCACGAAAACCTTTATTTTCGTCTTGGAAATTCAAAACAATCAATCCTAGCACATAGCCAGAATACTAACCACATCCGCACATTCTAGGTCATAGAACGACCTTAAAAAAGCTTACTCATATAAATAAACAATTAAATTCATTTAATTCAATTAATCAAATAAAATCTTTTTTGTTAGGTTTTAGGTTTGTAATATTCATGCATGATCAAATTGCAAAATAATGCGGAGCGTGTAAAAATCGAGTTTAAAATTTTACAAACCATATACGGATCACCCTTTATGCATATTATTAATTAAGCGAAAAGATAAAGAATAAAATCATACCCTTGAAGATCGAGCTTCCTCGGTGCAAGTTCACCTCCAATCCTTTTAGCGTTCAACTTGAATCCACGGGTTTGGTTCCTTCCTTTGATCAACGTTAGCCACCCAGTGTTTGGCCTCTGAGAGGTGATCCACCAAGGAAGAATAAAATTTGAGAAGAATGGGTATTGGCTCAAACCCTAGTTTTTTCTATCTCTATAGAAAAGGGCGTACTCTCCAACAAATTGGAATTATGTCGTTGTTATAAAAGTCAACAACCCCACCACCCATAATAAGACTCCTCTTATTTATAGATGTGGGCAACCCACCTTAATAATTAAGGAATTGGGATTTATTTAATTAATTAAATTCTTTTAATTAATTAAGCTCCCTAATCTTATTAGGGATAATTAATTAAACTCCTTTAACTAATTTTCCTTCTAATCCAATTAGGAATAAATGAGAATACTTATATTAAATTAATTTTAAACTCTTTTTAGAAATTAAAATAATAATAATAATTGTAATAATATTAATAAGACTCCTCTTATTAATTTATATTTAATATTTCTAAAATATTAAATAATAAATATTAAGCTATTTAATTTATTCTATCACCATAGATTAAATTAAATATACTTAACATATTATTACGATTATGCCATTAACTTCTTAAATAATTATTCTTCCTTTTATGGTGTGACCCTTTAGGTTCTCCATATTAAGCCGGTTGTGAATAAATCAATTAGAACAATTCTAATCTTATTTAAATAAATAAATTAAACAATTAATTTATTTAAATAAATAATATTTATTCTGATAGGGATAAGCCTCCCTAGCGATCAACGACTTTCCGGATAATATAGATTTCAACATTAATCATAAAAGAACCTTTGAGTAAATAGTTCTTAATACAATTCAATCCTTCCACCATCTGATGTCCCAATTAAATATAAGACATGGAATTCTTGTCAAGTCTTATTTTATTTAATTATATGTATTTCGATCCTTAAATGCACAACTCAAATAATGCAAATTAGAAACTCCTTTCTAATTTCATTACGCCTTAACCAAGGACTCTTTGGGTTGTCATTTATCGAATCACATAGGACATTTCTCTTCTTTTATTAAAGTGGTAGATTCTTTATTGATCATACATTATCTCCATGTACAACTTATTATACCCAAGCATACCCTTTGATATACCCTAAGGGTCTTAAGGAATAAGTCAAAGTATAACTCATCATACACAAGATACTATGATGATCTCAAGTCCAAGGATTACTTGTACTACTATCACTCTGAGAATTCCTATTGACGAGCAAATAAAACTCCATTAGGTATTCCTTAGCGAGCCATATTCGATGAACTTATTCTCTAATAAGCACCTACATACTTGCTTTAGTGTCTCCACACAAATGATCATGAGATCAATCATCCTCATCCAATGAGCAAACAGCGTATGTACCCGAATCTATCAGGATTCACTAATCCCCAATTTAGTAATCCAATGATTGGGAACTATTTTAGTTTTAAGCTTTCTAAAATTTAGATCTCATTAGAATGATCATCATCATTATTCTAAAAGCATTGCTTAAAACTATGGGTTTATCACATATTATAAAAAACGACATCATGTAGATAATTAAAAGCCTTTAATAAATTAATACTTTTTATTAATAAATGAATAAGATTATTCTGAAAGTATATGCTTTATCATCAAACATGATTGGCTTGTGTGTATGCATACTACTTTCAATCTCCCACTTGCACTAAAGCAATCGTCATGGTATCCCATACTCTTCTTCTTTAAGTGGCGATTATCCTGTTTGTTGGATAAGCTTTAGTTAATGGATATGTAATGTTGTTCATGAGAGTCCACTATCTCTATAGTGATTTCCCATCTTTCAATGATTCTAATAATCAAATGAAAGTGCCACACACATGTTTAGATCCAAGATGAGACTTAGGAACTATTCTAGTTACGTAATGAACTTTTAATCCAAACAATCAACTTGCGACTTCATTTATAGCTATATACTTTGTCTTTATCACTAAACCGGCAACTCTTTCTTTGTTTGGAACCTTTCGATTCAACTTTGCCCTTTGTTCAAGAGTAACAGCTTTACCTTAAAGTGGATTTTACATCATCTTGATGCATGCGAAAAACTTGAGTGCATTAAGCCCTCTAGTTTTAATTTAGACCCACCATGAATATGATCACATCCTTAGTGTCGGTTAAGCACTTTAAGATGTTTTCAGCGACTCATAGTGAACTTCTCCATAATATGGTGATCGACATCGGTCTCGTATATTTCATTGCATACATGATTGTCACTCATGCGATCTCTCTCTTTTCTCGAGTCTGCATGGGGACTATTAAGAGATACACTCCATAGCTCATCAACATGAGACATCTCTTGGAGTTTGCCATGCTAAACGACTTTAGCATCAAATGAATATCGTTCCTTGGGTTAAGTTGAGCATCCTTTTAAATCTATCTATATAGATTTATATCCCCAATTAAGATACTCTTCCCGAATCATTCATGGAGGAATGTTTAGACAACTTTATCTTTTTTGATTGTAGCATTGATATGTTATTCCTCATCAGTAGTATATCAACATATAATACTAGGAATGTCACGATGCTCCCAACTTGACCCTTTTGTACACACTAGGTTCATTCTTATTTTTGATAAAATCAAACCTTTTGATTGCCTCATCAAAACGAATGTTCCATATTTGAGAAACTTGCTTCATCCATTTCTCACGAAGTGTCTACAACACTTACCTCATCGTATATAATCATCATCATCTTCTATGATGTGTACCTCATCATCATCATCTATGATGAATCCATACCTCCTAGGTATCTTGGTACTATTCGATTCTGATTGGTTGTGGTATACAATAGAATTACTATCTATAGGTTCCTCTTATTTGACTTATAGTGTTTTGTGGTTCTTGAACTTTTCAAGATCTATTATCCTCCCACTAGCCCTTGAATAATAAACACATTTATCTTAGAAGGCGTGTGTTTATAACAAACACCTTTTGCTAAAGTAGGATTATAGAACATATACCCTAAACTTACTTTAGGATGTCCCACAAATCATACTTGTCAAATCTTGTCCCAAACTTATCCTTTGAAACCTTTTCACATAAGTTGGACAACCCTTATCTTAACATACTTAAGATTAGGAATCCTCCTGTCCATAACTTTTATGGAGTCTTGGGGCGGGATTTTGAGGTTACCTTTTTAAGTAGATATGTCTAGCCATTTCTAGGACATGACCTGAGGGATCTTTGGAATGTCGGTAAAATCATTATGGACCGCACCATGTCCAACAAGGTATGATTTTTCATTCGGATACATCAATCAATTATTGCGTATCGGGATGTGTCCATTATGAAAAAACCATTTGAGATGATCTAGAAACTTATTGCACAAGTATTTATTCCTTGATCTAATCAAAGAATCTTAATACTTTGCCAATTTGTTTCACTTTTCATTCTTTGAACCTTTCAAATAATTCACACTTGTATTTCAACAAATACATACATTCAACTCTTTGAATGATCATCTCTTTTTTATACTAGTTTGTTCAATTTACAAAATAATTTTTCACGTAAAAGTCAGTATACAAAATCTATTAAGTAATATTTCGATTCTATATACAAAACATTATTATTATAAATAGAACAACAATTGTTCTTAAATATAATACCAAAATTTTATTGTCCAACAATAAAATGGAAATAATGTTTCTTTAACAAGAATGGAATCTGATAACAACTTATTGACTTAATAGATTTGCCCGTAGGCATTGCTAAACTATAAGTTTCTATGGCTAATATCGCAACCTTTGCTTCATTTCCCACACATAGGATTACTTATCTTTGTTTAACTTTCTACTTACCTTGGTCCTTTCATAAATCTATATTTATGATAACCAAAGTCGGTATCCAATACCCAAGTAGAACCTTGACTTAAAAAAAATTTATTTTAAATCATGAACAAATTTGTATTTATAATCGAAACTTCACTAAGCTTCTTTGGTTAGCCTCTGCAAAGATGCTTCTCACGATTTCTTTCCGATGTCGAGGCTTATTGCGGTGGAAGCAAACTCCTTTGCTATCCGTGTCGATTTTGTTCTTATTATCCTTTGTTTATGCCTTTCTATATACCTTCTTTGAATCGTTCTTCTTTTGGAAGATCCTTTGGCCCCTACCGATAAGACTTGATCTTTCTTGGTTGGAAAGTGACTCTCGACATTTTTTAATATGTTAAGCAAATCGGCGGCGATATCTAGCTTGTTCATATGAAAAATTCACAACAATTGTGAAAGAAGTCCAGGGTGAGTGCAAGATCAAATCTTGGCTCAACTCTCCATCCATGACAAAACCCGTTGTCCTAATTGATCAATCAAATTGATTATCATTAGAACTTTTATACATCTTTGTAGTGCCATTGGCCATTCTAGATCGGAAGAGCTCCTTAGATATCTCGATATCTATCGTCCTACTTTCATCACCATCAACTACTTGATGTGCGGGAATATAGTAGGAGCATCCATAGTTTCATCTTGTGGCTTTGAAGCTCGTTACTCGTGGATCTGAGCATGATGCATTGAGCCAATGTGCATCATCTTGCCACTTTCTAAAAGTAGCAATCTCTTCCTCGGAGGCATTATGCGCAACCATTGCGAGGATAGGCGTATTAAGGATATAAGATAGCTTTTTGACTATGAGAACTATTCTCAAATTCCTTAACCAATCCGTTTAATTGATTACAGTTAATTAACATCAAATATGTTTCCCGATGATAGTAATTTTAGACATTGTAAAATTTTGTAAATGAATTTGTAATTAACAACATTTTAACATACATTCTTTTATTAATTACCAAAATAATTTAGGTCTTGTTTTAAATTGGTATCTCCCATATTATTTTCTTCAAACTATATTACCCTCACTTATATAGTTCGGCAAAAAAATCTAATTAAAGATTTGCTAGTGAGAATAAGGATCCCATTTCAAATGTATATAGCCTTGTGGTGACACAACAAACTATATATAAATAAATAGGTAGACAACTTTTGTCAATTACATCAACTATGCAACTCCTTTTCTTTTGCCTCTTAGATTATTTTGATCAAGTGGTGGCACATCCAGAATCAAAATTATCCAAGTTAAGTCCGACCTAGCACTCCATATATTCAAAAAAAAAATATCATCCTTGTGGTGACACACAAAACAATATTGTTCAATTTTCTTTATAAGCATCAAATGTGATAAATTAACATCTTAAATACTTAATACTTGCCTTGTGGTGACACAACAAACTCATATTAAATATTTAATACTCTATTAATTTTATCATGCTAGAAGGCGACGTTCGATATTCCAAATATCTTTGAGCGCTTAGGACTTAATATAAAAATTGAGGGGTTTGTTATTAATTTGTCTCATCTTGTTTAGCGTGCATGCACATATATATATAAAATACGCGTCATATTAATGAACATGCGAAGCATGTTTGCATAATATATATATATATAGTATAAGCATGCACATATAGAATACTATATTCTACGGGATTGATTATGGACTTTTATTCTAGTTTGGTTCACTAGAGCCACCAAGTGAACCAAAAGGTCAAACTCCCCAGGGGTGCGAAATAATATTTAAATATAACTATTACATTTAAACTTGGGCTCCATTACAAAGCGGGTCTTCAAGCGCTCCTTGTTCCTTGATCTCCAATTCTTCAAAATTAATTCTAACTATTCTTATTACAAAACTATTTAAAATAAATAGAAACCTTGATCGTGATCGAGGGAAGTACATAGGAGGAGATAGAATTTATATTTAGAAAAAATTAGAAAGGCGAAGTCTGTGAGACCCCATTTAATAAAACTCATACATTCGTGCATCCAACTAAAATAAAATCCAATCGCATTGGTCGATAGTCCATAATCAATCCCATTTATTATCATACACATCACCATATGTATCGATAAATAACATTCATCTTATGAATAATAAATATTTAATATATATATATATATATATCATTTAATGGGCAAAATTTAGTTAGTATAAAATCTATTTTTGAATCAAAATAAACTCCTTTATTTTAATCCAAATTTAAATCAAAATAAAACTATTTTATTTTAATTTATCCAATTTTGAATAAAATAAACTATTTTATTTTAATCAAAATTTTAATCAAAATAAACTCCTTTATTTTAATTAATTATGGAATCAATTCCATATATATATATAAAAATCTTTAATTAAAATAAACTCTTTTATTTTAATTAATTATGGAATCGATTCCATGTAAAAAAAATCTTTTATTAAAGGAAACACGGATTTTCTTTCTTATTCACAAATAAACTCCTTTATTTTGAATAATATGAAATCTTATTTCATATCTAAATAAACTCCTTTATTTAAGGAAACATGGATTCTCTTTCATATTCACAAATAAACTCTTTTATTTTGAATAATATGAAATCTTATTTCATATCTAAATAAACTCCTTTATTTAAGAAAATTAGGCAATCCAATTTCAACTCTAATTAGTTATCATGGAATCCAATTCCAACTCTAATTAGTTAGCATGAAATTTAATTTTAAAATTAAAATAAACCTTTTTATTTTAATATTAAAATAAACTTTTTATTTTAAATTAAAATAAACATTTTATTTTAATTATAAAATAATTAAGAATAATATATATATATATATATATATATATATATATATATATATATATATATATATATATATATATATATAAATATATATATATATATATAAAAAAATTTCCATGAAAACCGTATATTTCAAAAAGAAATAAATGGCCATTTCAAGAATCTTGCTACTTGATTTTCATAAATCATATAAGAGTTATAATCATATAATCTCCTCATCCCTTGAAATCAAAAATTCCATGATCTCACTTGATCAGTGAATCATAGATGACATTCAAAAAAAAAATAATAATAATTATTGGCCGGATTACATGCAATTACATTCAAGCTCCTTTATTTTAACTTTAGAATGTAATCATATTACTATATATATATGATATTAGAATTTCAAATTTCAAAAAAAAAAGGGAGAGTGCCTCACAGATTTTAAGGAGTCGGTAGGTGGTAAGATTAATTTTTTTTTTTTTTTTTTTTTTTTTAATAAATTTTATACTGACAAAATTATGCCCAATTAAATTGTTCTAAACACATATCAATATATCAAATTAAAACAATTAATAATTTGCATAAAGGTTTGGCTCGATGCCCTTTATTAGGTTTGTAATATTAATATGAATGATCAAATTGCAAAAATAATGCGAGGCGTGTAAAATCGAGTTTAAAATTTTACAAACCATATACTCGGATCACCCTTTATGCATAATTATTAATTAAGCGAAAAGATAAAGAATAAAATCATACCCTTGAAGATCGAGCTTCCTCGAATGCAAGTTCACCTCCAAATCCTTTTCGCGTTCAACTTGAATCCACGGGTTTGGTTCCTTCCTTTGATCAACGTTAGCCACCCATATGTTTTTGGCCTCTAGGGTGATCCACCAGGAAGAATAAAAATTCAAGAAGAATGGGTGGTTGGCTCAAACCCTAGTTTTCTCTATCTACATAGAAAAAGGCGTACTCTCCAACAAATTGGAATTATGTATTGTTGTAAAAAGTCAACAACCCCACCACCCATAATAAGACTCCTCTTATTTATAGATGTGGGTAACCCACCTTAACAATTAAGGAATTGGGATTTATTTAATTAATTAAATTCTTTTAATTAATTAAGCTCCCTAATCTTATTAGGGATAATTAATTAAACTCCTTTAACTAATTTTCCTTCCTAATCCAATTAGGAATAAATGAAATACTTATATTAAATTAATTTCTAAACTCTTTTAGAAATTAAAATAATAATAATAATTATAATAATATTAATAAGACTCCTCTTATTAATTTATATTTAATATTTCTAAAATATTAAATAATAAATATTAAGCTATTTAATTTATTCTATCACCATAGATTAAATTAAATATACTTAACATATTATTACTATTATGCCATTAACTTCTTAAATAATTATTCTTCCTTTTATGGTGTGACCCTTTAGGTTCTCCATATTAAGCCCGGTTGTGAATAAATCAATTAGAACAATTCTAATCTTATTTAAATAAATAAATTAAACAATTAATTTATTTAAATAAATAATATTTATTCTCTGATAGGGATAAGCCTCCTAGCGATCAACGACTTTCCGGATAATATAGATTTCAACATTAATCATAAAAGAACCTTTGAGTAAATAGTTCAAAATGCAATTCAATCCTTCCACCATCTGATGTCCCGATTAAATATAAGGCATGGAATTCTTCAAAGTCTTATTTTATTTAATTATATGTATTTCGATCCTTAAATGCACTGACTCAAATAATGCAAATTAGAAACTCCTTTCTAATTTCATTACGCCTTAACCAAGGACTCTTTGGGTTGTCATTTATCGAATCACATAGGACATTTCTCTTCTTTTATTAGAAGTGGTAGATTCTTTATTGATCATACATTATCTCCATGTACAACTTATTATACCCAAGCATACCCTTTGATATACCCTAAGGGTCTTAAGGAATAAGTCAAAGTATAACTCATCATACACAATCTTTATGATGATCTCAAGTCCAAGGATTACTTGTACTACTATCACTACTGAATTCCTATTGACGATGCAAATAAAAACTCCATTAGGTATTCCTTAGCGAGCCATATTCGATGAACTTATTCTCTAATAAGCACCTACATACTTGCTTTAGTGTCTCCACACAAATGATCGTGAGATCAATCATCCTCATCCATGAGCAAGCAAGCGTATGTACCAATCTATCCGGATTCACTAATCCCCAATTTAGTAATCCAATGATTGGGAACTATTTTAGTTTTAAGCTTTCTAAGAATTTAGATCTCATTAGAATGATCATCATCATTATTCTAAAAGCATTGCTTAAAACTATGGGTTTATCACATATTATAAAAACGACATCATGTAGATAATTAAAAGCCTTTAATAAATTAATACTTTTTATTAATAAATGAATAAGATTATTACAAAGTATATGCTTTATCATCAAACATGATTGGCTTGCATACTACTTTCATCTTTTAGCTACCGATCGAGTACACCATACTTAACCTTAACTGCGTTCCTAGTTTTTCTTGCAAACTCCTCCAAAAGTTTGATGTGAATCATGGATCACGATCGGACACAATCGAAACCAGTACTCCATGTCTGGAAATAATTTCCTTGTCATACAGTTTAGCTAACTTCTCTAGGTTATACCTAACTCCTATTCGTAAAAAGTGAGCCGATTTTGTCAACTGATCTACTATTACCCAAATAACGTCGTAACCCTTCCTCATCATTGGAAGTCCCACCACAAAGTCCATCGTGATATGCTCCCACTTCCGCTGTGGAATCTCTAGTGATTGCAACAATCCACTATGTCGTTGGTGTTCAGCCTTAACTTTCTAACAAGTTAAGCACTTACTAACATATTCTGCTATTTCCTTCTTTATGTTTGGCCACCAAAAGTTTTGACGAAGGTCTTGATACATCTTAGTACTACCGGGATGTATCGAGTACCTCGAACTATGGGCCTCACTCATAATCTCTTCTTTTAACTCAGAATTATTTGGAACCCAAATTCTTCCTTTAAAATGAAGTAATCCTTCTTTATCAAGGTTATACTTAGTCTTCACTTCATCCTCCATTATCTTTTTCATTCGCTCGCACTCCTCGTTACCTAGTTGTACCTCCTTAACTCGTTCCACTATCGTTGGTCGAGTCTCCATTGAGAATAATATTTCTACAGCTTCACTCGGTAATTTAACTTCTAGCTCCATTCTTGCCATCTCTGTTACTAACTCATTCTGAGTCGTTAACATTGACAACTTTTCCCTACTCTTTCTACTTAGCGCGTCGGCTACTACATTTGTTTTCCTTGGATGATATAAGATATCACAGTCGTAATCTTTTATCAATTCTATCCACCTTCTCTATCTCATATTCAACTCCTTCTGTGTAAAGATATATTTGAGACTTTTATGGTCCGTGTATATCTCACACTTCTCCCCATATAAATAATGTCTCCATATTTTTAAGGCAAAAACTACAATTTCCAATTCTAGGTCATGAGTAGGATAAACCTTCTCATAATCCTTTAACTAGCGTGACGCATACGCAATGACCTTGCCATGCTACATGAGCACGTAACTCAATCCTCTATGCGAAGCATCGCTATACACTACAAAATTCCTCGTATCATCTAGTAAAGACAATACAGGTGCCTCACTTAACCTCCGTTTTAGTTCCTAAAAAATATTCTCACACTTCTCAGTCCATACATATTTCACTGACTTCCTAGTAAAATTTGTCAACGGAGTAGCTATTTAAGAAAAGTCCTGGATGAACCTTCTATAGTATCCCGTTAACCCCATAAAACTCCGAACCTCAGTTGGCATTTTCGGGTATTCCCAATTATTAACTGCTTCTACCTTCACTGGATCCACATAAATGCCATCTTTATTAATAACATGTCCTAGAAACTACACTCTTTCAAGCCAAAATTCACACTTAGTGAATTTCGCATACAACTTCTCCCTCCGTAGTGTCTCCAACACTATTCTTAAATGTTTAGCATGATCTTCTGGCGTCTTAGAATAGACTACAATATCATTAATGAACACTACGACGAACTTGTCCAAATATTATTTGAACACTCTATTCATCATATCCATAAATGCGGCTGGCGCATTAGTCAACCCAAATGACATCACCAGAAACTCGTAATGACCATAACGAGTTCTGAATGTAGTCTTAGGTACATCCTCCTTTCTTACTTTCAACTGATGGTACCCTTTACGCAAATTTATCTTAGAAAAATATTTTTCCCCTTTCAACTTATCAAATAGATCATCGATCCTGGGCAATGGGTATTTATTCTTAATCGTTAACTTGTTCAACACTTGATAGTCGATACAAAGTCATAACGATCCATCCTTCTTCTTTACAAACAACATCGGTGCTCCCCACGGAGACACACTTGGTTGAATATACTTTCTGTCTAATAGTTCTTGTAATTAATCCATTAACTCCTTCATTTCTATCGAAGCCATTTTATAAGGTGCCTTAGAAACTGGTGTTGTACCCGGTAACAAGTCAATCACAAATTCAACTTCCCTATCCGGCGGAATACCTGGTAACTCCTTCAAAAATACATCCGCAAACTCTTGTACTATAGGTATCTGTTCCGACTATGCTTCCACTCTCTGGGTATCCACAACATGGCATAGGTATCTTATACACCCCTTCCTCAACATCTTCCTAGCTTGTGTCATAGTTAGACAACAAGAGCGTCCCAGTGATTTATTACCGTAAAACACTACCTCAGATTTCTTAGAAAGTCGAAGGTTCACACTCTTTCTATGACAATCTATTATTACTTTATGGTTAATCAATTAAACTTACTTAAACGCTTATGATTTCTAATCATACATGACTTATAATAGTTTAATCCACTAATAGTCATCCTTATTATTCTAGAAGAGACATGCTCCACCAATTCATACTTCTCTACAAAGAAGAAATAAAAAAAGATCGAAGACTAATGTTTACGTAATATTAACTTAGCGTTCTTCGCATTCTTGAATAAACTTGTATACTTTACTTTGAATTGCTCTTAAGTACTTGTTAAAGAACTTCTCTCTCTCTCTCTCTCAATATAATTGTCTAGAGTTGGTGAACAATAAATAAACAACTCTAGCCTTCCTTTTATAGAAAAGTCTAATAGAGGGTAAAATGGCCATTAGGCCACCTCCTTACTATTCATTTGCTTAGCCACCAAGTAAAGCTACTTTACTTGGCCACTAAGTGGCCGGCCCACATGGCCCATGAGTCCTCCATGGGTTTTACCCATCCAGTGACCCATCAGATCAATCCGCAGTTTGGTTTCTTGGTTTGGGCCTTAAAATAAATTCAAATTGGGCCTATCTTGGGCTTGATCCAATAATGCATTGGGCTTGACATAATCTAAGTCCAATTGGATTCTACAAAGTCCATAAACTTAGAGTCCATTAAGACTCATGGTATTCTACCTGTACAATTCTCGTATTCTCTTCTTATATAGTTCGTATGATATTCGTATTATACGTTGTAATAATCTTCGTAGTATATTCGTATAATAACTAGTATCATACTCGTATTCCTCATGTATAATAACCTTAATCATTATACGCAGCCATTAATGTGGCACCCCCAAAATAGGTATACATCAACCATTCAGAGTCGCCAAATACATGGTACATAAACAAATGCAACTTCAGTAATACAATTGTCGTGCAAAATACGACAACACATATACTGTGAGTTTGAATACAACTATTGTCTAATAGAGAATATACAAACTCAAAAGGAGTCCTCATTACAATTATTGATACACTATTTTACAAAATAGTGACGACTACTAATATAACTTTCCTGAACCATCACTCCACACCCCGGCTAGATCCTGCTATGTTCTCACCTCCTAAGAAGAAAAATGGAACAAAAAGGAAAAGGGTGAGCTCAGCTAGCCCAGCAAAAAATATTATGACTAATATAATATACAACAATTTATCATTAGTCTTCAACAGGGAAAAATCTGATAAAATATAATAGACAACAAGTTTTAGATCAACAAGCTGCGGTGAACAACAATCCATTAGAAGAGTCAAGTAGAGAAAGAATTCTACTATCTTCTAAGATTTAAAAGTCCATCATCAATATTTTATCCCTATAACATCAATCAATATACATCTTGAATCAAATATTTATCTTTGCACTACAAGCCAAAGATATTCATTTGTATCACCAGTTGGTCATGTTCATCTCAACACTTGTTCATCTTTACACTACGGGCCAAAGATATTCATTAGGTAATCATTCATCTTTGCACTACAGGCCAAAGATATTCATCAGTTAATCATTCATCATTACACTACAGGCCAAATATATTAAGTAATATCATCATTTAGGACTGAGGGTGATGAAAAATATCTTAAAGAAAACGAATCCAGTGAGATAAAAGATCAAAGATTAGGGATTCATACTTTAGTTTATCCAAGTTCAAAAATACCTTATAATAATCAATTGTGGAGCAAAATTCAAGAATAAAGATCAAAACATGGATACAATCAAAGATAGTAACCATAATAGACATCTTGGACAAAAAGGAGAAAATTTCAGTTTTTTGGTGATTAGTGTCGTATTCGTTAATAGTGCCGTATTCGTGAATAGTGTCGTATACGTGAATAGTAACCCCGACACAAAAAGGTAGAAATTCCACAATAAAATTCATACCAATATTTCGGTATAATGATATTGAAAGAATAACATCATTAAAAAGAAAATAACATCCCTTACCTCAAAATAATAGTACTTCTGATCGGAATATCGGTATAAGGCTGAAAGAAACTTGCACTGAATAACAACTCACAAAATATCTAAATACTCACAAAATACGCTCGATAATATAGAGAGAGAAAGAGAGAAAACTTGTTTCTGGTGTATTTTCAATTCTAACTAAGCACCCTATTTATTGGAAAATACTTAGAAACGCCATAGCAGAGACCCAACTTTTGAATAAAGATTAAATTTTCTCGAAATATATTTTTGAATATTATGGTGTGGATTTGATATAATGTTATAGTTGTGGGTAATATTTACAAATTTTGCAAAATCATGAAGTTGTTATATAATATTCGATTGGTGGGGAATATTCGTTTTAACGAGGAATATTAAATATGATGGCTTTTGAATAATCATTGGTGGACCCCCATTTGCGGAATTATTATATTTATTGATTGAAAATTGGTCGCGACAAAAATACTTTATGAAAATAACGGCGGAAGTTTTACAGTTAAGCTGTTGAAACACCGTGTTAAAAAATGCTGATGTCTGGCGTGGTTGCGTAGTAGCACACGGTATTGATTATTGATGCTTACGTGAAAGTCACTCGGTTATACTCAATTATTACTTTCGATAATTCTTGCATCATATCTATCATATTATTGATTCAATTATTGTCACGATTATCATCTGCATAAAATGTTTTTTTATTAAATCAATACTTGAGGCGACAAAGTTATTCATATTATAAATTTCAATATTTACAATGTCTAGAAGTTACATCGAGGAGAGGTTTGGTCACCTAATTGCGGCGCCCGATAGGGAGAAATCCTTATTGGAAAGCCCCTCTTTCTTGAGGAGCGACACGGTTGATAAATATTGTGAGTTATAATATTAATGATGAATGTTGTTGGGAGTTGAATTTGGAGGCAGCGGACGTGATATTTGAGTCGGAACGACGAAATTAGTAAAAATAGTCTATAAACACAAAATTTTTGGGATTCACTATTTGGTCAAAAAATCAACGAGTTGACTTTTTTGGGAAAAAAATCAAACTTCAAAATTTCAAAATTTATATTTTTGATAAAAATAGTTTCATTATGTTGGAATTGTTTGTGTTAGTGAAAATCGACATTTATTAGATGATAATTGATGTCTAGGGGTTATATTGATAAATCGGGTAATTTATCGGATAAATGAGCAATTAATTGCTACTAATTCACATGCTTATATAACTATTTGTTCACATATGTGTACTATTGAATCACATTATTTACTATTAGGGGAGTTGGTGCAAGATTGATAATACTTGCATGACTAAGTTAAAAATGGAGGTATAGATGGAGGTACTTATCTTTGTAATTAATTATTTTTCACATGATTATACTATTGATTCACATAATTGAACTATTGATTCACATTATTTACTATTAGGGGAGTTGGTGCAAGATTGATAATACTTGCGGGACTAAATTAAAAATAAAAGAAAAGAAAAGTTGGAGGTATATTGTCTTTGTAATTTTTGAGCCCCAAAAGCGTGCAATTATCGAAACTATATTTTCCTATAAATAGAAGCTCATTCTTCCTTCATTTCTCACCAATTCACAAAAGCTTTAGGCGATTATTATAGAGAGAAATTATAGAGAAAAGAAGAAGAAATCTGCTACCTCACTATTCGATATCCGATTTTTCAAGGTAGGGGTATTATTTCTTTCTTATCTATGAAGAACTTACATTATTCCATTCTTATTATTACATTGGAATAACTTTTATCATGTCTGTGAGCTACCCTATACTTGGTGAAATTCTTACATTGTTCCATTCTTTATCATTACATTTGGAACATCACATGCATGCGTTCTCTGCGGGACTGGTTAAAATCTTTATTATTACATTGGAATATCACATGCATGCGTTTCTGCGGGACTGATTCGTCTTTATTATTACATTGGAATATCACATGCATGCGTTTTTGGGGGACTGATTAAATCTTTATTATTACATTTGGAATATCACATGCATGCGTTTCTCTGGGACACGATTAAAATCTTTATTATTACATTTGGAATATCACATGCATGCGTTTCTGTGGGACTGATTATTATTTATTATTACTATGGAATAACACACTTTTGTGTGCGATCTATCGCATGCATGCTGGTGATTTCTTTTGTTATTCCATTCCTTATTATACTCGGTTGGTTAAAGTTTTGACTTCTATACTCCATGAAATTAGTGGAATATCCTTGATATTTAAGCTTCATCCGATATCTTTTCATGGAAATATTCTTACGAGCATTCTTGAATTTTACTCTACAAAAGCGATATCATGTTGACAATTTGGGCGTTATTAGTTCTGGATAAAATAATTCTTGAACTTGTTTTATTGAATTCTTATATCATTGTCATCATCCTCATGTTTATATATTTTTGTGAAAGTCATCATGGCCTATAGTGCATAGATGGACTTGGTATGATTATGACCGAGGATTATTGATTGTAATCATGGCCGTAATGTTACAAATGATGTGGTAAAAGTCCTCGTTGGCCCGTAGTGCATTGATGGGCGATTGTTGGCATGATCATGACCATTAATGAATACCTGAAATATTCTTGGCCCGTAGTGCGTGGATAATTGTGGTGCGTGATACTAAAAGAATATCCTTGGTAGTAGTGCGGGGTGATTCGATGATGTGGATTATTTATTAAAATTGAGTCCCAATGATAAAAGTGATGAAAAACCTTCTAAATCATAAAAGATAGTAGATTTTATTCTCTACTTGACTCTTTTAATGGATTGCTTGTTCATTTGCTGATTAAACTTGATGGTTGTTATATTGTATCGGTTTAACAACTTTGTTGAAGGCTAACGATAATATATTACGCATTATCTTAGTCATAATATTTCCTCTCTTGGGCTAGTTGAGCTCACCCTTTTACTTTTATTGTTCTCTTGAGGAAATGAGAGCGTGTGCGAGGGACTAGTCGGGGAGCGGAGTGACGGACGGATGATAGCATTAGTAGTCCTCACTATTACGTGAAATAGTGTGATAATAATTGTAATAGGACTCCTTTTGAGTTTGTATAATCTCTAGTAGACAATATTTGTATTCAAACTCACGACTTATGTTTTGTCGTATTGTACCACGACGATTGTATTATTAAGTTGTATTTGAATTTATGTACCATGTAAGTGGCGACCAAGATGGGTGATGTATACCTAATTTTGGGGGCGTCACGGTTGGTATCAAAGCTTAGGGATATGATCCTGGCTAAGATGTGAGACTAGAACTAGGAGGGAGGCGGGGAATTCCTTAGCTAGTATGACCTACCTAAGTTTATTTGGTATTTGATTGGTCGGTCGAGTATAGTGATAATATGTTTGCATCAATTAACCCTTGTTTTGTGGCGGTGTTTGAAAATGGCATCAGAGAATGTTGAGAACATCAATGGAGCACGAGAGGCCGTTGAGTCTCCACGGATCAATAACCGGCACACGTGCATCGAGGCGACAATCCTCATGCAAACAACAACAACTTAACCAAATGATGAGCGATGGAATGTTAGAGGCTTCATGCAATTCATGCAACATCGGTAGAGCGGCTCTGTTCAAAATACGGTGTAAACACAAGAAACTCTCGGACGATCACCTAAAGCAGTTCGAGGAGGCTGGGACCACCGGAGTTTATTGGAGAGCCAAAACCACTTAAAGGCGGAAGCATGGATAAAGCAAATCACCAAGATATTTGATGTCTTGGGATGCTCAGAGAGCAAAAGGTTCCTTCGCCACCTTTATATTGCGTGAAGAAGCGATTCTTGGTGGGAATCGTAAAAGCGTACCCGACTGGCCTTTTCAAGATGTCTTGGGAGAAGTTCGAAGAGCTATTCAACGACAAGTACTTTCCCAAAGTATTAAATCACATGAAGGAGGTGGAGTTTATCAAGTTGGAACAAAACAATATGGCCAGGTATCGCGATCTGAGGCTAAATTTGCGGAGTTATCCGGTTTGCATCCCATTTGGTCGATAATGAGGGAAGCGAATGACCACGAATGTTTTAAGAGGTTTGAAATAGGAGATACGTCGATATCTTATTTCTCATAAAGCGTGTTTGTACTCGGATGTTGTAAATAGGGCTCGATTATTGGAGGCGCGATAGCAGTCAACGCAACGAAAGAAAAAGCGGTACGGCGACATGAAAATACCGATGGTATCGATCGTGAAGCGGTGACAACAAGCGTGGAGGAATCAACATGCGAAAATGGTAACCACTTGGTGGTAATCATGGCGAGCGGTAAAAATGGACATTTCAAAAAAAGAGATTCAACAATGATGGAAAGGCGTCGGCACCAACAGCAGTGGTTAAGGAAGGAGAGAACGACCACCTATCGTATGCTTCAAATGCGGAGGGAGGGACATATCGGTCAAAGCTATGATGCCATCAAAAGCGTGTTATAATTGTGGAAGAAAGGTCACCTAGCTTGATTTTTGTCGTTCACCAGAAGACAAGTTCAGCTAGGATGGAGGCACCAAAGTCGTCCCGAGAAAAATCAAAGCCGGTAGTGCAAGGGAGGCGTTTGTTGTGACCTCCCGAAAAGCGAGGAACGACGAGCGAGGTCATCACGGGTAAGCTTATCATAAACTCTAGCGAAGTCTATACCTTATTTGATCTGGGTTCTACCCATTCTTTTATTTCTCTACTTGCGCTCAGCGATTAAATTTGACTCGGGAGAAATTAGACTTTGACTTATCTGTTGAAACTCCATTAGGAGAAACCTTCATTACATCCACTTTGTTTATAAGTCTTGTTTGATTCAAATCGGTAACACTTACGTTACTGTCGATCTTATCTCCTTAAAAATACTTGCATTTGGCGTGATTCTAGGGATTGATTGGTTAACTACTCATCATGCTAAAATTGATTGTTTTAAATAAGGTTGTTAGCTTTCATATTCCTAATAAACCTATTATGCAAATTCAAGCGACCAAACCATTAAAATCAATCACGGTCATCTCAAAGCCATAAAGCTATTCGTTTATTGAAAAATGGATGTCAAGCTTTCTTAGCTCATATCACAGATTTAAACAAAAATACGTCGATTTGAAGGATATTTCTATTGTTAATAAATTTCTGGCGTATTCCACGAAGAACTTCTGGCCTACCCCGGGCGTGAAGTTGAATTTTGTATCGACCTTGAACCGGTACAAAACCCATTTCCAAAGCCCCATATCGAATGGCTCTATTGAACTTGAGGAGTTAAAGACCCATTTGAGGAATTGTTAGACATTGGTTTCATTAGTCTAATATCGTCTCCTTGGGGTGCTCTGTTACTATTAAGTGAAGAAGAAAGATGGGAGTATCGCGACTTTGTATTGATTATCGGGAGTTGAATCATGTCACCATCAAAATAGGTACCCATTACCACGTATTGATGACTGTTTGATTGATCGATTACAAGGAGCACAATTTTTTTTCAAAGATCGATCTTAGTTACGGATATCATCGGTGAAAGGTTAAAAGCGAGGATATTCAAAAGGCGCCTTGAAACTTCGATGCGGGCATTATGAATTCTTAGTCATGTCTTTTGGATTGACTAATGCTCTTGCTTGCCTTCATGGATATGATGAGCCAAGTATTCAAGGAATATTTGGATCACTTTGTGGTCGTCTTTATTGATGACATCCTTATTTATTCAAAAGTAGTGAAGATCATGATGAGCAACACTTGAAATACTACTCCAAAAGCTTCGTGAATATAAGCTTTATGCCAAGTTAAAGAAATGTGAGTTCTGGCTTGAGGAAGTAGCATTCCTTGGGCACGTAGTATCAAGTCATGGAATATCCGTTGACCCGACAAAGATTGAAGCTATTCAAAGTTGGGAGCAACCCAAATCAGTGACCGAAGTACGTAGCTTTCTCGGTTTAGCTGGTTATTATCGGAGATTCGTGGAAGGATTTTCTCGAATCGCTACTCCATTAACTCGGTGACTCGGAAAGATCTGAAAGTTCGGTTGGAGGCGAGGAATGTGAGAGAGTTTTTCAGAACTTCGAAAGGAGACTCATTTATTTTTGTTACGACAATCCCATCTGGTTCGGAGGATTTGTCATCTCTGATGATGCTTGAGGCAAAGGGTTAGGATGTGTTCTCATGCAACATGGGAAAGTCATAGCCTATGCCTCGAAGACAACTCAAAAGAATATGAGAGGAATTATCCTACTCATGATCTAGAGTTAGCGGTTTTGTCTTCGCACTTAAAATTTGGAGGCATTACTTGTATGGAGAGAAAGTGGAGATCTTTACGGATCATAAAAAGCCTCAAATATTTCTTCACTCAAAAGGAACTCGACATGCGACAACGGCGTTGGCTTGAACTGTTGAAGATTATGATCATACCATCGATACCATCACGGAAAAGCGAGCGTGGTAGGCGGCGCATTGAGTAAGAAGATCATATCTTGAATGCAGTGCAATATTCACAACACAAAAGCCCATTTTGTGTGACTTGCAAAGGATGGAGATAGAGTTAAAGACTCGAGGGACCCATGTGATGATGGCGAATATCTGAGTAGAAGCAGACTTTAATTGATAAAGTTAAAGTTGCTCGAGATTCTGATCCGGGAGCTGATCGTATGAGGAAGAAAGTGCAAGAAGGTGCTATATCTTAGGAAGCAAGAATCGATGAAGAAGGAATACTTGAGTCGACTCCGGACTTTGTGTTCTAACGACCACGATTTAAAGTATAAAATCATGATGGAGCGCACAACACACCGTTTGCAATCCATCACAGGAGTACCAAAATGTATCGTGATCTTAAATCATACATTTTGGTGGAAGCAATATGAAGAGAGAGATAGCGAGTATTTATCTCGAGGTGTCTAATTTGTCAACGAGTTAAAGCGGAGCATCAAGTACCAAAAGGTCCATTGCAACCACTTGAAATTCGAGAATGGAAGTGGGAGCACATTACCATGGATTTAGTTCTTGGTCTTCCCAAAGTTTCTCAAGGCGTAGATGCGATTTGGGTCATTGTTGATAGATTGACCAAGTCTGCTCATTTCTTCTGTCTCTGAAAACTACACTTGAACGTCTTGCTCGTATGTACATAAATGAGGTTGTAAGATTGCATGGTATGCCGGTATCCATAGTTTACGATCGAGACCCAAGATTCACTTCAAGATTTTGGGTTAGTTTGCAAAAAGCTATGGAGCGCAGTTTTGATTTAGCTTCGGCATATCATCCTCGAGACGGACGGAGGCGATCGGAGAGACGATTCAAACTCTTGAAGATCTATTAAGACTACTGTGTCCTTGACTTCAGGAAGTTGGGACAAGTTCTTACCATTGGTGGAGTTTTCCTACAACAACGTTATCAAGCAAGTATTGGCATGGCTCCATTCGAGGCGTTGTATGGAAGAAAGTGTCGTTCTCGGTATCTTTGGGATGAGGTGGGTGAAGCAACGTTGTTGGGACGAGTTGATGTATGTATGACTACGGAAAAGATTCAAATGATCCGAATGACGTATAAAAAAACCTCACAAGATCGACAAAAGAGTTATCTTGATCTTCATCGAAAGGGCGTAGAATTCGATATTGGAGATCATGTGTTGTTACGTGTTGCTCCATGGAAAGGAGTTACAAGATTTGGAAAGAGAGAAAGCTCGATCCTCGATTCATTGGCCCATTTTAATCCTCGATCGGTAGGAGGGCGTGGCTATAGACTTGCGTTACCGCTTGAGTATGTCTCGTGTTCATAACGTTTTCACATATCCATATTACGTAAATATGTGAAAGACCGAACCACATTATTGAGTTAGAACCGGACGAAATAGAGGAAGATTTAACGTATGAAGAGGTTCTGTTAAAATCTTGGATAAAAGGAACATATTCTACGCTCGAGGTTATACCTCAAGTCGAAGTTTTGTGGAGAAACCACGATGTTGAGGAAATGACACAGGAGTTAGAATCTGAAATGAAATCAAAGTATCCTCACCTCTTGACATACCGTCGCACCCTAATTTTGAGGATGAAATTTCATAAGAAGGGAGGTTGTAAGACCCAACTTTTTGAATAAAGATTAAATTTTCTCGAAATATATTTTTGAATATTATGGTGTGGATTTGATATAATGTTATAGTTGTGGGTAATATTTACAAATTTTTTAAAAAAATCACATGAAGTTATATAATATTTGATTGGTGGGGAATATTCGTTTTAACGGGGAATATTAAATACAATGGCACAATCATTGGTGGACCCCCACAACGGAATTATTATCGGATTGAAAAAACGACAAAAAATACTTTATGAAAATAACGGCGGAAGTTTTACAGTTAAGCTGTTGAAACACCCGGTGTTAAAAATGCGATGTCTGGCGTGGTTGCGTAGTAGCTACGGTATTGATTATTGATGCTTACGTGAGAAGTCACTCGGTTATACTCGATTATTACTACGATAATTCTTTGCATCATATCTATCATATTATTGATTCAATTATTGTCACGATATCATCTGCGTAAAATGTTTTTTATTAAATCAATACTTGAGGCGACAAAGTTATTCATATTATAAATTTCAATATTTACATGTCTAGAAGTTACATCGAGGAGAGGTTTGGTCACCTAATTGCGGCGCCCGATAGGGAGAAATCCTTATTGGAAAGCCCCTCTTTCACAGGAGCGACACGGTTGATAAATATTGTGAGTTATAATATTAATGATGAATGTTGTTCGGAGTTGAATTTGGAGGCAGCAGACGTGATATTTGAGTCGGAACGATGAAATTAGTAAAAATAGTCTATAAACACAAAATTTTTCGGGATTCACTATTTGGTCAAAAAATTCAACAGATTGACTTTTTGGGAAAAATCAAACTTTGAAATTTCAAAATTTATATTTTGATAAAAATAGTTTCATTATGTTGGAATTGTTTGTGTTAGTGAAAATCGACATTTATTAGATGATAATTGATGTCTAGGGGTTATATTGATAAATCGGGTAATTTATCGGATAAATGAGCAATTAATTGCTACTAATTCACATGCTTATATAACTATTTGTTCACATATGTGTACTATTGAATCACATTATTTACTATTAGGGGAGTTGGTGCAAGATTGATAATACTTGCATGACTAAGTTAAAAATGGAGGTATAGATGGAGTCTTATCTTTGTAATTAATATTTTTCACATGATTATACTATTGATTCACATAATTGAACTATTGATTCACATTATTTACTATTAGGGGAGTTGGTGCAAGATTGATAATACTTGCGGGGACTAAATTAAAAATAAAAGAAAAGTTGGAGGTATTGTCTTTGTAATTTTTTTTGAGCCCAAAGCGTCTGATTATCGAAACTATATTTTCTATAAATAGAAGCTCATTCTTCCTTCATTTCTCACCAATTCACAAAAGCTTTAGGCGATTATTATAGAGAGAAATTATAGAGAAAAGAAGAAGAAATCTACTACTACCACTATTCGAGTATCCGATTTTTTTCAAGGTAGGGAGTATTATTTCTTTCTTATCTATGAAGAAACTTACATTATTCCATTCTTTATTATTACATTGGAATAACTTTTGTATCTGTGAGCTACCTATACTTGGTGAAATTCTTACATTGTTCCATTCTTTATCATTACATTGGAACATCACATGCATGCGTTCTCTGTGGGACTGGTTAAAATCTTTATTATTACATTGGAATATCACATGCATGCGTTTTTTATTTGGGGACTGATTAAAATCTTTATTATTACATTGGAATATCACATGCATGCATGCGTTTCTGTGGGACTGATTAAAATCTCTTTATTATTACATTGGAATATCACATGCATGCGTTTTTGGGGGACTGATTAAAATCTTTATTATTACATTGGAATATCACATGCATGCGTTTCTGTGGGACTGATTTTTATTATTTATTATTATTACATTGGAATAACTTTTGCTGTGCGATCTATCGCATGCATGCACAGTGATTTCTTTTGTTATTCCATTTCCTTATTATACTCGGTTGGTTAAAGTTTTGACTTATATACTCCATGAAATTAGTGGAATATCCTTGATATTTGCGCTTCATCCGATATCTTTTCATGGAAATATTCTTACGAGCATTCTTGAATTTTACTCTACAAAAAGCGATATCATGTTGACAATTTGGGCGTTATTAGTTCTGGATAAAATAATTCTTGAACTTGTTTTATTGAATTCTTATATCATTGTCATCATCCTCATGTTTTTATATTTTGTTGAAAGTCATACATGGCCTATAATGCATAGATGGACTTGGTATGATTATGACCGAGGGATTATTGATTGTAATCATGGTAGTAATAATACAAATGATGTGGTAAAAGTCCTCATTGGCCCGTAGTGCATTGATGGGCGAGTTGTTGGCATGATCATGACCATTAATGAATACACAAATATTCTTGGCCCGTGGTGCATGGATAATTGTGGTGCGTGATACTAAAGAATATCCTTGGCCGTAGTGCGGGGGTGATTCGATGATGTGGATTATTTATTAAAATTTGAGTCCAGTGATAAAAGTGATGAAAAACCTTCTAAATCATAAAAGATAGTAGATTTTATTCTCTACTTGACTCTTTTAATGGATTGCTTGTTCATTGCGATTAAACTTGATGGTTGTTATATTGTATCGGTTTAACAACTTTGTTGAAGGCTAACGATAATATATTACGCATTATCTTAGTCATAATATTTCTCTTGGGCTAGTTGAGCTCACCCTTTTACTTTTATTGTTCTCTTGAGGAAATGAGAGCGTGGCGAGGGGACTAGTCGAGGAGCGGGTGACGGACGAGATAATAGCATTAGTAGTCCTCACTATTACGTGAAATAGTGTGATAATAATTGTAATAAGGACTCCTTTTGAGTTTGTATAATCTCTAGTAGACAATATTTGTATTCAAACTCACGACTTATGTTTTATCGTATTATACCTGACGGTTGTATTATTAAGTTGTATTTGAATTACATATGTACCTGTATCTGGCGACTCAAGATGGGTGATGTATACCTAATTTTGGGCGTCAATATCAACATTAATTCCTTCATTAATAACCACATAAATAAATCCATCATTTATATCCACATAAAATAAATATTTCCTTATCATATGAATCAATAATTAATTATTAATAAATAATATTACGAAATCACATTTATGACAACTAGGTTGTTCCCGGGAAAGAGGGGCTTTTCGATAAGGGTTTTTCCTTCTTGGCGCGCAATTAGGTGACCAAACCTCTCCTTGATGAACTTTCTAGACATTGCCAATAATGCTATCTAATAATATTATTCAAATAATATGAATTATTGATCGATAATGGAGATCTTGTCGATGACAATTATTGAACAACAATAATATAAAATATCAACGCAAAGAATTATTGAATCAATAAAATAAAATATTGAATAAGAACTCACCGTGACAATTATTGAGTAGTGCCTTCTTACGTAAGGATCAATAATTCAAAATATATTATGCAATCTGGTATTACTCTTTATGTGCAACCATGCGTATTACTGTATTTTAACCACCGGGTATTGCAACAGTCTTAACGGTAACAACTACGCCGTTATTCAATATGTCATTTTCTTCATCCGATCGTTATCCGTTATGGGGCCCACAAATGGCTGCGCCGTCATACGAATATTCCCCGACAGAAAGAATATTCCACGACCAAATGAATATTCCCCGACAATTGAATATTTTATAACCACTTGCTTATTTTGCAAAATTTTCTCATTTCACCCATAACCAAAGTATTATATCAAATTAATACCTTATTATTCACAATAATAAATAGAGGAAATTTGATATTTATTTATAATAAGTTGGGGTCTTATAACCTCCCCTCCTTATGAAATTTCATCCTCGAAATTGACGTACGTACCTGGTGTATCGAAAAGGTGCCTCGCTTTCATTTCCGATTCCAGCACCCAGGTCATTTCTTCAATCGCATGGTTCCTCCACAGAACCTTAACTTGTGGTATAAACTTTGTGCGTATGACATGCTCTTTCCTATCCAAGATCTTGATAGGTACCTCCTCGTACGTTAAATCTTCGGCTATCTCGTCTGGTTCTAACGCAATAATATGATTCAGGTCGTCCATATATTTACGTAACATCGATACGTGAAAAATGTTATGAACACACAATATACTTAGTGTTAAGGCGAGTCTATAGGCCACAGTTCCTACTCGATCGAGGATTTTAAATAAATCGAAGGTATAAGACTCCAACTTTTTGAATAAAGATTAAATTTTCTCGAAATTTATTTTTGAATATTATGGTGTGGATTTGATATAATGTTATAGTTGTGGGTAATATTTACAAATTTTACAAAGTACGTAAGTTGTTATATAATATTCGATTGGTCGGGGAATATTCATTTTAACAGGGAATATTCGTACAACAGCACAATCATTGGTGGACCCCCACAACGGAATTATTGTCGGATTGAGAAAACGACAAAATTACTTTATGAAAATAACGGCAGAAGTTTTACCGTTAACTGTTGAAACACGCGGTGTTAAAAGTACAGTAATATGTGTGGTTGCATAGTAGCACACGGTATTGATTATTGATGCTTACGTGAGAAGTCACTCAGTTATACTCAATTATTGCTACAGTAATTGTTGCATCATATCTATCATATTATTGATTCAATTATTGTCACAGTATCATCTGCATAAAATGTTTTTTATTAAATCAATACTTGAGACGACAAAGTTATTCATATTATAAATTGCAATATTTACAATGTCTAGAAGGTTTATCAAGGAGAGGTTTGGTCACCTAATTGCGCGCCAATAGGGAGAAATCCTTATTGGAAAGCCCCCTCTTTCCTGGGAACGACCTGGTTGATAAATATTATGAGTTATAAAATTAATGATGAATGTTGTTCGGAGTTGAATTTGGAGACGCGGACGTGATATTTGAGTCCGAAACGACAAAATTAGTAAAAATAGTCTATAAACACAAAATTTTCCGGGATTCACTATTTGGTCAAAAAGTCAATAGTTGACTTTTTTGGGAAAAGTCAAACTTCAAAATTTCAAAATTTATATTTTTGATAAAAAATAGTTTCATTATGTTGGAATTGTTTGTATTAGTGAAAATCGACATTTATTCCGATGATAATTGATGTCTAGGGGTTATATTGATAAATCGGGTAATTTATCGGATAAATGAGCAATTAATTGCTACTAATTCACATGCTTATATAACTATTTGTTCACATATGTGTACTATTGAATCACATTATTTACTATTAGGGGAGTTGGTGCAAGATTGATAATACTTGAATGACAAAGTTAAAAATTAAGGTATAGATGGAGGTACTATACTATAATTCGTATTTTTCACATGATTATACTATTGATTCACATTATTTACTATTAGGGGAGTTGGTGCAAGATTGATAATACTTGCAGGACTAAATTAAAAATAAAAGAAAAGTTAGAGGTATTGTCTTTGTAATTTTTCGAGCCCCAAAAACGTCTGATTATCGAAACTATATTTTCCTATAAATAGAAGCTCATTCTTCCTTCATTTCTCACCAATTCACAAAAGCTTTAGAGCGATTATTATAGAGAGAAATTATAGAGAGAAAGAAGAAGAGAAGTCTGCTACCTCACTATTCTAGTATCCAGTTTTTTCCAAGGTAGGGAGTATTATTTCTTTCTTATCTATGAAGAGAACTTACATTATTCCATTCTTATTATTACATTGGAATAACTTTTATAACGCTGCTACACTATACTTGGTGAAATTCTTACATTGTTCCATTCTTTATCATTCTATTGGAACATCACATGCATGCGTTCTCACGCCGGACACAGTTTCGCCTTTATTATTACGATGGAATATCACATGTTTACATCGTTCTCGCCGGACACGATTCCGTCTTTATTATTACATTGGAATATCCTGTCCATGCGTTTTCTGTGGGACTGATTCCGTCTTTATTATTACATTGGAATATCATGTTTGTGCGTTTTGGCCGGACACGATTCCGTCTTTATTATTCATTTGGAATATATCATGTTTGTGCGTTTCTGTGGGACTGATTCCATTATTTATTATTCTATTGGAATAACCTGCCTGTGCAGTCTATCGAATGCCTGGTGATTTATTTTGTTATTCCATTCCTTATTATACTCATTTGGTTAAAGTTTTGACTTCTATACTCCATGAAATTAGTGGAATATCCTTGATATTTGCTTCATCCAAAGATATCTTTTCATGGAAATATTCTTACGAGCATTCTTGAATTTTACTCTACAAAGCGAAGATCATGTTGACAATTTGGGCGTTCTTAGTTCTGGATAAAATAATTCTTGAACTTGTTTTATTGAATTCTTATATCATTGTCATCATCCTCATGTTTATATTTTGTTGAAAGTCATCTGTGGGCCTATAATGCATAGATGGACTTGGTATGAATATGACCGAGGATTATTCGATTGTAATCATGGTAGTAATGTTACAAATGATGTGGTAAAAGTCCTCATTGGCCTGTAGTGCATTGATGGAAAGTTGTTGGCATGATCATAACCATTAATGAATACACAAATATTCTTGGCCCGTAGTGCATGGATAATTGTGGTGCGTGATACTAAAGAATATCCTTGGCCAGTAGTGCGGGGTGATTCGATGATGTGGATTATTTATTAAAATTTGAGTCCCAGCGATAAAAGTGATGAAAACCTTCTAAATAATAAAAGATAGTAGATTTTATTCTCTACTTGACTCTTTTAATGGATTTCTTGTTCACAAGTGCGCTTATACTTGATGGTTGTTATATTGTATCGGTTTAACACTGTTGAAGGCTAACGATAATATATTCGCATTATCTTAGTCATAATATTTCCCTCTTTGGGCTAGTTGAGCTCACCCTTTTACTTTTATTGTTGTCTTGAAAATGAGAACGTAGTAGGGACTAGTCGGGAACGGAGTGATTTTGGACGGATGATAGCATTAGTAGTCCTCATTATTCTGTGAAATAGTGTGAAAAGAATTGTAATGAGGACTCCTTTTGAGTTTGTATAATCTCTAGTAGACAATATTTGTATTCAAACTCAGAGCTTATGTTTTGTCGTATTGTACACGACAGTTGTATTATTAAGTTGTATTTGAATTATGTACCATGTATCTGGCGACTCAAGATGGGTGATGTATACCTAATTTTGGGGGCGTCACAGAAGGCTTGAGCTTTCTTCTCTTCATCGACTATTACTTCTAGAATAACGCATTCTTGCACCTTCTTCTTTATATTCATCAGCTCAAGTGTGTAGCTTGAGCGATTTTAACTTTATTGATTAAAGTCGATTCTACTCGTATATTCATTATCTTCACGTGGGTCCCTAGAGTCTTTAACTCTATCTTCATCATTTGTAAGTTATACGAAATGGGTTTTGTGTTAACAACGTCGCACTCGTAAATGCATATGATCTTCTACTCAACGCGTCAGCTACCACGTTCGCTTTCCCACGATGGTATTGAATGGTACGATCGTAATCTTCAACAGCTCGAGCCAACATCTTTGGCGCATTGTACGTTTGTTTTGGTTGAAGAAATATTTAAGGGTTTTAGAAATGGGTTTTGTACTGGGGTCAAATATAAAATTCGATTTCACGCTCTAGGGGTAGGCTAAGAAGTCCTTCGAGAATACGTAGGGAGATTTATTAACAATAGAAATATCATTTAAAAACTGTGACTCTCATCCAAAACTTGGATATCACATGAAATAAAGGTTTCTATTAACGAAGTTTCAATCGATAAGTCAAAGTCTAACTTCTCTAGAGTTAAATTTAAACATTGAGCGCAAACAAGAGAGATAAAATAATGGGTAAAACCGGTATCTAATAAGGTATAAACTTCGCAAAAATTTATAATTAACTAACCCGTGCTAACTTCGTTCGGGTCACTCGCTTTTTGAGAAGTCACAAAAAACGCTCTTCTTGAAACCACCGAATTTTTTTTGTCCGTATCCTCCTTTGGTGCCACCGTCCCAACTGGACTTGATTTCGCTACAGGACAAAATCGAGCTATGTGACCGTCTTTTCCACAACTAAAATATATCTTGGAAAGCTGTGAACAGTTTGGACTTATATGTCCCTCCTCTCCGCATCTATAGCATCTAACTGATGGTCGTTCTCCTCCCCTATAATTTGTTATAGTTCTGGTGTTGTTGCCGACGTCTTCCCGTCATCATTAAATCTTCTCTTCTTGAAATTTCCACTTGAATCATTTCTTCTATTATCTTGGCCATGATTACCACCGAAGTGGTTACCATTTCTGGCATGATAATTTCCTCCACGATGGTTATCATTGTGACGCCCCCAAAATTAGGTATACATCACCCATCTTGGGTCGCCACTTACATGGTACAGAATTTAAATACAACTTACTAACATAAGCGTAGGTATACAATAATACGACATAAACGTGAGTTTAAATACAAATATCGCCTCTACTAGATATTATACAAACTCAAAAAGGAGTCCTCATTACAATTATTATCACACTATTTTTCACGTAATAGTGAGGACTACTAATGCTATCTTCGAGGACCATCACTTTCGTTTCCCAGGCTTCGTCCCAAATATATTCTCATTTCACAAGAGAACGGTGAAAAGAAAGGGTGAGCTCAACTAGCCCGAAGAAGAAATATTATGACTAAGATAATGCGAATAAATTATCAATAGTCTTCAACAATGTTAAACCGATAAAATACAATGAACAACCGGTTTAATCATGCGGTGAATATCTGATCCATTAAAAGAGTCAAGTAGAAAATAAAAGTCTACTATCTTTTAGGTTTTAAAAGGTTTTTCATCATTTGTTATATATTTGAGACTCGACTTTAATAAATATTCCACATCATCGAATCACCCCTCACACTTCTGACGAGGATATTCTTTAGTTTCACGACCACAATTATTCATGCACTACGGGCAAGAATATTTGTGTATTCATTAATGGTCATGATCATGCCAACAATCGTCCATCAATGCACTCTGACCCATCGAGGATTTTTACCACATCATTTGTAACATTACGGTCATGATTACACCGAATAGTCTCTGGTCATAATCATACCAAGTCCATCTATGCACTACAGGCCACAGATGACTTTAAAAAATATAAACATGAGGATGATGACAATGATATAAGAACTCAATAAAACAAGTTCAAGAATTATTTTATCCAGGAACTATTAACGTCCAAATGATACTGTTTTGTAGAGTAAAATTCAAGAATGATCAGAAGAATATTTTCATGAAAAGATCTTTGGATGAAACGCAAAATATCAAGGATATTCCACTAATTTCATGGAGTATAGAAGTCAAAGTTTTAACCAACTGGGTATAATAAAGAATGGAATAACAAAAGAAATAACCATGCATGCGATGAGACGCATGCAGCGGAGTTATTCCAATGTAATAATAAATAACGGAACCGTGTCGGTGAAATTCACACCAAGCGGGATGTTCCAACGAATAATAAAGATGGAACCAGATCCGGTGTAAAACACACGAGATAGGATATTCAAATGAATAGAATGATAAAGACGGAACCAGTCCTGTAAAACACACGACATGAGATGTTCCAACAGAATAATAAAGAGCGGAACCAGTCCGTGTAAAACACACATGCATGAGATGTTCCAACAAAATAATAAAGATTTTAACCAGTCCTGTAAAACACACGTATATGATGTTCCAATGAATAATAGAAGAATGTCACCAAGTATAGGGTAAACCACGATATAAAGTTATTCCAACGAATAATAAATAATGGAATAACAATGCTCTCTTCATGAATAAGAAAGAATAACACCCTTTACATTTGGTAGGAGATTGAATCTTTGCGGCGGTGTAGTAACAAAATACTCTTCTTCTTTCTCTCTTTCTTCTCTATACTTTTCTCTCTATAGCTTGAATGAATTCGTGAAAAATAATGAAGCCCTAGGCCTCTATTTATAGAAGATTTCTAGCTTAGCACCGCCGTGTGAAAAGGCAAGTGGCTTGACGACTAATGATGTGAAAAGAAAAGTGGTTTGGCGCTGTAATGTAAAAACGACAAGTGGTTCGGCGCTTTGTAATGTGAAACGACAAGTGGGTTCGGCGTCCGTAAAGGTAATTACTATTAACGAAGGTAAATACAATTGACAAAGGTAAATACTATTCACAAGGGTAATTACTATTGACGAAGGTAATTACTATTATTAAACGTAAATACTATTGACGAAGAGACTCTTAGATGATGACATATGAGCCCCCATAAAATAATCAAACTTACCACAAATCATTTTTTTCATCAACACATATTTAATCTTTCAACAATTATTAATCATTTATAACTTGTCGTCTCAATTATTGATTTAATACTATAACATATTATACGAGATGATCTTGTGACAATAATTGAATCAATAATATAAGAGATATGATGCGTGAATTCTCATAGCAATAATTGAGCATAGGTGAGTGACTTCTTCACGTAAGCATCAATAATCAATACTGGTGTGCTACTATGCGCAACTAATCGGCAGACATTCTTTGTACTTTTACCACCGGGTAGTTCAACAGTTTTAACGGTAACACCTCCGTAGTTATTTTTTATAAAATATTTTTATCGTTTTCTCGATCCGATAATAATTACATTGTGGGGTCCACCAATGATTGAGCCATTGTACTAATATTCCCTAACAAAAGAATATTCCCGACCAAACGAATATTTTATAACAACTTGCATACTTTGCAAAATTTATAAATATTACCCACAACTATAACATTATATCAAATTTATTCCATAATATTCAAAATAATATTTATAGAAAAATTCATCTTTATTTATAAAAGTTGGGGTCTTACAACCTCCCTTCTTATGAAATTTAGCCCTCGAAATTAGGGTACGATACTGGTATGTCGAAGAGGTAAGGATACCTTGATTTCATTTGATTCTAACTCCCAAGTCATTTCCTCAACATCGTGGTTCCTCCACAAAACTTTGACTTGAGGTATAACCTTGGAGCGTAGAATATGATCCTTCTTATCCAAAATTTGAACAGGGAACCTCTTCATACGTCAAATCTTCCGCTATTTCGTCCTGGTTCTAACTCAATAATATGGTTCGGGTCTTTCACATATTTACGTAACATAGATATGTGAAAAGCGTTATGAACACGAGACATATTTGGCGGTAAAAGCGAGTCTATAGGCCACGTTCCTACTCGATCGAGGATTAAAATGGACCGGATGAATCGAGGATTAAGTTTTCCTCTCTTTCCAAATCTTGTAACTCCTTTCCATGGAGCAACTCTTAACAACACATGATCTCCTATATCGAATTCCACGTCCTTTCGATGAAGATCGGCATAACTCTTTTTGTCGATTTTGTGATGTTTTTATACGTTGTCGGATCGTTTGAATCTTTTAGTAGTCATACGTACCAACTCCGGTCCCAACAACGTTGCTTCACCCACCTCATCCCAAAGATCTTTGAGAAGCGACACTTTCTTCCATACAACGCTTGAATGGAGCCAGAAAGTAGTATGCACACAAGCCAATCATGTTTGATGATAAAGCATATACTTTGTAACAATCTTATTCATTTATTAATAAAAGTATTAATTTATTAAAGGCTTTTAATTATCTACATGATCTTGTTTTATAATATGTGATAAACCCATAGTAGTTTTAAGCAATGCTTTTAGAATAATGATGATGATCATTCTAATGAGATCTAAATTCTTAGAAAGCTTAAAACTAAAATAGTTCCCAATCATTGGATTACTAAATTGGGGATTAGTGAATCCGGATAGATTGGTACATCGTTGCTTACTCATTGGATGAGGATGATTGATCTCATGATCATTTGTGTGGAACACTAAAGCAAGTATGTAGGTGCTTATTAGAGAATAAGTTCAACTTTGAGCGTTGGCTCGCTAAGGAATACCTAATGGAGTTTTATTTGCTGTCGATAGGAATTCTGTAGTGATAGTAGTCTGAGTGATCCTTGGACTTGAGATCATCATAGTATCTTGTGTATGATGAGTTATACTTTGACTTATTCCTTAAGACCCTTAGGGTATATCAAAGGGTATGCTTGGGTATAATAAGTTGTACATGGAGATAATGTATGATCGATAAAAAATCTACCACTTCTAATAAAAGAAGAAATGTCCTATGTGATTCGATAAATGACAACCCAGTAGTCCTTGGCAAAAGGCGAGAATGAAATTAGAAAGGAGTTTCTAATTTGCATTATTTGGAGTTATGCATTTAAGAGTCGAAATACATATAATTAAATAAAATAAGACTTGTGATAATTCCATGTCTTATATTTAATTGGGACATTGTATGGTGGAAGGATTGAATTATCGTAACTATTTACTCAAAGGTTCTTTTATGATTAATGTTGAAATCTATATTATCTGGAAAGTGTTTGATCATAGGGGAGGCTTATCCTATTGTAGAATAAATATTATTTATTTAAATAAATTAATTTTTAATTTATTTATTTAAATAAGATTAAATTATTCTAATTGATTTATTCACAACCGGTTTAATATGGAGAACCTAAAGGGTCACACCATAAAAGGAAGAATAATTATTTAAGAAGTTAATGGCATAATCGTAATAATATGTTATGTATATTTAATTTAATCTATGGTGATAGAATAAATTAAATAGCTTAATATTATTATTTAATATTTTAGAAATATTAAATATAAATTAATAAGAGAGTCTTATTAATATTATTACAATTATTATTATTTTAATTTCTAAAAGAGTTTAGGAATTAATTTAATATAAGTACTCTCATTTATTTCTAATTGGATTAGGAAGGAAAATTAGTTAAAGGAGTTTAATTAATTATCCCTAATAAGATTAGGGAGCTTAATTAATTAAAAATTTAATTTAATTAATTAAATAAAACTTATTCCTTAATTGTTAAGGTGGGTTGCCCACATCTATAAATAAGAGTCTCTTATTATGGGTGAGTGGGTTGTTGACTTTTACAACGACATAATTCCAATTTGTTGGAGAGTACCCTTTTCTATAGAGATAGAAAAACTAGGGTTTGAGCCAATACCCCCTTTTTCTTGAATTTTCTTCTTCCTTGGTGGATCACCTCTAGAGGCCAAACATTTGGGTGGCTAACGTTGATCGAAGGAAGGAACCAACCCGGTGGATTCAAGTTGAGCGAAAAAAAGGATTTGGAGGTGAACTTGTACACGAGGAAGCTCGATCTTCAAGGGTATGATTTTATTCTTTATCTTTTCGTTTAATTAATAATTGTGCATAAAGGGTGATCCGGGTATATGGTTTGTAAAATTTTTAAACTCGATTTTTACACGTTTAGCACTTTTTGCAATTTGATTGCGTTCTTGAATATTACAAACCTAACGTGGCATCGAGCCAAACCTTTATGTAAATTATTAATTGTTTTAATTTAATATGTATATTGATATGTGTTTGAGAAACAATTTAATTGGGCATAATTTTATTGTATAAAATTTAATAAAAAAAAAAAAAAAAAAAAAAAAGCGCATTTTTTTTTTTTTTTTTTTTGAATGTTTATTATGGTTCAATGTATATCCTTGAACAAAAAAAAAAAAAAAATATACAGATCACGGAATTCATAAGATGAAAAACAAGGCAACAACAACACTAAGTTTAAAAATAAATAAAAATGGATTATATATTTGTTTAAAAAAAAAAATGCGTAAAATGAGATCATTTTTTTTTATATACTTGGATTAAAGTAGGCCACATATATTTTTTTTTTTTATATATATATATATATATATATATATATATATATATATATATATTATATATATATATATATATATATATATATATATATATATATATAAAATATATATATATATATATTGCAAATAATTTATATATATATATATATATATATATATAGTTTATTTATATATATATATATATATATATATTTTTAATAATTTTATAATTAAAATAAAAGGTTTATTTTAATCTTAAAATAAAAGGTTTATTTTAATATTAAAATAAAAGATTTATTTTAATTTTAAAATTAAATTTCATGCTAACTAATTAGAGTTGGAATTGGATTCCATGATAACTAATTGGAGTTGAAATTGGATTTTATTTTTCTAAAATAAAGGAGTTTATTTAGATATGAAATAAGATTTCATATTATTAAAATAAAAGAGTTTATTTAGAATATGAAATAAGATTTCATATTATTAAAATAAAGGTTTATTTGTGAATAGGAATAAGAATTCATATTTTCTTAAATAAAGGAGTTTATTTAAATATGAAATAGATTTCATATTATTCAAAATAAAGTTTATTTGTGAATAGGAAAGAAAATAAAGTGTTTCCTTTTAATTTTTTTAATAAAATTTTTTTATATGGAATTGGATTCCATAATTAATTAAAATAAAGGAGTTTATTTTGATTAAAGATTTTGATTAAAATAAAATAGTTTATTTTATTCAAAATTGGATAAATTAAAATAAAATAGTTTTATTTTGATTTAAATTTGGATTAAAATAAAGGAGTTTATTTTGATTCAAAAATAGATTTTATACTAACTAAATTTGCCCATTAAATGATATCAATATATATATTAAATGTTTATTATTCATAGATGAATGTTATTTATTGATGCGTATGATGATGTGTATGATAATAAATGGGGGATTGATTATGGACTATTGACCCGATGTGATTGGATTTTATTTTAGTTGGATGCATGAATGTATGGGTTTTTATTAAATGGGGTTACTGCGTACCTCGTCTTCTCTAATTTTTCTTAATGTAAATTCTATCTCCCTCTATGTACTTCCCTTTATTTGTGCGATCGAAGGTTTCTATTTATTTTAAATAGTTTTGTAATAGGAATAGTTAGAATTAATTTTGAAAAATTGGAGATCAAAGAGCAAGGAGGCGCTTGAAGACCCGTTTTGTAATGGAGCAGGGTTTAAATGTAATAGTTATATTTAAATATTATTTCTTGCACCCCTAGGGTTTGACCTTTTGGTTCACTTGGTGGCTCTAGTGAACCAAACTAGAATAAAAGTCCATAATCAATCAAGGTAGAATATAGTATTCTATATGTGCATGCTTATACTATATATATTATATATTATGCAAACATGCTTGGCATGTTAATTAATATAATAGCGTATTTTATATATATATATATAATTGCATGCTAAACAAGATGAGACAAATTAATAACAAACCCCTCAATTTTTTATATTAAGTCTAGCGTTCAAAGATATTTGGAATATCGAGCGTCGCCTTCTTCAGCATGATAAAATTAATAGAGTATTAAATATTTAATATGAGTTTGTTGTGTCACCACAAAGGCAAGTATTAAGTATTTAAGATGTTAATTTATCACATTTGATGCTTATAAAGAAAATTGAACAATATTGTTTTGTTGTGTCACCACAAGGATGATATTTTTCTTTTTTGAATATATGGAGTGCTAGGTCGGACTTAACTTGGATAATTTTGATTCGGATGTGCCACCACTTGATCAAAATAATCTAAGAGGCAAAAAAAAAAGGAGTTGCATAGTTGATGTAATTGACAAAAGTTGTCTACCTATTTATTTATATATAGTTTGTTGTGTCACCACAAGGCTATATACATTTGAAATGGGATCCTTATTCTCACTAGCAAATCTTTAATTAGATTTTTCTTAGAACTATATAAGTGAGGTAATATAGTTTGAAGAAAATAGTGGGAGATACCAATTTAAAACAAGACCTAAATTATTTTGGTAATTAATAAAAGAATGTATGTTAAAATGTTGTTAATTACAAATTCATTTACAAATTTTACAATGTCTAAAATTACTATCAACTTTGCGAAGCATATTAGATGCTAAATTAACGGGGGACCAAATTAAGCGGATTGGTTAAGGAATTTGAGAATAGTTCTCATATTGAAAAGCTATCTTATGTCATTAATCGCCTATCCTGCAATGGTTGCGAATGATGCCTCTGAGGAAGACATTGCTACTTTTAGAAAGTGGCAAGATGATGCACATTGGCTCGATGCATCATGCTTCGCATCCATGAGTATGAGCTTGACGTCGGCGTGAAACTATGGATGCTCTACTATATTCACGCACATCAAGTAGTTGATGGTGAGGAAAATGGGGCCGATAGATATCGAGATATCTAAGGAGCTCTTCCGATCTAGAATGGCCAATGACACTATAATGTGCAGATAAAAAGTTCTTAACATAATCAATTTGATTGATCGAATTAGGACAACGAGTTTTGTCATGGATGGAGAGTTGAGCGAAGATTTGATCTTGCACTCACTCCGGACTCCTTTCACAATTGTTGTGAATTTTTCATATGAACAAGCTAGATATCGACTTTCGTTGATTTGCTTAACATGTTGAAAAATGTTGAGAGTCACTTTCCACCAAGAAAGATCCAAGTCTTCTTGGTAGGGGCCAAAGGATCTTCTACGAAGAAGAAGCGATTCAAAGAAGGTAAATAGAAAGGCATAAACAAAGGATAATAAGAACAAAAGCGTCACGGATAGCAAAGGAGTTTGCTTCCTTTGCAATAAGCTTTGGACCTTTGGAAAGAAAGCTGCGAAGCATCTTGCGAGGCTAACCAAAGAAGCTTAGTGAAGTTTGATTTACAATCTGATTTTTTTGTTCATGATTTAAATAAATTTTTCTTTAAGTCGAGGTTCTACTTGGGTATTGGATACTGACTTTGGTTATCATAAATATAGATTTATGAAGGGACCAAGCGAGTAGAAAGCTAAACAAATATAAGTAATCTATGTGTGGGAAATGTAGCAAAGGTTGCCATATTAGCCATAGAAACTTATAGTTTAGCAATGCCTACGAACAAAATCTATTAAGTCGATAAGTTGTTATTGTATTCCAATTCTTGTTAAAACATTATTTCCATTTTATTGTTGAACAATAAAATCTTTGGTATTATAATTAAGAACAATTGTTGTTCTATTTATAATAATAATGTTTTGTATAGAATGGAAATATTACTTAATAAATTTTGTATACTTGACTTACGTGAAAATAATTTTGCAAATTGAACAAATTAGTATAAGAAAAGGAGATGATCATTCAAAGAGTTGAATGTGTGTATTTGCTAAAATACAAGTATGAATTATTTGAAAGGTTCAAAGAATTGAAAGTGAAACAAATTGATAAAAGTATTAAGATTCTTTGATTAGATCAAGGAATAAATACTTGTGCAATAAGTTTCTAGATCATCTCAAATGGTTTTCTCATAATGGACACCTCTTGATACATAATAATTGATTGATGTATCTGAAAGGAAAAATCATATACCTTGTTGGACATGAGTGCGGTCCATAATGATTTTTTACGACATTCCGATATCCTTACAGGGATAATGTCCTAGAAATGGCTACATATCTACGAAAATGGTAACCTCAAAATCCATTTAAGACTCCATAAAAGTTATGGATGGGGAGGATTCCTAATCTTAAGTATGTTAAGATAAGGGGTTGTCCAACTTATGTGAAAAGGTTTCAAAGGATAAGCTTGGGACAAAATTTGACATGTCTGATTTGTGGGACATCCTAAAGTAAGTTTAGGGTATATGTTCTATAATCCTACTTAGCAAAAGGTGTTTATTCGAAAACACTTGCCTTCTAAGATAAAGGTGTTTATCATTGAAGGGGCTAGTGGGAGGATAATAGATCTTGAAAAGTTCAAGAACCACAAAACACTATAAGTCGAATAAGAGGAACACGTAGATAGACCTATTATACCACAACCAGAATCGTAAATGCGGAATAGTACCGAAGATACCTAGGAGGTATGGATTCATCATAGATGATGATGATGAGATGTACGCATCATAGAAGATGATGATCCGATTACATCGATGAGAGTAAGAGTTGTAGACACTCGGAAATGGATTGAAGCAATTTCTCAAAAATGGAACATTCGTTTTGATGAAACAAATCAAAAGAGTTTGATTTTATCAAAATAAGAATGAACCTAGTGTGTGTACAAAAAGGGTCGATTGGGCGTCGTGACATTTCTAGTATTATATGTTGATATACTACGGATAAGGAATGACATACCAATGCTACTGATCATAAAGATAAAAAGTGTCTAAACATTCCTCCATGAATGATTTGGGAAGAGTATCTTAATTGGGGATAAAATCTATATAGATAGATTTAAGAGGATGCTCGACTTAACCCGAGGAACGTATATTCATTTGATGCTAAAGTTGTTTAGCATGGCAAACTCAAGAGATGTCTCATGTTGATGAGCTATGGAGTGTATCTCTCTTAATAGTCCCCACGGACTCACGAAAAGAGAGTCGCATGAGTGACAATCATGTATGCTGATGAAATGTATGAGACACGATGTTGATCGGTCATATTATGGAGAAGTTCACTATGAGTCGGTGAAAAACATCTTAAAGTGCTTAACCAAGCACTAAGGATGTGATCATATTCATGGTGGGTCTAAATTAAAACTAGAGGCTTAACAGGACTCAAGTTTTTCGAGACGGAGACCAAGATGACGAAAAAATCCACTTTAAGGTAAAGCGTTATCTTGAGCGATTAGTGCGATGAATTGGAAAGGTTCCAAACATCAAAGAGTTCTTTGGTTTAGTGATAAAGACAAAGTATATAGCTATAAATGAAAATTGCAAGTTGATTGTTTGGATTAAAAGTTCATTCTGAGAACTAGGAATAGTTCTAAAGTCTCATCTTGGATCTAAACATGTGTTGTGGCACTTTCATTTGATTATTAGAATCATTGAAAGATGGGAAATCACTATAGAGATAGTGGACTCTCATGAACAACATTACATATCCATTAACTAAAAGCTTATCCAACGGCGGGATAATCGTCACTTAGAGAAGAAGAGTATAAGATACCATGACGATTGGCTTTAGTGCAGTGGGAGATTGAAAGTAGTATGCACACAAGCCAATCATGTTTGATGATAAAGCATATACTTTGTAACAATCTTATTCATTTATTAATAAAAAGTATTAATTTATTAAAGGCTTTTAATTATCTACATGATCTTTGTTTTATAATATGTGATAAACCCATAGTTTTAAGCAATGCTTTTAGAATAATGATGATGATCATTCTAATGAGATCTAAATTCTTAGAAAGCTTAAAACTAAAATAGTTCCCAATCATTGGATTACTAAATTGGGGATTAGTGAATCCGGATAGATTGGTACATCGTTGCTTGCTCATTGGATGAGGATGATTGATCTCATGATCATTTGTGTGGAACACACTAAAGCAAGTATGTAGGTGCTTATTAGAGAATAAGTTCATTTGAGCATGGCTCGCTAAGGAATACCTAATGGAGTTTTATTTGCTGTCGATAGGAATTCTGTAGTGATAGTAGTCTGAAGTGATCCTTGGACTTGAGATCATCATAGTATCTTGTGTATGATGAGTTATACTTTGACTTATTCCTTAAGACCCTTAGGGTATATCAAAGGGTATGCTTGGGTATAATAAGTTGTACATGGAGATAATGTATGATCGATAAAAGAATCTACCACTTCTAATAAAGAAGAAAAATGTCTATGTGATTCGATAAATGACAACCCAGTAGTCCTTGGCGAAGAGAATGAAATTAGAAAGGAGTTTCTAATTTGCATTATTTGAGTTTATGCATTTAAGAGTCGAAATACATATAATTAAATAAAATAAGACTTGTGATAATTCCATGTCTTATATTTAATTGGGACATTGTATGGTGGAAGGATTGAATTATGCGGTAACTATTTACTCAAAGGTTCTTTTATGATTAATGTTGAAATCTATATTATCTGGAAAGTGCGTTGATCATTAGGGAGAGCTTATCCTATTGTAGAATAAATATTATTTATTTAAATAAATTAATTGTTTAATTTATTTATTTAAATAAGATTAGAATTATTCTAATTGATTTATTCTGTACCGGTTTAATATGGAGAACCTAAAGGGTCACACCATAAAAGGAAGAATAATTATTTAAGAAGTTAATGGCATAATCGTAATAATATGTTATGTATATTTAATTTAATCTATGGTGATAGAATAAATTAAATAGCTTAATATTATTATTTAATATTTTAGAAATATTAAATATAAATTAATAAGAGGAGTCTTATTAATATTATTACAATTATTATTATTTTAATTTCTAAAAGAGTTTAGGAATTAATTTAATATAAATACTCTCATTTATTCCTAATTGGATTAGGAAGGAAAATTAGTTAAAGGAGTTTAATTAATTATCCCTAATAAGATTAGGGAGCTTAATTAATTAAAAGAATTTAATTAATTAAATAAAACCCAATTCCTTAATTGTTAAGGTGGGTTGCCCATATCTATAAATAAGAGGAGTCTTATTATGGGTGAGTGGGTTGTTGACTTTTACAACATCGACAATAATTCCAATTTGTTGGTACCCTTTTCTATAGAGATGCGCGATACCCCTTTTTGAATTTTAGAGATCACCTCTCTGAAAAACTAGGGTTTGATGAAAGGAAGGAACCCTTTCTTGAATCTTTTTTTGAACTTGTACACGAGGAAGCTTCGATCTTCTTGGTGGATCACCTCTTTTCGGCCAATTAATAATTTGGGTGATCTATATGTTGATCGAAGGAAGATTGAACCTTGAATATTACAAACCTAACAAGAACTTGTCCCAACTCCTTGAGTTGAGAGCGAAAAATAGATTTGAGGTGAACTTGTACACGAGGAAGCTCGATCTTCAGGGTATGATTTTAAATTTATCTTTTCTTTTTGTTTAATTAATAATTGTGCATAAATCTTGGTGATCTCGATCGGTATATATGGTTTGTAAAAATTTTAAACTCGATTTTACACGTTTTCGTTTATTATATTTTTTGCAATTTGATTGCGTTCAATATTACAAACCTAACACATTCTGGAATTTCAAGTGGTTGCAATGGACCTTTTGGTACTTGATGCTCCGCTTTAACTTTCGTTGACAAGTTAGACACCTTGAGATAAACAATATTTCTCTCTCCCTTCATATTGCTCCACCAAAATGTATGGCGAATATCGTGATACATTTTGGTACTCCTAGATGGATTGCAAATGGTGTGTTGTGCGCCTCCATCATGATATTATACTTTAAATCGAAATTCGTTAGGAACACAAAGTCTGAAGTTGACTTTCAAGTATTCCTTCTTCATCGATTCTTGCTTCCGGCATAGCACCTTCTTGCACTTTCTTTCTCATACGCATCGGCTCCAGTGTCATAGCTTGAAGCGACTTTAACTTTATCGATTAAAGTCGGTTCTACTCGTATACTCGCTATCATCACATGCGTCCACAGAGTCTTTAACTCTATCTCCATCCTTTGCAAGTCACACAAAATGGGCCTTTACGTTGACAATATCGCTTTTCGTGCTTGCATATGATTTTCTACTCAATGCGTCGGCTACCACGTTCGCTTTTCGGGATGGTATTGGATGGTATGATCATAATCTTTCAATGATTCAAGCCAACGTCGTTTATCGCATGTTGAGTTCCTTTTGAGTGAAGAAATATTTGAGGCTTTTATGATCCGTAAAGATCTCCACTTTCTCCCCATACAAGTAATGCCTCCAAATTTTAAGTGCAAATACAACAGCTGCCAACTCCAGATCATGAGTAGGATAATTCCTCTCATATTCTTTGAGTTGTCGCGAGGCATAAACTATAACTTTTCCATGTTGCATAAGAACACATCCCAACCCTTTTGCGAAGCATCATTTGTAGATGACAAATCCCTCAAGAGCGGATGGTATTGTCGAGCAGTCTTTGAAATAAGTCTCCTCTTGAGTTCTTGAAAACTCTTCTCACATTCTTCGCTCCAACCGAACTTTGTATCTTTCAAGTCAATTTGAGTCGATGGAGTAGCGATTCGAGAAAATCCTTCCACGAATCTCAGATAATAACCAATTAAGCCGAGAAAGCTACGTGCTTGGTCCTTGATTTAGGTTGTTCCCGACTTTGAATAGCTTCATCTTTCTTTGGGTCAACAGATATTCCATGACTTGATACCACGTGCCCAAGGAATGCTACTTCTTCTTGACGAACTCGCATTTCTTCAACTTGGCATAAAGCTTATATTCACGAAGCTTTTGGAGTGTCGACCTCAAGTGTTGCTCATGATCTTCACGGCTTTTGGAATAAATAAGGATGTCATCAATAAAAGCGACCACAAAGTGATCTTAATATTCCTTGAATACTCGGTTCATCATATCCATGAAGGCGGCGGGAGCATTAGTCAATCCAAAGGACATGACTAGGAATTCATAATGCCGTCTTAGGGAGTTACGAAAGCGAGTCTTTGGAATGTCACGGTTCTAATCTTCAATTGGTGATATCCTAAGCGAAGATCAATCTTTGAAAAGAATTTGGCTCCTTACAATTTGGTCAAACAGGTCATCAATACGTGGCAATGGATACCTATTTTTGATGGTGACATGATTCAACTCCAGATAATCAATACAAAAAGTCGCATACTCCCATCTTTCTTCTTCACGAATAGAACAAGAGCACCTCGAGGAGAAGTACTAGGACGAATAAAGCCAATGTCTAACAATTCCTGCGGTTGGGTCTTTAACTCCACGAAGTTCAATAGAGCCATTCGATATGGGGCTTTGGAAATAGGTTTTATCTGGGGTTCAAGGTCGATACAAAATTCAATTTCACGCTTTCGGGGTAGGCGGGAAAGTTCTTGAGAATACGTCGGAAAATTTATTAACAATAGGAATATCGTTTAAAAGCGGCGTATTTTTATTTAAATCATGACATGAGCTAAGAAAGCTTGACATCCGTTTTCAATAAACGAATAGCTTTATGGCTTGAGATGACCGTGATTGATTTTAATGGTTTGGTCGTTTGAATTTGCATAATAGGTTGATTAGGAATATGAAAGCTAACAACCTTACGAAAACAATCAATTTTTGCATGATAAGTAGTTAACCAATCAATCCCTAGAATCACGTCAAATGCAAGTATTTTTAATGAAATAAGATCGACGAATAATGTGAGGGTACCGATTTGAACCAAACAAGACTTATAAGCGAAGTGGATGTAATGAAGGTTTCTCCCAGCAGAGTCTCCACGAGATAAGTCAAAGTCTAATTTCTCCAGAGTCAAATTTAATCGATGGCCGCAAGTAGGAGAAATAAAAGAATGGGTAGAACCGGTATCAAATAAAGTATAGACTTCATTAGAGTTTATGATAAGCTTACCCATGATGACCTCATTCGGTTCCTTGCTCTTTGGGAGGTCACAACAAACGCTCTCCCTTGCACTCTACGGTTTTGAATTTTACGGGATGGCCTTTGGTGCCTCCATCCTAGCTGAATTTGTCTTGATGAAACGACAAAATCGAGCTAAGTGACCTTCTCTTCCACAATTATAACATGCTTTGACTGACATGACGCAGTTTGGGCGATGTGTCCCTCTCCTCCGCATTTGAAGCATATGATGGGTGGTCTTTCTCCTTCCTTAACAATGGGTCTTTGGTCTTGACGTCTTTCCATCATTGTTGAATCTCCTTTTCTTGAAATGTCCATTCTTATTGTTTTGTACGATTACCACCGAGGTGGTTACCATATCGCCCGTTGATTCCCTCCACGCTTGTTGTCACCGCTTCGATGACTACTCTCGCTGGTATTATAATTTTGCCGGCTGCTCTCTTTTAGTTGCGTTGACTCATTATCGCGCTCCACTAACTTAGCCCTATTTACAACATCTGAATACAAACACATTTTATGAGAAATAAGATGTTGACGTATCTCCGGCTTCAAACCTCTTAAAAACATTCACGCCATTCTCTCTTCATTATCCACCAAATGGGACGCAAACCGTGATAACTCCGCAAATTTTGCTTCGTATTGCGACACGGTCATATTGTTTTGTTCCAACTTGATAAATTCCACCTCCTTCATGTGGCGAATACTTTCAGGAAAGTATTTGTCGTTGAATGCCTCTGGAACTTCTCCTAAGATATCTTGATCTGAACGGGTTGAGTACGTTTTACCGATTCCCACCGATAATCCGCCTCTCACAAACATAAAAGCGTGAAGGGAACCTTTGCTCCTCGGAGCATCCCAAGACATCAAATATCTTTGTAATCTGCTTTATCCATGCTTCCGCTTAAGTGGTTTTGGCTCTCCCTTAAACTCCGGTGGTCCCAGCTCCTTGAATTGTTTAGCGGTGACCGCCGAGAGTTTTCCGTGTTTCCACCTACGTTTTGGATGTGAGTCGCTCTCCACTTTCTTTGTTGCATAAATTGCATAAAAAGCCTCTGAACATTTGATCATTCATCATTTGGTCGGTGTTGTTGTTTGCATGAGGATTGTCGCCTTCTGATGCACATTATCCTCGATTATTGATATGTGGTGAATCAACGATCGCTGCGCTCCATTGCTATTCTCAACATTCTCGGATGTCATTTTCGAGATCTTGCCACAAAACAAAAGGTTAATTGACGTGTAACAAATTATCCCTATCTTCCTACGACCAACCAATAAAATAGCACATAAACTTAGGTAGGTCATACTAGCGAAGGTATTCCCGTCTCTCCCTCTTAGTACTATTCTCACATCTTAGCAGGGATCATATCCTAAGCTCGATACTGTTGTGGCGCCCCCAAAATTAGGTATACATCACCCATCTTGGGTGCGCCACTTACATGGTGCAAATTTAAATACAACTTACTAACATAAGCGTAGGTATACAATACGACATAAAGCGTGAGTTTAAATACAAATATCGTCTACTAGATATTATACAAACTCAAAAAGGAGTCCTCATTACAATTATTATCACACTATTTCACGAGAATAGTGAGGACTACTACTAATGCTATCTTCGGGACCATCACTCGTTTCCCAGACTCGTCCCAAATATATTCTCATTTCACGAAGAGAACAAAGAAAAGAAAGGGTGAGCTCAACTAGCCCAATAAGAAATATTATGACTAAGATAATGCGAAATAAATTATCAATAGTCTTCAACAATGTTAAACCGATAAAATACAATAGACAACCGGTTTAAGCTGCGGCGGAATATCTGATCCATTAAAAGAGTCAAGTAGAAAATAAAATCTACTATCTTTTAGGTTTTAAAGGTTTTCATCATCACATTATAGTGAGACTCGACTTTAATAAATATTCCACATCATCGAATCACCCCCGCACTTCTGACCCAGGATATTCTTTAGTATCACGACCACAATTATTCATGCACTTCTGGGCGAAGAATATTTGTGTATTCATTAATAATCGGTCATGATCATACCAACAATCGTCCATCAATGCACTACTGACCACGAGAGGATTTTTACCACATCATTTGTAACATTACGGTCATGATTACACCGAATAGTCTCTCGGTCATAATCATACCAAGTCCATCTATACACTACGAAGCCACGAGATGACTTTAAAAAATATAAACATGAGGATGATGACAATGATATAAGAACTCAATAAAATAAGTTCAAGAATTATTTTATCCGAGGAACTATTAATGTCCAAATGATCTTTGTTTTGTAGAGTAAAATTCAAGAATGATCGGAAGAATATTTTCATGAAAAGATCTTTGGATGAAACGCAAATATCAAGGATATTCCACTAATTTCATGGAGTATAGAAGTCAAAGTTTTAACTTAATTGGGTATAATAAAGAATGGAATAACAAAAGAAATCACCATGCATGCGATAGACCGCATGCATGACGAGTTATTCCAATGTAATAATAAATAACGGAACCGGTCGTGAAATTCACACAAGCGGGATGTTCCAACGAAATAATAAAGATGGAACCCGTCCGGTGTAAAACACACGAGATAGGATATTCCAACGAAATGATAAAGACGGAACCGTGTCCGGTGTAAAACACACGAACCACGATGTTCCAACGAGAATAATAAAGAGCGGAACCGGTCCGGTGTAAAACCACGAGCGAGGATGTTCCAACAAAATAATAATAAAGACGGAACCAGGTCCTGTTGTAAAACACATAAACGAGGATGTTCCAATGAGAATAATAGAAGAATGTCACCAAGTATAGGGTAAACCACGTATCTGAGTTATTCCAACGAATAATAAATAATGGAATAACAACAGTTCTCTTCATGAATAAGAAAGAATAACACCCCTTACATTTGGTAGGAGATTGAATCTTTAAAGCGGTGTAGTAACAAAATACTCTTCTTCTTTCTCTCTTATTCTCTCTATACTTTCTCTCTCTATAAGCTTAAATGAATTAAGTGAAAATAATGAAGCCCTAGGCCTCTATTTATAGAAGATTTCTAGCTTAGCACTTCTTAGTGTGAAAAGGCAAGTGGCTTGACGACTAATGATGTGAAAAGAAAAGTGGTTTGGCCTTTGTAATGTGAAGCGACAAGTGGTTCGATGCTGTAATGTGAAAAGCGACAAGTGGTTCGACGTCTGGTAAAGGTAATTATTATTAACGAATGTAAATACTATTGACAAAGATAAATACTATTCACAAGGGGTAATTACTATTGACGAAGGTAATTACTATTGAAAGGTAAATACTATTGACGAAGAGACTCTTAGATGATGACATATAGAGCCCCCATAAAATAATCAAACTTACCACAAATCATTTTTTTTCATCAACACATATTTAATCTTTCAACAATTATTAATCATTTATAACTTGTCGTCTCAATTATTGATTTAATACTATAACATATTATCTGAGATATATCTTTGTGACAATAATTGAATCAATAATATAAGAGATATGATGCGGCAATTCTTTGTAGCAATAATTGAGCATAGGTGAGTGACTTCTCACGTAAGCATCAATAATCAATCTGCAGTGTACTATGCAACTCTGGCAGATTCTTCGTACTTTTTACCACCGGTAGTTCAACAGTTTTAACGGTAACACCTCACTAGTTATTTTTTATAAAAAATATTTTTGTCGTTTTCTCGATCCGACAATAATTCTGTTATGTGGGGTCCACCAATGATTGAGCCATTGTACTAATATTCCCTAACAAAAAGAATATTCCCTGACCAAACGAATATTTTATAACAACTTGCATACTTTGCAAAATTTATAAATATTACCCACAACTATAACATTATATCAAATTTATTCCATAATATTCAAAAATAATATTTATAGAAAAATTCATCTTTATTTATAAAAGCTGGGGTCTTACAATCATTATTCCGATGACCATTGCCATTGGTACGATTATTATCGTGTTGTTACTCGTTATCCTTCGGTTGGGCTGGCTCATTATCGCGCTCCAGTAACTGAGCCCTATTCACAACATTTGAATATAAACAAAGTTTGTGAGAAATGAGGTATTGACGTATTTCGTGTTTCAAACCTCGCAGAAACATTCGTGTCATTCGTTCCTCATTATCAACCAAATGAGATTCAAATCGGGATAACTCCACAAACATAGCTTCGTACTGCGACACGTTCATATTGTTTTGCTCCAGCTTGATGAACTCAACCTCCTTCATGTGACGAATACTTTCGGGAAAGTACTTGTCATTGAACAATTCTTGGAACTTCTCCCAAGACATCTTCATCATGACGGGTTTGAGTACGCTTTCTGGATTCCCACCAATGTCTCGCCTCTCCTTGCAACATAAAGGTGGCAAAGGGAACCTTTGCTCCTCGAAACATCCCAAGACATCAAATATCTTGGTGATCTGCTTTATCCACGTCTCTGCCGTAAGTGGTTCTGGCTTTCCCAAAAACTCCGGTGGTTCCAGCTCCTTGAACTGCTTAGCGGTGACCAACCGTGGGTTTCCATTGTTTCCACCTACATTATGAACATGAGTCTCTCTCGTTTGGTGTTGCATAAATTCTAAAAAGCTCCTAAACGTACCGTCGTTCGTCATTTGGTCGGTTCCGTTGTTCACTTGAGGATTATTGCCATCCTGATGCACATTATCCTGGGTATTGATCGTTGGTGACTCAACGGTCTCATATGCTTCATTGCTTATCACAACATTTTTAGATGCCATTTTCAAACACTGCAACAAAACAAGGGTTAATTGACATGTCACATATTATCCCTATACTCTGACAGACCAATTAAATACCAAATAAACTTAGTCAGGTCATACTAGCGAAGGAATTTCCCATCTCTCCCCTCCTAGTTCTAGTCTCACATCTTAGCCACGGATCATATCCCTAAGCTATGATACCAACTATGACGCCCCTAAAATAGGTCCATTCCATCCAACCCATTCTGAGTCGCCAAATACATGGTACAAAAATAAATACAACTTCAGTAATACAATTATTGTGCAAAATATGACAACACATATACTGTGAGTTTGAATACAACTATTATCTAATAGACAGTATAAAAACCCAAAAGGGGTCCTCATTACAATTATTGATACGCTATGTCACAGATTAGTGAGGACTACTAATGCAACCATCTGGACCGTCAATCCATTCCCCGACTAGTCCCAGCTATATTCTCATTTCCTGAAGAGAACAATGAAAGAAAGGGTGAGCTCAACTAGCCCAGTAAGAAAATATTATGACTAAGATAATATACAACAAATTATCATTAGTCTTTAACAGGGAAAAATCTGATAAAATATAATAGACAACAAGATTTAGATCAAGAACTGCAGCGGAATAAACAATCCATTAGAAGAGTCAAGTAGAGAAAGAATTCCACTATCTTCTAAGATTTAAAAGTCCATCATCAATATTTTATCCCTGTAACAACAATCAATATACATCTTTAATCAAATATTCATCTTTGCACTACAGGCCAAAGATATTCATTTGTATCACCAGTTGGTCATGTTCATCTCAACACATGTTCATCTTTTTGCTTTACGAGCCAAAGATATTCATTAGGTAATCATTCATCTTTGCACTACAGGCAAAAGATATTCATCAGTTAATCATTCATCTTTGCACTACAGGCCAAAGATATTCAGTAATATCATCATTTAGGACTGAGGATGATGAAAAATATATTAAAGAAAATGAATCAAGTGAGATAAAAGATCAAATATTAGGGATTCGTATTACAGTTTATCCAAGTTCAAAAATACTTCATAATAACCAATTGTGAAACAGAATTCAAAATAAAGATCAAAACATGGATACAATCAAAGATAGTAATCATAATAGACAACTTGGACAAAAAGAAGAAAAATTCATTTTTCTATGAATAGTGTCATTTTAAGTGAATAATTATCAGTATACGTGAATAGTGTCGTATACGTGAATAGTAACTCCGACACCAAAAGATAGAAATTCCACAAGAAAAATCATCATGCTTCGTGAATAGTACTCATGAATAGTAACTCGTGAATAGTAACTCATGAATAGTAACCCCGACATAAAAAGTTCTAAATTTGATAAAAAGTTTCAACCAATATTTCGGCATAATGATATTGAAGAAATAATATCATTTACGAAGAAAATAACATCCCTTACCTCAAAAAGATAATACCTCTGGCTGGAATACTGGATATAGTGCTGAAAGAACTTGCACCGTATAACAACACTCAAAGTATCAAAATACTCACAAGAATGCGCTCAATAATATAGAGAGAGAAAGAGAGAAAACTTATGAATTCTGGTGTGATTTTCAATTCTAACTAAGCACCCTATTTATAGGAAAGTGCTTAGAACGCCATAGAAGACTAACCTGCTACCTGATGGCTTTACCTGTTACTATTTCCACCCACCACATTTGAAATTCAATTGAGCACATTTCTCACCAACAAATTCTAGAATTTTCCAAAATGTTTTATTATTTAAACAATAATCGGAAACTTTAATATTTCATAGAAAATAGCCCGTTTATCAGAAAAATACGAATTTTATGTCCATTCCACACGAAATCGAATTCTCTACAACTTTGTAGCTTTGAGTTTTGCCAAATTTCAAACAGAAAAATACCTGAAATCCATAAACGGCTGATTTTTAAATACTTCCAATCCGACAAAATACTGATAAAACATCTCAGCATTAATTCCTTCATTAATAACCACATAAATAAATCCATCATTTATATCCACATAAAATAAATATTTCCTTATCATATGAATCAATAATTAATTATTCATAAATAATATTACAGAATCACATTTATGACAACCAGGCTGTTCCCAGGAAAGAGGGGGCTTTCCGATAAGGATTTCTTCTTATTGGCACGCAATTAGGTGACCAAACCTCTCCTTGACAGAACTTTCTAGACATTGCAAATAATTCTATCTAATAATATTATTCAAATAATATGAATTATTGATCTGATAATGGAGATACTGTGCAGTGACAATTATTGAACAACAATAATATAAAATATCAACGTAACAATTATTGAATCAATAAAATAAAATATTGAACAGTAACTACTGTGACAATTATTGAGTAGTGCCTTCTTACGTAAGGATCAATAATTCAACAATATTGTGCAATCTGGTATAACTCTTTGTGCAACCATGCGTATTACTGTATTTTAACCACCGGGTATTGCAACAGTCTTAACGGTAACAACTACGCTGTTATTCAATTTTGTCATTTTCTTCATCCGATCGTTATCCGTTATGGGGGCCACAAATGGCTGCGCCGTCGTACAAATATTCCCCGACAGAAAGAATATTCCACGACCAAATGAATATTCCCCGACAAATGAATATTTTATAACCACTTGCTTATTTTGCAAAATTTTCACATTTCACCCATAACCAAAGTTTTATATCAAATTAATACCTTATTATTCACAATAATAAATAGAGGAAATTCGATTTTTATTTATAATAAGTTGGGGTCTTACATGGGAGGCCATGCGTCTAGGTTATAATAGATATCATATGGCCACAGAATTATCCTTGGTTGACCCAATAGACCCCAAAGAAAAAGAGAAGATTAATATCATCATCTTTCCAATGGTGAGTCTTCTCTTGATATATAACTATCTCCACTATCTCCAAGTGAATATTATATTTTAAATCAACTCCAAGATCATATAGGTAGTGCCCGTAAATATACTCAGCAAGTGGATGCGCACAACCCTGTCTTGTGATAACACGAGGTTGTATGTCATTAGACATCTTGTATGATAGTGGCAAAACACTCTTCCAAAGTTAGGTTCATCTCACCCTATTTGATTCACCAAATATAACTACTAAATGTTTTATAGAATACAACACATTTTTCTATACTGTTTAAGGAGAACCTCCACAGCTAGAGACCACTGTTCTATTCCCTGTTATCCCCATTTCGACCGTGAACACTCTTATTACACTCTTATGGAATTATGAAGCAGAAAGGGTGAGCAGAACTAGCCCAGTAAGGAATATCATGACTAAAGATAATTAAATTATCAATAGCTTTCATCAATAATAAATTAGAGATTTAGAACATATGGTAGATGATAAAACTTTTCAACCATAGTTGCGGTGAACGAAGCGATCCATTAGAAGAGTCAAATAGACCATAAGGTCTATTATCTTCTCTATGTTAAAAGTCCACCAATAATATTTTATCCATGTAAAATAAATCAACAGTTCATGTCCACAATCATATGAATAACTCATAATCATAATTGTGGTTCTAAATTCCTCTTCGCAACTAGGACGAAGATAATTCTCATCACCTATCTTCACCTGAAACATAAAAAATCATGGTTATACCAAATCAGAATTCCTGCTCATAATCATACTAATAAATTCATCTTTTCACCACGGCCAAAGATATTCATTAACAATCCATCTTTGCATTACATGCCAAAGACATACAACTGTATTTTAGAAGAGTCAAGTAGAACATGATATCTACTATCTTCTACGCATTTAAAAGTGTATAATAAATATTTTATCGTTTGAGACTCGACAATAAATAATCCACATCATCGAATCACCCCACACTTTCTGACGAGGATATTCGTTAATATCACATCCATGAATTTATATTTCATCGTTGAGACTCAGCTCGATAATCAATCCATATCACTGAATTATCCACGGACTACGACCAAAGATATTCATTATTATCACATCCATGAATTAATATTTCATCGCTGAGACTCAGATTAATAATTAATCCACATCATCGAATCATCCCTGCATTACAGGCCAAGGATATTCATTAGTATCACGACCACGAATTATCCATGCACTACAGGCCAAAGATAATCGTGTTTTCATCAATAATTCTGATCATGCCATAAAACAATTCATCTTTGCACCCTTGGCCGAAGAGAATCCATAGTCATAATCATACCAAAAACTGTCCATCAATGCACTACGGGCCAATGAGGACTTTTTCCACATCATTTACAACATTACGGTCATGATTATACTTAATAATCCTCGGTCATAATCATACCAAGTCCATCTATGTACTACTGAATACGGAGATGACTTTCAACCTGATATAAGCTTGAGGATGATGACAATGATATAAGAATCAATCAAATGAGATAAAGGATAATTATTAAACATTTATAATACAATTTATCCATCATTCAATAATAACCAAATGTTATCAATCACTTAATAATCTCATAATCTAATATCATTAATATTATAATAATATTTTAATCATTTCTTAAACTTATAAACAATTTATTTCAATTGTTTACACTTTATCAAATAATGCATTTAATCACTCAAAAATGCCATACTCATAAGATTTCATAATCAATGATCAAATCTCTCATCAAAATCTGCATATACCCTATATAGGATTCTCAAGCCATAAAATCCTATTTTCCAATTTTATTACTTCACATAACATATTTAATTCATTTACTCATAACAAGTTCATTTTTATGAAAAATACCAAATCAGTCCCACAAATATTTCTTTTCTGGGATTTAGCAGAATATAGTCCCATCTTGAACATATATTTTTCTCAGAATTTTTAAAATTCATTTACTATTTTTCATATGGATAAAACTGCTGAATATTTAGACATTTATCATAAATTGTACTTTTGTCCAAAAATTCCGAAATTTACAGGGTATACTCCTTATTATATACATGTACTCCCAATAAAAATTTCACCAATTTTGGAGTTAACCACAAGGAGTTATAAGAGTTTACTTTTAAAATAGTTTTTTTCCATAAAATTCATAACTCTTAATCTATACATCCAAAAATTGCCATTTTTGGACATGATTTAGAAAACTCATTAAATTATCATTTCAAATTTTTCCAGAATTTTTTAAAGTCAGAAAAATTACAGATCTACCCCTGGCAGAAACCCCTTTTTAATGAAAATATTATTCGCATGAATACGAAGGATCATTCACCATGCATGTGGTAATCCACATAGACAGGTTATTCCAATATAATAATAAAGAATGGAATAACATAAGGATTCACCATGCGTGCGATAGGCTTGCAAGATGAGTTATTCCCAACGAATAATAAATAATGGAACCGGTCCAGGCGTAAGCCTTGCAGACGAGGATATGGTGTAAATAACAAACATAGAATATCCCATAGAATAATAAATAATGGAACCCGGTCCGGCGTAAGCATGCATGTGATATTATTACAGCGGGATAATAAAGAAACGAAATATTAGAAGAATTTCACCATATATGCGGTGCTTCGCGCAAACAGTTATTCCAACATAATAATAAAGAATGGAATAACAGAAGAATTTCACCAAGTATAGGGTAGTCCGCATATACAGGTTATTCCAATAGAATAATAAATAATAATAATAATATGCTTTACGAGTACGACAATTATATTCCCTACCTTAAAAAGAAAAGTATACCGATTGGTAGGGCGGGAATATACTTGAAGAAGACTTGCACTACGCTCAAAGCTTTCTTAAACTCTAAAGAAATACGCACAAGATTATAGAAGAAGAACTCTCTCTATAGTTTCACTCACTAGAGTTCAGTGAATTCGTAAGAAATAATGAAGGAATGAGCTTCTATTTATAGAAAAATGGACTGCATAGTAACTAACTCATGAACGGTCTAGATTGATTTACTTTAATTTGACGGTTCATATTTAAAGCAAAATCTTTTAAATAAAATATAATATATTCTATTTATAATCTAATAAAATGAATAACTTTATAAAAGATTTTACTATGCAAACACTATGCACAATAGAATATAATATATTCTATTTATAGAATAACTTTATAAAAGTATTCTGTTTTATATAAAATGCTTTTCTGTTTTATTACATTAATAATACCAATAAAATAAAATTGAGTGACTTATCACATAAGCATCAATAATCAATATTGTGCTATTTACCAAAATAGAAAAAAAAATTGAATACTTTTATTTCATAAAATTCGAGGTCTCACAATCACCCCTCCTTATGAAATTTCGCCCTCGAAATTTACATACGTACCTGATATTCGAAGAGATGAGAATACCTTATTTTCTTTTCAGATTGTACCTTCCCGGTTATATCCTCTGTATCATGATTTTTCTATTGCTCATCTCGTGTATTTCAAATATCATTCTAGAATATATCTTCAAAACAAAGGTTAATTGACATATCACAATTTGTCAACTTATCAAGTAAACAATTTCAGCTTAGGCAAGTCACACACTAGCGAAGTATATAACTCATCTTTCCCCTCCTAGTTCTAGACTCTTATCTCCATCAGTGACCATATCCCTAAGCTCTGATACCAAATGTGACGCCCCCAAAATTAGGTATACATCACCCATCTGAGTCGCCAGATACATGGTACAAAATTTAAATACAACTTCATTTATACAACTGTTGAGCTATCGTATAGAATACGACCACAGTTAACTGTGAGTTTTAATACAAATGTATGTAACTCTCATGGTGCCTCGACCACAACCTTACAATGGTACTTTACATAAAAGTATAGTCAAAGATTGTTTTAGAAACTAAAATCTTTGGGAAGTGCTTAAGGAAACCTTCGTACATGGGAGGCCATGCGTCTAGGTTATAATAGATATCATATGGCCACAGAATTATCCTTGGTTGACCCAATAGACCCCAAAGAAAAAGAGAAGATTAATATCATCTTCTTTCCAATGGAGAGTCTTCTCTTGACATATAACTATCTCAACTATCTCCAAGTGAATATTATATTTTAAATCAACTCCAAGATCATATAGGTAGTGCCCGTAAATATACTCAGCAAGTGGATGCGCACAACCCTGTCTTATGATAACACGAGGTTGTATGTCATTAGACATCTTGTATGATAGTGGCAAAACACTCTTCCAAAGTTAGGTTCATCTCACCCTATTTGATTCACCAAATATAACTACTAAATGTTTTATAAAATACAACACATTTTTCTATACTTTGTTTAAGGAGAACCTCCACGACTAGAGACCATTGTTTCTATTCCTGTTATCCCATCCTCGACCACACTCTTACGAACACTCTTTATTACACGAATGGAATTAATTATGAAGCGAAAGGGTGAGCGAACTAGCCCGATAAAGGAATATCATGACTAAAGATAATTAAATTATCAATAGCTTTCATCAATAATAAATCGGAGATTTAGAACATATGGTAGATGATAAAACTTTTCAACCATAGTTGCGGTGAACGAAGCAATCCATTAGAAGAGTCAAATAGACCATAAGGTCTATTATCTTCTCTATGTTAAAAGTCCACCAATAATATTTTATCCATGTAAAATAAATCAACAGTTCATGTCCACAATCATATGAATAACTCATAATCATAATTGTGGTTCTAAATTCCTCTTCGCAACTAGGACGAAGATAATTCTCATCACCTATCTTCACCTGAAACATCAAAAATCATGGTTATACCAAATCAGAATTCCTGCTCATAATCATACTAATAAATTCATCTTTTCACCATGGCCAAAGATATTCATTAACAATCCATCTTTGCATTACATGCCAAAGACATACAACTGTATTTTAGAAGAGTCAAGTAGAACATGATATCTACTATCTTTTACGCATTTAAAAGTGAATAATAAATATTTTATCGCTGAGACTCACTTAATAAATAATCCACATCATCGAATCACCCACCTTGCTACTGACGAGGATATTCGTTAATATCACATCCATGAATTTATATTTCATCGTTGAGACTCATTTCGATAATCAATCCATATCCTTTGATTATCCACGGACTCACGACCAAAGATATTCATTATTATCACATCCATGAATTAATATTTCATCGCTGAGACTCAGATTAATAATTAATCCACATCATCGAATCATCCCTGCATTACAGGCCAAGGATATTCATTAGTATCACGACCACAAATTATCCATGCACTACGGGCCAAAGATAATCGTGTTTTCATCAACAATTCTGATCATGCCATAAAATAATTCATCTTTGCACCCTTGGCCGAAGAGAATCCATAGCCATAATCATACCAAAAACTGTCCATCAATGCACTACGGGCCAATGAGGACTTTTTCCACATCATTTACAACATTACGGTCATGATTATACCGAATAATTCCTGGTCATAATCATACCAAGTCCATCTATGTACTACAGGCCACAGATAACTTTCAACACAATATAAGCATTAGGATGATGACAATGATACAAGAATCAATCAAATGAGATAAAGGATAAATATTAAACATTTATAATACAATTTATCCATCGTTCAATAATAACCAAATGTTATCAATCACTTAATAATCTCATAATCTAATATCATTAATATTATAACAATATTTTAATCATTTCTTAAACTTATAAACAATTTATTTCAATTGTTTACACTTTATCAAATAATACATTTAATCACTCAAAATGCCATACTCATAAGATTTCATAATCAATGATCAAATCTCTCATCAAAATCTGCATATACCTATATAGGATTCTCAAGCCATAAAATCCTATTTTCCAATTTTATTACTTCACATAACATATTTAATTCATTTACTCATAACTAGTTTATTTTTATGAAAAATACCAAATCGATCCCAAAATATTTCTTTTACGGATTTAGCGAATATAGTCCCATCTTGAACATATATTTTTATCAGAATTTTTAAAATTCATTTACTATTTTTCATATGGATAAAACTGCCGAATATTGAGACATTTATCATAAATTGTACTTTTGTCCAAAAATTCCAAAATTTACAGGGTATACTCCTATTATATACATGTATTCCCAATAAAATTTTCACCAATTTTGGAGTTAACCATAAGGAGTTATAAGAGTTTACTTTTAAAATAATCTTTTCCCATAAAATCAATAACTCTTAATCTAAACATCCAAAAATCACCATTTTTGGACACAATTTAGAAAACTCATTATATTATCATTTCAAATTTTTCTAGAATTTTTGAGAGTCAAAAAAATTACGAATCTGCCCCTAGCAGAAAACCCCTTTTTAATGAAAATACTATTCGCATGAATACGAAGGATCATTCACCATGCATGTGGTAATCCACATAGACAAGTTATTCCAACAGAATAATAATGAATGGAATAACAGAAGGATTCACCATGCGTGCGATAGATTTGCCGAGCGAGTTATTCCCAACGAAATAATAAATAATGGAACCAGGTCCCACGTAACACGAGACGGGATATTCCGACGAATAATAAATAATGGAACCCGGTCCGCGTAACGCATACGGATACATGATATCTGACAGAACGCATACGATATGATATTAAATGAATAATAAATAATGGAACCAGGTCCGGTGTAAATGCACAGACATGATATTCTGATAGGATAATAAAGAACGGAATATTAGAATAATTTCACCATGTATGCTGTACTTCGCATAAATAGGTTATTCCAACATAATAATAAAGAATTGAATAACAGAAGAATTTCACCAAGTATAGGGTAGTCCGTGTATACAGGTTATTCCAACAGAATAATAAATAATAATAATATCCTTTACGAGTACGACAATTATATCCCCTACCTTAAAAAGAAAAGTATTCCGACTTGTAGGGTGGGGATATACTTGAAGAAGACTTGCACTACGCTCAAAGCTTTCTTAAACTCTAAAGAAATACGCTCAAGATTATAAAAGAAGAACTCTCTCTATAGTTTCTCTCTCTAGAGTTTCAATTGAATTAAATGAAAATAATGAAGGAATGAGCTTATTTATAGAAAAATGGATTGCATAATAACTAACTCATGAATGGTCCATATTGATTTACTTTAATCGACGGTCCATATTTAAAAGCAAAATCTTTTAAATAAAATATAATATATTCTATTTAGAATCTAATAAAATGAATAACTTTATAAAAGAGATTTTACTATGCAAACACTATATCATAATAAAATATAATATATTCTAATTATTGTCTAATAAAACAGATAACTTTATAAAAGTATTACATTTTATATAAAAAGATTTTACTATGCAAAACACTATGCACAATAGAATATAATATATTCTATTTATAGAATAACTTTATAAAAGTATTACATTTTATATAAAAAGCTTTTACATTTTATTACATTAATAATACCAATAAAACAAAACTGAGTGACTTATCACATAAGCATCAATAATCAATACCGTGCTATTTATCAATATTGAAAAAAAATTGAATACTTTTAATTCATAAAATTCGGGGTCTCAAAAGGATACCTCGCTTTCATTTCTGATTCTAACTCCCACGTCATTTCTTCAATATCATGGTTTCTCCAAAAAACCTTAACTTATGGTATAACCTCGGTGCGTAGGACATGCTCTTACCTATCCAAGATCTTAACAGGTACCTCCTCGTACGTTAAATCTTTGGCTATCTCGTCCGGTTCTAACTCAATAATGTGGTTCGGGTCTTTCACATATTTACGAAGCATAGATATATAAAAAATATTATGAACACGAGACATGCTTGGAGGTAATGCGAGTCTATAGGCTACATTTAATATTCGGTCAAGAATCTCAAATGGACCAACAAATCTTGGATTGAGCTTTCCTCTCTTCCCAAATGTGACGCCCCCAAAATTAGGTATACATCACCTATGGTACAAAATTCAAATACAGCTTAATAATATAACTGTTGTGTACAATACGACAAAACATAAACTGTGAGTTTAAATACAAATATTGTCTACTAGAGAGTATACAAACTCAAAAGGAGTCCTCATTACAATTATTATCACACTATTTCACATAATAGTGAGGACTACTAATGCACCATCTAGGACCATCACTCCGTTCCCCAACTCGTCCCAGCTATATTCTCATTTCCTGAAGAGAACAGTGAAAGAAAGGGTGAGCTCAACTAGCCCAGTAAGAAATATTATGACTAAGATAATGCAGAATAAATTATCATTAGCCTTAAATAGTGTTAAACTGATACAATATAACAAACATCAAGTTTAATCTGCAATGAACAAACAATCCATTAAAAGAGTCAAGTAGAGAATAAAATCTACTATCTTTTATGATTTAAAAGGTTTTCATCACTTTTATCATTTGGGACTCGACAATATAAATAATCCATATCATCGAATCACCCCTCACTACTACTGCCGAGGATATTCTTTAGTATCACGATCACGAATTATCCATGCACTACGGCTAAAGATAATCATATTTTCATCAATGGTCCTGACCATGCCATAAAACAATTCATCTTTGCACTACGGCCAAAGAGAATCCATAGCCATAATCATACCAAAAACTGTCCATCAATGCACTATGGGCCAATGAAGACTTTTTACACATCATTTGTAACATTACGGTCATGATTATACCGAATAATCCCTGGTCATAATCATGCCAAGTCCATCTATGCACTACAGGCCATAGATGACTTTCAAAAAAATTTAAACATGAGGATGATGACAATGATATAAGAATTCAATAAAACAAGTTCAAGAATTAATTTATTCAGGAACTAATAACATCCAAATTGTCAACATGATACTGCTTTGTGGGGTAAAAATTTAAGAATGCTCAAAAAAATATTTCCATGAAAAGATACTGGATGAAGCGCAAATATCAAGGATATTCCACTAATTTCATGAAGTATAGAAGTCAAAACTTTAACCAACATAGTATAATAAAGAATGGAATAACAAAAGAAATCACCATGCATGCGGTACTTTGCATAGACAGGTTATTCCAACAGAATAATAATAACGGAACCAGTCGGTGAGTAAATTAAGACCACAAGCGGGATATTCCAATGAGAATAATAAATAAAGGAACCGTGTCCAGCCAGCAAAAAGCGCATATTCCAATGATATTCCAACATAATAATAAAGATTTGAATCGGTCCCACGAATAAACGCATTGACATGGATATTCCAATAGAATAATAAAGACGAAAATAATAGAAGAATGAATGTCACCAAGTATAGGGTAGTTCAGCATTATCTTTGGTTATTCCAAATAATAATAAAGAATGGAATAACAGAAGTTCTCTTCATGAATACAAAAGAAATAATACCCCTTACGAGTACAACAAATAATATCCCTTACCTTAAGAAGAAGAGTACTGGATATATAAGTAGTGAAGTAGCAGAATACTTTCTTCTTTCTCTCTATAGTTTCTCTCTCTAGAGTTTCAGTGAATTCGTAAGAAATAATGAATGAATGAGCTTCTATTTATAGAAAAATGGACTACATAGTAACTAACTCATGAACGGTCCAGATTGATTTACTTTAATTTGACGGTCCATATTTAAAGAAAAATCTTTTAAATAAAATATAATATATTCTATTTATAATCTAATAAAACGAATAACTTTATAAGAGATTTTACTATGCAAATACTATGCAGGCACTATGCAAACACTATGCATAATAAAATATAATATATTCTAATTATTGTCTAATAAAACAAATAACTTTATAAAAGTATTTTGTTTTATATAAAAAGATTTTACTATACGCAAAACATTATGCAAAAACACTATGCAACACTATGCGTAATAAAATATAATATATTCTATTTATAGAATAACTTTATAAAAGTATTACATTTTTATATAAAAAGATTTTACTATGCAAAATACTATGCAGACACTATGCACATAATATGCATAATAGAATATAATATATTCTATTTATAGAATAACTTTATAAAAGTATTACATTTTATATAAAAGCTTTTCCGTATTATTACATTAATAATACCAACAAAAAACTGAGTGACTTATCACGTAAGTATCAATAATTAATACTGAGTATTACTCTTATGCAACCATGCGTATTACTGTACTTTTAACACCGGTTGTTTCAACAGTTAACGGTAAAACTTCCGCCGTTATTTTCATAAAATATTTTTGTCGTTTTCTCCATCTAACAATAATTCCGTTGTGGGGTTCACCAATGATTGTACCGTCGTACGGATATTCCCCGACAAAAAGAATATTCCCCGACCAATTGAATATTATATGACAACTTGCATACTTTGCAAAATTTATAAATACTACCCATAACTATAACATTATATCAAATCCACACCAAAATATTAAAAACAAATATTTCGAGAAAATAAAATCTTTATTCATAAAATCTGGGGTCTCACAATCTCCCCTCCTTATGAAATTTCACCCTCGAAATTTATGTACGTACCTGGTATGCCGAAGAGGTGAGGATCCCTTGACTTCATTTCAGATTCTAATTCTTGAGGTATAACCTTTGAGTGTTGAATACGATCCTTCTTATCCAAGATTTTAACACGTATCTCCTCATACGTTAAATCTTCTGCTATATCGTTTAGTTCTAATTTAATAATGTGGTTCGGGTCGTCCACATATTTACGTAACATCGATACGTTAAAAACGTTATGAACACGCAACATACTTGGCGGTAAAACGAGTCTACAGGCCACAGTTCCTACTTCATCGAGGATTTCAAATGGGCCAATAAAATCGAGGGTTGAGATTTCCTCTCTTCGTCAATTCATGCTTCTAGAATAACGCCCTCTTGAACCTTTTTAATTCTTATTCATCAGCTCCGGGTATGTAGCTTGAGCGGCTTTAACTTTATCGATTAAAGTCGATTCTACTCGTATATTCATTATCTTCACGTGGGTTCATATATTCGCACTTGTAACCGCATACGATTTTCTACTCAACGCATCAGCTGCCACATTCGTACTTGCACGATGATATTAAATAGTACGATCGTAATCTTCAACAGCTCGAGTCAACGTCTTTGGCGCATGCTACATTCATTTTAGTTGAAGAAATATTTGAGTGTTTAAGAAATGGGTTTTGTACTGGGGTCAATACAAAATTCGATTTCACGCTCTAGGGGTAGGCTAAGAAGTCTTCAAGAATACGTCAGGAAATTTATTAACAATAGAAATATCATTCAAAACTGTGACCCTCATCCAAGACTTGGATAGTATGTCACATTGATAACTATCAACTTGCCATCGTCATTCACGACATCGCCTACAGAAAGTCTGGCTTCGGTGCATTCCACACAAGAAAGTCAACAACGAAAGGACCGAGGCTCTTTACTTATGGCTTGATATGACAATGATTGACTTTAGTGGTTTGGTTGCTTGAATTCGCATAACAGGTTGGTTAGGAATATAAAAACTAACAACCTTACGAAAAGCATGATGAGTAGTTAACCAATCGATTCCTAAAATTGCATCAAAGACAAGTATTTTCAAAGAGATAAGATCGACAGGTAACATGAAAGTGTCTATTTGAATCAACAAGATTTATAAACATTGGAGTTAATGAAGGTTTCTACTATCAAAGTTTCAACCAATAAGTCAAAGTCTAATTTCTTCGAAGTCAAATTTAAACGTTGAGCGCAAGCAAGAGAGATAAAAGAATAGGTAGAACCGGTATCGAATAAGGTATAGACTTCGCAAGAATTTATAATTAACTAACCCGTGATAACTTCGTTCGATTCCTCATCACGAAAAATGCTCTCCCTTAAACTACCGAATTTGACTTGTTCGGGACAGTCTTTGGTGTCGTCATTACAACTGGAATTAACTTTCGCTATAGGGCATATTCCACCCTCAACTGCTTCGTCGTACTCCTGCTCCATGATCTGAATCATTAGCCTTTGATCCATATCGAATTGGCATTGACCACAATGTATAGGGTAATTCAAAACTCGATGATGGGTTCTCCCAATTGCCTTTGTCGAAAAGAGAAATACATATCATCTATTTTAGCTTTCTTGGATCGGACTTCTCTTTCCACAATATCAACGCGTCGTGTGGCTTTTACCCATGCATCTTTTATTCTCACTCGTTCAGTTGTTTCTTCTTTCAGCTGCTCCTTGACATTTGAATTCTCAGATTCCAGCTTTAATATCGTATACTCTTCTTCCAAAGAGCTCTGCTCAAATTATCGCACATCGGGTAATACAATTTTGAATTGTTACATTCCTTTGCTCCACGACCGCCTTCCGTTCTTCAACCTGCTCTTCTAACTCATGAATATGATTTTGCAATTCTACATTTTGCTCAATAAGTTCTTCTAATAAATCCTCTTCAGGTTCCTCTTCTTCATCACTCTCAGTTGCTACCTTTGTGACTAGCTTGAGTGCAACTTTTAATTCCTCAATCACCACATGGATATCTCTAATCACATTATCTTGGTTGGTGATTAAAGATGTCTTCACGGTCTCATGTGCTCCATTGCTATTCTCAACATTCTCGGTTGTCATTTTCAAATACTGCCACAAAACAAGGGTTAATTAATATATCACATATTATCCCTATACTTTGACCGACCAATTAAATACCAAATAAACCTAGGTAGGTCATACTAGCGAAGGAATTCCTCGTCTCTCCCCTCCTAGTTCTTGTCTCACATCTCATCCAGGGATCGTATCCCTAAGCTTTGATACCAACTGTGATGCCCCCAAAATTAGATATACATCACCCATCTTGAGTCGCCAGATACATGGTACAGAATTCAAATACAACTTAATAATACAACTGTAGTGTACAATACGACAAAACATAAACTGTGAGTTTGAATACAAATATTGTCTACTAGAGAGTATACAAACTCAAAAGGAGTCCTCATTACAATTATTATCACACTATTTCACAGAATAGTGAGGACTACTAATGCACCATCTAGGACCATCACTCCGTTCCCCGACTCGTCCCAGCTATATTCTCATTTCCTGAAGAGAATAGTGAAAGAAAGGGTGAGCTCAACTAGCCCAGTAAGAAATATTATGACTAAGATAATGCAGAATAAATTATCATTAGCCTTAAACAGTGTTAAACTGATACAATATAACAAACATCAAGTTTAACTGGAGCGAAACAAGCAATCCATTAAAAGAGTCAAGTAGAGAATAAAATCTACTATCTTTTATGATTTAAAAGGTTTTTCATCACTTTTATCGTTGGGACTCAGCTTAATAAATAATTCACATCAACGAATCACCCCTCCACTACGGCCAAGGATATTCTTTAGTATCACGACCACGAATTATGCATGCACTATGGCTAAAGATAATCATGTTTTCATCAACGGTCCTGATCATGCCATAAAATAATTCATCTTTGCACTACGGCCAAAGAGAATTCATAGCCATAATCATACCAAAAACTGTCCATCAATGCACTATGGGCCAATGAGGACTTTTTCCACATCATTTATAACATTACTGTCATGATTATACCGAATAATCCCTGGTCATAATCATACCAAGTCCATCTATGCACTACAGGCCATAGATGACTTTCAAAAAAATATAAACATGAGGATGATGACAATGATATAAGAAATCATTAAAATAAGTTCAAGAATTAATTTATTCAGGAACTAATAACGTCCAAATTATCAACATGATACTACTTTGTGGAGTAAAAATTCAAGAATGCTCAGAAGAATATTTCCATGAAAAGATACTGGATAAAGCGCAAATATTAAGGATATTCCACTAATTTCATGGAGTATAGAAGTCAAAACTTTAACCAACTGAGTATAATAAAGAATGGAATAACAAAAGAAATCACCATGCATGCGGTACTTACTTGAAAGAGTTATTCCAACGAATAATAATAACGGAACCAAGTTAAAAGTAAAATTATGCACCGCGTGATGAACAGAATATTCCAAATGAATAATAAAAAAATTGAACCAGTCCGGCGTAAAATGCATGCGAATGTGATATTCCAATGAATAATAATAAAAAGACGAACCCAGCTCCAAAGTAAAAACGCATGAGCGATATTCAACGAAATAATAAAAAGCGGAATCGTCCGGCGTAAAAGCGCGTAGACGAGGATTTTCCAACAGAATAATAATAAAGACGGAATAATAGAAGAATGTCACCAAGTATAGTAGTAGTCAGCATATCTTTGGTTATTCCAATGAGAATAATAAAGAATGGAATAATGAAGTTCTCTTCATGAATACAAAAAAATAATACCCCTTACAAAAGTACAACAAATAATATCCCTTACCTTAAGAAGAAGAGTCTTCGATATATAAGTAGTGAAAATAGCGAAATACTTTCTTCTTTCTCTCTATAGTTTCTCTCTAGATTTTCATTGAATTAAGTAAAAATAATGAATGAATGAGCTTCTATTTATAGAAAAATGGATCTGCATAGTAACTAACTCATGAGCGGTCCGTTTGATTTACTTTAATCTGACGGTCCATATTTAAAGCAAAATCTTTTAAATAAAATATAATATATTCTATTTATAATCTAGTAAAATGAATAACATTATAAAAGATTTTACTATGCAAACACTATGCAAGCACTATATGCAAATACTATGCATAATAAAATATAATATATTCTAATTATTGTCTAATAAAACAAATAACTTTATAAAAGTATTTTGTTTTATATAAAAAAGATTTTACTATCAAGCACTATACAACACTATGCATAATAAAATATAATATATTCTATTTATAGAATAACTTTATAAAAGTATTACATTTTTTATATAAAAGATTTTACTATGCAAAACACTATCACGATACACTATATAACACTATGCATAATAGAATATAATATATTCTATTTATAGAATAACTTTATAAAAGTATTCTATTTTATATAAAATGCTTTTATGTATTATTACATTAATAATACCAACAAAACTGAGCGACTTATCACGTAAGCATCAATAATTAATATCGTGTGCTACTATGCAACCACGCGTATTACTGTACTTTTAACATCGGTTGTTTCAACAGTTAACGGTAAAACTTCCGCCGTTATTTTCATAAAATATTTTTGTCGTTTTCTCCATCCGCCAATGAATAATTACATTGCGAGAGGTCCACTGAATGATTGTAAAATTGGCAAATGCGGATATTCCCCAACAAAAAGAATATTCCCCGACCAATCGAATATTATATGACAACTTGCATACTTTGCAAAATTTATAAATACTACCCACAACTATAACATTATATCAAATCCACACCATAATATTAAAAAAAAAATATTTCGAGAAAATAAAATCTTTATTCATAAAATCTGGGGTCTCACACCAAATCTTGTAACTCCCTTCCATGGAGCAATACGTAACAATACATGATCCCCAATATTAAATTCTACGTCTTTTCGATGAAGATCCGCATAACTCTTTTGTCGATCTTGTGCCATTTGTATACGTTGTCGAATCGTTTGGATATTTTCTGTAGTTATGCGTACCAATTCTGGTCCCAATAATGTTGCTTCTCCCACCTCATCCCAAAGATATCTTTGAAGCGACACTTTCGTCCATACAATGCTTCAAATGGAGCCACACCTATACTTGCCTGATAACTGTTGTTGTAGGAGAATTCCACCAATAGTAGGTACTTTATCCCAACTCCTTTGAAATCTAGGACACAGAGTCTTAATAGATCTTCAAGAGTTTGAATAGTCCTCTCTGATTGTCCATCCGTTTGAGGATGGTATGCCGAACTGAATCGTAAATATGTGCCCATAGCTTTCTGCAAGCTAACCCAAAATCGTGAAGTGAATCTTGGGTCACGATCCGAAATAATGGATACTGGCATGCCATGCAATCTCACAATCGCACAATCTCATTTACGTACATACTAGCAAGACATTTAAGGGAATAAGTCTCCCGTATAGGCAAGAAATGGGCAGACTTGGTCAATCTATCAACAATAACCCAAATCGCATCTATGCCTTGAGAAACCTTGGGAAGACCCATAACGAAATCCATAGTAATGTGTTCCCACTTCCATTTTGGAATCTTAAGTGATTGCAATGGACCCTTTGGCACTTGAGGCTCTGCCTTTACCCGTTGACAAGTTAAACACCTCGAGATAAACTCCACTATCTCTCTCTTCATATTGTTCCACCAAAATGTATGTCGAAGATCATGATACATTTTGGTAATCCCCGGATGGATTATAAACGGTGTGTTGTGTGCCTCCGTCATGATTCAATGCTTCAAGTCAGAATCGTTAGGAACATAAAGTCTGGAGTTGACTCGAAGTATTCCTTCTTCATCAATTCTTGCTTCTAGAATAGCACCTTCATGCACTTTATTCTTCATACGCATCAGCTCCATATCCGTAGCTTGAGCATCTTTAACTTTATCGATTAAAGTAAGTTCTACCCGTATATTTGATATCATCACGTGGGTACTTGGAGCCTTTACCTCTATCTCCATCCTTTGCAAGTCATACAAAATAGACCTTTGTGTTAACAACATTGCACTCGTACCCGCATATGATCTTCTACTCAATGCGTCAGCTACCACGTTTGCTTTTCTAAGATGATATTGGATGGTGTGATCGTAATCTTTCAACAGCTCGAGCCAACGTCGTTGCTGCATATTGAGTTCCTTTTGGGTGAAGAAATATTTGAGGCTTTTATGATCTGTATAGATCTCCACTTTCTCCCCATACAGGTAGTGTCTCCAAATCTTCAACGCAAAAACAAATGCTGCCAACTCCAAATCATGAGTAGGATAATTCCTCTCATATTCTTTGAGTTGTCGCGAGGCATAGGCTATGAATTTCCCATGTTGAATGAGAACACATCCTAACCCTTTGCCTGAAGCATCGTTGTAGATAACAAATCCATCCGAACCAGATGGTATTATCAGAATAGGTGCCGAAATGAGTCTCCTCTTGAGTTCTTGAAAACTCTTCTCATAATCCTCGCTCCAACCAAATTTTGTAACTTTACAAGTCAGCTGAGTTAACGGAGTAGCAATTCGAGAAAATCCTTCCACGAATCTCCTATAGTAACAAATTAAGCCCGAAAGTTACGACTTGATGTCAATGACTTCTATTGTTCCCAACTTTGTATTGCTTCAATTTTCGCTTCGAATTGACGGATACTCCATGTTTTGACACCACGCGCCCAAGGAATGCTACTTCCTCAAGCCGAACTCGCATTTCTTGACTTGGCATATAGCTTGTTATCGCGAAGCCTTTGAAGTACCAGCTTCAAATGGTGCTCATGATCTTCACGGCTTTTGGAATAGATGAGGATGTCATCAATAAAGACAACAACAAACTGATCCAAATATTCTTTGAACATACGGTTCATCATATCCATGAAAGTAGCAGGAGCATTAGTCAATCCAAAAGAGATGACTAAGAATTCATAATGCCCGTATCGAGTTTTGAAGGCAGTTTTTGGAATATCCTCAGTTTTAATCTTTAGCTGATGATATCCAGAACGAAGATCGATCTTTGAAAAGAATTGTGCTCCTTGCAACTGGTCGAACAAGTCATCAATGCGAGGTAGCGGATACCTATTCTTAATGGTGACATGGTTTAATTCTCGGTAGTCAATACAAAGTCGCATACTCCCATCTTTCTTATTTACGAATAACACAGGAGCACCCCAAGGAGATGTACTAGGACGAATGAAACTGATGTCCAACATCTCCTGTAGTTGGACCTTTAACTCCTGAAGTTCAATAGGAGCCATTCGATATGGGGTTTTAGAAATGGGCTTTATACCAGGTTCAAGATCAATTGTAAGACCCCGAATTTTATGAAATGAAAGTATTCAATTTTCTTATAATTTTTATTTTATTTCGTAAATGGTTAAATTGATAAAAGTTTAAAGTTAAAGGTGATTTGTGAAATTTTTTGCAAAGTAAGTAAGTTGTTATAAAATATTCGTTGTGTCGGGGAATATTATTTTTAATAGGGAATATTCGTACGACGACACAATCATTGGTGGACCCCACAACGGAAGTATTGTCGTATTTAGAAAACGTCAAAATTATCTTTTTATAAAAATAACGGCGAAAGTGTTACCTTTAAAACTGTTGAAATACCCGGTAGTAAAAGTACAGTAATACGCGTGGTTGCATAGTAACATACGATATTGATTATTGATGTTTACGTAAGAAGTCACTCAGTTATACTCAATTATTGCTACAGTAATTGATGCATCATATCTCTCATATTATTGATTCAATTATTGTCACAGTATCATCTGTGTAATATGTTATATTATTAAATCAATAATTGAGACGGCAAAGTTATTCATATTATTATTTGCAATATTGACAATATCTAGAAGTTCTATCAAGGAGAGGTTTGGTCACCTAATTGCGCGCCAATAAGGAGAAATCCTTATCGAAAAGCCCCCTCTTTCCTGGGAACGACCTGGTTGGTTAAATATTATAAATTATAATAATAATGATGAATAAGTTCGTGTTGATTAAAGATGAAATTGATAGTTCCATTGTGTGGGAATTATTAGTGTTAGTAGAAATCAATATTTATTTCGATAATAATTGATGTCTAGAGGTTATATTGACCAATCGGGTATTCGGGGCACTTTTCGTGTCGGAGTACTTTTCACGAGTTACTATTCATGGGTTACTATTTACCCGGTTACTATTCACTCTAGTATTGTTCACTCGAGTATTTGGGACACTTTTTGTGTCGGGATACTATTCACAGGGTACTATTCCCGAAGTACTATTTACGGTGTACTATTCACCCGAAAAATATATTTCTTTTCGGTCCAAATCATTTTTGGATACAATATTATTCCATGAGGAGATGTGATAATTTTTCAGACCGTTGGTTGAAGTTATAATAGTAAATCAATATAGATCATTGGTTGAAGATATAATAGTAAATCAATATGGACCGCTGGTGGAAAGTTATAATAGTAAATCAATATGGATCGTTGGTTTAAAGTTTTAGTAGTAAATCAGTATGGACCGTTGCTTTAAGTTTTAATAATAAATCAGTATGGATCGTCCATTTAAAAGTAAATCAATAAAGACCGTTCATGAATTAGTTACTATTCAGTTCATTCTCCTATAAATAAAAGTTCATTCCTTCATTATTTCTTACGAATTTATTGAAACTCTAGAGAGAGAAACTATAGAGAGAAAGAAGAAAAGTAATTTGCTACTTCACTACTGCATTATTCAGTTTTTCTAAGGTAAGGGATATTATTATTATTATAGTAAGGGGTATTATTTCTTTCGTATTCATGAACAGAGCTATTGTTATTCCATTCCTTATTATTCTGTTGGAATAACATGTCTATGCGAAGTACTGCATACATGGTGAAATTCTTTTGTTATTCCATTCCTTATTATTCTGTTGGAATAACCTGTCTATGCAAAGTACTGCATACATGGTGAAATTCTTCTGTTATTCCATTCTTTATTATTACATTTGGAATATCCATGCATGTAAGGATTACTGCGTGACACAGTTCCATTCTTTATTATTCTGTTGGAATAACATGTCTGTGCGGTCTATCGCATTCATGGTGAATTCTTCTGTTATTCCATTCTTTATTATTCTGTTAGAATATCATGTATGTGTGGATGACGCATGACCTGGTTCCATTCTTTATTATTCCGTTGGAATAACCTGTCTGTGCGGTCTATCGCATGCATGGTGAATTCTTCTGTTATTCCAATCTTTATTATTCTATTGGAATAACCTATCTATGTGGATTACCACATGCATGGTGACTGATCTTTCGTATTCATTCCTTATTAAATTGTGGAAGTGATCTGTCTACGTGGATTACCGTATGGCGGGCAAAAATTCATGTGCAGTTTTATATATTCTATTATACTTAGTTGGTTAAAGCTTTGGCTTCTATACTCCATGAAATTAATGGAATAACTTTGATAGTTACGCTTCATCCAGTATCTTTTCATGGAAATATTCTTCTGAACATTCTTGAATTTTACTCCACAAAGCAGTATTATGTTGACAGTTTGGACGTTATTGAGTTCAGGATAAATTAACTTATAAATCTTTAAAATTTATTCTTGAACTTGTTTTATTGAATTGTCATCATCCTCATGCTTATATTATGTTGAAAGTCATATGTGGCATGTAGTGCATAGATGGACTTGGTATGATTATGACCAGGGATTATTCGGTATAATCATGACCGTAATATTACAAATGATGTGGAAAAAGTCCTCATTGGCCCGTAGTGCATTGATGGACAGTTTTTGGTATGATTATGGCTATGGATTCTCTTCGGTCAAGGGTGCAAAGATGAATTATTTTATGGCATGATCAGAATTATTGATGAAAACATGATTATCTTTGGCCCGTACTGCATGGATAATTCGTGGTCGTGATACTAATGAATATCCTTGGCTTGTAGTGTAGGGATGATTCGATGATGTGGATTAATTATTGAGCTGAGTCTCAGCGATAAAATATTGATTATACACTTTTAATTCGTAAAAGATAGTAGATATCATGCTCTACTTGACTCTTTTAAATTACAGTTGTATGTCTTTGGCCTGTAATGCAAAGATGAATTGTTAATGAATATCTTAGCCGTAGTGCAAAGATGAATTTATTAGTATGATTATGAGCAGGAATTGTGATTTAGTATAACCATGATTTTTGATGTTTCAGGTGAAGATATGTGATGAAAATTATCTTCGTCTTGGGTGCGAAGAGGAATTTAGAACCACAATTATGATTATGAGTTATTCATATGATTGTGGACAGGAACTGTTGATTGATGTTACAGGGATAAAACATTGTTGGTGGACTTTTAACATGGAGAAGATAATAGACCTTATGGTCTATTTGACTCTTTTAATGGATTGCTCGTTCCGCTACAACTATGGTTAAAAAGTTTTATCATCTACCATATGTTCTAAATCTCTGATTTATTATTGATGAAAGCAATTGATAATTTAATTATCTTTAGTCATGATATTCTTTACTGGGCTAGTTGTGCTCACCTTTTTGCTTCACAATTCCTTTCAGGTAATAAAAGTGTAGCTGGGTCGAGCGGGGTATTAAGAGGATTAGAACGGTGGTCTATAGCTGTTGATGTTCTCCCTAAATAGTATCGAAATAATTTTATTGAGAACTTTAGATAAGTGTTTCGTATTGTATACGTCATTTGGTATTTAATTTTGGTGAATCGAATAGGGTGAGGTGAACCCAACTTTGGAAGGGTGTTTTGCCACTATCATACAAGATGTCTAATGGCATACAACCTCGTGTTATCATAAGACATAGTTGTGCACATCCACTTGCTGAGTATATCTACGAGCACTACCTATATGATCTTGGAGTATATTTGAAATATAATTTTCACTTGGAGACAACGAAGATAGTTATATGTCAAGAGAAGACTCACCATTGGAAAGAAGATGATAGTAATCTTCTTGTTTTTCTTTGGGGACTTTTGGGTCAACCAAGGATAATTTTGTGGACATGTGATATCTATAATAACCTAGACGCATGGCCTCCCATGTACGAAGGTTTCCTTGAGTACTTGTGAGGGCCCCGAATCTGAGGTCCCGAATCACCGCGGATCCGATTCGATCATTCTATACAACTATTACTATTTTCGGAAGATATAAACATAAATTGTTTATAAAATACATTACACACTATTCCTCAAGGTCGAATAACCTTAACTTAATACACAAATCATAACTTATTTAACATATAACATTATTATTATACTACACTATTACAAAACTATTGCACACGTATACTATAGCTGGAACAGTCTTGGACATTTCCTTGTAACCGAGGCATTCACCTTAATCTGCAATGTTTTATCATGATATAGCAAGGGTGAGCATAATGATTGCCCAACAAGTTTAAGTTCAATAATATAACGATATATCATGATTGAAAGAATCTGAATAATAAGCCGGTTATAATTCAACAATATAATTGTGAACTAGCAGGAACAAATTTATGACTGAACAAGTATTATACATGAACAAATATATCTGAACCAACTGGTAATGAAGGTGATCAGCCTTTTATACCTGACTTATACATGCAATATGTACATAGTACAATTCATGGCAACCAGCAATGATTAACCATTGATTATCGAATGAAACAACTCTTAGTAGAGTTAAGTAAAAACAAACTTGCCTGAACCGTTGATTACCGCTATGCAATTTATATCGCCTTATCCGAAGACCTAATATTAGTAAAATAGATCTCCAATATTAGAATAATATCATCACAATATAATACTATAAGATATATAAATATATACATAGAATAACCTAAACACATAACCCTATCGATTATATAACACAAGAATCAAAGATCGTCAAACTATTTCAATCCGACTTAATCCTAATAAAATTCTAATGTCCCGACGGTCTAGTCGGACTTTTATTGAGTCTAAGTTCAATTAAACTTTGACTTAATAGTTAACAATTATCTTAGATAATTTTATTAACAGTCAAAATATTTTTCATACGTTCGTAATAATTTTTAAATAATTATTACTATTTATCTTGATTTTTCAATCATTAAAATTGTATCTAAATGAATTAAATATCACTTAATTCTTTTATCAATAATATTTATTTATTATCAAATATTAATGAAATACATATCATAATATTATAATATATTTATAATATCATTAAGTATTTTTAATACCTTAAAATCACCTTTTATACGCTTTTTAAGCAATTAAATTCATTATCCAATAATTGCTATTAATATTAGAATATAAATATTTTCATAACAAAATATCAAAAGTTATATTTTATAACTTAAAATATTTTTATAACACTTAAATGATTTTTATATGATTTATAAATCATTAATTCTATTTTTCCTTAATTTATTTAATATATTTATTAAATAAACTAATTACCATTAATATTGATTAATTAATGAAATTCATCGAAAAAATATTAAAAGTAACTAAAAATAAATTAAAATATTTTCTTATACCATTATATTATTTTTCATGATTTTTCATGTATTAAAATCATTTTTAAATAATTTATTTAATATTATAATTAAATAAATTAAATACCATTTATATTTCAAAAATATTAAATATTTATGAAATATATTTTAAATAATTAAAAACTATTTTTCAGACTTGTCAGGGCTGTTCTTCATTTCTGGGTTACCCATAAATGAAGAACACTTCAAGGGTCTACTTTCTAGGCTTTTAATCAACACGTTCCCGATTTAGTAAGTGTGATTTAAGGTTTCTGTATTGTAGTTTCGATGTCAGGGAACAATAATACGTCATCAGATAAACATCTTAACATCATGTGTTAAAGATTTTGGCCGATCAAAATAGACATCAGGAAACTGTTCTTGAAGATCTGGGTTTTCCCAGATTTCTTCCCAGGTTGTTGGTCAACGGTAGTTTGACCATGCATTTCTATAAATCTGTTATGGATCTTGGTGATCTAAACGCATTAGTGAGTAGTCCTTATACCTGTCTACAACTACAAAACAACAAAGTGACCAAAAGAACAAAACACAGCCAGATCAAGCACCTGAAAAACGTTGTCAGAGGTTACTGAGATTTCTGGGTTGCCCAGTCAACGAGGTTTGATCGCTCGTATCTCTCACTATAATCATGCTCTGGTCGTGTTTCCAATTTCAGAGCACAATATACATGTCATAGAACAGATTCATAACTTAAAATACAACAAACAATTAATGATTAATGATCTATGAGCCCCGACATTCTATTTGTCGGGCCATGTTTTAGGGTTCATAGATCAGTTTTGAAAAACTCATTTTCATGCTTCTAAATGTTATGGATCTGGTATTTAACAACCCAGATCACATCTTAACACCCTTTAACACAACTTAAGACAACCAATCATAACATCTAACACCAGATCATGAGATTTTTATAAAGCAAGGGTTTATACCTTTATGCTTTGATTTCTTGACTCTGACTTTTTGATTCTGTTGTTAGCTTGATATGAACTGATCCTAGCTTTGCATAACACTCCTTCTCACACTTAAATTCGAAAATATAGAGAGAGAGTGTCTTGGGAGAAAAATGAAATTAAAGTGGCCATTTCTCTCTCTTGAATCTCTTATAAATGTTAATGCAATGCACATGACTTTTGATTTCGGCTGGTAGATTGATATTTGAGTCACATGGAGTTGGTGGAGTGGTTCAACCACTCAATTATTGCAAGATCTACCAATTGTTTCCAATAATGCAACAAAGGGCTTTTTAGTCATTTCCCATTTAATTTTAATGGCATTTTGTACATTTGACCAAACCCTTAGGGTTTAGGATTTGGGAGGGTTTAGGGTTTGAACCCTTTAGGGTTTAGGGTTTGAACCCTCAAGTTTAGCAAATTAGTTTCTAACATTTCCGAATTTCGGTTTTAAAAATAGAAAATTAATATTTCTAAATTATAATTAGAATTTTCTAATTATATTAAAGTTTCATAATCATAATTTAAATCTTGCTAATTAGGATTAGTATTTCCTAATTAAAATTGCTAATTTAGCAATTAGGGTCAAATTTGGGTATTAGGGTTTATAACCCAGAAGTTAGGGTTTCTCAATAAAAATAATAATATTTCAAATTTCGAAATTAGATCTCGTAATTAGATTAGGGTTTTCTAATTACTATAACTTTAAAATTATGATTAATATCTCTTAATTATCATTACAATTATTAAATTAACACTTAAGTTTTCCCTATTTATAGATTATGGTTTCTTATCCCGACATTAAGGTTTAAAATTTGGAAATTAGGGTTTTCTAACCAATTTGTTAAGATTAACCCTAATTAATCTTATAATTATTTACACTTACGCCATTAAGTTCCCAATTTAGGGTTTCATACACCGAATTAGGGTTTCAGATTTCCAAAACTGGAATTAGGGTTTCCAGAACCGGTTTTAGAGTTTCTTATAATTCGCTAGGGGTTTCTAACCGAACGTTGACATTCTTAATATATACCTAGGGTTTGTTACAGATATCGTTTATCTAGTAAACCCTTGACCCTTAACCACGTGCTATACACATATACACATAACATATTCACGTATACACTTAATCCTGAATAATTCACCTAAATCCTTCACAGAATTTTGAAATACTCAAAATTCCTTCTTAAAAATATCAAACGCATACACTAATTTTCTATATAGGTTCTAATTTTGCACCTTAAATAAATTAATAACAATTTTAAAAATATTCAAAATTCTCGGGTTGTCACATTCACCCCTTCTTCTAAAAATTTCGTCCCCAAAATTTACCTTACACCTTACACCATACTGCTTACACCATTCACACATATTTTCTTGCTACCCAATACACCACTCACAAGAGTAAAAGTTTTCAAATTGTGTTGAGGGGTCATATAGACCATAAACACATAGTTTTAACGGTATTCATACAGTAAAACAATACATTACTTGGTATGTTTACAATCACAAAGAAGGTAAACTACCGTTGCTAGTACTTTAGGTGATTAGCCTATCGTACTCTTACGTCATGCATAACGTATTAATCATGTATAGCGAATATTTACGCTACTTGATTGGATTATTTATCCAAACAACATAGTCCACCTCAGTCTTATCATAGGATTTCGCACCAAAACAATTTGGTTCAGGAAATTTCTTTCAATGAACACTTCGAGTTTTCATAAACTTTAGTCTAGCTGAATTGAATAGCATAGACTCATAACAATAATTCAATTCAATCGAATTATTTAGGTGTAGCCAAACCTCATTGGCAAATTAAAATTTTTGAAAATATTTTCGAGAATGACGTCATGATGTTGTACTGTATTAACAGTTCGTTTGAGGATGTCGTCATTGTATGTCTTTGTCATAACACATCATACGATAGTGGAATAACAATTTTAGATCAAATTCACACTAAGTATTCCTGTATTTACAACTCCATCAACTTTTTATTATCTCTGCACCAGGTTACATGGTACATGAGTGATAAATAAAATATATTTTGATATTTCAAATCATTTGCGTCTAGCTGAAATAAGTAGCATAGACTATACTTTAAACCGTTTCAAAAATGATTACGAGTCTACATATTTTTTTTCTTAAAAGCACATAGTGCGAATTTAGCTGGATGTCAAAATTTAGAAGTCTAGCATAGCTAGGAGTTTTGAAAAACTTAATTCTTCACTAATAATCATTTGCTTAAACAATCTATCTATTCTTATTATCCTTAATACTCCATTTACACACAACTATACCCAGTTTGTCAGACCACACTTATGAGTCCATAAATTGCCACAATCATATGAGTTTAAGAACTTATCCTAGTCTGACCTTTGGCGTCCGTTCGCTGAGGGGTTCATAAACATTTTATATAACTATGAATCAAGTATGTCACATAAGTATGAGTTTTAAGAACTCGTACTTAACCTTATATCCTCTACCTATGACCTATCTATCTGTTATACACATGATAAAGGAATCACCCTCTTAACATGCATATAGCAAATAGCGCGACACAAACATTTCAATGATTATCATTTTCAGAACTAAGTAGTTGTTACACCAAGTACAATTCCCCACCCACACAAGGAATCATACAACTCAGCTGCCGACATGAATCCTCAATTGAATCCCCACCTAACACTAACACCCTTCTCAATACAAATTTCATTTAACTCGTATTCATAATCCTTTCCTGAATCTGTACCAATTCATAATACATTTGACACCTAGCAATCTTGCTGTAAACTTTTCAATCATTTGATTGATTCTTTTTCCATACTATACCCTTATCAGATCATGGGGTGATCTCATCGTATATATTACGATTCATTTCTATATCTTGATCGTTTTGTTTTGTTTTACAATCTCCTATCACTGTTCTTTTAGTCTTTTAGACTCTATCTATTCACCACTACTGTTAAACTTTATTATCAGAGTTAGGAAACTCTGTATTTTTATAACTCACCGAGATTCGTCTTTGAATCTTACCGACCAACTAACTCTATGTGAGTTAGATCTTATCCTAATCATTGCGGTTATTAGTCTAAGGTATCACTACCCTAGGTTCATAACCTACAACTTTTATACCAACTGTGAGGGCCCCGAATCTGAGGTCCCGAATCACCGCGAATTCGGTTCGATCGTTCTATACAACTATTACTATTTGCGAAAGATATAAACATAAATTGTTTATACAATACATTACACATAATTCCCTAAGGTCGAGTAACCTTAACTTCATACACAAATCATAACTTATTTAACACATAACATTATTATTATACTACACTATTACAAAACTACTGCACACTTATACTATAGCTGGAACTGTCTTGGAGCTTTCCTTGTAACCGACGCATTCGCCTTAATCTGCAATGTTTTATCATGATATAGCAAGGGTGAGCATAAGGATTGCCCAGCAAGTTTAAGTTCAATAATATAACGATATATCATGATTGAAAGAGTCTGAATAATAAGCTGGCTATAATTCAACAATATAATTGTGAACTAGCAGGAACAAATTTATGACTGAACAAGTATTATACATAAACAAATATATCTGAACCAACTGGTAATGAAGGTGATCAGCCTTTCATACCTAACTTATACATGCAATATGTACAGAGTACAATTCATGGCAACCATCAACGATTATCCATAAGCTTATCCTAATGAAACAACTCTTAGTAGAGTTAAGTAAAAACAAACTTGCCTGAACCGTTGATTACCGCTACGCAATTTATATCGCCTTATCCGAAGACCTAATATTAGTAATATAGATCTCCAATATTAGAATAATATCATCACAATATAATACTATAAGATATATATATATATATATATATATATATATATATATATATAGAATAACCTAAACACATAACACATAATCCTATCAATCTATAACACACATAAGAATCATAATCGAGATTGAGTCAAATTATTTCATCGACTTGAATCGATAAAATTCTAACATCCCGATTGATTACAGTGGGACTTTTATCGAGTCTAAGTTCAATTAAACTCTGACTTAATAGTTAACAATTATCTTAGATAATTTTATTAACAGTCGAAATATTTTTCATACGTTCGTAATAATTTTTTTAATAATTATTACTATTTAACTTGATTTTCAATCATTAAAATTGTATCTAAATGAATTAAATATCACTTAATTCTTTTATCAATAATATTTATTTATTATCAAATATTAATGAAATACATATCATAATATTATAATATATTTATAATATCATTAAGTATTTTTAATACCTTAAAATCACATTTATATGATTTTTAAGCAATTAAATTCATTATCCGATAATTGCTATTAATATTAGAATATTAATATTTTCATAACAAAATATCAAAAGTTATATTTTATAACTTCAAATATTTTTATATCACTTAAATCATTTTTATATGATTTATAAATCATTAATTCTATTTTTCCTTAATTTATTTAATATATTTATTAAATAAACTAATTACCATTAATATTGATTAATTAATGAAATTGATCACAAAATATTAAAAGTCACTAAAAATAAATTAAAATATTTTCTTATACCATTATATTATTTTTCATGATTTTTTATGTATTAAAATTATTTTTAAATAATTTATTTAATATTATAATTAAATAAATTAAATACCATTTACATTCCAAAAATATTAAATATTTATGAAATATACTTTAAATAATTAAAAACTATTTTTCAGACTTTAAAATAATTTTTCGGAATTTATTAAGTATTTTTAATAATTAAAATCTATTTATTTCGATTTATTTAATTAAAACAATTATTGTCAAAAAATAATTAATTAAAAAGGGGCCCTATAGCGACAGAACCGTCGTTATAGGTGTTTTTCAGCTGTTCTTGAGTCTTGCCCTGAAAACTTATCAGTTAACCAGGAGGGTGGTTTGACCACGATTAGATCTAGTTTTCGGATGCTTCCAAGGCTTGTAAAAGTATTAATATTGTAGTAATTATGTAGGAATACAACCACAAATAAGTATTATAGCCATAACATATTACAACAGAAAGATCAAAGCTCCAGAAAGTCTTGTCAGGGCTGTTCTTCATTTCTGGGTTACCTAGAAATGAAGAACACTTCGAGGGTCTACTCTCTGGGCTTTTAATCAACACGTTCCCGACTTAGTAAGTGTGATTTAATGGTTCAGTATTGTAGTTTCGATGTCAGGGAACAATAATACATCATCAGATAAACATCTTAACATCATGTGTTAAAGATTTTGGCCGGTCAAAGTAGACATCAAGAAACTGTTCTTGAAGATCTGAGTTTTCCCAAATTACTTCCCAGGCTGTTGGTCAACGGTAGTTTGACCATGCATTTCTATAAATCTGTTATGGATCTTTGTGATCTAAACGCATGAGTGAGTAGTCCTTATACCTGTCTACGACTATAAAAAAACAAAGTGACCAAAATAACAAAACACAACCAGATCAAGCGCCTGAAAAACGTTGTCAGAGGTTACTGAGATTTCTGGGCTGCCCAGAAATCAGTTTCTGGGAATGGTCAACGAGGTTTGACCGCTCGTATCTCTCACTATAATCATGCTCTGGTCGTGTTTCCAGTTTCAGAGCACAATATACATGTCATAGAACAGATTCATAACTTAAAATACAACAAACAATTAACAGACAATGATCTATGAGTCCTGACAATCGGCTGTCAGGCCATGTTTTAGGGTTCATAGATCAGTTTTGAAAAAATCATTTTCATGCGTCTAAATGTTATGTATCTGATATTTAACAACCCAGATCACATCTTAACACCCTCTAACACAACTTAAGACAACCAATCATAACATCTAACACCAGATCATGAGATTTTTATAAAGCTAGGGTTTATACCTTTATGCTTTGATTTCTTGACTCTGACTTTTTGATTCTGTTGTTAGCTTGATATGAACTGATCCTAGCTTTGCATAACATTCCTTCTCACTCTTAAATCCGAAAATATAGAGAGAGAGTGTCTTGGGAGAAAAATGAAATTAAAGTGGCCATTTCTCTCTCTTGAATCTCTTATAAATGTTAATGCCATGCACAGGCTGCTGATTTCGGCTGGTAGATTGATATTTGAGTCACATGGAGTTGGTGGAGTGGTTCAACCACTCAATTATTGCAAGATCTACCAATTATTTCCAATAATGCAACAAAGGGCTTTTTAGTCATTTCGCATGTAATTTTAATGGCATTTTGTACATTTGACCAAACTCTTAGGGTTTAGGATTTGGGAGGGTTTAGGGTTTGAACCCTTTAGGGTTTAGGGTTTGAACCCTCAAGTTTAGTAAATTAGTTTCTAACATTTTCGAATTTCGGCTTTAAAAATAGAAAATTAATATTTCTAAATTATAATTAGAATTTTCTAATTATATTAAAATTTATTAATCATAATTTAAATCTTACTAATTAGGATTAGTATTTCCTAATTAAAATTGTTAATTTTGGAATTATGGGCAAAATTGGGTATTAGGGTTTCTCAATAAAAAAATAATATTTTAAATTTCGAAATTAGATCTCGTAATTAGATTAGGGTTTTCTAATTACTATAACTTTAAAATTATGATTAATATCTCTTAATTATCATTACAATTATTAAATGAACACTTAGGTTTTCCCTATTTATAGATTAGGGTTTCTTATCCCAACATTAGGGTTTAAAATTTTGAAATTAGGGTTTTCTAACCAATTTGTTAATATTAACCCTAATTAATCTTATAATTATTTACACTTACGCCATTAAGTTCCCAATTTAGGGTTTCATACATCGAATTAGGGTTTTAGATTCCCGGAACTGAAATTAGGGTTTCTAGAACCGGTTTTAGTCTTTCTTATAATTCGCTAGGGTTTTCTAACCGAACGTTGACATTCTTAATATATACCTAGGGTTTGTTACAGATATCGTTTATCTGGTCAACCCTTGACCCTTAACCACATATTGTACACATATACACAAAACATATTCACGTATACACTTAATCCTGAATAATTCACCTAAATCCTTCACAGAATTTTGAAATCCTCAAAATTCCTTCTTAAAAATATCAAATGCATACACTAATTTTCTGTATAGGTTCTAATTTTGCACCTTAAATAAATTAATAACAATTTTAAAAATATTCAAAATTCTCGGGTTGTCACAGTACTTCCCAAAGATTTTAATTTCTAAAACAGTTTTTCACTGTACTTTTATGTAAAGTATCATTGTAAGGTTGTGGTCGAGGCACCATGAGAGTTACATACATTTGTATTAAAACTCACAGCTTATATGTTGTCGTACTCTACACGACAGTTCAAAAGTTGTATAAATGAAGTTTGTATTTGACTTTTATAGTGTGATATCTAGCGACTCAAGATGGGTGATGTATATCTATTTTGGGGCATCACATCAATAAAGAGTTCAACTTCACGTTCTGGGGGTAGACCGGGAAGTTCTTCAGGAAATACGTCAGGAAATTCACTAATAACAGAAATATTATTCAAACCTGACGTGTTTTTGTTCAAGTCCGTGACATGGGCTAAGAGCTTGACATCCATTTTTCAATAAACGAATAGCTTTATGGCTTGATATGACAGTGATTGAGTTTAATGGTTTGGTTGTTTGAATTCGCATAATAGGTTTGTTAGGAATATGAAAACTAACAACCTTAAGAAAATAATCAATTTTAGCATGATGCGTGGTTAACCAATCAATCCCTAAAATCACATCAAATGCAAGAATTTTCAACGAAATAAGATCGGCATGTAATGTTATGGTTCCAACTTGAATCAAGCAAGATTTATAAACAGTAGATGTAATGAAAGTTTCTCCTAACGGAGTCTCAACAGATAAGTCAAGGTCTAATTTCTCCGGAGTCAAGTTTAAATGTTGAACACAAGCTGGAGAGATAAAAGAATGGGTAGAACCAGTATCTAATAAGGTATAAACTTCGCAAGAGTTTATGATTAGCTTACCCATGATTACCTCGTTCGGGTTTCTCGCGTTTTGGCCAGTCACGACAAATGCCCTCCTTTGAACCGCCTACTTTGTTTTGTCCGTAGTCGCCTTTGGTGTAGCCGTCCCAGCTGGACTTGACTTCGCTACCGGACAAAACCGATCCATGTGACCGTCTTTTCCACAACTGAAACTCACCTTGGAAGGCTGTGAACAGTTTGGACTTATGTGTCCCTCATCTCCGTATCTATAGCATCTAACTAGCGGTCTCCTCCCCAAGAATTTGTTGTTGGTGCTGGTGCTGCTGCTGATGTCTTCCTGTCATTGTTGAATCTCCTCTTTCTGAAATTTCCACTTGACTCACATCTCCTATTATCATGGCCACGATTACCACCCGAGTGGTTACCGCTTTTTTCTGTATTCTTTCCTCCCCGCTGGTTATCATCGCTCCGATGACTGATGTCACCGGTATGACCCTGATTGTTGTCCCTCGGTTGGGCATACTCATTATCTCGCTCTAATAATTGAGCCATGTTGACAACATCTGAATATAAAGAAAATTTATGAGAGATAAGATATTGCCGAATCTCGGGTTTTAGACCTCTCAGAAATATCCTCGTCATTCGTTCCTCATTCTCGACCAAATGAAGTGCAAATCTGGATAACTCTGCAAACTTCGCCTCGTACTGGGACACCGTCATGTTGTTTTGTTCCAGTCTGATAAACTCTACCTCCTTCATATGACGAATACTTTCAGGAAAGTACTTGTCATTAAACAGTTTCTGAAATGTTTCCCAAGACATGTTGAGTGTGGCAGGCTGGGTACGCTTCACAGATTCCCACCAGTAATCTGCCTCACCGCGGAACATAAAGGTGGCGAATGGAACCTTCTGTTCCTCCGTGCATCCCAAGACATCGAATATCTTGGAAATTTGTTTGACCCACGTTTCCGCCTTAATCGGATCCGGCTTTCCCGCAAATTCTGGTGGTCCCAACTCCTTGAACTGCTTGGATGTGACAAGCCGCGCATTGCTATCATTTCCACTCATATTTTGTGCACGAGTCTCCCTCGTCTGATTTTGCATGAACTGCAAAAAGATTCTAAACATCCCATCATTCATCATTTGTTAGGTAGTGTTGTTTATAGGAGGAATATTGCCTTCATGTTGCACGTTCCCCTGGGTAGTGATTAAAGGTGTCTCCACAATCTGATTCACTTCATTGTTAATATTTACAGCTGCCATTCTAAAATACTACCACAAAACAAGGGTTAATTAACATGTTTCATATTATCCCTATACTATGACCGACCAAATAAATACCAAATAAACTTAGTCAGGTCATACTAGGGAAGGAATTCCCCGTCTCTCCCCTCTTAGTTCTTGTCTCACATCTCAGCCAGGGATCATATCCCTAAGCTTTGATACCAACTGTGCCGCCCCCAAAATAGGTATACATCACCCATTCTGAGTCGCCAAATACATGGTACAGAAACAAATATAACTTCAGTAATACAATTGTCGTGCAAAATACGATAACACATATATTGTGAGTTTGAATACAACTATTGTCTAACAGAGAGTATACAAACTCAAAAGAGTCCTCATTACAATTATGGATACACTATTTTTCAAAATAGTGAGGACTACTAATACAACTATCCTGAACCATCACTCCAAACCCCGACTAGTTCCTGCTATGTTCTCACCTCCTGAGAAGAAAAATGGAATAAAAAGGAAAACGGTGAGCTCAACTAGCCCAGTAAAGAATATTATGACTAAGATAATATACAACAATTTATCATTAGTCTTCAACAGGAAAAAATCTGATAAAATATAATAGACAACAAGTTTTAGATCAACAACTGCAGCGGAACATCAATCCATTAAAAGAGTCAAGTAGAGAAAGAATTCAACTATCTTCTAATATTTAAAAGTCCATCATCAATATTTTATCCCTGTAACATCAATCAATATACATCTTGAATCAAATATTCATCTTTGCACTACAGGCCAAAGATATTCATTTGTATCACCAGTTGTTCATGTTCATCTCAACACTGCTCATCTTTTACTACGGGCCAAAGATATTCATTAGGTAATCATTCATCTTTGCACTATAGGCCAAAGATATTCATCAGTTAATCATTCATCTTTGCACTACAGGCCAAAGATATTCAGTAATATCATCATTTAGGACTGAGGATGATGAAAAATATCTTAAAGAAAACGAATCCAGTGAGATAAAAGATCAAAGATTATGGATTCGTACTTTAGTTTATCCAAGTTCAAAAATATCTTATAATAATCAATTGTGGAGCAAAATTCAAGAATAACGATCAAAACATGGATACAATCAAAGATAGTAACCATAATAGACATCTTGAACAAAAAGGAGAAAATTTCATTTTTTCGGTGAATAGTGTCGTATTCGTGAATAGTGTCGTATTCATGAATAGTGTCGTATACATGAATAGTGCCGTATATGTGAATTGTAACCCCGACACAAAAAGGTAGAAATTCCACAATAAAATCCATACCAATATTTCGGTATAATGATATTGAAAGAATAACATCATTAGAAAGAAAATAACATCCCTTACCTCAAAATAACAGTACATCTGATCGAAATATCGGTATAAGGCTAAAAGAAACTTACACTGAATAACAACTCACAAAATATCTAAATACTCACAAAATACGCTCGATAATATAGAGAGAGAAAGAGAGAAAACTTGTTTCTGGTGTTATTTTCAATTCTAACTAAGCACCCTATTTATAGGAAAATGCTTAGAACGTCATAGTAGACTAACCTGCTACCTGATGGTTTTACCTACTACTATTCAAACCCACCACTTTTGAAAATAAATTCCAGCACATTTCATTACTCACCAACCAAAAGTGGGGCCCACCATATTTTTAATAAAAACATTTTATTTTCCGAAACATCAACAATTCATAATAAATAGCCCTTTTATCAGAAAATTCGAATCTCATGTGCTTTCCATAGGAAATTTAATTCTCTACAACTTTGTAAGTTTAAATTTTTTCAAATTTCAAACGAAAAATGACCGAAATTCACATACGGACGATTTTCAAAACCTCCATTCCGACAAAATACTGATAAAACACCTCAGCATTAATTTCTTCATTTATAACCACATAAAATAAATATATCCATCATTTATATCCACATAAAATAAATATTTCCTTATCATATAAATCAATAACTAATTATTCACAAATAATATTACAAAATCACAATTATGACAACCAGGTCGTTCCCAGGAAAGAGGGGGCTTTTCGATAAGGATTTCTCCATATTGGCGCGCAATTAGGTGACCAAACCCCTTTCTGAACAAACTCCTTAGACATTGCCAATAATGCTATCTAATAATATTATTCAAATAATATGAATTATTGATCTGATAATGGAGATACTATGCAGTGACAATTATTGAAACAACAATAATATAAAATATCAACGCAACAATTATTGAACCAATAAAATAACATATTGAACAGTAATTACTGTAACAATTATTGAGTAGTGACTTCTTACGTAAGAATCAATAATTTCAAAAATACTGTGCAATACCGTGTGCTACTGTGCAACCACGCGTATTATTGTATTTTAACCACCGGGTATTCCAACAGTGTTAATGGTAACCATTACGTCGTTATTTATAAAAACTCAAACTTATCATTTTCTTCATCCGATAGTTATCCTTTATGGGGCCCACAAATGGTTGCGCCGTCGTACGAATATTTCCCGACAGAAAGAATATTCCACGACCAAACGAATATTCCCCGACAAAATGAATACTTTATAACCACTTGCTTATTTTGCAAAATTTGCACATGCCACCCATAACCAAAGTATTATATCAAATTAACACTTTATTATTCAAAATAATAAATAGAGGAAATTTGATTTTATTCATTAAAAAGTTGGGGTCTTACAATTAAATTCGCGGAACTCACTTTTCCTAACCCTTAGGTTTTAAGTCCGTAGGCGAAAACTTTGTTTGCCATAACTGAAATGTTATTGAATATTCCATTTCGTCTTAGAATTCTATCATTATGTGTTTCTCAGAAATTCAAACTTAATCTCCTAGCAGAAATGGATGAATAGTATTTTTACAGAAATTTCTCGGAAAACCTTTATTTTCATCTTGGAAATTCAAAACAATTAATCATAGCACATAGCCAGAATACTAACCACATCAGCATATTCTAGGTCATAGAACGACATTCAAAAAGCTTACTCACATAAATAAATAATTAAATTCATTTAATTCAATTCAATTAATCAAATAAAATTTAATTCACATAAAGATCCGATTTTCTCGGGCGTTATAGCTTCCACTACAATAAGCCTGAACACCGGAAAAGAATCTGCGAGAACCATCTTGCAGAGGCTAACCAGAAGAAGCTTAGTGAAGCTTCGGTTACAGATATAGTTTTGTTCTTAATTAAAATAAATCTTTCTGTAAGTTAAGATTCTACTTGGGTATTGGATACCGACTTTGATTCCCATAAATATAGATTTATGAAGGGAACACGCAGAAGTAGAAAGATAAACAAGGGATAAGTAATCTTATGTGTGGGAAATGAAGCAAAGGTTGATGCATTAGCCATAAGAACCTATAGTTGGCATTTGCCTGTGGCCAAGTCTATTAAGTCAATAAGTTGTTATTGTATCCTAGTTCTCTTTAGAAACATTATTTCCATTTTGTTGTTGGACAATTAAATTTTTGGTATTATATTTAAGAACAATTGTTGTTCTATTTATAATAATAATGTTTTTTTTAGAACTTGAATATTACTTAATGGATTTTGTATACTTGACTTACATGAAAAATTATTTTGCAAATTGAAAAAACTAGTATAAGAAAAAGTAGATGATCATTAAAAGAGTTGAATATTTGTATTTGATTAAATACAAGTCTGAATCATTTAAAAGGTTCAAAGAATTCAAAGGTGAAACTAATTTGCAAAGTATTAGGATTTTTCGATCGGATCGAGTTAGAAATACGTATGCAATAAGTTTCTAGATCATCTTAAATGGTTTTTTAATAATGGACACCTCCTGATATGGAATAATTTATTGGTTTATTTGAAAGGAAAAAGCGTAACTTGTTAGACATGATGTGTTCCATAATTATTTTTACCGACATTCCAATATCCTTCAGGGGTATTGCCTAGAAATAGTTGTATATCTAAGGAAAAGATAGCCTCAAAAATTGGCCCCCAAGACTATAATAGTTATGGACATAGAGGATTTCTAATCTTAAGTATGTTAAGATAAGGGGTTGTCCAACTTATTGAAAATGTTTCAAAGGATAAGCTTGGGACAAGATTTGACAAGTGTAGATTTGTGGGATATCCTAAAGTATGTTTAGGGTAAATGTTATATAATCCTACTTAGCTAAAGGTGTTTGTTGCGAAACACACTATCTTCTAAGATCAAAGTGTTTATCATTGAATGGATAGTGGGAGGATAATAGATCTTGAAGAGTTCAAGAACCACAAAGCACTATAAGTCAAAAAGAGGAACCTGTAGATAGACCTATTGTACCAAAACCAAATTGTAAATCTAGAATAGTACTGAAGATACCTAAGAGGTATGGATTCATCATAGATGATGATGATGAGGTATTCATCATAGAAGATGATGATCCAGTTACATACGATGAGGTAAGAGTTGTGGACACTCAGTGACGCCCCCAAATCCAAGTTCTCTAACCTCAGATTCAGTGCTCACGATCCATAATCATCAAAAGCATTCTATAAACTATTGCGGAATAACAAACATACATTGTTCATTACAATAAAATCTTACAACATAATCCCAAGGTCTTATTAACCTTAACTCAAATACATACCTTAAATTACACTTCGTAACAAAAAAAGGTTTACAATACCAATTTACAAAATGATATTAAAATAGTTAAACATTTTCTCTACCCTTGGATGCATTTGCCTTTGTCTTTCTTGGAATATTATGGCTTAGCTGAAAGAAACATCATGATATAACAAGAATAATCAACTAATTTGCTTAGCAAGTTTATATACAAGGGAGATATATCATGATTATAAAAGAATTTATCTTTCAAGGTTCAACAAAATAATTCGATTGTGAAAGAACGTGAATTAAGAATCAATAATTTAATATTAAAATAATTGAATATTAGATGTTGAGTGGCCTGGAGTGGCCATGAACATATAATAAGGTTGTCAATATTTAAATTAGTCATTTTAGTAAGTTTGGGCAATCGAGGGGATCAACCTCTCATACCCGGTGATTTATGCATAAACACTTAGTAGTCGAGCAACAATTGATTTCTAATATAATGCTTTAATAAATTGTTCTTTTTCTCAGCCTTGAGTCCTTATCAAATCAATTGATTAGGGACAACTTTTAAAACATATTTGATTTAATCAAATTTAAACATGTTTGATCTAGCTGATACAACTAGTATACATCTATATCATAAATAGTTCATGAATGAAATAACTTTAATTAATTCACAGTTCCATAACTATAGAACAGGAATTCAATTGTACAAAGTGTGAATATCAATAATCATTCAGGATGTGGAATAATTAACAATAATTATCCACTAAAATGCTTTTAAAATAATAACTCAGGTTTGAGTACGAGTACTTGGCTCGATTGTGGTCTACTGCTACACATTTAGTTTAACTTCTTAGAGAAATACATATAATTGATCTTCCAATTAGTCAAAGCATAACTTATAATAAATTACCTAATATTTAATCACATAAATAAATATTAGATATTACATTAAATCCTTAGTAGTATTATCATACCTTGATAATATTACTATCCAATAATAATCATCTTAAACTCATTCAATCTTAATAATATTTTATTTATTTCTTAGTATTATTACTCAATTAATAATACTTTAATCACGCATTTAATATTATTAATCACTTAATAATATTTTAATTCTTTACTAATATTATTAACCATTTAATAATACTTTAGTTCTTTACTAATATTATTAACCATTTAATAATACTTTAATCTAATATTATTAATCCTTTAATAATATTTTAATTATATAATATATTTAATTATTTAATAATATTTTAACCATTATCTAATATTAATAATCACTTAATAATATTTTATTTTAATTTTAATCTTATATTATTAATCATTTAATAATATTTAAATTTAAATTTAATCTAATATTATTAATTATATTAATAATATTTTAATCATTTATTAAACTTATAAAGAATTAATTTTAATTATTTACCCTTTACTAAAATCATTTATTTCATAATCCTAAAATGTCATAAATATAACATTTCATCAAAAATGACCAAACTGCCCTCTAAAAATCTGGTTTCCTAATATCACGGGTCTTCTGTCCCAAATTTACGTTTTTACCGTTTTTAACATTACATTACTTATTATTCACATTTATCCCTAATTAAACTATTTTATTGAAAAATACCAAAATAGTTCCAAAAATCTTTCTTTTTTGGGATTGGACAGATTATAGTTCCCTTATGAACATATATGTTTCCTGGAATTTTTAAAATTTATTTACTATTTTTAATTAGTCCAAAACAGCCGAATCTTGCAACATCTTTTATAAATTGAAATTTTGTCCAAAACTTCTGAAACTTTCAGGGTATGTTCTTATCGTATACAAGTACTTCCTGTACAAATTTTACAATTTTTAAAGGTAACCACAAAGAGTTATTTAAGTTAACGTTAAAAATAGTACTTTCTTATAAAAATCATAACTTTCATTATACACATCCAAAAATAGTCATCTTTTGACAGGATCTTCATAACTCATCATATTATCATACCAAATTTTTCCAAAATTTTTAAAGCATTAAAAGTGGACGAAACATCCCCTACAAGAAACTGGTCAAGGATTTGTTTTCAAGTATTTCCTATTTCTTTACAATCTAGATAGTTTTATTGAAACAGTCACCATGGCTTGCACAATCAGTATTTTTGAGTGTTACCACTTGGGTTTAACAGCTAACTTACATATCTAGCACCACTTTTTGATGGATCACAAAAAGGAGTTGTATATTTCAAATGGTAGTTGTTCAAAGTGGAAAGAAATTAAGGGTTTCTAGTCCTTAAGGACATAGTTTCCTTTTCTTTCCTTTTGATCCATATTCTAACACACGAATATGTATGATTCACACATGAAACACTCAATATCATGTGAATCAAGAGTTTTTGAACTTTAGTGTGAGACCCCAGATTTTATCAATAAAGATTTAAATTTTGTCAAAATAATTTTTTAATATTATGGTGTGAATTTAAGATAATATTATAGTTGTGGGTAGTATTTATAAATTTTGCAAAGTATGCAAGTGGTTATATTATATTCGATTGGTCGGGAATATTTCGGTTTAGCAGGGAATATTCGTACAACGGCTCAATCATTGGTGGACCCCACAACAGAATTATTGTCGGATTGAGAAAACGACAAAAAATATTTTATTGAAATAACGACGGAAGTTTTACCGTTGATACTGTTGAACTACTCGGTAGTAAAAGTACAGTAATACGTGTGGTTGCATAGTAGCACACGGTATTGATTATTGATGCTTATGTGAGAAGTCACTCAGTTTGATTCCATTATTGTCGATTAATAATATGAATTATTATAGCGATAATGACGTTTTGTTTTATTCAGATTATTAACGTAATAAAAGCGAAACATCTTTTATATAAAAATGTAATACTTTATTAAAGTTATTCTATAAATAGAATATATTATATTTTATTATGCATAGTGTTGCATAGTGTTTTGCATAGTGTTGCATAGTGTTTGCATAGTAAAATGTTTTTATATAAATAGAATATATTATATTTTATTTAAAAGATTTTGCTTTAAATATGGACCGTCGATTAAAATAAATCAATCTGGACCGTTCATGGATTAATTACTATGCATTCTATTTTCCTATAAATAGAAGCTCATTCCTTCATTATTTTCTTCACAATTCACCGAAACTCTGAGAGAGAAATTATAGAGAGAAAGCTATAGAGAAAAATATATAGAGAGAAAGAAGAAGAGTATTCGGTACTTCACTACTTTGATATCCAAAGTGTCTTTTACTACGGTAGGGTATTATTTGTTGTACTGTAAAGGGTGTTATTCTTTCTTATTCATGAAGAGAACTTACATTATTCCATTCATTATTATTACATTGGAATAACTTTTAAAAGTGGTATACCCTATACATAACTTTGTATATATGCGTACCGATACCTATATACTGAAAATCCTTATGTTATTCCATTCTTATTTATTCATTGTTGAATAACTTTTGATACGCTTTAATCCCCTATACTTGGTGATCTTCTTCATTATTCCATTCTTTATTATTACATTGGAATATTCTCATGCATGTGTTTTACACCTTGACTGGTTCCATTGTTTATTATTCCGCATTTATTATTCTCGCTTGGAATATCCATCGTCGTGTTTTACACCTAACTCAGTTCCATTGTTTATTATTCAAATTTATTATTCTGTTGGATCATCCTCGCTTGTGTGAATTTCACCGACCGGTTCCGTTATTATTATTACTGTTGGAATAACTTTTATATGTCATGGCACCGCATGCATGGTGATTTCTTTTGTTATTTCATTCTTTATTATACCCAAATAGTTAAAACTTTGACTTCTATACTCCATGAAATTAGTAGAATATCCTTTATATTTGCGTTTTATCCAAATCTTTTCATGGAAATATTCTTCCGATCATTCTTGAATTTTACTCTACAAAACAAGATATCTTGTTGACAATTTGGACGTTAATAAATCCTAGAAAATTAATTCTTGAACTTGTTTTATTGAATTCTTATATCATTGTCATCATCCTCATGTTTATATTATGTTGAAAGTTATCTTTGGCGTCGTGCATAGATGAACTTAGTATGATTATGACCTGTGGTTCATTCGGTATAATCATGGCTTGATATAAATGATGTGACAAAAGTCCTCGATGGCTCATAATGCGTTGATAGATAGTTTTTGGTATGATTATGACCGGGGTGATTCGGTATAGTCATGACCATTGATAATTTGATGAAAATCCTTGATGGTGGTACGGGGATGATTAGATATTGTGGTTTATTCATTAAACCGAGTCTTAGTGATAAAATTGATGAAAACCTTTTAAAACCTAAAAGATAGTAGACTTTATTTTCTACTTGATTTTTTTTTTAATGGATTGCACATTCAGCTGCGCTTAAACCGGTTGTCTATTGTATTTTATCGGTTTAACACTTTGTTGAAGGCTAATGATAATTTATTCGCATTATTTTAGTCATAATATTTCTTCTTTTGGGCTAGTTGAGCTCACCCTTTCTTTCACTTTTTCTCTTCGAAATGAGAATATAGCCGGGACGAGTCGGGGAAAAGAGTAATGGTCCCGAAGATAGCATTAGTAGTCCTCACTATTCTGTTAAATAGTGTGACAATAAATGTAATGAAGACTCCTTGAGTATGGATATTGTCTAAATGACAATATTCCTATTAGAACTCTCAGTTTATGTATTGTCGTATGTTACACGACAGATGTATAATTAAGTTTGTATTTGAATTTATGTACCATGTAAGTGGCGACCCAAGATGGGTGACGTATACCTAATTTTGGGGGCGTCACATTTAGAATATAAACTCTTCATTTCATCAAAATTAAACGAATAAAAAGGAAATCAACTAGTTTAGGGTATTACCTTGATTTGTGAGCTACCCTTCTTGATCTACCTGAAAGTAATATGCACACAAGCCAATCATGTTTGATGATAAAGCATATACTTTGTAACAATCTTATTCATTTATTAATAAAAAGTATTAATTTATTAAAGGCTTTTAATTATCTATATGATGCTATTTTATAATATGTGATAAACCCATAGTTTTAAGCAATGCTTTTAGAATAATGATGATGATTATTCTAATGAGATCTAAATTCTTAGAAAGCTTAAAACTAAAATAGTTCCCAATCATTGGATTACTAAATTGGGGATTAGTGAATCCGGATAGATTGGTACATACGTTGCTTGCTCATTGGATGAGGATGATTGATCTCATGATCATTTGTGTGGAGACACTAAAGAAAGTATGTAGGTGCTTATTAGAGAATAAGTTCACTGAATGTGGCTCGCTAAGGAATACCTAATGGAGTTTTACTTGCACATCAATAGGAATTCTCAGAGTGATAGTAGTACAAGTAATCCTTGGACTTGAGATCATCATAGTATCTTGTGTATGATGAGTTATACTTTGACTTATTCCTTAAGACCCTTAAGGTATATCAAAGGGTATTCTTGAGTATAACAAGTTGTACATGGAGATAATATATGATCAATAAATAATCTACCACTTCTAATAAAGAAGAGAAATGTCCTATGTGATTCGATAAATGACAACCCAAAGAGTCCTTGGCCAAAGGCGAGAATGAAATTAGAAAGGAGTTTCTAATTTGCATTATTTGAGTTGTGCATTTAAGGATCGAAATACATATAATTAAATAAAATAAGACTTGACAAATAATTCCATGTCTTATATTTAATTGGGACATTGTCAGATGGTGGAAGGATTGAATTATACTGTAAACTATTTACTCAAAGGTTCTTTTATAATTAATGTTGAAATCTATATTATCCGGAAAGTCATTGATCGCTAGGAGACTTATCCCTATTGTAGAATAAATATTATTTATTTAAATAAATTAATTGTTTAATTTATTTATTTAAATAAGATTAAATTGTTCTAATTGATTTATTCACAATCGGTTTAATATGGAGAACCTAAAGGGTCACACCATAAAAGGAAGAATAATTATTTAAGAAGTTAATGGCATAATCGTAATAATATATTTATGTATATTTAATTTAATCTATGGTGATAGAATAAATTAAATAGCTTAATATTTATTATTTAATATTTTAGAAATATTAAATATAAATTAATAAGAGGAGTCTTATTAATATTATTACAATTATTATTATTTTAATTTCTAAAAGAGTTTAGAAATTAATTTAATATAAGTACTCTCATTTATTCCTAATAGGATTAGGAGGGAAAATTAGTTAAAGGAGTTTAATTAATTATCCCTAATAAGATTAGGGATCCCATTTAATTAAAAGAGTTTAATTAAATAATACCTTATTTTATTAAATAAGGTTACCTGATATCTTTATAAGAGGAGTCTTATATCAGATATCAATAGATACGCAATTCCAAAAAGTTGGAGAGTACGCTCCTTTTCTATAGAGATAGAAAAACTAGGGTTTAGCCAACCACCCATCTTCTTGAATCCTTCTTCTTCCTTGGTGGATCACCTCTAGAGGCCAAACACTTAGGTGGCTAACGTTGATCAAAGGAAGGAACCAAACCCGGTGAATTCAAGTTGAACGCGAAAGGATTTTGGAGGTGAATTATACCTGAGGAAGCTCGATCTTCAAGGGTATGATTTTATTCTTTATCTTTTCGTTTAATTAATAATTGTGCATAAAGGGTGATCCGGGTATATGGTTTGTAAAATTTTAAAACTCTGATTTTTACACGTTTCCGCTTATTTTTGCAATTTGATTGCGTTCATGAATATTACAAACTAACAGTGGCATCAGAGCCAAACCTTTATGCGAATTATTAATTATTTTAATTTGATATGTATATTGATATGTGTTTAGAACAATTTAATTGGACATAATTTTATTGTATAAAATTTATTTAAAAAAAAAAGAAGAAGCAAATTCAATTTCCGATTTGATTACGCGTGATTTGAAAAGCTTTATTCCGTGGGCATGGTCAATGTGGATGAGATCGTGGATATAGATTACATGGATCATGGAAACTAGATTATATATATTTATAATACGATTATAATATATATATATATAATCTATATTACATGTTACAGACTTGCATGATTCAAAGAAGCAACTAGCACATTACAGGAGCTTGGATTCTTATTACATATAATATATATTATAATATATGTTATAATGTACAACTTCTTATTATATATATATATATATATATATATATATATATATATATATATATATATATTATAATTAGATTATATATATATATATATAATCATTTTATAATCAAAATAAAAGTTTATTTTAATTTTAAAATAAAAGTTTATTTTAATTTTAAAATTAGAATTTTATGATAACTAATTGGAGTTGAAATTGGATTATATGTTTCCTTAAATAAAGGAGTTTATTTAGATATGAAATAAGATTTCATATTATTCAAAATAAAAGAGTTTATTTGTGAATAGGAAAGAATCCTAATTTTCTTAAATAAAGGAGTTTATTCGGATATGAAATAAGATTTTATATTATTCAAAATAAAGGAGTTTATTTGTGAATAGGAAAGAGAATCATGTTTCCTTTAATAAAGGAGTTATTTTTTTTACATGGAATTGGATTCCATAATTAATTAAAATAAAGGAGTTTATTTTGATTAAAGATTTTGATTAAAATAAAATATTTTATTTTATTCAAAATTGGATAAATTAAAATAAAATAGTTTTATTTTGATTTAAATTTGGATTAAAATAAAGGAGTTATTTTGATTCAAAAATAGATTTTATACTAACTAAATTTGCCCATTAAATGATATCAATATATATATTGAATGTTTATTATTCATCGGATGAATGTTATGTATTGATGCATATGGTGATATGTATGATAATAAATGAGATTGATTATGGACAATTGACCAATGTGATTGGATTTTATTTTAGTTGGATGCATGAATGTATGGGTTTTATTAAATGGGGTCTGCAGTATTGCCTTCTCTAATTTTTTCAATGTAAATTCTATCTCCTCCTATGTACTTCCCTCGATCACGATCAAGGTTTTTATTTATTTTAAATAGTTTTGTAATAGGAATAGTTAGAATTAATTTTGAAAATTGGAGATCAAGGAGCAAGGAGCGCTTTGAAGACCCGCTTTGTAATGGAGCCCTAAGTTTAAATGTAATAGTTATATTTAAATATTATTTCTTGCACCCCTAGGGTTTGACCTTTTGGTTCACTTGGTGGCTCTAGTGAACCAAACTAGAATAAAAGTCCATAATCAATCCGAAAGTAGAATATAGTATTCTATATGTGCATGCTTATACTATATATATTATATATTATGCAAACATGCTTCGCATGTTCATTAATATACGCGTATTTATATATATATATATGTACGCGCGCTAAAACAAGATGAGACAAATTAATAACAAACCCCTCAATTTTTATATTAAGTCCTAAGCGTTCAAAGATATTTGGAATATCGAACGCCGCTTTCTAGCATGATAAAATTAATAGAGTATTAAATATTTAATATGAGTTTGTTGTGTCACCACAAGGCAAGTATTAAGTATTTAAGATGTTAATTTATCACATTTGATGCTTATAAAGAAAATTGAACAATATTGTTTTGTTGTGTCACCACAAGGATGATATTTTTCTTTTTGAATATATGGAGTGCTAGGTTGGACTTAACTTGGATAATTTTGATTCGGATGTGCCACCACTTGATCAAAATAATCTAAGAGGCAAAAATACAAGGAGTTGCATAGTTGATGTAATTGACAATAGTTGTCTACCCTATTTATTTATATATAGTTTGTTGTGTCACCACAAGGCTATATACATTTGAAATGGGATCCTTATTCTCACTAGCAAATCTTTAATTAGATTTTGCGAACTATATAAGTGAGGGTAATATAGTTTGAAGAAAATAGTGGGAGATACCAATTTAAAACAAGACCTAATTTATTTTGGTAATTAATAAAAGAATGTATGTTAAAATGTTGTTAATTACAAATTCATTTACGTAATTTTACAATGTCTAAAATTACTATCATCATGAAGCATATTAGATGCTAAATTAACCGCACCGAATTAAACGGATTGGTTAAGGAATTTGAGAATAGTTCTCATAGTCAAAAAGCTATCTTATGTCCTTAATACGCCTATCCTCGCAATGGTTGCGCATAATGCCTCTGAGGAAGAGATTGCTACTTTTAGAAAGTGGCAAGATGATGCACATTGGCTCAATGCATCATGCTCGCATCAATGAGTAACGAGCTTCAAATCAAGATAAAACTATGGATGCTCCTACTATATTCCCGCACATCAAGTAGTTGATGGTGAGGAAAGTAGGACCGATAGATATCGAGATATTTAAGGAGCTCTTCCGATCTAGAATGGCCAATGGCACTATAAATGCATGCAAAAAGTTCTTAACATAATCAATTTGATTGATCAATTAGGACAACTGGTTTTGTCATGGATGGAGAGTTGAGCCAAGATTTGATCTTGCACTCACTCCCTACTCTCTTTCACAATTGTTGTGAATTTTTCATATGACCAAGCTAGATATCGCCTTTCTTCAATGATTTGCTTAACATGTTGAAAAATGTTGAGAGTCACTTTCCAACCAAGAAAGACCATGTCTTACCGGGTAGGGGGCCAAAGGATCTTCCTAAAAGAAGAACGATTCAAAGAAGGTAAAATGAAAGGCGTAAACAAAGGATAATAAGAACAAAACGATACGGATAACAAAGGAGTTTGCTTCCACCGCAATAAGCATGGACAATTTGAAAGAAATCATGAGAAGCACTTTGCGTTGGCTAACCAAAGAAGCTTAATGGAGTTTTGATTACAAATACAATTTTGTTCAAGATTTAAAATAAATTTTTCTTTAAGTCAAGGTTCTACTTGGATATTGGATATCGACTTTGGTTATCATAAATATAGATTTATGAAGGGACCAAGAAGAAGTAGAAAGCTAAACAAAGATAAATAATCTTATGTGTGAGAAATGAAGCAAAGGTTGCTACATTAGCCATAGAAACTTATAGTTTAGCAATGCCTACGGGCAAGTCTATTAAATCAATAAGTTGTTATTGTATTCCAGTTCTCGTTGGAAACATTATTTCTATTTTATTGTTAGACAATAAAATTTTTGGTATTATAATTAAGAACAATTGTTGTTCTATTTATAATAATAATGTTTTGTATAGAACTGGAATATTACTTAATGGATTTTGTATGCTTGACTTATGTGAAAATAATTTTGCAAATTGAACAAACTAGTATAAGAAAAGGAGATGATCATTCAAAGAGTTGAATGTATGTATTTGTTGAAATACAAGTGTGAATTATTTGAAAGGTTCAAAGAATTCAGAAATGAAACAAATTGACAAAGTATTAAGATTCTTTGATTAGATTAAGGAATAAATACTTGTGCAATAAGTTTCTAGATCACCTCAAATGGTTTTCTCATAATGGACACCTCCTGATACGCAATAATTTATTGATGTATCTGAAAGGAAAAATCATACCTTGTTGAACATGGTACGGTCCAAAATGATTTTACCGACATTCCACTATCCTTCTAGGATCATGTCCTAGAAATGGCTTTGACATCTCATTTAAAAGTAACCTCAAAATCCAAATTTCAAGACTCCATAAAAGTTATGGACAGGGAGGATTCCTAATCTTAAGTATGTTAAGATAAGGGGTTGTCCCCTACTTATGTGAAAAGGTTTCGAAGGATAACCTTGGGACAAGATTTGACATGTACAGATTTGTGGGACATCTTAAAGTAAGTTTAGGGTATATGTTCTATAATTCTACTTAGCAAAAGGTGTTTGTTACGAAACACGTTGCCTTCTAAAATAAAGGTGTTTATCATTAAAAGGGGCTAGTGGGAGGATAATAGATCTTGAAGAGTTCAAGAACCACAAAATACTATAAGTCAAATAAGAGGAACCTGTAGATAGACCTATTATACCACAACTAAATCGTAAATCTGGAATAGTACCGAAGATACCTGGGAGGTATGGATTCATCATAGATGATGATGATGAGGTACACATCATAGAAGATGATGATCCAGTTACATACGATGAGGTAAGTGTTGTAGACACTCAGAGAAATGGATTGAAGCAAGTTTCTCAAATATGGAACATTCGTTTTGATTTGGCAATCAAAAGAGTTTGATTTTATCAAAAATAAGAATGAACCTAGTGTGAACAAAAGGGTCAGTGGGAGCATCGTGACATTCCTAGTATTATATGTTGATATACTACGGATAAGGAATGACATACCAATGCTACAATCAGTAAAGATAAAGTTGTCTAAACATTCCTCCATGAATGATTTGGGAAGAGTATCGTTATTGGGGATACAAATCTATATAGATAGATTTAAAAGGATGCTCAGCTTAACCCAAGGAACGTATATTCATTTGATGCTAAAGTCGTTTAGCATGGCAAACTCCAAGAGATGTCTCATGTTGATGAGCCATGGAGTGTATCTCTCTTAATAGTGCCCATAGACTCCAAAAAGAGAGATCGCATGAGTAACTATCATGTATGCAATGAAATGTACGAGACTTGATGTTGATCACCATATTCGGAGAAGTTCACTGTGAGACAGTGAAAAACATCTTAAAGTACTTTACTGGTACTAAGGATGTGATCATATTTATGGTGGGTCTGAATTAAAACTAGAGGGCTTAACAGACTCAAGTTTTTCAGATAGACCAAGATGACAGAAAATTCACTTTAAGGTAAAGTGTTACCATGATCAATGGTGCAGTGAATTGGAAAGGTTCCAAATAGCAAAGAGTTGCTGGTTTAGTGATAAAGACAAAGTAAATAGCTATAAATGAAGCTGCAAGTTGATTGTTTGGATTAAAAGTTCATTACAGAAATAGGAATAGTTCCTAAGTCTCATCTTGGATCTAAATATGTGTTGTGGCACTTTCATTTGATTATAAGAATCATTGAAAGATGGGAAATCACTATAGAGATGGTGGACTCTCAAGAACAACATTACATATCCATTAACTAAAGCTTATCCAACAGCAGGATAATCGTCACTTAGAGAAGAAGAGTATAAGATATAATGGCGATGGACTTTAGTGCAAGTGGGAGATTAAAAGTAATATGCACACAAGCCAATCATGTTTGATGATAAAGCATATACTTTGTAACAATCTTATTCATTTATTAATAAAAAGTATTAATTTATTAAAGGCTTTTAATTATCTATATGATGCTGTTTTATAATATGTGATAAACTCATAGTTTTAAGCAATGCTTTTAGAATAATGATGATGATCATTCTAATGAGATCTAAATTCTTAGAAAGCTTAAAACTAAAATAGTTCCCAATCATTGGATTACTAAATTGGGGATTAGTGAATCCGGATAGATTGGTACATACGTTGTTTTCTCATTGGATGAGGATGATTGATCTCATGATCATTTGTGTGGAGACACTAAAGAAAGTATGTAGGTGCTTATTAGAGAATAAGTTCACTGAATGTGGCTCGCTAAGGAATACCTAATGGAGTTTTACTTGCCTGTCAATAGGAATTCCTGTACTGATAGTAGTACAAGTAATCCTTGGACTTGAGATCATCATAGTATCTTGTGTATGATGAGTTATACTTTGACTTATTCCTTAAGACCCTTAGGGTATATCAAAGGGTATGCTTGAGTATAACAAGTTGTACATGGAGATAATATATGATCAATAAATAATCTACCACTTCTAATAAAAGAAGAGAAATGTCCTATGTGATTCGATAAATGACAACCCAGTAGTCCTTGGCCAAGGCAGAATGAAATTAGAAAGGAGTTTCTAATTTGCATTATTTGGAGTTGTGCATTTAAGGATCGAAATACATATAATTAAATAAAATAAGACTTGACAGTAATTCCATGTCTTATATTTAATTGGGACATTGTATGGTGGAAGGATTGAATTGTTATGCGGTAACTATTTACTCAAAGGTTCTTTTATGATTAATGTTGAAATCTATATTATCCGGAAAGTCGTTGATCATTTGGGAGACTTATCCTATTGTAGAATAAATATTATTTATTTAAATAAATTAATTGTTTAATTTATTTATTTAAATAAGATTAGAATTGTTCTAATTGATTTATTCACAATCCTGTTTAATATGGAGAACCTAAAGGGTCACACCATAAAAGGAAGAATAATTATTTAAGAAGTTAATGGCATAATCGTAATAATATATTATGTATATTTAATTTAATCTATGGTGATAGAATAAATTAAATAGCTTAATATTTATTATTTAATATTTTAGAAATATTAAATATAAATTAATAAGAGGAGTCTTATTAATATTATTATAATTATTATTATTTTAATTTCTAAAAGAGTTTAGAAATTAATTTAATATAAGTACTCTCATTTATTCCTAATAGGATTAGGAGGGAAAATTAGTTAAAGGAGTTTAATTAATTATCCCTAATAAGATTAGGGAGCCCATTTAATTAAAAGAGTTTAATTAAATAATACTTTATTTTATTAAATAAGGTTACCTGATATCTTTATAAGAGGAGTCTTATATCAGATATCAATAGATACGCAATTCCAAAAAATTGGAGAGTACGCTCCTTTTCTATAGAGATAGAAAAACTAGGGTTTAGCCAACCACCCATCTTCTTGAATCCTTCTTCTTCCTTGGTGGATCACCTCTAGAGGCCAAACACTTGGGTGGCTAACGTTGATCAAAGGAAGGAACCAAACTCGGTGAATTCTATTTGAACGCGAAAGGATTTGGAGGTGAACTTGTACCTGAGGAAGCTCGATCTTCAAGGGTATGATTTTATTCTTTATCTTTTCGTTTAATTAATAATTGTGCATAAAGGGTGATCCGGGTATATGGTTTGTAAAATTTTAAAACTCTGATTTTTACACGTTTCCGCTTATTTTTGCAATTTGATTGCGTTCATGAATATTACAAACCTAACACTACCAAAGTAATTAATAAACTTTGGACACATGAAAATCAAAACTCTCTCATTTTCTTCCTATAGACCCCCGACCACTCCCCCCTCTCTCTCTTACTCTTTCTATTTTCTTTCTTTTGCCAGTTGGGAAAAAATTAAACTAAGATAAAAATTTGCTTTTAATTATCTAAAAAGTCAATATAATTAGTAGATATGTGTTGTGACACCCCCAAAATAGGTATACATCACCCATTCTGAGTTGTCAAATACATGGTACATAAATCAAATACAAACTTCTTTTATACAATACGACAAAGTGTAGCTTAGAGTTTTTACATGAATATTATCTCATAGACAGTATTCAAACTCAAATGAAGTCCTCATTACATTTATTATCACACTATTTCATAGAATAGTGAGGACTACTATAGCCACCATCTCGGACCGTCACTCTTTTTCTTGACTAGTCCCAGCTACGTTCTCATTTCCTGGAGAAAAAAATGAAAGCAAAAGGGTGAGCTCAACTAGCCCAGTAAGAAATATTATTACTAAGTTAATGCAGAATAAATTATCGTTAGCCTTCAACAATGTTAAATTAATAAAATACGATAAACATCAAGTTTAACTGCAGCGGAACAAGCAATCCATTAGAAGAGTCAAGTAGAGCATGATATCTACTATCTTCTATGATTTAAAAAGGTTTTTCATCAACTTTATCGTTGAGACTCAACTTAATAAATAAACTACATCATTGAATCATCCCTGCACTATGGGCCAAGGATATTCATGTAATCATCAATGGTCATGATTATACCGAATAATCCCTGGTCATAATCATACCAACAACTGTCCATCAATGCACTACAGACCAATGAGGATTTTTACCACATCATTTATAACATTACGGGTCATGATTATACCGAATGATCCCTGGTCATAATCATACTAATCAACAGTCCATCTATGCACGTAAGCCAAAGATGACTTTTATCACAATATAAGCATGAGGATGATGACAATGATATACGAATTCAATTAAAAGAAAGCAAAGAATAAATTTTTAAAGATTTATAATTTAATTTATCCAGAATTCAATAATATCCAAATTGTCAACATGATACTGCTTTGTGGAGTAAAATTCAGGAATAATATTGTATCAAAAATGATTTGGACAGCAAAGAAATCAAATTTTTGTCATGAATAATTCTCCGGGTAAGTAGTACCCGAGTGAATAGTACCCCGTGAATAGTACTTCGAGAATAGTACCCGTGAATAGTACTCGTGAATAGTACTTTGTGAATAGTACCTGTGAATAGTATATTGTGAATATTACCCCGTGAATAGTACTTTGTGAATAGTACCGTATAAATGAATAGTACTCATGGACAGTACTCCGGCATGAAAAGCTTTAAATTTAACAAGAATGTGCAGAAAAAATCCTTGTAAAATGATACTAGATAAAGCGCAAATTTCAAGGATATTCTACTAATTTCACGGAGTATAGAAGTAATACTTTAACAAAATGAGCATATAATCAGGAATACGAGACGAAATAATATTACTCACATACTACAAAGTATGGAAGAAAATATTATTCCTATGAATATTGAACAAAATAATATCCCTTACCTCAGAAGAAGACTGGATATTAGAATAGTGAGGTAGCAGACTTCTCTTCTACTTTCTCTCTAAAGCTTCTCTCTCTATAGCTTCTCTTTCTATAATTGCTCTTGTGAGTCTTAGTGAATTGGTGAGAATGAAAGAAGAATGAACTTCTATTTATAGGAAAATATAGTTTAGATAATTGCACGTTTTGGAGCTCGAAATATTACAATATAATACATTCATCTTTTCTTTCATTTTTAATTTAGTCATGCAAGTATTATCAATCTTGCATCACCTCCCCTAATAGTACATACATGTGAACAAATAGTTATAAACATGTGAATTAATAGCAATTAATTGCTCATTTATCCGATTAATTACCCGATTGGTCAATATAACCTCCAGACATCCATTATTATCGAAATAGATGTCAATTTCCACTAACACTAATAATCCCAACATAATGGAAATATCAATTTCATCTTTAATCAACACGAACTTATTCATCATTAATATTATAACTCACAATATTTAACAACCAGATCATTCCCAGGAAAGAGAGGGCTTTCCGATAAGAATTTCTCCCTATTGGCGCGCAATTAGGTGACCAAACCTCTCCTTGAAAGAACTTTCTAGACATTGTCAATATTGAAAATAATAATATGAATAACTTTGTTGTCTCAATTATTGATTTAATAATATAAAATATTATGCAGATGATATTGTGACAATAATTGAATTAATAATATGAAAGATATTATACAGCAATTACTGTAGCAATAATTGAGTATAACTGAGTGACTTCTCACATAAGCATCAATAATCAATATCGTGTGCTACTATGCAACCATGTGTATTACTGTTCTTTTACCACCAGGAAGTTTAACAGTTTAACGGTAAAACTTTCGTTGTTATTTTCCTAAAAAGATAATTCTGTCATTTTCTAAATACGACAATACTTCCGTTGTGGGGTCCACCAATGATTATGCCGTCGTACGAATATTCCCTGTTAAAACAAATATTCCCCGACCAATTGAATATTATATAACCATTTGCTTACTTTGCAAAATTTGTAAATAATACCCACAACTATAACATTATATCAAATCCACACCATAATATTCAAAAATATATTTCGAGAAAATTAATTTTTATTTATAAAAGTTGGGGTCTTACAACCTCCCGTTCTTATGAAATTTCGTCCTCGAAATTAGGGTGCGTACCTAGTATTTCGAAGAGGTGAGGATACCTTGGCTTAATTTCAGATTCTAACTCCCAGCTCATTTCCTCAATATCGTGGTTTCTCCACAAAACTTTAACTTGAGGTATAACCTTGGAGTGTAGAATATGATCCTTCTTATCCAAGATTTTAATAGATACCTCTTCATACATTACATATTCCGCTATCTCGTCCGGTTTTAATTTAATAATGTGGTTCGGATCTTTCACATATTTATGTAACATAGATATGTGAAAAACGTTATGAACACGAGACATATTTGGTGGTAAGGCGAGTCTATATGCCACAGTTCCTACTCGATCGAGGATTAAAATGGGCCAATGAATCGAGGATTGAGTTTTTCTCTCTTTCCAAATCTCATAACTCCTTTCCATGGAGCAACACGTAAAAACACATGATCTCCAATATTGAATTCCACGTCCTTTCGATGAAGATCAGCATAACTCTTTTGTCGATCTTGTGAGATTTTTATACGTTGTCGGATCGTTTGAATCTTTTCTATAGTCATACATACCAACTCCAGTCCTAACAACGTTGCTTCACCCACCTCATCCCAGCATACTGGAGAACTACACTTTCTTCCATACAACACCTCAAATGGAGTCATGCCATTACTTGCTTGAAAACTGTTGTTGTAGGAGAATTCCACTAATGGCAAGAACTTATCCCAACTTCCTTTGAAGTCAAGGACATAGAGTCTTAATAGATCTTCAAGAGTTTGAATAGTCCTCTCCGACTGCCCGTTCGTTTGAGGATGATATGCCGAACTAAATCGTAAATTCGTGCCCATAGCTTTTTGCAAACTAAACCAAAATTATGAAGTGAATCTTGGGTCTCGATCAGAAACTATAGATACTGGCATACCATGTAGTCTTAAAATCTCATTTATGTAAATACAAGCAAGACGTTAAAGTTAATAAGTTTCTCGTATAGGTAAGAAATGAGCAGACTTGGTCAATCTATCAATAATGACCCAAATCGCATCTATGCCTTGAGAAACCTTGGGAAGACTAGTAACGAAATCCATGGTAATGTGCTCCCACTTCCATTCTGGAATTGTAAGTGATTGCAACGGACCTTTTGGCACTTCATGCTCCGCCTTGACTCGTTGACAAGTTAGACACCTTGAGATAAACCCCGATATCTCTCTCTTCATATTGCTCCACCAAAATGTATGTCGAAGATCACGATACATTTTGGTACTCCTAGGATGGATTACAAACGCTGTGTTGTGTGCCTCCGTCATGATTTTATACTTCAAGTCAGAATCGTTAGGAATACAAAGTCTGGAGTTGACTCAAAGTATTCCTTCTTCATCGATTCTTGCTTTTGGAATAGCACCTTCTTGCACTTTCTTCCTCATACGCATCGCCTCCGTGTCCAGTAGCTTGAGCAGCTTTAACTTTATCGATTAAAGTCGGTTCTACTCGTATATTCGTCATCATCACATGGGTCTCTGGAGTCTTTAACTCTATCTCCATCCTTTGTAAGTCATACAAAATGGGCCTTTGCATTGACAATATCGCACTTGTACCCGCATATGATCTTCTACTCAATACGTCAGCTACTACGTTCGCTTTTCCAGGATGGTATTGAATGGTATGATAGTAATCTTTCAACAACTCAAGCCAACGTCGTTGCTGCATGTTGAGTTCCTTTTGAGTGAAGAAATATTTGAGGATTTCATGATCCGTATAGATCTCCACCTTCTCTCCATATAGGTAATGCCTCCAAATCTTAAGCGCAAAAACGATAGCTGCCAACTCTAGATCATGAGTAGGATAATTCCTCTCATATTCTTTGAGTTGTCGTGAGGCATAGGCTATGACTTTCCCATATTGCATGAGAACACATCATAACCCTTTACCTGAAGCATCACAGTAGATGAAAAATCCCTCCGAGCCAGATGGTATTGTTAGAACAGGTGCTGAAATGAGTCTCCTCTTGAGTTCTTGAAAACTCTTCTCACATTCCTCGCTTTAACCGAATTTTATATCTTTCTGAGTCAGCTGAGTTAATGGAGTAGTGATTCGAGAAAATCCTTCCACGAACCTCTGATAATAACCAGTTAAGCCCAAAAAAGCTACGTACTTCAGTCACTGACTTAGGTTGCTCCCAGCTTTAAATTGCTTCAATCTTTGCCGGGTCAACATATATTCCATGATTTGATATTACGTGCCCAAGGAATGCTACTTCCTCAAGCCAGAACTCGTATTTTTTTAACTTAGCATATAACTTGTTTTCACGAAGCTTTTGGAGTATCAGTCTCAAATGTTGCTCATGATCTTCACGGCTTTTGGACTAAATGAGGATGTCATCAATAAAGATGACAACAAAGTGATCCAAATATTCCTTGAATACTCGGTTCTTCATATCCATGAAGGCAGCAGGAGCATTAGTCAATCCAAAAGACATGACTAGGAATTCGTATTGCCCGTATCGAGTTCTAAAAGCAGTCTTTGGAATGTCATCAGTTTTAATCTTCAACTGATGATATCCAGAACGAAGATCAATCTTTGAAAAGAATTTGGCACCTTGCAACTGGTCAAACAGGTCATCAATGCGAGGCAACGGGTACCTATATTTGATGGTGACATGATTCAACTCCCGATAATCAATACAAAGTCGCATACTTCCATCGTTCTTCTTCACGAATAGAACAGGAGCAGCCCAAGCAGACGTACTAGGTTGAATGAAACCGATATCTAACAATTCTTGTAGTTGGGTTTTTAACTCCTGAAGTTCAATAGGAGCCATTCGATATAGGGCTTTAGAGATGGGTTTTGTACTGGGTTCAAGGTCGATACCAAGCTCAATTTCACGCTCCGGGGGTAGGCCAGGAAGTTCTTCGGGAAATACGTCAGGAAATTAATTATCAATAGAAATATCATTCAAATCTGACGTATTTTTTGTTTAAATCTGTGACACGGGCTAAGAAAGCTTGACATCCATTTTTCAATAAAGGAATAGCTTTATGGCTCGATATGACAGTGATTGACTTTAGTGGTTTGGTTGCTTGAATTCGCATAATAGGCTGGTTAGGAATATGAAATCTAATAACCTTACGAAAATAATCAATTTTTGCATGATGAGTAGTTAACCAATCAATCCCTAAAATCACATCAAATGCAAGTATTTTTAAGGAAATAAGATGGACAGGTAATGTGAGGGTATTGATTTGAATAAAACAAGACTTATAAATAATGGATGTAATGAAGGTTTCTCCCAATGGAGTTTCAACAAATAAGTCAAAGTCTAATTTCTCCGGAGTCAAATTTAAACTTTGAGCACAAGTAGGAGAAATAAATGAATGGGTAGAACCGGTATCAAATAAGGTATATACTTCGCTAGAGTTTATGATTAGCTTACCCGTGATCACCTCGTTCGGATTCCTCGCTTTTTGGGAGGTTACGACAAAAGCTCTCCCTTGAACTACCAGTTTTGTCTTGTCTAGGACGGCCTTTGATGCCTCCATCCTAGTTGGACTTGACTTCGATGCACGACAAAATTGGGCAAGGTGACCTTCTCTTCTGCAATTATAACACGCTTTAGATTACTACGGCATGCTTTGACCGATATGTCCCTCCCTCCATTTGTTGTAACATACGAATCGATGGTCGCTTCTCCTTCCTTAACAAACAGTCTGCCGGTGCCGACGCTTTTCCATCATTATTGAATTTTCTCTTCTTGAAATTTCCACTTCTATTATCTTGGCCATGATTACCACCGGGTGGTTACCATTTCGCATGTTGATTCCTCCACGCTTTGTTGTCACCGCTTCGATGATGATTCGCTATCACTGGTATTATCATTTTGTCCGCTGCTCTCTCTTGGATGGGTTGACTCGTTATCGCGCTCCAATAACTGAGCCCTATTTACAACATCTGAATACTAACACAGTTTGTGAGAAATTAAGTATTGACGTATCTCGGGTTTCAAACCTCTTAGAAACATCCACGTCATTCTCTCCTTATTATCAACCAAGTGGGACGCAAACCGGGACAACTCGGCAAACTTAGCTTCGTATTGTGACACGGTCATATTGTTTTGCTCCAGCTTGATAAACTCTACCTCCTTCATGTGACGAAAACTTTCGGGAAAGTACTTGTCGTTGAATATTTCTTGGAACTTCTCCCAAGACATCTTCAGTGCGGCAGGTTGAGTATGCTTTACCGATTCCCACCAGTAATCTGCCTCTCCTCGCAACATAAAGGTGGCAAAGGGAACCTTTTGCTCCTTAGAGCATCCCAAGATATCATATATCTTTGTGATCTATTTTATCCACGTCTCTGCCTTAAGTGGTTTTGGCTTTCCAATACACTCTGGTGGTCCCAGCTCCTTGAACTGTTTAGTGGTGACTGACCGAGAGTTACCAGTGTTTCCACCTGCATTTTGAACAGGAGTCGTTCTTGCCTGATGTTGCATGAAATGCATAAAGCCTCTGAACATCCCATCGTTCATCATTTGGTCAGCGTTGTTGTTTTCCTAAGGATTATTGCCATCCTGATGCACATTATCCTGGGTGTTGATCGTTGGTGACTCAACGGTCTCATGTGCTTCATTTCTTATCTCAACATTTTCGGATGCCATTTTCAAATACTGCTACAAAACAAGGGTTAATTGACATGTCACATATTATCCCTATACTCTGACCGACCAAATAAATACCAAATAAACTTAGGTAGGTCATACTAGCGAAGGAATTTCCCGTCTCTCCCCTCCTAGTTTTAGTCTTACATCTCAGCAAGGGATCATATCCCTAAGCTTTGATACCAACTGTGATGCCCCCAAAATAGGTTTACATCACCCATTCTGAGTCGCCAAATACATGGTACATAAATCAAATACAAACTTCTTTTATACAATACGACAAAAGCGTAGCTTAGAGTTTTTACACGAATATTGTCTCATAGACAGTATTCAAACTCAAATGAAGTCCTTATTACATTTATTATCACACTATTTCATAAAATAGTGAGGACTACTATAGCCACCATCTCGAACCGTGACTCTGTTTCCCGACTAGTCTCAGCTACGTTCTCATTTCCTGAAGAGAACAATGAAAGTAAAAGGGTGAGCTCAACTAGCCCAGTAAGAAATATTATGACTAAGATATGGCAGAATAAATTATCATTAGCCTTCAACAATGTTAAACTGATAAAATACGATAAACATCAAGTTTAACTGCATCGGAACAAGCAATCCATTAAAAAAGTCAAGTAGAGCATGATATTTACTATCTTCTATGATTTAAAAAGGTTTTTCATCACTTTTATCGCTGAGACTCAGCTTAATAAATAAACCACATCATTGAATCATCCCTGCACTACGGGCCAAGGATATTCATGTAATCATCAATGGTCATGATTATACCAAATAATCTCTGGTCATAATCATACCAACAATTGTCCATCAATGCACTACAGGTCAATGAGGATTTTTACCACATCATTTGTAACATTACGGTTCATGATTATACCAAATGATCCCTAGTCATATCGTACCAATCAACAGTCTATCTATGCACGTAAGCCAAAGATAACTTTTATCACAATATAAGCATGAGGATGATGACAATGATATAAGAATTCAATTAAAAGAAAGCAATAGGATAAATTTTTAAAATTTTATAATTTAATTTATCCATAATTCAATATTGTCCAAATTGTCAACATGATACTACTTTGTGGAGTAAAATTCAAGAATAATATTGTACCAAAAATGATTTGGAAAACAAAAAAATCAATTTTTTGTCATGAATAATTCCCCGAGTGAATAGTATCTGAGTGAATAGTACCCCGTGAATAGTTCTTTGGGAATAGTACCCCGTGAATAGTACTTTGTGAATAGTACTCGTGAATAGTACTTTATGAATAGTACCAGTGAATAGTACCCATGGATAGTACTTTGTGAATAGTACCGTATAAATGAATATTACTCATAGACAGTACTCCGGCATGAAAAGCTTAAAATTTAACAAGAATTTGCAGAAAATATCATTGTGAAATGATACTAGATGAAGCACAAATTTCAAGGATATTCTACTAATTTCACGGAGTATAGAAGCAATACTTTAACAAAATGAGGGTATAATCAGGAATACGAGACGAAATAATATTACTCATATACTACAAAGTATGGAAGAAAATATTATTCCTGTGAATATTGGAAAAAATAATATCCTTTACCTCAGAAGAAGACTGGATACTGGAATAGTGAGGTAGCAGACTTCTCTTCTACTTTCCCTCAAAAGCTTCTCTCTCTATAGCTTCTCTTTCTATAATTGCTCTTGTGAGTCTTAGTGAATTGGTGAGAATGAAAGAAGAATGAGCTTCTATTTATAGGGAAACATAGTTTTGATAATTGCACGTTTTGGGGCTCAAAATATTACAATATAATACCTTCATCTTTTCTTTCATTTTTAATTTAGTCATGCAAGTATTATCAATCTTGCACCACCTCCACTAATAGTACATGCATGTGAATCAATAGTACACACATGTGAACAAATAGTTATAAGCATGTGAATTAATAGCAATTAATTGCTCATTTATCCGATTAATTATCCGATTGGTCAATATAACCTCCAGACATCCATTATTATCGAAATAGATGTCTATTTCCACTAACACTAATAATCCCAACATAATGGAAATATCAATTTCATCTTTAATCAACATGAACGTGTTCATCATTAATATTATAACTCACAATATTTAACAACCAGATCATTCCCAGGAAAGAGGGACTTTTTAATAAGGATTTCTCCTTATTAGCGCGCAATTAGGTGACCAAACCTCTCATTGACAAAAATTTCTAGACATTGTCAATATTGCAAATAATAATATGAATAACTTTGTCGTCTCAATTATTGATTTAATAATATAAAATATTATGCAGATGATACTGTGACAATAATTGAATCAATAATATGAAAGATATTATGCAGCAATTACTGTAGCAATAATTGAGTATAACTGAGTGACTTCTCACGTAAGCATCAATAATCAATACCGTGTGCTACTATGCAACCACGCCAGATTCATCGTTCTTTTACCACCGGTAGTTCAACAGTTTAACGGTAAAACTTTCGCCGTTATTTTTATAAAAAGATAATTCTGTCGTTTTCTAATTACGACAATACTTCCGTTGTGGGGTCCACCAATGATTGTGCCGCCGTACGAATATTTCCTGTTAAAACGAATATTCCCCAACCAATTGAATATTATATAACCATTTGCTTACTTTGCAAAATATGTAAATAATGCCCACAACTATAACATTATATCAAATCCACACCATAATATTCAAAAATATATTTCGAGAAAATTAATTTTTATTTATAAAAGTTGGGGTCTTACATGTGTAGACACTTAAAATTTTGCATTCCTGTTACTAACCATGCAGGAGGGCAGAATCGTCTTCCAGAGATAACCCTGGAAGTCAAATCAATTTCTAACCCCGGGAGATTCAGTTCCAACCCCAGAGATAACCCCGGGAGATCGAGTTCTAACCCCTGAGATAGCACTAGGAGATTCAGTTCCAACACCGGAGATAACCCCGGGAGATTCAGTCCAAGTCCTGGAGATAACCCCGAGAGATCTTGTTCAAACCCCGGAGATAAACCAGGGAGATTTAATTTCAACCCCGGAGATAACCCTGAGAGATTTAGTTCCTACCCCGGAGATAACCCCGGGATATCCAGTTCCAACCCCGGAGATAACCTCCGGAGATCCAGAGCCAACCTCGGAGATATCCCTGGGAGATTCAGTTTCCAACCCTGCAGATAACCCTAGGAAATGCAGTTCCAAACCCGGAGATAACCCCAGGAGATTCAGTTTCCAACCCTGAGAGATTCAGTCCAAGTTCCGAAAATTACCTCGGGAGAGCTAGTTCCAACCCCGGAGATAACCTCGGGGGATCAAGTTCAAAGCCTGGATTTAACCGCGAGAGGTCAAACCAACCTTAGAGACAACCCTGAGGACTGTTAGAGGCAATAGTTGTAACAAACGAGAATTTTATATGTAATTAAAAAATATTTATTGGGCTAAATAAATATTTGAATTCACTTATTTATTGAGGTAAATAGATATTTCATTAAATTGTTGTGTAATAATTTCGTTAAATGTGTATATTAACTAAATTAATATATGGTAATTTTGTAGATTTAAGATTTGATTTAATGAAATAATTAAATTAAATAAATTGTTTGATAATAGTAATGTTGTGTAGTGATGGTGTTCTAGTTTAATTTAATAATTAAATTAGATGTGAAAAAATTTGTTAAGCATAAATATAATTATAATTTTAAGATAAGTGTAAATTTGACTTGATTAAAATTAATTAAATGAAAATGTGACAATGGAACTATATAATATAAGTGTTATAAAAATAAATTAAAGGGGGAAGTATTAGTGTGCATCCAAACAAAAGCTTGTGGCTTTTGGCATGATTTAACTGATAAGCCTATTGGTTTTTTTTAACTGATGAACGTGGGAGAGATTATATACATCAATTTTTTTGTTTTGCGTATTATTTTTCCAAAAAGCTAAGAAGAACAGAGAAAATACAGAGAAAGATAGAGTGAGCTAGGGAGAGAAATTGAGGGTTCTTTGTGAATTGGGAATCAAGGGGAAGAAAAAGGTTTGTCAAAGCCTTGGAATCATCATCTTTACTAAAATAAATCAAAGATTAAAGGTATAATCTATTCCTAATTCCAAGTCTTGGTTGTGTAATATTTATTCTCTTTGATTTGGATTTCTTGTTGGATTAATGTTTAAGATGTTGATTATATATATGTAATTTGTCTGTTATCATCTAAAAGTGAATTGCAGTAAGAAAATTCATGAAAATCATGTTTCTGTTCTTGTGTTTCTTTGGAAAAAGGGAAAATTTGGTTAATGATTTGTTAGAATGGTTGTTATGTATGTTATAGATAGTTTATAATCTGTTAAATGTAGTTTACAAATGATTTTGGAGTATAAACTTCATGAGTAGTCGTGTTTGAGAAGAAGGAATTGGTTTTGGTTGAATATGTATAATATGGTATATTTTGAGTCAAAAATTTAAGTTCAATTCATGTTAGAATATGTATATTGTTAATTATTATTGTTAGTATATTGAAATACAAAAACAATACATTTGGAATGAATTAATTTTGTGGATTAACGAAGTCATAGTGATATGATTCGCTAAACATGTCAAAATTTTAGTTATAATCATAAACATGGCTTTAATCCTTTAAATTTGGTTGCTTTGTTGTTAGAAGTGTAATATGCATACTTGGGGTTAATTTTATTAAGATTACAATTTCTGGTATACCAATGTTGCTGGTTCTGTGAAGTTTTGGGAACTTTAGTTTGGAACAGAGCAGAAAACAGTTTCCAGAATCTGGGATCATGCACCAGCGCGATCGCGCCATAAGCTGAACAGAAATAGTTTGGTTTTTTTTCCTTCTGTCCATAGTGTGTTGACCTAACCTAGTCAAAGATGCATGATAATGTGTTAAATATAAAATGAGATTCTAAAATAGATTGTAAACATGTATATGATGATTTTAGGATGGAGAGAGAATGACTTAGAAAACTTTGACTTATAGTTTATTAAGTCTTGAGATGTTATTTAAGCATGAAGAAGCTTTACCAGATTTACGGTTTCAGACCTGTAATGGTGTTGGTGATTGGAATATGATATAGAATAATGAGATGAACCTGAATGTAAATTAAACCTATAGGGTTAATGTTAGTTTAACTAATCAATATTGCGATTCTAATGGTATATGTAGGGTATTTGGCAAACGTGTTATAATTATGTAGCTTACACACGAGGCAATTTCTTAAACCTTAATCTTATGTTGAGCAAGTTTCTCAGCTCTATCTTTTTTACGATTATGCAAGTTCTTGTATCCTAATTCTTTTACATTGAGCAAGTTTCATATTCCTAACTTGATATTGTTATGCAAGCTTCTTATCTTTAATATTTTATTAAGCAAGTTCCTAACTTTTGTTTCTTGCCATTTAAAGCATAAATTGTTCAAGTTCATTGTCCCAAATGAGATTTTCCAACTCTTTTGGATGTAATACTTTGGATATACAATGTTTATTCAATTGTATATTGTTGATTAAAATATCGTTGTTCAATCTTATATTATCGTATCGAACCTCGAGTGGCTAGTGAACTTTTATTAAAATTGGCTAGTCCATAGTTGATGAGCGTTCTAAAATTCTAGAATCAATGTTAAGCTAATCCAAACTAAACTTTCTTTACTGCGGAAATTCTAAAGTCAAACTAAGATGAACAACCCTAATATAGGGGATTATGTACGCGTTAGCGTTTAGATGTTTGTGCACAATACATGGTATGAAGGGCTTATCCCCCTAAGTACGAAAAGAAAGGTCTGTATAGTCTAACGATTATTAAAGGTTGAGGAAGAAATACTTAATAACCTTGGGACATAGTTCATGGTCTTAAGACCCTCAAATACAATTCTCAAACTTGTTTTTTATTCTTGATTCGAAGAACAAGTTCTCTATTATTCAGTATTCATTGCTTTCTCTTACATTATTGTTTTTGTCATTATTATATTAGTGAGCAATTATTTGCTCACTCTTGCAATTAACATTACAGTTAAAGTTGAGAAAGTTGATGAGCTGTCTTCTAGCAAAGGCAAGGGCAAGATGTCCAAATGATGAAGACTTATTTGATTTTACTTAACTGAACTTCTATTATGATACTTATTTAATTATGATGTATTCCGCAGACTTATGTAATAATTTAAGATTAGATTACCTGGGATTTATTTTAAGATGATGTAACCCTTTAATGGGGAGGATTGTTATTTAAGTTGTTTAATTTATGTCTTTATCCTTGATTATGGGTAGTTAGATGTAATTATTTTGGTTAGTGAGAACCAAATCTTGTGGGAATGAAGTATCTGGATTTAGGGGTGTCACAAGTTGGTATCAAAGCTTTAGGTTATGAACCTTAGGTGGGGGAAACCTTAGGAAGTAACCTTATAGGAGATAGAAAACATGGTGGTGATAAACTCTTATTGAATTCTAAGGAATGAATTAAGGAATTCATTGAAGATAAAACAAAATGATAAAACACTTTATGTGCTTATGTGTTAATAACTTATGTGCTCGCGAGTATCGAAGAGTTCCACGTAATAAATAAAATTTAAAAGTATTTTGTTGTTAGGATGTCTAACGTTGAAGCATCCATACAAGTTAGGGAAGAGATACCTCAGGTGCCGAGAGATGAGGAGCCCCGAGATGTCTATGTTGTTCGAGAGCAGTTGATCCAGAGGGAGCCTTCTGTGTTGGTCACTATTGAGGAACAGGGGAATGAGCCTGTGTTTGATCCTGAGGAGGAGGACTTTGAGGAGATAGAGGTGAATGATGAGGAAGATGATCATGAAGGGTTTCCACCAAACTCCATATCAGCTGAGATGTATGATGAATTATATGATCGTAATATAGAGTTACAGGCTAAGGTTGAGGAACTGAAGGAGCTGGCTGATATGCGTCAGGCTACTATAGAGCAGAAGGATGTGGAGATTCAGGAACTCGACACACTTCTTGGGAACACATAATGGAACCCTAGTTCACACATATGGTCATCAAGAGGAGCTATTGGCTAAGAATGAAATGATGAAAACTGAAGTTGAGAAGCTAAAAGATGATTTGAAGGAGGAGTCAACTAAGTGTGCGAGAGCAGAAGACGCTTGGATTAAGGCTACTCGGCGTGCAGATCATGTTGAAGATAAGGTACAGACGAAGAAGGCCAAGATAAATGAAATGGATTGTGGTTTCATTCTGCGATTAATAGGGCACATGACCGAGTCTTTTATTACCTAGCTCAATTTGAAGACTTGCCATGGTACATGATGGATCGTAGGACGATGTATTATATTATGGAAGAAGAGTGTAAAGAAGCTTCTCGAAGTCTTAATATGCCAAGATAGGAAGAGTAATAAGTTATGAGATTAAATATGTGTTAAATAAAATGTAAATCCCATATTTTGAGATAAATAATGGGGTAAGATGAGTATGTAATCCTGAAACTTTTCAAGTTCAGGAAAGTTGATGTTGATAGCAGAAATGTTATCCTTACTATGTTTTTGAAGCTATGAATGAATAAAATATCGAAGTATATTGAAAAGTTATGTGCTAAGATTTAATCATATAATGTTTTAACTGAACTTTAAATATTTAAGGAACTGAGTGGTGATCTAATAAGCATATATCTTAAACAGAAAATGCCTCCTAGAAGAAGACAACTGTAATTCAATATATGTACACACCTAGAGGGGGTGAATAGGTGTTAAAGCTAAAAGTGATAAACGGTGAAAACTTTTTAAAATATTATGCTACAAGTTTAATTCAGACAGCTACACCTGTCCGCTTTAGTGTTCTTCGATTAATATGATGAAAACTAAAAATGTGGATTAGCGTAATGAACAAAAATGTGTAGAACATGAATGACAATTAAAGAGATAAACAAAAAGTAAAAATCACACCAAGATTTTTACGTGGTTCAAATTTCTATCCTCTAATCTAGTGGCCTAATCCACGCCCAATCCCAACTAGGATTGAGACTCTTTTATTAAGATTTAAACCTCATTACAAAAAATAACTCCCTGTTATAAAGACGCTTCAATTCTGATGTTGGACACCAATGCCCCATTTGCACCTCTGCAACTTGTACACCTCTGCAACTGTTCTCACCTCTTAGACCTTTGAAGCTTCCTTTGAACAGACCCACTAAACTCTAGAAACTCTAGACCACCAAAGCTAACAGTTTTGTTTTTCAGATTACAATGATGGTGATTCCAATGGAATATCAACTTTCTAGCCTAAGGATAATAGAACATTGATTGCTAGAAAGACTATTAGAAAGCTATAAGAATTAAGAAGAATGAATTGCTGCTTTGCAATTGATGGGTCTTATCCATAACCGAGCATGATGAAGCTTTATATAACATGAAGGCCAACACCTATATTTGTTAGCAAGAAATTAGATAATTTAAATCCCATAATTAAAGCTACAATATTGACCAACGAAACATATATCAGTTGATATACACCACGATTTTAGCAATTAAAGAGTCCATCAGATTTGGTAAATCAAGGATATAATAAGAGTCCAAATAAGTTGTCATACAAGATTAGTCAAGTTGGATTCTAATAAACTGATTTAACCAAGTTATATATATATATATATATATATATATATATATATATATATATATATCCTTGACATCTATAAAGAATCCCACAATATTAGAGAGTCATAAAACTATATATATCCAAACTTTATTAAAGGAGATTGATATGATTTGTTAAAGATTTGTTACTACTGCTTCCTTAATAAATGGACATTTTAAAACCAAAATGATTTCTTAGAAAACCAACCTTCCTTAATGAACTTCAATTCAAATCTTCCTTAATAAGCTCCAATTCAAATCTTCCTTAATAATATTATAAACTCATGCATATTAATTATAATATTATAAACCATAATCCATGCATATTTAATAATATAATAACAAACCATGAACCATGCACACGCCTAATATCCTTAAATTAGTCATCATTCAAAACATCATAAAATCAAAACTAACATTCTCCCCCTTTTTGATGATGATAATTTATGCACCACTTTAACCAACATGCTCCCCCTAAGTATATTAGTCCCCCTAAATGTATGCATATCAAAGAGCAAAATAAAATGACTTTATCATTGCATATTTCAACACAATATAATATCTCAATATCAATTCAAATATACCCAAATATCTCTCCCCAAATATCTCTCCCCTTTTTTCATTATAAATAAATCATCAAGTTATATCTCTCCCCCTTTGTCATCAACAAAAAATAATTCATATAATTAGTTATCTCACCCCATTTTTCAAATTGAAAGAATTAATCACAAAGAATGACATTGGAGCAAGGTTATAACAAAATCACATATAGCAAGTAAACAATATAATCATACCTTTGTGATTTGTTACCTACATATTAACATTTTGTTACTAGTAGAAATCTTGATAGTTGTGCTCCTTAGTGTAGATTGACTTTTGTATTTTCGTAATCAAAATCTCTTCACTAGCACTCCTTTTGGTCATCCCAATGTTGATGTCTTTAAAGCTCAAAGTTAGGAGGATAATTTTTCACTATTTTGGATGTTCTTGGAAGACTACCATTGGTCATTTGTTCATCTGATTCACTTTCTCACTTTCTGGAATATCAGATTTTGCATCGTAATATTCATCCGATCTCGCTTTTTCTAAAATGTATTTGATTTCAACTCGTCTTCTCGATGGATTTAGGTGTCTCGTGATGTTTTCCGGTTCATATGTTTTTTTCTTCCGATGCGCATTTCACTAGTTAAATTCATTAAATACTACATGCATGATTCTTCAGATTGAGCTATCTGTTTCCCTAATCGATTGCCTTTTTCGCAAAAAAACTTCATTTTCTTCTTTTTGATAGCCACTAAAATTCAAATAAATACTACATTTAAACAATCACAACTTTCGCAATCTCTCAAGATCATCCATCTCCTTTTTGATCTTGAGACACCTACAAAATAAACAAATAGTCTCTATCTTTTTGGTACCCAAATCTTCTTGGGTGGGTCCTTTTGGGTTAGTAACATATGAGTCACTTTTCTTTACCCAGATTTGTTTTATTCTAATTTTATTACAATTAGAATCAAAATGACCTTTAAACCCACATTTTTTACAAGTAACAAATGGTGAACAATAAAGTGGTTTATGCCTTGATTTACTATTAATCATTCTAATATTATTATTAGTCCTATTTTCCACATTTTTAATTAGATTATACCTAATCCCTTGTTTATCAAGACTGAACCTTTGTGCCCCTAACATAACATTTAGGTTCTCTTCTCCTCGCACAAATTTAGCAAGATCATTTTTAAAGATGTTATTTCGCATTTATTACATTATCATCATGTCAGCATATTCATAATTTTTCCATCATTAAAAGCATCTATGCATACATCTCTCATTTTCAATTTTTCTTTAAAATTTGATTTTCATTTTAAGATATTCATTTTCTTTTCTTTCTTCAATAAGTGACTCAACTTCATTCATTAGCTCATTTACGCAGCTTCTTAAAATAAGCAGCTTTTTTTTAAGCTTTTGATTTTCATTTTGTAAAGCAAGATAATCGGATGTAGATATTTCAAAATTTTCATGAAAATTCGCTACCTCAAGTTGATCATCGCCTTCAGTCCCATGAAACATAATTGGCCAATTTCTTCATATTGTTTCATTTTGGACTTGCTTTCATTGGAGTTGAGCTACCTTTTTATTCTTCCTTTCTTTCTTTCTTTCTTTCAAGTAGTTTCTCGAGTTTTTCTTGAGAGCATTTCAATTTCTTCATCAAAATCTTCATCATTGCCTTCTATGTAGCTTTCAACTTGTAAAGCCAAGGTCTTCTTCTTAGGTGCCTCATCTTCTTCATCGTACAATTTTAGTTGGTTTTCAAACTCTTCAAGTTCTCCAAATAAGGTAAGAGTTTCCATTGTGTTGATTGTGACTGAGTCTTGAAGTGTAGTAACCTTTGGTGCGAATCGCTTTGGCATGACTCTAAGAAGCTTTCGCTGATTTCCTTTTGATCAATCTTTCGTCCGAGCATGCTTAGAGAATTCATTAGAGTGAGGAATCTTGCTTTGGGCATCTCTAATTGATTCATTTTTCTCCAATTTGAATAGTTCAGATTCGCATTAGCACGCTCACTTGACCTCTTTCACTTTAGTAGTAGTACCTTCGTGGCTCATGATAATTGTGTTCCCAATTTCCTTAGTCGTAGTAGTACAAGAAGAGACTTTATCTATCTCCTCGATCGAACCATGCCACTTAAAAGTGTATTCATGGCCTTGGAATCATAAGATACCATATACGATTCATTTGAGTCCATTTCCATGAGATTCTTTGGCTTGCCATCATCATGTCGCGAAATGACCAGTCCATTTTCGACTACCCACCATTCCCATGGGTCACGGTTCAGATAGATCTTCATTCTGAACTTCCAAAAATTGAAGTTCTCACTTCCGAGCAACAGCGGTGGCCTACTTGTGGACTGACCTTCTTGAAAGTTTAGGTGTGCCATAGGATCTTCCCCTACGACCTGCAACGATCAATATTAGTAGAGCCAAGCTCTGATACCAAATGTAATTCTATGTATGTGCACACCTGAAGGGGGGTGAATAGGTGTTAAAGCTAAAAGTGATAAACGGTGAAAACTTTTTGAAATATTATGCTACAGGTTTAATTGCATACACACCGCTCGCTTTTAGTGTCTGTTCTTCGTTTATTATTATCGAATAGACCTAAACGCTTTTATGTCTGGATTAGCGTGATGAACAAAAATGTGCAGAACGTGAATGACAATTAAAGAGATAAATAGAAGTAAAATCACACCAAAGATTTTTACGTGGTTCAGCCCCTATCCTCTAATCTAGTGGCCTAATCCACGTCCAATCCCAACTAGGATTGGAGACTCTTTTTATTAAGATTTAAACCTCAATACAAAAAATAACTCCCTGTTACAAAGACGCTTCAATTCGATGTTGACACCAATGCCCCTTTGCACCTCTCGCAACTTGTACACCTCTCGCACTGCTTCTCACCTCTTAAACCTTTGAAGCTTCCTTTGAACAGACCCACTAAACTCTAGAAACTCTAGACCACCAAAGCTAACAGTTTTGTTTTTCAAATTACAATGATGGTGATTCCAATGGAATATCAACTTTCTAGCCTAAGGATAATAGAACATTGATTGCTAGAAAGTCTATTAGAAAGCTATAAGAATTAAGAAGAATGAATTGCTACTTTCCAATTGTTGGGTCTTATGCATAACCGAGCATGATGAAGCTTTATATAACATGAAGGCCAACGGCTATATTTGTTAGCAAGAAATCAGATAATTTAAATCCCATAATTAAAGCTACAGTATTGACCAAAGAAACATATATCACAGTTGATATACACAATGATTTTAGCAATTAAAGAGTCCAACAGATTTGGTAAATCAAGGATATAATAAGAGTCCAAATAAGTTGTCATAAAAGATTAGTCCAAATTGGATTCTAAACAAGATATATTTAATATATAATATTATATATATATATATATATATTCCTTGACAGTATATAAAGAATCCCACAATATTAGGAGTCATAAAACTATATATATCCAAACTTTATTAAAGGAGATTGATATGATTTGTTAAAGATTTGTTACTACTGCTTTCCTTAATAAATGGACATTTTAAAACCAAAATGTATTTCTTAGAAAACCAACCTTCCTTAATGAACTTCAATTCAAATCTTCCTTAATAAGCTCCAATTCAAATCTTCCTTAATAAGCTTTCAAATCTTCCTTAATATTATAAACTCATGCATATTAATTATAATATTATAAACCATAATCCATGCATATTTAATAATATAATAACAAACCATGAACCATGCATGCACGCGCCTAATATCCTTAAATTATTCATCATTCAAAACATCATAAAATCAAAACTAACAAAATCAAACCGACCAAATAATCAATTATTGGTTGCACTGTTAGAAGTGTCCAAAAGCTCTCAAGAGGTCCAACAATTATTATTATATTACTAAAATACAATTACGATTTTGGTGGTTACAACTACTAAAATTAAAATTATACTCCCACTAAATAGTAAGATAGTATCAAAACTTTCATGACTTAATGGAAAAAAAAACTATTTATAACGTTTTGAGTGCATAAGACCATGAGATTCATTCTTCTTAAAGGTAAGAATATTAAATTTTAATAGAATATATATAAAAAAGATAGTAAGAATGTAATTTACTAGTCTTATTTCTTAATTTTAAAAATTGGTTAATATAAAAAAATTATTTAATTATTGCATGATAACCGAAAACCGAATCGAAAAAAATCGGTACCGACTTTGTATGCAGAGCAGTGCACCGAAATCGGTTATTCGGTACCGATATCGGTTTTTGATTTTTTGGATTTTTTGGTTCGGTACCGGTTTAGTTTTTTACCGATGAGCAACCCTAGGTCTTCTAACGACTCAGCAAGGTTACGATGCAAACTGGGTGATTGTCTATCGATTGATGAAGTCGACACACTTTTTGCCAATCAAAATTAGATTTAATTTAGATCGGCTGGAAAAACTATATGTAAAAGAAATTGTATCAAATTCACATAGCCCAAATTCTCAACTCCTGGGATCACATGTTCTAGAGCTTCAAAGCCTATCCAGCAATCTCAATGCTATCTCATGGATTTCCAGGCAACCTCAACTTTGCCCGAAAGCTGATCACAAATGGACCTTCTTCAGAAAATAGGCATGAGGTACAATTTATCCCAATCTCTTTAAGGGTTAATCACTGTCCACCATCATTCTTCAACCAATTCTATGAATTACCCAGATGGTTGGAAGTGATTCTTCATCCACTCAATCAATTCCCAGTTACAGAATCTGTAACAACCCGGAATTTTGGATTATCCAGAATTTAGATTTAAAGAATTAGTTATTAATAAAATGAATTTTTATTAGTACCATTCTGTGTTATGTGTTTATTAATCGTTCTATAACCTAGGATGATTATAAATCGGGAGGATTCTGGCTACGAGCTAGATTGAACAAGTAAGAATTTTCAAGATGAAAATGAAAGTTTTGCGGGAACAAAATATTTTTCGAGGAAAAAGACGAAATAGACACTATTCATCCGTTTCTGTTCGGAGATTTATTTTGAAATTCCGAGAAGTTAATGATTACGTAAAATTTAGAGACGCGATGGAATATTCAATAATATTTCAGTTATGGCAAAAACGAAGTTTTCTCCTGCGGACTTAAAACCTAAGGGTTAGGAAAAGTGAGTTCCAAGAATTTTATGATTTTGTATAATAATTAGAGTTATTATGCGTGAGAAATACGAGTATAATATTAGTTATTATACGAGTATAGTACTGATTAGTCTGACGTATAATCTGAATATCGTTTAACGATATCTGAAGAGAATACAAGAATACGAGAATGGAATGCATAGAATACGATTAGTCTTAATGGACTTTGAGTTCATGGACTTTGTAGAACCAAATTTGACTTGGATTATGTCAAGCCCAACGCTTTGTGAAATGAAGCCCAAGATGGGCCCAAGAAGAATTAGGGTTAAGGCCCAAACTAAGAAAATAAACTGCGGATCGAACCGATGGATAAACGGATAGGTAAGAACCATGGGGCACCCCATGGGGTTACCCATGGGCATGTGGGCCGGCCACTTGGCCACCAAGTAAGGGTGGAGGCCAAGTTTACTTGGTGGCTAAGTGTTGGAGGAGGTGGGAATAGTAAGGAGGTTTCAAATGAAATGACCAAATTGCCCTAAGCTTTGGTTTTCTATAAATAGGAAGCTAGATTTCATTTTTTAGGATTTTGAAAATCCTATAATTTGAGAGAGAGAGAGAGAGAGAAAGAGAGAGCTCGGATGAAGAGGGGGAAGGAAGAGTTTGAGCATGAATGCTCGGATCAAAAGTGATCGTGAAATAGAAAAGCTTGCAAATCGCCGGCTTTGTATAACGGAAGAGGATTAAAGAAGAACGGTAATCCGAACCCTAGTTTCTTCTATTATTTTCTTTAAGTTTCTATGCTTAAAACATAGCTTAATGAAGATAAGAAGTAGATGAAGTTAAGAATGATTTCATATGGTTGAAATCATGAGAAAATAAAGAAATAAGAATTAGAAATTTAGTTTATAAATTTCTTAAGGACATATAAGATTCGTAAGGATTTTGAGCGATCTGAATGAATCTTATGAACGAGTAGGTGAAATAAGTAAGGAATGATGTTCTATAACATCAAATTCTAAGAAAAAGTAGAATCGTAATCCAAAATATCGAGTAAAATGAAGAACGAACGAAGAACGCAAAGAACACGAAGAACGTTGTTGATGGACAAGTTTAAAACCATCGTAGGATAGTTGTTGTTGATGGACAAGTTTAAAACCATCGTAGCATAATTGTTGTTGATGGACAAGTTTAAAACCATCGTGTATAAGTTAGTTGCTTATTGCTTGGTTAGGAATGGTAGAAACGTTCATGAAGAACGAATTAAAGCTTAGCTATAACGAAGTTATGGCAAAATTTTCGTAAAAGACGAACGAGAATTAGAAAGTTAGTAAATGAACCCGAACGTGTAGGGTTTCATAAGAATGTAAGAGAACGTAGAAAATGTGAGTCTTAGACTCAAGAACGAATGAGTTCTGAGTTCGGATGACCGAATTACGGACAGACGAGTGAAGAACGTTAAAAATGTAAAATTGAACAAAGGATGAAGATCAAGCCAATTGAATGGCACGTTAAAGGATTCAGAACAAAGTTCTGTCCAAGGGGTATTGAAGTACGTAAGATAAGGAAGAGAATGGCTTTGGAACGACCTCTTTCCGAGTTATAACGAAGAAGTTATGAGATCGGGAAGTACGTATCTCAAACTTAATGCAACACTTAGAAAAATTTTCTAGGTTTAGGCTTTCGTCTTGCATAACACCTTACCGAAGCTTTGAGAAGTGGCGCCAAAGCGCGAGCTCGAGCCTCAGGTGCTGTTAATTGGGGCTGCAGCGAGAGATAACAAAGGGTTTGGCGCCGCAGCGCCAGACTAAGGGAAGAGGGAGACGTAGGTCGCGCCGTAGCGCGAGAGAGAGGAAGAACACGACGTCATAGTGCGCCGATGCGATGCGAGGCAATGCCCAGAAATGAGATTTTTATTTCTCAATTACTGGGGGATGTGCAAGAAAGAATTATGAACATGTAGTTCGCCTAATGTAACACTTAGTCAAGTGTTTTAAACCTTTAGTAAAGGTTGAACGGAAATATTAAACGAGATTAAAAGATAGAGAATGTGAGTTCTAGATTACGTAACCGATATCCGGGGACTATAGTCGTAATGAAAGAACGTGAGGGATTGCTATGATTGTGATTCCTTAGATGTTGAGTGACGAAGGTAATGAGTAACATTTCGATGTTATGTTGTGGTAATGAGAGATAAGTGTAAAGCGTATAAACGCTGTGAACGCAACGCAGTTGCGATGAACAATCGGTCTTAGCATACAACGATCAGTATGGCTTCGACATTAAGAAAGAATAATGAACATGGGGTTCATGGGTTGGATAACGAATGAAGGCAATTGAAACCTTGAGTAAAGGTTGAGTGAGAGGTTAAGAGACAAGTAAAGTAAACGTCAAATACGTAAACGATTCTCGTGAATCGTATTCGCGTCGGACGAACGTTCTAAGTGTACAATGATTGTATAACTTTGACGTTAACGAAAGTAGTAAGTAAGATATGAATTATCGTGAAAAGCCATAGCGAACGGTAATAAGAGTAAGGAAAGTTTGATGTGAGTCGGATAGAGAATGTTAGAATGAAAGGTAAGTGTTAAACACTTTAACCAACGTAAGGGTTGAGTATACGTGAATATTTAACTGGTAAAACCTACACTTCATGTATGGTTTGACCATAAGGTAATGAAGATAAAGATTTAACCATGAACAGTGAAGAAACTGAGTTAAAGACAATAACGTATAACGTTAAGAAGCCGAGTTAATAAGTATAACTTGGACAACATTCTGAATCTAATGAACCGAAGATTGTAAGGTATGAATAAGTTAATATGAAATGTTTAACGCTATGATCTCATAGTATTGACATTGAATGATCATTCTGAGTATACAAAAGACTGTATGACTTAGGCGATAAAGAATGAATCCTGAGGTATGGCATTTAGTTGCCAGAAAATCGTAAGGAATAAGAAGTTGACTTAACGAACATTATAGTCTAATGGTTCAGATAAGTTAAGAGAAGTTAGGTTGTAGTACAATTGTAACTTTGATAGTTGACATATGGGAGCTGGGCTAAACAATTCCTTCAGAGAGTGAAGGTATATACAAAACTGGCAACCGATCTAACTCACTGTGTGGGCAGTGTAGATGAGACGAAAACTTGTTTGTTGGTTGTTTGTGGGAAACCACTCAGAATACCATATAGACTACTACCAGAGACGTGATGTGTACTGAGTCCTAGAAGGTTATAAGAAGAAGATAAGAATGTAAATCATCAAAGATGATGAACATCTTTGTATGTCATGAAGTCGTAAATTGGTAAGGGAAGTTAGTCGCGTAAACTTATTTTACAAGAGTGCGAACCTTAGGAGGTAAAGTTAAGTAAACCAATGCGTAAGTCAAGTATATGACTAATTGGTGTACGTGTTATTTTCTTATGTGTTATATAGGGATTTGGAATGAGAAGTTCAACGTAAGCTGTAGCTGTGCGTAAGGCAAGTTTCCTAACTTCATTCATACTATATGAATGTTAGTTTCTTAAACTTCTCAGATGTTGAACTTGAGAAGTTCTGTCTATGTGCATATGTGCTAAGTATGTACAAGGTGGTAGAACGTATGAGGCCTTGTGCCACAATTTGAACACTTTAGTGTTTCTATGAGATGAACTGTTCTATGATTGAACTGTTCAATACAAGTATGTTCGGTTTATACATGAACCGTTATTGTTAAGTCTGGGCTAATGATTCTATCCAGACAAGATGTGTATAAAAAGGTAGAAGAATGAAAGTATTTCAAAGTGAAAGTGACTGAATGTTTTAAGACGATAGGAATCGAGACTATTCCTATTATTCAAGTTGCTTCATAACCTTTGTTCGGTTATCGAAGTTCTAAAAAATGTTTAAACTCTTGAAGTTATTTGTTCAACTGTTATGACTTGCTGAGCAATTGAATGCTCACACTTGCTTTAAATGAAAAACATTTTCAGCGAATGATGTTAGAAAGAACTTAAGGATCCCGTAAAGATCAAGCTGATCGGTATCCAGACGAAGTGACATTCAGTATATGAATTTTCGTGAAGAGAAATTGAAGACTTGTAATATATAATGATAGAATTAAACTATAGACTAGTTTAATGAACAGTTATGTATCCTTGGTGGCGGATGAAAGTCACTCGTGTAAGATAAAAAGAATAATGTAATTATCATTGTTTGTAATGAAAGAGGTTATAAGGTTTCGAGAACCTGTGATTTGAGAATGTATGTCATTATATTTAGCTATATAATGAGGTATGTTTGGAAGGAAATGGAATCGTGACGCACGGAGTTCGGGTCTGAAAGTAGACCGGATTTCGGGGCTTTACAGAGTGGTATCAAAGCTATATGTTATAACTCTTAGGTATGTGTACCTAAGACTATAATCCTAGAGAAGAGGATAAGAAAATCGTTGAGTTAAACGATTAAGGAAGAAGATCACCACATGATCATAGTAAATCGTAGTAACAAATGACCTGTTAAAGGATGAATGATGTATATCTAATGCTATGAATGAATGGAACTATGAAGTAGTACGGAAAGAAGAACTCAGATTGAGTTTTAAAGGATAGCATACGAATTAAAGAAAACTCGTATTAAGTAAAGAGAAATTTAGAAGTTGTAAGATTTTAATTGAGGACTCATGTGATGGCTGAGTTGTATGAACCTTTGTTATGGGCAGAGGTTTGTGCTTTGGTGTAACAACTGCTCAACTTATTACAGTGATAATCATTGGAATTGGTCGCGCTATTAAGATGTATATGATGAGAAGGTGAATCTGTAACGCCCGAGAATTTCGAATTTTTAATGAATTAAATTTTTATTTGATTATGTGAATTAAATGAATTTTTTAATTGATTTGTTATGTGAGTAAGATGTTCGAAGATCGTTTTATGACCTAGAATATACGGATGTGGTTAGTATTCTGGTTTTGTGCTAGAATAAATGGTTGTGAAGTATCAAGACGAAAACGAAGGTTTTCTGAGAATGTTTGCGTAAAAACACTATTTATCCGATGTCTTTCGGAGCTAGGGTTTGAAATTCTGAGAAACGCATAATGTTAGAATATGACGATATTATGGAATATCCAATAATATTTCCATTATGGCAAACGAAGTTTTCGCCTGCGGACTTAAAACCTAAGGGTTTGTGAAAAGGGGTTTACGAAAGGGAAATGTAATGCGTATAGTCGTTTCGATTATTAAACATATGGAATATGAGTATTATACTAGTATGTATACGAGTATACTATGAAGAATAATACGACGTATGATACGATTATTATATGAGTATTATACAAGGAGAATACGTGAATAATATGCGTAGAATACAAATCGTATTATTAGAGTATGAGTTAAGGATTTGATACAATCCGATTGGACTTGGATTAATAACAAGCCCAATGAATTAAGTATACAAGCCCAAGTCAAGGCCCAATATTAGATTGGTTAAAGCCCAATGTTTATTAATGTCAAGCCCAATCCAAAGAATTAAACGTGTGGTTGAACCGTGGGTCAAGGGATGGGTAAAACCCATGGGGCAACCCATGGGGATGACCCATGGGCAAGGTGGGCCGGCCACTTGGTGTGCAAGGCAAGTGAATCACTTGGTCACCAAGTATTTTACTTGGTGACAAAGTGGTAATTAAGTAAGGAGGTGGAAAATTGGAAATTTTTGCCCTCATTTGGTTTTCTATATATACAAGGCTTAGGTTGGATTTTTGTGGTTTTAAAAAGCTTGTCCAACATATTTGAGAGAGAAAGAGAGCTAGACTTAAACTATTCTTCTACCTTGAAGCTTTTTCATTAGAAGTTCAACAAGAACACTAAGAGTTCTTAAGGTAATACTCTTCAATTCTAATTCCATCTCTTTTGGTTTTCTTTTATCATGGAGAATCATAAATGGGTGGGGTATGGCTTGTAGGGTGGAATGAGAGTGACTTACCATAGATTCAATCTCTATAAGTCATGACCAAATAGAAATCGTAAGTGTTTACGTAAGTGAAAAACGTAGAAAGTCTTGAACGTGAACTTAGTTATAATTGAACGTTTTGGGAACCCTTGTAGCTAAGGTATGTGTATCTTGATTGGTTAGGATGTAGATATGAAGTCCATGGAGTATTCCATGTGATTTGGCTTAGAGAACATTAGTAACAAAGTTATGGCGAATTGTACGGAAATAGACGTTAAACGTCGAAAACGTATAAAGTCTGGATTAAAAGTCAAAAGTTGTCGTGTGACTTGAAAATGTTGGTTTCCAATGTCAACACGCGAGATAAGGTAATTAAGAGTCGTTGGCAAAAGAATCGTCACATTTCGACTTATAACGAAGAAAACGAGTATTGAACTGACAAAAACGTTAAACGAAGGCTCAAAAATGAACTCAAAGGTGAATTCCGAGTTAACGAATTCGGAAATATGAAATTCTTATATGAACACGTAAAGGATGTAATTCCTAACTTGAAGGAAATCGAATAGGTCAATTCGGATGTAAAATGAACAAATTAGGAAGCCGAGAGTTTCGTTAAGAAACCAAACTGTTTTGGCCAACTGGTGCATGAGTTTACGCCATGATGCCAAAACACAATGTTATCATCACCATATGGCCTTGCTTATGGTAGGAGAAAATAAAAAGGTCTGAAGACTCGCGCCGCAGCGGGAGAGTTTGTACATGGACTCGCGCCGCAGCGCCAAGTCCGGGAAAAACCTCTGGAGAGTGGCGCCGCAGTGCCACTAGAATGTATAGGATGTCGCGCCATCTTGATGCTTGTAGATGAAAAAGGTTGACCAAGTTAGTTTTTGTTCCATTTTGAATGAAGACTTAATGTAAGATATTGAAGGTACTTAAGGTACATTATAAGACTTACCTTAACTCATTTATAAGGTGTTAATGTAAGAAAATCTAGTAAGGTTTAATAGTAATTAAACGAAGAACATAAAGACATAATGAGTGAACCGTGAATGACGTTCAACGTTGGTAATTAACCATTTATGGTCGAATGTCAGTTAAGGATGTAAGAACATTAATGAAACGTAACGAAGTATAAAGAGTTGAATCGGCTTTAATAACGAAGTTAATTCAAATAAAACAAAGAAGAGAAAGAAGTTGGTTAGAACAGTAAAGATAGTTTATGTGATAACTAATTACAGTGTGCTATGTGAATGTATCATGTAGATCCTGTAAAGACTGAGAATAGTTGAATTATAAATTCAAAGACGCTTGAAGGCAAGTCTTTCTTAACGCTTGTCTGACCTTCGTGTTAGTCAAGTTTTTACGTGATGCATGTTATACAATGCATGAATGGTAAATAGGAAAGAGTCGATGTCTGTTTTATTCGGGCTAGACAAGTATTAAAGAGTTGATTGATGTGTTACAAGTCTGTTGATATAGAACTGTTAACGATATCCTATGCCAAGTATTTGGTACGGATGAGAAGGTAAGTTTGTCTATGTACAAACAAAAGTATTTTCATCGATTATTTGATGGGCACGCGAGGTTGCCAAATGTTGAACGTAAATACGTTTAACGTAAGAGTGTTGATCAACATAGAGTACAATAGGTTGATCACCTAGAATTTCTCGTAAGTAAAGACGGGTGGATGGCCTTAGTGCCAGATATCCTTTTCAAGTATGAAAACGAAAAGAGTATGTTCATGGTCTATTGACCGGTTCATCATTCCTAAGCTATTATATATATACTCTGGAATTGTTGTAAGAGAAGTATTAGTCAAATGTTTCATAATGCTTCATAGATAATTGTTCACATATGGATATAAAGCATGTATTTGTTGATGTGATATTCATATGATTCTTTGTTAAGACTTGTTGAGCTAGTTATGCTCATTCTTGCTTGAACCATATGTTTGCAGCTAAAGCCGAATGAACTGAGAGTTCTAAGAGAGATAAAAGCAAGTCTAAGATGGACAACTAACCGTCCTGTAATAGACTAGTGTATTGTATGTAATATACTTATGAAGAGCAATGAATGTATTCGGTTATGAACATGGGAAAGGATTTATTACGAATGTAATACAAAGATAGTAATTACAATCATTTTATTGTTGTTTCAATGGAATGTTTGTATGAAATGTAGTATCGTGGAGCACCATCTGTCGGGTTGGAAGATACCCAAATTTAGGGGCGTCACAGGTTGGTATCAAAGTGTTAGTTTATAAAACTTAAGGGGGGAAGAACCTAAGGATAATAACCTCGTAGGAAAGGAAGAGTCCGAAGAAAGTTAACTCGAGTCAAATGAGTTAATAAGGTATTGAGGAAACTCAGTACCAAAAGATTTAAAAGATGGAAAGTAACCCTAAATGGATTAAATGTGATTTGTACTTATATTATTGTGTATTATGTACTAATCAATTTGTTATGTGTTATTGTAGATGTCGGTTGATAGCTTGATGTATAGGGATATACATGTGATCAGCGAGGAGTCCATGAACCGAGTCGAGAAAGTACATGTGCCTATAGCTGACATACCTGTAGTGATTCTAGAGGAGTCAGAGCCCGAGGATTATTACTCGGAGGAGTATTATTCGGAGGAGACCATGGGGATAGCATCATATTTGAATATGATGATTGATGTGGAGGATGGCATGGAGGTGACATCGATTAATACAGATGATGCACCTTACTAGAGTCTACACCTACCGAGGGACTATGAGGGCAATGTACCTCTCTCGGTGCTTGGCAGAACGCAAATCGCACAATATGGTGCAAGACACCGGAAGGAAGAGATCAGTGATCTCTATGGGGAAAAATAGTCTGCAGAGTCAGACTATGAGATAGAGCACGATGAGAAAGTGCTCATGACTGACAAGGCCCAGGACTATAAGAACGAGGTCATAGAACTTCGTAAGAAACTGGTTGAAAAAGACCAAAAGATAGCACGAATGTCATATATAAATGACAGTGCGCACGAGGATTTCAAGCTTAAGATAGCTTGTTATTCTATTGAGTCGGGACACACTCGACATACTATAAGTCGAGATATTGTGTCGATTCTAGCGAATCAGAAGCATGAGAATGTTGTTAGACAGTATTAGGAGTAGTATGGTGAATACTTTTGTGTAGTGACGTAAAACCCTCTTTTGTATAATTAAAGGGTAGTCTTTTGTAAATCCCAATTTTGTAGAAGTCAATCATGGGATATAAATATGTAATAGCTTTTGGGCTATGGAAAGCAACTTGTAAATAGTTTTGAACTATAAAGAAGCATTTTAATATAAAGAAGTTTTTATTTTAAATTGTTGTGTTGTGTATGAGTTATTGTTCAGTTGTTTGACGACTAATAAAGAAGTAAGTAAATAAGTAATAACGAAAATTTATTTATTTAATCAGAAATGCCACCAAAAAGAAGACAATGTAACCAAGAAGCGGAATCGCATAATGAGAACGAGGGGGGTCCTAATAACCCAATGCAAGAATTCGTTAATTTATTAACAGCGCATTTAACCAAGCTGGGGGTAGAGCACCCGCAGGACCTAGGGTAGCCCGAACGACTACCTTTAAGGAATTTAAAAGTGTAGGTCCACCCGAATTTAAGGGAACAACAGACCCAATGGAGGCCCAGACATGGGTCAAGGAAATAGAGAAGGCGTTTGTTATTAAAAACATAGCTGAGGCGCAAAAGACCTCTTTTGCGACCTATATGATGAAGGGGGAAGCCAACTACTGGTGGGAGGCTCACCAGGGTGGGGCTGGAGCGGAAGCTGTTACATGGGAACAGTTTAAGAAAGTATTCTTCGAGAACTATTTCCCTACTAGCATGCAAGGGAGAATGGAGATTAAATTCTTAGAACTTAAGCAGGGGGACATGACTGTTCCCCAATATGCAGCCAAATTCAATGAATTGGCAAGGTTCGCTCCACACCAAATAGACACGGAGGAGAGGAAGGCTCGTAGGTTTAAGCAGGGCCTAAAACCCTGGCTCTATAGTAGGATATCGGTTTTTCAAAGTGCTTCCTACGGGACCATTCTGGAAAAAAGTGATAATAGCGGAGGGTGGTAGCGAGGCGTTAACCCAGTACCATAAGGATAGGAAGAATAAGGGTAAGGGAGAGGGAGGAAATAAGTCAGAGGTTGCCAGTGGAAGTGACAATATGCCTAAAAGGAAGAATTTTAACCTTGGGAATACTGGGGCAAAACAAAGGGATCCTAAACGGAGGATGGAGGCATGTAAGACATGAGGTAAGACTCATCTGGGAGTCTTCCTGAAAGGGAAGACCGGTTATTATAACTGTGGGCAGGAGGGTCATATATCTCCCAACTGTCCTTAATCCTAAGAAAAGTCGGGGATGTTTTGTTTGTGGGTCAGTAGACCACATGGAAAGAAATTGCCCAAAGAAAGGGGCGGAGGGTAGTAAGGGTTCTGGTAGTGGTAATTTAGTCATTACTGAACCAACACCATCATTGGGTAGACCCTCAGCCCGAACGTTTAATATGACGGTCCAAGATGCGGTTGCATCAACAGATGTAGTAGCAGGTATCATTCCAGTCAATGAAATAAATGCTTACGTGCTATTTGACTCGGGTGCTACTTGTTCTTTTATAGCATGTGGATTTGCTCAACAATTGGGATTAAGTCCTGAAAAATTAGAAATACCTTTAGACGTTAAGGTAGCAAATGAGGAGATAATTCCCATTGAACACATCCATAGGAATTGTTTCGTAGATATCAGGGGTAATCGATTATCGGTAGATCTTTTACCGATAATGTTAAGAGAATTCGATGTGATTCTCGGTATGGATTGGTTAATTAACCATAGAGCGATAATAGATTGTCATAGAAAGAGTATAAACCTGAGGCTTTCTAAGAAACCTGAGGTGGTGTTTTATGGAAATAAATCACCAGGACGTACTTGTTGTCTAACCATGACACAAGCTAGGAAGATGCTGAAGAAGGGGTGTAAGGGTTATCTGTGTCAAGTGGTGGATACCCAAAGAGTGGGAACATCATTGGAACAGATAGCGGTGGTGCAAGAATTCGCGGATGTGTTTTCGGAGGAGTTACCCGGTATTTCACCAAATAGAGATGTAGAATTCGTGATTAATTTGTTGCTGGGTACGGCACCAGTTTCAAAGGCACCATATAGGATGGCGCCAGTTGAGATGAAGGAGTTAATGGTTCAGTTACAGGAACTATTAGATAGAAAGTACATTCAACCAAGTGTGTCACAGTGGGGAGCACTGGTGTTGTTTATAAAGAAGAAGGACGGATCGTTACGACTTTGTATCGACTATCGGGAGTTGAAAAAGTTAACGATTAAGAATAAATACCCGTTGCCTAGGATCGATGATCTATTTGATCAGTTGAAAGGGGCAAAGTATTTTGCTAAGATAGATTTACACACGGGGTATCATCAACTGAAAGTGAGGAAGGAAGATATACCTAAGACTGCGTTCAGAACTCGTTACGGGCATTATGAGTTTTTGGTTATGTCGTTTGGGTTGACGAATGCGTCAGTCGCATTAATGGATATGATGAACAGAGTGTTCAAACAGTATTTGGACCCGTTCATCATAGTGTTCATTGATGATATTCTAGTCTATTCTCAGAAGCCAGAAGATCATGATGAACATCTAAGAATAGTGTTGGAAACACTGCGAAGGGAGAAGTTATATGCGAAATTCACTAAGTGTGAATTTTGGCTCAAACGAGTACAGTTTCTAGGACATGTTATAGACAAAAATGACATGTCCGTAGATCCAGCGAAAGTGGAAGCGGTGAACGAGTGGGAGCAACCGAAAACGCCAACCGAGGTTAGGAGTTTTCTTGGGTTAGTGGGATACTATAGAAGGTTCATTCGGGACTTTTCTAAATTAGCTACTCCGTTGACAAATCTGATAAGGAAGTTGGTGAAATACGAGTGGACAGAAAAGTGTGAGCGTAGTTTTCAAGAACTAAAAAGGAGGTTGAGTGAGGCACCTGTATTATCTTTACCAGATGATACGGGGAATTTTGTAGTTTATAGCGATGCTTCGCATAGAGGACTAGGTTGCGTGCTTATGCAAAGATGGCAAAATCGTTAATATATGTGTCACGTCAGTTAAAGGATTATGAGAAGGTCTACCCTACTCATGACCTAGAACTGGCAGCTGTAGTGTTTGCTTTAAAAATATGGAGACATTATTTATACGGGGAGAAGTGTGAGATATACACGGACCATAAAAGTCTAAAGTATATCTTCACATAGAAGGAGTTGAACATGAGGCAGAGAAGGTGGTTAGAATTGATAAAAGATTATGACTGTGATATCTTATATCATCCGGGAAAGGCGAATGTAGTAGCCGATGTGTTAAGTCGGAAGGGTAGAGAAAAGTTGTCAATGTTAACAACTCAGAATGAGTTAATAACAGAGATGGCCAGGATGGAATTAGAAGTTAAGTTGCCAAGTGAAACAGAAGAGATGTTATTCTCAATAGAGACTCGACCAACTATAGTGGAATAGGTTAAGGAAGTACAGTTAGGTACTGAAGAATGCGAGCGTGTGAAAAAGATAATGAAGGATGACGTGAAGATTAAGTATAGCCTTGATAAAGAAGGTTTACTTCATTTTGAAGGAAGAATTTGGGTTCCGAATAATTCCGAGTTGAAAGAAGAGATTATGTGCGAGGCTCATAGTTCGAGGTACTCGATACATCCTGGTTGTACTAAGATGTATTAAGACCTTCGTCAGAACTTTTGGTGGCCGAACATGAAGAGGGAGATTGCAGAATATATTAGTAAGTGCTTAACTTGTCAGAAAGTTAAGGCTGAACACCAAAGATCGAGTGGATTGATACAACCACTGGAGATTCCGGAGTGGAAATGGGAGCATATCACCATGGACTTTGTGGTGGGACTTCCAACGACGAGAAAAGGATACGATGCTATTTGGGTAATAGTGGATTGGTTAACTAAATCGGCTCATTTTCTACCAATAGGAGTTAGGTATAATCTAGAGCAGTTAGCTAAGCTTTATGTCAAAGAAATTATTTCTAGACATGGAGTACCTGTTTCGATTGTGTCCGATCGTGATCCACGATTCACGTCGAACTTTTGGAGGAGTTTGCAAGAGCAAATGGGAACGCAGTTGAGATTGAGTACGGCGTATCATCCACAGACGGGTGGACAAAGCGAACGGACAATTCAAATGCTAGAAGATATGTTAAGATCTTACGTTATGGATTTCAAGGGGAGTTGGGACAAACATGTACCATTGGAAGAATTCGCTTACAACAACAGTTTTCACGTTAGTATAGGCATGCCGCCTTACGAAGCGTTATATGGAAGGAAGTGCAGAACACCACTTTGTTAGGATGGAGTAGGTGAACGTCGAATGTTGGGACCTGAGATGGTACAACAAACGGCAGATATGGTGAAGCTGATAAGAGCTCGATTAGTAACGGCTCAAGATAGACAACGAAAGTATGCAGATCCTCATCGAGAGAAGAGGGAGTTTGAAGTAGGGTCTTATGTTTTTCTAAAAGTATCGCCATGGAAAGGGAAGATACATTTTGGGAAGAAAGGGAAGTTAAGTCCAAGGTTTGTAGGACCTTTTGAGATTTTAAGGAGGATAGGAGAGGTAGCTTATGAAGTAGCCTTACCTCCAGAAATTGAAAGAATACACAATGTGTTTCACGTGTCTGTGTTGCGTCCTTATAAACCGGACTATAAGCATGTAATAGAGTATGAGTCTATTCAAGTAGAAAAAGACTTAACGTATGAAGAACTTCCGATTCAGATTATTGATAAGAAGGAACAAGTCTATAGAAATAAAGCAATACCTTCGGTAAAGGTAATTTGGAGTAACCACGAGGCTGAAGAAGCAACGTGGGAGCTCGAAAGTAAAATGAAGGAAAAGTTTCCTCATTTGTTTATGTAGGAGTAGCGAGATTCTGGGGACAGAATCCTTTTAAGGAGGGAAGAATGTAACGCCCGAGAATTTCAAATTTTTAATGAATTAAATTTTTATTTGATTATGTGAATTAAATGAATTTAATTGATTTGTTATGTGAGTAAGATGTTCGAAGATCGTTTTATGACCTAGAATATACGGATGTGGTTAGTATTCTGGTTTTGTGCTAGAATAAATGGTTGTGAAGTATCAAGACAAAAATGAAGGTTTTCTGAGAATGTTTGCGTAAAAACACTATTCATCCGATGTCGTTCGGAGCTAGGGTTTGAAATTCTGAGAAAGCGTAATGTTAGAATATGACGATATTATGGAATATCCAATAATATTTCCGTTATGGCAAACGAAGTTTTTGCCTGCGGACTTAAAACCTAAAGGTTTGTGAAAAGGGGTTTACGAAAGGGAAATGTAATGCGTATAGTCGTTTCGATTATTATACGTATGGAATATGAGTATTATACCAGTATGTATACGAGTATAATATGAAGAATAGTACGACGTATGATACGATTATTATATGAGTATTATACAAAGAGAATACGTGAATAATACGCGTAGAATATGAATTGTATTATTAGAGTATGAGTTAAGGATTTGATACAATCCGATTGGACTTAGATTAATAACAAGCCCAATGAATTAAGTATACACGCCCAAGTCAAGGTCCAATATTAGATTGGTTAAAGCCCAATGTTTATTAATGTCAAGCCCAATCCAAAGAATTAAACCGCGGGTCAAGGGATGGGTAAAACCCATGGGGATGACCCATGGGCAAGGTCGGCCACTTGGTGTGCAAGGCAAGTGAATCACTTGGTCACCAAGTATATTATTTGGTGACAAAGTGGTAATTAAGTAAGGAGGTGGAAAATTGGACATTTTTGCCCTCATTTGGTTTTCTATATATTCAAGGCTTAGGTTGGATTTTTGTGGTTTTAAAAAGCTTGTCCAACATATTTGAGAGAGAAAGAGAGCTAGAATTAAACTATTCTTCTACCTTGAAGCTTTTTCATTAGAAGTTCAACAAGAACACTAAGAGTTCTTAAGGTAATACTCTTCAATTCTAATTCCATCTCTTTTCATTTTCTTTTATTATGGAGAATCATAAATGGGTGGGGTATGGCTTGTAGGGTGGAATGAGAGTGACTTACAATGACAACCCCAAAATAGGTACATTCCATCCAACCTATTCTGAGTCGCCAAATACATGGTACAGAAAATAACTACAACTTTATTACAACAATTGTCGTGCAAAATACAACAACACATATGCTGTGAGTTTGGATACAAATATATACCAACTGTGACTCTCATCTCAACCTTGGATAGCACGTCACAATGACACCTTACATAAAGGTATAGTCAAAAACCTGCTTTAGAAATTAGAATCTTTGGGAAGTGCTCAAGAAACCTTCGTATACATGGGAGGCCATGCTTCTAGGTTATGATAGATATCATATGGCCACAGAATTATCCTTGGTTGACCCAATAGACCCCAAAGAAAAACGAGAAGATTACTATCATATTCTTCCCAATGGTGAGTCTTCTCTTGACATATCATTATCTCCACTGTCTCTAATTGAGAATTATACTTCAAACAAACACCCAGATTATATAGGTAGTGCTCGTAAATATACTCAGCAAGTGGATGTGCACAACCTTGTCTTATGATGACACGAGGTTGTATGTCATTAGACATCTTGTATGATAGTGGCAAAACACCCTTCCAACATTGGGTTCGCCTCACCCTATATGATTCACCAAATATAACTACTAAAAGATGTATACAACACACTTGTCTATACTGTTTAGGGAGAACTCCACAGCTAGAGACCACCGTTCTATTCTCTTATTACCCCCGCTCAACCCAGCTACACTCTTATTACCTGAAAGGAATTGTAAAGCAAAAGGGTGAGCACAACTAGCCCAGTAAAGAATATCATGACTAAAGATAATTAAATTATCAATAGCCTTCATCACTAGTAAATCAGAGATTTAGAACATATGGTAGATGATAAAAATTTTCAACCATAGTTGCAGCGGAACGAGCAATCCATTAGAAGAGTCAAATAGACAATAAAGTCTATTATCTTCTCCACATTAAAAGTTCACCAACAATATTTTATCCTCAGAACATTAATCAACAGGTTCCTTTCCACAATTATATGAATAACTCATAATCATAATTGTAATTCTAAATTCCTCTTCGCATCCGGAATGAAGATAATTTTCATCACATGTCTTTACGAAACATCAAAGATCATGGTTATACCAAATCACGCCTCTGCTTATAATCATACTAACAATTTCATCTTTGCACTACGGCCAAAGATATTCATCAACAGACCATCTTTGCATTACAGGCCAAAGATATTCAACAACAGGTCATCTTTGCAATACGGGCCAAAGATATTCATCAACAATTCATCTTTGCACTACAGGCCAAAGATATTCAACAACAGGTCATCTTTGCACTACGGACCAAAGATATTCATCAACAATTCATCTTTGCACTACAGGCCAAAGATATTCCTCAACAGTTCATATTTTCACTACAGGCCAAATATATTTATCAATAGTTCATATTTGCACTACAGGCCAAATATATTCATCAACAGTTCATATTTGCACTACAGGCCAAATATATTAATATCTCAAAGAAATATATAATCATTTCAGAATTTATATAAACAATAATTATAACCATGTTGATCATTTCACCTTTGCACTTAAGCTAAAGATATTCAATTATAAATTCAATGGATCATGATCATACCGATCAACAATTCAACTTTACCACTCTTGGCCAAAGAGAACCCATAGTCATGATCATACCAAAATCTACCCATCTTTACAAATCAAGTCAAAGAGAAATATCATCATTAGTGTTATAAAATGTTATATATAATAGTAAAATCAATATAATCAAAACATCTAGATTTAATCTCAAGAGTAATATTCATAAATCAACTATAATTTGGTTAGAAAAAGAAACCAATTTTGTCATGAATAGTAACTCATGAATAGTAACCCATGAATAGTAACTTCGTGAATAGTAACTCATGAATAGTAAACCCGACACAAAAAGGTAGAAATTCCACAATAAAATCCATACCAATATTTCGGTATAATGATATTGAAATAACATTTCTTAAACTTATAAACAATTTATTTTAATTGTTTACACTTTACTAAATAATGCATTTAATCATCCTAAAATTCCAAACTCATAAGATTTCATCACCAATAACCAAAACCCTCATCAAAAATCTGCATATACCTCATATAGGATTCTCAAGCCATAAAATCCTATTTTCCAATCTTCTTACTTCACATAACATATTTAATTCATTTACTCATAACTAGTCCATTTTCATAAAAAATACTAAATCAGTCCCAAAAATATTTCTTTTCTGGGATTTAGCAGAATATAGTCCCATATTGAACATATATTTTTCTCGGAATTTTTAAAATTCATTTACTATTTTTTATATGGCCAAAACCGCCGAATATTTAGACATTTATCATAAATTGTACTTTTATCCAAAAATTTCAAAATTCACAGAGTACACTGATATTATATAGATATACTTCCAATAAAAATTTCATCAATTTTGGAGTTAACCACAAGGAGTTATAAGGGTTTACTTTTAAAATAGTCTTTTCTCATAAAATTCATAACTCATAATCTATACATCCAAAAATCGCCATTTTTGGACACATTCTAGAAAACTCATCAAATTATCATTTCAAATTTTTCCAGAATTTTTGAAGTTCAGAAAAATTATGAAACTGAAAAACATAACAACCCTTAAAATCCCTTACTATCCCTTACCTCAAAAGAGCAGCACTTCTGACTGGATATCGGATATGACGCTAAAGGAAACTTGCACTGATGAATAGCAACTCACCAAGTATCTAAACACTCACAAAATACACTCGATAATCTAAAGAGAAAAAGAGAGAAAACTTATGAATTCTGGTGTGTTTTTCAATTCTAACTTAGCCCTCTATTTATAGGAAAATGTTAGCATGCCAGCGAGACTTGACTTACTTACGATGGTTTTACACCTACTACTATTTCACCCACCAAAAATCAGCCATCTTCCCCAACAACCAAAAGTGGGGCCCACCCATTTCTAGAATTTTCCACCAAAATCATTTATAAACCTAATTTCCGAATCAGCATCACCTCTTAAAATTCATAACAAATCATTCGTTTTTTTTAACGGTTCAAAATTTGTGAACATATACTAAACTTATATATATATAACATATCCAAAATCACAACGATCCAACGGTCGATTAAAAATTATAACTCACACATAAAAGTCAGTAAAACAATGATTTGATCTTTTAATACCTCCAATCCAGCAAAAATCTTCGATAAAATACCTCAACATTAATTCCTTCATTTATAACCACATAAATAAATCCATCATTTATATCCATATCAAATAAATATTTCATTATCATATAAATCAATAATAAATTATTCACAATACAGAATCACAATAATGACAACCAGACAGTTCCCAGGAAAGAGGGGGCTTTCCGATAAGGATTTCTCCTTACTGGCACGCAATTAGGTGATCAAACATCTCCTTGACAGAACTTTCTAAACATTGCCAATAATGCTATCTAATAATATTATTCAAATAATATGAATTATTGATCTGATAATAGAGATATCAGTGCGATGACAATTATTGAAACAACAATAATATAAAATATCAAAGCGAAGAATTATTGAATCAATAAAATAAAATATTGAATAAGTAATTACTGTAATAATTATTGATTAGTGCATTCTTACGTAAGAATCAATAATTCAAAATCTTGTGCAATCTGGTAATATCTTTATGTGCAACAACGCGTATTACTGTATTTTAACCACCAGGTATTCCAACAGTGTTAACGGTAACAATTACGCCATTATTTATAAAAACTTAAATTTGTCATTTTCTTCATCCGACAGTTATTCTGTTATGGGGCCCACAAATGGCTGCACCGTCGTACGAATATTCCCTAGAGAAAGAATATTCCACGACTAAATGAATATTCCCCGACAACAATGAATATTTTATAACCACTTGCGTATTTTGAAAAAAAATTCATATATCACCCTTAACTTTAACTTTTATCAATTTAACCATTTACTGAATAGTAATTATAAGAAAATTTTAATACTTTTATTTCATAAAATTTGGGGTCTTACAATCTCCCCTCCTTATGAAATTTAGGTCCCCCAAAATTTACACGCACTGTATTTCAAAGAGTTGAGAATACCTTGCTTCCATCTTCCCTGTCCTCATAATTTCTCCATTGCTCATCTCCTGTATTTCAGATATCATTCTAGAATACAGCTTCAAAACAAGGGTTAATTGAACAAATTAACATATCACATAATATCCCGATATTATGACTGACCAACAAATAAGCTTAGGAATGACACACTAGCGAAGGATTTACTCATCTCTCCCCTCCTAGTTCTATTCCCCGATCTCCGCCAGAGACCATATCCCTAAGCTCTGATACCAAATGTGACAACCCCACAATAGGTCCATTCCATCCAACCTATTCTAAGTCGCCAAATACATGGTACAGAAAACAACTACAACTTTATTACAACAATTGTCGTGCAAAATACAACAACACATGCTGTGAGTTTGGATACAAATATATACCAACTGTGACTCTCATCCTAACCTTAGATAGCAGGTCACAATGACACCTTATATAAAGGTATAATCAAAAACTGTTTTAGAAATTAGAATCTTTGGAAAGTGCTCAAGAAAACCTTCGTACATGGGAGGCCATGCTTCTAGGTTATGATAGATATCATATGGCCACAGAATTATCCTTGGTTAACCCAATAGACCCCAAAGAAAAAACTAGAAGATTACTATCATATTCTTCCCAATGTTGAGTCTTCTATTGACATATCATTATCTCTACTGTCTCTAATTGAGAATTATACTTCAAACAAACACCCAGATTATATAGGTAGTGCTCGTAAATATACTCAGCAAGTTGATGTGTGTAAGACCCCAACTTATTATAAATAAAATCGAATTTCCTCTAGTTATTATTGTGAATAATAAGGTATTAATTTGATATAATTCTTTGGTTATGGGTGAAATGTGCAAATTTTGCAAAATAAGCAAGTGGTTATAAAATAATCATTGTTATCAGGGAATATTTGTTTGGTCGTGGAATATTCTTATTGTCGGGGAATATTAAATGCGACAGTATGATCATTTGTGGGCCCCATAATGAGAATAAGCGTAAATGCGAAGAAAACGACAAGTTTGAGTTGTTATAAATAACGGCGTAGTCGTTACCGTTAACACTGTTGAAATATCCGGTGGTTAAAATACAGTAATACGCGTGGATGCACAGTATTGATGAATTATGGATCCTTACTTAAGAAGGCACTACTCAATAATTATTACAGTAGTTACTATTCAATATTTTATTTTATTGATTCAATAATTGTTGCGTTGATATTTTATATTATTGTTGTTTCAATAATTGTCATTGCACAGTATTTCCCATATTCAGATCAATAATTCATATTATTTGAATAATATTATTAGATAGCATTATTAGCGATGTCTAGAAAGTTACATCGAGGAGAGGTTTGGTCACCTAATTGCGGCGCCAAGATGGGAGAAATTCTTATTGAAAGCCCCACTTTTTCAGGAGCGGCTTTGGTTGTCATAAATGTGATTACGTAATATTATTTGTGAATAATTAATTATTGATTCATATGATAAGGAAATATTTATTTTATGTGGATATAAATGTTGGATATATTTATTGTGGTTAAAAATGAAGGAGTTAATGTTGAGGTGTTTTATCGATTTTTTTGTGAATGGAGGTATTAAAAATTAAATCGGTGTTTTTTGAGATATATTGTGTGAGTTATAATTTTTAATCCGACCGTTGGATCGTTGTGATTTTTGGATATGTTATACATATATAAGTTGAGTATATGTCCACAAATTTTGAACCGTTAAAAATGAACGTATGATTTGTTATGAATTTTAAGAGGTGACTGATTCGGAAATTAGGTTATAAATGATTTTGGTGGAAAATTCTAGAATTGAGTGGGCCCCACTTTTGGTTGGTGAAAATGTGCTGAGATTTTTATTCAAATGTTGTGGGTGGAAATAGTAGCAGGTAAAGCCATCAGGTTGCAGTTTAAGTCTGCTTCGGCGTGCTAACATTTTCCTATAAATAGAGGGCTAAGTTAGAATTGAAAATCACACCAAAAACAAGTTTTCTCTCTTTCTCTCTCTAGATTATTGAGTGTATTTTATGAGTATTTAGATACTTTGTGAGTTTCTATTCATCAATGCAAGTTTCCTTCAGCCTTATACCGATATTCTGATCAGAAGTACTGATTTTTTGAGGTAAAGAATTTTATTTTCTTCATATATGATATTATTTCTTCAATATCATTATGCCGAAGTATTGATCTGAACTTTTTATCAAATTTGAAACTTTTTGTGTTGGGGTTACTATTCATGTATACGGCACTATTCACGAATACGGCACTATTCACCGAAAAAAATAAAATTTTCCTTTTTTGTCCAAGATGTCTATTATGGTTACTATCTTTGATTGTATCCATGTTTTGATCTTTATTCTTGAATTTTGCTTCAAAATTGGTTATTATGGAGTATTATTGATCTTGGATAAACTGTTATACGAATCCCTACTATTTGTCCTTCTGTCTCACTGGATTGGTTTTCTTTAAAATATTTTTCATCATCCTCAGTCCTAAATGATGATATTACTAAATATCTTTGGCCTGTAGTGTAAAGATAAATGATTAACTGATGAATATCTTTGGCCCGTAGTGTAAAGATGAACAGGTGTTGAGATGAACATGACCAACTGGTGATACAAATGAATATCTTTGGCCTGTAGTGCAAAGATGAATATTTGATTCAAGATGTTTATTGATTGATGTTACAGGGATAAAATATTGATGATGGACTTTTAAATCTTAGAAAATAGTGGAATTCTTTCTCTACTTAACTCTTCTAATTGATTGTTGTTTCCGCTACAGTTGTTGATCTAAAACTTGTTGTCTATTATATTTTATCAGATTTTTTCCTGTTGAAGACTAATGATAATTTGTTGTATATTATCTTAGTCATAATATTCTTTACTGGGCTAGTTGAGCTCACCCTTTTCCTTTTTGTTCCATTTTTCTTTTCAGGAGGTGAGAACATAGCAGGATCTAGTCGGGGTATGGAGTGATGGTTCTAGAAAGATGTTTTAGCGATCCCTCACTATTTACGTAAAATAGTGTTTGAATAATTGTAATGAGGATTTATTTGAGTGTGGATATTGTCTAGAAGACAATATTTGTATTTAAACTTCTGATGTGTTGTCGTATTTTTTGCGATATTTGTATTATTAAAGTTGTAGTTTGCTTTATGTACCATGTATTTGGCGACTCGAATGGGTATTGTATACCTATTTTGGGGCGTCACAGTTAATATCAAAGCTTAAGGATATGGTCTCTGGCGGAGATCGGGGAATAGAACTAGGAGGGAGAGATGAGTAAATCCTTCGCTAGTGTGTACTATCTAAGCTTATTTGTTGGTCGATCATAATATAGGGATATTATGTGATATGTTAATTTGTTTAATTAACCCTTGTTTTATGGCGATTTAAGAATGGTCTGCGAGAGCGTTAACAATGGAGTGTATGAGGCGTGGAACAACCTCTAGTTACAAACCGGAGAACGTCTGCAACAGGAAGGCAATATTCCTCCTATAAACAACACTACTGAGCAAACGATGAATGATGAAATGTTTAGGAGCTTTTTGCAGTTCATGCAAAATCAGACGAGGGAGACTCGTGTACAAAATACGGGTGGAAGTGATACCAACGTGTGGTCTGTCACAGCCAAGCAGTTCAAGGAGTTGGGACCACCAGAATTTATTGGAAAGCTGGATCCGATCAAGGCGGAAACATAGGTCAAGCAAATTACCAAGATATTCGATGTCTTGGGATGTACGAAGGAATAGAAGGTTCCATTCACCACCTTTATGTTTCGCGGTGAGACAGACTACTGGTGGGAGTCTGTGAAGCGAACCCGACTTCTTTGCCGACTCAATATGTCTTGAGAAACGCGTTTGAAGCTGTTCAATGACAAGTACTTTCCTGAAAGTATTCGTCATATGAAAGAGGTAGAGTTTATCAGATTGGAATAAAATAATATAACGGTGTCCCAGTACGAGGCGAAGTTCGCTGAGTTATTGAGGTTTGCACCTCATTTGGTAGAGAATGAGGAACGAATGACAAGGATGTTTCTGAGAGGTCTAAAACCCGAGATTCGTCAATACCTTATCTCTCATAAATTTTCTTTGTATTCAGATGTTGTCAACAGGGCTCAATTATTAGAGCGAGATAGTGAGTTTGTTCAACCGAGGGACCACAACCAGGGTCATACCGGTGACAGCAGTCATCAGAGCAATGATAACCAACGAGGAGGAAAAATACTGAACAAAGGCGGTAACCACTCGGGTGGTCATTGTAGGCCATGATAATAGGAGAGGTGAGTCAGTGGAAATTTGAAAGAGGAGATTCAACAATGACGGGAAGACATCAAAGATAACACCAAAGCACCAACAATAAATTCTAGGGAGGAGAATGACCTTGATTAGATGTTACAAATGCGGGAAGGGACATATCATTAAACCGTCCACAACAATCCAAGGTATGTTACAACTGTGGAAAGGAATGCCACATAGCTCGAGTTGTTTCATGCAAAAACCAAGTTCGACGGGGATGGTGACTTGAAGGGCATCCGGATAAGTCGAAATCACTTGTTCTGGAAGAAGCGTTTGTCGTGTGGTAGCCAAAACGCGAGGAACCCGAACGAGGTGATTACGGGTAAGCTAATCTTGAACTCTTGCGAAGTTTATACCTTACTAGATACCGGTTCTACCCATTCTTTTATCTCTCCTGCTTGTGCTCAACATTTAAACTTGATACCTTCGTACATGGGAGGCCATGCTTCTAGGTTATGATAGATATCATAAGGCCACAGAATTATCCTTGGTTGACCCAATAGACCCCAAAGAAAAATGAGAAGATTACTATCATATTCTTCCCAATGGTGAGTCTTCTCTTGACATATCATTATCTCCACTGTCTCTAATTGAGAATTATACTTCAAACAAACACCCAGATTATATAGGTAGTGCTCATAAATATACTCAGCAAATGGATGTGCACAACCTTGTCTTATGATGACACGAGGTTGTATGTCATTAGACATCTTGTATGATAGTGGCAAAACACCCTTCCAACATTGGGTTCGCCTCACCCTATATGATTCACCAAATATAACTACTAAAAGATGTATACAACACACTTGTCTATACTGTTTAGGGAAAACTCCACAGCTAGAGACCACGGTTATATTCCCTTATTACCCCATTTCGACCCAAACTACACTCTTATTACACAGAAAGGAATTGTGAAAGCAAAAGGGTGAGCACAACTAGCCCATAAAAGAATATCATGACTAAAGATAATTAAATTATCAATAGCCTTCATCGATAGTAAATCGAGATTTAGAACATATGGTAGATGATAAAAATTTTCAACCATAGTTGCGTGAACGAAGCGATCCATTAGAAGAGTCAAATAGACAATAAAGTCTATTATCTTCTCCACATTAAAAGTTCACCAACAATATTTTATCCCTGTAACATTAATCAACAGGTGCTTTCCACAATTATATGAATAACTCATAATCATAATTGTAATTCTAAATTCCTCTTCGCATCCAGGACGAAGATAATTTTCATCACATGTCTTTACACGAAACATCAAAGATCATGGTTATACCAAATCACGCCTCATTTATAATTATACTAACAATTTCATCTTTTGCACTTTCTGACCCAAAGATATTCATCAACAGACCATCTTTGCATTACAGGGCCAAAGATATTCAACAACAGTCATCTTTGCAATACGGGCCAAAGATATTCATCAACAATTCATCTTTGCACTACAGGCCAAAGATATTCAACAACAGGTCATCTTTGCACTCTGGGCCAAAGATATTCATCAACAATTCATCTTTTGCACTACAGCCAAAGATATTCCTCAACAGATTCATATTTGCACTCTGGGCCAAATATATTTATCAATAGTTCATATTTGCACTGAGGCCAAATATGTTCATCAACAGCTCATATTTACTCTGAGCACCAAATATATTAATATCTTAAAGAAATATATAATCATTTCGAATTTTATATAAACAATAATTATAACCATGTTGATCATTTCACCTTTGCACTTAAGCTAAAGATATTCAATTATAAATTCAATGGTCATGATCATACCGGTCAACAATTCAACTTCGCACTACTGGCCAAAGAGAACCCATAGTCATGATCATACCAAAAATCTACCCATCTTTACACTCAAGTCAAAGAGAAATATCATCATTAGGGTTATAAAAATGTTATATATAATAGTAAAATCAATATAATCAAAACATCTAGATTTAATCTCAAGAGTAATATTCACAAATCAACTATAATTTGGTTAGAAAAAGAAACCAATTTTGTCATGAATAGTAACTCATGAATAGTAACTCATGAATAGTAACCCATGAATAGTAACTTATGAATAGTAACTCGTGAATAGTAAACCCGACACAAAAAGGTAGAAATTCCACAATAAAATCCATACCAATATTTCGGTATAATGATATTGAATAACATTTCTTAAACTTATAAACAATTTATTTTAATTGTTTACACTTTACTAAATAATGCATTTAATCATCCTAAAATTCCAAACTCATAAGATTTCATCACCAATAACCAAAACCCTCATCAAAAATCTGAATATACCTCATATAGGATTCTCAAGCCATAAAATCCTATTTTCCAATTTTCTTACTTCACATAACATATTTAATTCATTTACTCATAACTAGTCCATTTTCATGAAAAATACCAAATCAGGTCCCAAAATATTTCTTTTACGGGATTTAGCGAGAATATAGTCCCATATTGAACATATATTTTTCCCGGAATTTTTAAAATTCATTTACTATTTTTCATATGGCTAAAACTGCCGAATATTTAGACATTTATCATAAATTGTACTTTTATCCAAAAATTTCGAAATTCACAGAGTACACTAATATTATATAGATATACTTCCAATAAAAATTTTATCAATTTTGGAGTTAACCACAAGGAGTTATTGTCAGGTTTGTAATATTCATGAACGCAATCAAATTGCAAAAATAATGCGGAAACGTGTAAAATCAGAGTTTAAAATTTTTACAAACCATATACCCGGATCACCCTTTATGCACAATTATTAATTAAACGAAAAAGATGAATAAGAAACATACCCTTGAAGATCCGAGCTTCCTCAGGTATAAGTTCACCTCCAATCCTTTTCGTGTTCAACTTGAATCCACCGGGTTTGGATCCTTCCTTTGATCAACGTTAGCCACCCAGGTGTTTGGCCTCTAGAGGTGATCCACCAAGGAAAAAGAATTTTCAAGAAGAAGAGGTATTGGCTCAACCCTAGTTTTCTATCTCTATAGAAAAGGCGTACTCTCCCAACTCTTGGAATTATCACGTAGTTTTTTAATATCTGATATAAGACTCCTCTTATAAAGATATCAAGTAACCCTATTAAAATAAGGTATTATTTAATTAAACTCTTTTAATTAAATGGGCTCCCTAATCTTATTAGGGATAATTAATTAAACTCCTTTAATTAATTTTCCCTCCTAATCCTATTAGGAATAAATGAGAGTACTTATATTAAATTAATTCCTAAACTCTTTTAGAAATTAAAATAATAATAATTGTAATAATATTAATAAGACTCCTCTTATTAATTTATATTTAATATTTCTAAAATATTAAATAATAAATATTAAGCTATTTAATTTATTCTATCACCGTAGATTAAATTAAATATACTTAACATATTATTACGATTATGCCATTAACTTCTTAAATAATTATTCTTCCTTTTGTGGTGTGACCCTTTAGGTTCTCCATATTAAACCCATTGTGAATAAATCAATTAGAACAATTCTAATCTTATTTAAATAAATAAATTAAATAATTTATTTATTTAAATAAATAATATTTATTCTACAATAGGGATAAGCCTCCTAGCGATCAACGACTTTCCGGATAATATAGATTTCAACATTAATCATTAAAGAACCTTTGAGTAAATAGTTCTTGTACAATTCAATCCTTCCACCATACAATGTCCCAATTAAATATAAGACATGGAATTACTGTCAAGTCTTATTTTATTTAATTATATGTATTTCGTTCCTTAAATGCACAACTCCAAATAATGCAAATTAGAAACTCCTTTCTAATTTCATTCTGCCTTGGCCAAGGACTACCGGGTTGTCATTTATCGAATCACATAGGACATTTCTCTTCTTTTAATAGAAGTGGTAGATTCTTTATTGATCATACATTATCTCCATGTACAACTTATTATACCTAAGCATACCCTTTGATATACCCTAAGGGTCTTAAGGAATAAGTCAAAGTATAACTCATCATACACAAGATACTATGATGATCTCAAGTCCAAGGATCACTTGTACTACTATCACTACAGGAATTCCTATTGACAGAAGTAAAAAACTCCATTAGGTATTCCTTAGCGAGCCACGTTCAAATTGAACTTATTCTCTAATAAGCACCTACATACTTGCTTTAGTGTCTCCACACAAATGATCATGAGATCAATCATCCTCATCCAATGAGCAAGTAACGTATGTACCAATCTATCCGGATTCACTAATCCCCAATTTAGTAATCCAATGATTGGGAACTATTTTAGTTTTAAGCTTTCTAAGAATTTAGATCTCATTAGAATGATCATCATCATTATTCTAAAAGCATTGCTTAAAACTATGGGTTTATCACATATTATAAAACAGCATCATGTAGATAATTAAAAGCCTTTAATAAATTAATACTTTTTATTAATAAATGAATAAGATTGTTACAAAGTATATGCTTTATCATCAAACATGATTGGCTTGTGTGCATACTACTTTCAGATTATAAGGGTTTACTTTTAAAATAGTCTTTTCTCATAAAATTCATAACTCATAATCTATACATCCAAAAATCGCCATTTTGGAAACAATCTAGAAAACTCATCAAATTATCATTTCAAATTTTCCAGAATTTTGAAGGTCGAAAAAATTACGAACCGAAAAAACATAACAACCCTTAAAATCTTTTACTATCCCTTACCTCAAAAAGAGCAAAGACTTACATTTGGATATCTGATATGATGAAGTCAAGGAAACTTGCACTGATGAATAACAACTCACCAAGTATCTAAATACTCATAAAATACACTCGATAATCTAGAGAGAAAAAGAGAGAAAACTTATGAATTCTGGTGTGTTTTTTAATTCTAACTTAGCCTTCTATTTATAGGAAAATGTTAGCATGCCAAAGCAGACTTGACCTGCTACCAGATGGCTTTACCTGCTACTATTCCATCCACCAAAAATTAGCCATCTTCCCCAACAACCAAAACTGGGGCCCACCCATTTCTAGAATTTTTCACCAAAATCATTTATAAACCTAATTTCCGAATCAGCATCACCTCTTAAAATTCATAACAAATCATTCGTTCATTTTTAACGGTTCAAAATTTGTGAACATATACTCAACTTATATATGTATAACATATCCAAAAATCACAACGATTAAACGGTCAGATTAAAAATTATAACTCACACAATAAAGTTGTAAGAACACTGATTTGATCTTTTAATACCTCTAATCCGACAAAATACTAATAAAATATCTCAACATTAATTCCTTCATTTATAACCATATAAATAAATCCATCATTTATATCCACATCAAATAAATATTTCATTATCATATAAATCAATAATTAATTATTCACAAATAATATTACAGAATCACAATAATGACAACTGACAGGGTTCCCGGAAAGAGGGGGGTTTTCCGATAAGGATTTTTCCTTACTGGCGCGCAATTAGGTGACTAAACCTCTCCTTGACAGAACTTTCTAGACATTGCCAATAATGCTATCTAATACCATCCTGGAAAAGCGAACGTGGTAGCTGACGCATTGAGTAGAAGATCATATGCAAGTACGAGTGCGATATTGTCAACACAAAGGCCCATTTTGTATGACTTGCAAAGGATGGAGATAGAGTTAAAGACTCTAGGGACCCACATGATGATGGTAAACATACGAGTAGAACCGACTTTAATCGATAAAGTTAAAGCTGGTCAAGCTACAGACCTGGAGCTAATGCGTATGAAGAAGTAAGTGCAAGAAGGTGTTATGCCGGAAGCAAGAATCGATGAGGAAGGAATACTTCGAGTCAACTCCAGAATTTGTGTTCCTAATGACCCTGATTTAAAGTATAAAATCATGATGGAGGCGCACAACACATCGTTTGCAATCCATCCTGGGAGTACTAAAATGTATCGTGATCTTCGACATACATTTTGGTGGAGCAATATGAAGAGAGAGATAGCAGAGTTTATCTCAAGGTGTTTAACTTGTCAATGAGTCAAGGCAGAGCATCAAGTACCAAAAGGTCCATTGCAACCACTTGAAATTCCAGAATGGAAGTGGGAACACATTACTATGGATTTAATTCTTCGGTCTTCCCAAGGTTTCTCAAGGCATAGATGCAATTTGGGTCATTGTTGATAGAATGACCAAGTCTGCTCATTTTCTACCTATACGAGAAACTTATACACTTGAACGTCTTGCTCGTACGTACATAAACGAGATTGCAAGACTGCATGGTATACCAGTATCCATAGTTTCTGATCGAGACCCAAGATTCACTTCAAGATTTTAGGTTAGTTTTCAAAAAGCTATGGGCACGGATTTACGATTTAGCTCGGCATATCATCCTCAGACGGACGGGCAGTCGGAGAGGACTATTCAAACTCTTGAAGATTTATTAAGACTCTGTGTCCTTGACTTCAAAGGAAGTTGGGACAAGTTCTTACCATTGGTGGAGTTTTCCTACAACAACAGTTATCAAGCAAGTATTGGCATGGCTCCATTTGAGGCGTTGTATGGAAGAAAATGTCGTTCTCCAGTATGCTGGGATGAGGTGGGTGAAGCAACATTGTTGGGACCAGAGTTGGTACGTATGACTACAGAAAAGATACAAACGATCCGACAACGTATAAAATCCTCACAAGATCGATAAAAGAGTTATGCTGATCTTCATCGAAAGAACGTAGAATTCGATATTGGAGATCATGTGTTGTTACGTGTTGCTCCATGGAAAGGAGTTACAAGATTTGGAAAGAGAGGAAAGCTCAACCCTCGATTCATTGGCCCATTTTTAATCCTCGATCGAGTAAGAACTGTGACGTATAGACTCGCTTTACCGCCAAGTATGTCTCATGTTCATAACGTTTTTCAAATATCTATGTTACGTAAATATGTGAAAGACTCGAACCACATTATTGAATTAGAACCAGACGAGATAGAGGAAGATTTAACGTATGAAGAGTTACTTGTTAAAATCTTGGATAAAAAGGATCATATTCTACGCTCCAAGGTTATACCTCAAGTTAAAGTTTTGTGGAGAAACCACGATGTGGAAGAAATGACCTGGGAGTTAGAATCTGAGATGAAATCAAGATATCCTTACCTCTTCGACATACCAGTGCGCACCCTAATTTCGAGGATCGAAATATCATAAAAAGGGAGGTTGTAAGACCCCAACTTTTTGAATAAAGATTAAATTTTCTCGAAATATATTTTTGAATATTATGGTGTGAATTTGATATAATGTTATAGTTGTGGGTATATTTACAAATTTTGCAAAGTACGCAAGTTGTTATATAATATTCGATTGGTCGGAGAATATTCGTTTTAACATGGAATATTCGTACAACGGCACAATCATTGGTGGACCCCCATAACGGAATTATTGTCGGATTGAGAAAACGACAAAAATACTTTATGAAAATAACGGCGGAAGTTTTACCGTTAACTGTTGAAACACCCGGTGTTAAAAGTACGATGTCTGGCGTGGTTGCATAGTAGCACACGGTATTCATTATTGATGCTTCGTGAGAAGTCACTCGGTTATACTCAATTATTGCTACAAGATAATTCTTTGCATCATATCTCTCGTATTATTGATTCAATTATTGTCACAATTATCATTTGCATAATATTTTATATTATTAAATCAATAATTGAGACGACAAAGTTATTCATATTATTAAATTGCAATATTTACAATGTCTAAGTTCATCGAGGAGAGGTTTGGTCACCTAATTGTGCACCAATAGGTAAAAATCCTTATTGGAAAGCCCCTCTTTCCGGAACGACTGGTTGATAAATATTGTGAGTTATAATATTAATGATGAATGTTATTAAAATTGAAGTTGTGTTCGGAGTTGAATTTGGAGACGAGACGTGATATTCGAGTCGAGCGATGAAATTAGTAAAATAGTCTATAAACACAAAAATTTTGAATTCACTATTTGGTCAAAAAGTCAATAGTTGACTTTTTGGGAAAAATAAAACTTGAAATTTCAAAATTTATATTTTTGATAAAAATGGTTTCATTGTGTTGGAATTATTTGTGTTAGTGAAAATCGATAATTATTTCAATAATAATTGATGTCCTGGAGGTTATATTGACCCGATCGAATTTATTTAACCCATAAATGAGCAATTGATTGCTATTATTTCACATGATTATAACTATTTGTTCACATGTGTATACTATTGTTTCACATTCTTGTTACTATTAGGGGAGTTGGTGCAAGATTGATAATACTTGCATGACTAAGTTTAAAATGGAGGTATAGACGGAGGTACTATACTGTAATTCATATTTTCACATTAGAACTATTGATTCACATAATTTACTATTGAATCACATTATTTACTATTAGTGGAGGTGGTGCAAGTTTGATAATACTTCCATGACTAAATTAAAAATAAAAGAAAAGTTGGAGGTATTGTACTGTAATTTTTCGAGTCCCAAAACGTGCAATTATCGAAACTATATTTTTCTATAAATAGAAGCTCATTCTTCCTTCATTTCTCACCAATTCACAAAAGCTTTAGAGCAATTATTATAGAGAAAAATTATAGAAAGAAGAAGAGAAGTCTGTTACCTCACTATTCTAGTATCCAGTTTTTCTAAGGTAGGGAGTATTATTTCTTTCTTATCCATGAAGAGAACTTCTGTTATTCCATTCTTTATTATTCTATTGGAATAACCGGTATACGCGGGCTACCCTATACTTGGTGAAATTCTTCTATTATTCCATTCTTTATCATTCATTTGGAACATCTGTTTGTGCGTTTGTGGGACTTGGTTCCATTATTTATCATTTGTTGGAACATTCTTACATGCATTCTACGCCGGACTTTCTCATTATTATTATGTTGGAATATCATGTCATTGCGTTTTTACGCCAAACCCCGATTTCGTCTTTATTATTACTTTGGAATATCCTATACATCGCATGAAATTAGTTATTTATTATTACCTTTTTGTCTGGTCTATATCGCATTTGGTGATTTCTTTTGTTATTTCATTCCTTGTTATACTCGGTTGGTTAAAGTTTTGACTTCTATACTCCATGAAATTAGTGGAATATCCTTGATATTTGCACTTCATCGATATCTTTTCATTGAAATATTCTTACGAGCATTCTTGAATTTTACTCCACAAAGCAAAGATCATGTTGACAATTTGGGCGTTATTGATTCTGGATAAAATAATTCTTGAACTTGTTTTATTGAATTTTTATATCATTGTCATCATCCTCATGTTTATATTTTTTGAAAGTCATCTGTGGCTGTAATGCATAGATGGACTTGGTATGATTATGACCGAGGATTATTCGGTTATAATCATGGCGTAGTAATGTTACAAATGATGTGGTAAAAGTCCTCATTGGCCCGTAGTGCATTGATGGACGATTGTTGGCATGATCATGACCATTAATGAATACACAAATATTCTTGGCCCATAGTGCATGGATAATTGTGGTCGTGATACTAAAGAATATCCTTGGCAGTAGTGCGAGGGGTGATTCGATGATGTGGATTATTTATTAAAATTTGAGTCCCAATGATAAAAGTGATGAAAAACCTTTTAAATCATAAAAGATAGTAGATTTTATTCTCTACTTGACTCTTTTAATGGATTGCTTGTTCATCTGCTTAGATTAAACTTGATGGTTGTTATATTATATCGGTTTAACAACATTGAAGGCTAACGATAATATATTATGCATTATCTTAGTCATAATATTTTCCTCTTTGGGCTAGTTGAGCTCACCTTTTACTTTCATTGTTCTCTTGTGAAATGAGAATGTAGTAGGGACTAGTCGGGAATGGAGTAGCCGGACGGATGATAGCATTAGTAGTCCTCACTATTTAGTGAAATAGTGGGAAAATAAATGTAATAATATTGAATTTGAGTTTGTATATTGTCTAGACGACAATATTTGTATTAAAACTCACAGCTTATGTTTTATAGTACTTTGCACGACAGTTGTATAATTAAGTTGTATTTGTATTTTGTACCATGTATTTGGCGACTTAGAATAGGTGATGTATACCTATTTTGGGGGCGTCACAGCAATGGCCAAATATACGACCTAAAATGTTCCCTTTATATAAAAGGTTGTTCTTCTCAGGCTTTGAATCAAAATTTGATTTAACAACGAAACGCAATGATTTCAATTTCTATTTACTTATCGATCTAGCCAAAATAATTGGCATCGATCTACCAATAACAATTGAATTCTTTTCTCGAATTTATCAAGTTCTAACAAATGTTCGTCTAGCCAGAGAAATTAGCTAAGATTTCTCAACATAATTTGACAATAAACTGGAATTATCTGTACTGTCAATTGTATCTTCTATGAATATGAATATCCAACAACAGTTATTCTACAAATGTATATTCTCCGAATCAGTAATTCAATTTGAATTATTAAACATGCACTAACTGCGAATAATCAACAATAAATCCCTAAACATGGTATAATTAGCAATAGTTAACCACTACAATAATTGAATGAATATAACTCAAGGTTGAGTTAAGGAACTTAACTTCCGCGTTGATTACAGCTACACAATAAACTTATCTGCGTTCGTAAGACCTATAACCAATAATATCGGTCTCACAATTAGCACAATACTTCATAACACGTAATACGGTAATTCACATTCAATCTTCTCCTAGGCACATTACCACATAGCCACAGTAGTGTCTATAACCTATATAAACACTCATCAAGTCTAACTATTTCGGTCTGGTTGGACTTCGGTCCATTCTCGGTGTACTAGTCACTCTATCCGACAATTAACACATTGATTGTCAATTAAACTTGGTCTCTAAGCTTCAATATTATTTTAGATAAGCCAAATATCGTTTATAATATTTTTCGGAAGCTTTTACTAATTTATAAACAATTATTATAATTTATAATAATTTTTCAAATACTATACTCATTTTTAAATGATTTAATTATCAAATGATCTTATCATAATTAATATTTAATAATATAAAAATATTAATAACATACTTGTTAAAATATTAAAGTTATTATTAATAACTTAAAATATTTTTAAATCAACAATATCCCATTTAAATGATTTTTAAAATAATTAAAATCATTTTTAAATCATCACCATTAATATTTAAATATTAATGAAATTATTATCAAATATTAAAAGTCACTAATTGTAACTTAAAATATTTTTAAATCATTTTTCTCATTTTTACATGATTTTTAAATCAATAAAATCATTTTTAATTCATTTATTTAATATAATAATTAAATAAATATAATATCATTAATATTAATTTATTAATGAGAATTCTCCAAGAATATAGAAAATTATATTTTATAATTCAAAATATTTTCTAACACTTTATTCTTATTTAAAATGATTTTAAATAAATAAAATCATTTTAACTTATTTATTTAATTTAATAATTAAATAAATCTAATATCATTAATATTAAATTATTAATTAAAATTCTCTAAAAATATTAAAAGTTGTATTTTATAAATCAAAGTATTTTTAAATACATTATTCTTATTTAAAATGATTTTCATAATATTAAATCATTTGCCTCTAATTTATTTAATACACTAATTAAATAAATTAAATACCTTTAATATTTAAATAATTATAAATATTAAAGAAAAATATTTCAATTGGTCAAAAATTATTTTTCATAATTTAAAATAATTTTTAAAACCATTTTTAATAAGTTTTATAATTTATTTGTATTTTTAAGTAATTTCCGGAATATTCAGAAAATAAAATAATTCAAAATAGTCGCTAATTGTCTATAGCGACACTAAGCGTCGCTGTTGGTGTTCTTGGCTCAAGAACACTGACAAAGTCAGTATTCAAGAGGTCTTGTTTGACTGCTTATAATTCTCTATTTAATTCGTTTCTGGGCAAATTAAGCATCACTCTTGTAGTCATTATACAAGACTACAACTAACAACCAATATCTAGGTCATATCACATAACACCATCAAGATCCAAAGCTCCAAAGTCACTGTCAGAATAAATTCTGGGTTTTCTGGGCAACCCAGAAACCCAGCAGCTTCGAGTTGGCACATTCAAGCTCCATTATTGCTATGTTCTGGTAATCAAATGGTCAATATTATGGTTCAAGAATGTTGTATACATGTTAAAGAACACATATGCATCAACATGACAGTCCAAATACATTATAGTTGTAAGATTCAACTCGGTCAAACCCTGTCAGAGAGCTAACTCACGCGGTTTCTGAAAATTCCAGAATCGTGATCCGTGATCAACTGGCCTATTTTGACCATGAATTACACTCGATCTATTATCTGTTTGTGAAAAGTAAAACCATGGATCTCGAGTCCATACAACACACTACATAACGGTTACTATAACATCAACATATACACATTAAAACTGACAGATCCGGACCATACAAAACGTTGTCAGACACTGATTTAGCCTTTCTGGGTTACCCAGATTTGGCCCGGTCAACGTCGGTCAACGGGTTTTGACCGATTATACTATCAAATCCAGACATCTAAGGACTCTGTTTTCTTTTGCAGAATAAAGACCTCATACGAAGCTACATAAAACAACTTTAAAACAACTAAAATCATTAACGAACAAAGATATGTGGCCATTGATATTAGCTTGTCAGACCACAAACCATGTTCTTGGGCAGTTTTTGGAAAACACTATTTTAAAGTCATTTGATGTTATGGATCCATCATGGATCATCATAGATCAACTAAAAACAACTTCTAACACAAATATAAACACATAATCACAAAATTTTACAAAGTATACAAGATCAAAATGAAATTTAGGGTTTATACCTTTATGTTCTAGATTATGATCTTTGATCTCCAATATGTTATTAGGTGACCTAGGGGCTGATTATATGACAGAGGAACTTTAAGAATTCGGAGGTTTTGAGAGAAGATGAGTTGGTGAGAGCTTGGGGTGTATAATGAGTAAATGCTAAACTTTCTCTCTCTTTAATCTATATATAATGTGATATAATGTTGCTAGATCGATGTCTTTGTCGATTGGAGGTGATTCTTTGAGATTTTTAGGAGTCACAAAAGTCAGTGGTTAGGTTACCAACTAAAGCTCTAGCAAAATTTACAAGTTAACTTACTAAAATATGTAAAAAGGGTATTTTTGTCATTTGCAAATTGATTTTATTGGCATACTAGACAAATGCACAAACCCTTAGGGTTTAACCCTAAGTGTGACGCCCCCAAAATAGGTCCATTCCATCCAACCCATTCTGAGTCGCCAAATACATGGTACAGAAATAACTACAACTATATTAATACATTTGTCGTGCAAAATACGACAACATATATATCTTGAGTTTAAATACAATTATTGTCTTCTAGACAATATACATACCAAATAAATCCTCATCACAATTATTTATACATTATTTTACAAAAATGGTGAGGACTACTAAACAACTCTCTCTAGAACCTTCATTCCATACCCCGACTAGTACTCGCCACATTCTCGCCTCCCCGAGAAAAAAAATGGAACAACAAGGAAAATGGTGAGCTCAACTAGCCCAAGAAAAGAATATTATGACTAAGATAATATACAACAAATTATCGTTAGTCTTCAACAGGAAAAATCTAATAGAATACAATAGACAACCAGTTTTAAATCAACAATCTGCGATGGAAACAAACAATTCATTAGAAGAGTTAAGTAGAGAATGCAAACTACTATCTTCTATATATGAATTTAAAAGTTCATCGTCGATATTTTATCCTGTAACATCAATCAATATATATCTGGAATCAAATATTCATCTTTTACACTACAGCCAAAGATATTCATCACTTAATCATGTTCATCTAAACACCTATTCATCTTTGCACTACGGGCCAAAGATATTCATCGAATCGGTCATCTTTGCACTCTGAGCCAAAGATATTCAATAATATCATCATTTAAGACCGAGGATGATGAAAAATATTTTAAAGAAACGAATCCAAATTGAAACAAAATGACAAGGATTAAGGATTAAGGATTAGTACTTTGTTTTATCCATGTCCAACAATACCTCAAAAATAATCATAGTGGTGTAAAATTCAAGAATGATCAAAACATGGATACAATCAAAGCTAGTATCCAGAATAGTTATTTTGGATGAAAAAAAGAAATTTCATTTTTCGGTGAATAGTGCCGTTTTCGTGAATAGTGTGGTATACGTGAATAGTAACTCCGACACCAAAAAATTGAAATTTCACAAAAAAACATCTTCACGCTTCGTTAATAGTACTCGTGAATAGTAACTCGTGAATAGTAACTCATGAATAGTAACTCGTGAATAGTAACCCCGACATAAAAAAGTTCCAAATTTGATAAAAATTTCCAACCAATATTTCGGCATAATGATATTGAAGAAATAATATCATTTTCGAATAAAATAACATCCTTAACTTGAAAGACAAGACTTTCTAGTTGAAACACCGGATATAGGCTATAACTTGAACTTGCACCGTATAGCAATACTCAAAGTATACTCAAAATACTCACAAGAATACGCTTCGATAATATAGAGAGAAAAACTTCGATTTTGGTGTGATTTTCAATTCTAACCTAAGCACCTATTTATAGAAAATCTTTAGAACACCAAAATGAAAATTTAATATAATATTATTATTATTTGTTAAAATTCTATACGCCCACTTTTGGAGATCTGATTTCAGCAATCAATAACACATGCTAGACCAACTTAACACACCAAACACGTTTACTTGAAAAAAATAATTAAAACTTCCAAAAATCAATTATTTCAGAGTTTCGGAACTTCAATAATTCATAATAAATAGCCCTTTTGTCAGAAAATTTGAATCTCGCGTGTTTTTATAGGAAATTCAATTCTCTACAACTTTGCAGAAGAAAGTTTTTTCAAATTCCAAACAGAAATTGACTGAAATCCATAAACGGGTGATTTTACAGGCTATAATCAAATTTCGGTCAATAATTGTGTCCACCAACACACAAAATATGTGTTAAACATTTAATGCCACAAAAATACTCTTCCTCCTCATATATTCATATATTCCACATTCATTATAAAAATATCACCGTTAATATATTATTAAAATAATATATTTAAATGAATTATTTTATCAGAAAAAGATAAAATATTAATTTTCAATAATTGTCACATTAAAAATTTTCTCCATCTATATCCACATAAAATCAATATTTTCCTCATCATATAAATCAATAATTAATTATTCACAAATAATGTTCTGAGAATCACAAGATCTTGTGACCGTAGTTCCGCTCCTGTGAAAGAGGGCCTTTCAATAAGGATCTCTCCTTCTTGGCATGATTAGGTGACCAAACCTCTCCTTAGATGAAACTTTCTAGACATTGCCAATAATGTTATCCAATAATATTATTCAGATAATATGAATTATTGCTTCGATAATGGAAAATACCGTGTAATGACAATTTATTGAAACAACGGTAATATAAAATATCAATCGCAGCAATTATTGAATCAATAAAATAAAATCTTTGAACAAGAATTCATCGTAACAATTATTGAGTAGTGCCTTCTTACGTAAGAATCAATAATTGGTGCAATACCGCAATGTCTTCTTATTCGACCAACAACGCCAGATTAGTGTGTTTTAACCACCGCTATTCCAACGAGTATTAATTGGTAACAACTACGCCGTTATTTATAAACAACTTATATTTGTCGTTTTCTTCATCCAATCGCTTTCAGTTATGGGGCCCATGAAAAGATCTGCGCCATCGTCATCGCGAATATTCTCGACGATGCACGAATATTCCACGACCAAACGAATATTCCCCAATATAATGAATATTTTATAACTACTTGCTTATTCAAAATATTTGCGTATTTTACCCATAACTATCCACATTAATCAAATCAACCCTTACTATTTCAAAATAATAAATAGAGGAAAATAAATTTCATTTATTAATAATTTGGGGTCTTCTGACAACTCCCTCCTTATGAAATTTATTCCTCGAAATTGACGTCGTGCTGGTGTTTTTTGAAAAGATGAGAATACCTCGCTTTCATTTTCGTTTCCAACTCCCAGGTCATTTCCTCAATAGCATGGTTTCTCCACAAAACTTTAACTTGTGGTATAACCTCGGTACATAGGACATGTTCTTTCCTCTACAAGATATTGACAGGTACCTCCTCGTGACGTTAAGTCTTGGCTATCTCGTCCGGTTTCTAACTCAATGATAGCGTAGTTCGGTTCGTCCACATATTTACGTAACATCGATACGTGAAAAACGTTATGAACACGCGTCATACTTGGCGGTAAAACGAGTCTATAGGCCACAGTTCCTATTCGATCGAGAATTTCAAATGGATTAATAAATCGAAGGTTTGAGCTTTCCTCACCTCACCGATTCTTGCTTTTGAAATAACAACTTCTTGCACCTCCTTCTTCAAATTCATCAGCTCCGGTGTGTAGCTTGAATAGCTTTAACTTTATCGAATAAAGTCGATTATACTCGTATATCATCACGTGGGTACCTAGAGTTTTTCATCTCCATCTCTATTATTTGTAAATTATACGAAATTAGTCTTTGACAATATCTTACTCGTACTTGTATACGATCTTCTACTCAACACGTCAGCTACCACGTTCGCTTTTCCAAGATGGCAAGGTCAGAACATGTGCTGAAATGAGTCTCCTCTTGAGTTCTTCGAAGCTCTTCCCACATTCCTTGCTCCATTCGAATTTTGTATCTCTACGAGTCAGCTGCGTTAATGGAATAGCGATTCGAGAATATCCTTTAACGAATCTCCGATAATAACCAACTAAGCCTAGAAAGCTATGTATTTTGATTACCGACTTAGGTTGTTCTCAACTGTGACTCATATCCCAACCTTGGATAGCACGTTACAATGACACCTATCAGTTTACTATCGCATGAATATATGGTGTCCCCTACGAGAGAGTCCGGCTTGGTGCATTCCCACAAAGGAAGTCACCGGATAAAGGCTCAGTACCAGATTCTATAGTTGAATTTTTAACTCACGAAGTTCAATAGGAGCCATTCGATATGAGATTTTAGAAATGAGTTTTGTCTGGGGTTCAAAGTCGATACAAAATTTAATATCGATCTTTGGGAGTAAGCGAAGAAATTCTTCAGAAATACGTCGGAAAATCAATAACAACAGGAATATTATTCAAATCTGACGTGTCTTTCTTCAAATCCATAACATGGACTAAGAAAACTTGACATCCGTAATAAATGAATGACTTTATGGCTTGTTATGAAAATGTTTAACTACAATGGTTTGATTGCTTGAATTTGAATAACAGGTTGCTTAGGAATATGAAAACAAACAACCTTACGAAAGTAATCAATTTCGGCATGATGAGTAGTTAACCTTAAAATCACATCAAAAGCAAATATCTCTATAGAAATAAGGTTAACAGGTAATGTGATAGTGTCAACCTGAATCAAGCAAGATTTCTAAACAACGGATGTAATGAAAGTTTCTCCTAACGGAGTCTCCATAAATAGGTCAAAGTCTAATTTCTCCGTAGTCAAGTTCAAATGTTGAGTGCAAGCAAGAGAGATAAAAGAATGGGTAGAACCCAGATTATCTAGTAAGGTATAAACTTCGCAAGAATTTATAATTAACTAACCCGTGCTAACCGTTCGGGTTCCTCGCATTTTGACCGGCCACGACAAACGCTCTTCCGAGAATCGTTGACTTTGACTTTTCTAGGACATCCTTTTGAGTCACCATTTACGCTGAATCGGGTTTCGATACCGTCTAATCTCGAGCGATATGTCCTTCTTTTCCACAATTATAGCATACCTTTAACTGTTGGGCGGCGGTTTGGTGATATATCCCTCTTTCCGCATTTGTAACATACGACCGGTGGTCTTTCTCCTCCTTGGAACCGCTTACTCTGGGCCGACGTCTTCACATGGTCGTTGTTGAATCTCCTCTTTTAAAATCTCCTCCCGACTCGCTTCTTCTATTTTCACGACCACGATTACCACCGTAGTGGTTACCGCCTTTGTCCGTATTCTTCTTTCTCCGCCAAGTTATCGTTATTCGATGATCGCTATCTTGATTATGATCCTCGGTTATGGTCCCTCGGTTGAGCGTACTCGTTATCTCGCTCTAACAATCGAGCCCATTGACAACATCCGAATAGAGAAAATTTATGAGAAATGAGATACTAACGTATGTCGGGTTTCAAACCTCTCAGAAACATCCGCGTCATACATTCCTCATTCTCCACCAAATGAGGTGCAAACCTGGATAACTCCGCGAACTTCGCCTCGTACTGGGACACCGTCATGTTATTCTGCTCCAGTCTAATAAACTCCACTTCCTTCATATAGCCGAATACTTTCGGGAAGTACTTGTCATTAAACTGCTTCTGAAATGTCTCCCATGACATCTTTGATGCAATTTGGATGACGCTTTCATGATTCCCACCAATGTCTGCCTCGTTACGGAACATAAAAGTAGCGAATGGAACATTCTGTTCCTCGGTGCATCCCAAGACATCAAATGTGACGCCCCCAAAATAGGTATACATCACCTATTCTGAGTTGTCAATACATGGTACAGAAACAACTACAACTTTATTATTACAACAGTAAAATTGCGAGTTTGAATACAAATATTATCTTCTAGACAATATCTATACTCAAATAAATCCTCATCACATTTATTGATACATTATTTTACAAAAATGGTGAGGACTACTAAACAATCCTTTCTAAAACCTTCATTCCATACCCCAGACTGCATTTCGCTATATTCTCGCCTCACGAGAAGAAAAAATGGAACAAAAAGGAAAAGGGTGAGCTCAACTAGCCCAAGAAAGAATATTATGACTAAGATAATATACAACAAATTACCGTTAGTCTTCAACAGGGAAAAATCTAATAGAATACAATAGAAAACAAATTTTAAATCAATATTACGCAATGAAATAATAATTCATTAGAAGAGTTAAGTAGAGAATGCAAACTACTATCTTCTATATATGAATTTAAAAGTTCATCGCTCATCTTTTATCCCCAGAACATCAATCAATATACATCTGGAATCAAATATTCATCTTTGCACTACAGAGCCAAAGATATTCATCGATTGTTCATGTTCATCTAAACACATGTTCATCTTTGCACTACTGACGAAAGATATTCTTGAAAATCATTCATCTTTGCACTACAGGCCAAAGATATTCAATAATATCATCATTTAAGACTGAGGATGATGAAAAATATTTTTTAAAGAAACGAATCCAGTGAAACAAAATGACAAGGATTAAGGATTAAGGATTCGTACTTTGTTTTATCCATGTTCAAAAATACCTCAAAAATAATCATAGTGGTGTAAAATTCAAGAATGATCAAAACATGGATACAATCAAAGCTAGTATCCAGAATAGATATTTTGGACAAAAGAAGAAATTTTATTTTTCTATGAATAGTTCCAGATATCGTGAATAGTCTTGAGTATCGTGAATAGTAACTCAAACACCAAAAGATAGAAATTCCACAAAAACATCTTCACACTTCATGAATAGTACTAAGTGAATAGTAACTTCGTGAATAGTAACTCATGAATAGTAACTCGTGAATAGTAACTCATGAATAGTAACCCCGATATGAAAAAGTTCCAAATTTGATAAAAAATTCCAACCAATATTTTAGCATAATGATATTGAAAAATAATATCATTTGAGAAGAAAATAACATCCCTTACCTCGAAAGATCAAGTTTTAAATTGAAACAGGATATAGGCTATGACTTGAACTTGCACCGTATAGCAATACTCAAACTATACTCAAAATACTCACAAGAATACGCTCGATAATATAGAGAGAGAAAACTTCAGTTTCTTGTGTGATTTTCAATTCTAACCTAAGCACCCTATTTATAGGAAATTGCTGAGAACACCAAAGTAGAAAATTTAATAAATGAATATTATAATTTTTTTCTACATCCTCCTACGCATCAAACATCTGAATTCAAAGAACATGACATGTGTTAAAGATGCCCACCAAACACAAAAAATGTTTTTGTGAATATAAATATTTAAAACTTCCAAAAATCAATTATTTGAAGAGCTTGAACTTCAATAATTCATAATAAATAGCCCTTTCATCAGAAAATTCAAATCTTGCGAGTTTTTTATAGGAAATTCAATTCTCTACAACTTTGCGGAAAAAGTTTTCCAAATTCCAAATAGAAATTGGACCAAATCCACAAGCCAAGCGATTTTACAAAGCTATAATCAAATTTCGACCGAATAAATGGGGTCCACAGACATGTTTAACATGTTTTAAACATTTATTGCAACAAAAATACTCTTCCTCCTCGTATACTCATATATCCCACTTTAGTTGTAAAAATATCACCATTATTATATTATTAAAATATAATAATATATTTAAATGAATTATTTTATCGAAAAAAGATAAAATTTCAATTTCAACAATTATCACATTAAAAATTTCTCCATCTATATCCACATAAAATCAATATTTTCCTCATCATATGAATCAATAATTAATTATTCACAAATAATATTACGAGAATCACAATATTGACAACGAGGCGGTTCAGGAAAGGGGGCTTTCAATAAGAATTTCTTCTTCTTGCGGCGCAATTAGGTGACCAAACCTCTCCTTAGATGCGAACTTTCTAGACATTGCCAATAATGTTATCTAATAATATTATTCGGATAATATGAATTATTGCTTCGATAATGAAAAATATTGTGTAATGACAATTATTGAAACAACAAAGATATATAAAATATCAACGCATGACAATTATTAACTCGATAAAATATCGAAGCGATAATTCTTCATAACCATTATTGAGTAGTGCCTTCTTACGTAAGAATCAATAATTGGTGCAATCTGGTATAACTTCTTGTTTTTAACCACCGAGTAGTATTTTAACGATATTAGCAATAACAACTACTGTAGTTATTTTTAACCAACTTATATTTGTCGTTTTCTTCATCCAATCGCTTTTTAGTTATGGGGCCCACACATGGTACATTGCCAGGTCGTTGCACGAATATTCCCAGACGATCACGAATATTCCACGACCAAACGAATATTCCCGACAAACAATGAATATTTTATAACCACTTGCTTATTTTGAAATATTTGCGTATTTTACCCCTAACTATCCACATTAATCAAATCAACCCTTACTATTTCAAAATAATAAATAGAAAATTAAATTTCATTAATAATAAGTTGGGGTCTTACAACCTCCTTCTTTATGAAATTTAGTCCTCGAAATTAACGTACGTACTTGGTGTTTCGAAAAGGTGAGGATACCTCGCTTTCATTTCCGTTTCCAATTCCCAAGTCATTTCCTCTATAGCATGATTCCTCCACAAAACTTTAACTTGTGGTATGACCTTTCCGGCGTAGGACATGCTCCTTCCTATCCAAGATCTTGACAGTACCTCCTCATACGTTAAGTCTTGACTATTTCGTCCTGGTTCTAATTCTATAACGTGGTTCGGGTCTTTCACATATTTACGAAGTACAGATATGTGAAACACATTATGAACACGAGACATACTTGGAGGTAACGCAAGTCTATAGGCTACATTTCCTACTCGGTCAAGAATTTGAAATGGACCAATAAATCGTGGATTGAGCTTTCCTCTCTTCCCAAATCTTGTAACTCCCTTCCATGGAGCAACTCGCAATAATACATGATCCCCACACTAAATTCCACGTCCTTTCGATGAAGATCTCAGCATAACTCTTTTTTATCGATCTTGTGCCGTTTGTATACGTTGTCGAATTATTTGGATCTTTTCCGTAGTCATACGTACCAACTCGGGTCCCAACAGTGTTGCTTCACCCACCTCGTCCCAACATACTGGAGAGCGACACTTTCGTCCATATAATGCTTCAAATGGAGCTACACCTATACTTGCCTGATAACTGTTGTTGTAGGAGAATTCCACCAATGGTAAATACTTATCCCAACGGCCCTTGAGTTCTAGGACACGAGTCTTAATAGATCTTCAAGAGTTTGAATAGTCCTCTCTCGATTGTCCGTCCGCTTTGGGGATGGTATGCTTAATTAAATCGCAAATCCGTGCCCATAGCTTTTTGCAAGCTAACCCAAAATCTTGAAGTGAATCTTGGGTCACGATCCGAAACTATGGATACTTGGCATGTCATGCAACCTCACAATCTCATTCACGTCATACTAGCAAGAGGCGTTCAAGGGAATAAGTCTCCGTGTCGGCAAGAAATGAAAGCGGACTTGGTTAATCTATCAACAATAACCCAAAAAGCATTGATGCCTTGAGAAACCGTAGGAAGACCCATAACGAAATCCATGGTAATGTGTTCCCACTTCCATTTCGAATCTCAAGTGGTTGCAATGGACCCTTAGGTACCGGATGCTCGCCTTTACACGTTGACAAGTTAAACACATTGAGATAAACTTTGCAATCTCTCTCTTCATATTGTTCCACCAAAATGTATGTCAAGATCACGATACATTTTAGTACTTCGAGATGGATTGCAAATGGTGTATTGTGTGCCTCCATCATAATCTTGTACTTCAAATCGAGTCGTTAGGAACACAAAGTCTAGGAGTGGACTCAATTATTCCTTCTTCATCAATTCTCGCTTAGGAATAGCTCCTTCGTGTACTTTCTTCTTCATACGCGCATCACCTCCAAGGTTGGTGGCTTGAGCAACCTTAACTTTTTCTATTAAAGTTGGCTCTGTCGTATACTTGACATCATCTCACTCGTTCCTGCATATGATCTTCTACTCAACGCGTCATTACCACGTTAAACTTTTCGGGATGGTATTGAATAGTGTGGTCGTAGTCTTTCAATAGCTCGAGCCAACGTCATTGCCCGCATGTTGAGTTCTTTTTGAGTGAAGAAATATTTAAGGCTTTTATGGTCCGAATATAACTCCACTTTCTCCCCATATAGATAGTGCCTCCATATCTTTAAGCGCTGAAGCATCACTTTTGACTCTAGATCATGAGTAGGATAATTCCTCTCATACTCTTTAAGTTGTCGCGAGGCATAGGCTATGACTTTCCCACGTTGCATGAGAACACATCCTAACCCTTTGCACGAAGCATCATTGTAGATAACAAATCCATCCGAACCGGATGGTATTGTTAGAAACAGTCTTAAAATAAGTCTCCTCTTAAGCTCTTGGAAACTCTTCTCGCATTCTTCGCTCCAAACGAATTTTGTATCCTTAGGTTAAATGAGTTAATGGAGTAGCGATTCGAGAAAACCCTTCCACGAATCTCCGATAATAACCAACTAAGCCCAAAAAAGCTACGTACTTGATCACCACCGACTTGGTTGCTCCCAACTTTGTATTGCTTCAATCTTCTGCGGATCCACGGATACTCCATGTTTTGACACCACGTGCCCAAGAAATGCTACTTCCTCGCCGTAACTCTAGCATTTCTTCAATTTGGCATATAGTTGGTTTTCACGAAGCCTTTGGAGTACCGACTTCAAATGGTGCTCATGATCTTCACAACTTTTGGAATATATAAGGATGTCATCAATAAAGACAACAACGAATCCGATCCAAATATTCCTTGAATACTCGGTTCATCATATCCATGAAAGCCAAGAGGAGCATTAGTCGATCCGAAAGACATGACTAAGAATTCATAATGCCCATACCGAGAGTTACGAAGGCGGTCTTTGGAATATCCTCGGTTCTAATCTTGGTGATGATATCCGAGCGAAGATCGATTTTTGCAAAGAATTGTGCCCCTTGGCAATCGGGTCAAACAAGTCATCAATACGAGGTAGAGGATACCTATTCTTGATGGTGACATGGTTCAATTCCCGATAGTCAATACAAAGTCGCATACTCCGTCTTTCTTCTTTACAAATAAAGCAGGAGCACCCCAAGGAGATGTACTTAGGATTGAATGAAACCGATGTCCAACAATTCACGTAGTTGGACCTTTAACTCCACGAAGTTCAATAGGAGCCATTCGATATGGGGTTTTAGAAATGGGCTTTGTACTAGGTTCAAGATCAATAAAGAATTCAACTTCACGTTAAGGGGTAGACCAGGAAGTTCTTGAAATCGTCGGAAAGTCAATAACAACAGGAATATTATTCAAATTTGGCGTGTCTTTATTCAAATCCATAACATGGGCTAAGAAAGCTTGACATCCGTTTTCAATAAGCGAATAGCTTTATGATTAGATATGACGGTGATTGATTTTAATGGTTTAGTTGCTTGAATTCGTACACGGGTTGGTTAGGAATATGAAAACTAACAACCTTACGAAAACAATCAATTTTGGCATGATGAGTAGTTAACCAATCAATCCCTAAAATCACATCAAAAGCAAGTATCTTTAAAGAGATAAGGTCAATGTAAAGGTGATGGTGCCAACTTGAATCAAACAAGATTTATAAGCAATGGATGTGATGAAAGTTTCTCTAACGGAGTTTCCACAGATAGGTCAAAGTCTAATTTCACGGGAGTCAAGTTTAAGCGTTGAGCACATGCGGGAGAGATAAATGAATGGGTAGCACCGGTATCAAGTAAGGTATAAACTTACGCAAGAATTTATAAATAGCTTACATGTGATCACCTCGTTTGGGTTCCTCGCATTATGACCAATCCTGACAACAAACGCTCTTCCTAATCGTTGACTTTGACTTTTCCGGGACGATCTTTTGAGTCACCGTCCCCATTGAACTAGGTTTCGCTCTTTGTACAATCTCGGCGATATGTCCTTCCTTTCCACAATTATAGCATACCTTGAATCTGTTGTGGGAAGTTTGGGCGATATGTCCCTCTTTTCCGCATTTGTAACATATGGCCCGGTGGTCGTTCTCCTCCCTTAGAACCCGATTCTTTTTGCAAGACCGCTTGTCGTCTTCACATGGTCATTGTTAAATCTCCTCTTTTAAAATCTCCTCGACTCGCTTCTTCTATTTTCATGGCCATGATTACCACCAGTGGTTACCATTTTGTCCGTCTGTTTTCTTTCTCCGTGGTTATCATTATTACATTGACCGCTATCTCTCGATACGATCCTGGTTGTGGTCCTCGAGTTGACCGTACTTTCGTTATCTCGCTCTAATAATTGAGACATGTTTACAACATCCGAATAGAGAAAAATTTTATGAGAAATGAGATCTTGACGTATCTTAGGGTTTCAAACCTCTAAGAAACATCCGCGTCATCGTTCCTCATTCTCCACCAAATGAGGTGCAAACACAGATAACTCTGCAAACTTTGCCTCGTCTTTGAGACACCGTCATGTTGTTTTGTTCTAATCTGATGAACTCCACTTCCTTCATATGACGAACACTTTCAGGAAAAAGTATTTGTCATTAAATAATTTCTGAAATGTCTCCCAAGACATCTTTGAGTCTTGCGGTGGATGGAGTACGCTTCACGAGACTCCCACCGATGATGCGCCTTCGCCACGGAACATAAAGGTAGCGAATGGAACCTTCATTATTCCGTGCATCCCAAGACATCGAATATCTTGGTAATTTGCTTGACCCATGTTTTCGCCATGATCGGATCTCGGCTTTCCCTTAAATTCGGTGGTCCCAACTCTTTGAAGCTGCTTGTTTTGTGACAACCCGTGAATTACTATCATTTCCTCCTGTATTTTGAACACGAGTCTCCTTATGCGATTTTGCATGAATACAAAAAACTTCTAAACATCCCTCGTTCATCATCTGCTTTCGGTGGTGTTGTTCACGGGAGGAACATTGCCCGACTGTTGCCGTTCTCCTCGTTGGTGAGTACAGAGCGTCTCCACGGTCTCATTTCCATTGTTAATATTCTCGATCGACATTCTCAAATCATCATCATAAAATAAGGGTTAATTAAGGAAATCAATATATCACATAATATCCTTATATAATTGACCAACTAAAAAAATAAGCTTAGGTAGGACACACTTGGCGCGAAGGATTTACTCGTCTCTCCCTTCTAGTTCTATTCCCCGATCTCCTTGAGAGATCATATCCTAAGCTACGATACCAACCTATAACGCCCCAAAATAGGTATACATCACCAATTACGAGTTGTCAATACATGGTACGAAACAACTACAACTTTATTATTACAACAAGAAAAGCTGCAAGTTTGAATACAAATATTATCTTCTAGACAATATCTATACTCAAATAAATCCTCATCACATTTATTGATACATTATTTTACAAAATGGTGAGGACTACTAAACAATCCTTTCTAAAACCTTCATTCCATACCCAGACTAGTACTCGCTTATATTCTCGCCTCCCGAGAAGAAAAATGGAACAAAAAGGAAAAGGGTGAGCTCAACTAGCCCGAGAAAGAATATTATGACTAAGATAATATACAACAAATTACCGTTAGTCTTCAACGGGGAAAAATCTAATAGAATACAATAGACAACAAATTTTAAATCAATATTCGCAGATGAAATAATAATTCATTAGAAGAGTTAAGTAGAGAATGCAAACTACTATCTTCATGTATGAATTTAAAAGTTCATCGCTCTATCTTTTCCCCTGTAACATCAATCAATATACATCTGGAATCAAATATTCATCTTTGCACTACAGGCCAAAGATATTCATCGATTAGTCATGTTCATCTAAACACTGTTTATCTTTTTACTCTGACCCAAAAGATATTCTTGAAAATCATTCATCTTTGCACTACAGGGCAAAGATATTCAATAATATCATCATTTAAGGCCGAGGATGATGAAAATATATTTTTTAAAGAAACGAATCCAAAGAAACAAAATGACAAGGATTAAGGATTAAGGATTAGTACTTTGTTTTATCCATGTTCAAAAATACCTCAAAAATAATCATAGTGGTGTAAAATTCAAGAATGATCAAAACATGGATACAATCAAAGCTAGTATCCGAATAGATATTTTGGACAAAAAGAAGAAATTTTATTTTTCTATGAATAGTTCCAGATATCGTGAATAGTGCCGAATATCGTGAATAGTAACTCAGACACCAAAAGATAGAAATTCCACAAAAAACATCTTCACACTTCATGAATAGTACTCGTGAATAGTAACTCGTGAATAGTAACTCATGAATAGTAACTCGTGAATAGTAACTCATGAATAGTAACCCCGACATGAAAAAGTTCCAAATTTGATAAAAAAATTCCAACAAATATTTTAGCATAATGATATTGAAGAAATAATATCATTTGAGAAGAAAATAACATCCCTTACCTCGAAAGATCGAGTACTTAAATTTGAAACAGGATATAGGCTATGACTTGAACTTACACATATAGCAATACTCAAACTATACTCAAAATACTCACAAGAATACGCTCGATAATATAGAGAGAGAAAACTTCAGTTTCTTGTGTGATTTTCAATTCTAACCTAAGCACCCTATTTATAGGAAATTGCTTAGAACACCAAAGTAGAAAATTTAATAAATGAATATTATAATTTTTTTCTACATCCTCCTACGCATCAAACATCTGAATTCAGCAACATGACATGTGTTAAAGATGCCCACCAAACACAAAAAACGTTTTTGTGAATATAAATATTTAAAACTTCCAAAAATCAATTATTTGAAGCTTGAACTTCAATAATTCATAATAAATAGCCCTTTCATCAGAAAATTCAAATCTCGCGAGTTTTTATAGGAAATTCAATTCTCTACAACTTTGCAAAGAAAGTTTTTCCAAATTCCAAATAGAAATTGACCGAAATCCACAAACGAAGGCGATTTTACATTTATAATCAAATTTCGATCGATAAATGGGGTCCAATCAGACATGTTTAACATGTTTTAAACATTTATTGCAACAAAAATACTCTTCCTCCTCAGTATACTCATATATCCCACTTTCGTTGTAAAAATATCACCATTATTATATTATTAAAATATAATAATATATTTAAATGAATTATTTTATCGAGAAAAGATAAAATTTCAATTTTCAACAATTATCACATTAAAATTTTTCTCCATCTATATCCACATAAAATCAATATTTTCCTCATCATATGAATCAATAATTAATTATTCACAAATAATATTACGAGAATCACAATATTGACAACGAGTGCGGTTCCTGGAAAGAGGGGCTTTCCATAAGAATTTCTTCTTCTTGGTAGCAATTAGGTGACCAAACCTCTCCTTAGACGTAAACTTTCTAGACATTGCCAATAATGTTATCTAATAATATTATTCAGATAATATGAATTATTGCTTCGATAATGAAAAATATTGTGTAATGACAATTATTGAAACAATGACAATATAAAATATCAACGCAAAAGAATTATTAACTCAATAAAAAATCTTTGAGCAAGTAATTACTGTAACCATTATTGAGTAGTGCCTTCTTACGTAAGAATCAATAATTGGTGCAATACTGGTAATCTTCTTGTGTTTTAACCAATTTAGTATTTTAACGATGTGATTAATGGTAATAACTACGCCAAGTTATTTTTAACCAACTTATATTTGTCGTTTCTTCATCCAATCGCTTTTTCAGTTATGGGGCCCACATGGTCTGCTAACCGTCGTCGTTTAATATTCCCAAGCAATCATTTAATATTCCACGACCAAACGAATATTCCCGAATAACAATGAATATTTTATAACCACTTGCTTATTTTTTAAAATATTTAACGTATTTTACCCTAACTATCCACATTAATCAAATCAACCCTTACTATTTCAAATAATAAATAAATAGAAAATTAAATTTCATTAATAATAAGTTGGGGTCTTACATCAAATATCTTGGTAATTTGTTTGACCCACGTCTCACTTTAATCGGATCCGGCTTCCCCGAATTCGTGGTCCCAACTCTTTGAATCGCTTGGTTTGTGACCACCCGTGAATTGCTATCATTTCCTCCAAATATTTTGAACACGAGTCTCCTCGTGCGATTTTGCATGAGCGCAAAAAGCTTCTAAACATCCCTTCGTTCATCATCTCGCTTCGGTGGTGTTGTTAAATGGGAGGTACATTGCCCGACTGTTGACGTTCTCCCTCATTGGTAAAATCAGGCATCTCCACGGTCTCATTTACTCCACTTTGCTAATATTCTCAATTAGACATTCTCAAATCTTGTCATAAAACAAGGGTTAATTAAGAAAATCAATATATCACATAATATCCTATATAACTTAACTAACAAATAAGCTTAGGTAGGACACACTAGCGAAGGATTTACTCGTCTCTCCCTCCTAGTTCTATTCCTCGATCTCCTTGGAGATCATATCCCTAAGCTACGATACCAACCGTAACGCCCCCAAAATAGGTCCATTCCATCCAACCCATTCTCGAAAGTCGCCAAATACATGGTGCGTAAATAACTACAAATTTATTAATACATTTGTCGTGCAAAATACGACAACATATATATCATGAGTTTAAATACAATTATTGTCTTCTAGACAATATACATACCCAAATAAATCCTCATCACAATTATTTATACATTATTTTACAAAAATGGTGAGGACTACTAAATAACTCTCTCTAAACCTTCATTCCATACCCCCCACTAGTACTGCTTACATTCTCGCCTCCCGAGAAGAAAAAAATGGAACAACAAGGAAAAGGGTGAGCTCAACTAGCCCAGTAAAGAATATTATGACTAAGATAATATACAACAAATTATCGTTAGTCTTCAACGGGGAAAAATCTAATAGAATACAATAGACAACCAGTTTTAAATCAACAATTGCAGCGGAAACAACAATTCATTAGAAGAGTTAAGTAGAGAATGCAAACTACTATCTTCTATATATGAATTTAAAAGTTCATCATCGATATTTTATCCCTGTAACATCAATCAATATATATCTGGAATCAAATATTCATCTTTTGCACTCTGAAAGCCAAAGATATTCATCGATTAATCATGTTCATCTAAACACTGCTTCATCTTTTGCTACGGGCCAAGATATTCATCGAAATCGGTCATCTTTACTACAGGCCAAAGATATTCAATAATATCATCATTTAAGGCGAGGATGATGAAAAATATTTTAAAGAAACGAATCCAATGAAACAAAATGACAAGGATTAAGGATTAAGGATTAGTACTTTGTTTTATCCATGTCCAAATAATACCTCAAAAATAATCATAGTGGTGTAAAATTCAAGAATGATCAAAACATGGATACAATCAAAGCTAGTATCCGAATAGATATTTTGGATGAAAAGAAGAAATTTCATTTTTCGGTGAATAATTAGTAGTATTAAGTGAATAGTGTCAGTATCGTGAATAGTGTCGTATACGTGAATAGTAACTCAGACACCAAAAATAGAAATTTCACAAAAAAACATCTTCACGCTTAAGTGAATAGTACTAAATGAATAAGAACTCATGAATAGTAACTCATGAATAGAATAAACTCGTGAATAGTAACTCATGAATAGTAACCCACATAAAAAAAAGTTCTAAATTTGATAAAAATTTCCAACCAATATTTCGGCATAATGATATTGAAGAAATAATATCATTTTCGAATAAAATAACATCCCTTACCTCGAAAGACAAGATTTTAGTTGAAACAACAGATATAGGCTATAACTTGAACTTGCACCAGTATAGCAATACTCAAAGTATACTCAAAATACTCACAAGAATACGCTCGATAATATAGAGAGAAAAACTTGAGTTTACGGTGTGATTTTCAATTCTAACCTAAGCACCCTATTTATAGAAAATGCTTAGAACACCAAAATGAAAAATTAATATAATATTATTATTATTTGTTAAAATTCTATACGCCCACTTTTGGAGATCTGATTTCAGCAATCAATAACACATGCTAGACCCACTTAACACACCAAAAACGTTTACTTGAAAAAGATAATTAAAACTTCCAAAAATCAATTATTTCGGAGTTTCGAAACTTCAATAATTCATAATAAATAGCCCTTTTGTCAGAAAATTTGAATCTCGCGTGTTTTTATAGGAAATTCAATTCTCTACAACTTTGCAGAAGAAACGTTTTTCAAATTCCAAATGAAATTGATCGAAATCCATAAGCGGGTGATTTTACAAATTTATAATCAAATTTCATTAATAATTGTGTCCACCAACACACAAAATATGTGTTAAACATTTAATGCCACAAAAATACTCTTCCTCCTCATATACTCATATATTCCACATTCATTATAAAAATATCACTTGATTAATATATTATTAAAATAATATATTTAAATGAATTATTTTATCGAGAAAAGATAAAATATTAATTTTCAATAATTGTCACATTAAAATTTTCTCCATCTATATCCACATAAAATCAATATTTTTCTCATCATATAAATCAATAATTAATTATTCACAAATAATATTACTGAGAATCACAATCTTGCAACGGTAGTTCCTCAGAAAGAGGGCCTTTCCAATAAGGATCTCTCCTTCTTGGCGGCGCAATTAGGTGACCAAACCTCTCCTTGATGAACTTTCTAGACATTGCCAATAATGTTATCCAATAATATTATTCAGATAATATGAATTATTGCTTCGATAATGGAAAATCTTGTAAATGACAATTTATTGAAACAACGGTAATATAAAATATCAATCGTGATTATTGAATCAATAAAATAAAATACTTGAATAATAATTCTTGTAACAATTATTGAGTAGTGCCTTCTTAAGAATCAATAATTGGTGCAATACTGCAGTGTCTTCTTGTCAACAACGTGATTAGTGTGTTTTAACCACCGTGTATTCCAACAAGATAATACTTGGTAACAACTACGCCAGATTATTTATAAACAACTTATATTTGTCGTTTTCTTCATCCAATCGCTTTCCGTTATGGGGCCCATAAAAGATTGCGGCACGTCGTGCGAATATTCCTCGACGATCTTTAATATTCCACAACCAAAACGAATATTCCCTGATAATAATGAATATTTTATAACTACTTGCTTATTCAAAATATTTAAGTATTTTACCCATAACTATCCACATTAATCAAATCAACCCTTACTATTTCAAAATAATAAATAGAGGAAAATAAATTTCATTTATTAATAATTTGGGGTCTTACACTAAGGTTCTAACCCTTAGGTTTTAAATCACTAACTTTCTAGGATTTTCTAAATTAGGGTTTTAATTTAGAGAATTAAAATTTTGAAACTAAAATTAGGGTTTCCTAATTAAATTAGGTTTTCTTAATCATATTAGTGTTTTAAATAGAAATTATTATTTCTAAAGTATAATTAGGGTTTCCTAATTATATTAACACATAATAATCACTTTTGGCTTGCTAATTAGGATTAGGGTTTCCTAATTAGGGTTTAGAAATCCAGAATATGAAATTAGGGTTTTGATTAGAAAAATTAAAATTTCTAAATTACAATTAGGGTTTGTAAAAATAGAAATTAAAATAACTAAAATATAATTAGGATTTTCTAATCATATTAAAGTTTAATAAACACATTAAGCTTACTAATTAGTATTAGGGTTTCCTAATTAGGGTTTAGAAATCCCAAATATGAAATTAGGTTTTCTCGACAATATTCGATTAGGGTTACTAACTGTACGTTAGGGTTTCTAATCCTGAGATTAGGGTTTTTAATCTCTTATTTGGTTTTATTAATTTTAAACCTTATCTGATCAATCATTGATCAAAAATTCTATATCGTACAAACACATACATATTAATATAATTATGTTAATTATATTTTCTATCGAATCCCTATCCAGAAATTAGGGTTAGGGTTTCTAAAGCTGTTAAGCACAACTCTACTCTAAATTTATTAGTCAAAACACAAATTGACTAAATCTCCAGACTTGTATCATAGATACGCAGTACAATATTAACAGTCAATATTAAATAATAAAAAATTTATTCGTGAAATTTTGATTATTCGAAATCCCGGGTTATCACATTCACCCCTCCTTAAAAGGATTCCATCCTCGGAATCACCGCTTTCTTATTCTCTACTATCTTTTAATGTTGTATCATCAATTCATTATTATCAACACAATATTAAATTGTGCCTCAAATTCTAACCTGTGACTTGGATCTATTAAAAGAAAGCACTTCATAGAAATATCTAACTCATATTACTCGCGTAATTTAAGTATTAAGCTAAATCGTTACTGGTCGCTTTTTTATGGGCAGCTGCTACATTTGGAATTGTCATGCTAAAAGTGAATGATGTTGGTCTTCCCCGTTGAGCTGATTCTTTAATCGCTAGGGTTTTGTTATCGGGTCCCTTATTGGCACTTCTCCTCTCTACATTTCTCTTCGGACAATTCTGAACCAGATGATCGGTTGATCCACATGCAAAAGAACCTCGTGTCTTCTTTGGAATGGGACACTGAGGTGACATGTGTCCCTCTTGACCACAGTTGTAACAGACTCCTTTTTTCTTCAAACAAACTCCTTGATGATGCTTCCTGCAAACTACACACGGCGCGCCTTTCTTCCTAATCTCTACTGGATTATTTCCTGAATTAATATCACCATCTCTCTTACATTTATTAAGATTACTACCTCCACTACCACCTATCATAATATTTCCTTCAGCCTCCTTTCTTTGTTCTTAATTATTCTTTAATACAACTTCAATTTCTCCTTCAGCGATAATGGCTTTTTCTAATAACGTTGAAAATGAATTACTTTGCAGCACATCCAGCTTCTCGAGTACCAACGATTTCAATCCATTCCTAAAACATCGTGTTTTAAGCTCCTCAGTGTCCACTCGATGTGGAGAAAATTTTGCTAACTCGCTGGACTTGACAAAATATTATGTCACCGTCATACTTTCCTGCTTCAGATTCAAAAATTGTTCTTCCATATTTCTCTTTAGACCTCCCTTCCTTGGCGGCATTATCTGATAAAAATCTTACATTAATTCTTCTTTTCTACACAGATTCTTATTAATAACATAATAAGAATTAAAAATTTCTCATATAATCGCATATTTATTCAAATAGCACAAAGTACATCTAGCACTTAACACACATATATAGCACTATCCCTTTTTTAAATAATATCGGGATTAACAACACAACTTTAAACAAAAGTTGTAATTCTCCATTCACACATAACTATTCCCCAGTTCATCAAACTTACCACGCCTAGGGGTTCAGGAAGTTGCCATAATTATATGAGTGTATGAACTTATCCTAGTCAGACCTTTGGCGTCCATTCGCTGAGGGATTCAATACATTTCATATAATTATGAGTCATGAACTTACCATAAGTATGAGTTTTAAGAACTCAAAAAATAATCTTAATCTTATATTCATATAGAAAATAAAGATTTCACTCATACAAACATATATATATATATACATATATTCACACATCGTTCTTGATATTACAACCATTAATATCATACACTATCAAAAGATACTATCGCTTAAACTTTAGGTTATCTACCATCCACTCCCTTCACCAGTCTTCTTCTTACTAGGACACTTGTTGCATTCGGCTTAGGACAATATAGGGAAATATGTCCTTCCTGCTTAAAATTGAAGCACACATTCTTCTTCATCATATATTCTCCCACGGGAGTCTTTCCACACTTGCTGTAGACTTGCTTCTTCTTCGGGTTTGAACTTTCAGAATCATCGTTGTTGTTGTCCCTCTTTCTCTTTTTCTTGCCTTTCTACTGCTTGATTGTTCCTTCAGACGATCCACCACCTTCGGTCTTTATACTTTTCACATGCGCCTTCAGCTCGTTCCGTTCGTGGGTAATTTCGCGTAACGCTCGCTCCGTCTTCCACAACTCCTCCAAGAGAAATACTTTTCTCCAGAGTTCTTGGACTTCTGCAGATTCTTGATCTTGTTCTCCAACTTTAGTCTTATTCTCTTTCTCCACCTTAGCTTCTTCGAACTCCGCCTTCTCATCATCACTTTGATACATCTCGGGATAATCGTCATGATCACTCCCCGGATTGACCATAGGTTCATCTTCTCCCACCTCTTCAACTAACTCGCTTTGCGTTGGCACCTAGGCTACTGGCACTGGTGCAACAGTCACTAACATCTCCGCACTCATTTCATCTTCTCCAGACATCCTAACATCAGTATAATTGACTTTATTAATACTTCTCCAATAAGAACTTCTCACACTATGTGTCCACATATCTCACTATCGATATATTTCAGCAATCCCTCACTTAATACTCTAAATGAGTATTCTAGATTTCGCTTATGGTAATAATCATAGGGTTTTTCCCCACCCCACTTAAGGTTTATAACCTACAGCTCTGCTACCAACTTGTGACGCCTTGGTCACTACAACTTTGATACCAACCTGTGACACCCCCAAATCCGGGTTACCTGACCCCCGAGTTTGGTGTTCACGATCCACAATATAATAACATCTAACTACCCATTCATATAGAAATGGTAATACATAAGTCATTAACAGAGATTGTTAATACATTAGTCCCAGGTTCTCTAACCTTAACATTACAAATATACCCTTTAGATAAATAAAAAGGGTTCACAAATACAACATAATAATAATAATGTTCATTAAACTATTCCAGCAACAGGCCTTTGCCTTTGTTCTTTACAGCACCTCCTACCACTTCGTTCCTAGCTGAAAAGTTTTATTTAGCAAGGGTGAGCAACAAATTTACCCCGCAAGTTAAGATATACAATGAATATATAAGCATTAGAATAATAGACTATCTATTTTGATAGAATGACACCAAAGTTTGGGGAACTTTGAAATAGCTGAACAAATCGTTAATCAATAACAAGTTTTCTCGTATTCTAGGCAACGCAATAATTTGATAATGAAAGAGTACAACGCTTTCAAAGTTTCTACGATATTCTATTGAATAAACAAGAATCAATACTACACAATAACAAAGTGGAATGTTTTCCAGATTTATGTTGAGCGATCCATTAGATCTAGAACTTCTACCTTCTCGGGTATCTATCAAAGATTTACTTTGATACATATGCATGAGTATCAGATAACCATAAAGATTAAATCATACCCCTTTGCAAGTATAACAAGTGATCAGCTTTAGTATACCCTATATTATGCATAATACTTAACAGTGTGCAATGTCTAAATATATGACCTAAAATGTTCCCTTTATATAAAAGGTTGTTCTTCTCAGTCTTTGAATCAAAATTTGATTTAACAACAAAACGCAATGATTTTAATTTCTATTTACTTATCGATCTAGCTGAAATAATTGGCATCGATCTACCAATAACAATTAAATTTTTTTCTCGAATTTATCAAGTTCTAACAAATGTTCGCCTAGCCAGAATAATTAGCTAAGACATTTCTCAACATAATTTGACAATAAACAGGAATTATATGTACTGTCAATTCTATCTTCTACGAATATGAATATCCAACAACGGTTATTCTACAAATGTATATTCTTTGAATCAGTAATTCAATTTGAATTATTAAACATGCACTAACTGCGAATAATCAACAATAAATCCCTAGACATGGTATAATTAGCAATAATTAACCACTATAATAATTGAATGAATATAACTCAAGTTTGAGTTAGGGAACTTGACTTCCGCGTTGATTACAGCTACACAATAAACTTATCTGCGTTCGTAAGACCTATAACCAATAATATAGGTCTCACAATTAGCACAATACTTCATAACATGTAATACGGTAATTCACAGTCAATCTTCTCCTAGGCACATTACCACATAGCCACAGTAGTGTCTATAACCTATATAAACACTCATCAAGTCTAACTATTTCGGTCTGGTTGGACTTCAGTCCATTCTCGGTGTCCTAGTCACCCTATCCGACAATTAACACATTGATTGTCAATTAAACTTGGTCTCTAAGCTTCAATATTATTTTAGATAAGCCAAATATCGTTTATAATATTTTTCGGAAGCTTTTACTAATTTATAAACAATTATTATAATTTATAATAATTTTTCAAATATTATACTCATTTTTAAATGATTTAATTATCAAATGATCTTATCATAATTAATATTTAATAATATAAAAATATTAATAACATACTTGTCAAAATATTAATGTTATTATTAATAACTTAAAATATTTTTAAATCAACAATATCCCATTTAAATGATTTTTAAAATAATTAAAATCATTTTAAATCATCACCATTAATATTTAAATATTAATGAAATTATTATCAAATATTAAAAGTCATTAATTATAACTTAAAATATTTTAAATCATTTTCTCATTTTTAAATAATTTTTAAATCAATAAAATCATTTTTAATTTATTTATTTAATATAATAATTAAATAAATCTAATATCATTAATATTAATTTATTAATGAGAATTCTCGAAGAATATAGAAAATTATATTTTATAATTCAAAATATTTTCTAACACTTTATTCTTATTTAAAATGATTTTTAAATCAATAAAATCATTTTAACTTATTTATTTAATTTAATAATTAAATAAATCTAATATCATTAATATTAAATTATTAATGAAAATTCTCAAAAAATATTAAAAGTTGTATTTTATAACCCAAAGTATTTTTAAATACATTATTCTTATTTAAAATGATTTTTATAATATTAAATCATTTTCCTCTAATTTATTTAATACGCTAGTTAAATAAATTAAATACCTTTAATATTTAAATAATTATAAATATTAAAGAAAAATATTTAAATTAATCAAAGATTATTTTTCATAATTTAAAATAATTTTTAAAACTATTTTTAATAATTTTTATAAGTTATATCTATTTTTAAGTAATTTCCGGAATATTCAGAAAATAAAATAATTCAAAACCGTCGCTAATTGTCTATAGCGACACTAAGCGTCGCTGTTGGTGTTCTTGACTCAAGAACACTGACAAAGTCAGTATTCAAGAGGTCTTGTTTGACTACTTATAATTCTCTATTTAATTCGTTTCTGGGCAAATTAAGCATCACTCTTGTAGTCATTATACAAGACTACAACTAACAACCAATATCTAGGTCATATCACATAACACCATCAAGATCCAAAGCTCCAAAGTCACTGTCAGAATAAATTCTGGGTTTTCTGGGCAACCCAGAAACCTAGCAGCTTCGAGTTGGCACATTCAAGCTCCATTATTGCTATGTTCTGGTAATCAAATGGTCAATATTATGGTTCAAGAATGTTGTATACATGTCAAAGAACACATATGCATCAACATGATAGTCCAAATACATCATAGTTGTAAGATTCAACTCGGTCAAACTGTGACGTCCCCAAAATTAGGTATACATCACCCTTCTTGAGTCGTCAGATACATGGTACAGAATTTAAATACAACTTAATAAAACAACTGTCGTGTACAATACGACATAACATAAGCGATGAGTTTGAATACAAATATTGTCTACTAGAGATTATACAAACTTAAAAGGAGTCCTCATTACAATTATTATCACACTATTTCACAGAATAGTGAGGACTACTAATGCTATCATCTGGTCCGTCACTCCGTTCCACGACTAGTCCCTGCTGCGTTCTCATTTCCTGAAGAGAACAATAAAAGTAAAAGGGTGAGCTCAACTAGCCCAGTAGGAAATATTATGACTAAGATAATGCAGAATATATTATCGTTAGCCTTCAACAGTGTTAAACTTATACAATATAACAACCATCAAGTTTAACTGCAGAGGAACAAGTAATCCATTAAAAGAGTCAAGTAGAGAATAAAATCTACTATCTTTTATTATTTAGAAGGTTTTTCATCACTTTTATCATTTGGAACTCGACAATAAATAATCCACATCATCGAATCACCCCTGCACTACGGCCAAGGATATTCTTTAGTATCACGACCACAATTATCCATGCACTACGGGCCAAGAATATTTGTGTATTCAATAATAGTCATGATCATGCCAACAACTGTCCATCAATGCACTACGGGCCAATGAGGACTTTTACCACATCATTTGTAACATTGCGGTCATGATTACACCGAATAATCCCTGGTCATAATCATACCAAGTCCATCTATGCACTATAGGCCACAGATGACTTTCAACAAAATATAAACATGCGGATGATGACAATGATATAAGAATTCAATAAAAACAAGTTCAAGAATTATTTTATCTAGGAACTAATAACGTCCAAATTGTCAACATGATACTGCTTTGTAGAGTAAAATTCAAGAATGCTCGGAAGAATATTTACATGAAAAGATACTGGATGAAGTGCAAATATCAAGGATATTCCACTAATTTCATGGATTATAGAAGTCAAAACTTTAACCAACTAAGTATAATAAAGAATGGAATAACAAAAGAACTCACCAGGCATGCGATAGACAAGATGCAGGCGAGTTATTCCAACGAAATAATAAATAACGGAATCAGTGCAGCGTAAAACACACGAGCAGAATATTCCAACGAGAATAATAAAGACGGAATCGGGTCCAAACAAAAAACACGACGAGAATATTCATTCCAATGAATAATAAAGATTTTAATCGGTCCCACGTAAAACGCATGCATGAGAACGATGATATTCAGCAAGAATAATAAAGATTTTAACCAGTCCGTGAAGAGAACGCATGAGCAGGATGTTCCAACGAGAATGATAAAGAATGGAACAATGTAAGAATTTCACCAAGTATAGGGTAGCTCAGCGTATCTGAGTTATTCCAATGAGAATAATAAAGACCGAATAATAGAAGTTCTCTTCATAAATAAGAAAGAAATAATACTCCTACTTTAGAAAAACTTGATCTTTGGAATAGTGAGGTAATTAGCGACTTCTCTTCTTCTTTCTATAATTTCTCTCTATAATAATCGCTCTAAAGCTTTTGTGAATTGGTGAGAAATGAATGAAGAATGAGCTTATTTATAGAAAAATATAGTTTCGATAATTACACGTTTTGGGGCTCGAAAAATTACATCTGAATACCTTGACTTTTCCTTTATTTTTAATTTAGTCATGGAAGTATTATCAAACTTGCACCACCTCCCCTAATAGTAAATAATGTGATTCAATAGTAAATTATGTGAATCAATAGTTCTAGACATGTGAAAATATGAATTACGTTATAGTACCTCCATCTATACCTTCATTTTTAACTTAGTCATGCAAATATTATCAATCTTGCACCAACTCCCTAATAGTAACAAGAATGTGAAACAATAGTATACACATGTGAACAAATAGTTATAATCATGTGAAATAATAGCAATCAATTGCTCATTTATCCTAAGTTAAATACTGGATTGGTCAATATAACCTCCAGGACATCAATTATTATCGAAATAATTATCGATTTTCACTAACACAAATAATTCCAACACAATGAAACCATTTTTATCAAAAATATAAATTTTGAAATTTCGAAGTTTGACTTTTTCCCGAAAAAGTCAACTGTTGACTTTATGACCAAATAGTGAATTCTGGAAAATTTTGTGTTTACAGACTATTTTTACTAATTTCATCGTTCCGGACTCAAATATCACGTCCGCGTCTCCAAATTCAACTTCGAACACAACTTTAATTTTAATAACATTCATCATTAATATTATAACTCACAATATTTATCAACCAGGTAATTTCTCCCTATTGGCGCGTAATTAGGTGACCAAACCTCTCCTTGACAGAACTTCTAGACATTGTAAATATTGCAATTTAATAATATGAATAACTTTGTCGTCTCAATTATTGATTTAATAAAATAACATATTATGCGGATGATCTATGATAATAATCGAATCGATAATATGAGAGATATGATCTGACAATTCTTGTAGCAATAATTGAGTATAACCGAGTGACTTCTCACGTAAGCATCAATAATCAATACTTGGTATTACTACTTATCAACCACGCGTATTCTTGTACTTTTAACAAGGGTGTTTCAACGGTTAACGGTAAAACTTCCGCCGTTATTTTCATAAAGTATTTTTGTCGTTTTCTCAATCCGACAATAATTCCGTTGTGGGGGTCCACCAATGATTGTGCCATTGTACGAATATTCCCTCTTAAAACGAATATTCCCCGACCAATCGAATATTATATAACAACTTGCATACTTTGCAAAATTTGTAAATATTACCCACAACTATAACATTATATCAAATCCATACCATAATATGAGCAAATATATTTCGAGAAATTTAATCTTTATTCATAAAATCTGGGGTCTCACAATCTCCCCTCCTTATGAAATTTCGCCCTCGAAATTTACGTATGTACCTGGTATGCCGAACAGGTGAGGATACCTTGACCTCACTTCAAATTCTAACCCTTGAGGTATAACCTTTGAGTGTCGAATATAATCCTTCTTATCCAAGATTTTAACATGTATCTCCTCATACGTTAAATCATCCGCTATCTCGTTCGATTCTAAATTAATAATGTGGTTTGGGTCATCCCCATATTTACGTAACGTCGATATGTTAAAAACGTTATGAACACGCGAAATTCTTGGCGGTAAAACGAGTCTATAAGCCACAGTTCCTACTCGATCGAGGATTAAAAATGGGCCAATGAATCGAGGATTGAGCTTTCCTCTCTTTCTAAATCTTGTAACTCCTTTCCATGGAGCAACACGTAACAACACATGATCTCCAATATCGAATTCTACATCCTTTCGATGAAGATCAGCATAACTCTTTTGTGTTAACAACATCGCACTTATAAAAGCATACGATCTTTTACTCAACGCGTCAACTACCACGTTATCTCTTCCACAATGATATTGAATGGTATGATCGTAATCTTCAACAGCTCGAGCCAACGTCTTTGGCGCATTATACGTTCGTTTTGGTTGAAGAAATATTTAAGGGTTGAAGAAATGGGTTTTGTACTGGGGTCAATACAAAATTCGATTTCACGCTCTAGGTGTAGGCTAAGAAGTCTTCAAGAATACGTCAAGAAATTTATTAACAATAGGAATATCATTTAAAAATTATGACTCTCATCCAAGACTTGGGTAGTACGTCACATTGATACCTATCAACTTGTCATCGTCATTCACGGCGTCACCTACAGAAAGTCTGGCTTCGGTGTATTCCAAGACTTGGAAGTCACTAGCGAAAGGCTCGGGGCTTTTACTTATGGCTTGATATGACAATGATTGACTTTAGTGGTTTGGTTGCTTGAATTCGCATAACAGGTTGGTTAGGAATATGAAAGCTAACAACCTTATAAAAATAATCAATTTTGGCATGATGAGTACTTAACCAATCGATTCCTAAAATCACATCAAGGGCAAGTATTTTCAAAAAGATAAGATCGACAAGTAACGTGGAAGTGTCGATTTGAATCAAACAAGATTTATAAATAGTGGATGTAAAGAAGGTTTCTACTAAAGAAATTTTAACCAATAAGTTATAGTCTAGCTTCTCTGTGGTCAAATTTAAACGTTGAAAGCAAGCAAGAGAGATAAAATAATGGGTAGAACCGGTATCTTATAAGGTATAGACTTCGCAAGAATTTATAATTAACTAACCCATGCTAACTTCGTTCGGTTTACTCGCTTTTTGAGAAGTCACAAAAAACACTCTCCTTTGCACTACCGGTTATGGACTTTTCTAGGAAGGTCTTTGGTGCCTCCATCCTAGCTGAACTTGTCTTCGGTGAACGACAAAATCGGGCTAGGTGACCTTTTTTTCCACAATTATAACATGCTTTGGACGGCATCGCGCAGTTTGGACTGATATGTCCCTCCCCTCCACATTTGAAACATATGATAGGTGGTCGTTCTCCTTCCTTAACAACGGGTCTTTGGTCTTTGGTCTCTTTCCATCATTGTTGAATTTCCTCTTCTTGAAATGTCCATTCTTATTGTCTTGGCTATGATTACCACCGATGTAGTTAACATTTCTGGCATGTTGATTCTCTTCATGCTTATTGTCACCGCTTTGATGAAGCTACTACCGGTATTTTCATGTTGCTTGCTTTCCTTGGTTGTGTTGACTTCGTTCTACGGCTCTCAATAAGCGAGCCCTATTTACAACATCCGAGTATAAACACAATTTATGAGAAATAAGATATTGACGTATCTCCGGTTTCAAACCTCTTAAAAACATTCGCGTCATTCGCTCCTCATTATCGACCAAATGGGATGCAAACCGGGATAACTCCATAAATTTAGCCTCGTATTGCGACACGGTCATATTGTTTTGTTCCAACTTGATAAACTCCACCTCCTTCATGTGACAAATACTTTCGGGAAAGTACTTGTCGTTGAACAGCACTTGGAACTTCTCCCAAGACATCTTGAGTGCGTCAGGCTGGGTATGTTTCAGATTCCCACCAGTGATCTGCCTCTTCACGTAACATAAAGGTGGCAAAGGGAACCTTTTGCTCCTCAGAGCATCCCAAGACATCAAATATCTTGGTGATCTGCTTTAACCACATCTCTGCCTTAAGTGGTTTTGGCTTTCCCAAAAACTCCGGTGGTCCCAGCTCCTTGAATTGCTTAGCGGTGACCAACCGTGGGTTGCCATTTTTTCCTCATGTATTATGAACAGGAGTGGCCTTCGCCTGATATTGCATGAATTCTAAAAATCTCCTAAACGTACCGTCGTTCGTCAATTGATCAGTGTTGGTGTTTACAAGAGGATTATCGCCATCTTATTGCACATTGTCCTGATTATTAATCTGTGGAGACTCAACGGTCTCCTGTGCTCCATTGCTATTCTCAACATTCTCTGATGTCATTTTCAAATACTGCCACAAAAATAGGGTTAATTAACATCACATATTATCCCTATACTCTGACCGACCAATTAAATATCAAATAAACTTAGGTAAGTCATACTAGCGAAGGAATTCCCAGTCTCTCCCCTCCTAGTTCTAGTCTCACATATTAGCCGGGGATCATATCCCTAAGCTTTGATACCAACTGTGACGCCCCCAAAACAGGAATACATCACCCATCTTGAGTCATCAGATACATGGTACAGAATTCAAATACAACTTAATAAAACAACTGTCGTGTACAATACGACAAAACATAAGCGATGAGTTTGAATACAAATATTGTCTACTAGAGATTATACAAACTCAAAAGGAGTCCTCATTACAATTATTATCACACTATTTCATAGAATAGTGAGGACTACTAATGCTATCATCCGTCCGCTCACTCAGCTCCCCAGACTAGTCCTCGCTACATTCTCATTTCACAAGAGAACAATAAAAGTAAAAGGGTGAGTATAAGCGGTGACTTCTCACGTAAGCATCAATAATCAATACCGCAGTGTCTTTGCCATGCAACCATGCGTATTCATCAGACTTTTACTACTACCGGGTAGTTCAACAGTTAACGGTAAAACTTCCGCCGTTATTTTCATAAAGTATTTTTGTCATTTTCTCAATCAAATGATAATTCCGTTGTGGGGGTCCACCAATGATTGTCTTGGTTATACGAATATTCCTGTTAAAGCGAATATTCCCCAGACCCAATCGAATATTATATAACAACTTGCGTACTTTGCAAAATTTATAAATATTACCCACAACTATAACATTATATCAAATCCACACCATAATATGAGAAAATATATTTCGAGAAAATTTAATCTTTATACATAAAATCTGGGGTCTCACACAAACCTTGTCAGAGAGCTAACTCACACGGTTTCTGGAAATTCCAGAAACGTGTTCCGTGATCAACTGGCCTATTTTGACCATTAATTACACTCGATCTATTATCTGTTTGTGAAAAGTAAAACCATGGATCTCTAGTCCATACAACACACTACATAACGGTTTGTTAGGTTTGTAATATTCATGAACGCAATTAAATTGCACAAAATAAGCGAAAACGTGGAAAATCAGAGTTTAAAAAATTACAAACCATATAACCGGATCATCTTTTATGCACAATTATTAATTAAACGAAAAGATATGAAGAACAAGAATCATACCCTTGAAGATTCGAGCTTCCTCAGGTACAAGTTTACCTCCAATCCTTTTCGCGTTCAACTTGAATCCACCGGGTTTGGTTCCTTCCTTTGATCAACGTTAGCCACCCAAGTGTTTGGCCTCTAGAGGTGATCCACCAAGAAAGAATAAAGATTCAAGAAGATAGGTGTTTGGAAAAACCCTAGTTTTTCTATCTCTCATAGAAAAAGAGCGTACTCTCCCAACTATTGGAATTACGTATGTTGTGAAAAAGTCAACAACAACTCTACACCCATAATAAGACTCCTCTTATTTATAGATGTGGGCAACCCTCCTTAACAATTAAGGAATTGAATTTTATTTTAATTAATTAGGCTCCTAATCTTATTAGGAATAATTAATTAAAATCTTTTAATTAATTTACCTCCTAATCTTATTAGGAATAAATGAGAGTACTTTTATTAATTAATTCTCAAACTCCTTTAGGAATTAAATAATAATAATAGTAATAATAATAATAAGACCCCTCTTATTAATTTATATTTAATATTTATAAAATATTAAATAATAAATATTAAGTTATTTAATTTATTCTATCACCATAGATTAAATTAAATATACTTAACTTATTATTACGATTATGTCATTTGCTTCTTAAATAGTTATTCTTCCTTTTATGGTGTGACCCTTTAGGTTCTCCATATTAAACCGGTTCTGAATAAATCAATTAGAACAATTCTAATCTTATTTAAATAAATAAATTAAACTATTAATTTATTTAAATAAATAATATTTATTCTACAATAGGGATAAGCATCCCTAGCGATTAACGACTTTCCAGATAATATAGATTTTAACATTAATCATAAAAGAACCTTTGAGTAAATAGTTACCGTACAATTTAATCCTTCCACCATAGAATGTCCTAATTAAATATAAGACATGGAATTACTGTCAAGTCTTATTTTATTTAATTATATGTATTTCGATCCTTAAATGCACAACTCCAAATAATGCAAATTAAAAACTCCTTTCTAATATCATTCTGCCTTGGCCAAGGACTATTGAGTTGTCATTTATCGAATCACATAGGATATTTCTCTTCTTTTACTAGAAGCGGTAGATTTTTTTATTGATCATACATTATCTCCATGTACAACTTATTATACCCAAGCATACCCTTTGATATACCCTAAGTGTAAAACCCCGAATTTTACGAAATAAAAGTATTCAATTTTCTGATAATTGTTATTCTATTTAGTAAATAGTTAAATTGATAAAAGTTTAAAGTTATGGGTGAAAGGTGCAAATTTTGCAAAATAAACAAGTGGTTATAAAATATTCATTGTTGCCGGGGAATATTCGTTTGGTCGTGGAATATTCTTGTGGTCGGGAAATATTCGTACGACGGCGCAGCCATTTGTGGGCCCCATAACAGAATAACTGTCGGATAAAGAAAATGACAAATTTGAATTTTTATAAATAACGGCGTAATCGTTATCGTTAACACTGTTGGAATACCCAGTGGGTAAAGTAAAGTAATACGCGTTGTTGCGTGATGCTTTACGGTATTACCAGATATATTTTGAATTATTGATTCTTACGTGAAGAAGGCACTACTACTATAATTGAGTACGATAATTCTTTATTCAATATTTTATTTTATTGGTTCAATAATTGCTGCATTGATATTTTATATTATTGATGTTTCAATAATTATCACTGCAGAGTATTTCCCATTATCGGAACAATAATTCATATTATTTGAATAATATTATGAGATAACATTATTGCGATGTCTAAAAAGTTACATCGAGGAGAGGTTTAGTCACCTAATTGCGCGCCCGATGAGAGAAATCCTTATCGGAAAGCCCTCTTTCTGAAGCTGCACGGTTGTCATTATTGTGATTACGTAATATTATTTATGAATAATTAATTATTGATTTATATGTTAAGGAAATATTTATTTGATGTGGATATAAATGATGGATTTATTTACGTGGTTATAAATGAAGAAATTAATGTTGTGGTGTTTTTGTCGGATTGGAGGTATTAAAAGATCAAATCAATGTTCTTGAAATATATTGTGTGAGTTATAATTTTTAATCTGACCGTTGGATCGTTGTGACTTTTGGATATGTTATACATATAAGTTGAGTATATGTCCACAAATTTTGAACCGTTAAAAATGAACGTATAATTTGTTATGAATTTTAAGAGGTGACTGATTCAGAAATTAGGTTTATAAATGATTTTGGTGGAAAATTCTAGAATTGAGTGGGCCCCACTTGTGGTTGGTGAAGAAATGTACTGAATTTTATTTTAAATGTGGTGGATGGCAATAGTAGCAGGAAAAGCCATCGGTGGCGAGTCAAGTCTCGCTTGAAGTGTACTAACATTTTCCTATAAATAGAGGGCTAAGTTAGAATTAAAAATCACACCAGAAACCTAAGCTTTCTCTCTATATATTATCAAGCGTATTTTGTGAGTATTTAGATACTTTGTGAGTTTCTATTTATCAGTGCAAGTTTCCTTCAGCCTTATACCGATATTCCGATCAGAAGTACTATTATTTTGAGGTAAGGGATTTTAAGGGTTGTTATTTTTTCAGTTTCGTAATTTTTCTGACCTTCAAAAATTCTGGAAAAATTTGAAATGATAATTTGATGAGTTTTCTAGATTGTGTCCAAAACTGACGATTTTTGGATGTATAGATTAGGAGTTTTGAATTTTATGAGAAAATACTATTTTAAAAGTAAACATTTATAACTCCTTATGGTTAATTCCAAAATTGGTGAAATTTTTATTGGGAATACATGTATATGATAGAAGTATATTCTGTAAATTTCATAATTTTTGGACTAAAGTAAAGTTTATGATAAATGTTTAAATATTCGGCTGTTTTGGCTATATGAAAAATAGTAAATGAATTTTAAAAATTCTGAGAAAAATATATGTTCAATATGGAACTATATTCTACTAAATCCCAGAAAAGAAAATTTGTTTGTACTGATTTTGTATTTTTCATGAAAATGGACTAGTTATGAGTAAATGAATTAAATATGTTATGTGAAGTAAGAAAATTGAAAATTAGGATTTTATGGCTTGAGAATCCTATATGGGGTATATGCAGATTTTTGATGATGGTTTTGGTTATTGGTGATGAAATCTTATGAGTTTGGCATTTTAGGATGATTAAATGCATTATTTAGTAAAGTGTAAACAATTAAAATAAATTGTTTATAAGTTTAAAAATGTTATTCTTTCAATATCATTATACCTAAATATTGGTATGGATTTTATTGTGGAATTTCTACCTTTTTCGTGTCAGAGTTACTATTCATGAGTTACTATTCACGAATTACTATTCACGGGGTATTATTCACGACAAAATTAGTTTCTTTTTCTGACCAAATTATCGTTGATTTATGAATCTTACTCTTGAAATTAAATCCATGTTTTGATCATATTATTTTTATTATCATATATAACATTTTTATAATCCTGGTGAAGAAATTTCTCTTTGACTTGAGTGTAAAGATTGGTAGATTATTGGTATGATCATGACTATGGGTTCTCTTTGGCCAGTAGTGCAAAGTTGAATCGTTGACTAGTATGATCATGACCATTGAATTTACAATTGAATATTTTTATCTTAAGTGCAAAGGTGAAAGGATCAACATGGTTATAATTATTGTTTATATAAATTACGAAATGATTATATATTTCTTTGAGATATTAATATATTTGGCACAGTGTGAAATATGAATCTGTTGATGAATATATTTGGCATGTAGTGCATATGAATCTGTTAAGGAATATCTTTGGCACATGTGCAAAAAGATGAAATGTTGTTGAATATCTTTGGCTTTGTAGTGAAAGATGATGAATGTTGATGAATATCTTTGGCCCGTAGTGCAAAGATGAATTTATTAGTATGATTATGAACAGGAACTGTGATTTGGTATAACCATGATCTCTGATGTTTCAGGTAAAGACAGGTGATGTAAATTTTCTACATACTGGATGAGAAAAGGAATTTAGAACCACAATTATGATTATGAGTTATTCACATGATTGTGGACAGGAACTGTTAATTGATGTTACAGGGATAAAACATTGTTGGTGGATTTTTAACATGGAGAAGATAATAGACTTTATGGTCTATTTGACTCTTCTAATGGATTGCTCGTTCCACTGCAACTATGGTTGAAAAGTTTTATCATCTACCATATGTTCTAAATCTCTGATTTATTACTGATGAAGGCTATTGATAATTTATTTATCTTTAGTCATGATATTCTTTACTGGGCTAGTTGAGCTCACCCTTTTGCTTCACAATTCCTTTCAGATAATAAGAGTGTAGCTGGGTCTAGCGGGGATAACAAGGGAATAAAACGGTGGTCTCTAGCTGTGGAGATCTCCCTAAACAGTATAAAAAAGTGTGTTGTATTTTATACATCATTTAGTAGTTATATTTGGTGAATCAAATAGGGTGAGGCGAACCCAACGTTGGAAGAGTGTTTGGCTACTGTCATACAAGATGTCTAATGACATACAACCTCGAGTCATCATAAGACAGGGTTGTGCTCATCCACTTACTGGGTATATCTATGAGCACTACCTATATGATCTTGGAGTTTTGTTGAAGTATAGTTCTCAATTAGAGACAGTGGAGATAATGATATGTCAAGAGAAGACTCACCATTGGAAAGAATATGATAGTAATCTTCTCATTTTTCTTTGGGGTCTATTGGGTCAACCAAGGATAATTCTGTGGACATATAATATCTATCATAACCTAGACGCATGGCCTCCCATGTACGAAGGTTTCCTTGAGCACTTTCCAAAGATTTTAATTTCTAAAACAGTTTTTGACTATACCTTTATGAAAGGTGTCATTGTGACGTGCTATCCAAGGTTGGGATGAGATTCACAGTTGGTATATATTTGTATCAAAACTCAGAGCATATGTGTTGTTGTATTTTGCATGACAATTGTTGTAATAAAGTTGTAGTTGTTTTTTGTACCATGTATTTGGTGACTCAAAATAGGTTGGGTGGAATGGACCTATTTTGGGGGCGTCACACTAAGGGTCTTAAGGAATAAGTCAAAGTATAACTCATCATACACAAGATACTATGATGATCTCAAGTCCAAGGATCACTTGTACTACTATCACTACAGGAATTCCTATTGACAGGCAAATAAAACTCCATTAGGTATTCCTTTGCGAGCCACGTTCAGTGAACTTATTCTCTAATAAGCACCTACATACTTTGTAATAACCCATATTTTTTTAAAATTAAATATTATATTTTTGGTGTAATAATATTTGAGAACTATTTTGATTTGAGGTTATGATATTTTGAAACTCTTAAGGACTTAGGAGAGTTGGTGATAAAGAGATATTAGTAGTATATTCTTTGGTGTAATATTATTTGATGAATAGTTCAAATTGAGGATGAGATATTTTGAAGCTCTTGAGGACTTGGGGAGAGTTGGTAATATAGTTTGCATAGTTATTTTGTTTATCTGATGTCTTTAGAGTTTTGTATGAATTTATGTAAAATAAAACAAAAATAAGTTGTTAGATCTTTGTCATGTGTGGAACATAAACGTTTTACTGAATTAAAAATAATTTTAAATATTTTGGGTATTCAATCGTATTTAGATGAAGAATTTTTTTGATTTCAATTATGTTCAGAAGAATACGTTTACAAAATTAAATTCAAAGATATTAGCGACTGTTCACACACTCAACGATTGATCATGTGATCTAATTTGATGCAACGCGAAGAACCTTACCAAGGCTTGTACCAGAGAGTGCGCATTTAATCTTTTACAAATACATTTATAATTACGTGGATCAAAGACTTATCCGTTGATCGTTACTAAATGGCGCTACTACGTCAGAACTAAATTTTTTTTGTAGCTTATTTAAATTCGAGGACGGAATTATTTTTAAGGGTGAAAATGTAATAACCCATATTTTTTAAAATTAAATATTAATTAACTTTATTCTATACAATTGTATTCAAATTGAAAAAGGTAAGTGACTATTTTTTTCGTCTTTATTTTGTTTGGAAAGTTAAATTGTTTTAGTAGATAATTAAATAATCGATTAAATTAAAAATAGAAAGTCCATTAGAGTTTTGGTAGCTCCTATATTGAGCTATATTTATATTTAAAGAGTGAAGTTGTAACTTTAATTCTATTCTAATTTGATTAGTTGAATTTTCGAGTAGAATATACACTTATACGCGCTGCAGTCCATTAGAAAAATTATAATTAATTCATCTGATGTCGGAATTGAATGAATTCAAATCAGGTTCCTTCAGTTTTTCGCCCTCTATAATTTTGAAGAAGTAAGCAACTTGAGATAATTTTAGATTGTCAAAAGCGGGTTATGAGAAGGAAGACAATCCCATTTGTTAAAATTTTGTTAAAAAAAAATCATCCGGAACGCGGAGCTATTTGGGAGATTGAGGAGTCTATTCGAGCAGAGTATCCGCATCTTTTTGATAATTAGGTACTTTCTATTCTTTTGATTTCGGGGACGGAATCCTTTTTAAGGAGGAGGTAATGTAATACCCGGAAAAAAAAAAGAAGAAGTATTTATGTTTGTGTTTTAAATATATTGTTTGAATTTTTTTTGTCTTTAAATTGGGTCAAAGTAGTCATTTAAATTATGTGGGCTAATAAATATTAATAAGTGATAGATAATATTATGTGGTTAAAATTTTGGCCTTAATATTAATTTAACCCAAATAGAAGTTTATTAGGGCAACTTAATTAATAAATAGCTAAACCTAATATTACTTCATTATACAAACTGAATAAGAAGAGGTGGCTACTTTGGAGATAAAGTGAATAGCTACAAAGGGGGCTCGGGTAAAGAAGGACTAGAGATTTTGATCACTAGTGGAGAAATTTCATCAGTAATAAGTAAGTATATTATACATTATATAAAGTGGGGATAAATCACGTGGTTCCATATTAAATTATTAAATTTAGTATGTTGTTTTTTTTCATCATGAGCAAGTACTTTTGTAATTCAAGAACTAAGAGCGATCTTTAAAGATGGGAGAGTTTATTTATTAATGTAATACTTATACGGATGTACTTATTATTATTATCACTTTATTCCAATCAGATTGAACGGAGGGAGTGGTCTATGATTGATTTTGGAGATCCTAAAATAATAAATTGATGATTTCTTTAAATAAAAAAAAATATATAGCAGTAGTAATTAAAGTTTACGAAAACTTGCATAATTTGCAAGAGATGTTATACTAATAAATATGTAAGATTATATGGAATGAATTAAATCTTAATATTATAAGTAATTATATTTTATAGTCGTACCAAATAGAAGTGTTCATATTTTTATAAATATACTTACATTTAGTATTATTAATTTGTGTAATTAGTTCGGACGGAAGGAACTTAAAGAGTTATATTTGGAATATAAATTTTGGAGTATTAATAATTGATATAAGGCGATGATTAAAGGAAAATTAAATAGATTATGAATTATTTTGGAATTATTGAATTGGATTATATTTAATTTGAGGTGAATATGTTTAGGTGATGAATAACGTTTCGTATTTGATATCGTTGGCGTTTGAGGGTAAAATTTTATGGAGTGTGGTATAAATGGTTTGGAAGTATCAGGTACGGATTCCGTACTCTTCCAGTGATACTTTTGTTAAATTTGATTTGTTCGTTTTGTTCCTCGTTTCAAATTCTGTTATTATTTCACATAATTGTTTCTTGTGAAATTCATATATTTGTTTCATTTTGGAGTTGATACACATGACTCGTATTTGTACTCTTTGAATTAGGATATCATGTTTAGTATTTGTTTTTGATAATTGTAGAGCGGTACATGTTGCTACCTTCTTTTTGAAACCTAGTGACTATAATTTAATTTGGTTCAACATGTACATATAGAACCTTTTTGTTGGTATTATGTCGCATGTGTTGTGACATGGTATTTTGTTAGAATATACCGTAGGGTATACCTGAGCTATAACCACCTGTGGGGGTACCACAGGCATGTCGTCTTGACACGAGAGGCATGACACTTTTCGTGGCAGTGTGATTAGTCCACGGCGTCTCCATTTTGGGCTCCAGAGTAAGTGGGTCATTTGGTGTTTTGTTGTGGGAGGCGTATGGGTTAACCCTAGTTTTACATTACTGCGATTTGTGATGTTGTGCAAACACACATATCCGATTTGCATACATTTGGATTTGCGGTCCAATGTGTGATTTGCCTGTGTGGCATTATTTTGGTTGCCTGTGTGGCATTATTTTAACTTGCCTGTGTGGCATTGTTTTGACTTGCTTGTGTGGCAACGTATATTTCTGAGCTCAGTCGGTATGAAATAAACCCAGCCATTTGATTCAGCCTATTATTTCATTGTATTAGTTTTGTTTGTTTTTGTTCAGTTCAATTCATTGAGATAGTTATTTCAGTTCGTTAGTTCTTTACTCTTTTATTAGTTTCGTTAATTCTGTTGATTCTGATATATTCCATTCAAATCTTTGGAGATTATATTTTTGTCCGTATTTACACTTGAGGCTTTGTTCAGTATTTTGTCTCGGTTATTTTCGTATATCTTTTGTATATCTGTATCCGTACTGGGCAATTGGCTTATGCTGTGTTTTTCTTCCCGAGTTTTGCGGGGGGTTGATTCGTGGCTAGTGTGATGAGAGAGTTGTCTTTGACCATCTAGGTTGTTTCGATTTTTGGTTTTAGTTATTTTGACTCTAGTTGGAGAATTGTATTTAGTACTTCATTAATGGACATCACTATTAATATTTTGAAGTTATTAGTGCTCTATTTACTAAATTTGAGGTTTGTTGTGTTTTGCATGCGACCTCCCTTTCCTTTTCGGGAAGGGGGTGTTACATACTTGCTTTAGTGTCTCCACACAAATGATCATGAGATCAATCATCCTCATCCAATGAGCAAGCAACGTATGTACCAATCTATCCGGATTCACTAATCCCCAATTTAGTAATCCAACGATTGGAAACTATTTTAGTTTTAAGCTTTCTAAGAATTTAGATCTCATTAGAATGATCATCATCATTATTCTAAAATCATTGCTTAAAACTATGGGTTTATCACATAATATAAAACAGCATTATGTAGATAATTAAAAGCCTTTAATAAATTAATACTTTTTATTAATAAATGAATAAGATTGTTACAAAGTATATGCTTTATCATCAAACATGATTGGCTTGTGTGCATACTACTTTCACGGTTACTATAACATCAACATATACACATTAAAACTGACAGATTCGGACCATACAAAACGTTGTCAGACACTGATTTAGCCTTTCTAGGTTACCCAGATTGGCGGTTCGGCGTCGCTTCACAACCAAGTTTGACTAATTATACTATCAAATCTAGACATCTAAGGACTATGTTTTCTTTTTCAGAATAAAGACCTCATACGAAGCTACATATAACAACTTTAAAACAACTAAAATCATTAACGAACAAAGATCTATGGCCACTGACATTAGCTTGTCAGACCACAAACCATATTCTTGGGCAGTTTTTGGAAAACACTATTTTAAAGCCATTTGATGCTATGGATCCATCATGGATCATCATAGATCAACTAAAAAAAACTTCTAACACAAATATAAACACATAATCACAAAATTTTACAAAGCATACAAGATCAAAATGAAATTTAGGGTTTATACCTTTATGTTCTAGATTTTGATCTTTGATCTCCAATATGTTATTAGGTGACCTAGGGGCTGATTATACGACTGAGGAACTTTAAGAATTCGGAGGTTTTGAGAGAAGATGAGTTGGTGAGAGCTTGGGGTGTATAAAGAGCAAATGCTAGACATTCTCTCTCTTTAACCTATATATAATGTGATATAATGTTGCTAGATCTGATGTGCTGTCAATTGGAGGTTGATTGCTGAGATTTTTAGGAGTCACAAAGTCAAGTGGTTAGGTTACCAACTAAAGCTCTAACAAAATTTACAAGTTAACTTACTAAAATATGTAAAAATGGTATTTTTTGTCATTTGCAAATTGATTTTAATGGCATACTAGACAAATGCACAAACCCTTAGGGTTTAACCTTAAGGTTCTAACCCTTAGGTTTTAAATCACTAACTTTCTAGGATTTTCTAAATTAGGGTTTTAATTTAGAGAATTAAAATTTTGAAACTAAAATTAGGGTTTCCTAATTAAATTAGGTTTTCTTAATCATATTAGTGTTTTAAATAGAAATTAATATTTCTAAAGTATAATTAGGGTTTTCGAATTATATTAACACATAATAATCACTTTAGGCTTGCTAATTAGGATTAGGGTTTCCTAATTAGGGTTTAGAAATCCTGAATATGAAATTAGGGTTTTGATTAAAAAATTAAAATTTCTAAATTACAATTAGGGTTTGTAAAAAAAGAAATTAAAATAACTAAAATATAATTAGGGTTTTCTAATCATATTAAAGTTTAATAAACACATTAAGCTTACTAATTAGGATTAGGGTTTAGAAATCCCGAATATGAAATTAGGGTTTCCCGACATTCGATTAGGGTTACTAACTGTACGTTAGGGTTTCTAATCCTGAGATTAGGGTTTTTAATCTCATATTAGGTTTTATTAATTTTAAACCGCATCCGATCAATCATTGATCAAAAATTCTATACCATACAAACACATACATATTAATATAATTATGTTAATTATATTTTCTATCGAATCCCTATCCAGAAATTAGGGTTAGGGTTTCTAAAGTTGTTAAGCACAACTCTACTTTAAATTTTTTAGTCAATACACAAATTGACTAAATCTCCAGACTCGTATCATAGATACACAGTACAATATTAACAGTCAATATTAAATAAAAAAAAATTATTCATTAAATTTGGATTATTAGAAATCTCGGGTTATCACACAATATATATAATAAAACACGATATGATAACATTTATCACGTAATTAACACATAATCGTTACTCCTTTTTCCACTACAGAGCTTTTACAGAACATAAAAGCTATTTTCTTAAAAATTTAAACAACGAAAATAAAATTGGTTATAGGAATTACCCAGAGTATAGATTAGAAGAGGTAATCCTTGATGATCCTCTCACAAATATTTGTTTGATTACACACTCACAATTTCCTTCAGACTTCTCAATCTCTCTCTGAATTTTCCTTTTCTAGACTTAGCCAAATGAAAGAAGAAGACGTCGTATCTTTATAAAAAAAAATAACTGAGCGCAGTGTGGTCAGTTAACCCAATTATGGGCTAACTGCTATTAACTCCCTATAAGGCTTCGTTTGGTTAACCTTAAATGGCTCAATCCATTTAATTTAATAAATCTTTAATCCTATAGTTTATTAATGTCACACCCAAATATAAAAATAAATTAAATATCTTATTTAATTAATTTAAATAAAATATGATAATTTATCATTAATTCACATAGTCACATAATTAATTTCTTATTTATTAATTATGTCAAATTATTAAATCTCTAATTAATTATTAATTAAAATAACATTATGCTTATTAAATATTTCATTTAATTCAATAAGCTCACATAAATACATACTTTGAATAATAAATATTCTCGACATTAATTTAATAAATATAACACATATAATTAAATTAATCTATCACAATTGCATCAATTAATTTTTTAATCTAATAATTAAATCATCGAAAATATTTATTTAATTCAATAAATATTAAAATTAAATTATAAAAATCTCGTTCGTCACACGGTGAGTCTTGGACTGAACCTCCGGCGACCTTCCCCGTCTTCGGCTGTGACGGGTGGCACTGTCCTCGTTTCTAGTGATCAGAAGCTCCATCTGCTGATCAATCTCCTTGCATTGTGCAAGCAGAGCCCTCAAAGTATCATCGGTATCCTAGGCTTTTTAGACAAGATCAGCCTTCTTTCATCATGACCATCATCGTGAGATCATGTTCGGGATAGAGCATCCTCGACACGAGCCTCGTGGCCAACGTTTTTGCTGACAGTTGAGAACATCCTCCTCCTGACGTCCCCTCTATCCAAGTCTTCAAGGCCCACCGAACGACCTTGGGACCCCAACCTATCGTGGATGCTTTTAGACGGTCCCAATCTGTCTTTAACTGATCCTCTTTGCCGAATGGATCCATCAGTTGTGGCTTTTCCAACTCCTGAAACTGTCTTATTGTTCACCATGGATTCTCCTCGCGAATTTTCAATGATGATTAAAAATCAACACTAACAAGCCCTCCTTCTAGCGCCAATGTTAACGCCAAGATTCGTCCACGCGCCTCAATCACCAAAAGCGCGTCCAATCCTACATAGAAACGATAAGCACACCAAAAGCTTGACGGCTTGTGCCGCCGGGGGATAGCTCCGGTGTGAGAATAAATACAGGCTGAATAAGGTTTAACAATAGAGGTAAAAAGCTCTAGTGCTGAAAAATAATAATGAGTTGTGTGTGTACCTTAGAATCAATATAAAGTCTTGTATTTATAGTGATCTCACCACCTTCTCTGAATCCTTCCCCATATTGGATTAGGGGTTCCTCATTAGGTATAAATCCTTAATGGGATTGTATAAGATCTCCTAAAAATAAGGAAGTTGGTTCTAATCCCAACACCTCATCCTATATTTAGAAACCGAATATAATTAGGAATATTTGATTCCTTAAATCACTCCAACTACCCAAATCGAATCCCACATGGATTCAAACCCTATATGGATTGCAACCCACCATGCAAACCGGACCCGATGTATCGTGGCCCAACAGTTCTGTTCTGAATCATCGTGGTTTTTTGTGGGTTGCATTCAATTTATTTGTTGGGTCTATTGATTTGGGTCCCCCATTGTTACAACTCCTTTGGATTTAGATCTTAGATCTATGTGATTTCCCAATCTAGACCTCATGCTTGGTTTAATTCATTCATGTTTAGCTTCGGGATGTGTTTTTTTGTTCTCTCGGTGGCTTCGATGGGTCCAGTTGAATTGTCCTGGATGACATTCTGATACAGATTTATTTTTTGATGGTCATAACTGGATTTTATGCTGGAGTTAGGCCGAATCTATGTTTGGTATCGCTAGAGCCTAGCCGGTGGATGTAGGGGTGCTCTAAAAATTCAATTTTTTCAATTTTTTACCGAACCGGTTGAAACCGGTACCGTTTTTTTTTTGATTTTTTATACTTTTCGGTACCGGTAGCAGTAATGAAAATTTTGAATTCAGTAAATATCAAAAAACAAAAAAACCGAATTTCTCAAATAAAATAGCACGTCTGATGTAGATTAAGAACATGAAGTGTTGCTATAGCAATCTTTTTGTCCTAACAGCAACGACTCAAATAATTTGTCTAGAAAACACAAGAAACTTTTGTCTGAATTGGCGCATGACTACTTTCATTATGATTTTCTTGTTTACCATCTTCACTACTTCCTCTATATTTTGTTGTGTGCCTAGCTACCATAATTAGAACCTCAATATGTCACCCACTTTAATCATGTACTAATGTTAAAAAGTAAATAAAACAAATAATCAGTCAATTTAATTACTAATCATGCCCAGACAACGGAAACTCAAGTGATAATAGAGAGAGAAAATTACATGCTTAATTCATTCTCCATGAATTTATAGTTTGGAGAGACGATCTTGAAACAAAATAAATAAGCAACACAAATTCTCATGAGAAAGAACTCATTTCTGCAGCATCAACTCAAAGGACTAGTATGTAGTTCGATTAAGGATTGGGCATGCCCTTCCCAGTTTTAGCATCGTAGGTCTTTATTTAATTATTGCGGTATAACCAAAAATTGAACCGAAAAAATCGGTACCAATTTTGTACCGAACCGGTACCGAAATCGGTTATTCGGTACCGGTTCTTGATTTTCCAGGTTTTTTGGTTTGGTACCGGTTCGATTTTTTACCGATGAGCACCCCTAGGTGGATGCATTGTAAGTTCGTTCGCCTGCTGGTTGCGGTGTGTGGGTCCACCTAGATTGGGTCATGTCATTTCCTTTATTTCTCTTTTTCTATTAAAAAGTCATATAAGAAAAAAACCAAATCAATTTAACAAAAATGAGCGGGAATTAATAGACTGGCTCAATTATAAATTTATAATTAATTTAATGAGATAATTTAAAAAATTAAAAGTGAAAAAAATCAAATCAATTTAACAAAAGTGAGCCAAAATTAACAAACTGACTCAATTATAAAAGTAAAACTTGTAGACTAAAGCGTCAAATCATTAGTTTTGCACCCAATTTAATTCCCGTCATGTCCTAGGGCATATCAGTTTGACGCTTTTCTCACAAGTTGTAGGCTTGTTGCAACCGCCCCCTTCTTCCCAACGGTAGCGGCTCCTCTCCTTCCACCGGCAACGAATCATTTTCATCTCCATTGTTGCAGGTAATAAACCTTCTTCTCTGTCTGATACCTTTGATCATCTTTTTGGGACAAAAAAAATTGTACACTCGATCTTTTATCTGTTTGCAAAATTTTTACACTCGATCTATTATCAATACCGTGTGCTACTATGCAACCATGCGTATTACTGTACTTTTACTACCGGGTAGTTCAACAGTTAACGGTAAAACTTCCGCCGTTATTTTCATAAAGTATTTTTGTCATTTTCTCATTCCGACAATAATTCCGTTGTGGGGGTCCACCAATGATTGTGCCATTGTACGAATATTCCCTGTTAAAACGAATATTCCCTGACCAATCGAATATTATATAACAACTTGCGTACTTTGCAAAATTTATAAATATTACCCACAACTATAACATTATATCAAATCCACACCATAATATGAGAAAATATATTTCGAGAAAATTTAATCTTTATACATAAAATCTGGGGTCTCACACAAACCCTGTTAGAGAGCTAACTCACACGGTTTCTGGAAATTCCAGAAACGTGATCCGTGATCAACTGGCCTATTTTAACCTTTAATTACACTCGATCTATTATCTGTTTGTAAAAAGTAAAACCATGGATCTCGAGTCCATACAACACACTACATAACGGTTTGTTAGGTTTGTAATATTTATGAACGTAATTAAATTGCATAAAATAAGCGAAAACGTGGAAAATCAGAGTTTAAAAAATTACAAACCATATACCTGGATCATCTTTTATGCACAATTATTAATTAAACGAAAAGATATGAAGAACAAGAATCATACCCTTGAAGATTCGAGCTTCCTCAGGTACAAGTTCACCTCCAATCCTTTTCGCGTTCAACTTGAATCCACCGGGTTTGGTTCCTTCCTTTGATCAACGTTAGCCACCCAAGTGTTTGGCCTCTAGAGGTGATCCACCAAGAAAGAATAAAGATTCAAGAAGATGGGTGTTTGGCAAAACCCTAGTTTTTCTATCTCTCATAGAAAAAGAGCGTACTCTCCCAACTATTGGAATTACGTATGTTGTGAAAAAAGTCAACAACAACTCTACACCCATAATAAGACTCCTCTAATTTATAGATGTGGGCAACCCTCCTTAACAATTAAGTAATTGGATTTTATTTTAATTAATTAAACTCCTTTAATTAATTAGGCTCCCAATCTTATTAGGAATAATTAATTAAAATCTTTTAATTAATTTACCTCCTAATCTTATTAGGAATAAATGAGAGTACTTTTATTAATTAATTCTCAAACTCCTTTAGGAATTAAATAATAATAATAATAATAATAATAATAATAATAAGACCCCTCTTATTAATTTATATTTAATATTTATAAAATATTAAATAATAAATGTTAAGCTATTTAATTTATTCTATCCCCATAGATTAAATTAAATATACTTAACTTATTATTACGATTATGTCATTTGCTTCTTAAATAGTTATTCTTCCTTTTATGGTGTGACCCTTTAGGTTCTCCATATTAAACCGGTTGTGAATAAATCAATTAGAACAATTCTAATCTTATTTAAATAAATAAATTAAACTATTAATTTATTTAAATAAATAATATTTATTCTACAATAGGGATAAGCCTCCCTAGCGATTAACGACTTTCCAGATAATATAAATTTTAACATTAATCATAAAAAAACCTTTGAGTAAATAGTTACCGTACAATTCAATCCTTCCACCATACAATGTCCCAATTAAATATAAGACATGGAATTACAGTCAAGTCTTATTTTATTTAATTATATGTATTTCGATCCTTAAATGCACAACTCCAAATAATGCAAATTAGAAACTTCTTTCTAATCTCATTCTACCTTGGCCAATGACTACTGAGTTGTCATTTATCGAATCACATAGGATATTTCTCTTCTTTTACTAGAAGCGGTAGATTTTTTTATTGATCATACATTATCTCCATGTGCAATTTATTATACTCAAGTATACCCTTTGATATACCCTAAGTGTAAAACCCCGAATTTTACGAAATAAAAGTATTTAATTTTTTGATAATTGTTATTCTATTTAGTAAATAGTTAAATTGATAAAAGTTTAAAGTTATGGGTGAAAGGTGAAAATTTTGCAAAATAAACAAGTGGTTATAAAATATTCATTGTTGTCGGGGAATATTAAATATAACCACAAGACCATTTGTGGGCCCCATACTGAATAAGCTGTTTGATGAAGAAAATGAAAATTTAAATTTTTATAAATAACAGCGTAATCGTTCATCAATTAACATCATTGAAATACCCGGTGGGTAAAGTAAAATAATGTCTGCGTTGTTGCAAAAGAAGCACACGGTATTGAATAAAGATTTTTGAATTATTGATTCTTACGTAAGAAGGCACTACTCAATAATTGTTACAGTAATTACTGTTCAATATTTTATTTTATCGGTTCAATAATTACTGCATTGATATTTTATATTATTGATGTTTCAATAATTGTCACTGCAGAGTATTTCCCATTATCGGATCAATAATTCATATTATTTGAATAATATTATGAGATAACATTATTGGCAATGTCTAGAAAGTTCTGTCAAGGAGAGGTTTGGTCACCTAATTGCGCGCCAGTAAGGAGAAATCCTTATCGGAAATCCCCCTCTTTCCTGGTAACTGCCTGGTTGTCATTATTGTGATTCTGTAATATTATTTATGAATAATTAATTATTGATTTATATGATAAGGAAATATTTATTTGATGTGGATATAAATGATGGATTTATTTATGTGGTTATAAATAAAGGAATTAATGTTGAGGTGTTTTTGTCGGATTAGAGGTATTAAAAGATCAAATCACTGTTCTTGAGATATATTGTGTGAGTTATAATTTTTAATCTGACCGTTGGATCGTTGTGATTTTTGGATATGTTATACATATATAAGTTGAGTATATGTCCACAAATTTTGAACCGTTAAAAATGAACGATAATTTGTTATGAATTTTAAGAGGTGGTGATTCAAAATTAGGTTTATAAATGATTTTGGTGGAAAATTCTAGAATTGAGTGGGCCCCACTTGTGGTTGGTGAAGAAATGTGCTGAATTTTATTTCAAATGTGGTGGGTGGCAATAGTAGCGAGTAAAGCCATCGTGTAGCAGTCAAGTCTCTTTTGCATTGTGCTAACATTTTTCTATAAATAGAGGGCTAAGTTATAATTGAAAATCACACCAGAAACATAAGCTTTCTCTCTCTATATTATCGAGTGTATTTTATGAGTATTTAGATACTTTGTGAGTTTCTATTTATCAGATCTGCAAGTTTTCTTCACCTTTCTGATAATATTATTCGATCGTAAGTCTTGTTATTTTGAGGTAGGGGATTTTAAGGGTTGTTATTTTTTCAGTTTCGTAATTTTTCTGACCTTCAAAAATTCTGGAAAAATTTGAAATGATAATTTGATGAGTTTTCTAGATTGTGTCCAAAAATGATGATTTTTGGATGTATAGATTAGGTGTTACGAATTTTATGAGAAAAGACTATTTTAAAAGTAAACATTTATAACTCCTTATGGTTAACTCCAAAATTGGTAAAATTTTTATTGGGAATACTGTTAGGTTTATAATATTCATGAACGCAATCAAATTGCATAAAAATGCGGAAACGTGTAAAATCAGAGTTTAAAATTTACAAACCATATACCCGGATCACCCTTTATGCACAATTATTAATTAAACGAAAAGATAAAGAATAAAATCATACCCTTGAAGATCGAGCTTCCTCAGGTACAAGTTCACCTCCAAATCCTTTCGCGTTCAACTTGAATCTACCGGGTTTGTTCCTTCCTTTGATCAACGTTAGCCACCCATATGTTTGGCCTCTAGAGGTGATCCACCAAGGAATAATAATGATTCAAGAAGAAGGGATATTAGCTCAACCCTAGTTTTCTATCTCTATAGAAAGGGCGTACTCTCCAACAAATTGGAATTATTATGTTGTAAAAGTCAACAACCCCCATCACCCATAATAAGACTCCTCTTATTTATAGATGTGGGCAACCCACCTTAACAATTAAGGAATTGGGATTTATTTAATTAATTAAATTCTTTTAATTAATTAAGCTCCCTAATCTTATTAGGGATAATTAATTAAACTTCTTTAACTAATTTTCCTTCCTAATCCAATTAGGAATAAATGAGAGTACTTATATTAAATTAATTCCTAAACTCTTTTAGAAATTAAAATAATAATAATTGTAATAATATTAATAAGACTCTCTTATTAATTTATATTTAATATTTCTAAAATATTAAATAATAATATTAAGTTATTTAATTTATTCTATCACCATAGATTAAATTAAATATACTTAACATATTATTACGATTATGCCATTAACTTCTTAAATAATTATTCTTCCTTTTATGGTGTGACCCTTTAGGTTCTCCATATTAAACCTAGGTTGTGAATAAATCAATTAGAACAATTCTAATCTTATTTAAATAAATAAATTAAACAATTAATTTATTTAAATAAATAATATTTATTCTACAATAGGGATAAGCCTCCCTATGATCAACGACTTTCCGTATAATATAGATTTCAACATTAATCATAAAAGAACCTTTGAGTAAATAGTTACCGTCTAATTCAATCCTTCCACCATACTGATGTCCCAATTAAATATAAGACATGGAATTATCACCAAGTCTTATTTTATTTAATTATATGTATTTCGATCCTTAAATGCACAACTCCAAATAATGCAAATTAGAAACTCCTTTCTAATTTCATTCGCCTTAACCAAGGACTCTTTGGGTTGTCATTTATCGAATCACATAGACATTTCTCTTCTTTTATTAGAAGTGGTAGATTCTTTATTGATTATACATTATCTCCATGTACAACTTATTATACCCAAGCATACCCTTTGATATACCCTAAGGGTCTTAAGGAATAAGTCAAAGTATAACTCATCATACACAAGATACTATGATGATCTCAAGTCCAAGGATTACTTGTACTACTATCACTACTCTGAAATTCCTATTGACAGCAAATAAAACTCCATTAGGTATTCCTTAGCGAGCCACGCTCAAAGTGAACTTATTCTCTAATAAGCACCTACATACTTGCTTTAGTGTCTCCACACAAAATGATCATGAGATCAATCATCCTCATCCAATGAGCAAGCAACGTATGTACCAATCTATCCTGGATTTACTAATCCCCAATTTAGTAATCCAATGATTGGGAACTATTTTAATTTTAAGCTTTCTAAGAATTTAGATCTCATTAGAATGATCATCATCATTATTCTAAAAGCATTGCTTAAAACTATGGGTTTATCACATATTATAAAACAAAGATCATGTAGATAATTAAAAGCCTTTAATAAATTAATACTTTTTATTAATAAATGAATAAGATTGTTACAAAGTATATGCTTTATCATCAAACATGATTGGCTTTGTGCATACTACTTTCAATCTCACTTGCACTTGCACTAAAGCCAATCGTCTTTGTATCTTATACTCTTCTTCTCTAAGTGACGATTATCCTGCCGTTGGATAAGCTTTAGTTAATGGATATGTAATGTTGTTCATGAGAGTCCACTATCTCTATAGTGATTTCCCATCTTTCAATGATTCTAATAATCAAATGAAAGTGCCACAACACATGTTTAGATCCAAGATGAGACTTAGGAACTATTCTAGTTCTCAGTAATGAACTTTTAATCCAAACAATCAACTTACGACTTCATTTATAGCTATATACTTTGTCTTTATCACTAAACCAAAGAACTCTTTCTTTGTTTGGAACCTTTCCAATTCAATGCACCACTATTCAAGATAACGCTTTACCTTAAAGTGGATTTTTCTGTCATCTTGGTCTGTTTGAAAAACTTGAGTCTGTTAAGCCCTCTAGTTTTAATTAAGACCCACCATGAATATGATCACATCCTTAGTGCCGGTTAAGCATTTTAAGATGTTTTTCACTAACTCATAGTGAACTTCTCTATAATATGACTGATCAACATCAGGTCTCGTATATTTCATTGCATACATGATAATTACTCATGTGATCTCTCTTTTGGAGTCTTTGGGGACTATTAAGAGAGATACACTCTATAGCTCATCAACATGAGACATCTCTTGGAGTTTGCCATTCTAAACGACTTTAGCATCAAATGAATATACGTTCCTTGGGTTAAGTTGAGCATCCTTTTAAATCTATCTATATAGATTTTATCCCCAATTAAGATACTCTTCCCAAATCATTCATGGAGGAATGTTTAGACAACTTTATCTTTACTGATTGTAGCATTGGTATGTCATTCCTTATCCGTAGTATATCAACATATAGTACTAGGAATGTCACGATGCTCCAATTCCCCTTTGTACACACTAATTTCATTCTTATTTTGATAAAATCAAACTCTTTTGATTGCCTCATCAAAACGAATGTTCCATATTTGAGAAACTTGCTTTAATCCATTTCTCTGAGTGTCTACAACACTTACCTCATCGTATGTAACTGGATCATCATCTTCTATGATGTGTACCTCATCATCATCATCCATGATGAATCCATACCTCCTAGGTATCTTCGGTACTATTCCAGATTTACGATTCGGTTGTGGTACAATAGGTCTATCTATAGGTTCCTCTTATTTGACTTATAGTATTTTGTGGTTCTTGAACTCTTCAAGATCAATTATCCTCCCACTAGCCCCTTTTAATGATAAACACCTTTATCTTAGAAGGCAGCGTGTTTCATAAAAAACACCTTTTGCTAAGTAGGATTATAGAACACATGCCCTAAACTTACTTTAGGATGTCCCACAAATCAGTACATGTCAAATTTTGTCCCAAGCTTATCCTTTGAAACCTTTTCACATAAGTTGACAACACCTTATCTTAACATACTTAAGATTAGAATCCCTCCCCATCCATAACTTTTATGGAGTCTTGGGGTGGATTTTGAGGTTACCTTTTCGTAGATATGTGCACCATTTCTAGGACACGACCCTGAAGAATACTTTGGAATGTCGATAAAATCATTATGGATCGCACCATGTCCAACAAGGTACGATTTTCCTTTCGGATACACCCAATCAATTATCACATGATCAAGTGGCGTCCATTATGAGAAAACCATTTGAGATGATCTAGAAACTTATTGCACAAGTATTTATTCCTTGATCTAATCAAAGAATCTTAATACTTTGCCAATTTTTTTCACTTCTGAATTCTTTGAACCTTTCAAATAATTCACATTTGTATTTCAACAAATACATGCATTCAACTCTTTGAATAATCATCTCCTTTTCTTATACTAGTTTATTCAATTTGCAAAATTATTTTCACATAAGTCAAGTATACAAAATCCATTAGGTGATATTCCAGTCCTATACAAAAACATTATTATTATAAATAGAACAACAATTGTTCTTTATTATAATACCAAAGATTTCATTGTCCAACAATAAAATGAAAATAATATTTTTTAACAAGAACTGGAATACAATAACAACTTATTGACTTAATAGATTTGCCCATAGGCATTGTTAAATTATAAGTTTATATGGCTAATGCAGCAACCTTTGCTTCATTTTCCACATATAGGATTACTTATCTTTGTTTATCTTTCTACTTCTGCTTGGTCCCTTCATAAATCTATATTTATGATAACCAAAGTCGGTATCCAATACCCAAGTAGAACCTTGACTTAAAGAAAAATTTATTTTAAATCATGAACAAATTTGTATTTGTAACCGAAACTTCACTAAGCTTCTTTGGTTAGCCTCTGCAAGATGCTTCTCGCAGCTTCTTTCCAAAGTGTCGGGGCTTATTGCGAGTGGAAGCAAACTCTTTGCTATCCGTATCAGTTTTGTTCTTATTATCCTTTGATTACGCCTTTCTATTTACCTTCTTTGAATCGTTCTTCTTTTCAGAAGATCCTTTCTATAAGTGACTCTCAACATTTTTCAACATGATAAGCAAATCAGCGAGGCTGGTATCTAGCTTGTTCATATGAAAAATTCATAACAATTGTGAAAGGAGTCCGGGAGTGAGTGCAAGATCAAATCTTGGCTCAACTCTCCATCCATGACAAAACTAGTTGTCCTAATTGATCAATCAAATTGATTATGTTAAGAACTTTTTATCTGCATTTATAGTGCCATTGGCCATTCTAGATCGGAAGATCTCCTTAGATATCTCGATATCTATCGGTCCCTACTTTCCTCACCATCAACTACTTGATGTGCGTGAATATAGTAGGAGCATCCATAGTTTCATCTTGTGGCCAAGCTCGTTACTCATGGATGCGGTATGGTGCATTGAGCCAATCAGGCATCATTTTGCCACTTTCTAAAAGTAGCAATCTCTTCCTCGAGAGGCATTATCGCAACCATTGCGAGGATAGGCGTATTAAGGACATAAGATAACTTTTCACCATGAGAACTATTCTCAAATTCCTTAACCAATCCGTTTAATTGATGCCCAAGTTAATTTAGCATCTAATATGCTTCGCAATGATAGTAATTTTAGACATTGTAAAATTACAGTAAATGAATTTGTAATTAACAACATTTTAACATACATTCTTTTATTAATTACCAAAATAAATTAGGTCTTGTTTTAAATTGGTATCTCCCACTATTTTCTTCAAACTATATTACCTCACTTATATAGTTCGGCAAAATCTAATTAAAGATTTGCTAATGAGAATAAGGATCCCATTTCAAATGTATATAGCCTTGTGGTGACACAACAAACTATATATAAATAAATAGGTAGACAACTTTTGTCAATTACATCAACTATGCAACTCCTTTTCTTTTGCCTCTTAGATTATTTTGATCAAGTGGTGGTACATCCAATCAAAATTATCCAAGTTAAGTCCGACCTAGCACTCCATATATTCAAAAAGAAAAATATCATCCTTGTGGTGACACAACAAAACAATATTGTTCAATTTTCTTTATAAGCATCAAATGTGATAAATTAACATCTTAAATACTTAATACTTGCCTTGTGGTGACACAACAAACTCATATTAAATATTTAATACTCTATTAATTTTATCATGTTAGAAAGCTGCTTCGATATTCCAAATATCTTTGAACGCTTAGGACTTAATATTAAAAATTGAGGGGTTTGTTATTAATTTGTCTCATCTTTGTTTAGCGCATTTATTGCATATATATATAAAATACGCGTCATATTAATGAACATGCGAAGCATGTTTGCATAATATATAATATATATATAGTATAAGCATGCACATATAGAATACTATATTCTACCCGGATTGATTATGGACTTTTATTCTAGTTTGGTTCACTAGAGCCACCAAGTGAACCAAAAGGTCAAACCCTAGGGGTGCAAGAATTAATATTTAAATATAACTATTACATTTAAACCCGGGCTCCATTACAAACGGGTCTTCACGCGCTCCTTGCTCCTTGATCTCCAATTCTTCAAAATAATTCTAATTATTCATATTACAAAACTATTTTAAAATAAATAGAAACCTTGATCAGCAGTCAAGGGGAAGTACATAGGAAGAAGATAGAATTTACATTAAGAAAAATTCTGAAATGATTATATATTTCTTTGAGATATTAATATATTTGGCCTGTAGTGCAAATATGAACTGTTGATGAATATATTTAGCATGTAGTGCAAATATGAACTATTGAGGAATATCTTTGGCCTGTAGTGCAAAGATGAACTGTTGTTGAATATCTTTGGCCTGTAGTGAAAAGATGAACTGTTGATGAATATCTTTGGCCCGTAGTGCAAAGATGAATTTATTAGTATGATTATGAACAGGAACTGTGATTTGGTATAACCATGATCTCTGATGTTTCAGGTAAAGACAGGTGATGTAAATTATCTTCATCCTGAATGAGAAAAGGAATTTCGAACCACAATTATGATTATGAGTTATTCACATGATTGTGGACAGGAACTGTTGATTGATGTTACAGGGATAAAACATTGTTGGTGGATTTTTAACATGGAGAAGATAATAGACTTTATGGTCTATTTGACTCTTTTAATGGATTGCTCGTTCCGCTGCAACTATGGTTGAAAAGTTTTATCATCTACCATATGTTCTAAATCTCTGATTTATTACTGATGTAGGCTATTGATAATTTATTTATCTTTAGACATGATATTCTTTACTGGGCTAGTTGAGCTCACCCTTTTGCTTCACAATTCCTTTCAGGTAATAGGAGTATAGCTGGGCCGAGCGGGGATAACAAGGGAATAAAATGGTGGTCTCTAGCTATGGATTTCTCCCTAAACAGTATAAAAAAGTGTGTTGTATTTTATACATCATTTAGTAGTTATATTTGGTGAATCAAATAGGGTGAGGCGAACCCAACGTTGGAAGAGTGTTTTGCCACTGTCATACAAGATGTCTAATGACATACAACCTCGAGTCATCATAAGACAGGGTTATGCTCATCCACTTACTGGGTATATCTACGAGCACTACCTATATGATCTTGGAATTTTGTAGAAGTATAGTTCTCAATTAGAGACAGTGGAGATAATGATATGTCAAGAGAAGACTCACCATTGGAAAAAATATGATAGTAATCTTCTCGTTTTTCTTTGGGGTCTATTGGGTCAACCAAGGATAATTCTGTGGACATATGATATCTATCATAACCTAGACGCATGGCCTCCCATGTACGAAGGTTTCTTTGAGCACTTCCCAAAGATTTTAATTTCTAAAACAGTTTTTGACTATACCTTTATGTAAGGTGTCATTGTGACGTGCTATCCAAGGTTGGGATGAGATTCACAGTTGGTATATATTTATATCAAAACTCAGAGCATATGTGTTGTTGTATTTTGCACGACAATTGTTGTAATAAAGTTGTAGTTGTTTTCTGTACCATGTATTTGGCGACTCAGAATAGGTTGGGTGGAATGGACCTATTTTGGGGGCGTCACACTAAGGGTCTTAAGGAATAAGTCAAAGTATAACTCATCATACACAAGATACTATGATGATCTCAAGTCCAAGGATCACTTGTACTACTATCACTACAGGAATTTCTATTGACAGGCAAATAAAACTCCATTAGGTATTCCTTAGCGAGCCACGTTCAGTGAACTTATTCTCTAATAAGCACCTACATACTTTGTAATAACCCATATTTTTTTAAAATTAAATATTATATTTTTGGTGTAATAATATTTGAGAACTATTTTGATTTGAGGTTATGATATTTTGAAACTCTTAAGGACTTAGGAGAGTTGGTGATAAAGAGATATTAGTAGTATATTCTTTGGTGTAATATTATTTGATGAATAGTTCAAATTGAGGATGAGATATTTTGAAGCTCTTGAGGACTTAGGGAGAGTTGGTAATATAGTTTGCATAGTTATTTTGTTTATCTGATGTCTTTAGAGTTTTGTATGAATTTATGTAAAATAAAACAAAAATAATTTGTTAGATCTTTGTCATGTGTGGAACATAAACGTTTTATGAATTAAAAATAATTTTAAATATTTTGGGTATTCAAATCGTATTTAGATGAAGAATTTTTTTTTTGATTTCGAATTATGTTCCGAAGGGTACGTTTACAAGAATTAAATTCAAAGATATTAGCGACGGCCTGCACCAACGATTGATCATGTGATCTAATTTGATGCAATGCAAAAAACCTTACCAAGGCTTGGCACGGTAGCTGACGAATCTCTTACAAATACATTGATAATTACGTGGATCGAAGACTTATCCGCGTTGATCGTTACAAATGGCGGCGCTACGTCGTAACTAAAAAATTTTTTGTAGCTTATTTAAATTCTGAGGACGGAATTATTTTTAAGGGGTGAAAAATGTAATAACCCATATTTTTTTAAAATTAAATATTAATTAACTTTATTCTATACAATTGTATTCAAATTGAAAAAGGTAAGTGACTATTTTTTTCGTCTTTGTTTTGTTTGGAAAGTTCAATTATTTTAGTAGATAATTAAATAATCGATTAAATTAAAAATAGAAAGTCCATTAGAGTTTTGGTAGCTCCTATATTGAGCTATATTTATATTTAAAGAGTGAAGTTGTAACTTTAATTCTATTCTAATTTGATTAGTTGAATTTTCGAGTAGAATATACACTTATACGCGCTGCAGTCCATTAGAAAAATTATAATTAATTCATCTGATGTCGAAATTGAATGAATCCAAATCAGGTTCCTTCAGTTTTTTGCCCTCTACAATTTTGAAGAAGTAAGCAACTTGAGATAATTTTAGATTGTCAAAAGCGGGTTATGAGGAGGAAGACAATCCCATTTGTTAAAATTTTGTTAAAAAAAAATCATCCGGAACGCGGAGCTATTTGGGAGATTGAGGAGTCTATTCGAGCGGAGTATCCGCATCTTTTTGATAATTAGGTACTTTCTATTCTTTTGAATTCGGGGACGAAATCCTTTTTAAGGAGGAGGTAATGTAATACCCGGAAAAAAAAAGAAGAAGTATTTATGTTTGTGTTTTAAATATATTGTTTGAATTTTTTTTGTCTTTAAATTGGGTCAAAGTAGTCATTTAAATTATGTGGGCTAATAAATATTAATAAGTGATAGATAATATTATGTGGTTAAAATTTGGGCCTTAATATTAATTTAACCCAAATAGAAGATTATTAGGGCAACTTAATTAATAAATAGTTAAACCTAATATTACTTCATTATACAAACTGAATAAGAAGAGGTGGCTACTTTGGAGATAAAGGGAACAGCTACAAAGGGGGCTCGGGTGAAGAAAGACTAGAGATTTTGATCACTAGTGGAGAAATTTTATCAGTAACAAGTAAGTATATTATCCATTATATAAAGTGGGGATAAATCACGTGGTTCCATATTAAATTATTAAATTTAGTATGTTGTTTTTTTTCATCATGAGCAAGTACTTTTGTAATTCAAGAACTAAGAGCGATCTTTAAAGATGGGAGAGTTTATTTATTAATGTAATACTTATACGGATGTACTTATTATTATTATCACTTTATTCCAATCAGATTGAACGGAGGGAGTAGTCTGTGATTGATTTTGGAGATCCTAAAATAATAAATTGATGATTTCTTTAAATAAAAAAATATATATAGCAGTAGTAATTAAAGTTTACGAAAACTTGCATAATTTGCAAGAGATGTTATACAAATAAATATGTAAGATTATATGGAATGAATTAAATCTTAATATTATAAGTAATTATATTTTAAAGTCGTACCAAATAGAAGTGTTCATATTTTTATAAATGTACTTACATTTAGTATTATTAATTTGTGTAATTAGTTTGATTTAAGGAACTTAAAGAGTTATATTTGGAATATAAATTTTGGAGTATTAATAATTGATATAAAGGCGATGATTAAAGGCATATTAAATAGATTATAAATTATTTTGAAATTATTGAATTAGATTATATTTAATTTGAGATGAATATGTTTAGGTGATGAATAATGTTTCGTATTTGATATCGTTGGCATTTGAGGGTAAAATTTTGTAGAGTGTGCTATAAATGGTTTGGAAGTATCAAGTACGGATTCCGTACTCTTTCAGCGATACTTTTGTTAAATTTGATTTGTTCGTTTTGTTCCTCGTTTCAAATTCTGTTATTATTTCACATAATTGTTTCTTGTGAAATTCATATATTTGTTTCATTTTGGAGTTGATACACATGACTCGTATTTGTACTCTTTGAATTAGGATATCATGTTTTGTGAAGCCCCCAAAATTAGGATTACATCACCCATCTTGGGTCGTCAGATACATGGTACAGAATTCAAATACAACTTACTAATACAACTGTCGTGTACAATATGACAAACATAAACTTTGAGTTTGAATACAAATATTATCTACTAGAGATTATACAAACTCAAAAGGAGTCCTCATTACAATTATTATCACACTATTTCACAGAATAGTGAGGACTACTATCTTTATCCTCTTCGGACCATCTCATGGCGCCCCCAAAATAGGTATACATCACCTATTCGAGTTGTCAATACATGATGTAAACAACTACAACTTTATTATTACAACAAGAAAAGCGTGAGTTTGAATATAAATATTATCTTCTGTATAATATCTATACTAAAATAAATCCTCATCACATTTATTGATACATTATTTTACAAAAATGGTGAGGACTACTAAACAATCCTTTTCTAAAACCTTCATTCCATACCCCAGGCTACGTACGCTATATATATTCTCGCCTCCCGAGAAAAATGGAACAAAAGGAAAAGGGTGAGCTCAACTAGCTCAAGAAAGAATATTATGACTAAGATAATATACAACAAATTATCGTTAGTCTTCAACAGGAAAAAATATAATAGAATACAATAGACAACAAATTTTAAATCAATATTCGCAATGAAATAATAATTCATTAGAAGAGTTAAGTAGAGAATGCAAACTACTATCTTACATGTATGAATTTAAAAGTTCATCGCTCATCTTTTATCCTCGTAACATCAATCAATATACATCTGAATCAAATATTCATCTTTTGACTACAGGCCAAAGATATTCATCACCGTCATGTTCATTTAAACACTGCTCATCTTTGCACTACTGCCAAAGATATTCTTCAAAAATCATTCATCTTTTACACTCAGCCAAAGATATTCTTAAGAAATCATTCATCTTTGCACTACTGTGCCAAAGATATTCCATAATATCATCATTTAAGACCGAGGATGATGAAAAATATTTTTTTAAAAGAAACGAATCCAAAGGAAACAAAATGACAAGGATTAAGAATTAAGGATTCGTACTTGGTTTTATCCACGCCCAAAATACCTCAAAATAATCATAGTGGTGTAAAATTCAAGAATGATCAAAACATGGATACAATCGAGTTAGTATCCGAAATAGATGTTTTGACGAAAAGAATAAATTTTATTTTTCTATGAATAATACAGAGTATCGTGAATAGTCCGAGTATCGTGAATAGTAACTCAAACACCAAAAGATAGAAATTCCACAAAAACATCTTCACGCTTTCATGAATAGTACTACTCGTGAATAGTAACTCGTGAATAAGAACTCGCTTAATAGTAACTCGTGAATAGTAACTCATAAATAGTAACCCATGAATAGTAACCACGACATGAAAAAGTTCCAAATTTGATAAAACTTCAGATCAACATTTCAAAGATAATGATATTGAAGAAATAATATCATTACGAAAAAAAATAATATCCCTTACCTCGAAAGATCAAAGATTTCTAAATTGAAACACCTGAGATATAAAGGCTATGACTTGGACTTGCAACCAGTATAGCAATACTCAAAGTATACTCAAAATACTCACAAGAATACGCTCGATAATATAGAGAGAAAAACTTCGCTTTACGGTGTGATTTTCAATTCTAACCTAAGCACCTATTTATAGAAAATGCTTAGAACACCAAAGCGAAAAATTTAATAAAATATATTATTATTAATAAATTTCCTACGCCTCTTTGGAAATCAGATCCCAACATTTCCCACATGTCAACCTTCTAGAAAGAAATGATAAAAACGTTTTCATAAAATAAATAATTAAAACTTACAAAATCAATTATTTTGAGCTTGAACTTCAATAATTCATAATAAATAGCCTTTCATCAGAAAATTCGAATCTCATGAGTTTTTATAGGAAATTCAATTCTCTACAACTTTGCAGAAGAAAGTTTTTCCAAATTCCAAATAGAAATTGACCAAATCCACAAACAGGCGATTTTACGTGCTATAATCAAATTTCACCAATAAATGGGGTCCACCGACATGTTTAACATGTTTTAAACATTTATTGCAACAAAAATACTCTTCCTCCTCAGATACTCATATATCCCACATTCGTTGTAAAAATATCACCGTTAATATATTATTAAAATAATATATTTAAATGAATTATTTTATCGTAAAAGATAAAATATTAATTTTCAACAATTGTCATTTTAAAAATTTCTCCATCTATATCCACATAAAATCAATATTTTCCTCATCATATAAATCAATAATTAATTATTCACAAATAATATTACGTAATCACAATATTGACAACCTGATAGCTCCTCAGAAAGAGGGGCTTTCCAATAAGAATTTCTTCTTCTTTGGCGCAATTAGGTGACCAAACCTCTCCTTAGATGTAACTTTCTAGACATTGCCAATAATTTTATCTAATAATATTATTCAGATAATATGAATTATTGCTTCGATAATGAAAAATACTTGTAATGAAAATTATTGAAACAACAAAGAATATAAAATATCAACGCAGCAATTATTAACTCAATAAAATATTTGAATAAAGAATTATCGTAACCATTATTGAGTAGTGCCTTCTTACGTAAGAATCAATAATTGGTGCAATACTGGTAGCTACTTGCTCAACAACGCGATTATTGTGTGTTTTAACCAATTTCGGGTATTCCAACAATGATAATTGTAATAACTACGCCTGCTATTTAAAAACAACTTATATTTGTCGTTTTCTTCATCCAATCTCTTTCCGTTATGGGGCTCCACACATGGTCGCTACTTGTCAAATTTAATATTCCCCGACAAGCATTTAATATTCCACGACCAAACGAATATTCCCCATTTATAATGAATATTTTATAACCACTTGCTTATTTTTGAAATATTTGCGTATTTAACCCTTAACTACCCACATTAATCAAATCAACCCTTACTATTTCAAAATAATAAATAAAGGAAATTCCTTTTATTTAAAAATTTGAGGTCTTACAACCTCCCTCCTTATGAAATTTCGTCCCTCGAAATTGACGACGACGCTGGTGTTTCAAAAGGTGAGGATACCTCGCTTTCATTTTCGCTTCCAATTCCTGTGTCATTTCCTCTATAAAGATGATTCCTCCACAAAACTTTAACTTGTGGTATGACCTTTTCATGCGTAGGGACATGCTCCTTCCTATCCAAGATCTTGACAGTACCTCCTCATACGTTAAGTCTTCTGGCTATCTCGTCCTGCTTCTAACTCTATAACGTGATTCGGTCTTTTCATATATTACTGAAGTACGAGATATGTGAAACACATTATGAACACGAGACATACTTGGAGGTAACGCAAGTCTATAGGCTACATTTCCTACTCGGTCAAGAATTTGAAATGGACCAATAAATCGTGGATTGAGCTTTCCTCTCTTCCCAAATCTTGTGACTCCTTCCATGGAGCAACTCAAGAACAATACATGATCCCCCACACTAAATTCCACGTCCTTTCGATGAAGATCCGCATAACTCTTTTGTCGATCTTGTGCCGCTTTGTATACGTTAGTCGAATCATTTGGATCTTTTCGGTAGTCATATCGTATTAACTCGGGTCCCAACAATGTTGCTTCACCCACCTCATCCCAACATATTGGAGAACGACATTTTCGTCCATATAATGCTTGAATGGAGCCACACCTATACTTGCCGATAACTGCTGTTGTTGTAGGAGAATTCCACCAATGGTAAATACTTATCCCAACTACCCTTGAAGTCTAGGACACAGAGTCTTAATAGATCTTCAAGAGTTTGAATAGTCCTCTCGATTGTTCGTCCGTTTGGGGATGGTATGCTTAAACTAAATCGTAAATCCGCGCCCAAAGCTTTTTGCAAGCTAACCCAAAATCTTGAAGTGAATCTTGGGTCACGATCCGAAACTATGGATACAGTATGCCATGCAACCTCACAATCTCATTCACGTACATACTAGCAAGACGTTCAAGGAATAAGTCTCCGTGACGGCAAGAAAATTAGCGGACTTGGTTAATCTATCAACAATAACCCAAATAGCATTGATGCCTTGAGAAACTATAGGAAGACCCGTAACGAAATCCATAGTAATGTGTTCCCACTTCCATTCCGGAATCTCAAGTGGTTGCAACGGACCCTTAGGTACAAGATGCTCCGCCTTTACACGTTGGCAAGTTAAACACATCGAGATAAACTTTGCAATCTCTCTTCATATTGTTCCACCAAAATGTATGTCAAATCACGTATCTCTTCATCGTGTGCCTCCATCATAATCTTGTTAAATCGGAACACAAACACAAAGTCTAGAGTGGACTCAAGTATTCCTTCTTCATCAATTCTCGCCTTAAATAGCTCCTTCTTGTACTTTCTTCTTCATACGCATCATTTCCGGTCAAATGGCTTGAGCAACCTTAACTTTTTCTATTAAAGTTGGCTCTACGCGTATACTTGACATCATCGCACTCGCTTCCTCGCATATGATCTTCTACTCAACGCGTCACCTACCACGTCAACTTTACCGGATGGTATTGAATAGTGTGGTCATAGTCTTTCAATAGCTCGAGCCAACGTCATTGCCAAGATGTTGAGTTCTTTTGAGTGAAGAAATATTTAAGGCTTTTATGGTCCGAATATATCTCCACTTTCTCCCCATATAGATAGTGCCTCCATATCTTTAAGCGAAAACGATCACCGCTAACTCTAGATCATGAGTAGGATAATTCCTCTCATACTCTTTAAGTTATCGCGAGGCATAGGCTATGACTTTCCCATGTTGCATGAGAACACATCCTAACCTTTTGCACAAGCATCATCAGAGATAACAAATCCATCCGAACCAGATGGTATTGTTAGAAACAGTCTTAAAATAAGTCTCCTCTTAAGCTCTTGAAACTTTTCTCGCATTCTTCGCTCCAAACGAATTTTGTATCCTTCCGAGTTAGCTGAGTTAATGGAGTAGCGATTCGAGAAAACCCTTCCACGAATCTCCGATAATAACCAGCTAAGCCCAAAAAGCTACGTACTTTGGTCACCGACTTCGGTTGCTCCCAACTTTGTATTGCTTCAATCTTCGTTGGGATCAACAGATACTCCATGTTTCGACACCACGTGCCCAAGGAATGCTACTTCCTCAAGCCAGAACTCGCATTTCTTCAATTTGGCATATAGTTGGTTTTCACGAAGCCTTTGGAGTACCAACTTCAAATGGTGCTCATGATCTTCACGGCTTTTGGAATATATAAGGATGTCATCAATAAAGACAACAACGAATTGATCCAAATATTCCTTGAATACTCGGTTCATCATATCCATGAAAGCCATAGAGCATTAGTTAGTCCGAAAGACATGACTAAGAATTCATAATGCCCATACCGAAGTTCAAGGCGCTTTGGAATATCCTCGATTCTAATCTTCAAATTGATGATATCCGTAACGAAGATCGATTTTGAAAAGAATTGTGCCCCTCAGAATGGGTCAAACAAGTCATCAATACGAGGTAGAGGATACCTATTCTTGATGGTGACATGGTTAAATTCCCGATAGTCAATACAAAGTCGCATACTCCCGTCTTTCTTCTTTACAAATAAAACAGAGCACCCCAAGGAGATGTACTAGGATCGAATGAAACCAATGTCCAACAATTCTTGTAGTTGGACCTTTAACTCCTCAAGTTCAATAGAGCCATTCGATATGGGGTTTTAGAAATGGGCTTTATACCAGTTCAAGATCAATAAAGAATTCAACTACACGCTCGGGGGTAGACGGAAGTTCTTCTAGAAATACGTCGAAAGTCAATAACAACAGAATATTATTCAAATTTGACGTGTCTTTATTCAAATCCATAACATGGGCTAAGAAAGCTTGACATCCGCTTTTCAATAAACGAATAGCTTTATGATTAGATATGATGTTGATTGATTTTAATGGTTTAGTTGCATTGAATTAAATAAATGTGTTGGTTAGGAATATGAAAACTAACAACCTTACGAAAACAATCAATTTTGGCATGATGAGTAGTTAACCAATCAATCCCTAAAATCACATCAAAAGCAAGTATCTTTAAAGAGATAAGGTCAATGTAAGGTAATGGTGCCAACTTGAATCAAACAAGATTTATAAACAAATGGATGTGATGAAAGTTTCTCCTAACGGAGTTTCCACAAATAGGTCAAAGTCTAATTTCTCCAGAGTCAAGTTTAAACGCTGAGCACATGCGGAGAGATAAATGAATAGGTAGCACCCCAGATCAAGTAAGGTATAAACTTCGCAAGAATTTATAAATAGTTTACCCGTGATCACCTTGTTTGGGTCCTCGCATTTTGACCAAATACAACAAACGCCTTCTTCCGGAATCGTTGACTTTGACTTTTTCGGGACAACTTTTGAGTCACCGTCCCTCATTGAAATAGGTTTCACATCTTCGTATAATCTCGAGCGATATGTCCTTCCTTTCCACAATTATAGCATACCTTGAACTGTCAGGGCGCTTTGGATCGATATGTCCTCTTTTCGCATTTGTAGCATATGACCGGTGGTCGTTCTCCTCCTTTAGAACCGATTCTTTTCTAAGACTGCTGCCTTCATATGGTCATTGTTAAATCTCCTCTTTTAAAATCTCCTCCCGACTCGCTTCTTCTATTTTCATGGCCATGATTACCACCGTAGTGGTTACCATTTTTGTCCGTCTCTGCTTTTCTCCATTTGGTTATCATTATTCATTGACCGCTATCTCCGGTACGATCCTCGTTGTGGTCCCTCAATTGACCGTACTTCGTTATCTCGCCTAATAATTGAGCCCTCATTTACAACATCCGAATAAAGAGAAAATTTATGAGAAATGAGATACTTGACGTATCTTGGGTTTCAAACCTCTAAGAAACATCCGCGTCATAATGCTCCTCATTCTCCACCAAATGAGGTGCAAACTCGATAACTCTAAAACTTTGCCTCGCATCGAGACACCGCCATGTTGTTTTGTTCCAACTGATGAACTCCACTTCCTTCATATGACGAAACACTTTCGTGAAAGTATTTGTCATTAAATAGCTTCAAACGCCTCCCAAGACATACCGAAAAGTACCGGATGGGTACGCTTCACGCACTTCCACCAATGAGTCCGCCTCACCACTAACATAAAGGTGGCGAATGGAACCTTCGTTCCTCCGTGCATCCCAAGACATCGAATATCTTGGTAATTTGTTTGACCCATGTTTCGCGCCATGATCGGATCGGATTTCCTTTCCCTTAAATTCGTGGTCCCAACTCTTTGAATCGCTTGGGTCAGTGACAACCCGTGAATTGCTATCATTTCCTCCTCAGATTTTGAACACGAAGTTTCCTCGTCTCGATTTTGCATGAACTGCAAAAAAACTTCTAAACATCCCCTCGCTCATCATCTCGCTTTCAATGGTGTTGTTCACAGGAGGAACATTGCCAAATTGTTGCACGCTTCTCCTCGCTGGTGAGTACAGCATCTCCACGGTCTCATTTCCATTGTTAATATTCTCAATCGACATTCTCAAATATCGCCATAAAACAAGGGTTAATTAAGGAAATCAATATATCACATAATATCCCTATATACCGACTAACTAACAAATAAGCTTAGGTAGGACACACTAGCGAAGGATTTACTCGCTCTCCCCTCCTAGTTCTATTCCCCGATCTCCGCCGACATCATATCCCTAAGCTCGATACCAACCGCGACTCGACACCAACTTATGTCGACCTCACATTGATACCTATCGCTTTGCCACCGCAGAATCCAAGCGTCCCCCACGGAGAGTCCGGCTTCTGCATCCCCATCAACAGAAGTCACCAAATGAGAGGCTCGAGGCTCTTTATTTATAGCTCGATACCAAATGTGACGCCCCAAAATAGTATACATCACCTATTCGAGTTGTCAATATACGGTATGTAAAACAACTACAACTTTATTATTACAACAAGAAATCGTGAGTTTGAATACAAATATTATCTTCTGATAATATCTATACTCAAATAAATCATCATCACATTTATTGATACATTATTTTACAAAAATGGTGAGGATTACTAAACAATCCTTTCTAAAACCTTCATTCCATACCCGACTGCACTCGCTATATATTCTCGCCTCCCGAGAAAAAATGGAACAAAAGGGAAAAGGGTGAGCTCAACTAGCTCAATAAAGAATATTATTATGACTAAGATAATATACAACAAATTATCGTTAGTCTTCAACAGGAAAAAAATATAATAGAATACAATAGACAACAAATTTTAAATCAATATTCGCTTGAAATAATAATTCATTAGAAGAGTTAAGTAGAGAATGCAAACTACTATCTTCTATGTATGAATTTAAAAGTTCATCGCCTATCTTTTATCCCTCAAACATCAATCAATATACATCCGAATCAAATATTCATCTTTGCACTACAGCCAAAGATATTCATCACTTAGTCATGTTTCATTTAAACACTGCTCATCTTTTGACTACTACGGGCCAAAGATATTCTTCAGAAATCATTCATCTTTGCACTACAAAAGCCAAAGATATTCTTAAGAAATCATTAATCTTTTACCACAAAGCCAAAGATATTCCATAATATCATCATTTAAGACCGAGGATGATGAAAATATTTTTTTTAAAGAAACGAATCCAATGAAACAAAATGACAAGGATTAAGAATTAAGGATTCGTACTTGGTTTTATCCACGTCCAAAAATACCTCAAAAATAATCATAGTGGTGTAAAATTCAAGAATGATCAAAACATGGATACAATCGAGTTAGTATCCGCAATAGATGTTTTGACTAAAAGAAGAAATTTTATTTTTCTATGAATAAGATCAGATATCGTGAATAGTGCCGATATCGTGAATAGTAACTCCGACACCAAAAGATAGAAATTCCACAAAAAACATCTTCACGCTTCATTTAATAGTACTCGTGAATAAGAACTCGTGAATAAGAACTCGCTGAATAGTAACTCGTGAATAGTAACTCATAAATAAGAACCCATGAATAGTAACCCCACATGAAAAAGTTCCAAATTTGATAAAACTTCAGATCAACATTTCAAAGATAATGATATTGAAGAAATAATATCATTACGAAAAAAATAATATCCCTTACCTCGAAAGATCAAGATTTCTAAATTTAAACACCTTGATATAAAGCTATGACTTGACTTGCAATCGTATAGCAATACTCAAAGTATACTCAAAATACTCACAAGAATACGCTCGATAATATAGAGAGAAAAACTTCAGCTTCGTGTGATTTTCAATTCTAACCTAAGCACCTATTTATAGAAAATCGCTAGAACACCAAAGCGTAAAATTTAATAAAATATATTATTATTAATAAATTTCCTACGCCTCTTTGGAAATCAGATCCCAACATTTCCCACATGTCAACCTTCTAGAAAGAAATGATGATAAAAACGTTTTTCATAAAATAAATAATTAAAACTTACAAAAATCAATTATTTTTTAGCTTCGAACTTCAATAATTCATAATAAATAGCCCTTTCATCAGAAAATTCAAATCTCATGAGTTTTATAGGAAATTCAATTCTCTACAACTTTTCAGAAGAAAGTTTTTCCAAATTCCAAATAGAAATTGACCGAAATCCACAAACGAGCGATTTTACAGGCTATAATCAAATTTCAGTCAATAAATGGGGTCCACCGACATGTTTAACATGTTTTAAACATATATTGCAACAAAAATACTCTTCCTCCTCGTATACTCATATATCCCACATTCGTTGTAAAAATATCACCAAGTTAATATATTATTAAAATAATATATTTAAATGAATTATTTTATCGTAAAAAGATAAAATATTAATTTTCAACAATTGTCATTTTAAAAATTTTCTCCATCTATATCCACATAAAATCAATATTTTCCTCATCATATAAATCAATAATTAATTATTCACAAATAATATTACGAATCACAATATTGATGACCTGCATAGCTTCAGAAGAGGGGCTTTCCAATAAGAATTTTTTCTTCAAGCCATGATTAGGTGACCAAACCTCTCCTTAGATGTAACTTTCTAGACATTGCCAATAATGTTATCTAATAATATTATTCAGATAATATGAATTATTGCTTCGATAATGAAAAATACCGTAATGACAATTATCAAAACATACAATAAAGAATATAAAATATCAACGCAACAATTATTAACTCAATAAAATACTCGAATAAGAATTATCGTAACCATTATTGAGTAGTGCCTTCTTACGTAAGAATCAATAATTGGTGCAATACTGCAAAGCTACTTGCTCAACAACGCCAGATTAGTGTGTTTTAACCACCGGGTATTCCAACAAGATAATCTGTGAATAACTACGCCAAGTTATTTAAAAACAACTTATATTTGTCATTTTTTCTTCATCCAATCGCTTTCCAGTTATGGGGCCCACACATGGTCACTACTGTCAGTCGAATAATATTCCCGACGAAGATTTAATATTCCACGACCAAACGAATATTCCCCACGATAATGAATATTTTATAACCACTTGCTTATTTTGAAATATTTGCGATTTAACCCTTAACTACCCACATTAATCAAATCAACCCTTACTATTTCAAAATAATAAATAAAGGAAATTTCTTTTATTTAAAAATTTTGGTCTTACACCATCACTCCGCTCTCGACTCGTCCCAACTATATTCTCATTTTCTCAAGAGAACAATGTGAAAGAAAGGGTGAGCTCAACTAGCCCAAAGAAGAAATATTATGACTAAGATAATGCGTAATAAATTATCATTAGTCTCCATTAATGTTAAACCGATAAAATATAATAGACATCAAGTTTAACTCGCAATGAACAAAGCAATCCATTAAAAGAGTCAAGTAGAAAATAAAATTTACTATCTTTTATGATTTAAAAGGTTTTTCATCATCATTATCATTTGAGACTCGACTTAATAAATATTCCACATCATCGAATCACCCCTGCAGACTACTGACCAAGGATATTCTTTAGTATCACGACCACAATTATCCATGCACTACGGGCCAAGAATATTTGTGTATTCAATAATGGTCATGATCATGCCAACAACTGTCCATCAATGAACTACGGGCCAATGAGAACTTTTACCACATCATTTGTAACATTACGGTCATGATTACACCGAATAATCCCTGGTCATAATAATACCAAGTCCATCTATGCACTACAGGCCAAAGATATAAACATGACTTTCAACAAAATATAAACATGAGGATGATGACAATGATATAAGAATTCAATAAAACAAGTTCAAGAATTATTTTATCCAGGAATTATTAACGTCCAAATTGTCAACATGATACTATTTTGTAGAGTAAAATTCAAGAATGATCGTAAGAATATTTCCATGAAAAGATATCGGATGAAGCCTTGAATATCAAGGATATTCTACTAATTTCATGGAGTATAGAAGTCAAAACTTTAACCAACCGAGTATAATAAAGAATGGAATAACAAAAAAATCACCATGCATGCGGTACTTGGCATGACAGAAAAGTATTCTAACAGAATAATAATAACGGACCGTGTCGGGTAAATTTGCAATCGGACGGGATGTTCCAACAAAATAATAAAGATTTTAACCAGTCCTGTAAAACACATGCATGTGATGTTCCAATGCAGAATAATAATAATAAGATTTAAACCAGTGTCCTATAAAAAATACACGCATGTGATGTTCCAACAGAATAATAATAAAGATTTTAACCGTGTCCTGTAAAACACATGACATGGATGTTCCAAATGTAATAATAGAAGAATGTCACCAAGTATAGGGTAGACCGCGTATACAGGTTATTCCAACATAATAATAAGAATTGGACTAACAACAGTTCTCTTCATGAATAAGAAAGAATAACACTCCTTACGAGTACAACAAATAATATTCCCTACCTTAAGAAGAAGAGTACTGGATATATAAGTAGTGAAGTAGCAGAATACTTTCTTCTTTCTCTCTATAGTTTATCTCTCTAGAGTTTCAAAGATTCGTAAGAAAATAATGAATGAATGAGCTTCTATTTATAGAAAAATGGAATACATAGTAACTAACTCATGAACTATTTAGATTGATTTACTTTTAATCTGACGGTCCATATTTAAATCAAAAAAAAAATATAATATATTCTATTTATAATCTAATAAAACGAATAACTTTATAAAAGATTTTACTATGCAAACACTACTATGCAGTAATTATACAAAACATTATGCATAATAAAATATAATATATTCTAATTATTGTCTAATAAAATGATATAACTTTATTAAAGTATTCTTTTTTATATAAAAAGATTTTACTATGCAAAACACTATGCGAGACACTATGCAACACTATGCATAATAGAATATAATATATTCTATTTATAGAATAACTTTATAAAAGTATTCGCTTTTTTATATAAAAGATTTTCTCGTATTATTATATTAATAATACCAACAAAACCGAGTGACTTATCACTTAAGCATCAATAATTAATATCGTGTGCTACTATGCAACCACGCCAGACATCATATATTTTTAACACCGGTGTTTCAACAATTAACAAGAAAACTTCCGCCGTTATTTTCATAAAGTATTTTTGTCGCTTTCTCAATCCGATAATAATTCCGCTATGGGGTCCACCAATGATTGTGTCGTTGTACTAATATTCCCCGTTAAAACGAATATTCCCCACCAATCGAATATTATATAACAACTTATGCGTTTTGCAAAATTTATAAATATTACCCACAACTATTATATCAATTTTACTCCATAATATTCAAAAATAATATTTATAGAAAATTCATCTTTATTCAAAAGTTGGGGTTTTACAATCTCCCTTCTTATGAAATTTCGCTCGAAATTAGGGTACGCACTGGTATGTCAAGAGGTAAGGATACCTTGATTTCATTTCGATTCTAACTCCCAAGTCATTTCCTCAACATCGTGGTTTCTCCACAAAACTTTGACTTGAGGTATAACCTTGTGCGTAGAATATGTTCCTTCTTATCCAAGATTTGAACAGAACCTCTTCATACGTCAAATCTTCCGCTATTTTGTCCTGGTCCAACTCAATAATGTGGTTCGGGTCTTCCACATATTTACATAACATGGATATGTGAAAAACGTTATGAACACGAGACATACTTGGCGGTAAAGCGAGTCTATAGGCCACGCTTCTACTCGATCAAGGATTAAAATGGGCCGATAAATCGAGGATCGAGCTTTCCTCTCTTTCCAAATCTCGTAACCCCTTTCCATGGAGCAACACGTAACAACACATGATCTCCTATATCGAATTCCACGCCCTTTCGATGAAGATCAAGATAACTCTTTTATCGATCTTGTGAGGTTTTTATCGTTCATCATTTGAATCTTTTCCGTAGTCATACGTATCAACTCCGGTCCCAACAACGTTGCTTCACCCACCTCATCCCAAAGATACCGAGAACGACACTTTCTTCCATACAACGCTCGAATGGAGCCATGCCAATACTTGCTTGATAATCTGTTGTTGTAGGGAAAACTCCACCAATGGTAAGAACTTGTCCCAACTTCCTTGAAATCAAGGACATAGAGTCTTAATAGATCTTTAAGAGTTTGAATAATCCTCTCCGATTGTCCGTCCGTCTCGAGGATGATATGCCGAAAGCTAAATCAGAAATCATGCGCCATAGCTTTTCTGCAAACTAACCCAAAATCGTGAAGTGAATCTTGGGTCTCGATCAGAAACTATGGATACTGGCATACCATGCAGTCTTACAATCTCGTTTATGTACATACGAGCAAGACGTTTAAGTGTATAAGTCTCTCGTATTGGTAAGAAATGAGCAGACTTGGTCAATCTATCAACAATGACCCAAATCGCATCTATGCCTTGAGAAACCTTGGGAAGACCAGTAACGAAATCCATGGTAATGTGCTCCCACTTCCATTCTAGAATTTCAAGTGGTTGCAATGGACCTTTTGGTACTTGATGCTCCGCCTTGACTCGTTGACACGTTAGACACCTTGAGATAAACAATGACTATCTCTCTCTTCATATTGCCCCACCAAAATGTATGTCAAGATCATGATACATTTTGGTACTCCTAGATGGATTGCAAATGGTGTGTTATGCGCCTCCATCATGATTTTATACTTTAAATCGTGGTCGTTAGGAACACAAAGTCCGGAGTTAACTCAAGTATTCCTTCTTCATCGATTCTTGCTTCCTAGATCGCACCTTCTTGCACTTTCTTCCTCATACGCATCATTTCCGGATCAGAATTTGAGCAACTTTAATTTTATCAATTAAAGTCGGTTCTACTCAGATATTTGCCATCATCACGTGGGTCCTCGAGTCTTTATCTCTATCTCCATCCTTTGCAAGTCATACAAAATGGGCCTTTACGTTGACAATATTGCACTCGCACTGTATATGATCTTCTACTCAATGCGTCGGCTACCACATTCGCTTTTCCGTGATGGTATTGATGGTATGATCATAATCTTTCAATAGTTCAAGCCAACGTCGTTGTTGCATGTTGAGTTCCTTTTGAGTGAAGAAATATTTGAGGCTTTTATGATCCGTAAAGATCTCCACTTTCTCCCCATACAAGTAATCCCTCCAAATTTTAAGTGCGAAGACAACAAATGCTAACTCTAGATCATGAGTAGGATAATTCCTCTCATATTCTTTTTGAGTTGTCGTGAGGCATAGGCTATGACTTTCCCATGTTGCATGAGAACACATCCTAACCTTTTGCCCGAAGCATCATCAGAGAGATGACAAATCCTCCGAACCGGATGGTATTGTCGAACAGTCTTTGAAATGAGTCTCCTCTTTGAGTTCTTGAAAACTCTTCTCACATTTCTCGCTCCAACCGAACTTTGTATCTTTCCGAGTCAGCTGAGTTAGTGGAGTAGCGATTCGAGAAAACCCTTCTACGAATCTCCGATAATAACCAATTAAAGCCGAGAAAGCTACGATTTCTTGGTCATTTCGATTTAGGTTGCTCCCGACTTTGAATAGCTTCAATCTTTCTTTGGGTCAATGAGATATTCCATGACTTGATACCACGTGCCCAAGGAATGCTACTTCCTCAAGCCAAAACTCGCATTTCTTCAACTTGGCATAAAGCTTGTAAGCTTTTTGATATTTCACGAAGCTTTTGAGTATCGACCCAAGTGTTCCTCATGATCTTCACGGCTTTTGGAATATATGAGGATGTCATCAATAAAGACGACCACAAAATGATCCAAATATTCCTTGAATACTCGGTTCATCATATCCATGAAGGCAGCAGGAGTATTAGTCAATCCAAAGGACATGACTAGGAATTCATAATGCCCGTACCGAGTTCTGAAAGCCGTCTTTGGAATATCATCGGTTCTAATCTTCAATTGGTGATATCCGGAACGAAGATCAATCTTTGAAAAGAATTTGGCTCCTTGCAACTGGTCAAACAGGTCATCAATACGTGGCAATGGGTACCTATTTTTGATGGTGACATGATTCAACTCCCGATAATCAATACAAAGTCGCATACTCCCATCTTTCTTCTTCACGAATAGAACAGGAGCACCCCAAAGAAAAGTACTAGGATGAATAAAGCCAATGTCTAACGATTCCTGCAGTTGAGTCTTTAACTCCTGAAGTTCAATAGGAGCCATTTGATATGGGGCTTTAGAAATGGGTTTTGTACCGGGTTCAAGGTCGATACAAAATTCAATTTCACGCTCTGGGGGTAGGCCAGGAAGTTCTTCAGGGAATACGTCAGGAAATTCATTAACGATAGAAATATTATTCAAAATTGACGTATTTTTGTTTAGATCTGTGACATGAGCTAAGAAAGTTTGACATCCATTTTTCAATAAACGAATAGCTTTATGACTTGAGATGACAGTGATTGATTTTAATGGTTTGGTTTCTTGAATTCGCATAATAGGTCGATTAGGAATATGAAAGTTAACAACCTTACGAAAACAATCAATTTTTGCATGATGAGTAGTTAACCAATCAATCCCTAGAATTACATCAAATGCAAGTATTTTTAATACAATAAGATCGACAGGTAATGTGTGGGTACCAACTTGAACCAAACAAGACTTATAAACCGTGGATGTAATGAAGGTTTCTCCCAACGGAGTTTCCACAGATAAGTCAAAGTCTAATTTCTCCGGAGTCAAATTTAATCGTTGAGCGCAAGTAGGAGAAATAAAAGAATGGGTAGAACCCAGATCAAAATAAAGTGTAGACTTCGCTAGATTTTATGATAAGCTTACCCGTGATGACCTCATTCGGGTTCCTTGCTTCTCGGGAGGTCACAACAAACGCTCTCCCTTGCACTACTGGCTTTTGACTTTTTGGGACAACCTTTGTGCCTCCATCCTAGCTGAATTTATCTTCTGTGAACGACAAAATCAAGCTAAGTGACCTTCTTCCACAATTATAATATGCTTTGACTGCATCGCGCAATTTGGATTGATGTGTCCCTCCCTCCGCATTTGAAGCATATGATAGGTGGTCTTTCTCCTTCCTTAACAACGGGTCTTTGGTCGACGCGTCTTTCCATCATTGTTGAATCTCCTCTTCTTGAAATATCCATTCTTATTGTTTTGGCCCTAATTACCACCAAGTGGTTACCATTTCGCCCGTTGATTCCTCCACGCTTGTTGTCACCGCTTGATGACCGCTCTCACCGGTATTATCATTTTGCTTACCGCTTCTTTCTTTTTGGTTGCGTTGACTCGTTATAGCACTCCACCAATCGAGCCCTATTTACAACATCTGAATACAAACACACGCTTTATGAGAAATAAGATGTTGACGTATTTCGCTTCAAACCTCTTAAAAACATTCGCCATTCTCTCTCATTATCCACCAAGTGGGATGAAACCGGATAACTCATAAAATTTTGCCTCGTATTGCGACACGGTGGCCATATTGTTTTTTACTCCAATTTGATAAACTCCACCTCCTTCATATATGATTTAATACTTTTGGGAAAGTATTTGTCGTTGAATGCTCTTGAACTTCTCCCAAGATATCTTTAAGACGGCGGAGTTGAGTACATTTTACCGATTCCCACCAAGAATCGCCTCTCAGCAAACATAAAGGCGGCAAAGGGAACCTTTTGCTCCTCTAAGCATCCCAAGACATCAAATATCTTGGTGATCTGCTTTATCCATGTTTTCGCCATAAGTGGTTTTGGCTCTCCTTAAACTCCGTGGTCCCAGCTCCTTGAATCTGTTTAATGCGTGATGACCGAGAGTTTCGAAGTGTTTCCACCTACATTTTGGATGAGCCGCTCTCGCTTTCTTTGTTGCATGAATTGCATAAAGCCTCTAAACAATCCATCATTCAGCATTTGGTCAGTGTTGTTGTTTGCATGAGGATTGTCGCCTTCCTGATGCACATTCTCCTGATTATTGATATGTGGAGACTCAACGGTCTCTTGTGCTCCATTGCTATTCTCAACATTTTCGGATGTCATTTTCGGATGTCATTTTCAGATACTGCCACAAAACAAAGGTTAATTGACATGTAACATAATATCTCTAAACTCTGACCAACCAATTTAAATACAAAATAAATTTAAGTAGGTCATACTAGCGAAGGAATTCCCCGTCTCTCCCTTCCTAGTTCTAGTCTCACATCTTAGCCAGGGATCATATCCCTAAGCTTTGATACCAACTGTGACGCCCCCAAAATTAGGTATACATCACCCATCTTAGGTCGTTAGATACATGGTACAGAATTCAAATACAACTTACTAATACAACTGTCGTGTACAATACGACAAAACATAAACTGTGAGTTTGAATACAAATATTATCTACTAGAGATTATACAAACTCAAAAGGAGTCCTCATTACAATTATTATCACACTATTTCACATAATAGTGAGGACTACTAATGCTATCCTCTGGACCATCACTCCGTTCCCCGACTCGTCCCAACTATATTCTCATTTTCACGAAGAGAACAAAGAAAAGAAAGGGTGAGCTCAACTAGCCCAGTAAGAAATATTATGACTAAGATAATGCAGAATAAATTATCATTAGTCTCCAATAATGTTAAACTGATAAAATATAATAGACATCAAGTTTAATTGCAGCGGAACAAGCAATCCATTAAAAGAGTCAAGTAGAAAATAAAATCTACTATCTTTTATGATTTAAAAGGTTTTTCATCACTATTATCGCTGAGACTCAGCTTAATAAATATTCCACATCATCGAATCACCCCGCACTACTGCTACCAAGGATATTCTTTAGTATCACGACCACAATTATCCATGCACTACGGGCCAAGAATATTTGTGTATTCATTAATGGTCATGATCATGCCAACAACTCGTCCATCAATGCACTACTGCCAACGAGAACTTTTACCACATCATTTGTAACATTACGGTCCATGATTACACCGAATAATCCCTGGTCATAATCATACCAAGTCCATCTATGCACTACAGGCCAAAGATATAAACATGACTTTCAACAAAATATAAACATGAGGATGATGACAATGATATAAGAATTCAATAAAACAAGTTCAAGAATTATTTTATCCAGGAATTATTAACGTCCAAATTGTCAACATGATACTATTTTGTAGAATAAAATTCAAGAATGATCAGAAGAATATTTCCATGAAAAGATACTGGATGAAGCGAAAATATCAAGGATATTCTACTAATTTCATGGAGTATAGAAGTCGAAACTTTAACTAACTGAGTATAATAAAGAATGGAATAACAAAAGAAATCACCATGCATGCGGTACTTCGCATGAGGCAAAGTTATTCAAACAAAATAATAATAACGGAACCAGTCGTAAAAAATTTGCAAATGAGGATGTTCCAACAATAATAATAAAAAGATTAACCAGTCCTGTAAAAAATACAGATGTGATGTTCCAATTCCAATAATAATAATAAAGACGGAACTAGTCCGTGTAAAAACACATGATGTGATGTTCCAATGTAATAATAATAAAGATTTTAACCAGTCCTAAAAAACACATGATGTGATGGATGTTCAAATAATAAAGAATAATAGAAGAATGTCACCAAGTATAGGGTAAATCATGCATTATCTGTTTATTCCAATGAAATAATAAGAATTGGAATAACAACAGTTCTCTTCATGAATAAGAAAGAATAACACCCCTTACGAGTACAAAAAATAATATTCCCTACCTTAAGAAGAAGAGTACTGGATATATAAGTAGTGAAGTAGCAGAATACTTTCTTCTTTCTCTCTCTATAGTTTATCTCTCTGAGTTTCAAATTGAATTAAATGAAAAAATAATGAATGAATGAGCTTCTATTTATAGAAAAATGGAATGCATAGTAACTAACTCATGAATCAATTAGATTGATTTACTTTTAATCTGACGGTCCATATTTAAAATCAAAATAAAATATAATATATTCTATTTATAATCTAATAAAATGAATAACTTTATAAAAGATTTTACTATGCAAACACTATGCAGCATAATTATATAAACACTATGCATAATAAAATATAATATATTCTAATTATTGTCTAATAAAATAGATAGCTTTATAAAAGTATTACATTTTATATAAAAAGATTTTACTATGCAAAATACTATGCGAATATTTATACGCAACACTATGCATAATAATAATGAATATAATATATTCTATTTATAGAATAACTTTATAAAAGTATTCTTTTATATAAAAAGATTTTACTCGTATTATTACATTAATAATACCAACAAAATTGAGTGACTTATCACTTAAGCATCAATAATTAATACCGTGTACTACTTATGCAACCACGCCAGACATCGCATTTTTAACACCAGGTGTTTCAACAGTTAACAGTAAAACTTCCGTCGTTATTTTCATAAAGTATTTTTTTCGTTTTCTCAATCCGACAATAATTTCGTTGTGGGGTCCACCAATGATTGTGTCGTTGTACCAATATTCCCTGTTAAAACGAATATTTCCCGACCAATCGAATATTATATAACAACTTGCGTACTTTGTAAAATTTATAAATATTACCCACAACTATTATATCAATTTCACTCCATAATATTCAAAAATAATATTTATAGAAAATTCATCTTTATTCAAAAAGTTGGGGTTTTACATGTTTAGTATTTGTTTTTGATAATTGTAGAGCGGTACATGTTGCTACCTTCTTTTTGAAACCTTGTGACTATAATTTGATTTGGTTCAACATGTACATATAGAACCTTTTTGTTGGTATTATGTCGCGTGTGTTGTGACATGGTATTTTGTTAGAATATACCATAGGGTATACCGAGCTATAACCACCGTGGGGGTACCACAGCGTGTCGTCTTGGCACGAGAGGCATGACACTTTCCGTGGCAGTGTGATTAGTCCACGGCGTCTCCATTTTGGGCTCCAGAGTAAGTGGGTCATTTGGTGTTTTGTTGTGGGAGGCGTATGGGTTAACCCTAGTTTTCTGTTCTGCGAATTTGTGATGTTGTGCCAAACACACATATCCGATTTGCATACATTTGGATTCGCGGTCCAATGTGTGATTTGCCTGTGTGGCATTATTTTGGTTGCCTATGTGGCATTATTTTGACTTGCCTGTGTGGTATTGTTTTGACTTGTTTGTGTGGCAATGTATATTTCTGAGCTCAGTCGGTATGAAATAAACCCAGCCATTTGATTCAGCCTATTATTTCATTGTATTAGTTTTGTTTGTTTCTGTTCAGTTCAATTCATTGAGATAGTTATTTCAGTTCGTTAGTTCTTTACTCTTTTATTAGTTTCGTTAATTCTGTTGATTCCGATATATTCCATTCAAATCTTTGGAGATTATATTTTCGTCCGTATTTACACTTGAGGCTTTGTTCAGTATTTTGTCTCGGTTATTTTCGTATATCTTTTGTATATCTGTATCCGTACTGGGAAATTGGCTCATGCTGTGTTTTTCTTCCGGCAGGTTTGCAGGGTTGATTCAGGGCTAGTGTGATGAGAGAGTTGTCTTTGACCATCTAGGTTGTTTCGATTTTTGGTTTTAGTTATTTGGACTCTAGTTGGAGAATTGTATTTAGTACTTCATTAATGGACATCACTATTAATATTTTGAAGTTATTAGTGCTCTATTTACTAAATTTGAGGTTTGTTGTGTTTTGCATGCGACCTCCCTTTCCTTTTCGGGAAGGGGGTGTTACATACTTGCTTTAGTGTCTCCACATAAATGATCATGAGATCAATCATCCTCATCCAATGAGCAAGCAACGTATGTACCAATCTATCCGGATTCACTAATCCCCAATTTAGTAATCCAACGATTGGAAACTATTTTAGTTTTAAGCTTTCTAAGAATTTAGATCTCATTAGAATGATCATCATCATTATTCTAAAATCATTGCTTAAAACTATGGGTTTATCACATAATATAAAAACAAAGATTATGTAGATAATTAAAAGCCTTTAATAAATTAATACTTTTTATTAATAAATGAATAAGATTGTTACAAAGTATATGCTTTATCATCAAACATGATTGGCTTGTGTGCATACTACTTTCACGGTTACTATAACATCAACATATACACATTAAAACTGACAGATTCAGACCATACAAAACGTTGTCAGACACTGATTTAGCCTTTCTAGGTTACCCAGATTTGGCCCGGTCAACGTCGGTCAACGGGTTTTGACTAATTATACTATCAAATCTAGACATCTAAGGACTATGTTTTCTTTTGCAGAATAAAGACCTCATACGAAGCTACATATAACAACTTTAAAACAACTAAAATCATTAACGAACAAAGATCTATGGCCACTGACATTAGCTTGTCAGACCACAAACCATGTTCTTGGGCAGTTTTTGGAAAACACTATTTTAAAGCCATTTGATGCTATGGATCCATCATGGATCATCATAGATCAACTAAAAAAAACTTCTAACACAAATATAAACACATAATCACAAAATTTTACAAAGCATACAAGATCAAAATGAAATTTAGGGTTTATACCTTTATGTTCTAGATTTTGATCTTTGATCTCCAATATGTTATTAGGTGACCTAGGAGCTGATTATACGACTGAGGAACTTTAAGAATTCGGAGGTTTTGAGAGAAGATGAGTTGGTGAGAGCTTGGGGTGTATAAAGAGCAAATGCTAGACTTTCTCTCTCTTTAATCTATATATAATGTGATATAATGTTGCTAGATCTAATGTGCTGTCAATTGGAGGCTGATTGCTGAGATTTTTAGGAGTCACAAAGTCAAGTGGTTAGGTTACCAACTAAAGCTCTAACAAAATTTACAAGTTAACTTACTAAAATATGTAAAAAGGGTATTTTTGTCATTTGCAAATTGATTTTAATGGCATACTAGACAAATGCACAAACCCTTAGGGTTTAACCCTAAGGTTCTAACCCTTAGGTTTTAAATCACTAACTTTCTAGGATTTTCTAAATTAGGATTTTAATTTAGAGAATTAAAATTTTGAAACTAAAATTAGGTTTTCTTAATCATATTAATGTTTTAAATAGAAATTAGTATTTCTAAAGTATAATTAGGGTTTCCGAATTATATTAACACATAATAATCACTTTAGGCTTGCTAATTAGGATAGGGCTTCTTAATAAGGGTTTAGAAATCCCGAATATGAAATTAGGGTTTTGATTAGAAAAATTAAAATTTTTAAATTACAATTAGGGTTTATAAAAATAGAAATTAAAATAACTAAAATATAATTAGGGTTTTCTAATCATATTAAAGTTTAATAAACACATTAAGCTTACTAATTAAGATTAGGGTTTAGAAATCCCGAATATGAAATTAGGGTTTCCCGATATTCGATTAGGGTTACTAACTGTACGTTAGGGTTTCTAATCATGAGATTAGGGTTTTTAATCTCTTATTAGGTTTTATTAATTTTAAACCGCATTCGATCAATCATTGATCAAAAATTCTATACCGTACAAACACATACATATTAATATAATTATGTTAATTATATTTTCTATCGAATCCCTATCCAGAAATTAGGGTTAGGGTTTCTAAAGTTGTTAAGCACAACTCTACTCTAAATTTTTTAGTCAATACACAAATTGACTAAATCTCCAGACTCGTATCATAGATACACAGTACAATATTAACAGTCAATATTAAATAAACAAAAATTTATTCATTAAATTTGGATTATTCGAAATCCCAGGTTATCACACAATATATATAATAAAACACGATATGATAACATTTATCACGTAATTAACACATAATCGTTACTCCTTTTTCCACTACAGAGCTTTTACAGAACTTAAAAGCTATTTTCTTAAAAATTTAAACAACGTAAATAAAATTGGTTATAGGAATTACCCAGAGTATAGATTAGAAGAGGTGATCCTTGATGATCCTCTCACAAATATTTGTTTGATTACACACTCACAATTTTCTTTAGACTTTTCAATCTCTCTCTGAATTTTCCTTTTCAAGACTTAGCCAAATGAAAGAAGAAGACGTCGTATCTTTATTAAAAAAAAAATAACTGAGCGCAGTTTGGTTAGTTAACCCAACCATGGGCTAACTGCTATTAACTCCCTATAAGGCTTCGTTTGGTTAACCTTAAATGGCTCAATCCATTTAATTTAATAAATCTTTTATCCTATAGTTTAATAATGTCACACCCAAATATAAAAATAAATTAAATATCTTATTTAATTAATTTAAATAAAATATGATAATTTATCATTAATTCACATAGTCACATAATTAATTTCTTATTTATTAATTATGTCAAATTATTAAATCTCTAATTAATTATTAATTAAAATAACATTATACTTATTAAATATTTTATTTAATTCAATAAGCTCACATAAATACATACTTTGAATAATAAATATTCTACATTAATTTAATAAATATAACATATATAATTAAATTAATCTATCACAATTGCATCAATTAATTTTTTAATCTAATAATTAAATCATTGAAAATATTTATTTAATTCAATAAATATTAAAATTAAATTACAAAATCTCGTCGTTAAATCATCACGGTGAGTCTTGGATCAACCTCCTGACCTTCCCCTGCTTCAATTTGTGACGGGTGGCACTGCATCTCGCTTTCTAGTGATCGAAGCTCCATCTGGCGATCAATCTCCTCATATTGTAAGCAGAGCCCTCAAAGTATCATCGGTATCCTAGGCTTTTTTAGACAAGATCAGCCTCCTTTCATCATGACCATCATCGTGGGGTCATGTTCGGGATGGAGCATCCACGACACGAGCCTCGTGGCCAACGTTTTTGCTGGCAGTTGAGAACATCCTCCTCCTGACGTCCCCTCTATCCAAGTCTTCAGGGCCCACCGAACGACCTTGGGACCCCAACCTATCGTGGATGCTTTTGGACAGTCCCAATCTGTCTTTACCTGATCCTCTTTGCCGAATGGATCCATCAGTTGTGGCTTTTCCAACTCCTGAAGCTGTCTTATTGTTCACCATGGATTCTCCTCGCGAATTTTCAATGATGATTAAAAATCAACACTAACAAGCCCTCCTTCTAGCGCCAATGTTAACGCTTGAGATTCGCCCATCGCCTCTTCAATCACCAAAAGCGCGTCAATCCTACATAGAAACGATAAGCACACCAAAAGCTCGACAAACTGTTCACGGGGATAACTCCGGTGTGAGAATAAATACAGGCTGAATAAGGTTTAACAATAGAGGTAAAAAGCTCTAGTGCTGAAAAATAATAATGAGTTATGTGTGTACCTTAGAATCAATATAAAGTCTTGTATTTATAGTGATCTCACCACCTTCTCTGAATCCTTCCCCATATTGGATTAGGGGTTCCTCATTAGGTATAAATCCTTAATGGGATTGTATAAGATCTCTTAAAAATAAGGAAGTTGGTTCTAATCCCAACACCTCATCCTATATTTAGAAACCGAATATAATTAGGAATATTTGATTCCTTAAATCACTCCAACTACCCAAATCGAATCCCACACGGATTCAAACCTATATGGATCGCAACCCACCATGCAAACCTACCATGTATCGTGGCCCAACAGCTCTGCTCAATCATCGTGGTTTTTTTGTGGGTCGCATTCAATTTATTTGTTGGGTCTATTGATTTGGGTCCCCATTTATTACAACTCCTTTGGATTTAGATCTTAGATCTATGTGATTTCCCAATCTAGACCTCATGCTTGGTTTAATTCATTCATGTTTAGCTTCGGGATGTGTTTTTTTTGTTCTCTCGGTGGCTTCGATGGGTCCAGTTGAATTGTCCTGGATGTCATTCTGATACAGATTTATTTTTTGATGGTCATAACTGGATTTTATGCTGGAGTTAGGCCGGAATCTATGTTTGGTATCGCTAGAGCCTAGCCAAATTGGATGTAGGGTGCTCTAAAATTCAATTTTTCAATTTTTCTGAACCAGGTTGAAACCAGACTCCCTTTTTTTATTTTTTATACTTTTCGGTATCGGTAGCAGTAATGAAAATTTTGAATTCAGTAAATACCGAAAAACAAAAAAACCGAATTTCTCAAATAAAATAGCACATCTGATGTAGATTAAGAACATGAAGTGTTGCTATAGCAATCTTTTTGTCCTAACAGCAACGTCTCAAATAATTTGTCTGGAAAACACAAGAAACTTTTGTCTGAATTGGCGCATGACTACTTTCATTATGATTTTCTTGTTTACCATCTTCACTACTTCCTCTATATTTTGTTGTGTGCCTAGCTACCATAATTAGAACCTCAATATGTCACCCACTTTAATCACGTACTAATGTTAAAAAGTAAATAAAACAAATAATCACCAATTTAATTACTAATCACGCCTGAACAACTAAAACTCAAGTGATAATAGAGAGAGAAAATTACATGCTTAATTCATTCTCCATGAATTTATAGTTTGGAGAGACGATCTTGAAACAAAATAGATAAGCAACACAAATTCTCATGAGAAAGAACTCATTTCTGCAGCATCAACTCAAAGGACTAGTATGTATGGTGTTGAACAAAAACTAGTTCGATTAAGGATTGGGCATGCCCTTCCCAGTTTTAGCATCCTAGGTCTTTATTTAATTATTGCGGTATAACCGAAAATTGAACCGAAAAAATCGGTACCAATTTTGTACCGAACCGGTACCGAAATCGGTTATTCGGTACCGATTCTTGATTTTTCAGATTTTTCGATTTGGTACCGGTTCGATTTTTTATCACGTAAGCACCCCAAGTGGATGCATTGTAAGTTCGTTACATCTCTTGATTTATGTGTGGGTCCACCTAAATTGGGTCCATGTCATTTCTTTTATTTCTCTTTTTCTATTTAAAAGTCATATATAAAAAAAACCAAATCAATTTAATAAAAAATGAATCGAATTAATAGACTGGCTCAATTATAAATTTATAATTAATTTAATGAGATAATTTAAAAATTAAAAATGAAAAAAACAAATCAATTTAACAAAAGTGAGTCGAAATTAACAAATTCGAATTATAAATTTATAATTAGTTTAAAATTTGTTTAAAAAAAGTGATATAAATCATCAGTTAAATTTTAATTTTGCCCCAATTTAATTCCCGTCATGTCCTAGGGCATATCAGTTTGACGCTTTTCTCACAAGTTGTAGGCTTGTTGCAACCGCCCCCTTCTTCCCAACGGTAGCGGCTCCTCTCCTTCCACCGGTAACGACTCATTTTCATCTCCATTGTTGCAGGTAATAAACCTTCTTCTCTGTCTGATACCTTCGATCATCTTTTTGGGACAAAAAAATTTGTACTTTTGTCATCTTTTTGATAACAAAGGGAATAAATATGCTATTTATATAATGAGGATATTAGAGTAAAAGTGTACATTTCCTTTTCTTTTCTTCTAAATTTATTTTTTTGAGTCCAAAACTCAGAAATCGACTGCAAGACTTCAACCTTCATGAATCATATTTTACTATCAATTCAAGTTAGATTTTGCTCCCCGGCAACCCAAACCTTCTGTTCTGTTCTTCTCTCTGTAAAGCTCGCACCCACCCTTCATATGTAATTTCTGATTGAATAGAATTAGCAATTTTATTAGCTAAATTAAATAGCTTTTACAATTACTATCCTACATAATTTGTTCATATGTAAGTTTATATGAATTGTATAGGTAAACTGGGCGTAGGTATTGGCCGGAAGTGAACTTTGGTTCTTAACAACCGGTGTAATTGGTGAAACAGCCGGTGCCGGTGCTCCTTTCTAGTGCTGAAATTTGATCTCTTCCTTCCAGGAGAGAACATTGCTACGCCTATGAAGCTTACTTATTTTTTTGAGAGTGAAAGAGGGTTTTAGGGTTCTAGGGGTTTAATTATTGATTTTGAATTTTGCAAATTGATGAATTGTTCACTAATTATGTAACAGAGGGAGTACTGAATATTAGCGTAATGGTTGAGAAATATATATCTCCTTGCTATGTTTGCTTTAGGTGGTTAATTAAAATGAAAACTTACAATTTTTTGGTTATCTTTTTGGGCAGTTTGTACTTTCGGTGAAATCTAGCTAGAAATTATGGGTAAGTTCATTCTGTTCATAGATAGATAGAGTTTGATTTTCCATGGTTGTAACTGCAGGAAGATATTTAAACTTCTTTACAGTTGACATGGATGCAGATAGTAAGTCAAGGGATAAGTCTCGTAGAGAGCGACGGAAAGAAGCCCGGTTAGAGAAGAACAAGAAAAAGTTTGATTCATGGGTTGACCATCATCAAGTATGATATCGCTTTACTTTTTTGTTCCGAATTCCTTTATTAAAAAGATGTAAACTAACTCTATTTCAATACTGATTTTGCTTTTATTTATTTTAGAAATCACGAAAACTAAGCAAGCCTTCACAGAATTTGAAGTCAAAGAATGTGAAAAAATTGCAAAATAATTCTCATGTTCTAGAAAAGATGGAAGCCATGCTGAGGGATTCGAACAATGTCACCGATCATAGCTTAGAGCAACCTCTCATAATAGACAAGTCTGAGGTTAAATTGGAATCTTCAGCGCTTACCGATTCTAATACATTAAAGCTTGTAAAGAGGAAGAAGGCTTTAGTCATAAACTCAAAAACCAAGTTTGAAGAGTATCTTGAAATGGACAAGCCGGAAGGCTTTGTCTCTGCTGAGGAGGATTTAAGATTGGAAAAGAAACTTGCAAAGAAACTTAAGCTGAAATATGGAAAATTACGGGGTAAGGATGATGGTTTAAATATGTTATTTGATGGTATTTCATCTGTTATTGATTCTTTAGACACTGGAGAAACACAAGGTGCTGTAGTAGTTTCCAGGCAAAGTTTTGAGAAAGGCACTTGTAAAAAGAGTCGGAATTGTTTGTCTTCAGAAGAAGAACTAGATGGTGAAAAGGCAGGTGACTCTGTTGATGGTGAATCTGAGCCGTGGAACGGTACGAGTGTGAGATCATGTAAGATGGAATTGAATTCTTTGAGCAAGTCTAACTCTACTCCGACAATAATTGAAAAAAGTAAGAAAACAAAGTTTGAAGAGTATCTTGAAATGGACATGCAGAAAGGTGCTGTTCCTTCAGAGGAAGATTTCGCTTTGGAAAGTAAACTCGCAAAGAAACTCAAGGTGAAGGAAGGGAAATTAGGAGGGGACGATGATGACATCAATATGTTGTTTGAGGGGATCCCATCTATACTCGATTCTTTAGAGAATGAGGAAACAAATGCTGAAGAGGCTCCCAGGAAGAGCCTTGATAACAGTTCCATCCTTAGAAAACGTAAAAAGAAGGCTTCAAAACAAGGAGCAGAAGCTCACATGGTGGTTGACAGTACAACTGTTCTCTCTCATCCTGTGAAATCTTCCGATACAGAGATGGGACTAGATAAAGTTCTCATGAAGACACCTGTAGTGGAAGGGAATGCAAAATATGTAGCTCCGCAGCTGAGATTACGTGTAAGAAATGATTCGGAGGAGCACTCTCAAATTCGTAGACATGTTCGAGGTATGGAAATCAGTATTTTTTTTTTTTAAAATTTTATATAGATTTTTCAGAAATTGGGATTGTATAATCTCTTAAATTATGAAACATGATGCCCTTGGTAACTTTTCAGGTCTTCTAAATAGGATGTCAGAATCTAATGTGGAAGCAATAACAAGGGAAGTTTCCACAATCTTCCATGTATGCATTTTGATTTCATACACCTTTATTTTATTTTTCTTTCATCAGAGAAAGGAATAAAAAAGGAAATATATACTGCTAAATTTTTGTTATATGGTTTCACGTGTAGTCTTCAGTACATCCATTGAAATTCATGGTAACATGTAATAATTGTAGTATAGTGGTTGATAACCGAAACTTCAAAATAATATTAGAGAATGACATGAAGACGACTTTTAAAGCATGGTATATATTTTTCCTTCATTTTTAACTGGTTAAGCTTATACATAAATTGGTGATTTAAGTCACCAGTTTGTATTAGACCTCTAGTTTGCATGTTACCGCGACAAAATTTTCTTCTTGCGTTTTGTTGCTTTGTATTAGTGTGATTGATGTTTTTGGTGCTCCTTAATTTGCGTCTCCATATTTGGGTGGTTCAACATGCACACGATGGAGGTTAACACTACTTCCTTTGTTTCAAGCTATATGATCAAGTTTGTTTTTTCAAAATCAATTTGAGATATTTTCTAATTCAAAATTGAGTCATTCATTGAACTTTTGAAAACAATGAATCTTGTAATTAATAGTACTATTTAGATGGCTTACAATTTTTATAATTCTGTTGTCTAAAGCTAAATTAATTCATACCAATTTTGAATACGAAAATTTCTCAAATTGACTTTAAAGTCAATGTTGATTCTATATTTTGGAACAGTGGGAGTACAATTTTAGTTACATTTTAGAACTGCTGAACAACTTAAGCTTTGAACTCATTTATTGGCTTATCAACAACTAGAACCTGTAATTGTAAACTATATTGGTGAAAGACGTTGTAGTTTGTTCAAGTAATATTATGATTGAGTCATCAGTGAATATATCTTTAAACCTTGGTTAGGTACCATGTAGGAGTGTTCTGCTCTGTATTATTTCCAATATATGTTACATATCCAGTTCATTTTTTACCATCTAGTCTAGTTCTTCAACTTTGAAATTGCTCTAGGTAGAATCTAGTCCATTTGTCAACATGTCATAACTTGGTTAGCTCTAGTTTCAGATTGCAGTTTCAACTCTCTAATTTTCCTTATTGGCAGTCTGTTGGTCGCAGTACTGGTTCTCAAATTATCAGTGCAGAGGTTTTGGCAGCATGTTCCAGTGGCCCTCGCGGCAATGAACAGTTGAGAGTTAAACTTATTCTGCCCCTTAATTTTAATCTTGTATTCCATTAGTTATTTTAGCACCCAATTGATATACAGTGATGAGAGCAGCTAAATAATTTCTTCTACAAGAACAAAACTTTTATTTATTTAGTAATGTTGATTTAGATCCGGGAAGCTGAAGCTGACTTATTGCGGGTGGTGGCAATTTTCTTTATGTTAGTTTGTGTATACATATATGTATGTGTATCATAGTTGTTACGGCGTCTCGAAGACACGACGGTAGCTGACCACCCGGACGGCTAGGTGATAAGGCGTCTGCCATGGTGTCCGTATGACGACAAGTCGTTTATGGTGTACACTTTATATATTATTTATTTTACTTTAAAATCACATTGAACAACAAAATTTTATATACATTAAAACCCAAACATATTTACTGAGTAACATTAAAAACTCAATTATATCGGTACCTATAAAAAAACTTGTAACACCTGTGTGTTTTTTTAAATAAAAAAATTACAGAGACCTACCTGAAAGACATTCACAAACAGGATAAAATTTGTGAAGTATAAAACTTAAGGGTTGGACTTGATAGATTAACAAACTATGGGGGACGTCAATGAAATTTTGCCAAGATGATACCAACAGGAGTTTTATTTCTCTTCGTACATTAATGGAAGCAGTCGACAAAGATAAATAAGAAAAAACGTCGCGACTTCTTCTTCTATCAGAACACATCGCAACTTCTTCTTTCTTTCGCTTAGATCTGCTTAGAGCTGTTTTGTTTTTCTTCTTCTTTCATTGTTTTGATGTTGCCGATGGCTTATCGCGACTTAGATCTGCTTAGATCAAAGTTGTTCTTATGTTGCCGATAATATGAGGTGAGCGTAACACAATATATAAAGACTCGTGATTCAGGCAATCCAATCTTCCGTGTGTAAGGCGGAAGCCCCCAAAAAGGGTTTTCAAAAAATGGGTGATCAAAAGATCGAATTCACTATGGGTATCTTGGTGGTCGTTACTTTTGGTGGTCTTTCTTTTTGGCTGACTCTTCCTGTTCTATTGATCAGAAGCATCCACTCCGGTCAGTGTTTTAAAAATCCCCGCCTAGGTCCGCCTAGGCCCCCCCTTGGCGCCCCCCCTTGGCGCCTCGCCTAGTCGCTAGGGCCCCCGGCGCCTCACCTAGGCCCTAGGCGGCAAACAAATCCCTCCACGAAATTAGGCGGGACTTAGGTGGGGTCTAGGCGGAGAGGTTGTTTTATTTTAATAACTACCCAAACCAGATCTTAATATATTTATTTTTCTAATACATGTTGTAGCATATCAAATCACAACAAGAAGTGAACAATATTAAGTCAAAATAGATAATTTTATTATAGTTGTAATTTTTTGAACTTGTACCAACTTCAAATTATATAAATGATACATTTGTAATATTTAGTTTAATTCAATTTAATTCTTAAATTTATGTTTAGTTTCTTAAGTTTTAATATTGAATTAAATTCTTAAAATTTAAAATTTTATTATTTAATTGCAATCTTGTTTATGAATAAAACTAATACGTTAAAAATATGTTTGAACTTTGAACAATTGCATGTTTGTGTTTGAACTTTGACATTAGCAATGTGGATATGTGTTTGAACTTTAAGCAAAGACCTTTATTATCTTTATTATAGATTGTTTTTCTTTATATTATTTTTTTGTTTGGATAAATGTAAGATAAAATATTAAAATTGGCTTAAAATAAAAAATTCCGCCCAGGCCCTGCCTAGGTCCCCTAGGCTCTAGGCCCCCTTCGGCCGCCCGCCTCCCGCCTAGCGCATTTTAGAACATTGACGCCGGTTTTGAATTAGATTCTAAGGGCTAAGGCTCCCATCCCCCTCCCTTTCACTTATTTTTCACTTTCTCTGATGCAGCAAGGTGACCACTCAACTTGGTGCGGCAGCAACAAACATGATGCCTTGGCGTCGCCTAGGCGACGCCGTAACAACTATGATGTGTATAGGTGTGCGTGTATATGTATGCAATCATTACTGTATGGGCCCTGATTGTTTGGGTAATTGTGCGCAAGAGTGAATAACATATTGTGTGCGATCAATACATTTTTGTGTTACAAAGGTTAAGCTTCTTGCTTCCAATTTGTATATGATTATGCATAAGCATATAATATCAATTTGTGTGATTGTGCATAAGCATATAATATCAATCATCAGGACATCCTGATTGTAGGATTGTAGGATTGTGACCATTTCTGGTTGAACACCACTAATTATATTTGTGATTTGTGAACTTAGACCATACTTGGTCTTGTGGTTTCTTATTAAATTTGAATTTGTTCTTTTGGTGAAAAAAACATTTGATGGTGAGTAGGTTCTACTTCTTTTGATTGCTTTAGTATTCTTTTCTTGGAGTCATGGTTTTATATCTCCAGGTATGCTGCTGTTTATGCAGCTTTTGTTGCTGGCACATCTTGTATGGTTGGGATTGACTTTGGTGCAAAGCTTCTTGCTTCACTTGCTAAATCTTTTGAGGTGAATTACTTTAAAAAATAATTCAACAATTATACTATTAAAAATATTTAGTTGATGGTGATTCATCTGATACTTACTATCCATTACTATGGAATTAAGCTTGAGCTAGTGCAAACAATTGCTTATGCTATTTTGGTCTAATTTGTTTATTTATTTATTTAGTAACTCTCTGTTTTGTGTTTCTGCATCATCAGACTATAACTGAGATTAATGGTTTGTGTGTTATATCAGGATGAGTACCTGAAAGAGGACAATCTTTCCATGCGAAATCTGATTCTTCTGTTCTCCTATTTGTACATCTTTGGAGTTTGCTCAAGGTGGGAACTTTATTTAATCTCCATATGCCTGTAAAGGCTGTGATTAATCTAATGGGGAAGGAGGTTAAAATCAACATATTTTTATGATGTAGGCATACATAACCACTACGGCTATTATAATTGTTAACACCAGGCAGTTGTGTGATGTTAGTTTCACACCACTAATAAAATAGCTGTCAAGAATTGAGCAGATAGCATACTGTATGTCTTAGTCCATCCCAAGTAGTCACAACAAGGCTCTTAATTGAGTTTGTCAGTTACCATATTGTTCAACTTTTAGTCTGTTCTGGTCAGTGCGAAGCAAGGAATTATTGACATTTATTATTAGATTAATCTTCATATGGGGCAGGAGGTTAAAAACTCAACATATTTTTATGACAAACACACGTCATCTCCAATATCACTAATGATAGCAATGGTAGTTTCTAATGCAAACATACGGTTTATAATATCTTTCCTCAATATCACTCGACACCAATTTCGATTTTTTGGAGCATTTTGCAACACAACACTTTCATTGTGGATCGGTAAGAAATTGTAGAAGGCATAAGAAATTTCCTCTATTACTTGAATCCTCATCTTCATCATGACCACGAAAGGATAACCTCGATTGTAAAAAGAAATCTTATGCAATCAACTCGATGCATTTAAGCGGTTCGATATTCAAGTCTCGTTTGTTCAGATTGTTTAATAAAACATTTTGAATGTTTTGCTTTGGTTTCATCGAGATCTTGACATTTACTCCAAGCTTGGTTATGAGCACTATTAGGCCCTCCAACATGAATATCAAATCTCTTTTTTGCTCCATGTTGTGAACCCGTTAGTATCTTGAAAGAATCACCACCGCTTGTTTTCCATACATAACCACTTTAATTGTTAACATCAGGCAGATGTGTGATGTTAGTTTCACACCACTAATAAAATAGCTGTGAAGAATTGAGCAGATAGCATACTGTATGTCTTAGTCCATCCCAAGTAGTCACACAAGGCTCTTATTAATTGAGTTTGTCAGTTACCACATTGTTCAACTTTCAGTCAGTTCTGGTAACTCTTTTTTAATGCAGTTATACTTTTGATACTTTTCAGTGATTTGATATATGATTTTCTGGTAATGCTGAGCAAACGGTTGACGGAGGTTGATGTTTCCACCATCTTGATAATTTTACAATGTAAGTCACTTCAGATACTAAACTCTAAATTTTGCCTGTGTTTACTGTGCTACTATTTATAGTCAGCATTGACACCGAGATTAGAACTACCAAAGGAAATGCAAATTGCATATCCTTGGGAATTTGAAGCCTCTATGTAACCAAGAGACAGAAGGGCAGATGCGGTTTCCTGTAACTTTATATGTAGTGGCATCAGAATTCTATCATGGCATATTGACACCATTTTTTAGTATGTCATTTATAAGATTTTGTCTGTAAATAACTGTTTTTAGCTTTGACAGGTTGTGGGATGAAACTGAGGAGTGATGATCCTACTGATATGAAGAACTTTATTCTTGGTGTACAGAATAGGGTGAATGATTTGAAGTCCTCATCTGAACATGGCCAGGCAAACATGAGTGGCAAAAGAGTATACCTTCTATGAATTCTTTAACCATTGATGCTGCTTTTGAGCGTTTCCTTTTCAACAACTTTCTTACTTGTTATACTGGCAGATGGAGTTCATGCTTGAAACCATATGCGATATTAAGACCAACAGAAAAAGGCCTAAAGAGGAGACTGTGCAGCATACCAGGATAAAGGAGTGGCTTCAAAAGGTTGTGCTAGTTAATATGTACAAATTAAAATATTTTGATCATATTTTATTTTCTCATGCATTGGATAAAGGCGTGAACTGTACCAAAGTTAATGAACCCTACCCCACCTAGTTAGGTGTTGCCACGTGACATATGTGCTTAGTTGCCTTTGCAGTAGCTATGAAAAAAGCCGGAGTTTTTTTTTTTTAATTTATACATAATTAGACATCCATTGGTTGGAGTATTTATTTTTTTCTGGGTGCTATATGGAACATGTGTAACACAGAAATTGGATGGCAGAGACATGTTGGAGCCTTTTGGTTCATAGTAAGGCGATTGTATCTATTATTTTTTCACTTTCATTGGTATAATTTGTAGAAAGGCCTGTTGTAATAAAAATAAATTTGTTTACTCTATGAAGAGATAGGATATTAGATTCCAATTTTGTTAAATTCTTATGTATTATTTAACCCTCATTTTCTTTTGGCAAATCAACTTCCCAGTCTTCACAGTGACTTTTCAGTGCCACCCCTGGTCATCATCCATGCATGGTTTTAGTTACCCTAGGAGTTTGGTGGAACTAGTCCGTCCAATTATTATTATAATTAAATATTTATTAGGTGATAGCTTTGGTTTCTCTTTTGTATATTCCATTGTGCTTTATGCTTGGATGTGTTGATTTATTTTGCTCTTAACATGGCAAGTCTTGATACATTGGGCCACCAGCTGTTAGACCTTTTTTGTTGGGCATTTTATTCAATATAAATTAAGTAAATGGTTTTTGAGGTTGACCTTAGCTAACTTATCTATGGTCACTTCAGATACGACGTAATTTTGATATTAACTTAAGAATTCAACCTTACGGATGCAAAGAGTGCAAAATATGAGAACAGGTGGATTTTCATATAAATTAGTGACGTGTCTACTACTTTATAATAATAAAAAACAATCAAATCTGAGCGAACATACTTATCTTACACTGTTATAATAATGGTGCTCCACAACCTAAAATAAAACAAAAATTTACATGGTGAAATATTTTTACATGTTCTTTGCATCCGTTTAGATCAAAATCACATCGTATCTCAGTATCTAATGTGACCCTAGATAGCTTATCTAAGGTCAAATTTAGAAACCTTTGACCAATATAGATTTAATTGCCTTCAGAAGTAATTAAAGTAGATTTTTAATCATCTCTTTCATCCCTTATAGTATGAGAAGGCGTGAATGCAGGCAATAGTAACATAATCTATATTCGACTTAACTTCTATATGTCATGTTTAAAATCAACACAAGTCTGGTTTATTATATATGTTAAATATTTTATTTTATCCTGATCCAAGATCCCGTTCTGCCCCTGAACATCTCATGTATAATCATTTCCGTGTAGCGTGTCTGTTATATCCATGTATTGATGTCCTGGTTGCTCTTGGTGAGATCAAGACATGTAGATTCATGTGCTATTTTTTTAAATTTTCTTCAACACAGTCTACAAGACTACATCTTACCTCTCTACCTACCCTTTTGTCCAAGGATTCATGGAAATGCTGTTAATTGCTTTGAAACAATTTTACAATAAATGATTGAAGAATCAGAAGAAGATAAGGCAAAAAGAAAAGGAAGTATGCTATATAATCTTATTTTCAGAAGCAACTGAGAAGCCGAGCAAAGGCAGCATGATGAATTTGTTTCTTTGGTGAATTCCTAGTAACTTGAAGTGAAATGAGACCTTGCCTATATCATCTGTCACCATTATCTGATACTTGGGAAATCCCTCCCTCCCCTAAATATTAAATCATACATCATGTATTTTTAGACAAAAAAATTTATCATCTCTCTGATTATCATATTTATCTTGTTCAGTTGTGCTTTGAATGTATATCTACTCTGTTCCTTTTCTAATATTTGATCATTACTTGCAGTTGACAGTAGACAAAATTCTAATTCACGGGCTGAAATGGAGCAAGCTTCTCGATCCTGATAAGAAAGGTCAATGGTGGCTGTCTGGGGATAGGGCTTTGGGTAGAGGCGATATTGAAGAGGTTGCTACTAAAATTGACATGGAGATACCTGAAACTCAGAAGATGCTGCAGCTTGCTGCCACACAAAGGATGAATACAGATGCAAGAAGGGCAATCTTTTGTATAATCATGAGTGGGGAGGACTATGTCGACACTTTTGAAAAACTCCTTAGGTTGGATTTACCAGGGAAGCAGGTAAAAGTCCATTGTTTCCTTTCTTTTATACTTTTCCCTCCCCCTTCTAATATTGTCTCCATCTTAAATACTTTTCATGTTCTCATTTGTAGGATAGAGAGATCATGCGAGTTATTGTAGAGTGCTGCTTGCAGGAGAAAGTTTTCAACAAGTACTATTGTGTTCTTGCTTCCAAGTTGTGTAGCCATGACAAAAACCACAAGTTCACATTACAGGTAATATAATACATCAATAGTAGGATTGAAACTATTTTCATGCTTTACTATATATGAAGCATTACTATATTCATTGTTATTAAACTTACAGAAGTTTACGAGGATGAACTTTCTCAATAAAAGGAGAGGTTTATGATAATGATCTTTCTCAGTAAAAGGAGAGAAGTTTATAATTGGAAAGAGCATAAAATAGTAAACGTCACAGCCCTTTAGCAGTAGGTGCAATGTGTTTGAATATTTTCATGGGACTTAATTTGAATTGAGGAACATATTTCTATATTGAATTGAAAAAAAAACACGAGATCCAAAAAGGAAACAAAACGTCCGCCTTTTAATTGCATTTGGAGTTCTTTTACTTTTATTTTTCCATATAGTAAGGCATTGAGAAAGTGCAATAAAAAGGAGAGGAAAGATTTCAGATGTAGACTTCATCAGGTTGAGCCTGAATTAACTCACAAATAGACAATTTTCGTGCAAATTGAGAAGAATAGTACATGAAATGAAATGAGTATAGCTGAACAGGAGAGATTCAGATTTATTATACCTTTTGGTAAATTTGGAGCTCAAAGTACATTTTTATAATTTTTTAACCTTATTTATTGCCTGCACAAAATTAGTAATTTGAGTAACTAACGAATTTGGAACGGCTTACAGAATAGCTACAAACAGGGTAGAACTTTATAATATAAAATTGAGAATATTCTGGAGATCTTCTTTCTCACTAGTTAAATTTTATAGTTCGTAAATATTATTCTGATTAATAAAAAAGAATATATTCTGAAGTTTATTTTGTCAACTCTTTTGTTCATAGCAAAATTACTTCTACCAGATTTTGGTGTTCTGTTGTAATATTATTGCATAGCCTTTTAACACCATTAGACTTTGCAATAGTTTGGTATGGGTATAGTTTTGTTTTGTCGTTGAAGGCAGTAATACAACATGTTACTTCACAGAATTAGCTTAATACTTAGTGCTCTTGCAGCATTTATAGATAATCAAGATTGATACTTACAACTTCGTTGGCATAATTTATTCTTAAAACTATTCTATCGTTATAGAGTATTTGTTGTTGGGAAATCATGCGCACAAACACACACTGAGATAACATACACATTACTGTATGAGATAAAAACAATGACACAAAAATTTTAAGTGAAAAACCCAATTAAGAAAAACCACAGGGAGAGCTTTCTGAAATCCACTGTGAAAGAATATTTAAGAATACAAGCTTTTCTATCTAAGAAAATAAACACTTATTATTTTCTCTCTCTATCTCTCTAATTCTTGGCTTGGTTACTCTTTGATGTTGGTGGGTTGAGTTCTTCATATGGCAGCCTTGGACTATATAGATACATATAGTTTTCAAAAGGAAAAAGGACAATTATCCTTTTTTTTATCAAGTTCTACCGCCACATCACTCATATGTGTGTATATACATATAGTTTTCAAAAGGACAAAGGACAATTATCCTTTTTTTTACCAAGTTCTATATCATATATATATATATATATATATATATATATACACACACACACTAGATCTAGAAAATCTGCCAGATAAAAAAGAGAGAAAAACAGATTGCAAAATCTTGCAAATCTTTGACAAAGAAAGATGAGTCATCCAAATATGAAGCTAACTTCAACATTTGTGTTGGGTATAACTGAATCCTTATTGAAAAATTATTTAGAATTGATGTTCTAAAATTCAAGATTGTCAAAATCTTGCAAATCTTTGAGAAACCTAGGAAATCCCACTATAAAATTAGAGTCTATCCAATTTTAATAACTACTTAACCGGATCTTGATATATTTATTTTTCTAATGATTTACCATATTCATAATACAAGTTGTAGTATATCAAATCACAACAATGAACAATATCAAGTCAAAATGGATAATTTTATTATAGTTATAATTTTTGAACTTGTACCAACTTCAAATTATATAAATGATGACGCATTGTAATATAAAGTTTAATTCAATATAATTTTAAATTTATGTTTAGTTTCTTAAGTTTTAATATTGAATTAAATTTTGAAATTTTAAATTTTATTATTTAATAGCAATCTTGTTTATGATAAAACTAATACATTAAAAATATGTTTGAACTTTGAAGAATTCATGTTTGTGTTTGAACTTTGACATTAGCAATATGGATATGTGTTTGAACTTTAAGCATAAACCTTTATTATCTTTATTATAGATTGTTTTGCTTTATATTATTGTTTCGCTTGGATAAATGTAAGATAAAATATTAAAATTGGTTTAAAATAAAACAATCTATCGATTGCCTTTTAGAGCATTGGTTTTGGTTTAGGAAAATTGTCTTTTCTAGCTATACTCAATTTAGTATTTCTAATCCCGTTTGATTATGGGTTTTTATGCTATAAATATAGGTGCTTGGATTTAGAGAACATACAATTCAGATACATTAAGAGAGATTTAGAAACATTCTAAGAATTCTCATAGTTCTCTTTTTTTATCTTGTACTCGGATATTTATTTAGTGGATTTCTTCCGTCTTCTCCGTGGTTTTTTCCCGATTTGGGTTTTCACGTAAAACCTTGTGTTATTTATTGCGTTGATTTATTGTGTTTGCCATAGTTTGTCATAACAATTTGTAATTCCAAAAACTTAGTTTAGTATAAGATTGCTTCACACCTTGTGGGGGAGGAAGACCTACACTAAATTCATTGCTGCGATAGACCCCTAGTCCCTTGCTAAACCAGGATGGCTTTGAAAGCAAACAAGCAGGTATTTAGGGTTAAGTAATTATTATAATGAAATTTATAAAATCACTACATAACTTAAAATGATTTTTGAAACGACGCCACAATGATCCTGGACTCGTGATATATCTAGTATTTAATGGCAATATGGATTTATTAACTTGCCAAATTTGCAGTTGGTCTTGGTAGTTGGTACACTAATCGTAGAAAATAAAGTAATAAAAAGTTTGTGGAATCATTGTTGAGGCATTGCTTTGCAAAACCACAAGGCTCTATTTCATGTAGAATGGTGAGACTCGCATTTATTTTGTGCATTCTACTCATGAGCAAGTGCATAAATATACTCCTGCTGAAAGATAAGTGGATATAAGTAGTGTTGTTGAGATCTGTCTAGCTCTAAAGGATTTGTGGATCTCTATTTTGGAGTGTTTAGGGAATAGTGGGTGTAAACCCCCCAACCCCCCGGCGCGGTTTAGAAAGGATGTTATGAAGTTTTGGAATTTGCAGTCTTTTCTGTTTTATTGAAAGTTGGATTTAAGATCGAGCGTAATGGTAGCCTTTTCAGAGATGACTATTTTTCTTTAACTCTACTGTTGCATGATAAAGATCGTTTTCTTTACTTATTGGAAAGCTGTTTTTGAGTTTTTGTTTTTTATTCCTCGTCATAGGGTGACTGGACTCCTTGTACTCTCTTTTAATCTCATTAAATTATTTCTGTTTTTTTTTAGAAAAACATTTTTTTGCAAAATAAGTTTATACTAGCTATAACCTATGCCTAGGTAAACAATATGTTCTCTGGTGGCTTTGCACATCTACGAAAGACATAATATAAAGAAAAGAAATGGTAACCATAATTGAATTATTTCATCCATACTCAGAAATGAGGTTTGAAATGGCTGACCTAGAATCCGATAGCACAGTAACTTTTGCAATACTCAGTTCTTTAGTGATGAAAAGGCCAGATTTGATGGTTATTAATAAAAAAAACTAGGCCTCCGCCCGAACTGCACACCAAGCAATAGCTGAGTAGACGTGGCAACCAAACAGTTCAGTGCTAGCATAAATACATGTTCTTTTGTGTGTTATCTTATTCGATAAGAGAATAGCTCAGTTTTCTTCTCAGTTTTTTTGTCTCTCTCTCTCTCTCTTTTTGGGTTGGCTCTGATATTATTTTGTCTTTTTATTTACCTACTTAGTTTCTGATTCTTTAACAGTACTGCCTATGGGATCATTTCAAAGAACTGGAGTCGATGCAGTTGGTGAGATCGATGCATCTATCAAAGTTTGTCTCAGAGATGCTTGCCTCTTATAGCATCTCCCTTGCAGTCCTGAAGGTTGTTGATCTGAATGACACCACACAGCTCACCGCAAAAAGAATTATGCATTTCAGAATGCTATTTGAAGCCATCTTTGAGCATCCAGATAGGATCATTTGGAACATGTTCACGCGTATAGCTGTTACCCCCGAATATGAAACACTGCGTAGTGGAATTGAGTTTTTCATTCGAAAGTATCTAGTGAGCTGCCAAAAATCATTTGCTGAAAAATTCAAGATTGCAAAGAAAGCTCTTAACAATGCTGAAGGGGTCTTCTTATAAGCTTGGTAATCCATTTTATGCAACTGTGATTTAGGATGCCAACTCTTTATTGAATCAATTTATATATGTAGTAATTGAATCGTACGTGCACACACGCACACACATTTATATATTTATATAATACAGGGGTTAAGGGAGGTGGGGGACTTGATAAATACTACGGCTATAAAAAATAAAAACTCATCCACTTAGGGTATTCATGCCATTTTATCATCTCACTAGAAGTGTATTTTTAGGGACTTGTCACCTTTTTTCTTTTTATATCATTATGTATGCGCACACTATGAATATTTATATAAGTAGGTAATGGACACTTTAAATGGTTACTTTCAGGCTTTGAAGACAGTATAGTTCAACAGCTCCACTAGCATAATGAAAAGATTTGTTGTGCTAAATAGGTACAAACCAATATACAAATTCTCCATTAGGTAACAACACGGCAACAACGAAAAAGGGTAAAATGAAGCAAATTTAATTGCGGATGTTGCAGTGTTCAGTCAGAAGAAGCCTCATGCAAGCTTAAGTGTGCTTTTCTTTTTCTTTTTGTTTTCCCTATGATGGATGGGAACACTTTGGATTTTGGATATATGGATTTTACATTATATCCGTCATTATAGTACACACAACATTTGTTGATTTTTAGAACCTGGAGTTGGTAATATCAGAGTAATTATTTGTTACAGAGCAGATTAGATAAGACTTGTGTTAATTTCTATGTGCTGGACAACTACCATGAATTGCTTTGCATTCGGCAATAAGTTGACCTATAATTTGTCAAATAATATAGATATAGAATGTATTGACGAAAAGTTTGATAGGATGCAAAAAGTTAATGTTAAGTCTTTGAAATCGGTGGCTTACAATAATTTTTTTAGGCTACGTTTGTTTCTAAAATTAATAGATAGGAACATGGGATGGAACTATTTACTAAATTATTATCACTTTGGCTATTAATTTTATGAAATATATTTTGTTATTTTTAAGATTATTGAATAAGGGATTATAACCCAAGTAGAAATGTGGTAGTATATAATACTCAAAAAGAGGTATTAAATGACAAATGGTTTATAGATTTTTTATAATAAATTTGTACAAATAGTCTTATTTTATCCATCATTTTGCTGTCTTACAAACAAACATAAAATAGCTTTATATGAATGTTAAGAATTCTGTGTATATTACAAGGACAAAGTATAAATAAACTTCTACATTTACCAGTTACTAAATCACAAGGGACCAAGTGGTATTGAGATGAAAAAATAGATTAAATTTAAGATTTTTGTTCGAGGGTGGAATAGCATCTCAATATTTAGTCAACATTTGGTAAACTTGAAAACTTCCCAGGTGGTACGAGTTAAATGCATTTTAAATTTAAATTTTAGTTTATATTTTAACTTAAATTTATCATAGTATATGATGGTATCTTTTATTTTTTATATTTTTTTTACAAAAGATAATACTAAAACAATACCAGTTGGTGTTTAATTTTTATTTTACAAATTTATCATGGTATGAGATGGTAAAAAATTATTTACAAAATATAATACTCTTCTAAATTATAAGACCAATATTAACTTTAAAAAGTTAATTTGAAATATTTTCAAACTAAAATTAAGAGATGACTCATTACAAATTATAAAATAATAAAATTTATAATGAATAATACTTTTTAAATAATTTAAAATATTCATCATCAAATTGATTAAAATTAAATGAATCAATATCAATTTTCTTAAGTTGATCTTATATTAATGAACAGGAGTACTAAAACAATTCAACCAGTAGATATTTAATTTTATTCCACAATGACGCTCAGCCAAACTTTGGGATCTAGGCAGAGGGGTAATAAAACAATTCTACCAGTTAATGTTTAATTTTATTCCACAATGACGCTCCTCCGCCAAACATTGGGATCTACGCTTGCAATTGGGCAATCCATCTGACAATCTGTAAAAACAAGTTACATTTTATATAGAATATAATTAGATAGTTAGATTTGCATAATACTATAGCAGAGAGTTGCAAATCCAACCCTCGCTATATGAAATGTGTATAGCAGAGTTGGATTTATATGAAATGCAAAATTGTTTTAACAGTCAATTTGCAATTGCCTAGAATCAGGATCCCAAACTTTGCAATCCAACTTTTGGTGTACAGATTCTAGCCAAAAGCCAACTGCCAAATCAAAAAGATTCGTCCTTGTTATACAAAAGAAAAGGATGATAAAAAGAAGTCCAATAAGAGAGTAATTCCAAATTATTCTTTTAATTATATGCCAGAATGCCAAAAAATGAAAATCAGTGCGGAACCTTCAAAATGGTTCACCTTTTAATTACATTCAACATGAAGGATCTAAACTAGCACTGCTAAAAGAACAAACTATAGCAACATGTCAAAAACTAACTATATGGGCATTCAAAAATGGATATGGCTGCGATTTGACATTATTTGCATCAAGATGTTGTCCAGCAATACATCTCAGAACTTGTTTTGAGAACTCAGATGCAGCCAAAAATGACCATACGTTAAAACTTAAAAGCTAGAGTGCTTGAGAGCGAGCTAATCATGCCACCAAAATAACTGCCAAAAGCTCTTTGACGAAATTCTATATGCATGATACATTAGAATTTTGAAGAGCAATCAAGTCAAAAGCCCTTTCACCAAGTCCATGCAAAACTGGATTAGTTTGAAATCGCATAAACAACTTAAGAAGAAATAAGTATTAACAAGATCAGGCAAGGAAGTACCATTGTTGGATGTGAACTGTACAGGGTACATAAAAAAACACTCAGAAGTTATTGCGCAGAGTCATATCCCTGTAAGATGGGACGTGTTTAACACAAAAAAAAAAAATTGAAACTCAGCAGCGCCAAATAGGAAACAAATAGCTAGACAATGACAAATTTGATAAATGCTGATGCCTTGCATGACAATTTAATTTCCTTCACTTATAGTTGTTTCAGCATGAAGTCCATTCGTATGATGAAGCTACCAATCTCATGATGTCCCAAAAAAATCCCCTTTTTTCACAATAAAAATGAACATATACTATTTTACTCTGCCCCATAAAGTAGTAGTTATAGAGGACAGATATGACATGAACTTTTAGATTTAAATGTTCATTACTTTGAATGGAGATTGGACTATGAATTGAAGACTGTAATTCAGTTGGTTCTTCTTTACAAAATATATATCCTGATTATAATGCAACCGATTAAAGTTATTTCAGCAGCTAATGATAAGCCGTGCAGTGCAAAAATTACATGAAAAATGTGGTACCAAACAATCTTATTAACAAACTTGTGAATTCCATTGTCATCATCAAATTAAATCGATAAACAGGGTACGCAGAAAGGGGCCTTACATAGTTTGGCAACATTGAAAGAACAGGAATAGCCTTTTACATTACCACAAAGAAACTTCCTAGTTCAACAAGTTTGCTTAAATTTTGCTAGATGAATGCTGTTGTTCACATTAAGAGATATTTTCCCTCAGCAAATGGTATATAAATATATAACAATTTTGGAACACCTCGGTATGATCTAGTGAAGGTAGAGAGTCAAAGCGGAAGTTTTCAACTTTAAATTGGTTACGTCTTTTCTCCACCACCCTAGGAGCCTTTATAAAAGTTTATTTACCATATTTTAAACATCAACAATGCCGAAACTGGCTGCTTTCCAGTTGACCAGCTCCCCTCTAGACAGACTATAATCTTGTTCGTCTACTTGTCTTAAGACTAGAATGATTGGTTCAAAATTAATCCAGATAAATTATACTCTTTTCATTATTACTTTGCCCTCTTCTCCAGTGAGTTGACCCGTTTTCTTGTTTTCCTCTCTCCATTACACACCTTTGTTCTCAACTCACCAAGGCTGGGTGACATAGTGCTCCATATGGTATTCAATTATTCACAGGTACATAAAATTAGTATTCTGTTTTGTCATTTTCCCCTCAAAACAGAATATCTTATTCATGCATGATTGGACATGATATTGGGAAGGTCGTGCACAAGACTCACAAATAGCAGGGTTTAGAAGGTGTGAAGTATTTGAGTAAATTATTTATACTAGGTTATTTAAATTAGGTAATAACAATATATCTTTTATTTACAGCAGTAATTAGGAGTTTATTTCCTTGTTTTCTAAAGTAGAATAGAATTAGTGTTTCTATGTTCTATGTAAAGTGATGGAATCCCCATTGTTGAATATTGGTTTGAAATTTAAGGCATTGTGCCAATCTGGTCTTTGAACATAGTTCTTCTCCTAGTTCTCCTCCCCATTTCCCCTAGTTTCTTCCTCCAAATCCCTTCCCTAAACCCTCTCCGCAAATCCCATCCTACTCATATGCAGCAAAATTTAGGATTTTTTTATTGTTATTAAACATACAGTAAAAAAATTAAGCATTCAAAACTCCTCGCCTTACCATCATAGCTTCACTCTGACATAATGCATACTGCCAAAAAGATTAATATTACTTTCAATTAAATTAATTTGAGTTTCATGAATGCATAAGCACCAACTTACAAGGACAAAACAAGTGCTTTTAACTTAAAAAATACTAAGATCACTACAGATGAAAGTTCCAAAGAATCGACCAGGTTTAAAGGTGAAGGTACGAGTTTATTCAAGTAATTTCCATATAAACTAAATGAAGCATGAATTTTTACACGCGGGATTATTCATTTATACATCTACATACGATCAGGTTTGAGCATATATACCTTCAAGTCTCAGGACTGTCCGCACAAAGCTAAGCTGAGCTAAATAGTTGCTCTCAGCAAAATCATGCAAAGTCCGGCGTGCTCCGCGGGCGCTCTCACGATCATGCTTTCCAAATTCTTCTTTCAAAAGCCTTCTACACTCGTCAGCATCCTGCAAGAAATAGGAGAGTTTGACAAGAAGTAATTGGCAAGTAGAAGCTCTTTTAGAAATAAATTAAATCAGGAAAAATTGCCAGGTACAAAATAGCCAACAAGATGTGATGCACAATGATTCTGGAAACTGAAATTAACAATTCAGAAACAGGAAAAAAGTACCATGTCAAACAGACAGGTGAATTGTTTGACCATTTTTTCGGAACGAGCTCTGACTTCTCATAGCAAAATGGGGATAGAAATGAACTTATCAGGTTGGATAATGATGTATCACAAGTGGCAAGAGAATACAGCACTGAAAGTTGCCAACCCATTTTAGAACAATTACTCTTGTATATTTTGCTTGTCATACATATAATTACACTGCAATAGTGCAATTACATACACGTATCAAATTCTCCAATCCAAAAGCAAGCCCACTGGAACTCAAGAAAAAATTGTACCTCAAGATCTGGTAAATCTAAATGGAGTGCCATTTTCTACACTTGGATCAGTTGGAGTCAAAATGGAAATCATTATTATAACTAAAATCTAATTTAGGGTCAAATAAATTTTATTTATGGATTGTCTCTAAAAGAGTTTCTGATATTGGACATGCTCAGCATAGAAGGCTGACTTGCATCGAGTAGATAACTATAAGTGGAGACAACTATAACTGTAGACAACTATAACTGGATTAATAAGAAATTCTTCAATACAACTGAATTGTATCGAGTAGACATATATTTTTGCTCACGGGAAGATGTTCAGGTTTAGATTTTACTTAAGGTAACCCATGTCAAACAGGGTCTACTTTGAACAACAGAAACAAATGATAAATAATAAACTTAAAAAATAAAGAAAAAGTTGCATCCTAGTAGAGATACAGGAATATTGGAAAAATATCATGGAAACTTCTAGACAATATATATGTCTTGAGTCGAACATATTAGGCTCCAACACTTCTAAGACAATCCTTATGCATGACAGGGATTTAGCACTAGACATTTTTCAGTCAATACCTAATGCATGACTTACATAGCTAATACTACTTCCTTAAATCCATATCCAATAATCCTACAACTGAATAAAGATACACCAATCAAAGAGAATTCAAATTGTCCATGAGCTGACGCATATCATGGGTTGAAAGAAAGTCCTTAACATAGCAAAAGGAAATAATGATAAAGCTGAAGTATGGCAAGATAGTACCTCAGATAATATATATGGTGTATATTTACTTGATTTGTATCAACCTTCTGGTCTAATCACTACTAGAATGAAGTTTGAAAAATATACAGCATATATTTCCTTGTATAGCACATACATGCATGAACAAACTTTTCTTGTGTACACATCATTTCCTTCTACTTTGCTTTTCAGTTGTCTCGTCAATGTATGTGACTCTTACAGTTTCCTCGTCTCATGCAAATTTAAGGCTGTCTGTGTTCTCTATTTATTTAATTTTTTCTAATGAGTAGCATCAATGTTAAAAGTGTTTTTTATACACATAAACTAGGCATTTAAAAACACTTGAAGGCCGGACTCGCATAGCAAAGTCCAAGTAACTTGACAGTAGGATATGCCCCAAAAAATGTGAACCAGGAAAGTTCATACTTATGGTTTTGATTCTTCACTCATACGCAATTCAAACGATGCATAGTTCAAGAGCAATGAAACCACAAGAACACTTCAACATTCTGATATTAACTAAGCTGACATATCAATGCAGTAAAAAGTATAAGCTTCAGCCTTACAAGATCGCCAGACTGTGGCTAGTCACTAGTGGAATAAATAAATATATATTGAACTAGATTATTTATTAATTTTATGGCACCAAGCCTAAAAAAGAACTTCACATCAGTTATTACCAAAAACAGTGTAAAAATGCAATATAAACATGTTACAGAGCACAGCACCTGTAAGAATTTCAACATTTGCTCTTCTATTGTACCATTCATAGCCAAAGTTTCAACATGAATAGGACGCATAGCACCCATCCTGTGAGCACGACTAATCACCTGCTCTTCCATGCTGACAAGGTTCCAATAAAATATACTGTTAAATGTAGTTTGGATGAAATCTTCCTACCAAAACTAATGGAGCTTCAATCTATTCAGAGAAAATCTTAACAATGATAATTGCAATAAGAGTTCAGTAATGTAAAACTAGGCTTCCTCTAACAGAATGGAAGAGAGAGAGAGAGATTTGCCTAATTTTGATTCTCTGAACTATTTCTAATCAGAAACACATTTGCTTTTGATACCTTTTGTCCCAGATTGGTTCCATCAGAAATACATGTGTTACAAAGCTCAAGTCAAGACCTAATGCTGCGCTACCATCCATCAGTAGAGCTATGCAATTTGCATCATGCTGGAAGGTCGTCAGTGATTTCATCTGAATAAAGTGAAAGAGTTTAACCATTAAAAAAAATAACAAATACGTTCTTGATGGTGGTTTAAAAAAAACAGATTCTTACCTTGTTGCTAGAATGCATTGGACTATACATCCCGGCAAATTTGATGTCAGCAACCATTAACTGCGAAGAAGAAAATGAACTTTTATAGGTAATCACCTATACAAGAACCATAGATTTAAAGTCTGCAGTATTTTAAGTGTTACCTGCTGTTCAATGACATGTATGTGCTCAAGAAATTGAGAAAATATTATAACTTTTTCTGGAGGTATCTCACAAGACTCGTTGCTACATTTAGCACTAGCATTAGTTTCATAAAGTCCCTTTGCATCAACACCGTCATCTCTGGAGTAGCCAATCTTTCTATTAGCTTCCAGCAGTTCTTTCAACCTATGCACAAGATAAGTTACTTTGCTGCTAGATGTTGATTGCCAATCAGAATGCCAGTCATCCTACACAAAAACCATTATGAAATGTAGTAGACAACAAAAGGAAATCCATAAAACTCAAGATATACTTCTAACAAACCCTGCCTGTTTCTTTATTTTTTTTATAAAAAAAACCTGCCTGTTTATAAGATGGCTGTAACTCGATCAGATCTTTTGGGACAGGCCATTTGGGGTTGGGATTTTCAGGACGGGTTAATATTTCGGGAGTCTGCATCTCATATAAATTACCACATCCAGGAAACGTACAGCTTTCACTGTTCAAAGCAACACAGTCAAGGCACAAGAGATGCCTGCATGGTGTAACGACGGGTAATCGACACCATTCTTGGCACCTATAAAATAAAAAAGGATCAGAATACAATCTAACGGAGAGAAAATCAAATGGTATATACAAACTTTATAGTGAAATCTTACCGCATACAGTTGCCACCATATAGAAGATTATATCTTATAAAAGCATACTCTTCTGAAATAGGATCGAGACCATTTTCAACTAGAATGTCCATAGTTTCCTGAATATCTTGCCCAGCATCAGTTACTCTAATATGACCAGCAACACAGCAAGATAACCTCACATTTCTAATAGTGTTACTTCGAAACTTCCATTGCTTAGGGTTCAGTAAACTCTCTACATGAGAAGGATCATTCCAATCGGCCATTAATATATTGCGGCGCACTGTAACTACCAATTCATTGTAACTCCTCGCATGTTCTTCAGTAAAATTCAGAAATGTCACTTTCTTAATGCAAGGAGGAATTGTCTGCAAATCTACTTTTCTTGCACTTATCATGCATCTATGAAGTAACTGCAACAAATGTGATCTACCCTCTTCCATTTCTGCCTCAAATGGTCTAAGAATACCATTTTCCCATGACTTCTGATTCTTTCCATACACTTCTTCGCGAAGGAACTTAAGCATAGGTTGAAGATGAGACAGTTGACTGTTCGGGGTGTTGGGAGTTGGAGTTCCCGTTAACAACCAACGATTTCTAGCAGTCAATGAAAAAGACATTTGCAATTTGTTTGTCAAGTTAAGACTCGAGAGCTGCCGTGTGCCCTTCATCAAAAATAATTCTAAACCAATGAACTTGCACCAATATACTTCTCTTACGAGGACTCCACTCACTGCTCAAACGACTAAATGTAGTTATAACAACATCATAGTCCCAGGCAAGATTGTGCGCACATGGTTTTTTATGGTCGGTCCAGATAAAAACCCGTAATTGACCAGGTTTGACATGCTTTTGGATTTGAGTGTTCCAATGATCAACTAGATTTGATGGAACAACAACAAGAGTAGCCTTTGACAAATATAATCTCAATGAATCCAATGGTTCACAGAGAGCAATTCTTAGGGCAGCCACATCAAAAACCAAGTTCGCAATAGTTCTGGGGTAGTACCACTTCGTAGTCCCCTGTTCTTCCCTCTTTATGAGACCAAATGCTTGAAATACTCTGTGAAACTCATGGGCAACTCCGCTGCATGCCACTCGAGTTTGCATGACTGGATGCAACAATCCAATTGTTTCCATTTCTGAAAGTTTGTTAGGTGAAAGTTTAGCTAACCAAGTTAATGCCTTCTTGGTTTCAGAATTTATCAACGAATAGTGCTCCTTGAGCACGCTGATGAAAAAGGAAACATTTTCCGCTTTTCCTCCAGAAGTTTCTCTGCAGTGAAATCCAGGCAAGTTTGTTATTGATCGACAATAATCCCAAGATTCTTCTGGAACATTGCAACTCTGGTGCAAAGAGTCACTGTTCATACTACAAAACCATGCTGTGGTAGCATCTGCTACACTTGCTTCGGCAAGCTTCCTCCACTTTTTGCAAGCATCACACTGGATCCAAGTCTCATTATATTCAGAATGTTTTGCAGTGAACTTGTTACATCTTTTTCTCTTGTATGATACACCTGAAAAACGATCATTTTCTAGGGAGCTGTATATTGGGCCATTTGATGAATGCCTTCTTTTTCTTGAGCTTTTTCTCGCCTTCATGTCTGTAGAAAATAGAGATGATGTTGCAAACTTATGCCGAAGATTTTTCTTGACACCACTCCGGCTCCTAGTGCAGCGAACCACACATGTTGCAGGTGTAGAATATGCAGCTTTAGGTGATTCGACCTCTTCATGAGGATGTAACTCCGTTAAGCCTACAATATCCACAGCAGAATCCACAAATTTGACTCTTTCAGAGAACCAATTCAAGTTATCCCTTGAACTAAATTTATCTAGAGAGAATTGTCCTCTGCGAGCTGTTTGACTAGCAACCCTTTTACTTGATAACACTTTACCACATGTGTCATTATCAGCGCTAAGCTCATAATAGCCACATCTTTGATCACCATTGTGTGAGCACCAGATTACTTGTGCCCCATCTGGGAGAACTGCTAAGGTTCCTTGTGTCTTCAGAATCAGAGAAAGAGCAGTTATAGTCTTACCTAGTCCGGGTTCATCACAGAACATTCCCCCATGGAAATCTCTAAATGTGGGTTTTGTATTAGTGACTATTTCACCAGAAACCGTATTTACATAGAAAGGAAACCCATCCTCAGTTAAGAAATCGATGTATAAAGGATGTGGCAAGACTTCAGAATCGCGCTCACGCTGAAGCATCCACTCAACTGCTGCTTGTTGATGAGGGAAAAGTTTAAGTTTCATACATGGCATAATCGAAGCAGCCAAGAATCTTAGATGGTGACAAGTTGCAGAAACTTTGAGAAGGTCAAGAGGGCCAAGTGTAGTTAAAATATTGATCAAAACATCATCTGACACCACCCATAGACCAGATCTACAAGAATCCACCGGATTTACTCTTGAAGAATCATGGTCTCCCTTCGATGACACACTAGGTAAGCTCATAAAAATGTCATGAAGTTCAAAAAGCTTTTTCTTAGAAGTGTCTGGAGCATTACAGTGCTGTTTACACCCAAGCACATGACAGTTCGAAAGATTCCAAATACTATCATTGTGTTCACGATCTGTTTTGCCAAGCTCAAGCATTGAACTCCTAGCTTGCCAGTGACAACTGCAAAGTAATGTTCACAAGTTATTTTATTTCAGCATGAACAACGAATATATGAGCAGGCAAATAAATACATTCCAAATTAAATTTTAGATTATGCACTTAATGCAATAAAGTTCACTACGTTTATAAAATCAAAAGTTCTTTTTCTTTGGATGGAAATTTTATCATATGGAGACCGTTATATTAAGATTTAAGCAAAACCATCATCTTGATACAGCATCAGTACGCCATGACTTAGTTTTTATATTGCTTAAATTAAATAATTTACAAAAGGATGATCATTCCATTAAAGTAATAACTTTCAAAGTAGAAGTTGATATTTATTGATGCAGTACTGCAATTATCGTTTGTAGTGCATGAAGTACCCACATAAACACACATTTTTTTTTGGTAAGTGATGAATTACATATATTTAGCATTTCCTGAAGTAGAGTTAACTTTGTATTTACTCTTTATCTTTACAGTCGAGTCAAATTAGAATTGCTAGGAGTTGCACATACACACTGATGGGGATCACAGAGTTAAAAGGAGTTGAGAATTCTATTGATATTTATATTTGTATTTACTCTTTATCTTTACAGTCGAGTCAAATTAGAATTGCTAGGAGTTGACACACACTGATGGGAATCACAGAGTTAAAAGGAGTTGAAAATTCTATTTATATTTGGAAAGAAATTAGTTTGTAAGTATATTATATTAGTTGTTTTTATTTAATAGTGGGGATTTAGGATATTTAATAGTTATTAGGAAATATTATTCTCTTTCTCCTAAATCTCGTTTTTAGTTTTTAAGCAAACTTGCAGGTGTGTGCAATTCATTTCAGACCATGTACAAGTTTTTACAACCTATACAGAACTAGCACTGTGCAAGACCACTGCAGCGTGTATGTGCTCGCTTGCTTAAACAAACAAATTAGTTACTACAAATACAAATGATAACAAATTGGAACAAGACTTGATTATAGTGTGAATTGCCCTAGGAGATGTTGAAAATACATACTGTAATAAAAAATAGAGCAAAATACACTGACACCCCCTTTAGATAATCATAATAACACTCACCACCCCTCTAATTTTAGTTTATAATATTTATAATATGTAACATTCTTACTAGTGTGGTTGACTAATTAATATCCAAAAATATTTTTAATATAATGTCTAATACACCCTTCAAGTTATAATGTTTAATATATCCACTAAATATAAATTTGTATATTATAATTTTTACTTAACTTGATTTAATTAATTAAATTATGAACTTGTGCAATAAATAACATAAATATCAAAAAATAATAAATATTTATTTTATCAGGAAAATAAAATCAATACACTTTTTGATAATTAAATTTCTCAAAGATTAAAATTTACATATATACATTCAAATATATTTTTTTTGTAATTAAAAAGTAAAATTTTAATAGCCATAAATGTACAACTTAATGGGAAAAAAATTATAATTATTTTTCCCAAATAGTAAAATTTACGTAAAAACAAACTTATTATCACAAAAAAATTCTTATTATTCATATAAAAAAGTATATTAATTATTTTTTTCTCAAATATTAAAAACATAAGTCACACTTTCAGGCATAATTATTTATAGTAAAATGATAAATGTTGTTACTCAAAAAAGAAAAAAATATATTAAGAGAAAAATCTTTTTACAATATAGAGGTAGTAATAAATATTAATATATTTTTTATTCAACATTGTACAAAAACAACATCAACTATATACTAAAACTAAATATAATCAAAATCATAAACATCCTAAATTTTGACATATACTTTGAAAAAACTTAACATATAAAAATCATAATATGAAACTAAGAATTCAAATAATAATGTTTGTTGTTAAACACCAAAACTAAAATATCAACATACTCAATCACTCTAATTAGAACATCACCATTACTAATTTAATTTAAAATTCTTAATATTTGAATCACTCATCCAAAAATATATGTTAATTAAACTAAATTATTTGAATGAAATAGTCTTAATTAAAAATAAAAATATAATTAAAATGTATTGTATTAAAAAAGGATAATTAAACACATATATATAGATTGTGTGCAAGTTATTGTAAAAACTTTATGCTTTTGAAAATGATTACAACTCAACTTTTTCCTCCTGCAAGCCTTTTTTGTTTACAAGTAAACTTGCAGGTACATGCAACTTGCAGAGCGTGCAACTCACTGCATACTGGGTGCAACTAGGTGATCACTCACAGTTGCACTTGCACATGCACATGCACATGCAAGAATTAGGTAATAGTTTAGCCCCACGAGTTGGGAGTTTGAGATGCACATAACCGGGGTTCTTCCTCTCACAATCATGATGTCTATTAAGGTGCCTTATTACTTCCTTTTGAATAATCACAACATTCTGGAAAAGGTGCCATTGAACACTTTTGGAGTCTGTAACTGTTGTCACACCCCCAAATCCGAGTCTCCTTCAACCCCTGATCTAGTGTTGACGATACAACTTCATCTATTAAATCTATCAATAATTCTATTGGTTTAACTAGTCTATTACAGACATTACATCAATTCTTTACCTCCATCCCTAGATCGCAACATCTCTCCTTAATATTTACTAATATTATACTTGATAAAAACTCATTTAAATAAAAACTTAACATCATACTCTTTATTCCAATATCCTAAACTTTACAATTTTCGGTTACATATCTCAAAGTCATAAAAATTACAACTTATTCTAATGCATTAAAAATACAACTCCTCCAACCATACTTCCTCTTGAGTATTCCATAACTTCAATCCAACATTAAATCCTTCTTCTCAACTTCATCACCATTATCTATCCTAAACTTTCAATATTAGCAACCAGTCAGTTACCAAGAAAGAGGGGGCTTTCCGTTGAAACGGTGCTCAATTAGACAATTCATTTCCTCGACAGAACTTTCTACTGTTAATCTAGCATAGTTAAATGACTTCTACATCTACTAGTTTAAATGTAAAGTACGCTATATATTTTTATAATAATTCCCAACTTTTTTAATCAAATCTCCAAAGTTATTAGAACTTTAAGTTCTATTACAAATAAATAGGACCACTTATCTACTCTTCCCGTTCTACTGCCAGACTTCCTTGACTACAAATGAAACATATTTGCAAAAATGAGCATAAAATAGCTCAGGAAGTCTAACACATAACACATAAGAGAACTCACACTTCCCTAATTCAAAGGGATAAATAGCTCAACAAAAGATATCAACAATTGTTCATGATAGTAAAAAGAGGGTTGTTAAACCAAAAATTGTTCGTCAGTCATAAGACTTAGAACTCTCCATTCGTCAGTCATAAAGACTTAAAACTCTCTATAGATATTATAAGGGGATCAACCTAATAATATCCTATGTTATTCATAACACCTTTTATACTAACTTTCATTTTCAACAATATAGGAGTCGGTTACCCGACACATCATTAATTCCCCCATGAATAAGGATTGTTCATTTCAGTTACTAACCTACAGATTCCGCCTCAAAACAATTTGGTTTGACACAATAAACTCAACTCAAATAAAAGAATTATAATAATTCAATATCTCATCAATAATTATTCCAAAAGAAATAGCTCAATACTCGAAATACTCGGACTCGAGTGCGGGTGTCGGATTCGGATTAATCTAAGTGTCGAATCAAATAGAGGATAATATATGAATCTTTGGACACGGAGTCTCGAATAAATCATATAGACATCATTAAACTTTAGGGGTTAAAGTGCAAAAATATAAAGAAGAAACAGAACTTCATGAAACTTGAGGGCTAAAATGGAAAAAAAACAAAACTATAGGGATTGATAAGTAATTTTTCAGGGCTATTTTGAACTTTTAGAAAACTTGGAGGACTAAATTAAAACTATAAAAACTATGAGGTATCTAAATGTAATTTTCAATATTTATTCCCTCTCAGACTCGGATCTCAAATACGCAGATTGTTGGAGAGAAAAGGAGAAGATTAGAACACTAGAAGATGAGAAGATCAAGAGAATCGGGAGAAGAATAGAAGGTTAGTCTCGATCTCTTACTCTCTACTCTCTCTTCGGTCTTTCTTCCCTTTCTTGTCGCTCTTATCAAGTACATCATTGTATCCACTTATCCTTTTGACTCAAATCGACTCCATCCGAAACAGAATGAGTCCGAGTAACACAAGACTTTCGAAAGTTTTCAATCAAATGTTAACTAACTCTTCTCGATAAATCATTTCACAATATATAATGAACTTCATAATTCAAAAAAAAAATTAAATGAAATTCAACAATTTAAAACATCGTTTGACTTTGTGCAAGTCATAATCGAATGAGGTTAGAAAACTTGTCTAATAGCATCTTTTATGTTTACGCTAATTTTCGCCTTTCTTATGGCTATCTTATTCATTAGGTTGACATACTACGGTTAGTCATAATCATGACTTTGCAATCTTAGTATACTCTAATTAATCTTTATTATGAATTTTATTTCAATACTTTATTACTTACTATGTTTGATTTTAATGTTAATATACATATCATGCTTTATCTCATTTAATTAGTTTGTCTAATGAAGCAATTTAGGTAGCTAGTTTTATCAAGTTTTACAACATAAACATACTAACATGCATAATCATGTTTTACTTTACTTATTAGGACATTTACTTAAGCTAGCTTATCATGAACATATGACTTGCTACTAATTAACATGCAAATTATGTTTAGCATGCAATATTACATGATTTCGAATATAAGAACGATTAACTAATAGGACTACGACAAGTTGTAAATTACCTCTTGGAGTTGCAAGCTTTACGATAACTTGATTATGCAAGACTTTAATCTCCTTCTCTCAATTAGCGATTGATCTACTATGATTCTCTCTTATGATTATTGTGAATTGTTTGAAAGTTAATTAGCATGGCATGATGGTCTTATTTATAGGCAACCAAGACTTAGGTATAATGGTCATCACACCACAACCAATCAAAGTGGCCAACAAAGCCATCTAGCTCAACCTCTAACAATTGAACAACAAGGCTAAAAGCTAAGCCACTCACAAGTGACCAACAAGGCCAATGACCTACCAAGCTTGACTCTTGCAACCTGAAAGCCACATCTCTGTCTATGCTTGACAACACTAAAGCAAATAACTAATAAGCCACATCTTACCTCTCAATGCTTGACAACACTAAAGCAAGTAATCTAATAGTCCACATCTCTCCTTTCATTGCTTGACAACACACCAAGATCTAGCAAAACTCAATTTGGTGACCAACTCTTCAAAACAAGTATCAATACTTACAACTTACAAACTTATAAGTATTACATACTTTCATAATAATGACCAAAATATCCCTACTTTCTCTACACTGTAATCGGATCCCACTTAATTTGGTTATTCTAAACTTAGTTTCCTATCTAGTTAGCTTCTAGTTTGATCATTAGTTAGCTTTCCTAACTAATCTGGTTAGCCAAGAATAGTTAGACTTTCCCAAAGTTGACTTTTCCAAAGTGATCTAGCATTTTGAAGAATAGTAATTTAGCGTTTTTATGAATAGTGATTCCCTAGTTAAGTTTTACAAAAAAAAAATTATATACTTATAATGAAACCATACACATTCAATCACATAACACATAATTTCAATCACAAAAACATCCTTTATTAATCATATAAGGTTACATTACAAGACTTATAAGGATTCGGAATATTACAACTGTTGGATCCCTCAGATATATATAACTTCCAGATTTTCATTCTCGGCTCCCCTTTATCCTTTTACTTATTCTCAGCCAAACAAAGATTCTCTTAGATAGTACTGAAGGATATCTTCGTAATTGATATCTGCGAATTGGTAGCTATGTTGTAACCTAGAGGTGATTTTAAAAAACCTTGTAGCAAACTTATTCAAGTGGTCACATACCATCTTAAATATATTGTTGTTGAAGCGTTAAATCTGTGTACAAATTTCTTGATTCTTCTTCAATTTTGTGCTAATACCATAACAACTTGAAGGTGATACTTAGGAGGACAAGAAATGGTGATGGCTTTCAAGCTTAAGAATCAAAACTGCCTGAAAATTGGATAGATTCAATGGATCAAACATCACCAGTTAGTGAGACAAGATGATGTTCTAACACATAACTTTGAATATCTCTTTTTCCTTTTTTGGGCCCAATTTGTTGCTGCAAAAAAAAAAAGACGGTAAATACCGAAAGGATAAAGAATTAAAGACAGAACAACAAAAGCATGAGTAGAAATTGTCTGTAAGGGATGTATGTGAACATGCTGTCTAATGGATTATAAGATTTGTTCACTTCAATATCATCACGTAGGGAACCTTGGGAGGCTCTGGAATTCAAAAATATTGTTCATAGAAAATAAATAACAAGGTGCAGATAAATTAAGTGGATGAGTTGCAATACCGAGTGTCCACCTCCATGATTTAAAATAGGGCATATAGTAGAATATATGGAATTTTTGGACAAGGTTTTAGTAAGGAAGGGCTTTGGGTCTATGTGGAGATTGCGGATAAAGGAGTGCTTCTCTTCTATTCATATTTCTTTGGTCATGAATGAGCAGCCTAAGGCTTCATTCAAGGCGTGCAGGGGGCTTGAGCACGGGGACTCACATTCACCATTTCTTTTTACTCTTGCAGAGGACGTGTCGAGTAGCATAGTAGGATGATAAGATTGTCGAGAGGCACGGCCTCATTGATTTGATGGATATGAAGTAGGAAGAGACGAGGTTAGGCTGTCACACCTAAAGTTTGCGAACATATTATTCAATTTCTGTCTAAGGTTGTTAGAGGTTTTAAGAATTTATTGTCCCTTCTTCAAATCTTTTTGGCAATTTCAAGTACGAAGGTTAATCTTGCAAAGTGCAGCCTAGCTAGTGTCAATTCTGAGGAGGATTGTCTTTCTTCCTAGTTGTGAGGCCGAGTCTTTACCCGTAACTTATTTAGAAGTCCCTTTGGGAGGTAATCTGAAATCCCAATTTCTTTGGGACTCTGACATAGAACGGGTGGGTAGAAGACGTCATTTAGGCGCTAGTGATAACTAGTAATAATTATTGTGTTTTCTGTTTGGTGTGGGAGAAGAATGCTGTGGATGATCTTCTCTACATTTTTCAGGGGGAATTTTGTGGAGGGAAGTATAGGAGGATCCTTTGGAGGACGTTCTTGTTTCACATTCTTTTGGGGATTCAAGACTAAGAGAATGCTAGGATTTTATGAGATCAAGCAATGCATATTATCACTTACATACAAAGTTTCTTCCTTAGCATCTCTTTGGGCTCGGTCAATGTGAGCTATTGAGGTAATACATCATAAGATTACATAGGGATTGCTGACCCGTGCTCGACTATTACCTGGATGATATTTACACTTTCTTTCTTTGCTTTACTTTTTATTAAAAGTCAGCAGTGACAGGATCCCAACCATTTACTAGTTACCAATAGTGTAAAGGTTTAAACACGGATAGAAACTGTAATAACCCGGGATTTCGAATAATCCGAATTTTTACGAATAATTTTTTTTTTTAATATTAATATTAACTATCAATTTTGTGCTGTGTATCTGTGATATGAGCTGTGAGAATTAGTTAATTTGTGTATTGACTGAGAAATAAGAGTAGAGTTGTGCTTAACTGAGAATTTAAAACCTTAACCCTAAGTTCGGATAGGGATTCAATAGAAAATATAATTAAAATAATTATATTGATATGTATGTGTTTGTACTGTATAGAAATTATTGATCAATGATTGATCGTATAAAGTTTAAAACTAATAAACCCTAATAAGAGATTAGTAACCGTAATCTAAGATTTTGAAACCCTAACGCGCAGTTAAAAACCCTAATCATATGCCGGGAAACTCTAATTTTAAATCCGGGAATCCTAAACCCTAATTAGGAAACCCTAATCCTAATTAGCAAGCCTAATGTGATTAGTAAATGTTAATATAATTAGGAAACCCTAATTATACTCTAGAATATTAATTTCTATTTAAAACCCTAATTTTATTTTAGAAATCTTAATTTTTCTTTTTAGAAACCCTAATTAGAAAATTCTAGAATTAGAGAGATTTAAAACCTAAGGTTTAGAACCTTAGGGTTAAACCCTAAGGATTTGGACAATGTCAAGTATGCCATTAAAAATATAATGCTAAAGACCAAAATACCCTTTTTCATTTTCTTTAAATAGTAACTTGTAAAAATACCAAGACCTTTAGTTGGTAACCTAACAACTTGACTTTGTGACTTCTAAAATCTCAGCAATCAGCCTCCAATTGATAGCCAACCTCAGATCTAAGTATTATATCTTGATATATATAGATTTGAGAGAGAGAAAATCACATAAACTTGCTCATTTTTCTTTCTAGCTCTCACCAACTCTCTCTCACACAAGACCTCCGAAATTCTAAAGTTTCTCAGCCACAAAACACCTCTCTTAAACATCTAGATCAGTTAAGGAGAGTAAGAATCAAAGATTTAGCAAGAGAAGGCATAACCCTAAACTCAACCTAGATCTTGTGTGCTATGAAAATATTCGTGTTTAAGTGTTTAAATTTGTGTTATAAGATGTTTTTAGATGATCTATGTTGATCCATCATGGATCCATAGCATCAAAGTGCCTTAAAATGGTGTTTTTCAAAAACTGTTCTTAAGCTTGAAATGTGGTCTGACAACCGAATGTCAGTGGCCACAGATCCTTGCTCGTTTATGATTTTTGTTGTTTTAAAGTTGTAATCTGTAGCTTGTCATGTGGTCTTTAATCTGCAAGTGAAATCAGTGTCATTGAATGTCTAGATTGTGTGTTATTAACGGTCAAAACCCGTTGACCGGGCATGACCGGGCCAAATCTGGGCAACCCAGAAAGTATAAAACCGAGTCTGTCAAGCTTTTCAAATGACTATATCTGTCAGGTGTTACGAGTTTTGTTGTTGTTGTTGTAATAAATGTGTAGCCTGTTGTATGCAATTGAGATCCATAGTTTTACTTTCCACAAACAGAGTTTAGATCGAGTGTAATTAGTGGTCAAAGTAGCCTACTCGACCATGATTGTTGTTTTCTGGAATTTTCAGAAAACCGGATGAACAGCCCTCTGACAAGGTTTGACCGTGTCATAACCTGTGAATCTGTTGTTGTTGGACTGAGATCTTGATATGTCGTTATTCTTTGTCATGTATACTACATATATGAACTATAAAACTACCAAAAGCATGATCAGAACTAAGATTGATTTGGACTTGAAAGTGTCCACTCGGACTGCTGGGTTTCTGGGAAAACCCAGAAACGTTCTGACAAGAACTTGTTGAGCCCAGATCGTTATGTTTTGTTGTGTTATGACCTAGATGATGGTTGATTATTATAGTGTTACATTTCAGCTACCCGATCAAGGTTCAAGCTAGCCCAGAAACTAATTAAACTAAGAATTAAACGTGGTCAAACGTTGACCCTTGAACACTGACAGCTCAGTGTTCTTGAGGCTCAAGAACACTAATAACGACGCTAAGTGTCGCTAAAGGGCTATAGCAACGGTTTATTTAATTTTATTTTCCTAATTTTCAAAAAAGGATTAAAAATAGAAATAAATTCTAAAAAATTACAAAAATGGTTTTAAAAATTATTTTACCTTATGAAAAATAACTTTTAATTATTTGGGATATTTTTCATTAATATTTATAATTATTTGAATATTAATGATATTTAATTAGTGTATTAAATAAATTAGAGAAAATGATTTTAATTATATAAAAATCATTTTAAATAAGAATAAAGAGTTTTAAAATATTTTGAGTTATAAAATGTAACTTTTAATATTTTTGGAGAATTTTCATTAATAATTTAATATTAATGATATTAGATTTATTTAATTATTAAATTAAAAAATAAGTTAAAAATGATTTTATTGATTTAAAAACCATTTTAAATGAGAATAAAGTGTTAGAAAATATTTTGAATTATAAAATATAATTTTCTATATTTTTAGAGAATTCTCATTAATAAATTAATATTAATGATATTAGATTTATTTAATTATTATATTAAATAAATGAATTAAAATGGTTTTATTGATTTAAAAATCAATTAAAAATGAGAAAATGATTTAAAATATTTGAAGTTATAATAAATGACTTTTAATATTTTGATAATAATTTCATTAATATTTAAATATTAATAGTGATGATTTAAAATGATTTTTATTATTTTAAAAATCATTTAAGTAGAATATTAATGATTTAAAAAATATTTTAAGTTATTAATAATAACTTTAAATATTTTGATAAGTATAACATTAATATTTTTATATTATTAAATATTAATGATAATAAGATTATTTGATAATTAAATCATTAAAAAATGATTTGAGTGTTTGAAAAATTATTATAAATTATGATAATTGTTTGATAATTATTAAAAGCTTCCGAAAAATATTATAAACGATATTTGACTTGTCTAAAATAATATTGAAGCTTAGAGACCAAGTTTAATTGACAATAAATGTGTTAATTGTCGGATAGGGTGACCAGAACACCGAGAATGGACCGAAGTCCAACCAGACCGAACTAGTTAGACTTGATAAGTGTTTATTAGGTTATAAACACTGATATGACTATGTGGTAATGTGTCTAGGAGAAAGTTTGACTGTAAATTACAGTATTGTGTTGTGAATTATTGTGCTAATTGTGAGACCGATATTGTTGATTATAGGTCTTACGAACGCAGATAAGTATATTGTGTAGCAGTAATCAACGCGGTAGGCAAATTTTCTAACTCAACCTTGAGTTATATTCATTCAATTATTATAGTGGTTAATTATTGTTAATTATACCACGTCCAAGAATTTATTGTTGATTATTCGCAGTTAGTGCATGTTTAATAATTCAAATTGAATTACTGATTCGGAAAATATACATTCGTAGAATAACTGTTGTTGAATATTTATATCCGTAGAAGCTATTATTAATAGTATAGATAATTCCTGTCTATTGTCAGATTGTGTTTGAGAAATGTCTTAGCTAATTGTTTTGGCTAGACGAATATTTGTTAGAACTTGATAGGTTCGAGAAGAGAAGAGAAAAGAATTCAATTATTCTTGATAAATCGATGCCAATTGTTTCGGCTAGATCGAAAAAGAAAACTTGATAGGTTTGAGAAGAGAAGAGAAATGATTAGATATTGAAATCATTATATTTCGTTGTTAAATCAAATTCTGATTCAAAGACTGAGAAGAACAACCTTTTATATAAAGGGAACATTTTAGGTCGTATATTCGGTCATTGCGCACTTTTAAGTATTATGCATAATATAGGGTATAATAAAGTTGATCACTTGTTATACTTGCAGAGGGGTATGATTTAATCTTTATGGTTATCTGATACACCTGCGTATATATCAAAGTAAATCTTTGATAGATACCCGAGAAGAGAAGTTCTAGATCCAATGGATCTCTCAGCATAAATCTGGAAAACATTCCACTTTGTTATTGCGTAGAATTGATTCTTGTTTATTCAATAAAATATTGTAGAAACTTTGAAAGCGTTGCACTCTTTCATTATCAAATTATTGTATTGCATAGGTTGCGAGAAGACTTGTTAGTAATTAATGAATTGTTCAGCTATTTCAAAGTTCCCCGAACTTTGGTATCATTCTATCGAAATAAATAGTCTGTTATTCTTGATTATTATACCTTCATTGTATGTCTTAACTTGCGGAGCAAATTTGTTGCTCACCCTTGCTAAATAAATCATTTCAGCTAGGAACGAAGTGGCTGGAGGTGCTGAGAAGAACAAAGGCAAAGGCATGTTGCTGGATTAGTTTAATGAACATTATTATTATGTTATTTTGTAAACCCTTTTTGTATATCTAAGGAGTATGTTTGTAATGTTAAGGTTAGCGGACCTGGGACTAATGTATTAACAACATATGTTAATGTGATATGTATTACTATTTCTATATAAATGGGTAGTTAGATGTTATTATATTGTGGATTGTGAGCACCAAACCCAGATTTGGGGGTGTCACAAAAACTGGCAAAGAACTGAGTGCAATCAATTTTGATGAGTTCTAATCCAAAATGTTTAGTTGTAATTGTTATGTACATGGTGAATGAGCTATATAATATTAATGAAGTTCAAGAATTCTATCCAAGTGTTTACAGTAACGAGGACATAGAACTGACTTCACTATTTGCACAAAAGAAGTGGAGGCGCTTCTAGAAGAACATTTGAATTTACTTTTGTAAATATCAATAAAATCAAGGATATTAGCTAGAAGCTGTAACAAATGGTAAGATTTCAGCTAATAGTGGATATATTAATGTATGTTTGTACTTCTGTGTTACTTAGGAGTCTTGGTTTAAGTTTAGGTTAACAATGACTTCATCAGAGCTTGAAATGCTTATTACAGTAGATGGCATTGTAAATTGAGATATATCTTGTATCCATATTGATATTAGTGTTGGAATTGGACTTTATATTACCATCTAAATGTGGGATTTAAATAAAAAATGGGCTGTCATATTTAAGATATATTTGGAGCAATTGCAACACGCTTCTCTAATCTCCTGCACGTCATTTTCGACATGTAACCAAAATTACCGATGTATGCAATTTATCAAAGATGTGCAAGTTATTACAAACAATGTACGAATTGCACATGGTTACAACTCCCGTTTTCCCTTCTGCAAGATATGCTTATTTGTTTAACAAAACCTATATACAACTAGCAGAATCCAAAGCTGCATATATTCTGTGCAAGTCTTTACAAACTATACGCAACTTGCATAATATGCACTCACCGGATACTGGGTGCAACTCAGTGCATCAGCCCCAGTTGCACATGCGACTGATATAACATGGGGCATCTAATCCCTAATCGTAAGGTAGTGCATATTCACATTGTGTGAAACCATTGGATATTGGCCCTTTGCAACTATTAAATGGCATAACAATTATATTCACAAAACCTAGAAACAACTAGCTTCAATGCAAACTATGTGTCTAGTCTCCCTCTTATAGTCACAATCATAATTCTTTATAGGTGCCTATTCATTAATCATTACTTTCTTTTTTATATTCACAACTGTTACTTTCAGAAAGGCAGGACCTAACTAACTTCAATGCAAATGAAAAAGCCTGGTAAATCATAAATAGATAACGGGGACTTACAGTCCCTAACAAAATTAAAAAACAAAAGAAAGATAAATAATCAGCAATCTTGTACTTCTTGCAAACATTGTTGTACAAAAGGTAAAAGAGTACAACTGTGTATTAAAAATTCTAACAAGCTAACTATTTATTAATCATGGACTGTTGAGCACTAGCTAATAGATTATTTTAGACTAATTTTAAACAAAAAATAAAATAGAAGTTGATTTGCTATACTTAGAAGCAGAAATAAGATATTAAAACAATTACTCCCTGAGCACTAAGCCCGGGATAAAAGTCCTTAAATTATAAGCAATAGATTATTTTAGACTAGCATTTTTTAACCAAAAAAGAAAATAGAAGTTGATTAGCTTATACTTAGAAGCATTAAATAAGATATTAAAACAATTACAATTTATTAATATTATTATTGATAAGTTACGTCATTTAAAAGAATTGATATTTATTATAATCAAAGAAGTCTTAACCTTTTAATAGGTTGATCGAGCAAGTAAAAATACTACTTATTATTATTAACCAGCTGTCTGATTTACCAAATGAACTCACGTAAACAGGTTAATCAAAGAAGTCAACCTTAAAAGATATGATCAACTCAAAATACTACTCTCATTCATATGTTGGTTTTAAGTTCCGTCAACATGCCACGTTGAAAACTTCACCACAAAGATGCATAATAAAAAACTAGTTTTGGATAAACTCAAACCTGCAGATTTGAATTTTTAACTACAGTTCTACCGGGATGGTAGACTCAACACTAACAATGTAAATTGTACAAAACTTCTTGCAAACATTGTCGTATAAAAGGTAAAAGAGTACAACTGTAAAAAAAATTCTAACAAGCTAACTATTTAATTAATCATGGACTGTTGAGCTCTCACCGACAAAATTATAAGCAATAGATTATTTTAGACTAGCACTTTTAACCAAAAAGAAAATAGAAGTTGATTTACTATACTTAGAAGCATAAATAAGATATTAAAACAATTACAAGTTATTATTATTATTGATAAGTTACGATTTAAAAGAATTGATATTTATTATAATTAAAGAAGTCTTAACCCTTAAATAAGTTGATCAGCAACACAAAATACTACTTTAAGCGTCATAACCAGCTGTCTGGCTTACCAAAAGGTAAACAGGTTATCGTACAACCCAAGATATGAATAAAGGGTACATGCATTACTTCTTGCAAACATTGTCTATTTAAAGGTTAAAGAGTCAACTGGACTGTTCTACCAAGCTAACTATTTATTAATCATGGACTGTTGAGCTCTCTCCGAAAAATTATAAGCAATAGATTATTTTAGACTAGCATTTTTAACCAAAAAAGAAAATAGAAGTTGATTTACTATACTTAGAAGCAGAAATAAGATATTAAAACAATTAGAAGTTTTATTATTATTATTGATAAGTTACGATTTAAAAGAATTGATATTTATTATAATCAAAGAAGTCTTAACCCTTAAATAGGTTGATCAGCAACACAAAATACTACTCTTAAGCGTCATAATCAGCTGTCTGGCTTACCAAATGAACTCACGTAAACAGGTTAACGTATTTTCAACCCAAGATATGGATCAACTCAAGCCTACTATTCCATGTTGGTTTTAAGTTCCGTCAACATGCCATGTTGGAAAACTTCACCACAAAGATGCATGATAAATATTAGTTTTTGTAATTTCAAGCAGATTTGAATTTTTTAACTACAGTTCTACCGGGATGGTAGACTCGTACTAACCGCAATGTAAATTGTACAAGGGTACATGCATGTCCCAAAAAAACTGAACTGGATCCATTATACCATGTTATGAGAATTCCTTTCCCATTTTAAAAGGTACAACTTCTTATCAAAAAATATATATAATTTAGGTTCACAATTCTACACATTCTTCAAACTATAGTTTTGGTTTTACATATATAGAATGATCCATAGCCACAGTTGTAAAAATAGGGAGCCTTACAACACATCTTTCACCGTTAAAATTTTGATATAATGGCCAAATATTTCAATCGTCCGCACAACTAAGTTAAACTAAATTGGGAACGGAGGCCCACCATGTGATTTGTCAGAAATATTCTCTTTTCAAAAACAATCATCGTCCGCATAATTAAGCATAATTAAGTTGCAGACGACAATTATCGTCCGCATAACTAAAGTGCGGACGAAAGCCAAATTTGGTTTATCGTCCGCAATTTAGTTTGTTACAGTCCCCAAACTAAACTGCAGATGGTGATCACCCTAGCTATTAGATCATAGTTTGGACGGTAAAGATTTGTTGCAAGGCTATGACTCTTTACAACTGTGGCATTGGATTACTCTCCATATATATGGGAGTTACCCCATATTTCAAATCATGTGTGATTAAATACTTTGACTTTCAAATCATATCTCATCTTTATACAAATAAGTTTTGTTCTGGGATAAGTCGATTTAATCTTAAATACTTTTGACTTTCAAATGCAGCCTCTCATATTCAATTACTTAACCTATTTTTTGTACTTGATCTTAGTTTCTAAATTTTTAACTCGAGTATGTCTACATATAGTGACCCGGCGAAGTAAAATCAATGACAACATGTAAATAAAATAAATAAAGAGGGTGTTTTTAATACATGAATGTACTCACAATACATGATGGGGACAGGAATTTTGGACGAAGGATAAATATCACATAGGTAATCTCACACAAAACTCGATCAATTCTAATTATTCAATGTATCAAAATAATGAAGTGCATCACTATTTATAATAATCCTAGACAACTTTCTTAATATAACTTGGGACTCTAATAAGATAATTACAAATTAAATAAGATAACTGCAAATTAAAGAAACTAAACAACTTCTAATTCATGGGTTTCCAAAGCCTCTTATATTGGTCTAATCAACTTTCACAGGCTTGTCCTACATCAGTTCTCCTCCGCTGAAAAAAACTTGACTTTGTTGAGTTATGGACATTAACATAAGAACAATCACGTCGGATTACCAAGGAAGCTTGTGCAAGCTTCAAATTTGGCATATCAAGAGCATAAATAAGAGTTAATTTGGTATTGTTTTTGATAAATATTAGTATGAGCATCATGTTGCGCATAACGATCCCATAGCCATTTAAGCTCTAAGATAATGTGGGGTAAAACATCACACATAACGGTATCCTTAAGCTTGCCAACGGAAAATGTAACCAAACACCTCTAGGTAACCCACCTTATATTGATAATCCATGCAAAGGAATTCTGTATTGGTAATTCATGCAACATCATACCCACCTGAAGCTACACCACCTTCAATCTCCAAAGTCAATCCTGGATGGTACATGGAGATTAAAACTTCTTTAACCGAGAATTCAGACTGTGTAACCAAACCGTAGAACATTGAAGTAAACTCGAAAACCGTAGAACATTGAAGTATACTCGGAAACCGTATAACATTGAAGTATACTCGGCTATAGATTTACTACCTTGTACCGACTCAGTTAACTGCAAATATGCTCTTTGCTTATAATCCGAAGGTACAAAAGTCGTGTTAATGCAACTTTCATTCTCATCTTCTCGTAGCTGTATATAAATTTCGTTGATGTTGAACCCACCAAATACGAGTTGTCCCTTTCAATTTCGCTTCAAAGAAAAAACAATTTTCCTTCATCGGATAATTCACACCATCGAAAAAAACTCTCCAAGTCGTGAATCCAATCAAGAATGTTTCGGGACCATTAAATCTCCAACATCTAACATCTAATTTTGCTCTTCTATCCATGCATTCATCCTTGGATCTGGAACATGAGGATTAACTCGTGGATTAGGGTCATGTTGTAGTCTCAGATGATTAAGATCCGGGATGGGATCTTCAAAAATTTTATGAGCATCTTCTTGTCCCTAATCTACGCGTTCCGTGAGTACATCAACTTTAACTGCAAGTGTTGTAATAGAAGCCTGAACATTATTTGCCGCAGTCGCAGTTAGTGTTGTGATGGAATCTTCAATTCTCTTGAGTCGTTCATCTTGTTGTAACATATAAGTATCAAGTTTGACGTTGATTTCTCCTGCATTTACTATGGTTCCTGCAAATAAAAATATAGCCCTTTTTTTAAGAACTTAGGTGTAGAAAATTTTAAGAAACAGGGTCTGAATTGAATAAAATAAAACTTCATGGGCTGAAAGTGTAATAGATGAAAGTTTAGGGGCTGATGTGTAAAAATTTAAGGGGGTCTTTTAAAATTTAAGAAAACTTGGGGGACTAAACTAGAAAACTATAAAAACAATGGGGTACCTAACTATAATTTGCCATGAGATATTTATTTCCCCGGATTCAGATCTGTTCTATTTTGATTCTTCACATCACAAGAGGTAAGGAGCAACAACTTGGGATGAAAAGGCTAAAGAACTCTACAATGATGATGATGGCAACAGTAGCTCTAGCGGCAAGGGATGATGACACTACTGTTTTAATTCTTCTTCTCCTTTTCTCCTCTTCTCTTTCCTTAATTTTTTTTCCGTATGTTGGCTACGATTTGGGGCTACAACTTGGGTTGTGTTTGGCTAGGTTTCTGGCTTAAATTAGGGTTGTGGTTGGTATATGTATAGTGTACTGGGTTAATTTTGGATGTGTTTGGGTAAGGTTTGGTGTGACTAAGGTTTTCGTAGTGACGTTAAAGTTATGGGTTGGGCAGCGAGTAATAATTTTTTTTAACTTTCCGGTCAACGGCTGGTTGTGGGATTGTGACTGTCGAGGGCAATATATTTGTAACTGCTAGGGGTGTAATTAGTTTGAGTGTAACGGCTAGGGTTTGGTCATATTGGGCAGTTTATGGATTGAATTTATCTTTGATACCAAAATGATGGGGAAGGGGGTTTCGGGACGAAGGATAAATATCACACAGATAATCTCACACAAAACTCAATCAATTCTAATTATTCAATGCATCAAAATAATGAAGTACATCATTATAAATAATACTCCTGGATAGATAACTTTCCTAGCCTAACTTGGACTCTAATAAGATAACTACAAATTAAATAAGATAACTGCAAATTAAAAAAACAAAACAACTTCTAATTCATGGGCTTCCAAAACCTCTTATATTGTTCTAACGAACATTCACGGGCTTGTCCTACATCAATACATGCCTAGATACTGCCTCGATTTGGTTAGGCGCCTGGGCCCCGCCTAGACAGAATGAGACATCTACTTTGAAACTCTATAATACTTACAATAAATTTGGTTAACCTAAAATAAGATGAGGCCATAGGAGGTGCGTTAGCCTGCCCTCCCTTCCTTTTCTTCCCATTTTTTTTCTTTTTCTCAACAATCTCTAATCACCATTCATCATAATACATCATCATCTATCACCATCCACCACCATTATCACGACCATCGGCCATCGTCATCACCATGCACCACAGTCACCCATCGTCATCACCACCATCCATTGCCATCATCACTACTATCATCTCCACCACCCGCCATCGTCACCACCATTCTCCATCGTCACCTCCGCCACCTATAACCATCAGATCTACCACCATTCACCACCGTCACCACTGTCACCACCGCTACCTATAACCATCAGATCTACCACCTACCACCATTCACCATCGTCACCACCGCCGCTCACCACCTACCACCGGTAGATCTACTACACAAACACAATCAACATCATATCCATCGTCTACAACAATCACCACTACTACATACATCACCATTATCAACCACCATACCACTAGATTTGCCACCATCACCGGCATGCACCACCACCTCTATCCATCCACCCATCACTGCACAACACCAAATATCAAACCATGCACAACAACATGGCCAAATTGAAAAAATAAACAGGATAAGGTAGTCCGGGGAAGGGAGATGAGAGAGAAGAGAGAAGGAAAAGAAGAGGGAAGGGAAAAAGAGGCGAGAGAAACATTTGGCTTGATTTTTTTAAAAAAAATTTATTATATATAATCTTCCAAAACAAAGTCATTTTAGAGGCTGCCACACCCAATTATGTGCGGGATACCGCACATCCCTTTCTCACAAAAAAGATTGGTTTTTGGTAATACTTCCTGTAAAATTTTAAAAATGTATATCTACTATATGTTTTGTATACTATAACAAGTATATAAAATAGAAAAATAAATAAATGAGATTGCCAGGAAAACGACTAAGCACTAGGTGCCCCTCAGATGCTTAGGTCCGCCAAATAGTTTTTCAAACACTATGGAACCAAAAAGTCGGTTGACAAATCATTTCTCTTTTAACTTTTTAAAGTGCAAAAAATAAGCAAAAAACAAGTGCCTAAATTGTTTCACTTGGAGATAAGTATAGAACTAGAATAAATGCTATCTATGGAGCAGGGAGGAGTAGCAAAAAATTTCATAATATTTTCAATATCTCAATACCAGTAAGCAGCTCAATCTTATGCGCCAAGAATATGGAAATCCAACAAAGACAATAAATCAAAAAACAACACAATGCACCTCAAATGCCGAAACAGAGCAGCAGCTGTAGACCCCATTCGCGGAAATTGCCAGCCAGACCACAACTCGATCGGCAAATACACATCAACCAGCACAACAACCCGAATTTCCCCCCAATTCTGCTCATCAACCGCAAAATTAATCACTCTAGCTCGAATTTCCAAACACTTGTGATTCACCAATGCATGAAGCTGATGAACCACGCTCAAACTCCCATGCACTAGCCCAATTCTCCTCCACTTCTTCATCACCGATGAAGAAGACGAAGAAGACGGCCTACTGCTACATTCCGCGGCGACTACTTCTCCGGCGTTTGGGTTAATTACAGAGAAAACGATGCCGTTTTGTGACACGAAACCGATTTCAGAATCTCCGGCAAAGAGTTGGCAGGGAGTGTGTGGAGTTAGGGTTTTTGTTAAGTCGGCGGGATGTGAGGGAGGGATTTTCAGAACTGTACATAAGAAACCGCAGAGCTTGTGATCTGGGATTGAATTTTCGTCCATTGTAAAGATTTGAATTTGAGAAATTGGGGAATTAGGGCGTCAATTGTTTTGGAATTTAGGGTTTGAGAATTTGTGTTTGGGATTTGGAGAAGTGGTGCGGAAGCTCGGAGTTCGAGGAGGATTTTGAGTAGAGAAGACGACGGAAGAAGTTTTGAGAATAGAGGATTGTGAGAGCAGGTTTTGTTTTGGTCGGAGCCTTGAGGGATTGTAAAAACACATAGTGCGGTTTCGATTTTATCGTGCGATTTTGGCTAGTAACCAAACCTAACTCAGTAAATTTGGTTATTCAACCCACCTAAACCTTGTTATCGCCCGGAAGCAACAAAAGCGATTTTAATTAGTGCGATTAGTGCGGTTTTTAGTGCGGTTTTGCCTCTAATTTGATTACTTGTCAAATTACTATTAGTTACCAAACATGTAAAAAACAAATTGTAATGCCTATATACACAAATTATTTTATAAATATTTAGGTCGTGTTTGATTGCATCTTAATCTTAATGCATCTTAACAGCTCACCTCTTAATACATTTTAACAACTCACATTTCTATATCAAGAAGTTCTCTAAATAGTTTAGACTCATATTTATATCTTAACTATTCAGAACACCTCTTAATATAAATATGTGAGCTCTTAAAGGTATTAAGGTTGTGTTTGATAAACTTGGGAATTAAGATCTGAATGATTATGATGTCTTAATAAATTAGATCATCTTAATGGTTATGAGACCTGAATCAAAAAAATTATTTGAAAACTAAATAGTAAGTTGTCTCTTAATGACACTATTTTACCATTTTAAAGGGTAAACTTTTATTTAATAATTTTAAATATTCAATTTAATAAAAATGAGTGCATAATATTGTTGAATATATTTATATAAAAAAATTATCAAAAAATTTCATTAAGAGGTACATCTTAATTATTAAGATTTTATTTTTTGTCTTAGAGACATTCAGAAGTAACAAAAAAAAACAGCACAATACCTCTTAGCGAATAAGAGACAGTCCATTAAGAGGCAATCAGATGTAAACAAACAATACCTAAGAGGTTGATTGTTAAGATGCAATTAAACACCACCTTATTCTACTTCTAAAATAATTTGTGTATATACTATTATTCAAAAACAAATGTTTATATATACTATGGTAGCTTTTAAAATTTTAATAGCAAATTGGGGTGCCCTTGGATCGGGTACGGTAGTAGGCCCATTGAAAAATGATTTGGGTTGGTATTGTGTTAAAGATAATATAGTTATGGTTTCATTAAAAATTAAAATTTATGTGAATTGAAAGTTATAGATTTAATATAAGTCAATCCATTTTTTTTAATTTTAAATTCAGTATTATTATGATTTTAATTAAACAAATTATTTATTTAACTAGCTCATGATTATGTACGAAACACGAGTTTTATTATAAAATTATTGTATTATTGATATTTTTGGTATTATACTATACTAATATATTAACTATAGTAATAACTGAATAATATTGTGTACAATAATTCTTATATAAAAAATTATTTCCTTTTAAAATATATTATTTAACTAATAAAAATTTAATAATAATAATTTATATATTCATATAATATAAACAATAGTATATGATGATTAATTTGTTTATATATTCCTATATTCATCTACTTAGGTAATAGAAAATTATATGGAAAAGATGAATCAATCGAATTTTTGCATTCCTGTTACTAACCAAGCAGCAGGGCAGAATCGTCTTTTGTCTTCCAAAGACAACCCTTGAAGTCAAAATCATCAAAATAGAACCCCGATGACAACCCTGGGAGATCAAGTCAAACCCTAGTGACAACCTCGGGAGGTCAAATCGAACCCCAGTGACAATCCCGAGAGATTAATTCAAACCCCGATGACAACCCTGACAGATCAATTCAAACTCCGGGAGGTCAAATCAAACCCCGGGAGATCAATTCAAACCCCGGTGACAACCCTGTGAGATCAATTCAAGCCCCGGTGACTGTAACGCCCCAAAATCCGATCTATCTTCACACCCGAATTCTGTACGTCACATGTACATCATTCATCCAACATACATCATTATATACTGAAATATAACAACATACATTCTCAAGTCCTAGGTTCTAAAAACCTTATAACCTCTTTTATTACAAATAATGATAAATACATTATTCATTTTATCTTACAAGAATGACTTTTATCCGCCACCAAGGATACCTAACAGTTCATTAAACTAGTCTATAGTTCAATTTCATCTTTCTACATTACAAGTCTTCACTTGATCTTCACGCACATTCACATACTGAATGACATTTCTTCTGGATACCGATCAGCTTGATCTTTACGGGATCCTTAAGTTCTTTCTAACCTCGTACGCTGAAAATGTTTTTCATTTAAAGTAAAAGTGAGCATTCATTTGCCCAGCAAGTCATAGAAGTTGAATAAACAACTTCAAGAATTTAAACATTCTTTTAAGACTTCAATAACCAAACAAAGGTTATGAAGCAACTTGAATAATAGAAATAATCCCGATTCCTATCATTTTAAAACATTAGTCACATTCAATTTGAAATACTTCATTTTTCTACCTTTTTCCATACACATCCTGTTTGGCTAGAATCATTAGCCCAGACTTAACAATAACGTATCATATATAAATAGAACATACTCATATTGAACAGTTCAATCACAGAACAGTTCATCTCATAGAAACATCGAAGTGTTCAAATCGTGGCACAAGGCCTCATACATACTACCACCTTGTACAAATATCGCACATTTGCACATAGACAAGACTTCTCAAATTCAACATCTGAGAAGTTTAAAAAACTAGCATTCATGTAATATGAACGAAGTTAGGAAACTTTCCTTACGCACAACTACAACTTACGCCGAACTGCTCATTCCAATTCCTATGTAGCACATCAGGAAAACATCACATACACCAATTAGTCATGTATATTTGACTTACGCATTGGTTTACTTAACTTTACTTCTTAGGGTTCGCGTTCTTGCAACATAAGTTTACGCTACCAACTTTTATTACCAGTTTACGACTTCATGACATACGGAGATGTCTTACTCAAAACGTTCATCATCTTTGATGATTTACATTCTTATCTTCTTCTTATAACTTCTATAGGACTCATTACACATCGCTTCTCTGCTAGTAGTCCATATGGTACTCTGAGTGGTTTCCCACAAACAACCAACAAACAAGTTCCCGTCTCATCTACACTGCCATCACAATGAGTTAGATCGGTTGCCAGTTTCGTATATACCTTCGCTCTCTGAAGGAATTGTTTAGCCCATCTCCCATATGTCAACCATCAAAGGTTACGATTGTACCACAACCTAAACTTATCTTAACTTATCCGAACTATTAAACTTTAACGTTCATTAAGTCAATTTCTTATTCCTTATGGCTTTCTGGCAACTAAATGTCATACCTCAGGATTCATTCTTTATTGTCTAAGTCATACAGTCTTTTGTATACTCAGAGCGATCATTCAAGTTAATCATTAACTCGGCTTCGTTACGTTGACGTCATTGTCTTTAATTCAGTTCTTTACCATTCCTGGTTTAATTATTGATCTTCATTATCTTACGATCAAACCATACACGGGGTGTAGGTTCTATCCGTTTAGTATTTGCGTACACTCAACCTTCACGTCGGTTAAAGTGTTCAACTCTTACATTTCATTCTATCATTTCCTATCCGAATCAAGATCGGCTTCCATTAATCTTATTACCATTCGCTACGACTTTCTTGATAACATTCGTTATTCTTTCTTAATGTCGAAGCCATACGGTTCGTTGTAATAACCGTGAATTTTAAGTCACTATATATTTTTGTACATTATTGATGTTTAAAACTTTGTGTTATATAGTGATTCAATATGTGACAACATATGTGAAGTGGTGCATGGATCAATTAACATATATACTATTGTTATGGATATATATATATATATATATATATATATATATATATACACACACACATGTAGAGATTTCATTAAGAATGGAAGCTTTGTAATCTAATTATACATTAGGTGAGCTAATTAAATAACCTAAGGGTTATGGTAATAATGAGAGGTTAGTATTTAATATGTATACTAACTTAAGTGGATAATCTTATTATTTCAAGTGACTAATAATTTTAAACCTAATTCTTGTGAACCTAATTAGGTTATGAGCTAAAGTCGCATGTATAGGTAATTAAATTTTATAAGATTAGGAATGGAAACCCTAAAAAATCAAATTGGGTAACATATATTAAAATTGCTAGACTATGTTTATTACATAGCCCAAAACAATTAAGGAGGAAGCCCAAATGAAATAACATGCAAACCAATACTTAGCCCACTTGATTAAGGGTATTTTAGACTTTTGATTAATCAAATTTGAGCATTAAAATAAAAGCTAAATGGAGGGTATAATGGGCTAGAAGGGACCGGCCATATTAGGCCATATAAGGAAACAAATTAAGTTAATCAATGTCCATTAGTAGTAACTCTTACACACAAGGACATGGTTGTCAAGCTCCCATTGATTGCCACTCTATTAAGCACCTTTAATAATGATTAGACTAATTGAAGTGATAAGGCAAAGCTTTTATCCATGGGTTAAAGAAAATATGGGGGATAATAAGGAATCAACCATTTCATTTGCTAGAATACTCCACTTTCTCTCATTCTTCTTCTTCTAACTTTCTCTCCCAAGCTAGCAACTTCAAGAGAGAGAAAAGAGAGAGAAGTTCGACTATAGAGAGAGAGAGAGGAGTGCTAGTTTGTTCATGCATCCTAAGTTAATCACTTACTTTGGTAAATCAAGGAAGGTTGCCATTAAATCAAGGTATAACCTAACCTTCATCTTCTTCTTCTACTTTGTTTTATAGCTTGAGTTTTGTTGGGGTTATGAACAAATACTCAAGATACCCTAGTTCTACATATCATCATGTATGGAACTAAGTATCTTGAGTGTTAGATAAAAGGCTTAGAGGAAGAATATGAGCATATGTTCTCCAAGGGTGAAAACTCTTGTTTTTCTTCCACTAAATCTTATGTAACTCAAGTTTTCCAACTTAGATCTGTGATCCGTCGAAGGGGGAGGGGGGGGGGGTGCTAGATACATGAGTTATCTAGTAAACCCAATTGATAGAACACAAATCTAGCAAGTTTTGAAACCTTTGGAGATGTTTTTCCCAAAATAGTCCACTTGGAATGTTAAGGGTTTAAAACCCTAAAATAGTTTTTGTTCCCATTTTTCTTGGGACTGTTTCGGACAGTTTCATGTCTTTTACAAATCTGGGAAAAATCACAGAGGTACCTTGAGAAGTTATCTACATGTAGGAAAAAGAACGGACACGTTTCGAGTTATAGATTGTGCGTAAATGACTATTTCAGTAAAGGACTCCTAAATATTTACCTTGAATATCTCACTTGTGTATACACCGGAAAATTCAAAAATTAGTACAAGTGAGGTTCATATATGTTAGGAGAGCATACCCTAAAAATTTCAGATGTTTCTGAGCAGAACTCAATTTATGAAAAATGAAGCAAGATCCAAGTGTTTTGGGAACTTTAAAAATAGTAGATCATTTTCAAAAAATTACAGAAAAATTTGGGGATCCTTGTAGGTTCATATTCTGTCAAAATCTAGAAGATGAGAATTTTTGGAATCAGTTTGCTATTTTTCCTAAAAATGATTAAGTTATGAATAAAAGGAAATAAATAGTTAAATGATGTCTTTAATAAGAAAATGTGATTTTTATGCTTGAATACTCATAATATATAATATCATGACTATCTTAGAGCACTTTTGGTAATTTATGATAAGAAATATTATTTATGACCTTTTATGGATATTAAATAAGAGGTTTAATAAAGGGTGAACAATTAGAATAAATTGTTTATTAATCCAATAAATTATTAAAATATTATTATGATATTAATAATATTAGAATATGATATTGATAAGTAAATAAAAATATTAAGATTAAAATTTCTTTAAAATATTATTAAATAGTTAATAATATAAATGATTAAAAGTATTAAATTAAATGATTAATGATACTAAAGCATAAGTAAGATATTATTAAGGTAATAATATTAATGCATAATTAAAATATTATTAAGAGGATTAATAATATTAGTAAGGTATTAAAATATTATTAAGATGTTAATAATATTAGTAAGCGAATGAAAGTATCATTGGGGAACTAATAATACTAAGAGGTGAATTAAATATTATCAAGAGTAATAATATTAAGTTGTTATTTAATAGTAACATTATCAAGACATGATAATGTTTATAAGAACTAAATATAATGTATAATATTTATGTGATTATATAATCTAATGTTATACTATGACTAATTGAAAGATTAACTATAGGTCTCTCAAAGGAAGATAATTTAACTGCATAGTGGATATAAATTAATTGCGTAGCCGTAATCTACAGACGAGGAAAGTTTCCTAATTCAAACTCGAGTTATTATTTTCAAAGCATATTAGTGAATAATTATTGATGATTATTTACATCTATAATGATTATTGAAATTAAGCACTTTGTGCGTTGAATTCTGTTCCACTATTATTGAATCGTGAATTAAATTAAATTTCTTCATTCATGAACTGTTTATGAGATAGATCTATGCTAATTGTATCGATTAGATCAAGCATGTTTAAATTTGTTAAATCAAATGTATTTTAAAAAGTCGTTTCTTATTTAATTGATATGATAAGAACTCTTGGTATCGAGAAAAGGACGAATTTGATTAAGGCGTGATATCAATGCTTAGGATTATTAAGTGTTTATGCATAAATCACGAGGTATGAAAGGCTGATCCCCTTGAATACCAAAACTTATTAAGAGGTCCAGTTTAAATAACTGAGCACCTTGGCAAATGTTCATGGTTATTTCAAAACCACTCAATTCATGTTATTCAATTATTCAATATTCAATTGTTGATTATTAATTCATGTTCCTTCACGAACTTATACTATTGTTGAACATTGATCGTAAAAATTTTTTTAAGTCATGATATATCTCCCTTGTATATAAACTTGCTAAGCAAATTAGTTGCTTACCCTTGCTATATCATGACATCTATTTCAGTTAAGCCCGAAGGATCCAACACGAAAGACAAGGGAAAGGGTAAGATCCAGGAGTAGCTTAGAATGAATGTTAATTTAATTATTATCTGATGGAATTTCTTATAAACCTTTTGTAATATGAATGGTATGTTTAAAGTTAAGGTTATGAAAACCTTGGGACCATGTTATGAGACTTTATTATAATGAACAATGTATGTTTATTATTCCGTTATAGTTATAGAATGCTTGTGATGATGATAGATCGTGAGCACCGAATCTGAGGTTAGAGAACCTGGATTTGGGGGCGTCACATTCGCCGTATGCTAAGACCGGTCATTCAACACAACTGCGTTGCGTTCACAGTGTCTATACACTTTACACTTATCTCTCATTACCACAACAGAACATCGAAATTTTATTCAATACCCTCATCACTCAACGTCTAAGGAATCATAATCATAGCAATCCCCCACGTTCGTTTATCGCGACTACGGTCCCCGGATATTGGTTCCGTAACCCGCGTCTACATTCTTTGTCTTTTAATCTCGCTTAATCTTTCCGTTAAATCTTTACTAAAGTTTTAAATCACTTGATTAAGTGTTACATTAGTTGAACATTATGTTCTTTATCTTCCCTTACGTTTCCCCCAAGAGTTGAGCAGTTAAAAGCTCTTCTTTGGCTTTTTTCTTCACATCGGCGCTACGACGCTACTACCTTATCTATCTCTCGCACCGCGACGCGAGACTCCAGTGTTTGGCCCTCCGTTTCGGCGCTGCAGCGCCATTCTACAAGGCATGGCTGGCGCCGCAGCACCAAGCCCTAACCCTAGAAAAGTTTCCTAAGTGTTAAATCCAATTTGAGACGCTTACTTCCTGATCTCATAACTCATTCGTTATAACTCTGAACGAGGTCGTTCCAAAGCCATTCTCTTCCTTATCTTACGTACTTCAATACCCCTTGGACATAAATTCATTCTGAATCTGTTAACATGCCATTCAACTGACTTAATCTTCATCCTTCGTTCGTTTTATATTTTTAACGTTCTTCGTTCGTTCGTCCGTAATTCGGTCATCCGAACTCAGAACTCGTTCATTCTTGAGTCCATGACTCACATTTTCTACGTTCTCTTACTTTCTTATGAAACCCTACACATTCAGGTTCAATTACTAACTTTCTAATTCTCGTTCGTCTTTTACAAAATTTTTGCCATAACTTCGTTATAGCTCAGTTTTAATCTGTTCTTCATAAACGTTTCTATCGTTCCTAACCAAGTAATAAGCATATAACTTATACGCGATGGTTTTAAACTTTTCTATCAACAACAATTATCCTACGATGGTTTTAAATTTGTCCATCAACAACGTTCTTCGTGTTCTTTGCGTGTTCTTCGTTCGTTCTTCATTTTTAATCGATATTTTGATTACGATTTCACTTTTTCTTGGAATTTGATGTTATAGAACACCATTCCTTACTTATTTCACATACTCATTCATATAATCCACTCGGATCGTTCTAATTCATTACAAATCTTATACTTCCTTAAGAAATTTATAAAATAAACTTCTAATGCTTATTTATTCTTTTCTCAATGATTTCAAAAATATGAAATCATTCCTAACATCATTTACTTCTTATTCTCATTAAGTTATATTTTTTAACATAAAAACTTAAAGAAAACTATATAAAAGTTAGGTTTTGAATTACCTTCCTTCTTTAATCTCTTTTCCGTCAAACAAAGTTTGCTCACGAGCCAACTTTTCCTCTTCCTTTCTTCTTCTTCCTCCCATCCGAACCCTCTCTCTCTCAAGTTGTAGGATTTTCAAAATCCTAAATAAATGAATTAAGCTTCCTATTTATAGAAAACCAAGGCTAGGGACAAAATAATCATTTTTCCCCCGAAATTACTATTCACACCTCTTTACTATTCCACCTTCTTACTATTCACGTAGCTTCATTTGGAAGCTTCATGCTTCCGTCTTGCGAAATTCGTCCGACAGTTCAAAAACAGCGATTCTCGGAATTCAAATATTTTTGGATATTTCGTCTTTCCTTTAACGATTAACTTTTACGTATTCTTTGGATCTCCGAAAAATTGAAAAACACTTTTCACTATTAGGCGTTTTCCTTCACGTTTTCCCCTAACGTAGTTAAATGAGTGAAAAGTATATAACAATACTTTTTGTCGTTTTTATCTCGTCTGATTTTTGCACGTTTTTCGAGAAAAACCTTTTATCAGCTTACTTAATTTTTTACGATATATTATCGTCAAATCTTTTGACGAAATGTCATTTTGACATATCGAACTCTCGAAAAGGCTTAGGTTATTCAAACCCTAACCCTTAGGTTTCGTCGGGTGAATAGTGTCTATTTTGTCTTTTTCCCCATAAATATTTTTGTTCCCGGAAAAATTTTATTTTCATCTTGAAAATTCTTATTCGTTCAGTTTAGCTCGTAGCCAGAATCCTCCCGACTTATAATCATCCTAGGTTCTAGAACGATTAATAAACACATATCACATAATAGTATTAATAAAAATTCATTTTATTAATAACTAATTCTTTAAACTTAAATTCTGGACAATCCAAATTTCTGGGTTGTTACAGTGACAACCCCTGAAAATTAAGTCAAACCCGATAACAACCCCGAGAGATCAATTTAAACCCTGGTGACATCCCTAAAAGATCAAATCAAGCCCCGGTGACAATCCCGGGAGATCAAAACAGAACCCGATGACAACCCCGGGAAATCAAGACAAACCCCGGTGACAACCTCGAGAGATCAAGCTAAAATTCGGTGACAACCCCAGGAAACAACAAACCAACCTCAGAGACAACCCTGAGGATCGACAAAAGTCAACAACAGTCCAATCTCGGAGATAACCCTGAGAAAAGACAACTACAACTGCATCAAACCTGGAGATAACCTAGAGGGACAAAATAGTAATTTTTCCAACTCAACATCAAATCAAGTTAAATCACTGCCACGAAGGTCATGCAAAACTATAACGTCAATCCCGAGTGAAAACAACACAAGACAGCTCAACAGACTAACTACGAAGACTCAAAGATCTAGTCATGTACCTATCTTCCCAGATTCAAAAAAGGTCTCCCATGTCACTGTGTATCTCTCGGAAAGGGCTTTCCAGAAAGGTATATCACACCTCCATCGGATTCCCGAATTGAAAGGTATGAAGGTTCGAGTAGACTGCGCGTTGGTCCGATTGCAGGTACTTCGAGACAATGGGACCCACGGGGCCAGGCCTGTTAGTTTTGTAAGATTCATGTACATAATCAAATTGCATCAAAGTAAAGCGGAAGCGTAAAAATCAGAGTTTTAAAATTTTACAAACCATATACCCGCATCATCCTTTATGCACAATTATGAATTAAATGAAAAGATGAAGAACAAGAATTATACCCTTGAAGATTCGAGCTTCCTCAGGTACAAGTTCACCTCCAAATCCTTTTTCGTGTTCAACTTGAATCTGCCAGGTTTGATTCCTTTCTTTGATCAACGTTAGCCACCCAAGTGTTTGGCCTCTAGAGGTGATCTACCAAGGAAGAAGAAGTATTCAAGAAGATGGGTGTTTGGCAAAACCCTAATTTTTCTATCTCTATAGAAAAAGTGTACTCTCCTAACTCTTGAAATTGTTATTCACGTGTGTTGTGAAAAACATCAACCCTCACCCATAATAAGACTCACCTTATTTATAGATGAAGGCAACCCTCCTTAACAATTAAGGAATCGAGTTTTTATTTTAATTAATTAAACTCTTTTAATTAATTAGGCTCCCAATCTTATTAGGAATAATTAATTAAACTCTTTTAATTAATTAGCCTCCTAATCTTATTAGAAATATATGAGAGTACTTTTAATTATTAATTCCCAAACTCATTTAGGAATTAAATAATAATAATAGTAATAATAATAATAAGAAGACTCCTTTTATTAATTTATATTTAATATTTCTAAAATATTAAATAATAAATATTACACTATTTAATTTATTCTATCACCATAAATTAAATTAAATACACTTAACTTATTATTATGATTATGTCATTTGCTTCTTAAATAAATATTCTTCCTTTTATGATTGTGACTCTTTTAGGTTCTCCATATTAAACCGGTTGTGAATAAATCAATTAGAACAATTCTAATCTTATTTAAATAAATAAATTAATATATTAATTTATTTAAATAAGTAACATTTATTCTACAATAAGGTTAAGCCTCCTTAGCGATCAACGACTTTCCAGATAATAAAGATTTGAACATTAATCATAAAAGAACCTTTGAGTAAATAGTTAATGTACAAATCAATCCTTCCACCATACAATGTCCCAATTAAATATAAGACATAGACTTACTGTCAAGTCTTATTTTATTTAATTATATGTATTTCAATTCTTAAATGCACAACTCCAAATAATGTAAATTAGAAACTCCTTTCTAATTTTATTCTACCTTGGCCAAGGATTAATGAGTTGTTATTTATCGAATCACATAGGACATTCTCTTCTTTTACTAGAAGTGGTATATTCTTTGTTGATCATTAATTATCTCTATATACAACTTATTATACCCAAGCATACCCTTTGATATACCCTAAAGGTCTTAAGGGACATGTCAAAGTATAACTCATCATACACAAGATGCTATGATGATCTCAAGTTTAAGGATTACTTGTACAACTATCACTACATGAATTCCTATTGCAGGCAAATAAAACTCCATTAAGTATTCCTTAACGAGCCACGTTCAGTGAATTTATTCTCCAATAAGCACCAACATACTTGCTTTAGTGTCTCTACACAAATAATCATGAGATCAATCATCCTCATCTAATGAGCAAGCAACGTATGTACCAATCTATCCGAATTCACTAATCCCCTTTTTAGTAATTCAACGATTGGGAACAATTTTAGTTTGTGAGCTATCTAAAAATTTAGATCTCATTAGCATGATCATCATCATGATTCTAAAAGCATTGCTCTAAACTATGAGTTTATTGAAAGTAGTATGCACACAAGTCAATCATGTTTGATGATAAAGCATATACTTTGTAACAATCTTATTCATTTATTAATAAAAAGTATTAATTTATTAAAGGCTTTTAATTATATACATGATGCTGCTTTATAATATGTGATAAACCCATAGTTTTAAGAAATGCTTTTAGAATAAGGATGATGATCATTCTAATAAGATCTAAATTCTTAGAAAGCTTAAAACTAAAATAGTTACCGTTAACACTGTTGGAATACCTGGTGGTTAAAATATAGTAAAATGCGTCAAGACAAGAAGACATTACAAGATTGCATTGCAATATTTTTGAAATTATTGATTCTTACGTAAGAAGGCACTACTCAATAATTGTTATAGTAATTACTGTTCAATATTTTATTTTATTGATTCAATAATTGCTGCGTTGATAATTTATATTATTGTTGTTCAATAATTATCACTGCACAATATCTCCATTATCAGATCAATAATTCATATTATTTGAATAATATTATTAGATAGCATTATTGGCAATGTCTAAGGAAGTTACATGCAGGAATGGGGTTTGGTCACCTAATTGCGGCATGAATAAGGAGAAATCCTTATCGGACGCCTCTTTCCCAGGAACGACACGGTTGTCATAATTGTGTTTCTGTAATATTATTTGTGAATAATTAGTTATTGATTTATATGATAAGGAAATATTTATTTTATGTGGATATAAATGATGAATATATTTATTTTATGTGGTTATAAATGAAGGAATTAATGCTGAGGTGTTTTATCAATATTTTGTCGGAATGGAGGTTTTGAAAATCGTCCGTATGTGGATTTCGGTCATTTTTTATTTGGAATTTAAAAAAACTTAAACTTACAAAGTTGTAGAGAATTAAATTTCCTATGGAAAGCACATGAGATTCAATTTTTTCTGATAAAAGGGCTATTTATTATGAATTGTTGAAGTTTCAAAAAATATAATGTTTTTATTAAAAATATGGTGGGCCCCACTTTTGGTTGGTGAGTAATGAAATGTGCTAGAATTTATTTTCAAAAGTGGTGGGCTTGAATAGTAGCAGGTAAAGCCATCAGGTAGCAGGTTAGTCTGCTATGACGTTCTAAGCATTTTCCTATAAATAGGGTGCTTAGTTAGAATTGAAAATCACACCAGAAACAAGTTTTCTCTCTTTCTCTCTCTATATTATCGAGAATATTTTGTGAGTATTTAGATACTTTGTGAGTTTTTATTCATCAGTGCAAGTTTTCTTCAGCCTTATACCGATATTCTGATAAGAAGTACTGATATTTTGAGGTAAGGGATGTTATTTTCTTCATAATGATGTTATTCTTTTAATATCATTATACCGAAATATTGGTATAGATTTTATTGTGAAATTTCTACCTTTTTGTGTCAGGGTTACTATTCACGTATACGACACTATTCACGTATACGACACTATTCACGAATACGACACTATTCACGGAAAAAATGAATTTTTTTTTCTTTGTCCAAGTTGTCTATTATGGTTACTATCTTTGATTGTATCCATGTTTTGATCTTTATTCTTGAATTTTGTTCCACAATTGATTATTATAAGGTATTTTTGAACTTGGATAAACTAAAGTACGAATCCCTAATCTTTGATCTTTTATATCAGTGGATTCGTTTTCTTTAAAATATTTTTCATCATCCCCAGTCCTAAATGATGATATTACTGAATATCTTTGGCCTGTAGTGCAAAGATGAATGATTAACTGATGAATATCTTTGGCCTGTAGTGCAAAGATGAATGATTACCTAATGAATATCTTTGACCCGTAGTGCAAAGATGAACAGGTGTTGAGATGAAAATGACCAACTGGTGATACAAATGAATATCTTTAGCCTGTAGTGCAAAGATGAATATTTGATTCAAGATGTATATTAATTGATGTTATATGGATAAAATATTGATGATGGACTTTGAAATCTTAGAAGATAGTAGAATTCTTTCTCTACTTAACTCTTATAATGAACTGCTGTTCCGTTGCAGTTGTTGATCTAAAACTTGTTGTCTATTATATTTTATCAGATTTTTCCCTGTTGAAGACCAATGATAAATTATTGAATATTATCTTAGTCATAATATTCTTTACTGGGCTAGTTGAGCTCACCTTTTCCTTTTTGTTCCATTTTTCTTCTCGGGAGGTGAGAACATAGCGAGAACTAAAATGGGGTATGGAGTGATGGTTCAGGATAGTTGTATTAGTAGTCCTCACTATTTTGTAAAATAGTGTATCAATAATTTTAATGAGGACTCCTTTTGAGTTTGTATACTCTCTATTAGACAATAGTTGTATTCAAACTCACAATATATGTGTTGTCGTATTTTGCACGACAATTGTATTACTGAAGTTGTATTTGTTTCTGTACCATGTATTTGGCGACTCAGAATATGTGATGTTTACCTATTTTGGGGGCGTCACTCACACACACACACACACACATATATATATATAATATTAATAATTTTATAATTAAAATAAAGAATTTATTTTAATTTTAAAATTGAATTTCATGCTAACTAATTAGAGTTAGAATTGGATTCCATGATAACTAATTGGAGTTGAAATTGGATTTCATATTTCCTTAAATAAAAGAGTTTATTTAGATATGAAATTAGATTTCATATTATTCAAAATAGAGGAGTTTATTTGTGAATAGGAAAGAGAAACCATATTTTCTTAAATAAAAGAGTTTATTTAGATATGGAATAAGATTTCATATTATTCATAATAAAGGAGTTTATTTGTGAATAGGAAAGAGAATCCATGTTTCCTTTAATAAATGAGTTTTTTTACTTGGAATTGGATTTCATAATTAATTTAAATAAATAAGTTTATTTTGATTAAAATAAAATAGTTTATTTTATTCAAAATTGGATAAATTAAAATAAAAGAGGTTTATTTTAATTTAAATTTGACTAAAATAAAGGAGTTTATTTTGATTCAAAATTAGATTTTATGCTAACTAAATTTGTCCATTAAATGATATCAATATATATATATATATATATATATATATATATATGAATGGTTATTATTCATTAGATGAATTTATTTATTGATGCATATGTAGATGTGTATGATAATAAATGGGATTGATTATGGACTATTGACCAATGTGATTGGATTTTATTTTAGTTAGATGAATGAATGTATGAGTTTTATTAAATGAGATCTGCGTACCTCGTCTTCTCTAATTTTTCTTAATGTAAATTCTAACTCCCTCCTATGTATTTTCCTTTGACTGCCGATCTAGGTTTCTATTTATTTTAAATAGTTTTGTAATAGGAATAGTTAGAATTAATTTTGAAGAATTAGAGATCAAGGAGCAAAGAGCGCTTGAAGACCAGTTTGTAATGGAGCCCGGATTTAAATGTAATAATTATATTTAAATATTAATTCTTGCACCCCTAGGGTTTGATCTTTTGGTTCACTTGGTGGCTCTAGTGAACCAAACTAGAATAAAAGTCCATAATCAATCCGGGTAGAATATAGTATTCTATATGTGCATGCTTATACTATATATATTATATATTATGCAAACATGCTTCGCATGTTAATTAATATGATGCGTATTTTATATATATATGTAGCGTGCGCGCTAAACAAGATGAGACAAATTAATAACAAAACCCTCAAATAAATTATATTAAGTTGTAACGTTCAAAGATATTTAGAATATCGAACGCCGCCTTCTAGCATAGTAAAAGAATAGAGTATTAAATATTTAATATGAGTTTGTTGTGCACACACAAGGCAAGGATTAAATATTTAAGATGTTTTTTTTTATCACATTTAATGCTTATAAATAGACTGAACAATGTTGTTTTGTTGTGCACACACAAGGATAATGTTTTTCTTTTGAATATATGGAGTGCTAGGTATGACTTAACTTAGATCATTTTAGTTCGGATGTGCACACACTTGACCATTATGATCTAAGAGGCAAAATACAAGGAGTTGCATAGTTGATGTAATTGACAAGAGTTGTCTACCTATTTATTTATATATAGTTTGTTGTGCACACACAAGGCTATATACATTTGAAATGGGATCCTTATTCTCACTAGCATATCTTTAATTAGATATCGCCGAACTATATAAATTGAGGGTAATATAGTTTGAAGAAAATAGTGGGAGATACCAATTTAAAACAAAACCTAAATTATTTTGGTAATTAATAAAAGAATGTACGCTAAAATGTTGTTAATTTCAAATTTATTTACAGAATTTTACAATGTCTAAAATTACTATCACTGCGTAGCATATCAGATGCTAAATTAATCGGACCGAATTATACGGATTGGTTAAGAAATTTGAGAATAGTTCTTATAACTAAAAAGATATTGTCAGGAATATGCATGTGAATGTTATTCCTATTTATATATGATTTGATTATGAATGTGAATGTTGACACCTCACTGATTATGCAGAGTTAGAAGGAACTGTCATTAAGACAAATTCAAAATTTGCAAACAGTTATCAGAAACCATCGAACCTTTCTCCCTCCCATTTTTCAAACCCTAGAATCCTCTCAAAAGCCAAAATCAATTAACCTTCCAGAGTTTTGCCCAAATCACAATCAGTCATCTCTCAAAAACCCCTCTGAATCATATACCTATATTCCTCGAACTATTCAAATGGAAGATTGGCGAGTTATCACTGGCATTCAGCTCGGAACCAGGTAGTTTGAGAAATCTGAAAAGAAGTTCAGAGACATTCTCGAACTTGTAAAGAAAGCTGGATTCTCAGAATGTCTTGAGGCAAACACTCGAGTATATGTTGACCTGGTTAAAGAGTTCTACTTAAATGATTCCATAAACTCCGAAATCCTTTCTACCAAGGTCAAAGGTCAGTCTCTAAAGCTGAAATGTTCTGACTTCAATCAATGCTTAGGCGTTCTTGACCAAGGACTGAAGATCCTTGATGATATCGATACGGAACAAGCAAAGGAGATCATGGGGTACCAAAGGAACCCAAATTTAAAGGACATGAAGAAGAAGGAGTTTCCAGAGGAATACGAGTTCCTTGCTGAAATAGTTGGAAAATGCATACTATACAAGGACACTGCACACGACACGGTGCTTGATCAACAGTTAAAGATCATGTCTGCTATAGTTTTGAAGGAACAAATTAACTTTGGAGTTATCCTGTTCGATCAAATATATAAATGGGTAGAAAAGGCTGAATTGAAGAAGTCTACAGAAAAACCACTTACAAAAGTGTTTCATGGAAGACTACTGAGCATTGTGCTGAAGAAGAAATTGGGAAACAGAATCAAGGATGATGAGGGAGAACCTTTGAATGTTCACAAGGTAATGTCTCTACAACTATTTGTGAACTGGAAGAAGAACCCAAAGGAGAACAGAAGGCTGACAACTGGGAGCAGTAGCAAGACCTCTATAAAGAAGAGGAAGACAGAAGAGGCAGAAAGCTCTGAGTCTTATGACTCTGTACCAGTAGCAACCACACCAGCCAAAAAGAGATCCAGAGGTGTGAAGAAAACTAAGGCCCCACCAAGAAGTCTCTCCACCAAAGATAAGGATAAAGAAGAAAAAGTCCTGACTGAAGAAACCACCAAGAGGAGAAGCAATAGACTGCTTCAAGGGCCATCACAAAAGAAAGCTAAGGTGGTAAACAAACCAGCCTCAGTTTCCCAAGATAGTACATTTGATGAGGAGGAGGATGTAGAATCAGAAGAAGAAAAGGCAACTGACAATCTCAAGGCTGAGTCCTCATCGACCAAATCCAGCAATGAAGGTGAAGCTGGATTAATGAATGAAAATGCAGCATCTGCTGATGGAGAAGAATGCTCAAGCCCTGTGGCTAATCCTCAGAGCATGCACTCTGATGATGAAGAACAGATTCAAGATGACCAAACTCAATCCCCAAATGCAACTGCCCTAACAAGCCCAGATGATATGTCAAAAGATGATGAGTCCAAAGAAGAAGGGACTGCCCCTATCAGTGCTGAACCTCAAGAAAGTTTATCTGATGATCCAAAGGCTTCAGAGTTTGAAGAGGAAGAAGAGTCTAAAACTCCTGTAGCTAAACTTCCAACAAGAAGGAAGAGCTACAGACTGCAAGCCAAATTTGCCTCTTAAAAGAGAAGTGATCACTCTAGTGCTATCATTGAACTAAGTGATGATGAGTTTGTATCAAAGGATGAAAGTGCTGAAGATAGAACCAGTGGTGAAGAAGATGAATCAGAGGAAGATCTTGCCGAAGAAGATTCTGGAAATGAAATGCAGCAAGAAGGATTCACTGTTGGAAATGATCAAGATGGTTCAGGCTCCGAAAGAGAAGAAATGGAAAATGATTCCAATTCTGAAAATCAGGAATCAGAGGAACCAGAATTCTATCATGTCCTCTCTCCAGCAAAATTCACCAGGAGAATAGTGGTAGAAGTCACGAATGAATCACCAGAAACACCACCAGAAAGATGGGTGAACTATGGATATGAACAGCTCAAGGTGGTAAGGATGACTACTTTTGATATGGTCAAAAACTGGAACAATATGGAACTAGACTGCACAACCATCCTCTACAATCCTGATGATCTACTTATGAGATGGTTCTTCCAGTGGATGCCTTGGCTAAAAGCACATACTGAAAATGATACAAGTTACTTCAGCTGGTGTTACTCTCATTTTCCAAGCATGGAGCTGGTAGCACAAAACTTCCCAAGGGTGTAGAAGTTTGCCACCAAATTGATCACAAACCAGCCTCGCTACAAGGTCTACAGATATGCCGGCAGTCACTATATCCCCCACGATCGTAGAGTGGACTCTCAGGGAAGAAGGATCATGACCAAGGAGATGATCGTAGAGTCTATTCACTCTACTACTGATGGTGTTCAAGTTCAATACCAGAAGCCTCCATCTGCTCAAGCACTACTGACAGACATTCCTTCATCCTCAACCAGCGATTGGAACTCAACGATTCTTCAGATTCTCAACACCTTTGAAAATCTGTCCAAGGATGTAGATCGTAGAGTTCAATCTAATACTCGACAGGAGACTGCTCAACCAGATGATCAAGTATCTGTGGAGAAGGAGCCGATGAAAAATTCTGATGACCTGATTGAGAAAATATCTCTATTCACGGAAGAGTCACAGAAGCTGACAGCAGCAGGAGATAATTCATTCCAGAACAGACTTCAAGCTACTATAGCTGATGTATCTCTCAAACTCAAAGAGAGAGATGACATCTATCTAAAGGTCATGAGTGATCAGAAGGTAGATGCACTACGAGCACAGAAAGCCAATGAAGAGCAGATCCAAGTCCACTCTGACAAGATTGACAACATGAAGCAGTCTTTCTTAGTACAACTTGAGCTAGGCCAACAGGAACTCAAGTTTGAAGTTGCTAACTCCTCCTATCTGATGGAACAGCTTATGTCCAACATGGAGCAGCTCTCCCAAATGATTGATGACAAAAAGTGGGAGAAAAAGAGGCATAGAAAGAGGCAGAGCAAGAGGCTTTCAAAGAAGAGCAAGAAGAACAGAAGGAAAGGAGAGAAGAAGTCAAAGAAGAAGATAGCAGAAAAAGAGGCAGAGTCATCTTCTGAGGGGGAGCCGAAGAATGATGAACCTATGTATGCCGAAGTTGAGGGGGAGCCAGAAGGAGAAGAGAAGCATACATCTGAGGGGGAGCAGGAGCGAGAAGAACAAATAGATGAATAGCTGATCAACAAAATCCAGATGAATAGCTGATCAACAAAATCCTGGAAACATACATGGAGCCAAAAGAGGTACATCTCTAACTAGTTAGGTATGTTCTGGATCCAGGATGTAAAATGTCAGTGTATTAAATTCCACATCATTATAAATGACATTCATGATTATCTATTTTAGAAATACAGCTGCTCACTGTATATAAGATTCATTCATAACATGCATATGAACTTATTATTTTTGTCATAATCAAATAGGGGGAGATTGTCAGGAATAGGCATATGAATGTTATTCCTATTAATATATGATTTGATTATGATATATATGAATGAATATGCAAGTATGCTTGCATTAAGAAAAACTGTAAAGTCCTTTGATAGATAATAGAAACATGTGTACAAGGACTTAAAATGAATTGATCAAGTATGTTAGGTTGATCCTACATAAGCAAAACAACTTTGTAAAGTCCTTAAAAAGAAATGATGTACAAGGACTATAATTATAGAAAGATCAAGCATGTTAGGTTGATCATATGATGTAATAGATAGGTCTGTCTGATCGTCGAGCACTGCACCAAAAATCGTAGTCTGCCAGGAGAGTAAGGAGGGAAGAATGTAACAACCCGAAATTTTGGATTATCCAGAATTTAGGTTAAAAGAATTAGTTATTAATAAAAGGAATTTTTATTAATACTATTATGTGCTATATGTTTATTAATCGTTCTATAACCTAGGATGATTATAAGTCGGGAGGATTTTGGCTACGAGCTAGATTTAACGAGTAAGAATTTTCAAGGCGAAAATGAATGTTTTCCGGGAACAAAAATATTTTCGGGGAAAAAGACGAAATAGGCACTATTCACCCGTTTCTGCTCGGAGATTTATTTTGAAATTCTGAGAAGTTATTGATTACTTAAAATATTGAGACGCGATGGAATATTCAATAATATTTCAGTTATGGCAAAAACAAAGTTTTCGCTTCTGGACTCAAAAACCCAAGGGTTAGAAAAAGTGGGTTCATGAATGTAATGAGTACGATTATAATAACTAGGGTTATTATGCGTGAGAAATACTGAGTATATATTGAGTTATTATACTGAGTATAGAAAGCGAATAGTACGACGATATATACGAATATCGCATTTGTTAAATACGAAGAGATTACGAGAATAGGAGAAAAGAATGCGTATAATACGATTAATCTTAATGGACTTTGTGTTCATCGACTTTGTAGAATCCAATTGGACTTGGATTATGTCAAGCCCAATGATTTGTGAAATCAAGCCCAAGTTAGGCCCAATAAGAATTAGGGTTAAGGCCCAAACCAAGAAAAGAAACCGCGGATCGAACTGATGGGTAAACGGATGGGTACAAACCATTGGGGCAACCCATGGGGTGACCCATGGGCATGTGGGCCAGCCACTTGGCCACCAAGTAAGGGTGGTGGCCAAGTTAACTTGGTGGCTAAGATGTGGAGGAGGTGGGAATAGTAACTTTAGGGGCGAAATGACCATTTTGACCCTAGCTTTGAAAATCTATAAATAGAAAGCTAAATTTTCATTTTCTAAGATTTTGAAAATCCTATAACTTGAGAGAGAGAGAGAGAGATAGAGAGATTTCGGATGAAGGAGAAGAGGAAAAGAAAGAGGAAAAGCTTGCTCGTGAGCAAACTTTGTTCGACGGAATGAAATTAAAGAAGAAAGGTAATCCGAAAACCTAACTTCTATATAATTTTTCTTTAAGTTTTTATGTTAAAAGCATAGCTTAATGAGAATAAGGAGTAAAAGATGTTAGAAATGATTTCATATGGTTGAAATCATGAGAAAAGAAGAAATAAGAAATTAGAAATTTAGTTTATAAATTTCTTAAGGAAGTATAAGATTCGTAAGGATTTTGAGCGATCCGAATGAATCCTATGAATGAGTAAGTCAAATAAGTAAGGAATGGTGTTCTATAACATCAAATTCCAAGAAAAAGTGAAATCGTAATCCAAAATATCGATTAAAATGAAGAACGAACGAAGAATACGAAGAACACGCGAAGAACACGAAGAACGTTGTTGATGGACAAATTTAAAACCATCGTAGTATAATTGTTGTTGATGGACAAGTTTAAAACCTTCGCGTATAAGTTAGATGCTTATTGCTTGGTTAGGAACGTTAGAAACGTTCATGAAGAACGGATTAAAACTAAGCTATAACGAAGTTATGGTGAAAATTTCGTAAAAGAAGAACGAAAATTTGAAAGTTAGTAAATGAACCCGAACGAGTAGGGTTTCATAAGAATATAAGAGAATGTATAAAACGTGAGTCGTGGACTCAAGAACAAACGAATTCCGAGTTCGGATGACCGAATTACGGATGAACGAACGAAGAACGTTAAAAACGTTAAAATGAACGAAGAGCGAAGATTATGCCAATTGAATGGCATGTTAACAGATTTAGAACGAATTTCTGTCTGTGGGTAATCGAAGTACGTAAGATAAGGAAGAGAATGGCTTTGGAATGACCTCGTTTCGAGTTATAACGAAGAAGTTATGAGACCATAATGTACGCGTCTCAAACTTAATGAAAGACTTAGAAATTTTTCTAAGGTTTAGGCTCGGTTGCATTGGCAATGTACCGAAAGCTTTGAAGAAGTGGCGCCATAAGCGTGATCTCGGACCCTTAGTTGCATTGTTAATTGGCGTCGCAGCGTGAGAGATAACAAAGGACTTGGCGCCAGTTGACCTGAAGAGAGGAGAGAGAAGTAGGTTCTTGTGCATGTGCGAGAGAGAAAGGAAGACGCTGCAGCGTCAGCAAATACAGGTGAGACAATGCCTAAAATGAGATTTTATTTCTCAAGCAATCTTTGGAGGATGTGCAAGAAAGAAGTATGAACATGTCGTTCAAGTAATGTAACACTTAAGTAAGTGTGTTAAACCTTTAGTGAAGGTTGAACAGAAAGATTTAACGAGATTAAAAGATAGAGAATGTAAACGCTAGATTACGTAACCGATATTCGGGGACCGTAGTCGTAATGAACAAACGTGAGGGATTGCTATGATTGTGATTCCTTAGACGTGGATTGATGACGGTAATGAATAACATTTCGATGTTATGTCATGGTAATGGGAGATAAGTGTAAAGTGGATATACGCTGTGAATGCAACGTTGTTGCGATGAACGACCGGTCTTAGCATACAATGATCTGTATGGCTTCGACATTAAGAAAGAATAATGAGCATGGGGTTCATGGGATGGATAACGATGAATGAAATTGAAACCTTGAGTAAAGGTTGAATGAGAGATTAAGAGACGAGCAACGTGAACGTTGAATACGTAAACGATCCTCGTAAATCGTATTCGCGTTGGATGAACGTGCTAAGTATACCCTAGTTGTATGACATAGATGTTGATGAAGGTAGTAAGTAAGATATGAATGGTATCGAGAAAGCCGTATCGAACGATAATAAGATTATTGAAAGCCGAATGCGTGTCGGATAAGAATGAGCCCTGAGGTATGGCAATTACTTGCCAGAAAGCCATAAGGAATAAGAAATTGACTTAACGAACATTGTATTTAATAGTTCGTATAAGTTAAGAGAAATTTAGGTTGTGGTACAATTGTAACCTTTGATGGTTGACATATGGGAACTAGGCTAAACAATTCCTTCAGAGAGCGAAGGTATATGCAAAACTGGCAACCGATCTAACTCACTGTGTGGGCAGTGTAGATGAGACGGGAACTTGTTTGTTGGTTGTTTGTGGGAAACCACTCAGAGTACCATATGGACTACCAGCAGAGAAGCGATGTGTGCTGAGTCCTAAAGAAGTTAGTAGAAGAAGATAAGAATGTTAATCATCAAAGAAGAAGAACGTTTTGAGTAAGACATCTCCGTATGTCATGAAACCGTAAACCGGTAATGAAAGTTAGTCGTGCAAAATTATATTGTAAGAACGCGAACCTTAAGAAGTAAAGTTAAGTAAACCAATGCGTAAGTCAAGTATATGACTAATTGGTGTATTTGTTATTTCCTTATGTGTTATAGGGATTGGAATGAGCGATTCGGCAACAGAAGTCATAGTATCTTGTAAGGCAAGTTTCCTAACTTCATTCATATTTTAAATGAATGCTAGTTTCTTAAACTTCTCAGATGTTGAACTTGAGAAGTTCTGTCTATGTGCGAATGTGCGATATTTGTACAAGGTGGTAGAATGTATGAGGCTTTGTGCCACAATGTGAACACTTCGGTGTTTATATGAGATGAATTGTTCTATGTTTGAACTGTTCAATAAAAGAATGTTCTGTTTATACATGAACCGTTATTGTTAAGTCTGTGCTATTGATTCTAGCTAGACAGAATGTGTATGAAAGAGAGTAGAGAATGAAAGTATTTCAAAGTGAATGTGACTAATGTTTTAAAATGATAGGAATCGAGATTATTCCTATTGTTCAAGCTGCTTCATAACCTTTGTTCGGTTATCGAAGTTCCAAAGGAATGTTAAACTCTTGAAGTTGTATGTTCAACTATTATGACTTGTTGGGCAATTGAATGCTCACACTTGCTTTAAATGAAAAACATTTTCAACGAACGATGTTAGAAGAACTTAAGGATCCCTTATAGATCAAGCTGACGGTATCCAGATGAAGTGCAATTCAGAATGTGAATGAGCGAGAAGATCAAGTGAAGACTTGTAATGTAGAAAGATAAAAATTAAACTATAGACTAGTTTAATGAACTGTATGTATCCTTGGTGGCGGATAAAAGTCACTCTTGTAAGATGAAAGGAATAATGTAATTATCATTATTTGTAATGAGAAAGGTTATAAGGTTGTAGAACCTGGGAATTCAGAATGTATGTTATTATATTTCAGTATATAATGATGTATGTTGGATGAATGATGTACTTGTGACGTACAGAATCCGGGTGTGAAGATAGACCGGGATTTGAGGCGTTCTGGTGTCAAAACCTGCTGATTCACGAAATCTGGTTTCGGGTAACCCGAAACCCGATTTTTCCGATCACTTCTTTAGGTCTTGATCTTGCTGTTTGTTAGGGTTTTAGCCATGTTGTTGTATTCAAGTTGTTGTCTGACATGTAATCTACATACTAAAGTCATTAGATCACTCAGATCTTGCTCAGAATCAAAATTATTGGTGGTCAAACCACCGTTGACCAACTGGCCGTATGAAGATTCTGGAAAATCCAGAATCTTCAAGAACTTATTTTCTGTCAAAGTTTGACCAGCTCAGATCTTTCGTTTGTTTTGATGTTAGAATGATTTAAGCTTGTATACATGTACCCTAACATGTGGTCTACAGTATTGAACCAATAGTTCACCAATTTTTTTTTTTTTTTACAGAATACAAGTTATGAGGATCGAAAACTAGTACCCTTGAATGTTCTTCATTTTCTGGAAAACCCAGAAATGAAGAACATCGTTGTCAGAGTTTTTGGAGACTCAGATCTTCTACGTGTGAGGTTGTATGGCCATGGAGTTGGTTTGTAGTTGTTGTATTACATGAGTGCTACAATATCGATGCTCAAACAAACCCAAAAACATGTTAGACAAGAATTTATAACCGGTCAAACTAGCAACCTTTTAACACTGACATGAAGTTCTGTGCTTGATGAAGAACAGCTCAGGAACACCTATATAATGTGATGTCCATAATTATAGGGGCCTTTTAGCAACATTTAATTTTGAAAATAAGTATTTTAATTAAATAAATCGAATTAAATGGTTTTAATTATTAAAAATAAAAAATTTACGAAAAATTATTTTAAAGTCCTAAAAATAGTTTTAATTATTTAGAGTATATTTCATAAATATTTAATATTTTGGAATATTAATGGTATTTAATTTATTTAATTATAATATTAAATAAATTATTTAAAAATGATTTTAATACATAAAAAATCATGAAAAAAATAATATTATGATATAAGAAAATATTTAAAGATATTTTTAGTGAATTTTAATATTTTGTGATGAATTTCATTAATTAATTAATATTAATGATAATTAATTAATTTAATAAATATATTAAATAAATTGTGAAAATTTTTTATAAATGATTTAAGTGTTATAGAAATATTTTAAGTTATAAAATATAACTTTTGATATTTTGTCATGAAAATATTAATATTTTAATGTTAATAACAATTATCGGATAATATATTTAATTGTTTAAAAATCATATAAAGGTGATTTTAAAATATTAAAAATACTTTGTAATATTATAAATATATTATAATATTATGATATGTATTTCATTAATATTTGATAATAAATAAATATTAATGATAATAGAATATTATGATATTTATATTATATAAATACGATTATTAATGATTGAAAATTTATGATAAATGTTAATAATTATTCAAAAATTATTATGAGACTTGGAAAATATTTCGACTGTTAATAAATTATCTTAAATAATGGTTAAGTGTTTAGACAAAGTTTAATTGAACTTAAATTCAAAATTTTGTCCGACTAGATCGTCGGGATGTTAGAATTATGTCGGGTTCAACTCAGACTGCAATAGTTTGACTTGATATCGAGTCCTCTGTGTGTTGTAGACTGATAGGGTTATGTGTTATGTGTTTAGGTTATTCTATTTATATCTAAATATATAATCGTATTATATTGTGATGATATTATTCTAATATTGGAGATCTATATTACTAATATTAGGTCCTCGGATAAAGCGTTATAAATTGCGTAGCGGTAATCAACGGTTCAGGCAAGTTTGTTTTTACTTAACTCTACTAAGAGTTGTTTTATTCAGATATGATTATGGTTAATCATTGCTGATTGCCATTGTAGAATTGTACTCTATACATATTGCATGTATAAGTCAGGTATGAAAGGCTGATCACCTTCATTACCATTCAGTCCAGATATATTTATTCATGTTTAATACTTGTTCAGTCAAAAGTTTGTTCCTGCTAGTTCACAATTATATTGTTGAATTATAGCCAGCTTATTATTCAGATTCTTTCAATCATGATATATCGTTAAATTATTGAACTTAAACTTGCTGGGCAATCTTATGCTCACCCTTGCTATATCATGATAAAACATTGCAGATTAAGGCGAATGTTTCAGATACAAGAAAATGTTAAAGACAGTTCCAGTTTAAAATGAATGTGTGCGATTAGATTTGTAATTGTATTGTATGATAATAATGTTATGTGTTAGACAAGTTATGATTTGTGTATAAGTTAAGGTTACTCGACCTTGGGGAATAGTGTGTAATGTATTGTATAAATAATTTATGTTTATATCTTCCGCAAATATAGTAATAGTGGTAGAATGATTGTACCAAATCCGCGGTGATTTGGGACCCGAATTTGGGGCTCTCACAAGAATATTGCCTTGTAGACAATATCCACTCTCAATGAAGTCCTCATTACATTTATTATCACACTATTTTACAGAATAATGAGGACTACTAATGCTATCATCTGGACCGTCACTCCGTTCCCCGACTAGTCCCAGCTATATTCTCATTTCCTGAAGAGAACAATGAAAGAAAGGGTGAGCTCAACTAGCCCAGTAAGAAATATTATGACTATGATAATGCAGAATAAATTATCATTAGTCTTCAACAAGGTTAAACTGATAAAATATAATAGACATTAAGTTTAACTGCAGCGGAAAAAGTAATCCATTAGAAGAGTCAAGTAGAGCATGATATCTACTATCTTCTATGATTTAAAATGTTTTCATCAATTTTTATCGCTGAGACTCAGCTTCATAATTAAACCACATCATCTAATCATCCCTGTACTACGGGCCAAGGATATTCATTAAATCATCAATGGTCATGACTATACCGAATAATCCCTGGTAATAATCATACCAAAAAAAACTGTCCATCAATGCATTACAGGCCACTGAGGACCTTTACCACATCATTTATAACATTACAGGTCATGATTATACTGAATGATCCCTGGTCATAATCATACCAAGTAAATCTATGTACGTAAGCCAAAGATGACTTTCATCACAATATAAGCATGAGGATGATGACAATGACATAATAATTCAATAAAACAAGTTCAAGAATAAATTTTTAAAGATTTATAAGTTAATTTATCCTGAAATCAATTACGTCCAAATTGTCAACATGATACTGCTTTGTAGAGTATATTTCAAGAATGCTCAGAAGAATATTTCCATGAAAAGATACTGGATGAAGCGCAAATATCCAGGATATTTTACTAATTTCATGGAGTATAGAAGTTAAAACTTTAATCAACTGAGTATAATAGAATATATGAAACTGTAAATGGATTTTTGCCCGCCATGTGGTAATCCACATAGACAGATCATTTTCATAATTTAATAAGGAATGAATACGAAGGATCATTCACCATGCATGTGGTAATCCACATAGACATGTTATTTCAACAGAATAATAAAGAATGGAATAACTATAGAATTCACCATGCATGCGATAGATCGCACAAACAGGTTATTCCAACAAAATAATAAATAATGGAACCAGGTCATTCGTAAACGCACAGAAAAGATATTCCGACAGGATACAAAATAATGGAACCAGGTCATTCGTAAACGCACAGAAAAGATATTCCGACAGGATACAAAATAATGGAATAATAGAAGAATTTCACCATGTATGCAGTACTTTGGATATACAGGTTATTCCAACATAATAATAAAGAATGGAATAACAGAAGAATTTCACTATGTATGTGGTACTTCACATATACAGGTTATTCCAACAGAATAATAAGGAATGAAATAACAATAGCTTTCTTCATGAATACGAAAGAAATAATACCCCTTACCTTAGAATAAAGCTGGATACTGGAATAGAGAGGTAGCAGACTTCTCTTCTTCTTTCTCTCTATAATTTCTCTCTATAATAAATGCTTTATAGCTTTAGTGAATTGGTGAGAAATAAAGGAAGAATGAGCTTCTATTTATAGAAAAATATTGTTTCGATAATTGCACGTTTTGGGGCTCAAAATATTACAGTACAATACCTCCAACTTTTCTTTCATTTTTAATTTAGTCCTGCAAGTATTATCAAACTTGCACCACATCCCCTAATAGTAAATAATGTGAATCAATAGTTCAATCATGTGAATCAAGAGTATAATCATGTGAAAAATACGAATTACAGTATAGTACCTCCATCTATACCTCCATTTTTAACTTAGTCATGCAAGTATTATCAATCTTGCACCAACTCCCCTAATAGTACATGAATGTGATTCAATAGTACATAAATGTGAACAAATAGTTATATAAATATGTGAATTAGTAGCAATTAATTGCTCATTTATCCGATAAATTACCCGATTTATCAATATAACCCCCAAGCATCAATTATCATCGGAATAGATGTCGATTTCCACTAACACTAATAATCCAAACACAATGGAACTATCAAATTCATCTTTAATCAACACGAACTTATTCATCATTAATATTATAACTCACAATATTTAACAACCAGGTCATTCCCAGGAAAGAGGGGGCTTTCCGATAAGGATTTCTCCTCATTGGCACGCAATTAGGTGACCAAACCTCTCATTGACAGAACTTCTAGACATTATAAATATTGTAATTTAATAAGATGAATAATTTTGTCGTCTCAATTATTGATTTAATAATATATCATATAATACAGATGATACTGTGACAATAATCGAATCAATAATATGAGAGATATGATGCAACAATTACTGTAGCAATAATTGAGTATAACTGAGTGACTTCTCACGTAAGCATCAATAACCAATACCATGTGCTACTATGCAACCACGCGTATTACTATACTTTTACTACCGGGTAGTTCAACAGTTTTAACGGTAACACTTCCGCCGTTATTTTTATAAAAAGATAATTGAGTCGTTTTCTTACTACGACAATACTTCCGTTGTGGGGTCCACCAATGATTGTGTCGTCGTACGAATATTCCCTATTAAAACGAATATTCCTCGACCAATCGAATATTATATAACCACTTTCTTACTTTGCAAAATTTGTAAATATTACCCACAACTATAACATTATATCATATCCACACCATAATATTCAAAAATATATTTTGAGAGAAATTAATCTTTATTCATAAAAGTTAGGGTCTTACATCAACTGTTGTGCTCACAATGCCAAGGCAGAATCGTAAAGCAAATATGATTCTCAACAAATGAGCACTCCTAGAATATCCAAAGGAATGAAGCCTCTGGTTGGCACTGAAAAGATACATCCCATCATAAAGGAAACCAGAGAGCACTCAACGAATGGCATGCAAGCTAACAGAAGATCTAAGCACCAACCCAATTAGCATCCAGATTGAGTTGTGAAGCCACTTAGGATGAAGTCTTCCACAAGGAGATCAGAAGAAGACTTCAATGAATCGACTAAGGAAAGTCAAAGAATGCGATGGTATTGTCAGCGCATGAAGACAATGATCTTGGAAGCAACCAGGATCGTAGTATTTGCCAAACAAAGAAAGAACTGATGAAGTGCATATAGAGATACTGGACAACTTCTGAAGAACAAGGCTAAAGTGATTAAGCATTGGGTTAGTCCATTGATGATAAGTGAATGGGAGATCACAAGGAGAAAGCGAGCTGGACACGCCACAAATCTGAAGTGTCGTGCTATTCAGAAGGGGCCATAACAAAGAAGTCAAGTCATCAGTATCTGAGAGCTGTAGAGGCAAACAGAAGTGTTAAAGCACTAAACAAAAGAAGGAAGAGGTGTTCTACATTGAAGATCCAAGCAACACTCTTCAAGATCGTAGTGTTGTCTCTACCAGTCAACATGACACTACGATCAGGTCCTATGAAGACATGCATCAGAATCGTAGAGTTCGAATAGCTGAAGACTGAAGCATTGGCAACGGTTCAATCTGAAGGGTAATATTCGGACAATAGCTTATTGAGAGCATCGATGCAAAAGGACAACCTCTGATCGAGAAATCAAAAGGAGGAAATAAAGTCTTCGACCTGCCCAAGACATTAAAGTGACATCTCTGATGGGGTAGGTGAAACAGTAGACTGCAGTGTCAGAAAAAGTATGAAATGTCACATCAGCAGTTTACCTCAGTCAACTCGAGATCTATGAAGATATTTGAATAGCTTTTAACGGTTACTTTCCAACGAAAGGATTGGGAAGGAGTATAAATCAGCAAGAGCTTCAAAGATCGAGGAGGGCTGGAGTTGCCGAGTTTGGAGTAACGGTGGACTGTTCTAAACCATGTGAGATAGTGAGTTCGAAGTCTCACTCTATGATCCACCAAGAACACTAAGAGATAGACAAAGAAAGAAGTAGAAGTGAGAGTTCTACAATGTAGAAGTGAGAGTTCTACTACATGAAAAGTGTTCTGAACTACCGAGAGAAAGAAGAGCGTCATGTCATCTTGATGTCCATCATGGGAAGACTCTAAGTACCATAGAGAAGAGCTCACAGTCATCTTAGCAAGTCCATCATGAGAAGGCATCAAGTATCAAGAAGGGAGATCACAAACGCCATCATGGTGGCAAGCATGAGAAAGTTTCTAAGTACCTAGCAGAAGATCTTACAATCATCTTAGAAACCCATCATGTACAACCATCACGTATCAAGAGGAATGATCTTCAAGGCAATTCATCAAGGGATCATCAGAGGAGGTTGAGAAACTGAAAAAGCTGAGCATCATGCAACACTCAACTGCACTTCAAAGATGATCACGCCAAGCTGCTAAGTACAGAAGATGTTTAAAGCATAAAGACATCTTAGCAGCTCAGCACCAACTCCAACAAACAAACAAACAACTGAACAAGAAGCCATGGCCTGAGGGGTCCTTGTCCGGAGGGACTAAATGAAGTTCCAAGCCTGCTGGGCTTGAAGAGTTCCTAAGGAAATAGAGAAGTTCCAAGGCTCACCGCCTCAAGAGTTCTTAGTGAATCAAGTCCCAAGTGTCAGCCGCCTCAAGGAATCTTAGTGATTCTGTGGTCTTGCCTTCCTTAGTGGAAATCCTGCTATTTGAAAGTAGAAGAGTGGATTAGGAGATTGAGTCTCCGAACCACTTAAAACCCCTTGTGTCTTTTACATCATGTCATTTATATTATGTCTATTAACTGCTATAACTGCTATGTATGTTTTAACTGCTTATAACTGAACTAACTCTACGAACAATGTATGTATGATTATGAATATATCAATGAAGGGGATCTTTTAGTTATTCCGTTGTGCTTGAAAAGATTCTTATGTTTGTCATATGCTATTTTAATAGCAATACAAAATAAAAGAGAAAAGTATTCAAAATAAAAAGGATCTATTAAACCCCCCCTTCTAGATCTATTATGCCTACTGGGAACTAACATATATCTTATGTCTTTAATACGCCTATCCCTGCAATGGTTATAGACAAAGCCTCTGAGAAAGAGATTGCTACTTTTATAAAGTGGCAAGATGATGCACAGTTGGCTCAATGCATCATGCTCGCATCCATGAGTAACGAGCTTCAGCGTCAACATGAAACTATAGATGCTCTTACTATATTCCTGCACATCAAGTAGTTGATGGTGAGGAAAGTAGGATTGATAGATATCAGATATCTAAGGAGCTCTTCTGATCTAGAATAACCAACGACACTATAGTACAGACACATGTCCTAAACATGATCAATTTAATTGAATAATTAGGACAACAGTTTTTGTCATGGATGGAGAGTTGAGCCAAAATTTGATCTTGCACTCACTCCCAGACTCCTTTCACAATTGTTGTGAATTTTTCATATGAACAAGCTAGATATTAGCCTCGTTGACTTGCTTAACATGTTGAAAAATGATGAGAGTTACTTTCCAACCAAGAAAGACCAAGTCTTACCGGTAGGGGCCAAAGGATCTTCTGAAAAGTAGAATAATTCAAAGAAGGTATATAGAAAGGTAAAAACAAAGGATAATAAGAACAAAACTGATAAGGATAACAAAGGAGTTTGCTTCCACAAAGAATAAACCCGACAATCGGAAAGAAATCATGAGAAGCATCTTGCAGAGGCTAACCAAAGAAGCTTAGTGAAGTTTTGGTTACAATACAGTTTTGTTCATGATTGAAATAAATTTTTCTTAAAGTCAAGGTTCTACTTGGGTATTGGATACCGGATTTGGTTATCATAAATATAGATTTATGAAGGGACCAAGCAGAAGTAGAAAGCTAAACAAAGATTAGTAATCCTATGTGTGGGAAATGAAGCAAAAGTTGCTACATTAGCCATATGAACTTATTATTTAGCACAACCTACGAGAAAATATATTAAATCAATAAGTTGTTATTGTATTCTAGTTCTCGTTAGAAACATTGTTTCCATTTTTGTTGTTGGACAATGAAATCTTTGGTATTATATTTAAGAATAATTGTTATTTTATTTATAATAATAATGTTTTGTATAGAACTAGAATATTAGTTAATGGATTTTGTATACTTGACTTATGTGAAAAATTATTTTGTAAATTGAACAAACTAGTATAAGAAAAGAAGATGGTCATTCAAAGAGTTAAATGCTTATATTTTATGAAATACAAGTATGAATTATTTGAAAGGTTCAAAGAATTCAAAAGTGAAACTAATTTGAAAAGTATTAAGATTCTTTGATTAGATCGAGGAAGAAATACTTGTGCAATAAGTTTCTAGATCATCTCAAATGGTTTTCTCATAATAGACGCCTACTGATACCCAATAATTGATTGATGTATCTGAAAGGAAAAATCATACCTTGTTGGACATGGTACGGTCCATAATGATTTTATCGACATTCCAGTATCCCTCTGGGGTCATGACCTAGAAATGACTGCATATCTGGGAAAAAGGTAACCTCAAAATCCGGCCACAAGACTCCATAAAAGTTATGGACAAGAATGATTCCTAATTTTAAGTAAGCTAAGATAAGGGGTTGTCCAACTTATGTGAAAAAGGTTTCAAATGATAAGCTTGAGACAAGATTTGAAAAGTACAAATTTGTGGGACATCCTAAAGTAAATTTTGGGTATATATTCTATAATCCTACTTAGTAAAAGGTGTTTGTTGCGAAACACGCTACCTTATAAGATAAATGTGTTTATCATTAAAAGGGCTAGTGGGAGGATAATAGATCTTGAAGAGTTTAAGAATCACAAAACACTATAAGTCAAATAAGAGGAACCTGTAGATAGAACTATTGTACCACAACTGAATCGTAAATCTGGAATAGTACCGAAGATACCTGTGAGGTATAGATTCATCATGGATGATGATGATGAGGTACATATCATAGAAGATGATGATCCAGTTACATACGATGAGGTAAGAGTTGTAGACACTTGGAGAAATGGATTGAAGCAAGCTTCTAGAAAATGGAACATTCGTTTTGATGAAAAAAATCAAAAGTGTTTGATTTTATCACAAATAAGAATGAACCTAGTGTGCAAAAAAGGGTCAGTGGGAGCACCGTGACATTCCTAATATTATATGTTGATATGCAATGGATAAGGAATGACATACTAATTCTACAATCAGTAAAGATAAAGTTTTCTAAACATTCTTCCATGAATGATTTGGGAAGAGTATCTTAATTGGGGATACAAATCTATATAGATAGATTTAAGAGGATGCTCGACTTAACCCAAGGAACATATATTCATTTGATGCTAAAGTCGTTTAGCATGACAAACTCCAAGAGATGTCTCATGTTGATGAATCATGGAGTGCATCTCTCTTAATATTCCCTATAGACTCCTGAAAAGAGATATCGCATGAGTGACAATCATGTATACAATAAAATATACGAGACCTGATGATGATCGGTTATACTCTGGAGAAGATCACTGTAAGACAGTGAAAAATATCTTAAAGTAATTAACCGGCACTAAGGATGTGATTAAAATTTATGGTGGGTCTAAATTAAAACTAGAGGGCTTACGCACTCATGTTTTTTCGCATGCACTAAGACGACAAAAAATCCACTTTAAGGTAAAGGGTTACCTTGAACAGTGGTGCAATGAATTGGAAAGGTTTCAAATAGCAAAGAGTTGCTGGAAGACAAAGTATATAGCTATAAATAAAGCTGCAAGTTGATTGTTTGGATGAAAAGTTTATTATAGAATTAGGAATAGTTCCTAAGTCTCATCTTGGATCTAAACATGTGTTGTGGCACTTTCATTTGATTATAAGAATCATTGAAAGATGGGAAATCACTATAGAGATAGTGGACTCTCAAGAACAACATTACATATCCATTAACTAAAGCTTATCCAACAGTAGGATAATCGTCACTTAGAGAAGAATGGTATGGGATACCATGGCGATTAGCTTTAGTGCAAGTGGGAGATTGAAAGTAATATGCACACAAGCCAATCATGTTTGATGATAAAACATATACTTTGTAACAATATTATTCATTTATTAATAAAAAGTATTAATTTATTAATGGCTTTTAATTATCTACATGATGCTGCTTTATAATATGTGATAAACCCATAGTTTTAAGAAATGCTTTTAGAATAAGGATGATGATCATTCTAATAAGATCTAAATTCTTAGAAAGCTTAAAACTAAAATAGTTCCCCATCGTTGGATTACAAAATTGGGGATTAGTGAATCCGGATAGATTGGTACATACGTTGTTTGCTCATTGGATGAGGATGATTGATCTCATAATCATTTGTGTGGAGACACTAAAGCAAGTATGTAGGTGCTTATTGGAGAATAAGTACACTGAACGTGACTCGCTAAGGAATACCTAATGGAGTTTTACTTGCCTTTCAATAGAAATTCTAGTAGTGATAGTAGTACAAGTGATCCTTGGACTTGAGATCATCATAGTATCTTGTGCATGATGTGTAAGACCCCAACTTTTATGAATAAAGATTAATTTCTCTCGAAATATATTTTTGAATTTTATGGTGTGGATATGATATAATGTTATAGTTGTGGGTAATATTTACAAGTGGTTATATAATATTCGATTGGTCGGGGAATATTCGTTTTAACAGGGAATATTCGTACGACGGAATAATCATTGGTGGACCTCACAACGGAAGTATTATCGTAGTAAGAAAACGACAAAATTATCTTTTTATAAAAATAACAGCGGAAGTGTTACCATTAAAACTGTTGAACTACCCAAAGAGTAAAAGTAAATGAATACGTCTGGCGTGGTTGCGTAGTAGCACACGGTATTGGTTATTGATGCTTACGTGAGAAGTCACTCAGTTATACTCAATTATTTCTATAGTAATTGCTGCATCATATCTCTCATATTATTGATTCAATTATTGCCACAGTATCATCTGCATTATATGATATATTATTAAATCAATAATTGAAACGACAAAGTTATTCATATTATTAAATTATAATATTTACAATGTCTAGAAGTTCTATCAAGGAGAGGTTTGGTCACCTAATTGCGCGTCAATAAGGAGAAATTCTTATCGGAAAACCCCCTCTTTCTTGGGAACGACCTGGTTGTTAAATATTATGAGTTATAATATTAATGACGAATAAGTTCGTGTTGATTAAAGATGAATTTGATAGTTGCATTGTGTTGGGATTATTAGTATTAGTGGAAATCGACATCTATTCCGATGATAATTGATGTCTGGGGGTTATATTGATAAATTGGGTAATTTATCGGATAAATGAGCAATTAATTGCTACTAATTCACATGCTTATATAACTATTTGTTCACATGTGTGTACTATTGAATCACATTCATGTACTATTAGGGGAGTTGGTGCAAGATTGATAATACTTGCATGACTAAGTTAAAAATGGAGGTATAGATGGAGGTACTATACTGTAATTCGTATTTCTCACATGATTATACTATTGATAATACTTGCAGGACTAAATTAAAAATGAAAGAAAAGTTGGAGGTATTGTATTGTAATATTTCGAGCCCCAAAACGTGCAATTATCGAAACTATATTTTCCTATAAATAGAAGATCATTCTTCCTTCATTTCTCACCAATTCACTAAAGCTATAGAGCATTTATTATAGAGAGAAATTATAGAGAGAAAGAAGAAGTGAAGGCTGCTACCTCTCTATTCCAGTATCCAGCTTTATTATAAGGTAAGGGGTATTATTTTTTTCGTATTCATGAAGAGAGCTATTGTTATTCCATTCCTTATTATTCTGTTGGAATAACCTGTATATATCTGGCAATCTGTCGTATGGTGAAATTCTTCTATTATTCCATTCTTTATTATTATGTTTGAATAACCTGTATATGCAAAATACCGCATACATGGTGAAATTCTTCTATTATTCCATTCTTTATTATTCTGTCGGAATATCCTCGTCTCATGCGTTCTTACGCACACAGTTCCATTATTTATTATTCGTCTGAATATCCTCGCCTACATCGTTCTGCATGACCAGTTCCATTATTTATTATTCTTTTAGAATAACCTGTCTGTGCGATCTATCGCATGCATGGTGAATTCTTTTGTTATTCCATTCTTTATTATTCTGTTGGAATAACCTGTCTATTTGGATTACCACATGCATGGTGAATGATCCTTTGTATTCATTCCTTATTAAATTGTGGAAATGATCTGTCTATGTGGATTACCGCATGGCGGGCGAAAATCCATTTGCAGTTTCATATATTCTATTATACTCAGTCAATTAAAGTTTTGACTTCTATACTCCATGAAATTAGTAGAATATCCTGGATATTTGCACTTCATCCAAAGATCTTTTCATGGAAATATTCTTCCGAGCATTCTTGAATTTTACTCTACAAAGCAGTATCATGTTGACAATTTGGACGTAATTGATTTCAGGATAAATTAACTTATAAATCTTTAAAAATTTATTCTTGAACTTGTTTTATTGAATTATTATGTCATTGTCACCATCCTCATGCTTATATTGTGATGAAAGTCATCTTTGGCTTACGTGCATAGATGGAATTAGTATGATTATGACCAGGGATCATTCGGTATAATCATGACCTGTAATGTTATAAATGATTTGGTAAAGGTCCTCAGTGGCCTGTAATGCATTGATAGATAGTTTTTTTTGGTATCATTATGACCATCGATTATTTGGTATAGTTATGACCATTGATGATTTAATTAATATCCTTGGCCCGTAGTGTAGGGATGATTAGATGACGTGGTTTAATTATGAAGCTGAGTCTCATTGATAAAAATTGATGAAACCATTTTAAATCATAGAGGATAGTAGATATCATGCTCTACTTGACTCTTCTAATGGATTGTTTATTCTGCTGCAGTTAAACTTGATGTTTTTTGTATTTTATCAGTTTAATCTTGTTGAAGACTAATGATAATTTATTCTGCATGATCTTAGTCATAATATTTCTTACTGGGCTAGTTGAGCTCACCCTTTCTTTCATTGTTCTATTCAGGAAATGAGAATATAGCTGGGACTAGTCGAGGAACGGAGTGACGGTCCAGATGATAGCATTAGTAGTCCTCACTATTCTGTAAAATAGTGTGATAATAAATGTAATGAGGACTCCATTGAGAGTAGATATTGTCTAGAAGGCAATATTCTTGTTTAAATTCTCAGCTTATATTTTGTCGTATGTTACACGACAGTTGTATAATTAAGTTTGTATTTGATTTATGTACCATGTATTTGGCGACTCAAGATGGGTGATGTATACCTATTTTGGGGGCATCACAGTTAGTATCAAAGCTTAGGGATATGATCGCTGGCTGAGATGCGAGACAAGAACTAGAAGGGGAGAGACGGGGAATTCCTTCGCTAGTATGACCTACCTAAGTTTATTTGGTATTTAATTGGTCGGTCAGAGTATATGGATAATATATGATATGTTAATTAACCCTTCTTTTGTTGCAGTATTTGAAAATGGCATCCAAAAATATTGAGATAAGCAATGAAGCACATGAGACCGTTTGTGACGCCCCCAAAATAGGTATACATCACCTATTCTGAGTGGCCAAATACATGGTACATGAAAGTAGTATGCACACAAGCCAATCATGTTTGATGATAAAGCATATACTTTGTAACAATCTTATTCATTTATTAATAAAAAGTATTAATTTATTAAAGGCTTTTAATTATCTACATGATGCTGTTTTATAATATGTGATAAACCCATAGTTTTAAGCAATGCTTTTAGAATAATGATGATGATCATTCTAATGAGATCTAAATTCTTAGAAAGCTTAAAACTAAAATAGTTCCCAATCGTTGGATTACTAAATTGGGGATTAGTAAATCCGGATAGATTGGTACATACGTTGTCAGCACATGGATGAGGATGATTGATCTCATGATCATTTGTGTGGAGACACTAAAGAAAGTATGTAGGTGCTTATTAGAGAATAAGTTCATCGAACGTGGTTCGCTAAGGAATACCTAATGGAGTTTTACTTGTCTCATCAATAGGAATTCCTCAGTAGTGATAGTAGTACAAGTGATCCTTGACTTGAGATCATCATAGTATCTTGTGTATGATGAGTTATACTTTGACTTATTCCTTAAGACCCTTAGGGTATATCAAAGGGTATGCTTGGGTATAATAAGTTGTACATGGAGATAATGTATGATCAATAAAGAATCTACCACTTCTATTAAAAGAAGAGAAATGTCCTATGTGATTCGATAAATGACAACCCAAAGAGTCCTTGGCGGCGTAATGAAATTAGAAAGGAGTTTCTAATTTGCATTATTTGAGTTGTGCATTTAAGAGTCAAAATACATATAATTAAATAAAATAAGACTTGACAGTAATTCCATGTCTTATATTTAATTGGGACATTGTATGGTGGAAGGATTGAATTGTACTGTAACTATTTACTCAAAGGTTCTTTTATGATTAATGTTGAAATCTATATTATCTGGAAAGTCGTTGATCGCTAGGAGGCTTATCCTATCAGAGAATAAATATTATTTATTTAAATAAATTAATTGTTTAATTAATGTATTTAAATAAGATTAGAATTGTTCTAATTGATTTATTCACAACCTTTTAATATGGAGAACCTAAAGGGTCATACCATAAAAGGAAGAATAATTATTTAAGAAGTTAATGGCATAATCGTAATAATATATATTAAGTATATTTAATTTAATCTATGGTGATAGAATAAATTAAATAGCTTAATATTTATTATTTAATATTTTAGAAATATTAAATATAAATTAATAAGAGGAGTCTTATTAATATTATTACAATTATTATTATTTTAATTTCTAAAAGAGTTTAGGAATTAATTTAATATAAGTACTCTCATTTATTCCTAATAGGATTAGGAGGGAAAATTAATTAAAGGAGTTTAATTAATTATCCCTAATAAGATTAGGGAGCCCCTTTAATTAAAAAGAGTTTAATTAAATAATACCTTATTTTTAATAGGGTTACTTGATATCTTTATAAGAGGAGTCTTATATCAGATATTAAGAATACGTTATTCCAATTGTTGGAGAGTACGCCCTTTTTCTATACAGATAGGAAAAACTAGGGTTTGAGCCAATACCCCTTCTTCTTGAAAATTCTTTTTCCTTGGTGGATCACCTCTAGAGGCCAAACACTAGGGTGGCTAATGTTGATCAAAGGAAGGAACCAAACCCGGTGGATTCAAGTTGAACGCGAAAAGGATTGGAGGTGAACTTGTACCTGAGGAAGCTCAAATTTTCAAAGGTATGTTTCTTATTCATCTTTTTCGTTTAATTAATAATTGTGCATAAAGGGTGATCCGGGTTTATGGTTTGTAAAATTTTAAAACTCTGATTTTTCACGTTTCCGCTTATTTTTGCAATTTGATTGCGTTCTTGAATATTACAAACCTAACAGTACATAATACAAATATAATCTTAAATATACAACATAAGCTGTGAGTTTTAATACAAATATTGTCTTCCAGACAGTATTCAAACTCAAAATAAGTCCTCAATACATTTATTATCACACTATTTCATAGAATAGTGAGGACTACTAATGCTATCATTTGGACCGTCACTTTGTACCCCGACTAGTCTCTACTACGTTCTCATTTCCTGAAGAGAACAATGAAATCAAAAGGGTGAGCTCAACTAGCCCAGTAAGAAATATTATGACTAAGATAATGCAGAATAAATTATCGTTAGCCTTCAACAGTGTTAAACTGATACAATATAACAAACATCAAGTTTAACTACAGCGGAACAAGCAATCCATTAGAAGAGTCAAGTAGAGAATAAAATCTACTTTTTTCAATACTTTTATCGTTGAGACTCAGCTTAATAAATAATCCACATCATTCCTGCACTATAGCCAAGGATATTCATTAGTATCACAACCACAAATTATCCATGCACTACGGGCCAATGATATTCGTGTTTTCATAAATGGTCATGATCATGCCAACAACTGTCCATCAACGCACTACTTCACCAACGATGAGGACTTTTATCACATCATTTGTAACATTAATACCATGATTATACCGAATGATCCTCGGTCATAATCATACCAAGTCCATCTATGCACTACAAAGCCACATATGACTTTCAATGAATATAAACATGAGGATGATGACAATGATATAGGAATTCAATAAATCAAGTTCAAGAATTAATTTATCCAGGAACCAGTAACGTCTAAATTGTCAACATGATACTGCTTTGTGGTGTAAAATTCAACAATGCTCAGAAGAATATGCAATGCCCCCAAAATAGGTATACCCGACCCATTCTGAGTCGCCAGATATCACACTATAAAAATTAAATACAAACTTCATTTATATTAATCGCTGAACGTCCGTAGAGTAGTACGCGACAACAAAGCTTAACTCGTGAGTTTTAATATAATATTGTCTCGTAGACCGTATCCAAACTCAAATTATTACAATGCCATATAAAATACAACAACAAATATTTCAAGACCCCAAAGAAGATTACTATCTTGTTTATTCTAATGAGGTGTACTTTTGACGCTTTCAAAGTCGGGTTCTCATCACCCTATTGTTGTTCGCCAAAATCAATTATTAAGTGACGATATAAATACGACACATATATCTTAGGTCCTCAATACAATTATCTCATTGCAAGTCATGCCATTTTATAATGTATTGAGAAACTTCGACAGTCTCGGACCATCACACTATTTCCCTGTTATCCCCATTCGACCCAGCTACACTCTTATTACCTGAATGGAATTGTGAAGCAAAAGGGTGAGTACAACTAGCCCAAAGAAAGAATATCATAACTAAAGATAATTAAATTATCAATAGCTTTTGTCAATAATAAATCGAGATTTAGAACATATGGTAGATAATAAAACTTTTCAACCATAATTGCAATGAATCAACAATCCATTAGAAGAGTCAAGTAGAACATAATGTCTAATTTCTCCTCCAAATTAAAAGTCCATCGTTAATATTTCATTCTCAGTAATACTCATCAACAGCTTCTTCATTGTACCCAAGACAAAGAGAACTTTCATCACTGCCTTCACCGAACCACTAAAGATTTAAATTAAGTTCACAATTCATATTTATAATCATGTAAATCAACAGTTTCTACTTGCCACAAAGGATTAATAGAATGTTTACTCAATATCCTTACCCCAAAGGCTGAAGATATTCAAATGTAATAACAATGATCATACCAATCAGTTGTCTATCTTTTCACTACAGGCCAAAGATATTCAACTATAAAACCAATGGTCATGATCATACCAATCAATTGTCTGTCAGTGCACTAGGGCCAAAGACATTCAACTGTTAACTAATGGTCATGATCTTGCCAATCACATCATTGAATTATCCATGCACTACGGCCAAGGATATTCGTTATTATCACTAGTGGTCATGATCATGTCATACACATGTCCATCTTCGCACTACGGGTCAAAGCTATCAAACAACATATCATCTTTGCACTACAAAAGCAAAGATATTCAACAACATATCATCTTTTGCACTACAGAACCAAAGACATACAATCAGAAAACCCATAACCAACAGTATAATAAAGAATGGAATAATAAAAGAATTTCACCATGTATGCAGTACTTCGCATAGACAGGTTATTCCAACATAATAATAAAGAATGGAATAATAAAAGAATTTCACCATGTATGCAAAGATTGCATGTATGACAAAGTTATTCCAACATAATAATAAAGAATGGAATAATAAAAGAATTTCACCATGTATGCAAAGATTGCTTGGCATAGAAAAGGTTATTCCAACATAATAATAAAGAATGGAATAATCAAAGAATTTCACCATGCGTGTGTAATCCGCATGCATGTGTTATTCCAATGTAATAATAAATGCGGAATAATAAATAATAGAACCAGGTCCGGCGTAAAATGCACAGATAGGATATTCCGACAGAATAGTAAAGAATGAAATAATAAATTATGGAATAACAACAGACTTCACCAGGTATACGGTAATCCGCGTATACAGGTTATTCCAACAGAATAATAAAGATTGGAATAACAACAGACTTCACTAGGTATACGGTATTCCGCGTATACAGGTTATTCCAACAGAATAATAAAGAATGGAATAACAACAGACTTCACCAGTATACTGAATCACAGATATCGAGTTATTCCAACAGAATAATAAATAATGGAACCAGTCGTGAAATTCACAATCAGCGTGATATTCGACGTAATATTAAATACGGAATAATAAGTAATGGAACCAGGTCAGGTGAAATTCACACCGACATGATATTCATACAGAATAATAAAGAACGGAATAATAAAAGAATTTCACCAAGTATGCGGTACTTCGCATAAACAGGTTATTCCAACATAATAATAAAGAATGGAATAAATGAAGAATTTCACCATGTATGCCATACTTCGCATATACAGGTTATTCCACCAAGTATAGGGTAAACCGCGCATACAGGTTATTCCAACAGGATAATAAAGAATGGAATAACAGAAGAAGATCACCAAGTATTGGGTAAACCGCATATACAGGTCATTCCACCAAGTATAGGGTAAACCGCGCATACAGGTTATTCCAACATAATAATAAAGAATGGAATAATAGATGTTCTCTTCATGAATACGAAAGAATAACACCCCTTACGGGTACAACAAATAATATCCCTTACCATAATAATATCCCTTTACCTTTCAAATAAGAGTATTCTGACTACTAGGGCGAGGATATACTCGAAGAAAACTTGCACTACTCTCAAAGTTTTCTTAAACTCTAAAGAAATGCACTCAAGATTATAGAAGAAGAATTCTCTATATAGTTTCTCTCTCTAGAGTTTCAGTGAATTCGTAAGAAATAATGAAAGAATAAGCTTCTATTTATAGAAGAATGGAATGAATAGTGATAAACCCATTAACGATCCAGATTGATTTACTTTAATCGGACGGTCCATATTTAAAGCAAAATCTTTTAAATAAAATATAATATATTCTATTTTATATAAAAAGATTTTTACTATGCAAACACTATGCAGGCACTATGCAAACACTATGCATAATAAAATATAATATATTCTATTTATAGAATAACTTTAATAAAGTATTATGTTTTATATATGTGACACCCCAAATCCGCAATATCTTTGAATAATCGCTATCCTTCGCTTTCGAGTGAAGAGTCGAAATCTCCTCTCCTCCTCTTTCTGAGAGTAATATCTTTGAATAACCACTCGCTAAGTCAAATCCTGGACCTCGTCTCATAACTCCACGTTACGATCGTATAACGTGTCATACATCTCAAAGATCAATCGGTACCGTGGTAACTCCTCTTCTTCCTCTTCCTCTTCCTCTACAAATTCCTCCTCGGGATCCTCCTCAGATCGGGCCTGGGCTCATGCTCCCGACCAACAACGGTGATCAATGGAGATGACTCCTCTCTGCATCAAATGCGCTCCCCTAACGACATGAATGTCTCATGGCTCCTCCTCTTTGTCATTACTATAGGTACACTACCCTCCTCAAGAGGTACTATAGGTACACGGGGTTCTTCCTCCCGGCTTGACTAGCTTCTCCAACATTCGACATCCCGACAACAAAATTTTAAGTTTTAGTTACTAAGTCTTATCATCTAACGATACTTTAACACATAAACACATAAGGTCTTTTATTATCTTCAATGAATTACATAAATTCATTTCTTATAACTCGATAAGAGTTTTCCATCAATATCTTCTTTCTATAAGGCTACTACCTAAGGTTGTTCCCCACCTAAGGTTCATAACCTCATACTTTGATACCAACTTGTGACACCCCAAATCCGGATACTTCAATTCCACGGGATTTGGTGTTCATCATCTAAATATCATCTATCTATCTACCCCTAATAAATGCAAGCCATGCAATAGATAGAATAAAATCTTCCCCTTAAGGGTTACAACATCTGAATAATAATAATACAATCCCAGGTTAAACTAACCTTAAACATCTGTGTGGAATCATAAACAAATAAGTCTTAACAACATCATTAACTCAAGTTTTAAACATAAATACATCATCTAATAAAATAACAAGTCTTCATCACTTGCTAACGTTGCCCTTGCCTTTACTAGTGGAAGGTTCATCAGTTCTTTCATTCTTAACTGCAATGTTATTATTAAGCAATAGTGAGCACTATTGCCCACAAGTATAATAATGAAATAACTGTATAATAACATGCGAATAAATCAAAGACATCTGAATAAAAGCTCAAATTTTGAATCAAGAATGAATAGCAAGAATCAAAAGAATTCTGAGGGTCATAAGACCTTGAACTATGTCCTAGGTTATCAAGGGTTATACTTGAAACCTTTAATGACCATAAGACTATGGACCTTTCTACTGTGATTTAGGGGATCGACCCTTAGTACCATCTGCAGTATGAATATCTTAACGCTAACGCATAAGTGAATCCCTTTGCAGGGTTGTTCATCTCAGTTTAAATTCGAATCCGCACCAAAGGAAGTTTGGTTTGGATAATTCATCAAGGGTTCTAAAATTTAGAATGCTCATCAATTATGGACTAGTCGAATCAATAAGGGTTTGCTAGTCTAATAAGGTTCAATAATAATGATATTCAAATTGAATAATAATCTCAGGAAGTATAAAATAGGACAATTATTGTATAACTGAATCATGCATTGAAAAGATAATCAATCTTTAATATAACATTTGAACATGAATAATAGTAATGATAATTTACTCGAGGTAATTAATAAACTTGAACAATAATGACAAGTAGGGTTAGGAAACTTGCCTCGTGCGTAGATTACACTTTAATTAAGCACGTTCTTTGAATTTAATCCTACATACCATTCACATTCACAATACCAAATAATTATAACTTAACTAATCATCATAAACTCATTGTCTTTGTCTACTTTAATTATTGACTATACTTAGTCAAATTACCACTTTGTCTCATACTTCTTGAATAACAAGCTAATTATGTATTTAATAACTCAATCTACATGCAATTATGTTATTTACATGTTAAGCATCTATTTTACATCTCATTATACTTCTAACATGTTTACATGTTCATTACATTAATTCACTAACACATTGTTAGACTTAAACATTTTAAAAATAACTCATTCTCGAATTTTTTTCGAGAGTGGCGCTACTACTATTTACTTACACTCTCTCTTCGCTTGTACACATGGCGCTGCTGCATGAGATTCTCTTGGTACATAAGTTATTATAGCGCTTCTGCTTTCGAGACTTGGCCGCCACTGCTGAAATAGGCGAATAAGCAGTAAATACATGCACAATACAGATCAGATGACGAAATGGCGTCATGAAAAATCGCAGAACATGCCAATTTCTCCCAATTTCTTTTTTTCTACTCGAAATTAGACATACCCACATGTTATAATTCATGTATAAACATAACCCAACATTTATATACTGACATTAACCAATTTAAACACTTAATAATAGATTTAAAGCATGCAATTTCACTGACTTTGATGTTCATGAAGGTTTTGAAAATAAAACATGAAAATTGTCACTACGGATTCGTTATAACACCGAATCCGTTTATTTAAACTTGGGTCTCTTCGTATCAACATGCATAACAATATAAGAGTGAAAAATTTAGGGATAATATATGATCAATACATAAAATATCACATACAAGGCCATAAGGCCAAAACTCATACTCTGTAATTTTGTAGAAATCATATACGACATGTTTTCATGAATTTGATGTTATGGTTTACAACATATATATAATTAAATACGATTTGATAAATCATAACACATATACAACTCATAATCATTACTCTTAATCCAATTACAGAGGTTAAACCAAAAACTTAAAAAACCATATTCATGAAAACTAAAATACGTAAAAGTAGAATTTGGGAAGGAGGAGATTACCTCAGAGAATATAATTAGTAGGCTTAGATCCTCACTCTCAATTCTCTTTCATGAGACTCACAAATTCTCATCGACAACTTTCTCTCGATTTTCTCTTTGTGATATTTTATCGACTTAGTAACAAATGAAGGAAAATCGATCGTCAGATTCAAATAGATCGATATAAGATAATGGTCAGTTACCCATCATGGGTTAACTGCCCATAACTCCCCCTAATGCCATGTTTGGCTTGCTTAATAGATTATAAAATCATTTAATTTAATAAAGCTTTATTATATAGTTTAATTAATGTCACACTCCTTATAAAATAACTCCAATATTTTATTTAATTTACTTAAAATAAATATAATAACTTCTCATAAATTCATATAGTCACATAAATAATTTTCTCATTAATAAATAATGTCAAATTATTAACTCTCTAATTAATAAATAAATTAATTAAATAACATCATGCTTAATTAAATATTTCTTTTAATACAATAAGCTCACATAATGACATACTTCTATAATAAAAATTCTCCACATTAATTTAATAATGTAACACATATAATTAAATTAATCTACCACAACTGCATCAATTAATTATTTAATTCAATAATTAAATCATCAAAAAATATTTATTTAATTCAATAAATATTAAAATTAATTTACAAAATCTAGTTCGTCACATATTTCCCCCCTTAAAAGGATTCTGTCCCCAGAATCACGACTCAATAAATTCGACCCGTTACATTCTCCCCCCTTACAAAGATTTTGTCCCCAGAATCGCTTACACATAATTAAGTAAATAATTAAGGGTAATTCTTCATCATATTCTCTTCGAGTTCCCACGTAGCTTCTTCAGCGTTGTGGTTCCTCCAAATTACCTTAACAGAAGGTATGACTTTATTTCTGAGAACTTGTTCTTTTCGGTCGACAATTTGGACATGAATTTCTTCGTAAGATAAGTCTTTCTCAAAATGTAGGGGTTCATATTCAATTACATGCTTGTAATCGGCTTTGTATGGTCGTAATACAGAAACGTGGAAAACGTTGTGGACATTCTCGAGTGCTGGAGGTAAGGCTACCTCGTACGCAACTTCTCCGATTCTTCTCAGTACTTCAAAGGGTCCAATGAATCTTGGGCTCAATTTTCCTTTCTTTCCGAACCTGATCTTCCCCTTCCAGGGATAGACCTTCAAGAAAACATAACTACCTGATTCAAACTCGATATTTTTACGATGTGTATCAGCGTATTTCTTCTGTCGATCTTGAGCCGCTACCAGTCGTGCTTGGATCACTTTGACTATTTCGCCATTCCCATACCAATTACGCCCTAGTAATTGTCTTTCACCAACTTCATCCCAAAGAAAGTGGAGTTCTGCACTTTCTGCCGTATAATGCTTCGTAAGGTGGCATGCCAATACTAGCGTGGTAATTGTTGTTGTAGCCGAACTCTACTAACGGTAGGTTATCATCCCAATTTCCTTTAAAGTCTATCACACTGGCTCTTAGCATATCCTCTAATGTTTGAATCGTTCTCTCGCTCTGCCCGTCTGTTTGAGGGTGGTAAGCTATACTCATTTGCAATTGCGTACCCATACATTCCTGAAGACGTTTCCAGAAATTTGATGTGAAGCGCGGATCCTTATCTGAAACAATTGATACCGGAACTCCGTGCCTCGAAACAATCTCTTTTACGTAAAGCCTCGCCAACTGATCTAAGTTGAATCTGATTTTGATCGGCAGAAAGTGTGCGGATTTCGTCATTGGTTAATGATAACCCATATCATGCGTTGTAGCCTTTTCGAGTTATTTTAAGGCCAACCACGAAATCCATTGTAATATGTTCCCATTTCCATTCTGGATCTCTAACATTGTAGCAATCCACTCGGTCTCGATGTTCTGCTTTCACTTTTGATGTGTCGACACTTGGGCAACACATTCTCGCAACATCACATTTCAAATTCGCCACCGTAAATGTTGTCAAAGATCGTGATACATCTTGGTACTACTAGGGTGAATCGAATATCGTGAACTATGAGCCTCGCTTCAAAATATCTTCCTTAATCTCTTGATCTTGGCGGTACCCAAATTCTACTCTCAAATCTCAAAGATTCCTTCCTTATCCATCTTAAATCTCGCCTTCGGTTCCTCAGATATCTTCTTTGTCACCTTTATACATTCTTCGTCTCCGTCGAGCCTCCTTTACTTTATCTAGTAGAGTTGTACGGATTGCATCTAAAATAGCTTCTCATCGATCTCCATAGGATACTTCACTTCCAACTCCAGCTTTCCCATTTCGTAATTAGCTCCTCCCGAGCGCTAACATCATCAATTTCTCATGACCCTTTCTACTTAAGGCGTCGGCAACCACATTTACTTTCCCCGAATGGAATAAAATCTCACAGTCGTAATCCTTAATTAATTCCAACCATCTTCTTTGACGCATATTCAAATCCTTATGCGTGAAAATATATTTCAGACTCTTGTGGTCCGTATATATTTCACACTTCTCCCCGTAGAGATAGTGCCTCCAAATTTTCAAAGCAAAAACAACTGCAGCTAACTCCAAGTCATGGGTTGGGTATCCCTTCTCGTAATCCTTTAATCGCCGTGGATGCATACGCAATGACTTTGCCGCTTTTGCAAAGCACACGTACTAAGTCCTTTACGCGACGATCGCTAAAAATAACAAAATTTCTGTATCATCCGGAAGGGATAACACAGGTGTCGTACTCAATCTCTTCTTCAATTCTTGAAAGCTCTCCTCACACTTCTCCATCCAAACAAATCTCACAGCTTTTTGAGTTAAATTCGTTAACGGAGTTGCGATCTTGGAAAAGTCTTGTATGAACCTTCTATAATATCCCGCCAATCCAAGAAAACTTCTTACTTTCGATGGCATTCTCGGCTGATCCCAGTTAATCACGACTTCTACTTTGGATGGATCTACCGAAATTCCATTTTATCGATCACGTGACCAAGAAATTGTACTCGCTCGATCCAGAATTCGTATTTCGAAAATTTAGCGTACAACTTCTCCCTTCTCAATACTTCCAACGTTAACCTCAAATGTTCTTCGTGTTCTTCTTTGGTTTTGGAATATACCAAAATGTCATCTATAAATACCACTACTTAACTTGTCCAAAAATGGTTTGAATACACCATTCATTAGTCCCATAAATGTCGCAGAGCATTCGTAAGACCAAACGACATTACTAAAAATTCAGTAGTGACAATATCGCGCTCGTTACGACGCTTTTCAGATATCCTCCTCGGTCTCACCTTCAATTGATGATAACCGCTTCTCAAGTCTATCTTGAAAAGTATCTTGCTCCCTTCAATTGATCAAATAGGTCGTCGATCCTCAGTAATGGATATCCGTTTTAATCGTGACCTTATTCAGTTCTCAGAGTCAATGCAGAGCCGATCGATCCATCCTTCTTTTCACAAAAACAACACCGGCGCTCCCCACGCGATACGCTTTCGGTTGAATGTACTTCTTGTCCAATAATTCTTGTAGTTGTACCATTAATTCTTTCATCTCTATCGGTGCCATTCTATATGGTGCCTTTGATGTTGGAGCGCTCCGGCGCGCCAAATCGATCACGAAATCTACTTTTCTATCCGGTGGAAGTCCTAGCAAATCGTCTGAAATACGTCGAATAAATCCTCTCGTAATTGGTATCTCTTCTACCTTAGGATTCTCTTTTTTCGATCGTCGACTATGTAAGCTAAGTATCCTACACAAATTTGTCTTAACAACTTCTTTGCTCAAGCATCATCATCGACAACTCGCTTGTTTAAAGCGACTTCTACCATAAAACACAACCTTTGACGGAGTCATAAGGTTAATATGCTTCTTTTGGCAATCAATTACAGCCCCGTAATTGAATTGTAAGGTTTGTAATATTCATGAACGCAATCAAATTGCAAAAATATTGCGGAAACGTGTAAAAATCAGAGTTTAATAATTTTACAAACCATATACCCGGATCACCCTTTATGCACAATTATTAATTAAACAAAAAAGATGAAGAACAAGAATCATACCCTTGAAGATTCGAGCTTCGTTAGGTACAAGTTCACCTCCAATCCTTTTCGCGTTCAACTTGAATCCACCGGGTTTGGTTCCTTCCTTTGATCAACGTTAGCCACCCAAGTGTTTGGCCTCTAGAGGTGATCCACCAAGGAAGAAGAAGGATTTAAGAAGATGGGTGGTTGGCTAAACCCTAGTTTTTCTATCTCTATAGAAAAGGCGTACTCTCCCAACTGTTGGAATTATTACATATATGTAAAAGTCAACTACCCCATCACCCATAATAAGACTCCTCTTATTTATAGATGTGGGCAGCCCACCTTAACAATTAAGGAATTGAGTTTTATTTAATTAATTAAATTCTTTTAATTAATTAAGCTCCCTAATCTTATTAGGGATAATTAATTAAACTCCTTTAACTAATTTTCCTTCCTAATCCAATTAGGAATAAATGAGAGTACTTATATTAAATTAATTCCTAAACTCTTTTAGAAATTAAAATAATAATAATAATTGTAATAATATTAATAAGACTCCTCTTATTAATTTATATTTAATATTTCTAAAATATTAAATAATAATATTAAGCTATTTAATTTATTCTATCACCATAGATTAAATTAAATATACATAATATATTATTACGATTATGCCATTAACTTCTTAAATAATTATTCTTCCTTTTATGGTGTGACCCTTTAGGTTCTCCATATTAAACCTATTGTGAATAAATCAATTAGAACAATTCTAATCTTATTTAAATAAATAAATTAAACAATTAATTTATTTAAATAAATAATATTTATTCTACAATAGGGATAAGCCTCCTAATGATCAACGACTTTCCAGGATAATATAGATTTTAACATTAATCATAAAAGAACCTTTGAGTAAATAGTTACCGTATAATTCAATCCTTCCACCATACAATGTCCCAATTAAATATAAGACATGGAATTACCATCCAAGTCTTATTTTATTTAATTATATATATTTCGATCCTTAAATGCACAACTCAAAATAATGAAAATTAGAAACTCCTTTCTAATTTTATTCGCCTTTGCCAAGGACTCACTGGGTTGTCATTTATCGAATCACATAGACATTTCTCTTTATTTTATTAAAGTGGTAGATTTTTATTGATCATATATTATCTCCATGTACAACTTGTTATACCCAAGCATACCCTTTGATATACCCTAAGGGTCTTAAGGAATAAGTCAAAGTATAACTAATCACACACAAGATACTATGATGATCTCAAGTCCAAGGATTACTCAGTACTACTATCACTACAGAATTCCTATTGACCAACGAGTAAGTAAAACTCCATTAGGTATTCCTTAATGAGCCAATGCTCGAAGGAACTTATTCTCTAATAAGCACCTACATACTTGCTTAAAACTATGGGTTTATCACATATTATTAAACAGCATCATGTAGATAATTAAAAGCCTTTAATAAATTAATACTATTTATTAATAAATGAATAAGATTGTTACAAAGTATATGCTTTATCATCAAACATGATTGGCTTGTGTGCATACTACTTTCAATCTCCCACTTGCACTAAAGCCAATCGTCATGGTATCTCATACTCTTCTTCTTCTAAGTGACGATTATCCCACTTTGTTGGATAAGCTTTAGTTAATGGATATGTAATGTTGTTCATGAGAGTCCACTATCTCTATAGTGATTTCCCATCTTTCAATGATTCTAATAATCAAATGAAAGTGCCACAACACATGTTTAGATCCAAGATGAGACTTAGAACTATTCCTAGTTCTCAGTAATTAACTTTTAATCCAAACAATCAACTTGCAGCCTTCATTTATAGTTATATACTTTGTCTTTATCACTAAACCAAAGAACTCTTTTTTCGTTTGGAACCTTTCCAATTCAACGCACCACTGCTCAAGATAACACTTTTTACCTTAAAATGGATTTTCTGGTCGTCTTGGTCTATTTGAAAAACTTGAGTCTGTAAAGCCCTCTAATTTTAATTCGCACCCACCATGTATGCTCACATCCTTAGTGCTTGCTTAAGAACTTTAAGATGTTTTTCACCGCCTTACGTTGATCTTCTCCATTATGACCGATCAACATTAGATCTTGTATATTTCATTGCATACATGATAGTCACTCATGCGATCTCTCTTTTCGAGTCTGTGGGGACTATAAAGAGATACACTCCATAGCTCATCAACATGAGACATTTCTTGAGTTTGCCATGCTAAACTACTTTAGCATCAAATGAATATATTCCTCGGGTTAAGTTGAGCATCCTTTTAAATCTATCTATATAGATTTGCATCCCCAATAATGATACTCTTCCCAAATCATTCATGGAGGATTGTTTAGACAACTTTATTTTTACCGATTGTAGCATTGGTATGTTATTCCTCATCCGTAGTATATCAACATATAATACTAGAAATTTCACGACGCCCCATCGACCCTTTTGTACACACTAGAAGTCTTACATCATCGCATGTAACTCGATCATCATTTTCTATGATGCGTGCACTCATCATCATCATCATCCATGATGAATCCATACCTCCTAGGTATCTTCAAGATTATTCCGTATTTACGATTCTTACTTGTGGTACAATAGGTCTATCTACGTGTTCCTCTTATTTGACTTATAGTGTTTTGTGGTTCTTGAACTCTTCAAGATCTATTATCCTCCCACTAGCCCTTTTAATGATAAACACCTTTATCTTAGAAGGCGCGTGTTTCATAACAAACACCTTTTGCTAAGTAGGATTATAGAACATATACCCTAAACTTACTTTAGGATGTCCCACAAATTTGTACATGTCAAATCTTGTCCCAAGCTTATCCTTTAAAATCGTTTCATAAGTTGACAACCCTTTATCTTAACATACTTAAGATTAGAATCCTCCCCATCCATAACTTTTATGGAGTCTTGGGGCTGGATTTTGAGGTTACCTTTTCGTAGATATGCAACCATTTCTGTGGATATGATCCTGAAGGATACCGGAATGCTCGGTAAAATCATTATGGACCGCACTATGTCCAACAAGGTACGATTTTTCGCTCGTATACATCAATCAATTATCACAGATCGATGTGTCCATTATGAGAAAACCATTTGAGATGATCTAGAAACTTATTGCACAAGTATTTATTCCTCGATCTAATCAAAGAATCTTAATACTTTGCCAATTTGTTTCACTTCAAATTCTTTGAACCTTTCAAATAATTCACACTTGTATTTTCAACAAATACATATATTCAACTCTTTGAATGATCATCTCCTTTTCTTATATTATTTTGTTCAATTTATAAAATAATTTTCACGTAAGTCAAGTATACAAAATCCATAAAGTAATCTTCCAGTTCTATACAAAACATTATTATTATTATAAATAGAACAACAATTGTTCTTAATTATAATACCAAAAATTTTTATTGTCCAACAATAAAATGGAAATAATGTTTCTAACAAGAACTGGAATACAATAACAACTTATTGACTTAATAGATTTGCTCATAGGGATTGCTAAACTATAAGTTTCTATGGCTAATGCAGCAACCTTTGTTTCATTTTTCACACATAGGATTACTTATCTTTGTTTAGCTTTCTACTTCTGCTTGGTCCCTTCATAAATCTATATTTATGATAACCAAAGCCGGTATCCAATACCCAAGTAGAACCTTGACTTAAAGAAAAAATTATTTTAAATCATGAACAAATTTGTATTTGTAACCAAAACTTCACCAAGCTTCTTTGTTAGCCTATGCAAGATGCTTCTTGCAGCTTTCTTTCCAAAGTCCAGGGCTTATAGCGGTGGAAGCAAACTCCTTTGCTATCCGTGACGCTTTTGTTCTTATTATCCTTTGTTTTTGCCTTTCTATATACCTTCTTTGAATCGCTTCTTCTTTTCGTAAGATCCTTTGGCCCTACCGAAGAAGACATGGTCTTTCTTGGTTGGAAAGTGACTCTCATCATTTTTCAACATGTTAAGCAAATTAACGGGTTTCGATATCTAGCTTGTTTATATGAAAAATTCACAACAATTGTGAAAGGAGTCCTGGAATGAGTGCAAGATCAAATCTTGGCTCAACTCTCCATCCATGACAAAACCAATTGTCCTAATCGATCAATCAAATTGATTATGTTAAGAACTTTTTATCTGCATTATAGTGCCATTGGCCATTCTAGATCGGAAGAGCTCCTTAGATATCTCGATATCTATCGGTCCCTTTTTCCTCACTATCAACTACTTGATGATGTGTGAATATAGTAGAGCATCCATAGTTTCATCGACGTCAAGCTCGTTACTCATGGATGCGAGCATGATGCATTGAGCCAATCAGGCATCATCTTGCCACTTTCTAAAAGTAGCAATCTCTTCCTCGTAGGCATTGTTCGTAACTATTGCGTGGATAGGCGATTATGACATAAGATAGCTTTTCAAATATGAGAACTATTCTCAAATTCCTTAACCAATCCGCTTAATTCTTGGCCCCGTTAATTTAGCATCTAATATGCTTCGCAGTTGATAGTAATTTTAGACATTGTAAAATTTCTCAAATGAATTTGTAATTAACAACATTTTAACATACATTCTTTTATTAATTACCAAAATAAATTAGGTCTTGTTTTAAATTGGTATCTTCCACTATTTTCTTCAAACTATATTACCTCACTTATATAGTTCTAAGAAAATCTAATTAAAGATTTGCTAGTGAGAATAAGGATCCCATTTCAAATATATATAGCCTTGTGGTGACATAACAAACTATATATAAATAAATAGGTAGACAACTTTTGTCAATTACATCAACTATGCAACTCCTTTTCTTTTGCCTCTTAGATTATTTTGATCAAGTGGTGGCACATCCGAATTAAAATTATCTAAGTTAAGTCCGACCTAGCACTCCATATATTCAAAAAAAAAAATATCATCCTTGTGGTGACACAACAAAACAATATTGTTCAATTTTCTTTATAAGCATCAAATGTGATAAATTAACATCTTAAATACTTAATATTTGCCTTGTGGTGACACAACAAACTCATATTAAATATTTAATACTCTATTAATTTTATCATGCTAGAAGGCTTACGCTCGATATTTCAAATATCTTTGAACGCTTAGGACTTAATATAAAAATTGAGGGGTTTGTTATTAATTTGTCTCATCTTGTTAGAATAGCTGCATTTACATATATATATAAAATACGCGTATATTAATTAACATGCGAAGCATGTTTGCATAATATATATATATATATATATATATATATATATATAGTATAAGCATGCACATATAGAATACTATATTCTACTCCGAATTGATTATGGACTTTTATTCTAGTTTGGTTCACTAGAGCCACCAAGTGAACCAAAAGGTCAAACCCTAGGGTGCAAGAAATAATATTTAAATATAACTATTACATTTAAACCTCTGGCTCCATTACAAATGGGTCTTCAAGCGCTCCTTGCTTCCTTGATCTCCAATTTTTCAAAATTAATTCTAACTATTCCTATTACAAAACTATTTAAAATAAATAGAAACCTTGATCGTGATCAAGGGAAGTACATAGGAGGAGATAGAATTTACATTAAGAAAAATTAGAGAAGACGAGGTACGCAGACCCCATTTAATAAAACCCATACATTCATGCATCCAACTAAAATAAAATCCAATCATATTGGTCAATAGTCCATAATCAATCCCATTTATTATCATACACATCACCATATGCATCAATAAATAACATTCATCTTATGAATAATAAACATTTAATATATATATTGATATCATTTAATGGGCAAATTTAGTTAGTATAAAATCTAATTTTGAATCAAAATAAACTCCTTTATTTTAATCCAAATTTAAATCAAAATAAAACTATTTTATTTTAATTTATCCAATTTTGAACAAAATAAACTATTTTATTTTAATCAAAATTTTAATCAAAATAAACTCCTTTATTTTAATTAATTATGGAATCCAATTCCATATATAAAAAAAATTATTAAAGGAAACACGAATTCTTTTCCTATTCACAAATAAACTCCTTTATTTTGAATAATATGAAATCTTATTTCATATTTAAATAAACTCCTTTATTTAAGGAAACATGGATTCTCTTTCCTATTCACAAATAAACTCTTTTATTTTGAATAATATGAAATCTTATTTCATATCTAAATAAACTCCTTTATTTAAAGAAAACATGGATTCACTTTCCTATTCACAAATAAACTCCTTTATTTTAGGAAATATAGAATCCAATTTCAACTCCAATTAGTTATCATGGAATCCAATTCCAACTCTAATTAGTTAGCATGAAAATCTAATTTTAAAATTAAAATAAACCCTTTTATTTTAAAATTAAAATAAATATTTTATTTTAATTATAAAATTATTATAGAATAATATATATATATATATATATATATATATATATATAATGTAATACTTGAATCCAAAAGTGGCGTGAATCTTGTAACTTTATGAATCATGTTTTCCTGAATATGTAACTTGATAATATATATTATATAACCATATAAACTAGATGGTGACCACGCCCAGCGAATCACACAATCAGAAGGATTTCATGCTAGCCACGTTAATATCACGTTAATATTACATGATTCATGGACTGCCGTTTTTTTTTGATGTCCGTGCAGTTAGACTTGATTCATGAGATCCCACTTGTTAACATGTTGCCAACAGCCACGTGATTTAAGCGAAATCAAGTATTTCGCGATTTTTTTTTAAATAAATTTTATACAATAAAATTATGTCCAATTAAATTGTTCTAAACACATATCAATACACATATCAAATTAAAATAATTAATAATTCGCATAAAGGTTTGGCTCTGATGCCACTGTAAGGTTTGTAATATTCATGAACGCAATCAAATTGCAAAAATAATGCGGAAATGTGTAAAAATCAGAGTTTAAAAATTTTACAAACCATATACCCGGATCACCCTTTATGCACAATTAGTAATTAAACGAAAAAGATGAAGAACAAGAATCATACCCTTGAAGATTCGAGCTTCCTCAGGTACAAGTTCACCTCCAATCCTTTTCGCGTTCAACTTGAATCCACCGGGTTTGGTTCCTTCCTTTGATCAACGTTAGCCACCCAAGTGTTTGGCCTCTAGAGGTGATCCACCAAGGAAGAAGAAGGATTTAAGAAGATGGGTGGTTGGCTAAATCCTAGTTTTTCTATCTCTATAGAAAAGGCATACTCTCCCAACTGTTGGAATTATTACGTATATGTAAAAGTCAACTACCCCATCACCCATAATAAGACTCCTCTTATTTATAGATGTGGGCAACCCACCTTAACAATTAAGGAATTGAGTTTTATTTAATTAATTAAATTTTTTTAATTAATTAAGCTCCCTAATCTTATTAGGGATAATTAATTAAACTCCTTTAACTAATTTTCCTTCCTAATCCAATTAGGAATAAATGAGAGTACTTATATTAAATTAATTCCTAAACTCTTTTAGAAATTAAAATAATAATAATAATTGTAATAATATTAATAAGACTCTCTTATTAATTTATATTTAATATTTTTAAAATATTAAATAATAATATTAAGCTATTTAATTTATTCTATCACCATAGATTAAATTAAATATATATAATATATTATTACGATTATGCCATTAACTTCTTAAATAATTATTCTTCCTTTTATGGTGTGACCCTTTAGGTTCTCCATATTAAACCTATTGTGAATAAATCAATTAGAATAATTCTAATCTTATTTAAATAAATAAATTAAACAATTAATTTATTTAAATAAATAATATTTATTCTACAATAGGATAAGCCTCCCTAAATCATCAACGACTTTCCGTATAATATAGATTTCAACATTAATCATAAAAGAACCTTTGAGTAAATAGTTACCGATAATTCAATCCTTCCACCATACAATGTCCCAATTAAATATAAGACATGGAATTACTTTGTCAAGTCTTATTTTATTTAATTATATGTATTTCGATCCTTAAATGCACAACTCAAATAATGAAAATTAGAAACTCCTTTCTAATTTTATTCTCGCTTCGCCAAGGACTACTCGGTTGTCATTTATCGAATCACATAGACATTTCTCTTCTTTATTAGAAGTGGTAGATTCTTTATCGATCATATATTATCTCCATGTACAACTTGTTATACCCAAGCATACCCTTTGATATACCCTAAGGGTCTTAAGGAATAAGTCAAAGTATAACTCATCATACACAAGATACTATGATGATCTCAAGTCCAAGGATTACTTGTACTACTATCACTACAGAATTCCTATCGACAGCAAGTAAAACTCCATTAGGTATTCCTTAGCGAGCCACGCTTAGTGAACTTATTCTCTAATAAGCACCTACATACTTGCTTTAGTGTCTCCACACAAATGATCATGAGATCAATCATCCTCATCCAATGAAAGCAAAACGTTTGTACCAATCTATCCGAATTTACTAATCCCCAATTTAGTAATCCAACGATTGGGAACTATTTTAGTTTTAAGCTTTCTAAGAATTTAGATCTCATTAGAATGATCATCATCATTATTCTAAAAGCATTGTTTAAAACTATGGGTTTATCACATATTATAAAACAGCATCATGTAGATAATTAAAAGCCTTTAATAAATTAATACTATTTATTAATAAATGAATAAGATTGTTACAAAGTATATGCTTTATCATCAAACATGATTGGCTTGTGTGCATACTACTTTCATGAATAACCAGTCCATTCTCAAAATAACGTTAAATTCCCCAAGTCGAATATGGATAAGATCTACGTTCATGATATTACCTTTAATATCCACTCTACAGTTCTTATGTATGCATTTCAATGTGGATTATTTCTCTATTCGTAATTTCTATGTTCATGGGGTAATCCAATTCATTCTTAGGCAAATCTAAATTCTTGGCAAAATCATCGGATATAAAGGAACAAGTAGCACCCGAATCAAATAATACGTAAGCATTAATTTTATTGATCGGAATGATACCGACACCACATCACGGATCGAATCGCATCTTGCACCGCGTATTGTTGAAAGTCCGGCAAATGGCCGGTTTGTTCATGGTAGGTCCGGTGATGGTTAAGGTATTTCCACTGTTATTTCCCTAGTTTCCTCCTGATCCTGATCCTCCCGATCCCTTCTTGGGACAATCTCTCGCCAGATGGTCCTTCGAACCACAAGTAAAACAAGCACCCTTATTTGGGTTTGGACAGTTTGGTGCTATGTGGCCTTCCTGACCACAATTGTAGCACACTCTTTTTCCTTTCATACAAACTCCTAGATGGGCTTTCCCGCAAGTCGGGCATGCTTCGATTCGTTTCTTCTAATTACCTTGTTGATTCCCCGATGATGAGCTGTCGTTCCACCTTTTCTTCTGATTGAAATTTCCACCTCTTGTACCACTTCCACTGGCCTTGTTATTAATTTCACCTTCACTCTTCTTCTTCTTTTGATCTTGATTGTACTTGGTCACCGCATCGCTCCCACCTTCAACGAGGATGGCCATTTCCAAAACTCCAGCAAACATGTTTAATTGAAACATTGATACCTTGCTGTACACCCAAGGTTTTCGTCCTTGTTCGAATCTTCTAGCCTTTCTCTCGTCAGTGTGTACTTGGTACGGGGTGAACCTTGCCAACTCGTTGAACTTAGCCGCGTAGTCAGGTAAACTCATGTTTCCCTGCTTCAGTTCCAGAAATTGAACTTCCATCTGATTCTGCGAACTAGTTGGGAAATACATTTCAAAAAACATTTCTTTAAATCTTTCCCACGTAATTACACCTTCACCTCCTCGCACTTTGTTTGCTTGCCACCAGTAGCTAGCCTCAGACTTCAACATAAACGTTGCAAAAGCGGTCTTTCCGGTCTTCTAACCCTAAAGAACGTCGAAAAACTTCTCCATTTCCATGACCCACGTTTGAGCCTCGATTGGGTTCATGGAACCTTTGAACTCTAGCAGTCCCACCGCCTTGAAGTCCTTAAATGTTGTGTTTGGTGGAGCTTGAGGTTGGTTATTTATGGCTCTAGTCAGTAAGTTCACCAACTGCTGCATGGGATTAGCGTTGGCATTATTGTTATTATTGGTTGACTCTTCCTGAGCCGGTTGACGTTGTTGTCTTCTCCTTGGCGTCATTTTTCTGTTAAATAAACGCTTTATTAGAACTTTATTTATTTCTCTAAATAGTTAAGGCATTACTTAACAATTTAACATATCAATTAACACATTATCTCAAACAACTTGATATATATTCATTCGAATAAAAGTTTTAACATCAAACTATAGCATCACTGCTATTTACATCAACTATCCTGGAATAAAGAATCCACAGGATTTAAAACATTAAAATATTCCTTCGTTCATAAACACGTCAGAATTTACATCAAAAACTAATTTAAGTTCTTCACATAACTAAACAAATCATATCACCGCTTGGCCAAGGTAATTGATTAGCCTTGATACGCCTCCTCTTCTAAGATGCGATGCATCGTCTCACGATCCATCATGTACAATGGTAGTCCTCGAATCGGATTGGGTACCTCAAAACTCGATCTTGGGTCTCATTCATCGCCTTTGTTAAGTATAGAGTACGCTTTCCCCAATCTTCGCTTTCTTTGCGACTATCATCCTCTCGCATCGCATTAGCTCGATGCGATTCTCTTACCCACCTTCCTCTTCGCTATGTTCACCTTTTTTCTGAGGTTTCCTTCATTCCTTCTTCGCTCTATCTCCTCGGTCTTATCTTCGGTTTGACCCTTCTCATGGACCAAATCCCATTCTACATTTGTCACCGAGAGTGAAGAGTCGAAATCTCCTCTCCTTCGCTTTCTGAGTAATATCTTTGATAACCGCTCACACTCACCAAATCTTGGACCTCGTCTCGTAAACTCACGCTACTTTACCAGATAACGTGTCATACATCTCAAAGATCAACGGTGTACCGTGGGTAACTCCTCTTCTTCCTCTTCCTCTTCCTCTACAAATTCCTCCTCAGATCCTCCTCGTGATCGGTCCTCGCTCATGCTCTTGACCAACAACGGTGATCAATGGAGATGACTCCTCTCTCTGTACCACCGCTCCCTAACGACATGAATGTCTCTTGGGGCTCCTCCTCTGTCGGTATTATAGGTACACGGTCCTCCTCAAGAGGTACTATAGGTACACGGGTTCTTCCTCCCAACTTTGACTAACTTCTCCAACATTCGACATCCTCGACAACAAAATTTTAAGTTTTAGTTACTAAGTCTTATCATCTAACGATACTTTAACACATAAACACATAAGGTCTTTTATTATCTTCAATGAATTACATAAATTCATTTCTTATAACTCGATAAGAGTTTTCCATCACTATCTTCTTTCTATAAGGCTACTACCTAAGGTTGTTCCCCACCTAAGGTTCATAACCTACAGCTTTGATACCAACTTGTGACACCCCCAAATCCGGATACTTCAATTCCATGGGATTTGGTGTTCACTGTACAAATATCATCTATCTATCTACCCATAATAAATGCAAGCCATGCAATAGATAAAATAAAAATCTTCCCCTTAAGGGTTACAACATCTGAATAATAATAATAATACAATCCCAGGTTAAACTAACCTTATACATCTGTGCAGAATCATAAACAAATAAGTCTTAACAACATCATTAACTCATGTTTTAAACATAAATATATCATCTAATAAAATAACAAGTCTTCATCACTTGCTAACTTTGCCCTTGCCTTTACTAGTGGAAGGTTCATCGCTTTTTCGTTTCTTAATCGCAATGTTATTATTAAGCAAGAGTGATCACTATTGCCCACAAGTATAATAATGAAATAATAGTATAATAACATGCGAATAAATCAAAGACATCTGAATAAAAGCTCCACTTTTGAATCAAGAATGAATAGCAAGAATCAAAAGAATTCTGAGGGTCATAAGACCTTGAACTATGTCCTAGGTTATCAAGGGTTATACTTGAAACCTTTAATACCATAAGACTATGGACCTTTCTACTACTGTGCTTTTGGGGGATCAATTTTAGTACCATATCAGGCACAATATCTTAACGCTTAACGCATAAGTGAATCCTTTGCAGGGTTGTTCATCTCAGTTTTACATTCGAGTCCGCACCAAAGGAAGTTTGATTTGGATAATTCATCAAGGGTTCTGAAATTTAGAACGCTCATCAACTATGTACTAGTCGAATCAATAAGGGTTCATTAGTCTAATAAGGTTCAATAATAATGATATTCAAATTGAATAATAATCTCAAGAAGTATACAATAAGACAATCATTGTATAACTGAATCATGCTTTGAAAAGATAATCAATCTTTAATATAACATTTGAACATGAATAATAGTAATGATAATTTACTCGAGGTAATTAATAAACTTGAACAATAATGACAAGTAGGGTTAGGAAACTTGCCTCGTGCGTAGATTACACTTTAACTAAGCACGTTCTTTGAATTTAATTCTACATACCATTCACATTCACAATTCCAATTAATTATAACTTAACTAATCATCATAAACTCATTGTCTTTGTCTACTTTAATTATTGACTATACTTAGTCAAATTACCACTTTGTCTCATACTTCTTGAATAACAAGCTAATTATGTATTTAATAACTCAATCTACATGCAATTATGTTATTTACATTTTAAGCATCTATTTTACATCTCATTATACTTCTAACATGTTTACATGTTCATTACATTAATTCACTAACACATTGTTAGACTTAAACATTTTTAAAATAACTCATTCTGAATTTTTACTGAGAGTGGTATAAGGCTACACTTCACTTGGTCTTCAAGCATTATGTTGGGACTCTTAATGCATGACACAAGTAGCCTTCCACAAGACTTGAGAACATGGCCATGGAAATAGGTAGGTAGCCAGTGTTAACGACGCGCAGCGTACAGAACATAGAAATGGCGATTCATGAAAATCGCAGAACATGCCAATTTCTCCCAATTTCTTATTTTTTACTCGAAATTAGACATACCCACATGTTATAATTCATGTATAAACATAACCCAACATTTATATACTGACATTAACCAATTTAAACACTTAATAACAGATTTAAAGCATGCAATTTCACTGTCTTTGATGTTCATGAAGGTTTTGAAAATAAATTATGAAAATTATCACTACGGAATTCGTTATAACACCGAATCCGTTTATTTAAACTTGGGTCTCTTCGTATCAACATGCATAACAATATACGAATGAAAAATTTAGGGATAATATGCGAGACCCCGAATTTTTATGAAATAAAAATTATTCAATTTTTTATTTTTGTGAATAATCAAATTGATAAAAGATGGAATATTGATTATTAGTTTTATTGTTGTATAAAACCGTGATATGATGTTAAAGGTTAGTAATGTTTCACGTGGATTTTTTTTAAGGTTTACTAGGAGATTCATATTCTTCTGGATACAAGATTATATTCATTCCTTGATTCGCGTGACAAAAACACATTCTGTGTTACTAGATAAAAACATTATCAAGGAAAGGTCATTATGAATATATATATATATATATATATATAATATATACGGTTTATATGTTATATAATATAATATTATATTATATTATGAATATATAAATTAGTGTAACAGTGGTCACAATATGTGACAATTGTGCCTAATGGTGGCTACGCGGAAATATATATATATATATATATATATATATATTATATTAAAAATATCCGAATCATGTCACATGGGATATAAGTTGCGTACAAATCTCTGTAACCTTCCTTCAATCAATTATTATAAAAGTAGCATGTGCATAATAATTCCAAAAGGATAGAAAGAAAAAGAAAACACGGGTGTAATAAGAAAGAAAAAGACAAAGGCATGTGCACGAAAAGAAATAAAGAGAAACGAATATATTTTTTTTGAGGATGACTCTTTCGGTTCTCTCTCTCTAAAAACATCAGTAGTATTATTATTTATAGGCGGATCACAACCATTTCGGGGGGAGGCATTCATTCATTGATAGGTTATTTGTATGGGAAGATTTTTTGTGATTCTTTCTCTCTCCTCTACGTACCAACCGGACTCACTAGCTAGCCACTTCTCGATGGCAGCCATGTCTGCCTCAACTACTTCCCTCTCCTATACCATCTACAACTGCGATGAGGGCGGCTACAAAGGTTGCTGGTACCGGCGTTATTAACCATGGCTTACGAGGTTTTTCCGGCTGTTCCTACCGCCGAACATCCCTTCACTTCGACCGCTCTTAAAGCCACTCGCCCGGTCACCTCGATCTGTTCGTCCTCCGACACAAGCATCGCTGCTTCCGTGCTAGTGCAAAAGCCGAGTAGAGAGATCGACGATTGGGAAATTACCGGCCATAAAGTTATTCTTTCTATGGAATATTTCTGGAGCATTCTGGTTTAAGGATGGTACCTCAAGACGGTCTCTGTTCACTCTCTTGCCGCCGGTAAGAAGGTAGTCCTCTCCGGTGTTTCTAGTTCTTTCACCCCATTTGCAGTATGAAGCATGTACCCGGATTCCGATCGGTATGGACTATAGCAGAGCTGGCAGTTTCAACAGTTTTCACTTGAAGGCTTTAAAGCTAGTGATCATTTGTTACCAAATAGAGTTATGGTAGAGATGGGTTTTGTTACAAACTATTCCTTTCTCATGGTTGGTTTTGATCTGCTGTATTCTACTTCATCATTTCAAGCAAGAAAGCTGGACCATGAAGTTCTAGCTAAAACTAGGAACGCAGTGTTCTTTTCGCTGTTGGCCGGTGGAGGGGTTACGACCTGTTCTCTAAAAATGGAATTCCCAATTCCAATCGTTGCATGGTTGTACAAGGCAACAAACAGTAAGTTCATACTTGGTTTATCTCAAATCTGGTGAATCACCGTACAGTAAGTATTATATTATATATGGCTATGCAGGTTGTATGAGTTATCAGGAGGATTCAGGGAGATAATCGTAGGAGGAAACAGGAGGATTTAATGATTACTTATTATATATATTATATATGATAAGTTATATTATATATATATTATTGCTATATATTCCAGGACAGGTAAGTGAACAGAATTAACTTTATATAGATACATGATTAAGCATGTTATCTTATTCACAGAAATCAAGGATATAAAGGAAGTAGGAATATATACATATATATATCCTATATCAATTTCTTCTAAGGTAAGGGAAGTAATTATTATGGTAAAAAGATATTATTTATATGGTATAAAGAATAACCTGTTTATGCGAAGTAACGCAGACATGGTGAAATTCTTTTATTATTCAGTTCTTTATTATTCTGTCGGAATATCCTGTCGGTGTGAATTTCACATGACCTGGTTCCATATTTATTATTCCGCATTTACGATTACTGCTTTAATATCCTGTCTTGCTATCTATACGGGACTGGTTTCGTCCTTATTATTCATTTATTTATTATTCTCATTTAGAATAACCGTTCTGTCATGGGTTTATCGCATGCATGGTGAATACTTTTGTTATTCCATTCTTTATTATTCTGTTGGAATAACCTGCCTATGTGGATTATCACATGCATGGTGAATGATCCTTTGTATTCATTACTTATTAAAATTGTGGAAATGATCTGTATACGTGGATTACCGCATGGCGGGTGAAAATCCATTTGCAGTTTCATATATTCATTATTATACTGTTGGTTATTGGTTTTACCGTTGTATGTTTTTGACCTATAGTGAAAAGATGATATGTGGTTGAATATCTTTGGCTTACGTGCAAAGATGAATTGTTAATTGATAGCCTTGACCCGTAGTGCAAAGGTGGACAAGTGTATGACATGATCATGACCATTGGTGATACTAACGAATGTCTTTGGCACGTAGTGCGTGGATGATTCGATGATGTGGATTATTTATTTAGCTGAGTCTCAGCGATTGGTTTTATAGTTGAATATCTTTGGCACGTAGTGCAAAGGTAGACAACTGATTGGTATGATCATTGTTATTACATTTGAATATCTTTAACCTTGGGGTAAGGATATTGAGTAAACATTTTATTAATCCTTCGTGGTAAGGAGAAATTGTTGATTTACATGATTATGAATATGAATTGTGAACTTAATTATAATCTTTAGTAGTTTAGGTAAAGACAGGTGATGAAAGTTCTCTTTGTCTTTGGTACAACGAAGAATTGTTGATGAGTATTACAGGAACGAAATATTAATGATGGACTTTAAATTTGGAGGAGACAGTAGACGTTATGTTCTACATTACTCTTTTAATGGATTGTTGATTTCGCTGCAACTATGGTTGAAATTAAAGTTTTATCATTTGCCATATGTTCTAAATCTCTAATTTATTATTGATGAAAACTATTGATAATGTATTTATCCTTAGTTATGATATTCTTTACTGGGCTAGTCGTGCTCACCCTGTTGCTTCACAATTCCTTTCAGGTAATAAGAGTGTAGCTGGGTCGAGCGGGTATAACAAGGGAAAGAAGTGACAGTCCAGATGATAGCATTAGTAGTCCTCACTATTCTGAATAAATAGTGTGACAATAAATGTAATGAGGACTCCTTTGAGTTTGTATACTGTCTAGATGACAATATACATATTAAAACTCACAGTATATGTTTTGTTGTATTTTACACGACAGCTGTATAATTAAGTTGTATTGAATTTTGTACCGTATATCTGGCGACTCAAAATTGGGTAATTTTGGGGGCGTCACATAATATATGATCAATACATAAAATATCACGTACAAGGCCATAAGGCCAAAACTCATACTCTGTAATTTTGTAAAAATCATATACGACATGTTTTCATGAATTTGATGTTATGGTTTACAACATATATATATATATAATTAAATACGATTTGATAAATCATAACACATATACAACTCATAATCATTACTCTTAATCCAATTACAGAGGTTAAACCAAAAACTTAAAAAAACCATATTCATGAAAACTAAAATACGTAAAGTAGAATTTGGGAAGGAGGAGATTACCCTGTAGAATATAATTAGTAGGCTTAGATTCCCCACTCTCAATTCTCTTTCACAGACTCACAAATTCTCACTGACAACTTTCTCTGATTTTCTCTCTGTGATATTTTATCGACTTAGTAACAAATGAAGGAAAATCGACGTCAGATTCAAATAGATCGACATCAAGCATAATGGTGGGTTACCCATCATGGGTTAATCACAAGATAACTCCCCCTAATGCCATGTTTGGCTTGCTTAATAGATTACAAAATCATTTAATTTAATAAAGCTTTATTATATAGTTTAATTAATGTCACATTCCTTATAAAATAACTCCAATATTTTATTTAATTTACTTAAAATAAATATATAACTTCTCATAAATTCATATAGTCACATAAATAATTTTCTCATTAATAAATAATATCAAATTATTAACTCTCTAATTAATAAATAAATTAATTAAATAACATCATGCTTAATTAAATATTTCTTTTAATACAATAAGCTCATATAATGACATACTTCTATAATAAAATTCTCCACATTAATTTAATAATGTAACACATATAATTAAATTAATCTACCACAATCGCATCAATTAATTATTTAATTCAATAATTAAATCATCGAAAAATATTTATTTAATTCAATAAATATTAAAATTAATTTACAAAATCTCGCTTTGTCACAATATAAAAAGATTTTACTATGCAAAACACTATACATAATAGAATATAATATATTCTATTTATAGAATAACTTTATAAAAGTATTCTATTTTATATAAAAAGATTTTACTATGCAAAATACTATGCATAATAGAATATTATATATTCTATTTATAGAATAACTTTATAAAAGTATTCTGCTTTATATAAAAAGCTTTTACATTATAATTTCAACCAATGGTCCGAAAAATTAGTACATCTCTTCATGGAATAATATTGTACCCAAAAATGATTTGGACCGAAAAGAAATATATTTTGTTCGGGTGAATAGTATCATGTGAATAGTAACTTATGAATAGTAACTCGTGAATAGTAACTCGTGAATAGTAACTCATAAATAGTAACTTATGAATAGTACTAGAGTGAATAGTAATTGGGTGTTTTATGACAACTTGTCTACTTTGAAAAATTTTCACATATCACCCTTAACTTTAACCTTTTATCAATTTAACCATTCACCAAAATAGAAAAATTAAATACTTTTATTTCATAAAATTCGGGGTCTCACAATCTCCCCTCCTTATGAAATTTCTCCCTCGAAATTTACGTACGTACCTGGTATTCGAAGAGATGAGAATACTTTATTTTCTTTTTGGATTGTACCTTCCCGGTTATTTCCTCTGTATCATAATTTTCCCATTGCTTATCTCCTGTATTTGAGATATCATTCTAGAATACAGTTTCAAAATAAGGGTTAATTGACATGCCACATATTATCCCTATATTCTGACCGACCAATTAAATACCAAATAAACTTAGGTAGGTCATACTAGCGAAGGAATTTCCCGTCTCTCCCCTCATAGTTCTTGTTTCACATCTTAGCCAGGGATCATATCCCTAAGCTTTGATACCAATTGTGACGCCCCCAAAATAGGTATACCCGACCCATTCTGAGTCGCCAGATATCACACTATAAAAATTAAATACAAACTTCATTTATACAACTGTTGAACTGTCGTGCAGAGTACGACAACAGTTAACTGTGAGTTTTAATACAATATTGTCTCGTAGACCGTATCCAAACTCAAATTATTACAATGCCATATAAAATACAGCAGCAAATATTTCAAGACCCCAAAGAAGATTACTATCTTGTTTATTCTAATGAGGTGTACTTTTGACGCTTTGAAAGTCGGGTTCTCATCACCGTATTGTTGTTCGCCAAAATCAATTATTAAGTGACGTATAAAATACGACACACACATCTTAGGTCCTCAATACAATTATCTATTGCAAGTCATGCCATTTTATAATGTATTGAGAAACTTCGATCTCCTCTGACCATCACACTATTTCCTCATATCCCATTTCACCCCAAATTTACACTCTTATTACCTGAAAGGAATTGTGAAGCAAAAGGGTGAGCACAACTAGCCCAGTAAAGAATATCATAACTAAAGATAATTAAATTATCAATAGCTTTTGTCAATAATAAATCAAAGATTTAGAACATATGGTAGATAATAAAACTTTTCAACTATAATTGTAGTGGAATCAACAATCCATTAGAAGAGTCAAGTAGAACATAATGTCTACTTTCTCCTCCAAATTAAAAGTCCATCGTTAATATTTCATTCTTGTAATATTCATCAACAGTTCTTCGTTGTACCCAAGACAAAGAGAACTTTCATCACCTGTCTTCACCTGAACCACTAAAGATTTTTATTAAGTTCACAATTCATATTTATAATCATGTAAATCAACAGTTTCTCCTTGCCACAAAGGATTAATAGAATGTTTACTCAATATCCTTACCCCAAAAGCTGAAGATATTCAAATGTAATAACAATGATCATACCAATTAGTTGTCTATCTTTGCACTATGGGCCAAAGATATTCAACTATAAAACCAATGGTCATGATCATACCAATCAATTGTCTGTCAGTGCACTACGGCCAAAGACATTCAACTGTTAACTAATGGTCATGATCCTGCCAATCACATCATTGAATTATCCATGCACTACGACCAAGGATATTTGTTATTATCACTAGTGGTCATGATCATGTCATACACATGTCCATCTTTGCACTACGGGTCAAAGCTATCAAACAACAGATCATCTTTGCACTACATGCCAAAGATATTCAATAACATATCATCTTTGCACTACAGGCCAAAGACATACAACTGTAAAACCCATAACCAACAGTATAATAAAGAATGTAATAATAAAAGAATTTCACCATGTATGCGATGCCCATGATAGACATGTTATTCCAACATAATAATAAAGAATGGAATAATAAAAGAATTTCACCATGTATGCGATTACTTAGCATGACAGTTATTCCAACATAATAATAAAGAATGGAATAATAAAAGAATTTCACCATGTATGCAAAGATCGCATACGTAGACGAAGTTATTCCAACATAATAATAAAGAATGGAATAATCAAGAATTTCACCGTGCGTGCGTAATCCGCATGAGAATAAAAGTTATTCCAACGAGTAATAATAAATGCGGAATAATAAATAATAGAACCAGTCCCACAGAAAACGCATGCATGTGATATATTAAAATGTAATAGTAAAGAATGAAATAATAAATAATGGAATAACAACAAACTTCACTAGGTATACAATGATCCGCGTATATAGGTTATTCCAATAGAATAATAAAGAATGGAATAACAACAGACTTCACCAGTATATACGGAATCATGATACAAAGTTATTCCAACGTAATAATAATAAAGAATGGAATAACAACAGACTTCACCAGGTATACGGTAATCCACGTATATAGGTTATTCCAACAGAATAATAAATAATGGAACTAGGTTAGGTGAAATTCACACAAGCTGATATTCCGCTGTAATATTAAATACTAATAATAAATAATGGAACCAGTCAGTGAAATTCACGGCTGTGATATTCCGACAGAATAATAAAGAACGGAATAATAAAAGAATTTCATCAAGTATGCGGTACTTCGCATAAACAGGTTATTCCAACATAATAATAAAGAATTGAATAAATGAAGAAGATCACCAAGTATTAGGTAAACCGCATATACAGGTCATTCCACCAAGTATAGGGTAAACTGCGCATACATGTTATTCCAACAGAATAATAAAGAATGGAATAACATAAGAAGATCACCAAGTATTGGGTAAACCGCATATACATGTCATTCCACCAAGTATAGGGTAAACCACGCATACAGGTTATTCCAACAGAATAATAAAGAATGGAATAACAGAAGTTCTCTTCATGAATACGAAAGAATAACACCCCTTACGGGTACAACAAATAATATCCCTTATAATAATATCCATTTACCTTTTAAATAAGAATATTCCGACTAGTAGGGCGAGGATATACTCGAAGAAAACTTGCACTACTCTCAAAGTTTTCTTAAACTCTAAAGAAATGCGCTCAAGATTATAGAAGAAGAATTCTCTCTATAGTTTCTCTCTCTAGAGTTTCAATGAATTCGTAAGAAATAATGAAAGAATGAGCTTTTATTTATAGAAGAATGGAATAAATAGTAACCAACCCATGAACGGTCCAGATTGATTTACTTTAATCGGACGGTCCATATTTAAAGCAAAATCTTTTAAATAAAATATAATATATTCTATTTTATATAAAAAGATTTTTACTATGCAGGCACTATGCAAACACTATGCATAATAAAATATAATATATTCTATTTATAGAATAACTTTAATAAAGTATTCTGTTTTATATAAAAAGATTTTACTATGCAAAACACTATGCATAATAGAATATAATATATTCTATTTATAGAATAACTTTATAAAAGTATTCTATTTTATATAAAAAGATTTTACTATGCAAAACACTATGCATAATAGAATATAATATATTCTATTTATAGAATAGCTTTATAAAAGTATTTTGTTTTATATAAAAAGCTTTTCTGTTATAATTTCAACCAACGGTCTAAAAAATTAGTACATCTCTTCATGGAATACTATTGTACCCAAAAATGATTTGGACCGAAAAGAAATATATTTTGTTCGGGTGAATAGTATCCTGTGAATAGTAACTCATGAATAGTAACTCGTGAATAGTAACTCATGAATAGTAACTCGTGAATAGTAACTCGTGAATAGTAACTTCTGAATAGTACTCTGACACAAAAAGTATCTCAAATACCCGAGTGAATAATACTAGAGTGAATAGTAACTGGGTATTTTATGACAACTTGTCTACTTTGAAAAATTTTCACATATCACCCTTAACTTTAACCTTTTATCAATTTAACCATTCACCAAAATAGAAAAATTGAATACTTTTATTTCATAAAATTCGGGGTCTCACAGAATATTTTCATGAAAAGATACTGGATGAAGCGCAAATATCAAGGATATTCCACTAATTTCATGGAGTATAGAAGTCAAAGCTTTAACCAACTGAGTATAATAACGAATGGAATAACAAAAGAATTCACCAAGCATGCGATAAACCGCACAGACATGTTATTCCAACAGAATAATAAATAATGGAACCAGGTCATGCGTAAGAACGCACGCATGTGATATTCCAATGAATAATAAATAATGGAACCAGGTCATGCGTAAATCACAGACATGATGTTCCAACAGAATGATAAATAATGGAACCAGGTTATGCGTACAACACAAACAGGATGTTCCAACAAAATGATAAAAAATGGAATAATAGAAGAATTTCACCATGTATGCAGTACTTCGCATAGACAGGTTATTCCAACATAATAATAAAGAATGGAATAACAAAAGAACTTCACCAAGTATAAGGTAGTCCGCGTATACAGGTTATTCTAACAGAATAATAAAGAATGGAATAACAAAAGTTCTCTTCATGAATACAAAAGAAATAATACCCCTTACCTTAGTAGGAGATTGAATACTGCAGTAGTGTAGTAACAATGAAGAATAATGAATACCCCTTCTTTCTCTCTTATTCTCTCTATACTTTCTTTCTCTATAACTTGAATGAATTCGTAAAAAATAATGAAGAACTAGACCTCTATTTATAGAAGATTTCTAGCTTAGCCCTTGCAATGTGAAAAGGCAAGCGACTTGACGACTGGTGATGTGAAAAGAAAAGTGGTTTGACGCATGTAATGTGAAAAACCAAGTAGTTTGATGTGAAACGACAATTGGTTCGACGCCTGTAATATGAAACGACAATTCGTTCGACGCCTGTAATGTGAAACGACAATTAGTTCGACGCCTGTAATATGAAACGATAATTGGTTCGACGCTTAATAATATGAAAGCGACAATTGGTTCGACGTCTGCTAATTACTATTATGGGAGACTCTTAGATGATAACATATATGGCCCCCATAGAATAACCAAACTTACCACAAACATCTCATAATAGACTTCTTATATACATCATGGATTGAATAAATATTACCACAAATCATTTTATTTTTAATCAACACATATTTAATCTTTCAACAATTATTCATCATTAATATTATAACTTGTCATCTCAATTATTGATTTAATAATATAACATATTATACGTGATGATAATCGTGATAATAATTGAATCAATAATATAAGAGATATGATGCGTGATTTATCGTAGCAATAATTGAGTATAACTGAGTGACTTCTCACGTAAGCATCAATAATCGATCAGTGTGTGCTACTATGCAACCACGCCGTATCTTGCACTTTATTACCGGGTATTTCAACAGCTTAATGGTAAAACTTCCATCGTTATTTTTTATAAAAGATAATTTTATCATTTTTAACTCCGACAAATAATTACATTATGGGTCCACTAATGATTGTGTCGTCATACGAATATTCCCCGACAAAAAGAATATTCCCAAACCAAACGAATATTTTATAACAACTTGCTTACATTGCAAAATTTATAAATATTACCCACAACTATAACATTATATCAAATCCACACCATAATATTCAAAAATGATATTTAGAGAAAATTAATCTTTATTCATAAAAGTTGGGGTCTTATAACCTCCCATTCTTATGAAATTTTTTCCTCGAAATTAGGGTACATACCTGGTATGATGAAGAGGTGAGGATACCTTGATTTCATTTCAGATTCTAACTTTCAAGTCATTTCCTCAACATCGTGGTTTCTCCACAAAACTTTGACTTGAGGTATAACCTTGGAGCGTAGAATATGTTTCTTCTTATCCAAGATTTGAACAGGAACCTCTTCATACGTTAAATCTTCCGCTATTTTGTCTGGTTCTAACTCAATAATGTGGTTCGGGTCCTCCACATATTTACGTAACATGGATATGTGAAAAACGTTATGAACACGAGACATACTTGATGGTAAAGCGAGTCTATAAGATTGAGCTTTCCTCTCTTTTCAAATCTTGTAACTCCTTTCCATGGAGCCACACGTAACAACACATGTTCTCCAACGTTGAATTCCACTTCCTTTCGATGAAGATCAGCATAACTCTTTTGTCGATCTTGTGAGGTTTTTATACGTTGGCAGATCATTTGAATCTTGTCTGTAGTCATACGTACTAATTTCGGTCCCAACAATGTTGCTTCACCCACCTCATCCCACCATACTGGAGAACGACACTTGCGTCTATACAACGCCTCGAATGGAGCCATGCCGATACTTGCTTGATAACTGTTATTGTAGGAGAATTCCACTAATGGCAAGAACTTGTCCCAACTTCCTTTGAAGTCAAGGACACATAGTCTTAATAGATCCTCAAGAGTTTGAATAGTCCTCTCTGATTGTCCGTCCATTTGAGGATGATATGCCGAACTAAATCATAAATCCGTGCCCATAGCTTTTTGCAAACTAACCCAAATTCGTGAAGTGAATCTTGGGTCTCGATTAGAAACTATGGATACTGGTATACCAGGCAGTCTTACAATCTCATTTATGTAAATACGAGCAAGACGTTCAAGTGTATAAGTTTCTCGTATAGGTAAGAAATGAGCATATTTGGTCAATCTATCAACAATGACCCAAATTGCATCAATTCCTTGAGAAACCTTGGGAAGATGAGTAACAAAATCCATGGTAATGTGCTCCCACTTCCATTCTGGAATTTCAAGTGGTTGCAATGGACCTTTTAGCACTTGATGCTCTGCCTTGACTCGTTGACAAGTTAAACACATTGAGATAAACTCCGCTATCTCTCTTTTCATATTGCTCCACCAAAATATATGTTGAAGATCACGATACATTTTGGTACTCCAAGGATGGATTACAAACGGTGTGTTGTGCGCCTCAATCATGATCTTATACTTCAAATCAGAGTCGTTAGGAACACAAAGTCTGGAGTTGACTCTAAGTATTCCTTCTTCATCGATTTTTGCTTCCGGAATAGCACCTTCTTGCACTTTCTTCTTCATGCGCATCAACTTCAGGTCTGTAGCTTGAGCAGCTTTAACTTTATCGATTAAAGTCAGTTCTACTCGTATATTTGCCATCATTACGTGGGTTCCTGGAGTCTTTATCTCTATTTCCTTCCTTTGCAAGTCATACAAAATGGGCCTTTGCGTTGACAATACCGCACTCGTACCCGCATATGATCTTCTACTCACTGCGTCAGCTACCACGTTCGCTTTTCCAGGATGGTATTAAATGGTATGATCATAATCTTTCAACAGTTCAAGCCAACGTCTTTGCTGCATATTGAGTTCCTTTTGGGTGAAGAAATATTTGAGGCTTTTATGATCCGTAAAGATCTCCACCTTCTCCCCACACAGGTAATGCCTCCAGATTTTAAGTGCGAAAACGATAGCTGCCAACTCTAGATCATGAGTAGGATAATTTCTCTCATATTCTTTGAGTTGTCGTGAGGCATAGGCTATGACTTTCCCGTGTTGCATGAGAACACATCCTAAACCCTTGCCTGAAGCATCACTATAGATGATAAATCCTTCCGATCCAGATGGTATTTCCAGAACAGGTGCCGAAATGAGTCTCCTCTTGAGTTCTTGAAAACTCTTCTCATATTCCTCGGTCCAATCAAGTTTTGTATCTTTTCGAGTCAGCTGAGTTAATGGAGTGGCAATTCCAGAAAACGTTTCTACGAATCTCCGATAATAACCAGCTAAGCCGAGAAAGCTATGTATTTCGGTCACTGATTTAGGTTTCTCCCAGCTTTGTATTGCTTCAATCTTTGCTGGGTCAACAGATACTCCATATTTTGACACCACGTTCCCAAGGAATGCTACTTCCTCAAGTCAGAACTCGCATTTCTTCAGCTTAGCATATAGCTTGTTTTCACGAAGCCTTTCAAGTATCAACTTCAAATGGTGCTCATGATCTTCACGGCTTTTGGAATAGATGAGGATGTCATCAATAAAGACAACAACGAACTGATCCAAATATTCCTTGAATACTCGATTCATCATATCCATAAAAGCAGCAGGAGCATTAGTCAATCCAGAAGACATGACTAAAAATTCATAATGCTCGTACCGAGTTCTGAAGGCAGTCTTTGGAACATCCTCAGTTTTAATCTTAAGCTGATGATATCCCAAACGAAGATCAATCTTTGAAAAGAATTGTTCTCCTTGCAACTGGTCGAACAGGTCATCAATGCGAGGTAACAAATACCTATTCTTGACGGTGACATGATTTAACTCCCGATAATCAATACAAAGTCGCATACTTCCATCTTTCTTCTTCACAAATAGAACATGAGCACCCCAAGGAGACGTACTAGGACGAATGAAACCGATGTCTAACAATTCCTGTAGTTGGGTTTTTAACTCCTGAAGTTCAATAGGAGCCATTCGATATGGGGCTTTGGAAATGGATTTTGTACCAGGTTTAAGGTCAATAAAAAACTCGATGTCACGCTCCGGGGGTAGGCCAAGAAGTTCTTGATGGAATACGTCAGGAAATTTATTAACAATAGAAATATCATTCAAGACTGACGTATTTTTTTTTAAATCTGTGACATGAGCTAAGAAAGCTTGACATCCGTTTTTCAATAAACGAATAGGTTTATGGCTTGAGATGACAGTGATTGACTTTAATGGTTTGGTTGCTTGAATTCACATAATAGGTTGGTTAGGAACATGAAAGCTAACAACCTTATGAAAACAATCAATTTTAACATGATGAATGATTAACCAATCAATCCCTAAAATCACATCGAATGCAAGTATTTTCAAAGAGATAAGATCGACAGGTAACGTGCAGTTGCCGATTTAAATCAAACAAGGCTTATAAACCGTGGATGTAACAAAGGTTTCCCCCAATGGAGTTTCAACAGATAAGTCAAAGTCTAATTTATCCGGAGTCAAATTTAAACGTTGAGCGTAAGTAGGAGAAATAAAAGAATGGGTAGAACCGGTATCAAATAAGGTATAGACATTGCTAGAGTTTATGATTAGCTTACCCGTGATCACCTCGTTCGGATTCCTCGCTTTTTGGGAGGTTACGACAAACGCTTTCCCTTGAACTACCGGTTTTGTCTTATCTGGGACTGCTTTTGATGCCTCCATCCCAGCTGGACTTGACTTTGGTGCACGACAAAATCGGGCTAGGTGACCTTCTTTTCCATAATTGTAACATGCTTTTGATCGTGACATTAAAGTCTGATTTGACCGATGTGTCCCTCCTGTCCGCATTTGAAATATACGACTGGTGGTCGTTCTCCTTCTTTAACAATAGGTGCTAGTGCTGACGTATTTCCATCATTATTAAGTCTCCTTTTCTTGAAATTTCCACTTCTAGTATCTTGGACATGATTACCACCGAAGTGGTTACCATTTCTGACATGTTGATTTCCTCCAAGTTTGTTGTCACCGCTTTGATGACTACTACCACTGGTATTATTGACTTGTCGACTGCTCTCTCTTGGTTGGGTTAACTCATTATCGCGCTCCAATAACTGAGCCGTATTTACAATATCTGATTACAAACACAGTTTATGAGAGATAAGATATTGACGTATCTCGGGTTTCAAACCGTTTAGAAACATTCGCGTCATTCTCCCCTCATTATCAACCAAATGGGACGCAAACCGGGACAATTTGGCAAACTTGGCCGTCTTGCGACCACACGGTCGTATTATTTTTGCTCCACTTGATGAACTCTACCTCTTTCATGTGACGAATACTTTCGGGAAAGTACTTGTCGTTGAACAATTCTTGGAACTTCTCCCAAGTCATCTTTAGTGCGGCATGTTGAGTACGCTTTACAGATTCCCACCAATGTCGCCTCTTGCTCATGACATGAAGGTGGCAAAGGAAACCTTTTGCTCCTCGAGCATCCCAAGACATCAAATATCTTGTTAATCTGCTTTATCCACGCTCACTTTAAGTGGTTTTGGCTCTCCAAAAACTCCGGTGGTCCCAGCTTCCTTAAACTGCTTGGCGGTGACCGTCCGAGAGTTGCCAGTGTTTCCACCTGCATTTTGGACAGGAGCCGCTCTCGCCTGATGTTGCATGAATTGCATAAAGCTTCTGAACATCCCATCGTTTGTCATTTGATCGGTATTGTTGTTTATCTGAGGATTATGGTCTTCTTGATGCACATTATCTTGGGTATTGATCGTTGGTGACTCAACGGTCTCATGTGCTCCATTGCTTATCTCCACATTCTCGGATGTCATTTTCAAATACTGCAACAAAACAAGGGTTAATTGACATGCCACATATTATCCCTATACTCTGACCGACCAATTAAATAATAAATAAGCTTAGGTAGGTCATACTAGCGAAGGAATTATCCATCTCTCTCCTCCTAGTTCTAGTCTCACATCTTAGCCAGGGATCATATCCCTAAGCTTTGATACCAATTATGACGACCCCAAAATAGGTATACATCACCTATTCTAAGTCACCAAATACATGGTACAAAATACAAATACAATCTTAAATATACAACATAAGTTGTGAGTTTTAATACAAATATTATCTTCTAGACAGTATTCAAACTCAAAATAAGTCCTCAATACATTTATTATCACACTATTTCATAGAATAGTGAGGACAACTAATGCTATCATCTGGATCGTCACTCTGTACCCCAACTAGTCCCTGCTACGTTCTCATTTCCTAAAAAGAACAATGAAAGCAAAAGGGTGAGCTCAACTAGCCCAGTAAGAAATATTATGACTAAGATAATGCAGAATAAATTATCGTTAGCCTTCAACAGTGTTAAACTGATACAATATAACAAACATCAAGTTTAACTGCACTGGAACAAGCAATCCATTAGAAGAGTCAAGTAGAGAATAAAATCTACTATCTTCTATGATTTAAAAGGTTTTTCAATACTTTTATCGCTGAGACTCAGCTTAATAAATAATCCACATCATCCCTGCACTACGGCCAAGGATATTCATTAGTATCACAACCACAAATTATCCATGCACTATAGGCCAAGGATATTCGTGTTTTCATCAATGGTCATGATCATGCCAACAACTGTCCATTAACGCACTACGGGCTAATGATGACTTTTACCACATCATTTGTAACATTACAGTCATGATTATATCGAATGATCCCTGGTCATAATCATACCAAGTTCATTTATGCACTACATGCCACAGATGACTTTCAATAAAATATAAACATGAGGATGATGACAATGATATAGGAATTCAATAAAACAAGTTCAAGAATTAATTTATCCAGGAACCAATAACGTCCAAATTGTCAACATGATATTGCTTTGTGGTGTAAAATTCAACAATGCTCAGAAGAATATTAACGACCGAGAAATTTGGATCTTATTGTAAAATGATTTTATTAAGTTAAATAATAATAAAATCATATTCCATGTGTTATCAAGATGGTTGTCATTGTATAACCTATTGATGTTAGAATATCTTAGTATTTGGGCTACGTGGATGAATTAAAGTGTTTGAATTTCCAAGACGAAAATAAAAGTTTTTCGAATTTTTTTTTGAAAAATACTATTCATCGATATTTGCTCGGGATATAATTTTAAGTTTCCGAGAAATACGTAATGATGGAATAACAAGGTAAGGTGGATTATGTAATAAAAATCTAGTTATGGAAAATGTAATAAATCGCTTGTGGACTTAATTTATAAATGTTAAGTAAAGCGAAGTGTTAAGAAATAAGTAATAATGGTATGATACGTTGGTATTATACAAAGTAATGAAAACGCAGTATAATACTGAAGTATTATACGAGTTAGTATGAATGATGAAATACTGGTATATTAGATTCTATAAGAATTAGAATACAAAAATACATCAACAATATGTATTAAGAAATGTTAATGGACTTGGATGATTGATTAATAATTAGGGACAAGTCCAAATGAATTAAAGGGAGAGGCCCAACTATTATTAATAAACCAATAAGTGTTTATTAATGCAAAGCCCAAAGGATTTATTAATCCAAGCCCAAAACTAAAGTCCAATAAATTGGTTGACCCATTAGGGCAAACCATATTAATATGGTTGAATGTGTGGTGACCAAGTGATGTGGTGATCAAGTAAGTGTGATGATCAAGTAGGAGTATTGACCAAGACTAAAGAGTAATGACCAAGTGTAGGATTTAAGTTGTGCCTTGCAAGTAATGAATAGTAAGGAGGTGGTTTAAGGAGGTGGGATGTTTTAAAGACTAAAATACCCTAACCTTGGAAATTCTATAAATAGAAGAAGCTTGCAAGCCATTTGTTGGTTGCTCAAATAATCTAGACATCACAAAGTGCTTAAGTTTTAGAGAGATTAAGTTGCAAATAAGTCACTTCCATAAGCCAAGAAAAGAAGAAGCTACTTATCAAAGACTTCTAAAGTAAGACTTCTTCTCCAAATATCTTCTATCTCTATCATGATAGGATGATAAGAAAAGTGGGATTAAGAAACATGAATGAGTAAGTAATGAACTTAAGCCAATTAAGTTGGTAATAAGTCATTTAAGCTAGCATGAGTTATAAACTTATGTGAAAATAATATGAACTTGTAAGAAGTTTATTAAGAAAAATGAAATGAATGTAAAAGAACTTATATGATTATATGTATCATGTATACCTAAGTTAAGTTATATGTTGAGAACATATGAGAAGTGATGGTTAAGAAATTTTAATTGTCATAAGTCATGAATAATCAAATCTTAAGTAGTTTATAATTTGACAAGTTATGAGCTCTTGAAGAATAAGTCCAAGAATCCAACCATGAATATAAGTTGTTGTATTAAGGATGTTAAAATGTTCACATGATGAATGGAAGTCATTTGTAATGTTGAACAAATCATAAGAATGAAGAATTGTCGGAATTTGCACGATTGGACGATAAACGTCGAATACGTAAAATTCTCGGAATGAAAGTCAAATTTTGTGTTGGATCACGAAACCTTTGTTTTCCAATAGAGACAAGTCATAATTGGAATTTAAGAGTTACGAACTCGAAAATGACCGGATTCCGACTTAGAACGAAGAAACGAGCGTTGAATGTTCACGAACATTTATCGTTTACGTTAAAAATGAACCAATAGGTGAATTTTTAGCAAACAAAGTCAAATAGATAAAATTCTTGAATGGTCATGTAGAGTACGTAATTTGTGAACCATAGGCTTTTGAACGAGCCAATTCGGACTTATAACGAAGAAGTTATGCGTCCGGGAAGTTCACAAAATTTCAAAACTGAAATTATTATCTAGTGCACAGAGTTGGCGCCGCGGCGCCAACCCTAGGCAAAAGACCCACGCCACATGCGCATGAACAATAATCGAGTATACCGCAAGAGTTCACCGCAAAGACGAACCTTAGTTCAATAAGTGGCGCATATGACAAAGTCCGGGTCGAGATGCAATAAGGCTCGCATCAATGACGAGAGACGTAGAGTATAAATCAGCCGCATGATACCAGCTCTCGTAACAAAGATAGTAAGGAAATTTTCTAAGTGCAAAGAAAAGAAATAGAAGTAAACATAACTTAAGGGAGGTAATGTAACATTGTTAAACTTTGTTAAAACCTTAAGGAATGTAATGTAAAGGTTAAGATAGCTTAGTTAAATATAAATGCAATGGTAAATGACAAACCGGAACGAATAGTAATTGAATCTAGTACACAATTAGATTGAAATGAAGGGTATGATATAGTCATATACATACTTGATTATATGTGACCTAATGTGAGGCATTATGTGATCATGTATTGTAGAGACTTGAACGACTTGAACATAAAGTTAATTTACCGTAGCAGACGCTAAAGGCAAGTATTCTAACTCTTGTTTCAGTTCAATCTGAACAAGTTTTTGATGTTCATGTATTCTTTCACATGAATTGAGATATGTTGAAGTTAAAGCCAGTTCCTTTGGCTAGACTTTAAATATTGATAATCTATTCATGTATTATCAATGGTTGTTATCTTTTGTCAACTACTTGTTATGGCTTTCAACAGAAGACTGAAATGTTAAACAAATGTTTTGTCGGTAAAACGACAGGCACGTGAGGTTGCCAAATTCTTAAACGTACATACGTTTAATGGATGTAGTGTTGATCAATAGAGAGTACAATAGGCTGATCACCTAGAAGTGCTCGTAAGTAATATCGGGCTTACGGATTTGCTTTCGGGTTGTCCTTTTCCAATAAAGAATGAATACTCGAGGTCTCTGATCAGAGTGAATGTTTTACTAATACTGTTGTTATTGTAAAACATTTTGAAAGAAAAGATGAAGTGCTATTTTGAATTATCAATAGTACTTCATAACTATTGTTCAGTTATCGAAGATATACGATTTGTATGTGTCAAGCATGTTGTTATTAAATTGTTATACTTACTGAGCTAGTTATACTCACTCTTGCTTGAACCATATGAATACAGCTAAGACTGAACGTCCCGAAGGATCAGGAAAAGATAAAGGAAAAACTAAGGCAGATTTCTAAGCTGTCTTGTAATAGTATAGGTCTATTGTTGTAATGTAACTGATATTATGACAAAGAACCTTTGTAATGGGTTTAGAACTTGGGAAATGTAAATATTACTTTAAATATATAGAGGTTATATGCGTTCTTTGAGACTTTTCAATTGAATGAATGTATGAATGTTGTATAGTATAGCACCATCTGTCGGGTTGGAAGATACCCGGATTTGGGGGCGCTACAAGTTGGTATCAAAGCCTAGGTTATAAAACTTAAGGGGAAAAGTAGAACCTTAAGTCATAACCTTATGAAAGAATAAAGAAGTAAAAGATGGAAAATAACCTTATAAAAATGCATTATATTATGTTATGTATTTCTATTATTTTACTGACGTGTACTAATCAAACTATATTGTTTTATTGTAGATGTCAGGAGAAAATGATATGTATAGAGATATACATGTAGTAAGCGAGGATTCAGTTAATCGGATAGAGATACTACCAAATCCCGTAGCCGTAGAACCAGAGTTGGTGACCATCGAGTCGGGAGACTCAAACGACTTTGACTACATGTCTATATTTGATGGCATGCTAGAGGAGGAGGTGGAAGTGATGTTCTTTGACCAGGTTCCACCGACAGAGACCCAGGTTCCACCTACAGAGGAAATGTCTACGGGGGAATCAATGAAGGCACTGTTTATGTCGGTATTGGATAGGAATGTCCATTACTGCCAAGAGGTTAAGGAGTTGAAGGAGGAACTCCGAGCTGTCCGTGAGGACAAGACTAGTATGGAAGGAATGTGGGAAGAGGAGCACGATGATAGAGTCCTAGCTATGGACAAAGTCCAAGATTTGAGAGGAGAAGTCTTTGAGCTCAAGCAGGAGCTAAAGACTAAGAAGCGGAAGTTGGAGAGGATGTCCTATATTCATAGGAGTTCTCATGTAGATTTCAGCAGACGGTAGTAGTGGATATCGTGTGAAGCAGAGACGAATCGTCCATACCATCAAGAGAGATGTTATTGCTTGGGTTTGGCGGAGTGATTTTGAGAATGCCTTACGACAGATGTAATCTAGCAATAGCTAGAGTAGAATAGATATGTAAATATTATGTATCTAGTAGTGACGTAAAACCCTCTTTTGTATAACAAAGGGTAGTCTTTTGTAAATCCCAATTTTTGGAAAGTAATTGCGGGATGGTAATGTAATCAGCTAAGGCTGAGTAATGTAAACAATGTAGTGTTATACTACAAGTTATGAATCAATATAAATCTTTTTATGGAATATGTTGAGTAATGAGTATGAGTTATTGTTTTATTACAAACAATAACAAACCAACAAGAATAAAGTAATAATGATGTGTTGTTTTCTTAACAGCAAAATGCCGCCAAGAAGGAGACAACGAAATCAGGGCGCTAATGTTAATCAACTGGAGGGTGGTCCGGTTAATCCAATGCAAGAGTTCGTTAATCTTTTAACGGCTGCATTTAATAGAACAGGGGCTAATGTACCCGTAATTCCTGGAGTAGTACGAGCTACTACTTTTAAGGATTTCAAAAGTGTAGGTCCGCCAGAGTTCAAGGGAACTACGGACCCTATAGAAGCCCTGACATGGGTAAAAGAAATCGAGAAAGCATTTGTAATTGCAAATGTTGAGGAGGGTCAAAAGGTTGCCTTTGCAACCTATTTGATGAAGGGAGAGGCCAACTTCTGGTGGGAGGCAAACCAGGCTAGGGTCGATATAGGAAACCTAATGTGGGAGAGGTTCAATGAGATTTTCTTCGAGAACTATTTTCCCACGAGTATGCAAGGGAGGATGGAGATGAGGTTTCTAGAATTGAGACAAGGGGATATGACAGTTACTACCAAGTTTAATGAACTGGCACGATTCGCTCCATATCAAGTGGACACTGAAGTGAGAAAGGCTAGAAGGTTCGAGCAGGGCTTGAAACCCTGGCTCTATAGCCGAATCTCTGTGTTCCAAAGTACTTCCTTTGGAACCATACTAGAAAAGACAATAATTGACGAAGGTGGGAATGAGGCTCTTAGCCAGTACCACAAAGATAAGAAGACCAAAGGCAGGGTTGATGGAGGAACCAAGACCGAGGGAGCCAGTGGAAGTGGCGACGGTCAGAAGAGAAAGGGATTTAATTCTGTGAATACCAGAGCGAAACAAGGGGACTCCCAAAGGAGGATGGAGGCCTGTAAAACCTGTGGGAAGACTCACTTAGGAGTCTGTCTCAAAGGTAAGGCGGTATGTTATAATTGTGGACAGGAAGGGCACATTTTGCCTAACTGTCACAATCCGAAGAAGAATCACGGATGCTTTATATGTGGATCAACTGACCACATAGCAAAGAACTGCCCGAAGAAGGGGATAAAAGGAAATAAGGGACCTAATAGCGGGAAGTTAGCTATTAGTGGTTCAGCTCAGCCGGGGAAAATCAATGGCCCGCACTTTTAATATGACGATCTAAGATGCGGTGGCATCAGGGGATGTAGTTGCAGGTATTATTCCGATCAACAATATGAATGCATACGTGCTATTTGATTCGGGTGCTACTTGTTCGTTTATTGCATGTGATTTTGCTAGACGATTAGAATTATTTCCTGAAAAATTGCCTGTACCTTTGAACATTAAGGTAGCAAATGAAGAGATAATTCCTGTTGAAGATATTCATAGGAGTTGTTACGTAGAGGTACGCGGTTGTAAGTTATCGGTAGATTTAATACCGATAAAGTTAGGAGAATTTGACGTAATTCTCGGGATGGATTGGTTGATTAACCATGGAGCAATTAGAGATTGCCAAAAGAAATGTGTGAGCATCAGGACTTTGAAGCAACCTCCTGTAGTATTTTACGGGAGTAAATTGCCGGGACGTCCGTGTTGCCTTACGATGACACAAACTAGAAAAATTTTAAGAAAGGGTTGTGTAGGTTACCTATGCCATGTTGTTGATACCCAGAGAGTGGGAGCAACCATGGAACAAATACCTATAGTAAACGAATTCATGGATGTATTTCCAAGTGAGTTACCGGGTTTACCACCGGATAGGGAGATCGAATTTGTGATAGACACTGTGCTAGGAACGGCACCGGTCTCAAGGGCACCGTATCTTATGGCGCCTGTGGAAATGAAAGAACTAATGGTTCAGCTACAGGAACTATTGGACAAGAAGTACATTCAACCAAGTGTTTCGCCGTGGGGAGCACCGGTGTTGTTTGTCATGAAGAAAGACGGATCGTTAAGGCTTTGTATCGACTATCGGGAGTTGAACAAGTTAACGATAAAGAATAAATACCCATTGCCCAGGATCGATGATCTCTTTGATCAATTAAAAGGGGCAAAGTACTTTTCTAAAATAGATTTACGGATGGGGTATCATCAGTTGAAGGTTAGGAAGGAAGATGTACCAAAGACTGCATTCAGGACTCGTTATGGTCATTACGAGTCTCTGCTGATGTCATTTGGGTCGGTTGAAATGCACCGCCAGATTTATGGATATGATGAACAGAGTGTTCAAACTATATTTGGACAAGTTCGTCGTAGTGTTTATCGATGATATTCTAGTCTATTCTAAGACACCAGAAGATCATGCCGAACACTTAAGATTAGTGTTGGAGACACTAAGGAAGGAGAAGTTATATGCGAAATTCACCAAATGTGAATTTTGACTTGAAAAGGTACAGTTTTTAGGTCATGTCATTGACCAAGAGGGGATTTCAGTGGATCTAGCGAAGGTGGAAGCAGTAATGAATTAGGAACAACCGAAAACGCCAACTGAGGTGCGGAGTTTCCTAGGGTTAGCAGGGTACTATCGAAGATTTATCCAAGATTTTTCGAAGATAGCTACCTCGTTGACTAATTTAACAAGGAAGACGGTGAAATACGTATGGACGGATAAATATGAAGACAGTTTTCAAGAACTGAAGAAAAGATTAAGTGAAGCTCCTGTTTTGTCATTACCAGATGACACGGGAAATTTTGTAGTGTATAGGGATGCTTCGCATAGAGGACTTGGTTGTGTGCTTATGCATCATATCTTCACTCAGAAGGAGTTGAATATGAGACAGAGAAGATGGCTGGAGTTGATAAAGGATTATGATTGTGAAATCCTGTATCACCCTGGAAAAGCCAATGTAGTTGCCGACGCCTTAAGTAGGAAGGGTCGGGAAAAGTTGTCTATGTTAACGGCTCAAAAGGAGTTAATAACAGAGATGTCTAGGATGGAAATAGAAGTGAAGATGACGAGTGATTCGGGGCAATTACTCTTTGCGATGGAGATTCAATCTACCATCGTAGAAAGGGTCAAGGAGGTACAACTCAGGGTGGATGAGTGTAACCAAATGAAGAAGCAGTTATCCGAGAAGGAAGAGGTTAAGTATAGTCTTGATAATGAGGGATTATTAAGATTTGAGGGAAGAATTTGGATTCCGAATGAGATGGAATTAAAGGAGAAAGTATTACAAGAAGCTCATAGTTCGAGGTACTCGATACATCCTGGCAGTACTAAGATGTATCAAGACCTTCGACAGAGTTTTTGGTGGCCAAACATGAAGAGAGAAATAGCAGAGTATGTGAGTAGGTGCTTAACTTGTCAAAAAGTTAAGGCCGAACATCAACGACCCAGTGGTTTATTATAGTCATTGGAGATTCCAGAGTGGAAGTGGGAGCATATCACGATGGACTTCGTGGTGGGACTTCCGACGACGCAAAAAGGGTACGATTCGATTTGGGTAATAGTGGACCGGTTGACGAAGTCGGCTCACTTTTTGCCAATTAGGGTCAAGTATAACTTAGACCAGTTAGCTAAACTTTATGTCAAGGAAATCATTTCCAGACATGGAGTACCGATATCGATTGTGTCAGATCGTGATCCATGATTCACATCAAACTTTTGGAGGAGTTTGCAAGAGTAGTTGGGAACACAGCTGATGTTAAACACGGCTTATCATCCACAAACTGATGGGCAGAGCAAAAGAACAATTCAGACATTAGAAGACATGTTGAGGTCTTGTGTCATGGATTTCAAGGGTAGTTGGGATGATCACCTACCACTAGTAGAGTTTGAATATAACAACAGTTATCATGCAAGCATAGGTATGCCGCCGTATGAAGCTCTGTATGGGAGAAAATGCAGAACACCTTTGTGTTGGGATGAGGTGGGAGAACGCCAGATGCTAAGACCAGAATTGGTGCAGCAAACAACGGATGTGGTAAAGTTAATTCGAATGCATCTCGTCACAGCTCAGGACAGACAGAAAAAGTATGCTGACTCACATAGATTAAATCGAGAATTTGAGGTGGGCTCGTATGTATTTCTAAAGGTATCTCCCTAGAAAGGAAAGATACACTTTGGAAAGAAAGGAAAGTTAAGTCCAAGGTTTATAGGACCTTTTGAAGTATTAAAACGGGTGGGAGAGGTAGCTTATATGGTAGCATTACCTCCAGACCTAGAACGAATACGTAACGTATTTCACATATATGTATTACGTCCATATAAGCCGGACTATAAGCATGTAATCGAGTATGAACCGATTCATATCGAGAAAGACTTAACCTATCAAGAGTCGCCGATGCAGATCATTGATAGAAAGGAACAAGTTCTGAGGAACAAGGTAATACCATCAGTAAAGGTAATATGGATGAACCACGACGCTGAAGAAGCAACGTGGGAACTAGAAGAAAAGATGAAGAAAAATTTTCCTCATCTATTTGATTAAAGTAAGACGAGATTCTGGGGACAGAATCTTTATAAGGGGGGAAGAATGTAATGACCGAGAAATTCGGATCTTATTGTAAAATGATTTTATTAAGTTAAATAATAATAAAATCATATTCCATGTGTTATCAAGATGGTTGTCATTGTATAACCTATTGATGTTAGAATATCGTAGTATTTGGGCTACGTGGATGAATTAAAGTGTTTGAAATTTTCTAAAAAACACTATTCATCGGTATTTACTCGGGATATAATTTTAAGTTTCCGAGAAATACGTAATGATGGAATAACAAGGTAAGGTGGATTATGTAAAAAAAATCTAGTTATGGAAAATGTAATAAATCGCTTGTGGACTTAATTTATAAATGTTAAGTAAAGCGAAGTGTTAAGAAATAAGTAATAATGGTATGATACGTTGGTATTGTACAAAGTAATGAAAACGAGTATAATACGAAGTATTATACGAGTTGGTATGAATGATGAAATACCGTATATAAATTCTATAAGAATTAGAATACAAAAATACATCAACAATATGTATTAAGAAATGTTAATGGACTTGGATGATTGATTAATAATTAGGGACAAGTCCAAATGAATTAAAGGGAGAGGCCCAACTATTATTAATAAACCAATAAGTGTTTATTAATGCAAAGCCCAAAGGATTTATTAATCCAAGCCCAAAACTAAAGTCCAATAAATTGGTTGACCCATTGGGGCAAACCATATTAATACGGTTGAATGTGTGGTGACCAAGTGATGTGGTGATCAAGTAAGTGTGATGATCAAGTAGGAGTATTGACCAAGACTAAAGAGTAATGACCAAGTGTAGGATTTAAGTTGTGCCTTGCAAGTAATGAATAGTAAGGAGGTGGTTTAAGGAGGTGGGATGTTTTAAAGACTAAAATACCTTAACCTTGGAAATTCTATAAATAGAAGAAGCTTGCAAGCCATTTTTGTGGTCGCTCAAATAATCTAGACATCACAAAGTGCTTAAGTGTTAGAGAGATTAAGTTGCAAATAAGTCACTTCCATAAGCCAAGAAAAGAAGAAGCTACTTATCAAAGACTTCTAAAGTAAGACTTCTTCTCCAAATATCTTCTATCTCTATCATGATAGGATGATAAGAAAAGTGGGATTAAGAAACATGAATGAGTAAGTAATGAACTTAAGCCAATTAAGTTGGTAATAAGTCATTTAAGCTAGCATGAGTTATAAACTTATGTGAAAATAATATGAACTTGTAAGAAGTTTATTAAGAAAAATGAAATGAATGTAAAAGAACTTATATGATTATATGTATCATGTATACCTAAGTTAAGTTATATGTTGAGAACATATGAGAATTGATGGTTAAGAAATTTTAATTGTCATAAGTCATGAATAATCAAATCTTAAGTAGTTTATAATTTGACAAGTTATGAGCTCTTGAAGAATAAGTCCAAGAATCCAACCATGAATATAAGTTATTGTATTAAGGATGTTAAAATGTTCACATGATGAATGGAAGTCATTTGTAATGTTGAACAAATCATAAGAATGAAGAATTGCCGGAATTTGCACGATTGGACGATAAACGTCGAATACGTAAAATTCTCGGAATGAAAGTCAAATTTTATGTTGGATCACGAAATCTTTGTTTTCCAATAGAGACAAGTCATAATTGGCATTTAAGAGTTGCAGACTCGAAAATGACCGGATTCCGACTTAGAACGATGAAACGAGCGTTGAACGTTCACGAACATTTATTGTTTACGTTAAAAATGAACCAATAGGTGAATTTTTAGCAAAAAAAAAAAATTCTTGAATGGTCATGTAGAGTACGTAATTTGTGAACCGTAGGCTTTTGAACGAGCCAAATCTGACTTATTAAGAAGAAGTTATGCGTCCGGGAAGTTCACAAAATTTCAAAACCCGAAATTATTATTCAGGTGACAGAGTTGGCAACACAACCCAACCCTAGTAAAAAAACACATGCATGGCGCTTGAATAAGAACCGAAAGCATACTGCAAGAAGAGTTCTCCACAAAGTACGAACTTAGTTCAATAAGTGGTATTAGCATGCCAGCCAAGTCCGGGTCGAGATCTGATAAGGTTCAGCCGCAACATACGAGATGTAAGTAAAAATCTGGCACCGCAGCGCCAGTCTCAGAACAAAGATAGTAAGGAAATTTTCTAAGTGCAAAGAAAAGAAATAGAAGTAAACATAACTTAAGGGAGGTAATGTAACATTGTTAAACTTTGTTAAAACCTTAAGGAATGTAATGTAAAGGTTAAGATAGCCTAGTCAAATATAAATGCAATGGTAAATGACAAACCGGAACGAATAGTAATTGAATCTAGTACACAATTAGATTGAAATGAAGGGTATGATATAGTCATATACATACTTGATTATATGTGACCTAATGTAAGGCATTATGTGATCATGTATTGTAGAGACTTGAACGACTTAAACATAAAGTTAATTTACCGTAGCAGACGCTAAAGGCAAGTATTCTAACTCTTGTTTCAGTTCAATCTGAACAAGTTTTTGATGTTCATGTATTCTTTCACATGAATTGAGATATGTTGAAGTTAAAGCCAGTTCCTTTGGCTAGACTTGAAATATTGATAATCTATTCATGTATTATCAATGGTTGCTATCTTTTGTCAACTACTTGTTATGGCTTTCAACAGAAGACTGAAATGATAAACAAATGTTTTGTCGGTAAAACAACAGGCACGTGAGGTTGCCAAATGCTTAAACGTACATACGTTTAATGGATGTAGTGTTGATCAACAGAGAGTACAATAGACTGATCACCTAGAAGTGCTCGTAAGTAATATCGGGCTTACGGATTTGCTTTCGGGTTGTCCTTTTCCAATAAAGAATGAATACTCGAGGTCTCTGATCAGAGTGAATGTTTTACTAATACTGTTGTTATTGTAAAACATTTTGAAAGAAAAGATGAAGTGCTATTTTGAATTATCAATAGTACTTCATAACTATTGTTCAGTTATCGAAGATATACGATTCATATGTGTCAAGCATGTTGTTATTAAATTGTTATACTTGCTGAGCTAGTTATGCTCACTCTTGCTTGAACCATATGAATACAGCTAAGACTGAACGTCCCGAAGGATCAGGAAAAGATAAAGGAAAAGCTAAGGCAGATTTCTAAGCTGTCTTGTAATAGTATAGGTCTATTGTTGTAATGTAACTGATATTATGACAAAGAACCTTTGTAATGGGTTTAGAACTTGGGAAATATAAATATTACTTTAAATATATAGAGGTTATATTCGTTCTTTGAGACTTTTCAATTGAATGAAAGTATGAATGTTGTATAGTATAGCACCATCTGTCGGGTTGGAAGATACCCGGATTTGGGGGCGCTACAAAGGTAATTATTATTAGCGAAAGAGACTCTTAGATGATGACATATGGGCCCCCATAGAATAACTAAACTTACCATAAACGTCTCATAATAGACTTGTTATATACATCAAGGATTGAATAAATATTACCATAAATCATTTTATTTTTAATCAACACATATTTAATCTTTCAACAATTATTCATCATTTATATTATAACATAAATCTCAATTATTGATTTAATAATATAACATATTATCTGGATGATATCTTGTGATAATAATTGAATCAATAATATAAGAGATATGATCACGTAATTCTTTATAGCAATAATTGAGTATAACTAAGTGACTTCTCACGTAAGCATCGATAATCGATATAAATGTGCTCTTATGCAACCATTATCTTGTACCTTTATTAAAAGGGTATTTCAGCGATTAACAGTAAAACTTCCATAGTTATTTTTATAAAAGATAATTTTGACATTTTCTAACTCGACAATAATTACATTATGGGGTCCACCAATAATTGTGTAAATCGTGCGAATATTCCCAAGCAAAAGAATATTCTGAGCCAAGCGAATATTTTATAACAACTTGCTTACATTGCAAAATTTATAAATATTACCCACAACTATAACATTATATCAAATCCACACCATAATATTCAAAAATGATATTTAGAGAAAATTAATCTTTATTCATAAAAGTTGGGGTCTTACACCGTTGAGTCACCAACGATTAATACCCAGGGTAATGTGCAATAAGAAGATAATAATCCTCATATGTAAGACCCCAACTTTTATAAATAAAGATGAATTTTCTATAAATATTATTTTTGAATATTATGGAGTAAATTTGATATAATGTTATAGTTAATGGTAATATTTATAAATTTTGCAAAGTAAGCAAGTTGTTATAAAATATTCGTTTGGTTTGGGAATATTCTTTTATCTCTGAATATTCATACGACGACATTATCATCAGTGGACCCCACAATGTAATTATTGCTTGATTGAGAAATAGACAAAAATACTTTATAAAAATAACTACGAGGTGTTACCGTTAAAACCGTTGAACTACCCGATAGTAAAAGTACAAAGAATACGCTGTGGTCGCATAGTAAGACACATAAAGATTGATTATCGATGCTTACGTGAGAAGTCATTTAGCTATACTCAATTATTGCTATAGTAATTCACGTGATCATATCTCTTATATTATTGATTCAATTATCATCACAAAGATCATCTCAGATAATATGTTATATTATTAAATCAATAATTGAGACGACAAGTTATAAATGATTAATAATTGTTGAAAAGATTAAATATGTGTTGATGATTTGTCGTAATATTTATTCAATCCTTGATGTATATAAAGAGTCTATTATGAGACGCTTTGTGGTAAGTTTGGTTATTTTATGGGGGCCCCATATGTCATCATCTAAGAGTCTCTTCAATAATAGTAATTACCTTTGTGAAGTAATTACCTTTCAATAGTAATTACCTTTACCGTACGCCAAACCACTTACCGCTTTCATATTATAGGCGGCCGAACCAATTGTCGCTTCACATTACAGCATCAAACCACTTGGTGTTTCACATTACAAAAGGCCAAACCACTTTTCTTTTCACATCACTAAATATCAAGCCACTTGCCTTTTCACATGGCAAGTGCTAAGCTAGAAATCTTCTTTAAATAGAGGCCTAGTGCTTCAAAGATTTTCACTTAATTCATTCAAGCTATAGAGAGAGAAAGTATAGAGAGAATAAGAGAGAAAGAAGAAGAGATATTCTTACTACTACACTACCGCAGATTCAATCTCCTACTAATGTAAGGGTGTTATCCTTTCTTATTCATGAAGAGAACTGCTGTTATTCCATTGCTTATTATTTTGTTGGAATAACTCAGATACGCTGGCCTACCCTATACTTGGTGACATTCTTCTATTATTCTGCTGGAACATCCTCGCATGCATGTGTTTTACACCGGACCGGTTCTCATCTTATTATTATTCTCGCTGGAACATCCTCGCATCATGTTTTATACCGGACCGGTTCCGCCTTTTATTATTATTCTGTTGGAACATCCTCGTCATGTGTTTTACATCGGACCTAGTTCCGCTTTTATTATTCTCATTGGGAAACATCATATCGGTGCAAAAATTTTGCCCGACCGTTCCGTTATTATTATTCTCATTGAATAACCTGCTTATGCGGGCACCGCATGCATGGTGATTTCTTTTGTTATTCCATTCTTTATTATACTCAGTTGGTTAAAGTTTTGACTTCTATACTCCATGAAATTAGTAGAATATCCTTGATATTTGCGCTTCATCTAGTATCTTTTCATGGAAAAATTCTTTTGATCATTCTTGAATTTTACTCTACAAAGTAGTATCATGTTGACAATTTGGACATTATTAGTTCCTGGATAAATTAATTCTTGAACATTTTTTTTTGAATTCTTATATCATTGTCATCATCCTCATATTTATATTTTTTTGAAAGTCATCTGTGGCCTGTAGTGCATAGATGGACTTGGTATGATTATGACCAGGGATTATTCGGTGTAATCATGACCGTAATGTTACAAATGATGTGGTAAAAATTCTCATTGGCCCGTAGTGCATTGATGGACAGTTGTTGGCATGATCATGACCATTAATGAATAAACAAATATTCTTGGCCCATAGTGCATGGATAATTGTGGTCGTGATACTAAAGAATATTCTTGGCCGTAGCGCAAGGGTGATTCGATGATGTGGAATATTTATTAAGCTGAGTCTCAGCTATAACAGTGATGAAAAACCTTTTAAATCATAAAAGATAGTAGATTTTATTTTCTACTTGACTCTTTTAATGGATTGCTTGTTCCGCTGCAGTTAAACTTGATGTTTATTATATTTTATCAGTTTAACACTGTTGAAGGCTAATGATAATTTATTATGCATTATCTTAGTTATAATATTTCTTACTGGGCTAGTTGAGCTCACCCTTTCTTTCACTGTTCTCTTTAGGAAATGAGAATATAGGTGGGACGAGTCGGGAACGGAGTAATGGTCCGAGGATAGCATTAGTAGTCCTCACTATTCGTGAAATAGTGTGATAATAATTGTAATGAGGACTCCTTTTGAGTTTGTATAATCTCTGGTAAACAATATTTGTATTCAAACTCACAGTTTATGTTTTGTCGTATTGTACACGACAGTTTTATTAGTAAGTTGTATTTGAATTCTGTACCATGTATCTGGCGACCTAAGATGGGTGATGTATACCTAATTTTGGTGGCATCACAGTTGGTATCAAAGCTTAGGGATATGATCCCTGGCTAATATGTGAGAATAGTACTAGGAGGGGAGAGACGGGGAATTCTTTCGCTAGTATGACCTACCTAAGTTTATGTGGTATTTAATTGGTCGGTCAGAATATAGGGATAATATGTTACATGTCAATTAACCTTTTGTTTTGTGGCGATGTCTCAAAATGACATTCGAGAATGTTGAGAATAGCAATGGAGCACAAGCGATCGCTTGATTCACCACATATCAATAATCGTGGATAATGTGCATCGTGAAGGCGACAATCCTCATGCAAACAACAACACCGACCAAATGATGAATGATGGATTGTTCGGAGGCTTTATGCAATTCATGCAACAAAGAAAGCGAGAGCGGCTCTCGTCAAAATGTTGGTGGAAACATCAGAACTCTCTCAGCACACCGCTAAACAGTTCAAGGAGCTGGGACCACCGGAGTTTAAGGGAGAGCTAAAATCACTTATGGCGGAAGCATGGATAAAGTAGATCACCAAGATATTTGATGTCTTGGGATGCTCCGAGGAGCAAAAGGTTCCCTTTGCCGCCTTTATGTTGCGCGGATAGGTATATTACTGGTGGGAATTGGTAAAACGTACTCAACCTGTCGTACTGAAGATATCTTGGGAGAAGTTCCAGGAGCTGTTCAACGACAAATACTTTCTCGAAAGTATTCGTCACATGAAGGAGGTGGAGTTTATCAAGTTGGAACAAAACAATATGACCGTGTCGCAATACGAGGCAAAATTTGCGGAGTCATCCCGGTTTGCGTCCTACTTGGTGGATAATGAAGAGAGAATGGCGCGAATATTTTTAAGAGGTTTAAAGCCGGAGATACGTCAACATATTATTTCTCATAAACTGTGTTTGTATTCAGATGTTGTAAATAGGGCTCAGTTAGTGGAGCGCGATAACGAGTCAACGCAACTAAAAGAGAGCGGTAAAACAAAATAATAATACCAAATGAGAAGCGATCCATCGAGCGGTGACAACAAGCGTGGAGGGAATCAACGGGCCGAAAATGGTAACCACTTGGGTGGTAATCAGGGCCAAAATAATAAGAATGGACATTTCAAGAAGAGGAGATTCAACAATGATGGAAAGACATCAGCACCAGCACCCGTTGTTAAGGAAGGAGAAAGACCACCTATTATATGCTTCAAATGCGGAGGGGAGGGACACATCAGTCCAAATTGCGCGATGCCGTCCAAAGGATGTTATTATTGTGGAAGAGAATGTCACTTAGCCCGATTTTGTCGTTCACCGAAGACAAATTCAGCTAGGATGGAGGCACCAAAGGCCGTCCTAGAAAAGTCAAAGCCGGTAGTGTAAGGGAGAGCGCTTGTTGTGACCTCCCAGAAAGCAAGGAACCCGAATGAGGTCATCACGGGTAAGTTTATCATAAACTCTAACGAAGTCTATACTTTATTTGATACCGGTTCTACCCATTCTTTTATTTCTCCTACTTGCGCTCATCGATTAAATTTGACTTCGGAGAAATTAGACTTTGACTTATCTGTGGAAACTCCATTGGGAGAAACCTTCATTACATCCACTGTTTATAAGTCTTGTTTGGTTCAAATCGGTACCCTCACATTACTTGTAGATCTTATTTCATTGAAAATACTTGCATTTGACGTGATTCTAGGGATTGATTGGTTAACTACTCATTATGCAAAAATTGATTGTTTTCGTAAGGTTGTTAGCTTTCATATTCCTAATCAACCTATTATGCGAATTCAAGCGACCAAACCATTAAAATCAATCACGGTCATCTCAAGCCATAAAGCTATTCGTTTATTAAAAAACTGGATGTCAAGCTTTCTTAGCTTATGTCACGATCTAAACAAAATATGTCGACTTTGAATGATATTTCATTGTTACTAAATTTCCGACGTATTCCTCGAAGAACTTCCCTGGCCTACCCCGAAGCATGAAATTGAATTTTGTATCGACCTTGAACCCAAGACAAAACCCATTTCCAAAGCCCCATATCGAATGGCTCTATATTGAACTTCGTGAGTTAAAGACCCAACCGCGAGTAAATTTTAGACATCGGCTTTATTCGTCCCTAGTCTTTCTCCTTGGGGTGCTCCTGCTCGCTCGTGAAGAAGAAAGATGGGAGTATGCGACTTTGTATTGATTATCGGGAGTTGAATCATGTCACCATAAAAATAGGTACCCATTGCCACGTATTGATGACCTATTTGACCAAATTTGCAAGGAGCCAAATTCTTTTCAAAGATTGATCTTCGTTCCGGATATCACCAATTGAAGATTAGAACCGATGACATTCCAAAGACGGCTTTAAACTCTCAGATGCGGGCATTATGAATTCCTAGTCATGTCCTTTGGATTGACTAATGCTCCTGCTGCCTTCATGGATATGATGAACCGAGTATTCAAGGAAACTTTGGATCACTTTATGGTCGTCTTTATTGATGACATCCTTATTTATTCCAAAAGCCGTGAAGATCATGAGCAACACTTGAGGCTGACACTCCAAAAGCTTCGTGAATATAAGCTTTATGCCAAGTTGAAGAAATGCGAGTTCTGGCTTGAGAAAGTAGCATTCCTTGGGCACGTGGTATCAAGTCATGGAATATTTGTTGACCCAGCAAAGATTAAAGCTATTCAAAGATGGGAGCAACCTAAATCGATGGATCAAGACGTAGCTTTCTCGGTTTAGTTTGGTTATTATCGGAGATTCGTGGAAGGATTTTCTCGAATCGCTACTCCATCGACTCACCGACTCGAGAAAGATACAAAGTTCAATTGGAGCGAAGAATGTGAGAAGAGTTTTCAAGAACTCAAGAGGAGACTCATTTCAAAGACCTGCTCGACAATACCATCCGCCTTGAGGATTTGTCATCTACAAAGGATGCTTCGGGCAAAGGGTTGGGATGTGTTCTCATGCAACATGGAAAAGTCATAGCCTATGCCTCGCGACAACTCAAAGAATATGAGAGGAATTATCCTACTCATGATCTAGAGTTGGCAACTGTTGTCTTTGCACTTAAAATTTGGAGGCATTACTTGTATGGGGAGAAAGTGGAGATCTTTATGGATCATAAAAGCCTCAAATATTTCTTCACTCAAAAGGAACTCAACATGCGACAACGACGTTGGCTTGAACTGTTGAAAGATTATGATCATACCATCCAATACCATCCTGGAAAAGCGAACGTGGTAGCTAACGCATTGAGTAGAAGATCATATGCAAGTACGAGTGCAATATTGTCAATGCAGAGGCCCATTTTGTGTGACTTGCAAAGGATGGAGATAGAGTTAAAGACTCCAGGGACGCATGTGATGATGGTGAATATACGAGTAGAACCGACTTTAATCGATAAAGTTAAAGCTGCTTAAGCTACAGACTTGGAGCTGATGCGTATGAGGAAGAAAGTGCAAGAAAGTGCTATGCCGGAAGCAAGAATCGATGAAGAAGGAATACTTCGAGTCAACTCCAGACTTTGTGTTCTTAACGACCCTGATTTAAAGTATAAAATCACGATGGAGGCGCACAACACACCTTTTGCAATCCATCCTGGGAGTTCCAAAATGTATCATGATATTCGTCATACATTTTGGTGGAGCAATATGAAGAGAGTGATAGCGTTGTTTATCTCAAGGTGTCTAACTTGTCAACGAGTTAAAGCGGAGCATCAAGTACCAAAAGGTCCATTGCAACCACTTGAAATTCCAGAATGGAAGTGGGAGCACATTACCATGAATTTCGTTATCGGTCTTCCTAACGTTTCTCAAGGTATAGATGTGATTTGGGTCATTGTTGATAGATTGACCAAGTCTGCTCATTTCTTACCGATACGAGAAACTTATACACTTGAACGTCTTGCTCGTATGTACATAAACAAGATTGTAAGATCGCATGGTATGCCTAAGATCCATAGTTTTCGATCGAGACCCAAGATTCATTTCATGATTTTGGGTTAGTTTACAAAAAAGCTACGGGCACCGACTTTCACGATTTAGCTTTCGGCATATCATCCTCGGGACAGACGGACAATCGGAGAGGACTATTTAAACTCTTGAAGATCTATTAAGACTCGTGTCCTTGATTTCAAGGGAAGTTGGGACAAGTTCTTACCATTGGTGGAGTTTTCCTACAACAACAGCTTATCAAACAAGTATCGACATAGCTCCATTCAAGCGTTGTATGGAAGAAAGTGTCGTTCTCCAAGATGTCTTTGGGATGAGGTGGGTGAAGCAACGTTGTTGGGACCGAGTTGGTACGTATGACTACGGAAAAAGATTCAAACGATCCGACAACGTATAAAAACTTCACAAAATCGACAAAAAGAGTTATCTTGATCTTCATCGAAAGGACGTGGAATTCGATATAGGAGATCATGTGTTGTTAAGAGTTGCTCCATGGAAAAGAGTTACAAGATTTGGAAAGAGAGGAAAACTTAATCCTCGATTCATCGGTCCATTTTTAATCCTCGATCGAGTAGGAACTGTGGCCTATAGACTCGCTTTACCGCCAAATATGTCTCGTGTTCATAACGTTTTTCACATATCTATGTTACGTAAATATGTGAAAGACCCGAACCATATTATTGAGTTAGAACCGGACGAAATAGCGGAAGATTTGACGTATGAAGAGGTTCCTGTTCAAATTTTGGATAAGAAGGAACATATTCTACGCTCCAAGGTTATACCTCAAGTCAAAGTTTTGTGGAGGAACCATGATGTTGAGGAAATGACTTGGGAGTTAGAATCTGAAATGAAATCAAGGTATCCTTACCTCTTCGACATACCAGGTACGTACCCTAATTTCGAGGGCGAAATTTCATAAGAAGGGGAGGTTGTAAGACCCCAACTTTTATAAATAAAGATGAATTTTCTATGAATATTATTTTTGAATATTATGGAGTAAATTTGATATAATGTTATAGTTGTGGGTAATATTTATAAATTTTGCAAAGTAAACAAGTTGTTATAAAATATTCGTTTGGTCAGGGAATATTCTTTTTGTCAAAGAATATTCGTACGACGACACAATCATTGGTGGATCCCACAACGGAATTATTGTCGGATTGAGAAAACGACAAAAATACTTTAAAAAAATAACGGCAGAGGTGTTACCGTTAAAACTGTTGAACTACCCGATAGTAAAAGTACAGTAATATGCGTGGTTGCATAGTAGCACACGGTATTGATTATTGATGCTTACGTGAGAAGTCACTCAGCTATACTCAATTATTGCTACAGTAATTATTGCATCATATCTCTTATATTATTGATTCAATTATTGTCACAGTATCATCTATATAATATGTTATATTATTAAATCAATAATTGAGACGACAAGTTATAAATGATTAATAATTGTTGAAAGATTAAATATGTGTTGATGATTTGTGGTAATATTTATTCAATCCTTGATGTATATAAAGAGTCTATTATGAGTCATTTGTGATAAGTTTGGTTATTTTATGGGGGGCCCATATGTCATCATCTAAGAGTCTCTTCGTCAATAGTAATTACCTTCGTCAATAGTAATTACCTTCGTCAATAGTAATTACCTTTACCAGACGTCAAACCACTTACCGTTTCATATTATAGGCATCGAACCAATTGTCGTTTCACATTACAGGCGTCAAACCACTTGGTGTTTCACATTATAGGCGTCAAACCACTTTTCTTTTCACATCACCAGTCGTCAAGCCACTTTCCTTTTCACATGGTAAGTGCTAAGCTAGAAATCTTCTATAAATAGAGGCCTAGTGCTTCATTATTTTTTACGAATTCATTCAAGCTATAGAGAGAGAAAGTATAGAGATAATAAGAGAGAAAGAAGAAGAGTATTTTGTTACTACACTACTGCAGTATTCAATCTCCTACTAATGTAAGGGGTGTTATCCTTTCTTATTCATGAAGAGAACTATTGTTATTCCATTCCTTATTATTCTGTTGGAATAACTTGTATACGCGGTCTACCCTATACTTAGTGACATTCTTCTATTATTCTGTTATAACATCTTTTCTGTGTGTTTTACACCGGACCTGGTTCCGTCTTATTATTATTCTGTTGGAACATCCTGTCTGTGTGTTTTACACCTGACCTGGTTTCGTCTTATTATTATTATTCATTGGAACATCCTGCTCGTGTGTTTTTACACCGGACTCGGTTCCGCTCTTTATTATTATTCTGTTGGAACATCCTGTCTGTGTGTTTTACACCAGACCTGGTTCCGTCTTTATTATTCTGCTAGAACATCATATCGGTGCAAATTTTGCCTGACCTGGTTTCGTTATTATTATTCTGATGGAATAACCTGTTTATGCGAAGTACCGCATGCATGGTGATTTCTTTTGTTATTTCATTCTTTATTATACTCAGTTGGTTAAAATTTTGACTTATATACTCCATGAAATTAGTAGAATATCCTTGATATTTGTGCTTCATCCAGTATCTTTTCATGGAAAAATTCTTCTGATCATTCTTGAATTTTACTCTACAAAGCTGTATCATGTTGACAATTTGGACATTATTAGTTCCTGGATAAATTAATTCTTGAACTTGTTTTTTGAATTCTTATATCATTGTCATCATCCTCATATTTATATTTTTTTTGAAAGTCATCTGTGGCGTGTAGTGCATAGATGGACTTGGTATGATTATGACCAGGGATTATTCGGTGTAATCATGACCGTAATGTTACAAATGATGTGGTAAAAATCCTCATTGGTCCGTAGTGTATTGATGGACAGTTGTTGGCATGATCATGACCATTAATGAATACACAAATATTCTTGGCCCGTAGTGTATGGATAATTGTGGTCGTGATACTAAAGAATATCCTTGGCCGTAGTGCAGGGGTGATTCGATGATGTGGAATATTTATTAAGCTGATTCTCAGCTATAACAGTGATGAAAAACCTTTTAAATCATAAAAGATAGTTGATTTTATTTTCTACTTGACTCTTTTAATGGATTGCTTATTCCGCTACAGTTAAACTTGATGTTTATTATATTTTATCAGTTTAACACTCTTGAAGGCTAATGATAATTTATTATGCATTATCTTAGTTATAATATTTCTTACTGGGCTAGTTGAGCTCACCCTTTCTTTCACTGTTCTCTTTAGGAATGAGAATATAGCTGGGACGAGTCGGGGAACGGAGTAATGGTCCAGAGGATAGCATTAGTAGTCCTCACTATTCTGTGAAATAGTGTGATAATAATTGTAATGAGGACTCCTTTTGAGTTTGTATAATCTCTAGTAGACAATATTTGTATTCAAACTCACAGCTTTATGTTTTGTCGTATTGTACCTACGCAGTTGTATTAATAAGTTGTATTTGAATTCTGTACCATGTATCTGGCGACAAGATGGGTGATGTATACCTAATTTTGGGGGCGTCACATCATATAAACAATAACACCAATGAAATGGTGACCGATGGGATGGTCAAAGGCTTTATGCAATTCATGCAACATCAGGCGAGAGCGGCTCCTGTCCAAAATGCAGGTGAAAACACTGACAACTCTCGGACGGTCACCGCTAAGTAGTTCAAGGAGCTGGGACCACCAGAGTTTTTTGGAGAGCCAAAACCAATTAAGGCGGAGTTGTGGATAAAGCAGATCAACAAGATATTTGATGTCTTGGGATGCTCCGAGGAACAAACGGTTCTCTTTGCCACCTTCATGTTGCATGCAGAGGCAGATTACTGGTGGAAATCTGTAAAGTGTACTCAACTTGCCGCACTGAAGATGTCTTGGGAGAAGTTCCAAGAGTTATTCAACGACAAGTACTTTTCTGAAAGTATTCGTCAGATGAAGGAGGTAAAGTTCATCAAGCTTGAGCAAAACAATATGACCGTGGTGCAGTACGAAGCTAAGTTTGCCGAGTTATCTCGGTTTGCGTCCCACTTGGTTGATAATGAGGATAGAATAACGCGGATGTTTCTAAGAGGATTGAAACCCGAGATATGTCAATACCTTATCTCTCATAAACTGTGTTTGTATTCAGATGTTGAGAATAGGGCTCAGTTATTGCAGCGCGATAATGAGTCAACCCAACCAAGAGAGAGCAGCCGACAAGTCGATAATACCAGTGGTAGCAGTCATCGATGCGGTGACAACAAGCGTGGAGGGAACCAACATGCCAGAAATGATAATCACTTCGGTGATAATCATGGCCATGACAATAAGACTGGTCATTTCAAGAAGAGGAGATTCAACAAGGATGGAAAGACGTTAGCACCAGCACCTGTTGTTAAGGAAGGAGAACGATCGTCGGTCGTATGTTACAAATGTGGAGGGGAAGGACACATAAGTCCAAACTGCATGATGCAGTCCAAAGCATGTTACAATTGTGGAAAAGAAGGTCACTTAGCCCGATTTTGTCATGCACCAAAGTCAAGTCCAGCTGGGATGGAGGCATCAAAGGGTGTCCCAGACAAGACAAAACCGGTAGTTCAAGGGAGAGCGTTTGTCGTAACCTCCCAAAAAGTGGGGAATCCAAACAAGGTGATCACGGGTAAGCTAATCAAAAACTCTAGCGAAGTTTATACTTTATTTGATACCGGTTCTACCCATTCCTTTATTTCTCCTACTTGCGCTCAACGTTTAAATTTGACTCCGGAGAAATTAGACTTTAACTTATCTGTTGAAACTCCGTTGGGAGAAACCTTCATTACATCCATGGTTTATAAGTCTTGTTTGATTCAAATCGGTAACTGCACGTTACATGTCGATCTTATTTCTTTGGAAATACTTGCATTTGATGTGATTTTAGGGATTGATTGGTTAACTACTCATCATGCTAAAATTGATTATTTTCGTATAAAAGTTACATAGCTTTCATATTCCTAACCAACCTATTATACGAATTCAAGCAACCAAATCACTAAAATCAATCACTGTCATATCAAGCCATAAAGCTATTCATTTATTGAAAAACGGATGTCAAGCTTTCTTAGCCCATGTCACGGATTTAAATAAAAATACGTCAGATTTGAATGATATTTCTATTGTTAATAAATTCCCTGAAGAACTTCATGACCTACCCCCAGAGCGTGAAATTAAATTTTGTATTGACCTTGAATCCGGTACAAAACCCATTTCCAAATCCCCATATCGAATGGCTCCTATTGAACTTCAGGAGTTAAAAACCTAACTACAGGAATTGTTAGACATCAGTTTCATTCGTCCTAGTACGTCTCCTTGGGGTGCGCCTGTTCTATTTGTGAAGAAGAAAGATGGAAGTATGCGACTTTGTATTGATTATCGGGAGTTGAGTCATGTCACCATCAAAAATAGGTACCCGTTACCTCGTATTGATGACCTATTTGACCAGTTGCAAGGCGCCAAATTCTTTTCAAAGATCGATCTTCATTCTGGATATCATCAGTTGAAGATTAAAACTGATGACATTCCAAAGACTGCTTTCAGAACTCGGTACAGGCATTATGAATTCCTAGTCATGTCTTTTGGATTGACTAATGCTCCTGCTGCCTTCATGAACCGAGTATTCAAGAAATATTTGGATCACTTTGTGGTTGTCTTTATTGATGACATCCTCATATACTCCAAAACCTGTGAAGACCATGAGCAACACTTGAAGCTGATACTTCAAAAGCTTCGTGAAAACAAGCTATATGCCAAGTTAAAGAAATGCGAGTTCTGGCTTGAGGAAGTTGCATTCCTTGGGGGCACGTGATATTAAATCATGGAATATCTGTTGACCGGGCAAAGATTGAAGCAATTCAAAGCTGGGAGCAACCTAAGTCAATGACCGGCAATGCGTAGCTTTCTCGAATTTTTGGTTATTATCAGAGATTCGTAGAAGGGTTTTCTCGAATCGCTACTCCATTAACTCAGCTGACTCGAAAAGATACAAAGTTCGATTGGAGCGAGGAATGTGAGAAGATTTTTCAAGAACTCAAGAGAAGACTCATTTCAGCACCTGTTCTGATAATAGCATCTGGCTAAGAGGGATTTGTCATCTACAATGATGCTTCAGGTAAAGGGTTAGGATGTGTTCTCATGCAACATGGGAAAGTCATAGCCTATGGTCTATGATCTTCATTCGAACTGTAAAAACCACGAATGACTATGATCTTCATTTTGGTGAAGAAAATCTTATACCAAGCCTCAATATAATCATAATAGCAATAAGAGCTGGAATGATTAGAAAGGGACCTGAGATCAGAAGGATGACTACCCCAATTAGAAAGATTGAGAACTTGTTTAATGTACAACGAGTGATATAGGAGTTTGGATTTATCATCGTTGGCATAAATGGGTTTAATGAAGACTGACTCTGTTTCAAGAAGGATATCCTTTATGTGCAAACAAAGAAGGTAAACAATTAACGAACTTTTCTTTCCAAAATGGTTTATTGCTATCAGTGCACATCATAACTCGTGAAGTAAAAACAACTTTGTACCACCTAAAATCACTTAGCGTGGGACAAGTAAGGTTACTAAGCTGATCATGAATTCTTTAAGTGATGTTACTAGGAGTTCCAACAAAATGTTTAATTATTGTGAAAATTAAAGTATTAACTCCATCAGACGGACCAATACCAGCATCTTCATCAAAGATGGGATTACCGTCATCATCTCTTTGGATAACATGAATAATAGATACTCTAATATCTTCTGTGAGATGTTTCTCCCACCAAGATATGAGAATACCTGTAAATCCACTGGCAATTAGCTCAACTATGTCTGGTTGAGATAGGTTGTTGAATTTAGTGATATAGCTATTAGCTACCATAGACATATGATTTAATTTATTAAGAATTTCTTGTTCACTAAATCCATCAATATTCCATGCATATATTTCTTGTTCACTATGCCTGGTTGAGATAGGTTGTTGAATGGAATATTGAATGGAATATATATATATATATATATATAATAGTAATAATTTTATAATTAAAATAAAGAGTTTATTTTAATTTTAAAATTGAATTTCATGCTAACTAATTAGAATTAGAATTGGATTCCATGATACCTAATTGAAGTTGAAATTGGATTTCATATTTCCTTAAATAAAAGAGTTTATTTAGATATGAAATTAGATTTCATATTATTCAAAATAAAGGAGTTTATTTATGAATACAAAAGAGAATCCGTATTTTTTTAAATAAAGGAGTTTATTTAGATATGAAATAAGATTTCATATTATTCAAAATAAAGGAGTTTATTTGTGAATAGGAAAGAGAATCCGTGTGTTTTCTTTAATAAAGGAGTTTGTTTTTTACTTGAATTGGATTCCATAATTAATTAAAATAAATGAGTTTATTTTGATTAAAGAATTTGATTAAAATAAAATAGTTTATTTTATTCAAAATTAGATAAATTAAAATAAAAGAAGTTTATTTTAATTTAAATTTGAATTAAAATAAAGGAGTTTATTTTGATTCAAAATTAGATTTTATGCTAACTAAATTTATCCATTAAATGATATCAATATATATATATATATATATATATATATATATATATATATTGAATGTTTATTATTCATTAGATGAATTTATTTATTGATGCATATGTAGATGTGTATGATAATAAATGAGATTGATTATGGACTATTGACCAATGTGATTGGATTTTATTTTAGTTGGATGAATGAATGTATGAGTTTTATTAAATGAGGTCTGCGTACCTCGTCTTCTCTAATTTTTCTTAATATAAATTCTAACTCCCTCTTATGTATTTTCCCTTTACTGCCGATCAAGGTTTCTATTGATTTTAAATAGTTTTGTAATAGGAATAGTTAGATTTAATTTTGAAGAATTGGAGATCAAGGAGCAAGGAGCATTTGAAGACCCGTTTGTAATGGAGTCCATATTTAAATGTAATAGTTATATTTAAATATTAATTCTTGCACCCCTAGGTTTTGATCTTTTGGTTCACTTGGTGGCTCTAGTGAACCAAACTAGAATAAAAGTCCATAATCAATCCGGGTAGAATATAGTATTCTATATGTGCATGTGTATACTATATATATATTATATATTATGCAAACATGCTTCACATGTTAATTAATATGATGCGTATTTTATATATATATATATATATATATATATGTGTGTGTGTGTGTGTGTGTGTGTGTGTGTGTGTGTGTAGCATGCGCGCTAAACAAGATGAGACAAATTAATAACAAAACCCTCAAATAAATTATATTAAGTTGTAATGTTCAAAGATATTTGGAATATCGAACGTCGCCTTCTAGTATGGTAAAAGAATAGAGTATTAAATATTTAATATGAGTTTGTTGAGCACACACAAGGCAAGTATTAAATATTTAAGATGTTGTTTTATCACATTTAATGCTTATAAATAGACTGAACAATGTTGTTTTGTTGTGCACACACAAGGACAATGTTTTTCTTTTGAATATATGGAATGCTAGGTATGACTTAACTTAGATCATTTTAGTTCGGATGTGCACACACTTGACCATTATCATCTAAGAGGCAAAATACAAGGAGTTGCATAGTTGATGTAATTGACAAGAGTTGTCTACCAATTTATTTATATATAGTATGTTGTGCACACACAAGGCTATATACATTTGAAATGGGATCCTTATTCTCACTAGCATATCTTTAATTAAATATCGCCGAACTATATAAATTGAGGGTAATATAGTTTGAAAAAAATAGTGGGAGATACCAATTTAAAACAAGACCTAAATTATTTTGGTAATTAATTAAAGAATGTATGCTAAAATGTTGTTAATTACAAATTCATTTATAGAATTTTACAATGTCTAAAATTACTATCACTGCGTAGCATATCAGATGCTAAATTAATCGGACCAAATTATACGGATTGGTTAAGAAATTTGAGAATAGTTCTTATAGCTGAAAAGATATCTTATGTCCTTAATACGCCTATCCCTGCAATGGTTGTAGACAAAGTCTCTGAGGAAGAGATTGCTACTTTTAGAAAGTGGCAAGATGATGCACAGTTGGCTCAATGCATCATGCTAGCATCTATGAGTAACGAGCTTCAGCGTCATCATGAAACTATGGATGCTCTTACTATATTCATGCACATCAAGTAGTTGATGGTGAGGAAAGTAGAATTGATAGATATCAGATATTTAAGGAGCTCTTCCGATCTAGAATGACCAACGACACTACAGTACAAACACATGTCCTAAACATGATCAATTTGATTGAACAATTAGGACAACTTGTTTTGCCATGGATGGAGAGTTGAGCCAAAATTTGATCTTGCACTCACTCCCGGACTCCTTTCACAATTGTTGTAATTTTTTTATATGAACAAGCTAGATATCAGCCTCGCTGACTTGCTTAACTTGTTGAAAAATGTTGAGAGTCACTTTCCAACCAAGAAAGACCAAGTTTTATTGGTAGGGGCCAAATGATCTTCTGAAAAGAAGAACGATTCAAAGAAGGCATATAGAAAGGTAAAAACAAAGGATAATAAGAACAAAACTGATAAGGATATCAAAGGAGTTTGCTTCCACTGCAATAACCCTGGACACTGGAAAGAAACTGCGAGAAGCATCTCGCAGAGGCTAACCAAAGAAGCTTAGTGAAGTTTTGGTTACAATACAGTTTTGTTCATGATTGAAATAAATTTTTCTTTAAGTCAAGGTTCTACTTGGATATTGGATACCGGATTTGGTTATCATAAATATAGATTGATGAAGGGACCAAGCAGAAGTAGAAAGCTAAACAAAGATTAGTAATCCTATGTATGGGAAATGAAGCAAAAGTTGTTACATTAGCCATATGAACTTATTGTTTAGCACAACCTACGGGAAAATCTATTAAGTCAATAAGTTGTTATTGTATTCTAGTTCTCGTTAGAAACATTGTTTCCATTTTTGTTGTTGGACAATGAAATCTTTGGTATTATATTTAAGAATAATTGTTGTTTTATTTATAATAATAATTTTTTGTATAGAACTAGAATATTACTTAATGGATTTTGTATACTTGCCTTACGTTAAAAATTATTTTGTAAATTGAACAAACTAATATAAGAAAAGAATATGGCCATTCAAAGAGTTGAATGTTTATATTTGATGAAATACAAGTATGAATTATTTGAAAGGTTCAAAGAATTCAAAAGTGAAACTAATTTGAAAAGTATTAAGATTCTTTGATTAGATCGAGGAAGGAATACGTGTGATAAGTTTCTAGATCATCTCAAATGGTTTTCTCACAATAGACGCCTACTGATACCCAATAATTGATTGATGTATCTGAAAGAAAAAATCGTACCTTGTTGGACATGGTATGGTCCATAATGATTTTATCGACATTCCAGTATCCCTATGGGGTCATGCTCTAGAAATGGCTGCATATCAACGAAAAAGGTAACCTCAAAATCCGGCCACAAGACTCTATAAAAGTTATGGACAGGAATGATTCCTAATTTTAAGTAAGCTAAGATAAGGGGTTGTCCAGCTTATGTGAAAAAGGTTTCAAATGATAAGCTTGAGACAAGATTTGACAAGTACAAATTTGTGGGACATCCTAAAGTAAATTTTGGGTATATGTTCTATAATCCTACTTAGCAAAAGGTGTTTGTTGTGAAACATGCTACCTTCTAAGATAAAGGTGTTTATCATTAAAAGGGCTAGTGGGAGGATAATAGATCTTGAAGAGTTCAAGAACCACAAAACACTATAAGTCAAAAAAGAGGAACATGTAGATAGAACTATTGTACCACAACCGAATCGTAAATCTTGAATAGTACCAAAGATACCTGGGAGGTATAGATCCATCATGGATGATGATGATGAGGTACGTATCATAGAAGATGATGATCCAGTTATATACGATGAGGTAAGAGTTGTAGACACTCGGAGAAATGGATTGAAGCAAGCTTCTAGAAAATGGAACATTCGTTTTGATGAAACAAATCAAAAGAGTTTGATTTTATCACAAATAAGAATGAACCTAGTGTGTACAAAAGGGTCAGTGGGAGCGTCGTGAAATTCCTAATATTATATGTTAATATATAATGGATAAGGAATGACATACTAATGCTACAATCAGTAAAGATAAAGTTTTCTAAACATTCCTCCATGAATGATTTGGGAAACGTATCTTAATTGGGGATACAAATCTATATAGATAGATTTAAGAGGATGCTCGACTTAACCCAAGGAACGTATAATCATTTGATGCTAAAGTCGTTTAGCATGGCAAACTCCAAGAGATGTCTCATATTAATGAATCATGGAGTGTATCTCTCTTAATAGTCCCCATATACTCTTGAAAAGAGAGATCGCATGATTGAAAATCATTTATACAATGAAATATACTAGACCTGATGATGATCGGTCATATTCTGGAGAAGATCACTCTAAGAAAGTAAAAAAACATCTTAAAGTAATTAACCTGCACTAAGGCTGTGATTAAAATTTATGGTGGGTCTAAATTAAAACTAGAGGGCTTAACAAACTCAAGTTTTTTAAGACAGACCAAGACGACAGAAAATCCACTTTAAGGTAAAGGGTTACCTTGAACAGTGGTGCAGTGAATTGGAAAGGTTTCAAACAGCAAAGAGTTGCTGGATTAGTGATAAAGACAAAGTATATAGCTATAAATGAAGCTGCAAGTTGATTGTTTGGATAAAAAGTTCATTACAAAACTAGGAATAGTTCATAAGTCTCATCTTAGATCTAAACATGTGTTGTGGCACTTTCATTTGATTATAGGAATCATTGAAAGATGAGAAATCACTATAGAGATAGTGGACTCTCAAGAACAACATTACATATCCATTAACTAAAGCTTATCCAACAGCAGGATAATCGTCACTTAGAGAAGAAGGGTATGAGATACCATGTCGATTAACTTTAGTGCAAGTGGGAGATTGAAAGTAGTATGCACACAAGCCAATCATGTTTGATGATAAATCATATACTTTGTAACAATCTTATTTATTTATTAATATAAGAATTGTTTAATTAAAGGCTTTTAATTTAACTACATGGTGTTGTTTTATAATATGTGATAAATGTTAGGTTTGTAATATTCATGAACCCAATCAAGGTAATACGCGTGGTTGCATAGTAGCACACGGTATTGTACAGTATCTTTGATTATTGATGCTTACGTGAGAAGTCACTCAGTTTTACTCAATTATTGCAACCGTAGTTGTTGCATAGTATCTCACATTATTGATTCAATTATTATCACAGTATTATCTGCATAATATTTTATATTATTAACTCAATAATTGAGACGACAAAGTTATTCATATTATTAAATCAATAATTGAGACGACAAAGTTATTCATATTATTATTTGCATTAGTGACTATGTCTAGAAAGTTCTGTCGAGAAAAGGGGTTTGGTCACCTAATTGCGCACCAATAAGGAGAAGTTCTTGTCGAAAAGCCCCCTCTTTCTTGGGAATGATCTGGTTGTTAATATTGTGAGTTATAATATTAATGATGAATAAATGTTATTAAAAATGTGTTTAGTGAAGCCAAGTGAATTGAGATAAATAGAGGGGTTTTTTTTGTCAAATATTTGTTGTAAATTTGGCTTATTACATGGACCCCCATTTACTCATTTTTTAAAATTATCGGTAGAAAGTTATCTCAATTTTGTTTATATATATATATATATATATATATATGTGTGTGTGCAGTATATGTGTGAGGGTGTGTGTTGGTGTTTATATATATATATATATAAGTGTTATATATATATGCCGTGTGTGCTATGTATATATATATATATTATAAGTTTTGTTTTTATTATTATTATAATAGTAATAAAACAGAAAATCTTTTTATATAAAACATAATACTTTTAATAAAGTTATTCGTTTTATTATATTACAAGTAAAAAAATTATATTTTTATTTAAAGTTTTTCGTTTTATTAGAATATTTTATTGCATCGTGCAGCATAGTAAAATCAATTTTTTTTTTCAGAAAATTCTGCATTGATCGTTCGTGAATCTTTCCTTTTGTTCACCCGTGATTAATTCTAAATAGTTCCCCGCCATTCTCCTATAAATAGGATACTTAGTTTAGAAATAAAAATTACACCAGAATCAGAGAATTCTTCTTCTTTAATATTGAGCGTATTTCTTTTGAGTTTAAAGAAACTTTGAGTGTTACAAATAGTGCAAGATTTCTTCAGGAATATCCCCATTATACCAGTCAGAAATACTCTCCTTTTAAGGTAAGAGATATTATTTTTGTTCAATATTCGTAAGAAATAATATTTTCTTCCATACTCTATAGTATGTAAGTAATATTATTTCGTTTCATATTCCTAACTCTACACTTATTTCGATAAGTATTGCTTCTATACTCCTTGAAATTAGTAGAATATCCTTAAAATTTGCGCTTCATCGAGTATCTTTTCACAGAAATATTTTATTAAACATTCTATTAATTTTAAATATTTTCATGCCGGTGTACTATTCACGATAAAAAATAGTTTCTTTTCTGTTCAAATTATTTTTGATACATGAATATTATTCTTGAATTTTACTCCACAAAGTAGTTATCGTGTTGACAATTTGGACATTCTTGAACTCTGGATAAATTGAATTATAAATCTTTAAAATTTATCATTGCTCTCATTTAATCGAATTCTTATATCATTGTCATCATCTTCATGCTTAAATTGTGATGAAAGTCATATTTGACCCGTAGTGCATAGATGGACAATTGATTGGTATATATGATTATGACCAGAAATTATGTATCGGTATAATCATGACCTGTAATGTTACATACAAATGATGTGGTGAAAGTCCTCATTGGCCCGTAGTGCATTTATAGACAGTTGTTGGCATGATCATGACCACTAGTGATATTAACGAATATCCTTGGCCCGTAGTGCATGGATAATTCGATGATGTGGATTATTTATTAAGCTGTGTTACAACGATAAATATTGATGATGAACTTTTAAATCATAGAAGATAGTTGATATCATGCTCTACTTGATTCTTCTAATGGATTGCTTGTTCCGTTGTAGTTAAACATGTTGTCTATTGTATTATATTAGTTTTTATACTAATGAAGGCTAAGGATAAATTATTTTGCATTATCTTAGTCATAATATTCTTTACTGGGCTAGTTGAGCTCACTCTTTGCTTTCATTGGTCTCTTCAGGAAATGAGAACATAGTTGGGACTAGTTGGGGAATGGAGTGACGATCCGAGATGGTGGCTGTAGTAGTCCTCACTATTATATAAAATAGTGTGATAATAATTTTAATAAGGACTCTATTTGAGTTTGGATATTATTTACGAGACAATATTCGTGTTAAAATTCTCAGCATATGTTTTGTCGTATTCTGCACGACACTTAACAGTTGTATATTTAAGTTTGTATTTAAATTATGTACCATGTATTTGGCGACTCAGAAAGGGTTGTGTATACCTATTTTGGGGGCGTCACAGTTGGTGTAAGACCCCAACTTATTATTAATGAAATTTAATTTTCTCTATTTATTATTTTGAAATAGTAAGGGTTGATGTGATTAATGTGGATAGTTAGGGGTAAAATACGCAAATATTTCAAAACAAGCAAGTGGTTATAAAATATTCATTGTTGTCGGGGAATATTCGTTTGGTCGTGGAATATTAAATCTTTGTCGGGGAATATTTATGCGGACACACAGACCAATTAATTGTGGGCCCATAAACTGAAAGCGATTGGATGAAGAAAACGATAAATATAAGTTGGTTAAAAATAATCTGAAGTGGTTGTTACTGAATTATCTTTGTTAAAATACTAAATGGTTAAAACACAAGTAGCACACCAGTATTGCACCAATTATTGATTCTTACGTAGAAGGCACTACTCAATAATGATTACAGTAATTACTTCGCTCAAATATTTAATTGAGTTAATAATTGCTTGCGTTGATATTTTATATTGCTATTGTTTCAATAATTGTCATTACACAAGATTTTCATTATCGAAACAATAATTCATATTATCCGAATAATATTAGTAGATAACATTATTGGCAATGTCTAGAAAGTTCGCCTAAGGAGAGGTTTGGTCACCTAATTGCATTGCACCATGAAGAAGAAATTCTTATTGAAAGCCCCTCTTTCCAGGAACCGCTTTCTATTGTCAATATTGTGATTACAGTAATATTGTTTGTGAATAATTAATTATTGATTCATATGATGAGGAAAATATTGATTTTATGTGGATATAGATGGAGAAAATTTTAATGTGACAATTGTTGAAAATTGAAATTTTATCTTTTTCTCGATAAAATAATTCATTTAAATATATTATTATATTTTAATAATATAATAATGATGATATTTTTACAACGAATGTGGGATATATGAGTATCTGAGGAGGAAGAGTATTTTTGTTGCAATAAATGTTTAAAACATGTTAAACATGTCGATTGGACCCCATTTATTGACCGAAATTTGATTATAACAGAAAATCGCCTGCTTTGTGGATTTCTTTATCAATTTCTTTTGGAATTTGGAAAAATTTTCTTCCGCAAAGTTGTAGAATTGAATTTCCTATAAAAACTCGCTAGATTCAATTTTCTGATAAAAGGGATATTTATTATGAATTATTGAAGTTCAAGTTCAAATAATTGATTTTTCAAGTTTAAATTATTTTAAATTAGAAAACGTTTTTCTTACTTTTTCTAGAATGTGGCATGTGTTTGATGGCTGAAATCAGATTCTAGGCATGCGTAGGAAATTTATATAATTATATTATTAATTTATTAAATTTTCTGCTTTGGTGTTCTAAGCAATTTCCTATAAATAGAGTGCTTAGGTTAGAATTGAAAATCACACCAGAAACTAAAGTTTTCTCTCTCTATATTATCGAGCGTATTCTTGTGAGTATTTTGAGTATACTTTGAGTATTGTTAGACGGTGCAAGTTCCCTTCAGCACTATACCCGGTATTCCAGCTAGAAGTACTAATCTTTCGAGGTAAGGGATGTTATTTTCTTCTCAAATGATATTATTTCTTCAATATCATTATGCTGAAATATTGGTTGAAACTTTTTATCAAATTTGGAACTTTTCCATGTCAAGTTACTATTCATGAGTTACTATTTATGAGTTACTATTCATGAGTTACTATTCACGAAGTTACTTATTATTCATGAGTTACTATTCACGAAGTTACTATTCACGAGTACTATTCATGAAGCGTGAAGATGTTTTTGGGAAATTTCTATCTTTTGGTGTTTGAGATTACTATTCACGTATCTGACCTTTATTCACGATATCTGACACTATTCACCAAAAAATAAAATTTCTTCTTTTTGTCCAAATATATCTACTCGGATACTAGCTTTGATTGTATCCATGTTTTGATCATTCTTGAATTTTACACCACCGTGATTATTTTTGAGGTATTTTTGAACATGGATAAAACAAAGTACGAATCCTTAATCCTTAATCCTTGTCATTTTGTTTCACCGGATTCGTTTCTTTAAAATATTTTCATCATCCTCGGTCTTAAATGATGATATTATTGAATATCTTTGGCAGTAGTGCAAAAAGATGAATGATTTCTGAAGAATATCTTTGGTAGTAGTGCAAAGATGAACAGTGTTTAGATGAACATGACCAATCGATGAATATCTTTGGCTCAGAGTGCAAAGATGAATATTTGATTCGGATGTATATTGATTGATGTTACGAGGGATAAAAGATAGACGATGAACTTTTAAATTCATACATAGAAGATAGTAGTTTGCATTCTCTACTTAACTCTTCTAATGAATTATAATTTCATTGCGAATATTGATTTAAAATTTGTTGTCTATTGTATTCTATTAGATTTTTCCTGTTGAAGACTAACTGATAATTTGTTGTATATTATCTTAGTCATAATATTCTTTCTTCGGGCTAGTTGAGCTCACCTTTTCCTTTTTGTTCCATTTTTCTTCTCGTGAGGCGAGAATATAAGCGAAATGCAATCGGGGTATGGAATGAAGGTTTTAGAAAGAATTGTTTAGTAGTCCTCACCATTTTGTAAAATATTGTATCAATAAATGTGATGAGGATTTATTTGAGTATAGATATTGTCTGCAGAAGATAATATTTGTATTCAAACTCACAGCTTTCTTGTTGTAATAATAAAGTTATAGTTATTTCGTGCACCATGTATTGACAACTCGAATAGGTGATGTATACCTATTTTGGGCGTCACAGTTGGTATCGAGCTTAGGATATGATCTCTGGCGGAGATCGGAGAATAGAACTAGGAGGGAGAGACGTGTAAATCCTTCGCTAGTGTGTCCTACCTAAGCTTATTTGTTAATTGGTCAAGATATAAGGATATTATGTGATATATTGATTTCCTTAATTAACCCTTGTTTTATGACAAAGATTTGAGAATGTCGACCGAGAATATTAACAAGGGAGTAAATGAGATCGTGGAGATGCTCAGACTCACCAACGAGGAGAACGTGCAACAGTCGCAATGTTCCTCCCGTGAACAACACCCACCGAAGCGCGATGATGAACGAGGGATGTTTAGAAGCTTTTTGCGCTTCATGCAAAATCGAGCGAGGGAGACTCGTGTTCAAAATACAGGAGGAAATGATAGCAATTCACGGGTTGTCACGACAAGCGAAGGCTCAAAGAGTTGGGACCACCGAATTTAAGGGAAAGCCAGATCCAATCATGGCGGGAAACATGGGTCAAAGCAAATTACCAAGACATTCGATGTCTTGGGATGCACGGAGAACAGAAGGTTCCATTCGCCACCTTTATGTTTCGTGGCGAGGCGGACTCATGGTGGGAGTCTGTGAAGCGTACCCATCCAAACAAGACTCAAAGCATGTCTTGGGAGACGTTTGAAACTATTTAATGACAAATACTTCCCACGAAAGTGTTCGGCGTATATGAAGGAAGTAGAGTTTATTAGGCCGAGCAGAACAACATGACGGTGTCTCAATGCGAGGCAAAGTTTGCGAGTTATCGTGTTTGCACCTCATTTGGTGGAGAATGAGGAACGTATGACACGGATGTTTCTTAGAGGTTTGAAACCCAAGATACGTCGATATCTCATTTCTCATAAATTTTCTCTCTATTCGGATGTTGTAAAATGTGAGCTCAATTATTAGAGCGAGATAATGAGTACGGCCAACCGAGAGGACCACAACAAGGATCGTACCGGAGATAGCGATTAATGTAATAATGATAACCACGGAGAAAGAAAGACGGACAAAATGGTAACCACTCTGGTGGTAATCATGGCCATGAAAATAGAAGAAGCGAGTCGGGAGGAGATTTTAAAAGAGGAGATTTAACAACGACCATATGTGAAGACGATGCGGTCTTGGCGTGACAATCGGTTCAAAGGGAGGAGAACGACCACCGGTCATATATTACAAATGCGGAAAAGAGGGACATATCGATCAAAGCGCCCACAACAGTTCAAGGTATGCTATAATTGTGGAAAGGAAGGACATATCGCTCGAGATTATGCGATGGCGAAACCTAGTTCAATGGGGACGGTGACTCAAAAGACCGTCCCGAGAAAAGTCAAAGTCAACGATTTCGGAAGTGCGCGTTTGTTGTGATCGGGTCAAAATGCGAGGAACCCAAACGAGGTGATCACGGGTAAGCTATTTATAAATTCTTGCGAAGTTTATACCTTACTTGATCTGGGTGCTACCCATTCATTTATCTCTCCGCTTTGTGCTCAACGTTTAAACTTGACTCAGGAGAAATTAGACTTTGACCTATCTGTGGAAACTCCGTTAGAGAAACTTTCATCACATCCAATTTATAAATCTTGTTTGATTCAAGTTGGCACCATTACCTTACCCGTTGACCTTATCTCTTTAAAGATACTTGCTTTTGATGTGATTTTAGGGATTGATTGGTTAACTACTCATCATGCCAAAATTGATTGTTTTCGTAAGGTTGTTAGTTTTCATATTCCTAACCAACTTTGTTAGTTATGCAATTCAAGCAACTAAACCATTAAAATCAATCAACATCATATCTAATCATAAAGCTATTCGCTTATTGAAAAAGCGGATGTCAAGCTTTCTTAGCCCATGTTATGGATTTGAATAAAGACACGTCAAATTTGAATAATATTCCCCATTGTTATTGACTTTCCCGACGATTTCGAAGAACTTCCCGTCCTACCCCGTAACGTGAAGTTGAATTCTTTATTGATCTTGAACTTTGGTACAAAGCCCATTTCTAAAACCCCATATCGAATGGCTCCTATTGAACTTCAGGGAGTTAAAGGTCCAACTACAGAATTGTTGGACATCGGTTTCATTCGTCCTAGTACATCTCCTTGGGGTGCTCTTGTTTTATTCAGTAAAGAAGAAAGACGGAGTATGCGACTTTGTATTGACTATCGGGAATTGAACCATGTCACCATCAAGAATAGGTATCCTCTACCTCGTATTGATGACTTGTTTGACCCGATTCTAAGGGGCACAATTCTTTTCAAAAATCGATCTTCGCTCGGATATCATCAATTGAAGATTAGAATCGAGGATATTCCAAAGACGCCTTCGAACTCGGTATGGGCATTATGAATTCTTAGTCATGTCTTTCGGACTAACTAATGCTCCTGCGGCTTTCATGGATATGATGAACCGAGTATTCAAGGAATATTTGGATCGGTTTGTTGTTGTCTTTATTGATGACATCCTTATATATTCCAAAAGTCGTGAAGATCATGAGCACCATTTGAAGTTTGGTACTCCAAAGGCTTCGTGAAAACAAACTATATGCCAAATTGAAGAAATGCGAGTTCGGCGAGGAAGTAGCATTCCTTGGAGCACGTGGTGTCGAAACATGGAGTTTCATTGATCCGTGAAGATTGAAGCAATACAAAGTTAGAGCAACCAAGTCGGTGGATCAAGTACGTAGCTTTTGGGCTTAATGGTTATTATCGGAGATTCGTGGAAGGGTTTTCTCGAATCGCTACTCCATTAACTCAATTTAACTCGGAAGGATACAAAATTTCGTTTGGAGCGAAGAATGCGAGAAGAGTTTCCAAGAGCTTAAGAGGAGACTTATTTCAAGACTGTTCTAACAATACCATCTGGTTCGGATGGATTTGTTATCTACAGTGATGCTTCAGGTAAAGGGTTAGGATGTGTTCTCATGCAACGTGGGAAAGTCATAGCCTATGCCTCGCGACAACTTAAAGAGTATGAGAGGAATTATCCTACTCATGATCTAGAGTTAGCGTGATCGTTTTTAGCTTAAAGATATGGAGGCACTATCTATATGGGGAGAAAGTGGAGATATATTCAGACCATAAAAGCCTTAAATATTTCTTCACTCAAAAAGAACTCAACATGCGGCAGCGACGTTGGCTCGAGCTATTGAAAGACTACGACCACACTATTCAATACCATCCTGAAAAGCGAACGTGGTAGCTGACGCGTTGAGTAGAAGATCATATGCGGAACGAGTGCGATGATGTCAAGTATACGATAGAGCCAACTTTAATAGAAAAAGTTAAGGTTGCTCGAGCCAGCCACCGGCAGGAGTGATGCGTATGAAGAAGAAAGTACAAGAAGGAGCTATTCCGGCGAGAATTGATGAAGAAGGAATACTTCGAGTCCACTCTAGACTTTGTGTTCCTAACGACTCTGATTTGAAGTACAAGATTATGATGGAGGCACACAATACACCATTTGCAATCCATCCTGGAAGTACTAAAATGTATCGTGATCTTCGACATACATTTTGGTGGAACAATATGAAGAGAGAGATTGCAAAGTTTATCTCGATGTGTTTAACTTGCCAACGTGTAAAGGCGGAGCATCTAGTACCTAAGGGTCCGTTGCAACCACTTGAGATTCCGAAATGGAAGTGGGAACACATTACCATGGATTTCGTTACGGGTCTTCCTATGGTTTCTCAAGGCATCAATGCTATTTGGGTTATTGTTGATAGATTAACCAAGTCTGCTCATTTCTTGCCGATACGGGAGACTTATTCCCTTGAACGTCTTGCTAGTATGTATGTGAATGAGATTGTGAGGTTGCATGGCATGCCAGTATCCATAGTTTCGGATCGTGACCCAAGATTCACTTCAAGATTTTGGGTTAGCTTGCAAAAAGCTATGGGCACGGATTTGCGATTTAGTTCGGCATACCATCCTCAAACGGACGGACAATCAGAGAGGACTATTCAAACTCTTGAAGATCTATTAAGACTACGTGTCCTGAACTTCAAGGGCGGTTGGGATAAGTATTTACCATTGGTGGAATTCTCCTACAACAACAGTTATCAGGCAAGTATAGGTGTGGCTCCATTCGAAGCATTATATGGACGAAAATGTCGTTCTCCAATATGTTGGGATGAAGTGGGTGAAGCAACATTGTTGGGACCCGAGTTAGTACGTATGACTACCGAAAAGATTCAAATGATTCGACAACGTATACAAATGGCAAAAGATCGACAAAAGAGTTATGCGGATCTTCATCGAAAGGACGTGGAATTTAGTGTAGGGGATCATGTATTGTTGCGAGTTGCTCCATGGAAGGGAGTTACAAGATTTGGGAAGAGAGGAAAGCTCAATCCACGATTTATTGGTCCATTTCAAATTCTTGACCGAGTAGGAAATATAGCCTATAGACTTGCGTTACCTCCAAGTATGTCTCGTGTTCATAGTGTGTTTCACATATCTGTACTTCGTAAATATGTGAAAGACCCGAACCACGTTATAGAATTAGAATCCATTTAAAATAAATAGCCGAAGACTTAACGTATGAGGAGGTACCTGTCAAGGTCTTGGATAGGAAGGAGCATGTCCTACGCGCAAAGGTCATACCACAAGTTAAAGTTACATTATCTTAGTCATAATATTCTTTACTGGGCTAGTTGAGCTCACCCTTTTCCTATTTATTTCATTTTTCTTCTCAGGAGACGAGAATATAGCGGGAACTAGTCGGGGTGTGGAGTGATGGTTCAAGACAGTTGTTTAAGTAGTCCTCACTATTTTTGTAAAATAGTGTATCAATAATTGTATGAGGACTTATTTGAGTGTGGATATTGTCTAGAAGACAATATTTGTATTTAAAATCACAGTATATGTGTTGTTGTATTTTACACGACAATTATAATAATGGTGTTGTAGTTGTTTCTGTACCATGTATTTGGCGACTCAGAATAGGTTGGGTGGATTGGACCTATTTTGGAGGCGACACAATTGGTATCAGAGCTTAGGGATATGGTCTCTGGCGGAGATCGGGGAATAGAACTAGGAGGGGAGAGACGAGTAAATCCTTCGCTAGTGTATCCTACCTAAGCTTATTTGTTATTTAATTGCTCGGTCGAAATATAGGGATAATATATGGCATGTCAATTAACCATTGTTTTGTGACAGTAAAATGGCATCTGAAGATCTTGAGATAAGCAATGGAGCACATGAGACCGTTGAGTCACCACTGATCAATACCCAGGATAAGGAAGGCAATTAAGGTTGTAAATGAGCCAACACAATTCGGGCTCGATTCAGACTCGACTCGAAAAAATACGAGCGAGACTCGGATTCGTTAATAATATGATCCAAATATGAGCATTAAAAATAGTTCGAATAAAAATATGAGTAGAATATGAGCAAGGTTATACTCGACTCGTTTAAGATTCAAACTACTCGAATTTTTGATTGTGATTCGATACATACTTGGTTAATACATATTCGATTAGATGTTCGATACATTCTCTTATAATATATACAAATTTAAATTAAATTAGGATAATTAGTTATTATTTTGTTTTATTTTTATTTTTAATTATGATTTTATATTTGTAAAATGTAATAATAAATCTATTTTTTCATTTTTAATTAAAATAACAAATTCAAATTATAATTATATTTATTATAAAACTAGTTATTATGTGGAGACTCGAATTCGAACTTGAATTTGAAGCTCGCGAGTAGTTTGAATAAATATTCGAGTCGAGTCGGATCAAATTCGAGTAATAAATATTTGAGTCGAGTCGAATCTGAGTGGGATTTTTCAAATATAATTCAAATTCGAGCCGAATTCGAGTACGAATTTATCATTTCGAGTCGAATTCGAGTAGCTCTCTGTTCGCTCCGGTTCGACTCATTTACACCCTTAAATGCAATAACCCTCCTGTAAACAATAACACCGACCAAATGACGAACGACGGTATGTTTAGGAACTTTCTAGAATTCATGCAAAACCAAACGAGAGAGACTACTATTCAAAATGCAGGTAGAAACACTAGCAACTCACGGATGGTCACCGCTAAGCATTTCAAGGAGTTGAGACTGGAAGAGTTTTTGGTAAAGCCAGAACCACTTACGGCAGAGACGTGTATAAAGTAGATCACTAAGATATTTGATGTCTTGGGATGCTCAGAGGAGCAAAAGGTTCCTTTCGCCACCTTCATGTTGCAAGGAGATGCAGATTACTGGTGGGAATCCGTAAAGCGTACTCAGCCTGCCGCACTGAAGATGTCTTGGGAGAAGTTCCAAGAATTATTCAATGACAAGTACTTTCTTGAAAGTATTCGTCACATGAAGGAGGTAGAGTTCATCAAGCTGGAGCAAAACAATATGAACGTGTCGCAGTACGAAGCTAAGTTTGCCGAGTTGTCCCAATTTGCATCCCATTTGGTTGATAATGAAGAGAGAATGACGCGAATGTTTCTGCGAGGTTTGAAACCCAAAATACGTCAATACCTCATTTCTCACAAACTTTGTTTATATTCAGATGTTGTGAATAGGGCTTAGTTATTGGAGCACGATAATGAGTCGGCTCAACTGAAGAATAACGACCAACAACTCGATGATAATCGTACCGGTGGCAATGGTCATCGAACAATGATAACCATTATGGAGGAAATTATCATGCCAGAAATGGTAACCACTTCGGTGGTAATCTTGGCCAAGATAATAGGAAATGTGAGTTAAGTGGAGATTTCAAAAAGAGAAGATTCAACAATGACGGGAAGACGTTGGCACCAACACCACCAAAGAATTCTAGGGGAGGAGAAAGACCGCCAATTAGATGCTACAGATGCGGATAAGAGGGACACATAAGTCCAAACTGTTCATAACCTTCCAAGGTATGTTTTAGTTGTAGAAAAACCGGTCACATAGCTCGATTTTTTCCTATAGTGAAATCAAGTCCACCTGGGACGGTGGCACCAAAGGCGGATACGGACAAAATAAAGTCGGCGGTTTCAGGAAGAGCATTTTTCGTGACTTCTCAAAAAGCGAGTAACCCGAACGAAGTTAGAACGTGTTAGTTAATTATAAATTCTTGTGAAGTTTATACCTTATTACATACTGGTTCTGTGACGCCCCCAAAATAAGTATACATCAACCATCTTGAGTCGCCAAATACATGGTACAAAATTCAAATACAACTTAATTATACAACAGTCGTGTAAAATACGACTAAACATATGTTGTGAGTTTTAATACAAATATTGTCATCTAGACAATATACAAACTCAATGGGGTCCTCATTACATTTATTGTCACACTATTTCACAGAATAGTGAGGACTACTAATCACCTTCTATGACCATCACTCTGTTCCCCGACTAGTCTCTGCTACGTTCTCATTTCCTGAAGAGAACAATGAAAGCAAAAGGGTGAGCTCAACTAGCCCAGTAAGAAATATTATGACTAAGATAATGCAGAATAATTTATTGTTAACCTTCAACATTGTTAAACTGATAAAATATAATAAACATCAAGTTTAACTGCAGCGGAACAAGCAATCCATTAGAAGAGTCAAGTAGAGAATAAAATCTACTATCTTCTATGATTTAAAAGGAGAACGAATCTCATCCGCATCATCAAATCATCCATGCACTACAGGCCAAGGATATTCTTTCGTATCACGACCATGAATTATTCAGGCACTACAGGCCAAAGATAATCGTGTTTTCATCAACGATCTTGATCATTCCATAAAATAATTCATCTTTGCACCCTTGACCGAAGAGAATCCATAGCCATAATCATACCAAAAACTATCCATCAATGCACTACGGGCCAATGAGGACTTTTTCACATCATTTGTAACATTACGGTCATGATTATACCGAATAATCCCTCGTCATAATCATACCAAGTCCATCAATGCACTACAAGCCACAGATGACTTTCAACATAATATAAACATGAGGATGATGACAATGATATAAGAATTCAATAAAACAAGTTCAAGAATTAATTTATCTAGGAACCAATAACGTCCAAATTATCAACATGATACTTCTTTGTGGAGTAAAATTCAAGAATGCTCAGAAGAATATTTCCATGAAAAGACACTGGATGAGGTGCAAATATCAAGGATATTCCACTAATTTCATGGAGTATGGAAGTAAAGCTTTAACCAACTGAGTATAAGAGAATATATGAAACTGCAAATGGATTTTTTCCAGCCATGCGGTAATCCACTTAGACAGATTATTTTCACAATTTAATAAAGAATGAATACAAACGGTCATTCACCATGCATGTGATAATCCACGTAGACAGGTTATTCCAACAGAATAATAAAGAATGGAATAACAAAAGAATTCACTATGCATGCGATGAGATCGCATGCATGAAAGTTATTCCAATGTAATAATAAATAATGGAACCAGGTCATGCGTAAACGCACAAACATGATATTCTAACATAATAATAAATAACGGAACCAGGTCATACGTAAATGCACCGACATGATATTCCAACAGAATAATAAATAATGGAACCAGGTCATGTGTAAATGCACCGACAGGATGTTCCAACAGAATAATAAAGAATGGAATAACAGAAGAATTTCACCATGTATGCGGTACTTCGCATAGACAGGTTATTCCAACTGAATAATAAGAATGGAATAACAGAAGTTCTCTTCATGAATACGAAAGAAATAATACCCCTTACGAGTACAAAAAATAATATCCTTTACCGTAAAAGAAGAGTATTCCGATTGGTAGGACGAGGATATTCTTGAAGAAAACTTATACTGTTTTTCTACGCTCAAAGCTTCTGAAAACTCTAAAGAAATACGCTCAAGATTATAGAAGAAGAATTCTCTCTCTAGAGTTTCAATGAATTCGTAAAAAATAATGAAGGAATGAACTTCTATTTATAAGAGAATGGACTGAATAGTAACTAATTCATAAACGGTCCAGATTGATTTACTTTTAAACGGACGGTCCAAATTGATTTACTATGCAGAACACTATGCAGGCACTATGCAAAACACTATGCATAATAGAATATAATATATTCTATTTATAATATAATAAAACAAATAACTTTATAAAAGTATTCTGTTTTATATAAAAAGATTTTACTATGCAAAACACTATGTATAATAGAATATAATATATTCTAATTATTGTCTAATAAAATGTAAGACCCCAACTTTTATAAATAAAGATGAATTTTCTATAAATATTATTTTTGAATATTATGGAGTAAATTTGACATAATGTTATAGTTGTGGGTAATATTTATAAATTTTGCAAAGTAAGCAAGTTGTTATAAAATATTCGTTTGGTGGGAATATTCTTTTTGTCGGGAATATTCGTGACGACTAACACAATCATTAATGGACCCCACAACTAAGTATTGTCGTAGTTAGAAAAACGATAAAATTATCTTTCTATAAAAAATAACGGCAGAGGTGTTACCGTTAAAACCGTTGAACTACCCAAAGAGTAAAAGTAAAGAATATGATGTCTGGCATGGTTGCGTAAGTAGCACACAAGATTGATTATTGATGCTTACGTGAGAAGTCACTCACCTATACTCAATTATTGCATAAAGAATTGTTGCATCATATGTCTTATATTATTGATTCAATTATTGTCACAGTATCATCTGGATAATATGTTATATTATTAAATCAATAATTGAGACGACAAGTTATAAATGATTAATAATTGTTAAAAGATTAAATATGTGTTGATTAAAAATAAAATAATTTGTGGTAATATTTATTCAATCCTTGATGTATATAAAGAGTCTATTATGAGATGGTTGTGGTAAGTTTGGTTATTCTATGGGGGGCACATATGTTATCATCTAAGAGTCTCTTTCGTTAATAGTAATTACCTTCGTCAATAGTAATTACCTTTACCAGTCGTCAAACCACTTGCCGTTTCATATTACAAGCGTTGAACCAATTGTCGTTTCACATTACAGGCATCGAACCAATTGTCGTTTCACATTATAGGCGTCAAACCACTTGGTGTTTCACATTACAGGCGTCAAACCACTTGGTGTTTCACATTACAGGCGTCAAACCACTTTTCTTTTCACATCACCAGTCGTCAAGCCACTTGCCTTTTCACATTTCAAGTGCTAAGATAGAAATATTCTATAAATAGAGGCCTAGTGCTTCATTATTTTTCACGAATTCATTCAAGTTATAGAGAGAGAAAGTATAGAAAGAATAAGAGAGAAAGAAGAAGAGTATTCTGTTACTACACTACTGCAATATTCAATCTCCTACTAATGTAAGGGGTGTTATTCTTTCTTATTCATGAAGAGAACTCATTGTTATTCCATCGCTTATTATTCTGTTGGAATAACTCAGATAATGAGGTTTACCCTATACTTGGTGACATTCTTCTATTATTCTCATTGGAACATCCTCATGCGTGTTTTACACCTTACCGGTCCCGCCTTTTATTATTATTCTATTGGAACATCTTGTCGTGTGTTTTATACCTGGACCTGGTTCCATCTTTATTATTATTCTGTTGGAATATCCTGTCTGTGCATTTTACGCCGACCTGGTTCCATTATTTATTATTCTCGTTGGAATAACTCGCACAAAAGGCCTATCACATGCATGGTGATTTTTTTGTTATTTCATTCTTTATTATACTCAGTTGGTTAAAACTTTGACTTCTATACTCCATGAAATTAGTGGAATATCTTTGATATTTGCGCTTCATCTAGTATCTTTTCATGGAAATATTCTTCTGAGAATTCTTGAATTTTACTCTACAAAGCAGTATCATGTTGACAATTTGGACGTTATTAGTTCCCAGATAAATTAGTTCTTGAACTTGTTTTATTGAATTCTTATATCATTGTCATCATCCTCATGTTTATATTATGTTGAAAGTCATCTGTGGCCTGTAGTGCATAAATGGACTTGGTATGATTATGACCAGGGATTATTCGGTGTAATCATGACCGTAATGTTACAAATGGTGGGGTAAAAGTTATCATTGGCCCGTAGTGCACTGATGGATAGTTGTTGGCATGATCATGACCATTAATGAATACACGAATGTCCTTGGCTGTAGTGCATGGATAATTGTGGTCGTGATACTAAAGAATATCCTTGGCCGTAGTGTAGGGGTGATTCGATGATGTGGATTATTTATTAAGCTAAGTCCCAGCGATAAAAGTCATGAAAAACCTTTTAAATCATAGAAGATAGTAGATTTTATTCTCTACTTAACTCTTTTAATGGATTGCTTGTTCCGCTGCAGTTAAACTTGATTTTGTTATATTTTATCAGTTTAACACTGTTGAAGGCTAATGATAATTAATTCTTCATTATCTTAGTCATAATATTTCTTACTGGGCTAGTTGAGCTCACCCTTTCTTTTTCTGTTCTCTTTAGGAAATGAAAACATAGCAGGGACTAGTCGGGGAACGGAGTGACGGTCCAGAGGATAGCATTAGTAGTCCTCACTATTCTGTGAAATAGTGTGTTCATAATTGTAATGAGGACTCCTTTTGAGTTTGTATAATCTCTAGTAGACAATAATTATATTCAAACTCACAGTTATGTTTTATCGTATTGTACACAACAGTTCTATTAGTAAGTTGTATTTGAATTTTGTACCATGTATTTGACGCCCCAAGATGGGTGATCTATACCTAATTTTGGGGGCGTCACAGTTGGTATCAAAGCTTAGGGATATGATCCCAGGCTAAGATGTGAGAATAGAACTAGGAGGGAGAGATGGGAATTCTTCGCTAGTATGACCTACCTAAGTTTATTTGGTATTTAATTGGTCACGTCGTAATATAGGGATAATATATGACATGACTATTAACCCTTGTTTTATGGCAGTATTTAAGAATTGCAGCTGAGAACGTTAACAATGGAGTGAATGAGATCGTGGAGGCACCTCTAATCACCAACCAGGATAATGTGATGTCAGACGAAGAAGGAATTATAGATATCCATGTGGTGAGTGAAGAATTGATAGTTGCACCCGAGATAGTCGCAGAGGTGACAGCTGAGAGTGAGGAAGAAGAGGTACCTGAGGAGAATTTATTAGAGGTATTATATGATCAAAATATAGAATTGCAAAATCGTATTCATGAGTTAGAAGAGCAGGTTGAAGAACGACAGGCGGTCATGGAGCAAAAGGATGAAACGATTCAAACTTGTGTTACCTGATATGTGATGCTTGAACAGAAGCACTCTTTGGCAGAGTATAAGATGATAAAGCTAGAATCTGAGTTGAAAGAAGAAACAACTAAACGAGTGAGAATGAGTGATGCATGGGTAAAAGCCGCACGACGCGTTGATATTGTGGAAAGAGATGTCCGATCTATGAAGAGAAGATTTAATGATGACGGAAGACGCTTAGGCAAGAAGACCAAAGACCAACAACAAATTCTAGGGGAGGAGAACGACCACCAGTTAGATGCTACAGATGCGGAGAGGAGGGACATATAAGGCCAAACTATTCAAAGCCTTCCAAGGTATGTTTTAGTTGTGGAAAAGACGGGCACATAGCTCGATTTTGTCCTGTAGCAAAATCAAGTCCAGCTGGGATGGTGGCACCAAAGGTGGATACGGACAAAACAAAGTCGGTGGTTTCAAGAAGAGCATTTTTTGACTTCTCATGGAGAGAGTAACCCAAACGAAGTTAGCACGGATATGTTAGTCATAAACTCTTGCGAAGTCTATACCTTGTTAGATACCGGTTCTACCCACTCTTTTATTTCTCCTGCTTGTACTCAACGTTTAAACTTGACTCCGGAGAAATTAGAATTTGACTTATCTGTGGAAACTCCGTTAGGAGAAACTTTTATCATATCCACTGTTTATAAATCTTGTTTGATCCAAGTAGGCACAATCACATTACCTGTTGATCTTATCTCTTTAAAGGTACTTGCATTTGACGTGATTTTAAGGATTGATTGGCTAACTACTCATCATGCTTTTCGTAAGGTTGTTAGCTTTCATACTCCTAACCAACCTGTTATGTGAATTCAAAATAACCAAACCACTAAAGTCAATCATTGTCATATCAAGCTATAAATAAAAAGCCCCGATCCTTTCGTTGTTTACTTTCTTGTGTAGAATGTAACGAAGCCAGACTTTCTGTAGGCAACGTCGTGAATGACTATGACAAGTTGATAGGTATCAATGTGACGTGTTATCCAAGTCTTGGATGAGGGTCACAATTTTGAATGATATTTCTAGTGTTAATAAATTTTCTGACGTATTTTTGAAGACTTCTTAGCTTACCCCTAGAGCGTGAAATCGACTTTTGTATTGACCCCAGTACAAAACCCATTTCTTAAACCCTCAAATATTTTCTTCACCTAAAACGAACGTAATATGTGCTGTGCGAGACGTTGGCTCGAGTACATTGAAGATTATGATCATATCATTCAATACCATCGTGGAAAAGCGAACGTGATAGCTGACGCGTTGAGTAGAAGATCTTATGTGGTCACAAGTGCGAATATACGAACCCACGTGAAGATAATGAATATACGAGTAGAATCAACTTTAATCGATGAAGTTAAAGCCGCTCAAGCTACACACTCGGAGCTGATGAATGTGAAGAATTAAGAAGGTTCAAGAGGGCGTTATTCTAGAAGCAAGAATTGACGAAGAGAGGAAATCTAAATCCTCGATTCATCGGCCCATTTTTAATCCTCTATCGAGTAGGAACGGTGGCCTATAGACTAGCTTTACCGCCAAATATGTCTCGTGTTCATAACATTTTTCACATATCCATGTTACGTAAATATGTGAAAGACTCGAACCACATTATTGAGTTAGAACAGGATGAAATAGCGGAAGATTTGACGTATGAAGAGGTTCCTGTTCAAATCTTGGATAAGAAGGAACATATTCTACGCTCCAAGGTTATACCTCAAGTCAAAGTTTTGTGGAGAAACCACGATGTTGAGGAAATGACTTGGGAGTTAGAATCTGAAATGAAATCAAGGTATCCTTACCTCTTCGACATACCAGGTACGTACCCTAATTTCGAGGGCGAAATTTCATAAGAAGGGGAGGTTGTAAGACCCCAACTTTTATAAATAAAGATAAATTTTCTATAAATATTATTTTTGAATATTATGGAGTAAATTTGATATAATGTTATAGTTGTGGGTACTATTTATAAATTTTGTAAAGTAAACAAGTTGTTATAAAATATTCGTTTGGTTTGGAATATTCCTTTTGTCGGGGAATATTCGCATTTAATACAATCAATCATGGACCCCACAACTAAGTATTATCGTAGTTAGAAAATGACAAAATTATCTTTCTATAAAAAATAACGGTGGAGGTGTTACCGTTAAAACCGTTGAACTACCCAAAGTAGTAAAAAATACAATGAATACTGCGTGGTTGCATAAGTAGTACACACAAGATTGATTATTGATGCTTACGTGAGAAGTCACCGATATACTCAATTATTACTCACGAGAATTGCCGCATCATATGTCTTATATTATTGATTCAATTATTGTCACAAAGATCATCATCAGATAATATGTTATATTATTAAATCAATAATTGAGACGAGAAGTTATAAATGATTAATAATTGTTGAAAGATTAAATATGTGTTGATTAAAAATAAAATAATTTGTGGTAATATTTATTCAATCCTTGATGTATATAAAGAGTCTATTATGAGACGGTTGTGGTAAGTTTGGTTATTCTATGGGGGGGCCCATATGTCATCATCTAAGAGTCTGTTTCGTCAATAGTAATTACCTTCGTCAATAGTAATTACCTTTACCAGACGTCAAACCACTTGCCGTTTCATATTACAAACGTCTAACCAATTGTCGTTTCACATTACAGGCGTCGAACCAATTGTCGTTTCACATTACAGGCGTCAAACCACTTGGTGTTTAACATTACAGGCGTCAAACCACTTTTCTTTTCACATCACCAGTCGTCAAGCCACTTTCCTTTTCATATTTCAAGTGCTAAGCTAGAAATCTTCTATAAATAGAGGCCTAGTGCTTCATTATTTTTCACGAATTCATTCAAGCTATAGAGAGAGAAAGTATAGAAAGAATAAGAGAGAAAGAAGAAGAGTATTCTATTACTACACTACTGCAGTATTCAATCTCCTACTAATTAAGGGGTGTTATTCTTTCTTATTCATGAAGAGAACTGTTGTTATTCCATTGCTTATTATTCATTGGAATAACTCAGATACGCAGGCTTACCCTATACTTGGTGACATTCTTCTATTATTCCGTTGGAACATCCTGTCTGTGTGTTTTACATCGGACCTGGTTCCGTCTTTATTATTTTTCTGTTGGAACATCCTGTCTGTGAGTTTTATACTGGACCTGGTTCCGTCTTTATTATTATTCTGTTAGAATATCCTGTCTGTGCATTTTACGCCGGACCTAGTTCCGTTATTTATTATTCTGTTGGAATAACCTGCATGTGTGGTCTATCACATGCATGGTGATTTCTTTTGTTATTTCATTCTTTATTATACTCAGTTGGTTAAAACTTTGACTTCTATACTCCATGAAGTTAGTGGAATATCTTTGATATTTGCGCTTCATCTAGTATCTTTTCATGGAAATATTCTTCTGAGCATTCTTGAATTTTACTCTACAAAGCAGTATCATGTTGACAATTTAGACGTTATTAGTTCCTAGATAAATTAATTCTTGAACTTGTTTTATTGAATTCTTATATCATTGTCATCATCCTCATGTTTATATTATGTTGAAAGTCATATGTATTCAGAGTGTATAGATGGACTTGGTATGATTATGACCAGGGATTATTCGGTGTAATCATTACCGTAATGTTACAAATGATGTGGTAAAAGTTGTCATTGGCCCGTAGTGCATTGATGGATAGTTGTTGGCATGATCATGACCATTAATGAATACACGAATGTCCTTGGCTGTAGTGCATGGATAATTGTGGTCGTGATACTAAAGAATTGTGACGGCCCCGAACCCAAGTCCAAATCACCTCGAATCCGGTTCGATCATTCTATACAACTATTACTATTTGCGGAAGATATAAACATAAATTGTTTATACAATACATTACACGCTATTCCCCAAGGTCAAGTAACCTTAACCGAATACACATTTCATAACTTACTAACACATAACTTTATTATCAAACCACACTATTTCAAATCTAATCGCATACGTAAACTAAAGCTAGAACTGTCTTGGACCTTTCCTTGTATCCAACACGTTCGTCTTAATCTGCAATGTTTTATCATAATATAGTAAGGGTGAGCATAAGGATTGCCCAGCAAGTTTAATTTTAACAATATAACGATATATCATGATTGAAATGATTTGAATAATTGGCTGGCTATAATTCAACAATATAATTGTGAACTAGCAGGAACAAATTTATGACTGAACAAGTATTATACATGAACAAATATATCTGAAACAACTGGTAATTAAGGTGATCAGCCTTTCATACCTGACTTATACATGCAATATGTACATAGTACAATTATACATGGCAACCAACAATGATTAACCATAAGCTTATCCAAATGAAACACTCTTAGTAGAGTTAAGTAAAATAAAACATTCCTGAATCGTTGATTACTGCTACGCAATTTATATCGCCTTATCCGAAGACCTAATATTAGTAATATAGATCTCCAATATTAGAATAATATCATCACAATATAATATTTTAATATATATATACATAGAATAACCTAAACACATATAACACATAACACACAACCCTATCAGTCTATATCACACATAAGACTCAGTATCAAGTCAAACTATTGCAGTCTATCTTGATTCCGACAAAGTTCTAACGTCCCGACGGTCTAGTCGGACTTTTATTTAGTCTAAGTTCAATTAAACTCTGACTTAATAGTTAACAATTATCTCAGATAATTTTAATATCAGTCAAAATATTTTTCGTAAGCTCGTAATAATTTTCAAATAACTATTACTATTTATCGCAAATTTTCAATCATTAAACACGTATTTAAATGAATTAAATACCACATAATTCTTTTATTATTAATATTTATTTATTATCAAATATTAACGAAAATACATGCCATAATATATTTTATAATATCACAAAGTATTTTTAATACTTTAAAATCATTAAATATGATCTTTAAACACTTAAATTCATTATTCGATAATTGCTATTAATATTAAAATATTAATATTTTCATGTCAAAATATCAAAAGTTATATTTTATAACTTTAAATATTTTTATAACACTTAAATCATTTTTATATGATTTTTAAAACATTAATTTATTTTTCCATAATTTATTTAATATATTAATTAAATAAATTAATTACCATTAATAATAAAATATTAATGAAATTCATCACAAAATATTAAAATTCATCAAAATAACTTAAAATATTTTCTAATATCATAATATAATTTTTCATGATTTTTCATGAATTAAAATCATTTTTAAATCATTTATTTAATATTATAATTAAATAAATTAAATACCATTTATATTCCAAAAATATTAAATATTTATGAAATATACTTAAAATAATGAAAAACTATTTTTCAGAATTTAAAATAATTTTTCAAAATTTATTTAGTATTTTTAATAATTAAAATCTATTTATTTCAATTTATTTAATAATTTCTGGAAATTAGAAATTGAAACTGTCACTAAAGGGCCCTATAGCGACAGACCCGTCGCTATAGGTGTTCTTCAGCTGTTCTTGAGTGTTCTTGAGTGTTCTTGTTAGTCACCGAGGCATGAGGTTTGACCGAAGGTAAATCTATGTTCATAAGGTTTTCTGGGCTTCTAATGTTGTTAACCATGTAGTATAAGTGTAATACTACAATCATGAACAAGTTTTATAGCCATAACATCACTAACCGGCAAAATCCAAGTTCTCAAAGATACTGTCAGAGGCCTGCTGGATTTTCTGGGTTACCCAAAAACCCAGACAGGATCGAGTGCTCACTATGTGGCTCAACTATATTACGGTTCTAGTCATTAGTTAAGTGTTATGAAGGTTCATACATGTAGAGAGGATGTCAGGGTCCATACATATACAACAAGATCATCTAAAAAAATAACACAAATGGCAGATTCAAGCTGGTCAACCTATGTCAGAAAACGTGTTCTTCATGAATTTGGGTTTTTCCAGATTTTGTTCCAGGTATGTGGTCAACGCTAGTTTGACTGCCCATTCCTTTGATTATATACAAGATCTGAGTGATATAAGGGCATGTATGGGTTGGCTACATGTCCGTCTACAACCTTAATACAACACCATGTCTAAAACATTAATATACAGCATGATTAGACGCTTGAACAAACTTGTCAGACGTTACTAGAATTCCGGGTCACTTAGAATTAGCTTTTCGTGAATCAATCAACGCGGTTTGGCAATCGCTTATATAGTTTATCTAGACATGTTTGGACACTTTGTTTTAAGTTTTAGATTATAGCCTACATATCATAGAATAGATCCATAACGTAAAATACACAAAACATCAAACACATAAAGATCTAGAGACTTTGACATATGACAGTCAGGTCAGTTTTTAAACTTTTTCCCAGATTTCTTAAAATGATTATTTCGAGCACTTTGATGTTATGGATTCACTATACAGCAACCCAGATCATTAAGCGACACCTTATTACACATATCTAATCCATCAATTACAACATCTAACATAAAATCAAGAGATTTCGAAATTAAGGGTTCTTACCATTTCTAGCTTTGATCCTTTGATTATGATCCTTATGATCTGTTCTTGATGTTATAAGGGCTTGTTTTCTCAGACTCTCTCACTCTAAGATCCGAAAATATAGAGAGAGAAGGGACTTGAAGCAAATGAGAAATAAAGTAAGTATTTCTTACTTTTTAATCTTAGATCTTTTTAATCCATGGTTAAGATTGATGCTAGGTGGCAAGGATATCTGATTTTTGGTGAGATATAGGCACATGGTAGATTTTTTAGTTGGTCAACAACCCAATCTCTTAGCAAGATTTGCAAGCAAGTTTCAATGATACAACAAAGGGCATTCTAGTCATTTTCCATTTTATTTTAATGGCATTTTGGACTTTGGCCAAACCCTTAGGGTTTAGGGTTTGGAGCATTTAGGGTTTAGGGTTTAACCCTTAACTTCCAAATTAAATTTCTAAAATTTCTAATTTAGGTTTCTAAAAATAAAAATTAATATTTCTAAATTATAATTAGGATTTACTAATTATATTAAAATTTCTTAATCATAAATTAAATATTTCTAATTAGGATTAGTATTTCCTAATTATATTTGCTAATTAAGCAATTAGGGTTAAAATGGTCATTAGGGTTTTTAACCCACAAATTAGGGTTTCTAATAGAAAAATTAATTTTCTAAAATAGAAATTAGATTTCGTAATTAGATTAGGGTTTAACAACTTTTAGGGTTTGCTAACTAATTAAGCGTTACCCTAATTAATATTATAATTATTTAAACTTAAGCAATATAATAATTATTTAAGTTCCCAAATTAGGGTTTCATGCACCGTATTAGTGTTTTAAATTCCCAAAACTGAAATTAGGGTTTTCAGAACCGGTTTCTTGGGTTTCTTGTTAAACGCTAGGGTTTTCTAACCGAACGTTGACGTTCTTAATATATATACCTAGGGTTTATTACGAGATATCATTTATCCGTCAACCTCGACCTTTAACCACATAATCGTATACACATATACACGTAACATATTCACGTAATACTTAATCTGAATAATTCACCTAAATCATTCACAGAATTTTGAAATCCTCAAAATTCCATCTTAATAATATTAAACACATACACTTATTTTCTGTCTAGGCTCTATTTTTGAATCTTAAATCAATTAATAAAAATTTTAAAAATATTCAAATTCTCGGGTTGTCACATTCACCCCTTCTTCTAAAAATTTCGTCCCCGAAATTTACCTTACACCTTATACCTTACACCTTTAACCATTCACCATTCATCATTCACCATTCACACACATTCGCTCATGCTACCCAATACACTGCTCACAAGAGTAAAAGTTTTCAAATTGTGCTGAGGAGTTTTACAGACTATCATTCATTATTTCAAGCAAAGGTTATATGGAAATTCATCCGCAAACCATCATACCCTGAAGACACAGAGGGTGATTAGCCCAAGATGCCTGTGGATCGCCCAAGAATACCGGTTTTATCTGCTTTCATATCCGCCATGCATAATTTACCTCGCCTTTTATTAGATTTCGCACCAAAACAATTTGGTTCGGGAAAATTTTCAAAGAACTCTTAGAGTTTTATAAATGTTTGTCTAAATGAAATAAATAGCATAGACTCATATCAATAATTCAATTCAATCGAATTATTTAAGTGTAGCCAAACCCCGTTGGCAAATTAAAAATTTTGAAAATATTTTCGAGAATGACGTCATGATGCCGTACTGTATTAACAGTCCGTTTGAGGATGTTGTCATTGTATGACTTTGTCATAACACATCATACAATAGTGGAACAACGATTTTAGATCAAATTCGCACTAAGTATTCCTGTATTTACAACTCCATCAAATTTATATCATCTTTGCACCAGGTTACATAGTACATGAGTGATAAATAAAACAAATTTTGATATTTCAAATCATTTACGTCTAGCTGAAATAAGTATCATAAACTATACTTTAAACCGTTTCAAAAATGTTTACGAGTCTACATTTTTTTTAAAGGCACATAGTGCGTATTTAGCTTGATGTCAAAATTTTGAAGTCTAGCATAGCTAGGAGTTTCGGAAAAACTTAATTCTTCACTAATAATCATTGGCTTAACAATCTATCTATTCCTACTATCCTCAATATTCTGTTTACACACAACTATACCCAGTTCGTAAAACCACACTTATGAGTCCATAAATTACCACAATCATATAAGTTTAAGAACTTGTCCTAGTCAGACCTTTGGCGTCCGTTCGCTGAGAGGTTCATAAACATTTCATATAACTATGAGTCAAGAATGTCACATAAGTATGAGTTTTAAGAACTCGTACTTAACCTTATATTCTATACCTATAACCTATCTATCTGTTATACACATGAGAAAGGAATCACCCTCTTAACACGTATATAGCAAATAATACGACACAAACATTTCAATGATTATCATTGCGTAACTAAGTAGTTGTTACACCAAGTACAATTCCCATACCATACAAGGAATCATACAACTCAAATTACCAGCATGAATCCTCAATTGAATCCCCACCTAACACTAACCCCTTTTTATAATTAATTTTATTTAACTCAGATTCATAATCCTTTTTGAATCTGTACTCAATTCAGTAGTACAACCCACACACAACAATCTTGTCAGTAAACTTTCCAATCATTAGATTGATTCTTTTCCTCGCTATCACTTTATCGATCACAGAGTGATCTCATCGTATATGTTACGATTTATTTCTATATCTTGGACGTTTTGTTTTACGATCTCCTATCCCTGTTCTTTTAGTCTTTTAGACTCTATCTATTCACCACTACTGTTCAACTTTGTTATCAGAGTTAGGGAACTCTGTATCTTTATAACTTGCCGAGATTCGTCTTTGAATCTTACCGACCAACCAACTCTATTTGAGTTAGTACTTATCCTAATCATCATGGTTATTAGTCTCGTATTCCTACCTAAGCTTCATAACCAACAAATTGATACCAATCATGTTACCCCGAACCCAGTCCCAAATCACCCTGGATCCGGTTCGATCATTCTATACAACTATTACTATTTGCGGAAGATATAAACATAAATTGTTTATACAATACATTACACGCTATTCCCCAAGGTCGAGTAACCTTAACCTAATACACATTTCATAACTTACTAACACATAACTTTATTATCAAACTACACTATTTCAAATCTAATCGCATACGTAAACTAAAGCTGGAACTGTCTTGGACCTTTTCTTGTATCCGACGCGTTCGTCTTAATCTACAATGTTTTATCATGATATAGCAAGGGTGAGCATAAGGATTGCCCAGCAAGTTTAAGTTCAACAATATAACGATATATCATGATTGAAATGATTTGAATAATTGGCTGGCTATAATTCAACAATATAATTGTGAACTAGCAGAAACAAATTTATATTTCGAACAAGTATTATACATGAACAAATATATCTCAAAAACAACTGGTAATGAAGGTGATCGATCTTTTCATACCGACTTATATATGCAATATGTACAGAGTACAATTATACATGGCAACCAAAGCAATGATTAATCATAAGCTTATCCAAATGAAACACTCTTAGTAGAGTTAAGTAAAAAAAAAACTTGCTCGAACTCATTGATTACCGCTACGCAATTTATATCGCCTTATCCGAAGACCTAATATTAGTAATATAGATCTCCAATATTAGAATAATATCATCACAATATAATATTTTAATATATATATACATAGAATAACCTAAACACATATAACACATAACACACAACCCTATTAGTCTATATCACACATAAGACTCAGTATCAAGTCAAACTATTGTAGTCTATCTTAATTCCGACAAAGTTCTAACATCCCGACGGTCTAGTCGGACTTTTGTCGAGTCTAAGTTTAATTAAACTCTGACTTAATAGTTAACAATTATCTCTGATAATTTTAATATCAGTCAAAATATTTTTCGTAAGCTCGTAATAATTTTTAAATAACTATTACTATTTATCGCGAATTTTCAATCATTAAACTCGTATTTAAATGAATTAAATACCACATAATTCTTTTATCATTAATATTTATTTATTATCAAATATTAATGAAATACATGCCATAATATATTTTATAATATCACAAAGTATTTTTAATACTTTAAAATCATTAAATATGATTTTTAAACACTTAAATTCACTATTTGATAATTACTATTAATATTAAAATATTAATATTTTCATGTCAAAATATCAAAAGTTATATTTTATAACTTAAAATATTTTTATAACACTTAAATCATTTTTATATGATTTTTAAAACATTAATTCTATTTTTCCATAATTTATTTAATATATTAATTAAATAAATTAATTACCATTAATAATAAAAATATTAATGAAATTCATCACAAAATAGTAAAAGTCATCAAAAATAACTTAAAATATTTTCTAATATCATAATATAATTTTTCATGATTTTTCATTAATTAAAATCATTTTAAATCATTTATTTAATATTATAATTAAATAAATTAAATACCATTTATATACCAAAAATATTAAATATTTATGAAATATACTTAAAATAATGAAAAACTATTTTTCAGAATTTAAAATAATTTTTCGGAATTTATTTAGTATTTTTAATAATTAAAATCTATTTATTTCAATTTATTTAATAATTTCCGGAAATTAGAAATTGAAACTGTCACTAAAGGGACCTATAGCGATAGACCCGTCGCTATAGGTGTTCTTCAGCTGTTCTTGAGTGTTCTTGAGTGTTCTTTTCAGTCACCGAGGTATGAGGTTTGACCGAAGGTAAATCTGTGTTCATAAGGTTTTCTGGGCTTCTAATGTTGTTAACCATGTAGTATAAGTGTAATACTACAATCATGAACAAGTTTTATAGCCATAACATCACTAACTGGCAAGATCCATGCTCTCAAAGATACTGTCAGAGGCCTGCTGGATTTTCTGGGTTACCCAAAAACCCAGACAGGTTCGAGTGCTCACTATGTGGCTCAACTATATTACAGTTCTAGTCATTAGTTAAGTGTTATGAAGGTTCATACATGTAGAGGGGATGTCAGGGTCCATACATATACAACAAGATCATCTAAAAAAACAACACAGATGGCAGATTCAAGCTGGTCAACCTATGTCAGAAAACGTGTTCTTCATGAATCTGGGTTTTTCCAGATTTTGTTCCAGGTATGTGGTCAACGCTAGTTTGACTGCCCATTCCTTTGATTATATACAAGATCTGAGTGATATAAGGGCATGTATGGGTTGGCTACATGTCCATCTACAACCTTAATACAACACCATGTCTAAAACATTAATATACAGCAAGATCAGACGCTTGAACAAACTTGTCAGACGTTACTAGAATTCTGGGCTGCCCAGAATTCATTTTCCGTGAACAGTCAACGCGGTTTGACCGCTTATAGCAAGCGATCTAGACATGTTTGGACATTGTTTTAAGTTTTAGATTATAGCCTACATATCATAGAATAGATCCATAACGTAAAATACACAAAACATCAAACACATAAAGATCTAGAGGCTTTGACATATGACTGTCATACCACTTTTTAAACTTTTTCCCAGATTTCTTAAAATGATTATTTCGAGCACTTTGATGTTATGGATTCACTATACAGCAACCCAAATCATTAAGTGACACCTTATTACACATATCTAATCCATCAATTATAACATCTAACATAAAATCAAGAGATTTCAAAATTTAGTGTTCTTACCATTTCTAGCTTTGATCCTTTGATTCTAATCCTTATGATCTTTTCTTGATGTTATAAGGGCTTGTTTTCTCAGACTCTCTCACTCTAAGATCCGAAAATATAGAGAGAGAAGGGACTTGAAGCAAATGAGAAATAAAGTAAGTATTTCTTACTTTTTAATCTTAGATCTTTTTAATCCATGGTTAAGATTGATGCTAGGTGGCAAGGATATCTGATTTTTGGTGAGATATAGGCACATGGGAGATTTTTTAGTTGGTCAACAACCCAATCTCTTGGCAAGATTTGCAAGCAGGCTTCAATAATATAACAAAGGGCATTCTAGTCATTTTCTATTTTATTTTAATGGCATTTTGGACTTTGGCCAAACCCTTAGGGTTTAGGGTTTGGTTAGGGTTTAGGGTTTAGAGCATTTAGGGTTTAGGGTTTAACCCTTAATTTCCAAATTAAATTTCTAAAATTTCCAATTTAGGTTTCTAAAAATAAAAATTAATATTTCTAAATTATAATTAGGATTTACTAATTATATTAAAATTTCTTAATCATAAATTAAATATTTCTAATTAGGATTAGTATTTCCTAATTAAATTTCCTAATTAAGCAATTAGGGTCAAAATGGTTTTAGGGTTTTCAACCAACAAAATTAGGGTTTCTAATAGAAAAATTAATTTTCTAAAATAGAAATTAGATTTCGTAATTAGATTAGGGTTTAACAACTTTTAGGGTTTGCTAACTAATTAAGCGTTACCCTAATTAATATTATAATTATTTAAACTTAAGCAATATAATAATTATTTAAGTTTCCAGATTAGGGTTTCATGCACCGTATTAGGGTTTCAAATTCCCAGAACTGAAATTAGGGTTTTCAGAACCGGTTTCTAGGGTTTCTTGTTAAACGCTAGGATTTTCTAACCGAACGTTGATGTTCTTAATATATACCTAGGGTTTGTTACAGATATCATTTATCTGGTCAACCCTTAACCACATACTGTACACATATACACAGAACATATTCACGTAATACTTAATCCTGAATAATTCACCTAAATCATTCACAGAATTTTGAAATCCTCAAAATTCCATCTTAATAATATTAAATGCATACACTTATTTTCTGTCTAAGCTCTATTTTTGAACCTTAAATCAATTAATAAAAATTTTAAAAATATTCAAATTCTCGGGTTGTCACAAGAATATCCTTGGCCGTAGTGCAGGGGTGATTCGATGATGTGGATTATTTTTTAAGCTAAGTCCCAACGATAAAAGTCATGAAAAACCTTTTAAATCATAGAAGATAGTAGATTTTATTCTCTACTTGACTCTTTTAATGGATTACTTGTTCCGCTGCAGTTAAACTTGATGTTGTTATATTTTATCAGTTTAACACTGTTGAAGACTAACTATAATTTATTCTGCATTATCTTATTCATAATATTTCTTACTGGGCTAGTTGAGCTCACCCTTTCTATCACTGTTTTCTTCAGGAAATGAGAACATAGCAGGGACTAGTCGGGGAATGGAGTGACGGTCCAGAGGATAGCCTTAGTAGTCCTCACTATTCTGTGAAATAGTGTGTTAATAATTGTAATGAGGACTCCTTTTGAGTTTGTATAATCTCTAGTAGACAATAATTGTATTCAAACTCACAGCTTATGTTTTGTCGTATTGCATACCTACGCTTATATTAGTAAGTTGTATTTGAATTTCGTACCATGTATCTGACGACCCAAGATGGGTGATGTATACCTAATTTTGGGGGCGTCACATAAAACAAATAACTTTATAAAAGTATTCTATTTTATATAAAAAGCTTTTCTATTTTATTACATTAATAATACTAATAAAACAAAATTTATATATATATATATATATAAACTTCCGTGACTTCATAAAAAGACACCTCAATATATTTAACAACATTTATCATCATTATTATAATTCACAATATTAATCGACTAGGTCGTTCCTAGGAAAGAGGGGGCTTTCCAATAAAGATTTCTCCCTATTGGCGCACAATTAGGTGACCATACCTCTCCTTGGCAGAACATCTAGACATCGTTAATATTGCAAATAATAATATTAATAACTTCGTTGTCTCAATTATTGATTTAATAATATATAAAATATTGACAATAATTGAATCAAATAACGTGAGATACTACGCAGCAATTACTGTAGCAATAGTTGAACAAAACTGAGTGACTTCTCACGTAAGCATCAATAATCAATATCGTGTGCTACTATGCAACCACGCCAGACATCGTATTTTTACTACCGAGTAGTTCAACAGCTTTAATTCAGAAAACTTCCGCCAATTATTTTCATAAAAATATTTTTTGTCGCTTTCTCAATCCGATAATAATTCCGTTGTGGGGTCCACTAAATGATTGTACCGGTCGCATGTATATTCCCCGACAAAAAGAATATTCCCCGACCAATCGAATATTATACAACAACTTGCATACTTTTCAAAATTTATAAATACTACCCACAACTATAACACTATCTCAAGTCCACACCATAATATTCAAAAAAATATTTCAAGAAAATTAAATCTTTATTCGTAAAATCTGGGGTCTCACAATCTCCCCTTCTTTTGAAATTTCGCCCTCGAAATTTACGTACGTACCTGGTATGCCGAAGAGGTGAGGATACCTTGACTTCATTTCAGATTCTAATTCTTGAGGTATAACATTTGAGTGTTGAATACAATCCTTCTTATCCAAGATTTTAACACGTATCTCCTCATACGTTAAATCTTCTACTATATCGTTTAGTTCTAATTTAATAATGTGGTTCGGGTCGTCCACATATTTACGTAACCTCGATACGTAAAAAAAAATGTTCTGAACACGCAACATACTTGGCGGTAAAACGAGTCTATAGGCCACAGTTCCTACTTCATCGAGGATTTTAAATGGGCCAATTAAATCGAGTGTTGAGATTTTCTCTCTTCGTCGATTCCTGCTTCTAGAATAACGCCCTCTTGAACCTTTTTCTTCACATTCATCAGCTCCGGGTGTGTAGCTTGAGAGACTTTAACTTTATCGATTAAAGTATATTCTACTCGTATATTCGTTATCTTCACGTGGGTTCGTATATTCGCACTTGAATCGCATATACGATCTTCTACTCAACGCTAAGCTACCATGTTCGCTTTTCCTACGATGGTATTGAATGGTACGATCGTAATCTTCAACACCTGAGTCAACGCTCTTTAAGCGCATGTTACGCTCATTTTAGTTGAAGAAATATTTGAGGGTTTAAGAAATGGGTTTTGTATCGGGGTCAATAAAAATTCAATTTCACGCCTAGGGTAGGCTAAGAAGTCTTCAAGAATACGTCGTAAAATTTATTAACAATAGAAATATCATTCAAAATCGCGACCCTCATCCAAGACTTGGATATTACGTCACATCGATACCTATCAACTTGCTATCGCTATTCACGACGCCACCTACGTAAAGTCCGCTTCTGCATTTCCACACAAGGAAGTCAACAATGAAAGGATCGGGGCTCTTTACTTATGGCTTGATATGATAATGATTGACTTTAGTGGTTTGGTTGCTTGAATTCGCATAAAAGGTTGGTTAGGAATATGAAAGCTAACAACCTTACGAAAAACATGATGAGTAGTTAGCCAATCGATTCCTAAAATCGCATCAAAGGCAAGTATTTTCAAATAGATAAGATTGACAGGTAACGTGATAGTGTCAATTTGAATTAAACAAGATTTATAAATAGTGGAGGTAACGAAGGTTTCTCCCAACGGAGTTTCAACAGATAAATCAAAGTCTAACTTCTCCGGAGTTAAGTTCAAACACTGAACACAACTAGTTAAAATAAAAGAGTGAGTAGAACCGGTATCTAACACGGTATAGACTTCGCAAGAGTTTATGATTAACTTACCCGTGATAATTTTATTCAAGTTCCTTATCACGAAAAAAAATGCTCTCTCTTAAACTACCGTCTTTATCTTGTCTGGTACATCCTTTGGCATCACTACCCCAACTGGACTTGACTTCACCATACGATAAAATCAAGGTAGGTGACCTTTCTTCCGCAATTAAAACATGCTTTGGATTGCTGCGTACAGTTTGGACGGATGTGTCCCTCCTTTCCGCATTTGAAACATATGACCGGTGGTCGTTCTTCTTCCTTTGAAACGGGTGCGGGTGCTGCTGTCTTTCCATCATTATTGAACCTTCTCTTCTTGAAATTTCCACTTCTATTATCTTGGCCATGATTACCACCGAAGTGGTTACCATTCTTGGCATGATAAATTCCCCCAAGATGGTTATCATTGTTCTGATGACCGTTGCCACCGGTACGATTATTATTGTGTTGTTGGTCGTTGCCTTTTGGTTGTGCTGACTCATTATCGCGCTCTAATAACTGAGCCCTATTCACAACATCTGAGTATAAACAAAGTTTTATGAGAAATGAGGAATTGACGTATTTCGGGTTTCAAACCTCTTAGAAACATTCGCGTCATTCGCTCCTCATTATCTACCAAATGGGATGCAAACCGGGACAACTTGGTAAACTTAGCCTCGTACCACGACACGATCATATTGTTTTGCTCTAGCTTGATGAACTCCACCTCCTTCATGTGACGAATACTTTCGGGAAAGTGCTTGTCTTTGAACAATTCTTGGAACTTCTCCCAAGACATCTTGAAAAGGCCAGTCAGTACGCTTTTACGATTCCCACCAGTAATCTGCCTCTTCACGCAACAAAAAGGTGGCAAAGGGAACCTTTTGCTCCTCGGAGCATCCCTAGACATCAAATATCTTTGTGATCTGCTTTAACCACGTCTCTGCCTTAAGTGGTTCTTGCTTTCCACAGAACTCCGGTGGTCCCAGCTCCTTGAACTAGTTAGCGGTGACCGACCGTGGGTTGCCATTATTTTCACCTATATTTTGAACAGGAGTCTCTCTTACCTGATGTTGCATGAATTGCATAAAGCCTATGAACATCCCATCGTTCATCATTTGATCGGTGTTGTTATTTACCTGAGGATTATTGTCTTCCTGTTGCACATTATCTTGGGTATTGATCTGTGGAGACTCAACAGTCTCCTGTGCTCCATTGCTATTCTCAACATTCTCGGATGTCATTTTTAAATACTGCCACAAAACAAGGGTTAATTAACATATCACATATTATCCTTATACTATGACCGACCAATTAAATACCAAATAAACTTAGGTAGGTCATACTAGCGAAGGAATTTCCCGTCTCTCCCCTCCTAGTTCTTGTCTCACATCTCAGCCAGGGATCATATCCCTAAGCTTTGATACCAACTATAATGCCCCCAAAATAGGTATACATCACCCATCTTGAGTCGCCAAATACATGGTACAAAATTCAAATACAACTTAATTATACAACAGTCGTGTAAAATACGACTAAACATATGCTGTGAGTTTTAAAACAAATATTGTCATCTAGACAATATACAAACTCAATGGGGTCCTCATTACATTTATTATCACACTATTTCACGTAATAGTGAGGACTACTAATGCACCATCTAGACCATCACTGCTCTCGACTAGTCCCCTCGCTACCTTCTCATTTCCTCAAGAGAACAATGAAAGCAAAAGGGTGAGCTCAACTAGCCCAAAGAAGAAATATTATGACTAAGATAATGCGTAATAATTTATCGTTAGCCTTCAACGGTGTTAAACCGATAAAATATAATAAACATGAAGTTTAATCTGCTAATGAACAAGCAATCCATTAGAAGAGTCAAGTAGAGAATAAAATCTACTATCTTCTATGATTTAAAAGGTTTTTCATTACTTTTATCACGAGACTCACCAATAAATAATCCACATCATCAAATCATCCCCCACTATAGGCCAAGGATATTCTTTAGTATCACGACCACGAATTATTCATGCACTACGGGCCAAAGGTAATCGTGTTTTCATCAACGGTCTTGATCATGCCATAAAATAATTCATCTTTGCACCCTTGGCCGAAGAGAATCCATAGCCATAATCATACCAAAAATTGTCCATCAATGCATTACGGTCATGATTATACCGAATAATCCTTGGTCATAATCATACCAAGTCCATCTATGCACTATAGTCCACAGATGACTTTCAACATAATATAAACATGAAGATGATGACAATGATATAAGAATTCAATAAAACAAGTTCAAGAACTAATTTATCCAGGAACAAATAATGTCCAAATTGTAACCATGATACTTCTTTTGAGTAAAATTCAAAAATGTTCAGAAGAATATTTCCATGAAAAGATACTGGATGAAGCGCAAATATCAAGGATATTCCACTAATTTCATGGATTATAGAAGTCAAAGCTTTAACCAACTGAGTATAAGAGAATATATGAAACAACAAATGGATTTTCGCCCGCCATGTGGTAATCCACTTAGACAGATCATTTCCACAATTTAATAAGGAATGAATACAAAGGATCATTCACCATGCATGTGATAATCCACATAGACAGGTTATTCCAACAGAATAATAAAGAATGGAATAACAGAAGAATTCACCATGCATGCGATAGATCGCATAGACAGGTTATTCCAAAAGAATAATAAATAATGGAACCAGTCATGCAGAACGCATTGACAGATATTCCAACGTATAATAAATAATCGGAATTCAGTCATGCGTAGAACGCACCGGCGTGATATTCCAATGTAATAATAATAATGGAACTTGTTGAAAAGCGTAAACGCACCAACAAGATGTTCCAACAGTAATAATAAAGAATGGAATAATGTAAAAATTTCACCATGTATGCGGTATTGATGTATTGCGTTATTCCAATGTAATAATAAGAATGGAATAATGTGTTCTTTTCATGAATACGAAAGAAATAATACCCCTTACGAGTACAAACAAATAATATTCCTTACCGTAAAAGAAGAGTATTCCATTTGGTAGGGCAAGGATATTCTTGAAGAAAACTTATACTGTTTTTCTACGCTCAAAGCTTTTGAAAACTCTAAGGAAATACGCTCAAGATTATAGAAGAAGAATTCTCTCTCTAGAGTTTCAGTGAATTCGTAAGAAATAATGAAGGAATGAGCTTCTATTTATAGGAGAATGGACTGAATAGTAACTAATTCATGAACGGTCCAGATTGATTTACTTTTAAACGGATGGTCCATATTGATTTACTATGCAGAACACTATGCAGGCACTATGCAACACTATGCATAATAAAATATAATTTATTCTAATTATTGTCTAATAAAACAAATAGTTTATAAAATATTATGTTTTATATAAAAAGATTTTACTATGCAAAATACTATGTATAATAGAATATAATATATTCTATTTATAGTCTAATAAAACAAATAACTTTATAAAAGTATTATGTTCTATATAAAAAGATTTTACTATGCAAAACACTATGCATAATAGAATATAATATATTCTAATTATTGTCTAATAAAACAAATAACTTTATAAAAGTATTCTCGCTTTATATAAAAGCTTTTCTGCTTTTATTACATTAATAGTACTAATAAAACAAAATTTATATATATATATAATATATATATATATATATATATATATATATATATATATAAACTTACTGACTTCATAAAAGACACCTCAATATATTTAAAAACATTTATCATCATTATTATAATTCACAATATTAATCGACTGTGTCGCTCCCCCGAAAGAGGAGGGCTTTCCAATAAGAATTTCTCCTATCATGCCATTGATTAGATGACCATTGTAAGACCCCAACTTTTTATAAATAAAGATTTAATATCCTCTATTTATTATTTTGAAATAGTAAGGGTTGAATTGATTAATGTGGTTAGTTATGGGTAAAATGCGCAAATATTTTAAATAAGCAAGTGGTTATAAAATATTCATTGTTGTCGGGAATATTCGTTTGGTCGTGGAATATTCTTACCGTTTGGAATATTCGCATGCGCCAATAAACCTTTGTGTGGCCCCATAACTGAAAAAGCGATTGGATGAAGAAAATGACAAGTATAAGTTGTTTATAAATAACTACAGAAGTTGTTCTGCAATTAATAATGTTGGAATACTCGTTGGTTAAAACACGAAGAATACGCGTTATTGCACAAGAGAGCACACGATATTGCACCAATTATTGATTCTTACGTAAAAGGCACTACTCAATAATTGTTACAGAGAATTACTTATCAAAGATTTTTATTTTATTGATTCAATAATTGTCATATTGATTTTTTTTTATATTACTTTTGTTTCAATAATTGTCACTACACAATATTTTCCATTATCGAAGCAATAATTCATATTATCCTAATAATATTATTAGAAAACATTATTGGCAATGTCAAGAAAGTTCTGCTTTAAGGAGAGGTTTGGTCATCTAATCACAACTTCAAGAAGAGAAATTCTTATTGAAAGCCCTCTTTCTTGAACTACCGCCACAAAGATCTTGTGATTCGTAATATTATTTGTGAATAATTAATTATTGATTTATATGATGAGGAAAATATTGATTTTATATGGATATAGATGGAGAAAATTTTTAATGTGACAATTGTTAAAAATTAATATTTTATCTTTTTCTGATAAAATAATTTATTTAAATATATTATTTTAATAATATAATAATGGTGATAGTTTTACAAAGAATGTGGGATATATGAGTATATGAGGAGGAAGAGTATTTTTGTTGCATTAAATGATTAACACATGTTTTGTGTGTCGGTGAACCCCATTTCTTGACTGAAATTTGATTATAGCCTGTAAAATCTCCCGTTTATGGATTTTGGTCAATTTCTGTTTGGAATTTGGAAACACTTTCTTCTGTAAAGTTGTAGAGAATTGAATTTCCTATAAAAAGACGTGAGATTCGAATTTTCTGATAAAAGGGATATTTATTATGAATTATTGAAGTTCCAAAGTTCCAGAATAATTGATTTTTGAAAGTTTTAATTATGTTTATTAAGAAAAACGTTTTTTTGTTTGTTTTGTGGGCATCTTTATCATGTTCATGGTGGCTGAGATCAGTTGATAAGTGGGCGTAAGAAATTTGTTTATATATAATATTATTATATTAAATTTTCTGCTTTGGTGTTTTAAGCAATTTCCTATAAATAGGGTGCTTAGGTTAGAATTGAAAATCACACCAGAAACTAAAGATTTCTTTCTTTTCTCTCTATATATCGAGGCGTATTCTTGTGAGTATTTTGGTACTTTGAGTGTTGCTATACTATGGCAAGTTCCTTCAAGACTATATCCAAAGATTCTGTCCGTAAACTGCTTTTGCGAGGTAAGAGATATTATTTTTTTTTAAAATGATATTATTTCTTCAATATCATTATGCAGAAATATTGGTTGAAACTTTTTATCAAATTTGGAACTTTTTTATGTCGGGGTTACTATTCATGAGTTACTATTCACGGGTTACTATTCATGAGTTACTATTCACAAGTTATTATTTATGAGTTACTATTCACGAGTTACTATTCATGAGTACTATTCACGAAGCATGATGATATTTTTTGTGAAATTTCTATCTTTTAGTGTCAGAGTTACTATTCATGTATACGGCACTATTCACATATACGACACTATTCACGAATACGACACTATTCACAGAAAAATTAAGTTTTCTTTTCTGTATCCAAGATCGTCTGTTATGATTCCTATCTTGGATTGGATCTATGTTTTGGTCTTCATTCTTGAATTTTACTCCACTCGATTACTTATGAAGTATTTTTGAACTTGGATTGTGTAAAAGTACGAATCCTTAATATTTATTCTTTTGTTTCACTGGATTCATTTTCTTTAAAATATTTTTCATCATCCTCACCCTAAATGATGATATAATCTGAATATCTTTGGCCCGTAGTGCAAAAGATGAATGATTTTATGATGAATATCTTTGGCCCGTAGTGCAAAGATGAACAGGTGTTTAGATGAACATGACCAACTGATGAATATCTTTGGCCTGTAGTGCAAAGATGAATATTTGATTCAAGATGTATATTGATTGGTGCTACAGGGATAAAATATCGATGATGGACTTTTAAATTCATAGATGATAGTAGATTTCATTCTCTACTTAACTCTTCTAATGAATTGTTGTTTCACCGCAGCATTGTTGATCTAAAACTTATTGTCTATTGTATTCTATCGATTTTTTTCCTCGTTGAAGACTAAGGATAATTTGTTGTACATTATCTTAGTCATAATATTCTTTATCGGGCTAGTTGAGCTCACCCTTTTCCTTTTTGTTCCATTTTTCTTCTCGTGAGACGAGAATATAAGCGAACTAGTGGGCGTGGAGTAATGGTTCAAGATAGTTGTTTTAGTAGTCCTCACTATTTTGTAAAATAGTGTATCAATAATTGTAATGAGGACTTATTTGAGTGTGGATATTGTCTAGAAGACAATATTTGTATTTAAACTCACAGTTTATGTGTTGTCGTATTTTGCACGACAATTGTATTAATGAAGTTGTAGTTGTTTCTGTACTATATATTTGGCGACTCAGAATGGGTTGGATGGAATGGACCTATTTTGGGGGGCGTCATAGTTTGTATCAGAGCTTAGGGATATGATCTCTGGTGGAGATCGGGGAATAGAACTTGGAGGGGAGAGACGAGTAAATCCTTCGCTAGTGTGTCCTACCTAAGCTTATTTGTTGGTCGGTCATAATATAGGGGTATTATGTGATTTGTTAATTTGTTTAATTAACCCTTGTTTTATGGCAGTATTTGAGAATGGCAACTGAGAACGTTAACAATAGAGTGAATGAGATTGTGGAGACACCTTTAGTCACCAACCCGGCTAATGTGATGTCAGGCGAAGAAAGAATTAGAGATATCCATGTGGTGAGTGAAGAATTGATAGTCAGACTTTTAGAGATAGTCGCAGAGAGTAATAAATTTGAGAGTGAGAAAGAAGAGGAAGAAGAGGTACCTGAGGAGAGTTTATTAGAGGTATTATATGATCAAAATGTAGAATTTCAAAATTGTATTCATGAGTTAGAAGAGCAGGCTGAAGAACGACAGGCGGTCGTGGAACAAAAGGATGCAACGATTCAAGCTTGTGTTACTCGATATGTGATGCTTGAATAGAAGCACTCTTTGGCAGAGTATAAGATGATAAAGCTGGAATCTAAGCTGAAAGAAGAAATAACTGAACGAGTGAGAATGAGTGATGCATGGGTAAAAGCCGCACGACGCATTGATATTGTGGAAAGAGATGTCCGATCTAAGAAGAGAAGATTTAACGATGACGGGAAGACGTCGGCGGAAGAAAGACCAAAGACCAAAGAACAAATTCTAGGGGAAAAGAACGACCGCCAGTTAGATGCTACAAATGCGGAGAGGGGGGACATATAAGTCTAAACTATTCACAGCCTTCCAAGGTATGTTTTAGTTGTGGAAAAGATAGTAGATTTCATTCTCTACTTAACTCTTCTAATGAATTGTTGTTTCCGCTGCAGTTGTTGATCTAAAACTTGTTGTCTATTGTATTCTATCAGATTTTTCCCTGTTGAAGACTAAGGATAATTTGTTGTACATTATCTTAGTCATAATATTCTTTACTGGGCTAGTTGAGTTCACCCTTTTCCTTTTTGTTCTATTTTTCTTCTCAGGAGACGAGAATATAGCGGGAACTAGTCGGGGTGTGGAGTAATGGTTCAAGATAGTTGTTTTAGTAGTCCTCACTATTTTGTAAAATAGTGTATCAATAATTGTAATGAGGACTTATTTGAGTGTGGATATTGTCTAGAAGACAATATTTGTATTTAAACTCACAGTTTATGTGTTGTCATATTTTGCACGACAATTGTATTAATGAAGTTGTAGTTGTTTCTGTACCATGTATTTGGCGACTCAGAATGCGTTGGATGGAATGGACCTATTTTGGGGTCGTCACAACCATACCTCTCCTTGGCAGAACTTCTAGACATTGTTAATATTGCAAATAATAATATTAATAACTTCGTCGTCTCAATTACTAATTTAATAATATATAAAATATTGACAATAATTGAATCAAATAAAGTGAGATACTATGCAGCAATTACTGTAGCAATAATTGAACAAAACTGAGTGACTTCTCACGTAAGCATCAATAATCAATACTATGTGCTACTATGCAACCACGCGTATTACTGTACTTTTACTACCGAGTAGTTCAACAGTTTTAACAGTAAAACATCCGCCCTTATTTTTATAAAAATATTTTTGTCGTTTTCTCAATCAGATAATAATTCTGTTGTGGGGTCCACCAATAATTGTACCGTCGTACAGATATTCCCCGACAAAAAGAATATTCCCCCACCAATCGAATATTATACAACAACTTGCATACTTTTCAAAATTTATAAATACTACCCACAACTATAACACTATCTCAAATCCACACCATAATATTCAAAAAAATATTTCGAGAAAATTAAATCTTTATTCATAAAATCCGGGGTCTCACAGGTTCTACCCATTCTTTTATCTCTCCTACTTGTGCTCAATGTTTGAACTTGACTACTGAGAAATTAGACTTTGACTTATTTTTTGAAACTCCGTTAGGAGAAACTTTAGTTACATCCACTATTTATAAATTTTGCTTGATTCAAATTGGTACCCTCACCCTACCTATTGATCTTATATCTTTGAAAATTCTTGCATTTGATGTGATCTTAGGGATTGATTGGTTAACCACTCATCATGCTAAAATTGATTGTTTTCGTAAGGTTGTTAGTTTTCATATTCCTAACCAACATGTTGTACGAATTCAAGCAACCAAACCATTAAAGTCAATCACTGTCATATCAAGCCATAAAGTCATTCGTTTATTGAAAAATGAATGTCAAGCTTTCTTACCAATGTCATGGACTTGAATACGTCAGATTTGAATAATATTCTGTTGTTAGTGAATTTCCTGACGTATTTCCTGAAGAACTTCTTGGCCTACCCCCAGAGCGTGATATTGAATTTTGTATCGACTTCGAACCCGGTACAAAACCCATTTCTAAAATCTCATATCGAATGGCTCCTATTGAAGTTCAGGAGTTAAAAACCTAACTACGGGAGTTGGTACCTTAGCCTCTATATGGTGACTTCCTTTGTGGAATGCATCAAAGCCAGACTCTCTGTAGGGGACATCATATTCGTGCGGTGGTAAACTGATAGGTACCATTGTGACGTGCTATCCAAGATTGGGATATGAGTCATAATTGAGAGCAACCTAAGTCAGTAATCGAAATAAGTAGTTTTCTAGGCTTAGTTGGTTATTATCGGAGAATCGTGGAATGATTTTCTCGAATCGCTACTCTATTAACTTAGCAAACTCAAAAAGATACAAAATTCGAATGGAGCGAGAAATGTGAGAAAGGCTTCTAAGAACTCAAGAGGAGACTCATTTTGGCACATGTTCTAACCATACCATTCTAGAAAAGCGAACGTGGTAGCTAACGTGTTCAGTAGAAGATCGTATGCGGATACGAGTACGATATTATCGAACACAAAGACCCATTTCGTATAACTTACAAATGATAGAGATAGAGTTAAAGACTCTAGGGACCCACGTGATGATATACGAGTAGAATCGACCTTAATCGATAAATTTAAAGCTGCTCAAGCTATAGACCTGGAGCTGATGAATATAAAGAAGAAGATGCAAGAAGTCGTTATTCCAAAAGCGAGAATCGACGATGTGAGGAAAGATCAAACCTTCAATTTATTAGTCCATTTGAGATTCTTGATCAAGTAGGAACTGTGGCCTATAGACACATTTTACCGCCAAGTATGACGCGTGTTCATAAAGTTTTTTGCGTATCGATGTTACATTAATATGTGGACGACCCGAACCACATTATTGAGTTAGAACCAGACGAGATAGCCGAAAATTTAACGTACGAGGAGGTACCTGTCAAGATTCTTGGATAGGAAGAAGCATGTCCTACATACGTCAATTTCGAGGACGAAATTTCATAAGGAGGGGAGGTTGTAAGGCCCCAACTTTTAATAAATAAAGATTTAATTTTCTCTAATTATTATTTTTAAATAGTAAGGGGTTGATTTGATTAATGTGGTTAGTTATGGGTAAAATGCACAAATATTTTAAATATGCAAGTGGTTATAAAATATTCATTGTTGTCGGGGAATATTCGTTTGGTCGTGGAATATTCTTACTATCGAGGAATATTCGTACGACGGCGCAGCCTTGTGTGGGCCCATAACAGAAAGAGATTGGATGAAGAAAACAACAAGTATGATTTTTTTTTATAAATAATGGCGTAGTTGTTACCGTTAACACTGTTGGAGTACCCGGTGGTTAAAATACAGTAATACGCGGTGTTGCACAGTAGCACACAGTATTGCACCAATTATTGATTCTTACGTAAGAACACACTACTCAATAATTGTTACAGTAATTACTGTTCAACATTTTATTTTATTGATTCAATAATTGCTACGTTGATATTTTATATTATTGTTGTTTCAATAATTGTCACTACACAGTATTTTCCATTATCAAATCAATAATTCATATTATTTTAATAATATTACTAGATAACATTTTTGGCAATGTCTAGAAAGTTCTGTCTTAGGAGAGGTTTGGTCACCTAATTGCGCGCCAGTAAGGAAAAATCCTTATTAGAAAGCCCTCTCTTTCCTGGGAACGACCTGGTTGTCATTATTGTGATTCTGTAATATTATTTATGAATAATTAATTATTGATTTATATGATAAGACAAATATTTATTTTATGTGGATATAAATGGAAGAATTTTTAGAAAAGTGACAATTGTTGAAAATTGATATTTTATCTTTTTTTGATAAAATAATTCATTTAAATATATTATTATATTATAATAATATAATAATAGTGATATTTTTACAATAAATGTGTGATATATGAATAAATGAGGAGGAGGAGTATTTTTGTTACAATAAATACTAAAAACATGTTAAACATGTTGGTGGACCCTATTTTTGATTGAAATTTGATTATAGCCTGCAAAATCGTCCGTCTGTGGATTTCAGTCAATTTTTGTTTAGAATTTGGAAAAACTTAAAGCTACAAAGTTGTAGAGAATTGAATTTCCTATGGAATAGACATAAAATTTGAATTTTTCTGATAAAAAGGCTATTTATGATGAATTATTGAAGTTCCGGAATATTGGGTCTGAATTAATTTTGTTACAAAAAATGTGTAAAATATGTTTTGTGTGTTGGTGGGCCCCACTTATTGAAAAATGCTGAATTCAAATTTCTAAGGTGGGCGTAGGAATTTTTTTATAAATATTATTATTTTATTAAATTTTCTACTTTGGTGTTCTAAGCATTTTCCTATAAATAGGGTGCTTAGGTTAGAATTGAAAATCACACCAGAAATTGAAGTTTTCTCTCTTTATATTATCGAGCGTATTTTTGTGAGTATTTTGATACTTTGAGTGTTGCTATACGGTGCAAGTTTTCTTCAGCGTTATATCTGATATTCCAGCCAGAAGTACTATTCTTTTGAGGGAAGGGATGTTATTTTCTTCGTAAATGATATTATTTCTTTCAATATCATTATGCCGAAATATTAGTATGAATTTTATTATGGAATTTCTACCTTTTTGTGTCCGGGTTACTATTCACGTATACGACACTATTCACGTATACGACACTATTCACGAATACGACACTATTCACCGAAAAATAAAATTTTTTCCTTTTTGTCCAAGATGTCTATTATGGTTACTATCTTTGATTGTATCCATGTTTTGATCTTCATTCTTGAATTTTACTCCACTATGGTTTATTAAGAAGTATTTTTGAACTCGGATTGTTTAAAGTGCGAATCCTTAATCTTTGTCCTTTTATTTCGCTTGATTCGTTTCTTTAAAAATATTTTTCATCATCCTCAGTCCTAAATGATGATATTACTTAATATCTTTGGCCTGTAGTGCAAAGATGAAAGATTTTCTTATGAATATCTTTGGCCCGTAGTGCAAAGATGAACAGGTGTTGAGATGAACATGACTAACTGGTGATACAAATGAATATCTTTGGCCTGTAGTGCATAGATGAATATTTGATTCAAGATGTATATTGATTGATGTTACAGGAATAAAATATTGATGATGGACTTTTAAATCTTAGAAGATAGTAGAATTCATTCTCTACTTGACTCTTCTAATGGATTGTTGTTTGCGCTGCAGTTGTTGATCTAAAACTTGTTGTCTATTATATTCTATCAGATTTTTCCTTGTTGAAGACTAAAGATAATTTGTTGTACATTATCTTAGTCATAATATTCTTTACTGGGCTAGTTGAGCTCACCCTTTTCCTTTTTATTCCATTTTTATTCTCAGGAGACGAGAATATAGCGGGAACTAATCGGGGTGTGGAGTGATGGTTCAAGACAGTTGTTTTAGTAGTCCTCACTATTTTGTAAAATAGTGTATCAGTAATTGTAATGAGGACTTATTTGTGTGTGGATATTGTCTAGAAGACAATATTTGTATTTAAACTCACAGTATATGTGTTGTCGTATTTTGCACGAAAATTATAATAATGGTGTTGTAGTTATTTCTGTACCATGTATTTGGCGACTCAGAATAGGTTGGGTGGATTGGACCTAATTTGGGGGTGTCACAGCAGTTTCTAGAATTTCCAGAAACTGTTAGAACAAAGCTTCTGACAGCGTTTGACCAAAGGATAATTTGTGATTCTGTTGTTGTTATACCTATATGTTGTTTTAATCATGTATCCTGACATAACTACTATAGCTTTGAACCAAAAGATCACTTGAATCAAAACCATAACATAGGAATAATCTAGCCCAAAAATGGACCCTCGAAGCTGCTGGGTTTCTAGGTTACCCAGAAAACCCAGATTTGGTCTGATAACAACTTTCAAGTTTCATATCTTGCTAATTTGTTAATGTATGACATAGATGATGGTTGATTCGTGTAGTGTTACATAAACACTACAAGATCAATGTTTTATCTTGCCCAGAAACCTCATAGATTAAAAGTTATCACTGGTCAAAGTAGTACCCTCGTTCACTGACAATGATGTTCTGGGTTTGATGAAGAACACGAAGAACACCTATACCAACGGTTCTGTCGCTATAGGCAATCTTTAGCGACAATTTATTTCTAAATTAATTATTTTTATTAAATAAATAGAAAAAAATTAGTTTTTAATTATTAAAAATACATAATAAATTATTAAAAATTATTTTAAAGTCTGAAAATTAGTTTTTAATTATTTTAAGAATATTTCATAAATATTTAATATTTTTAAAATATTAATGGTATTTAATTTTTTTAATTATAATATTAAATAAATTATTTAAAAATAATTTTAATACTTGAAAAATTATTTAAAATTATATTATGGTATAAGGAAATATTTGAAGTTATTTTAATGACTTTTAATATTTTGTGATGAAATTCATTAATAAATTAATATTAATGATAATTAAGTTATTTAATAAATGTATTAAATAAATAAATTAAAACGATTTTATTATATTAAAAATCACTATAAATAATAATAATGTATTTAAAAATATTTTAAGTTATAAAATATAACTTTTAATATTTAAAGGTAAATTTCATTAATTAATTATTATTAATGATATTAAGGTTATTTAATAATTATATTAAATAAATTAGTTTAAAAATGATTTTAATATTATAAAAATCATTTTAAATGAAAATAAAGTGTTTAAAGATATTTTAAGTTATAAAATATAACTTTTATTTATAAATTGTCGACATCGGGATTTTTATTTGTCCCTTTTCGTTACTTATTCTTTGGTGTTCTCATGTTAGGTGAGATTTGTTTGAAAAAACAAGTGAAAAAGGTCCGACATGTATCATATCGACGATTGGACTGTGAGAGTCGCCAGTTGGTTTTTTATATGGTTGTACTAACACAACCGAGAAAAGGTTTGTATATTGACCCAGTGATGCGACACTGCTAAACGGGTTTGTGAAATCGAGATTCATTAGAGTTCGGGGGCTTGATTATGTGGAGGGAAGGTGTTAGACATCCCCCGACATCCGTGTTACCACGGTGACCGCCACTTTTCAAGAAACTGTTATACGAATATGTGTGTGTGTGTGTAGGTCAATGTGCTATTATTTAGAAGTAGTGTGAGGCCTCGTTCGGACCTATATACACAGGGTTTGAATTTGTATAAAAATTCAGTTTTAAACAAGATATAGCAGTGATGTTTTATTAAAGAGGTTTTTTCAAACCCTTGTGCTCAATAGTAATTGAGACTTTTTACACTCCCTTTTTTATTAAGTGTTCGTCTTGATTGTTTTTATTTTTTCGAGATGCGAAGCATCTTCGATAAAATAATGTACAAAATAATGCTGACTTCCTCGTGGGTATTAAAACCATCTGAGGAAATTCAGACATCGCAGATAAATTTACAAGCTGCTTATAGCTGAAAAATGTCCATCACGGGAACCGAATCTAGATCTAGTAAACTGAATCTGTGATCACATGATTCCTAGGCTCACATGATGCTGCAATTTGTATGAAAGCAATAAGCAGGTATATATATAAAAGCTGTAAATATATATATATAGACATGATCAGCCACCACGAAGCACCTCCATGGGGGATCAAAAAATGTAAATAAAGCTGTAAAAGCCATCAACCGCCACGGAGGAAACTTCAGGCGAGACGAAACGTAAAGAAAGTAGTAAAAGCAATCAACCACCATGGAGAAAACTCTAGGTGGGACGAAATATAAAGAAAGCTGTAAAAGCGATCAACCACCACGGAGGAAACTCCAGGTGGGACGATATATATATATATACACTTATATATATATGAATTGTGTGTCGGACTTTGTTTGATGAGCCTTGATATATATATATATATATATATATATATATATTAAATCAGTAAACGCTCCAGACCGAAGTCTAGGTTCATCAAACAAAGTCCGACACACAGTTCATATATATATATATATATATAAAAGTAGTAAACGCTCCAGACCGAAGTCTAGGCTCAATCGAGGCATAACTCAATAATGTTAGTCCATATATATATACATACAAACTGAAATAAAACCACGGACCAAAGTCCGGGAAAACACACGCAACACGACTCTCAATGTGAAGAAGGGTGTGTGCAAAGATGAAGAGAAAGGCTTTAAAGTGTGTGAGAAGGCTTACAGTGGGCTGCCAAAGAAGACTTCAATAACTTTAAATGGATGAGCATTAGGCTCTCGCCGGTAAAAATATGACAAAATATAAGCTCACAAGTGTTTAAAATGAGAAAGCATTTGGTTTATAGCGTGTACAGAACAAATTGGACAGGGCTTCCTCGCAGTTTTCTCTTTTCAAATATGGCCACCCCAAGCCCTCTATTTATATAGGGGGGGGGGGGGCGAGATGCCCAACAATGTGGGTCCCGTCGTGTCGAAGTACGTATACTCGGACAACGCGTTGTTCGCTCGGTCGTTCATAACTTTCAATCTGGGAGTCCGTGCCATATAATTCCAAAAAGCTCTTTTCGAGAGCTACCCAATAACATAGGATTTGCACTTTTTGATTCCGAAAAGATGGGCCCGTGACCAAAATAGCATTTTCGGTTTCACAGCAATCCAAAGGAGCCGCTTTTATGTAGTTTATACCAAAAGTTAAGATATGGTTCTCGTGGGACTTCTATTGAAGTAATTTGAGTTGAAATGAGTTGATTTGATGTGAGTTAAAGTTGAGTTGGCAAAATAACCATTTTGCCCCTCCCCAAAGTTATCTCCGTTTTACATGCAATTGTAAGATTTTCTCGTGGTTATCTCTGATGTTGGCTTGACCTCCTGGGGCTATCTCCAGGCTTTGATCTTGATCCCCCGGGGTTATCTCCGAGGTTTGGAACTGATTTTTCTGGGGTTATCTCCGGGGTTGGAAACTGGATCTGCCGGGGCTATCTCCGGGGTTGAAATTGATGATGTAGTCCTCCAGGGTTATCTCCGAAGTGTGAAAAAGACGCTTTTGTCCTCCTGTATAGTTAGTAACAGGAAAATGAAATTTCGAGTGTCTACAATAATTATATTAAATAAATAGTTTTAAAATGGTTTTATTAATTTAAAAATCATTTAAAGAGGATATAAATGAATTAAAAATATTTTAAGTTATAATTAATGACTTTTATTATTTCGGTAAATAGTGCATTAATATTTAAGTATTAATGATAATTATTTAAAAATTATTTTAATTTTTTTAAAAATTATTTAAGGATAATATTAATGTTTTAAAAATATTTTGAGTTATTATAAATAACTTTAATATTTTGGCCATGGTTTCATTAATAGTTTAATATTAACTAAATGTTAATGATAATAGAATTGTTTAATATTTAAATCATTTAATAATGATTCCGGTGTTTGAAAATTCATGATAAATTATAATAAATATTTAAAAATTATTATAAGTCTTTTAAAAATAATATGACTGATACTTACAGATATTGAACTTCGGGATAGAGTCTTAGACTCGACAATTACCCGATAAAGCCGTCGGTACATTGACATGTTTCAGAATTTGATTTGGACTTAGATATTTTGACTGTATTAATGTTTGTTGGTGATTCAATGACTGTTGAATATGTGTGACAATGTAATTAGGTTATGTGCTGACTGTAATAAGCAGTGCTATATGTTATAGTATATTATTCTAATCGATCAAATGATCTTATTAATGATAGGTTTCGGTATAAAAGATAAAACTAAGTTGCGTATTGTAAGCAGCAGACCAGGAAAGTATCCTACCTTTGCATTTTCTTTATGCAATGGACATGAGTAAGAAAGTTTCAGAATTATATTATTATTGTACCAGATTATTAACCCTATTATTATATATATTATGTATCCGATCATTGTTTATCAACATGGTATTATTATATAATTCAGATATATTTATTACATTCACAATTTACGAATATGGTTATACAAGTGACCTCACTTGGATAATCATTGTATTTAATCAGATGTTGATATATTTATATATACTTATTGATTCCCCGTATGTATACATAAATGAAAATCCGTCTAAGCTATTTGACCCAGTTAGACACAGATTTAGAAATATCATTAAACATGATAAAACCTTTTTGTATCCAATCAAATTGTTTTAGTTCAGATTCCGTACTAAGTATGAACATCCCGAACAAGGGAAAACTTTTATGCGCCCAAGGCGGACAGAGTGAACGATAATATCGTTCTTGCATGCAGTATTAATCAATACAGGGCACATTGGGATGACCATCCTCGCGTCCGTAAGTTTTGACGGTTTGCAGATGAAGTTCTGCTAATCCTTAGCGAAAACTAAAAACAATGTTCATAGAATGTCACCTTAACCCTATTTATAATCAATAAGTACGTAGTTTCAAAAATGTGATATAAAGTTGTTATGTTATTATTATCGGTTTAGTTTACTTCACAACTATTGAATCGTTGTAGAAGTGATGTATAAAGAAAACATTTAATTCTTTCAGCTAATTATATTTATAATTATTATTACTTGCTGGGAACCCAAATACTCATTCTTGCTTTAAATTTAAATGTTTTCAGCTAGGCATGATCAACCCAAAGGTTCAGACAAGAACAAGTGAAAAGGAAAGCAAACAGAATATGTTTAATGGTATCTTTTGAAATAGTTAGATATTATTAAGGCAGTGATATTTATTATCTATCACGTAATGAAGTGTAGTAAAGGTCGTGTACTTGGGATTAGACTCTGATAAATGTAAATTAAGTTTGATATTTATATTATTGTTATTATTATTAGTATTATTTTGCTCATAGAAATGGTATCGTAAAGCACCGAGTTCGGGTTTCAAGTACCTGAATCTGGGGGCGTTACAATATCAAAGCTTAGGGATATGATCCCTGGCTGAGATTTGAGGCTAGAACTAGGAGGGGAGAGACGGGTAAATCCTTCACTAGTATAACCTACCTAAGCTTAGTTATTTTTTAATTGGTCGATCAGAATATAGGGATAATATGTGGCATGTCAATTAACCCTTGTTTTGTGGCAGTGTTAGAAAATGGCATCTAAAAATGTTGAGATAAGCAATGGAGTACATGAGACCGTTGAGTCATCGCCAATCAATAACCACGATAATGTGCACCAGGAAGGCAATAATCCTCATGTAAACAACAACATCGACTAAATGATGAATGACTGGATGTTTAGGAGCTTTCTGCAATTCATGCAACACCAAGCGAGAGAAACTCCTGTTCAAAATGCAGGTGTAAACAATGGCAACTCACGGTTGGTCACTGCTAAGCAATTCAAGGAGCTGGGACCACCGGAGTTTTTGGGAAAGCCAAAACCACTTAAGGCAGAGATGTGGATTAAGCAGATCACCAAGATATTTGATATCTTAGGATGCTCTGAGGAGCAAAAGGTTCCCTTTGCCACCTTCATGTTGCGAGGAGATGTAGATTACTAGTGAGAATCTATAAAACGTACTTAACCTTCCGCACTGAAGATGTCTTGGGAGAAGTTCCAAGAATTGTTCAACGACAAGTACTTTTCTGAAAGTATTCGTCACATGAAGGAGGTAGAATTCGTCAAGCTGGAACAAAACCATATGACCGTATTGCAGTATGAGGCTAAGTTTGCCTAGTTATCCCAATTTGCATCCCATTTGGTTGATAATGAGGAGCGAATGACGCGAATGTTTCTGCGAGGTTTGAAACCCGAAATACGTTAATACCTCATTTCTCATAAACTTTACTTGTATTCAGATGTTAATAGGGCTCAGTTATTAGAGCGCAATAATGAGTCAGCCCAACCAAAAGATAGCAGCCTGCAAAACGATAATACTAGTGGTAGCAGTCATCGAAGCGGTGACAACAAATGTGGAGGAAATCATCATGCCAGAAATGGTAACTACTTTGGTGGTAACCCTGGCCAAGATAATAGAAGAAATGAGTCAAGTGGAAATTTCAAAAAGAGAAGGTTCAATAATGATGGAAAGACAGCAGCACCAACACTAGTTTTCAAGGAAAGAGAACGACCACCGGTCGTATGCTACAAATAAGGAGGGGAGGGACACATCAGTCCAAACTGTACGCAGCAACCCAAAGCGTGTTTTAATTGCAGAAGAGAAGGCCACCTAGCCCAATTTTGTAGTGTAGTGAAGTCAAGTCCAGCTGGGATGGAGACGCCAAAGGCCGTCCCAGACAAGTCAAAGTCGGTAGTTCAAGGGAGAGCGTTTGTCGTGACCTCCCAAAAAGTGAGGAACCCGAACGAAGTTATCACGGGTAAGCTAATTATAAACTCTTGCGAAGTCTATACTTTATTTGATACCTGTTCTACCCATTCTTTTATTTCACCTACTTGCGCTCAACGTTTAAATTTGACTCCAGAGAAATTAGACTTTGACTTATCTGTTGAAACTTCGTTAGGAGAAACCTTCATTACATCCACTGTTTATAAATCCTGTTTGATTCAAATCGACACCCTCACATTATGTGTCAATCTTATCTCTTTGAAAACACTTGCATTTGATGTGATTTTAGGGATTGATTGGTTAACTACTCATCATGCTAAAATTGATTATTTTCGTAAGGTTGTTAGCTTTCATATTCCTAACCAATCTATTATGAGAATTAAAGCAACCAAACCACTAAAGTTAATCACAATCATATCAAGCCATAAATCCATTCGTTTATTAAAAAATGGATGTCAAGCTTTCTTAGCCAATGCCACGGATTTAAACAAAAATACGTCAGATTTGAATAATATTTCTATTATTAATAAATTTCCTGACGTATTCCCTGAAGAACTTTCGGACCTACCCCCAGAGCGTGAAATCAAATTTTGTATTGATCTTGAACCCGATACAAAACTAATTTCCAAAACCCTATATTGAATGGCTCATATTGAACTTCAGGAGTTAATAACCCAACTGCAGGAATTGTTGGACATTGGTTTCATTCGTCCTAGTACGTCTCCTTAGGGTGCTCCTGTTCTATTCGTAAAGAAGAAAGATGGGAGTATACAATTTTGCATTGATTATCGACAGTTGAATCATGTCACCATCAAAAATAAGTACCTGTTGCCTCGCATTGATGACCTATTTGACCAGTTGCAAGGTGCCAAATTCTTTTTAAAGATCGATCTTCATTCCAGATATCATCAGTTAAAGATTAAAACTGATGACATTCTCAAGACTGCTTTTAGAACTCGGTACGAGCATTACGAATTCCTAGTCATTTCTTTTGGATTGACTAATGCTCGTACTGTCTTCATGGATATGATGAACCTAGTATTCAAGGAATATTTAGATCATTTTGTGGTTGTCTTTATTGATGACATCCTCATATACTCCAAAAGCCGTGAAGATCATGAGCAACACTTGAGGCTGATACTCCAAAAGCTTCGTAAAAACAAGCTATATGTCAAGTTGAAGAAATGTGAGTTCTGGCTTGAGGAAGTAGCATTCGTTGGGCACGTGATATCGAATCATGGAATATCTATTGACCTGGCGAAGAATGAAGCAATACAAAGCTGGGAGCAACCTAAGTTAGTAACCGAAGTACGTAGCTTTCTGGGTTTAGCTGGTTATTATCGGAGATTCGTGGAAGGATTTTCTCGAATCGCTACTCCATTAACTCAGCTGACTCGAAAAGATACAAAATTCGATTGGAGCGAGGAATGTGAGAAGAGTTTTCAAGAACTTAAGAGGAGACTCATTTCAGCATCTGTTCTGACAATACCATCTATTTCGGAGGGATTTGTCATCTACAACTGTGACGCCCCCAAAATAGGTATACAACACCCATTCTGAGTCACCAAATACATGGTACAGAAACAACTACAACTTTATTAATACAACATAAAAACGGTGAGTTTAAATACAAATATTATCATCTAGACAATATCCACACTCAAATAAGTCCTCATTACAATTATTAATACACTATTTTTACAGAATAGTGAGGACTACTAGAACCATCATTCCACACCCCGACTAGTACTCGCTACATTCTCACCTCCTGAGAAGAAAAATTGACAATAAGGAAAAGGGTGAGCTCAGCTAGCCCAGTAAAGAACATTATGACCAAGATAATATAGAACAAATTATCGTTAGTCTTCAACAGGAAAAAATCTAATAGAATACAATAGACAACCAGTTTTAAATCAATCTTCGCAGCGGAAATAATAATTCATTAGGAGAGTGAATTAGAGAATGCAATCTACTATCTTCTATATATGAATTTAAAAGTTCATCATTGATATTTTATCCCTGTAACATCAATCAATATATATCTGGAATTAAATATTCATCTTTGCACTACTGGCCAAAGATATTCATTTGTTGGTCATGTTCATCTAAACACCTGTTCATCTTTGCACTACGGGCCAAAGATATTCATCAGAAATCATTCATCTTTGCACTACAGACCAAAGATATTCAGTAACATCATCATTTAAGACTGAGGATGATGAAAAATATTTTAAAAAAAATGAATCCAGTGAAATAAAAGAATAAATATTAAGGATTCGTACTTTAAACAATCCAAGTTCAAAAATACTTCATAAATAACCAGAGTGGAGTAAAATTCAAGAATGAAGACCAAAACATAGATCCAATCAAAGATTGGAACTATAACATACAATCTTGCACACAGAAAAGAAAATTTAATTTTTTCTGTTAATAGTGTCGTATTCGTGAATAGTGATGTATACGTGAATAGTGCCGTATATGTGAATAGTAACTCCGACACCAAAAGATAGAAATTCCACAAGAAAAATCATCATGCTTCGTGAATAGTACTCGTGAATAGTAACTCGCGAATAGTAACTCATGAATAGTAACCCCAACATGAAAAAGTTCCAAATTTGATAAAAATTCCAACCAATATTTCGGCATAATGATAATGAAGAAATAATATCACTTACGAAGAAAATAACATCCCTTACCTCAAAAGGGTAGTACTTACCGAATAATCGGATATAGTCTTTGAAAGAACTTGCACCGTATAGCAATACTCAAAGTACTAAATACTCACAAAAATACGCTCGATATTATAGAGAGAGAAATCTTTAGTTTCTGGTGTGATTTTCAATTCTAACCTAAGCACCCTATTTATAGGAAATTGCTTAGAACACCAAAGTAGAAAATTTAATATAATATTAATATAATTTTCTTAAACATCCTACGCCCACATCTTTGGCAAAAACATCAGCCACACATGTGCCAAAACAACAAAAACGTTTTTCTTAAATAAAACAATTAAAACTTCCAAAAATTAATTATTAAGGAATTTCAGAACTTCAATAATTCATAATAAATAGCCCTTTTATCAGAAAAATTCGAACCACATGTCTTTTTCATAGGAAATTTCATTTTCTACAACTTTACAGAAGAAAGGTTTTCCAAATTCCAAACAGAAATTGACCGAAATCCACAAACGGGCGATTTTACATGCTATAATCAAATTTCGGTCAAGAAATGGGGTCCACCGACACACAAAACATGTGTTAATCATTTAATACAACAAAATACTCTTCCTCCTCATATACTCATATATCCCACATTCATTATAAAAATATCACCATTATTATATTAGAATAATATAATAAAATATTATTTTATCTGAAAAGATAAAATATCAATTTTTAACAATTGTCACTTTAAAAATTTTCTCATCTATATCCACATAAAATCAATATTTTTCTCATCATATAAATCAATAATTAATTATTCACAAATAATATTACGTAATCACAATAATGACAACCGTGCAGCCTCCTCAGAAAGAGGGGGCTTTCCACTAAGGATTTCTCCTTATCATGCGTGCAATTAGGTGACCAAACCTCTCCTTAGATGTAACTTTCTAGACATTGCCAATAATGTTATCTAATAATATTATTCAGATAATATGAATTATTGCTTCGATAATGGAAAATAATGTGTAGTGACAATTATCAAACAACAAGAATATAGAATATCAATGCAACAATTATTGAATCAATAAAATAATGAATAAGAATTATTCAGAATAATTATTGAGTAGTGCCTTCTTACGTAAGAATCAATAATTGGTGCAATACCGTGCTACTCTTGTGCAATAACGCCAGACATCGTGTTTTAACCATCGAATATTCCAACAAAGATCAATCTGTAATAACTACTACTGTTATTTATAAACAACTTATACTTGTCATTTTTTTCATTCAATCGCTTTACATTTATGGGGCCCAAGACAAGGTCAAGGCACCGTAAATTAATAATATTCCCGACAAAGAAGAATATTCCACGACCAAACAAATATTCTTCGACAACAATGAGTATTTTATAACCACTTGCTTATTTAAAATATTTGCATATTTTACCCATAACTAACCACATTAATCAAATTAACCCTTACTATTTCAAAATAATAAATAGAAGAATTAAATTTCATTTATTAATAATTTGGGGTCTTACAACCTCCCCTCCTTATGAAATTTCGTCCTCGAAATTGACGTACGTACCTGGTGTTTCGAAATGATGAGGATACCTCGCTTTCATTTCCGTTTCCAACTCCCAGGTCATTTCCTCAATAGCATGGTTTCTCCACAAAACTTTAACTTGTGGTATGACCTTCGTGCGTAGGACATGCTCCTTTCTATCCAAGATCTTGACAGGTACCTCTTCATACGTTAAGTCTTCGGCTATCTCGTCCGGTTCTAACTCAATAACGCGGTTTGGGTTTTTCACATATTTACGAAGCACGGATACGTGAAAAAATTATGAACACAAGACATACTTGGAGGTAACACGAGTCTATAGGCCACATTTCCTACTCGGTCAAGAATCTGAAATGGACCAATAAATCGTGGATTGAGCTTTCCTCTCTTCCAAAATCTTGTAACTCCTTTCCATGGAGCCACACACAACAATACATGATCCCCAATACTAAATTCCACGTCCTTTCAATGAAGATCCGCATAATTTTTTGTTGATCCTGTGCCATTTGTATACGTTGTCGAATCGTTTGGATCTTCTCTGTAGTAATACGTACCAACTCTGGTCCCAACAATGTTGCTTCTCCTACCTCATCCCAACACACTGGAGAGCGACACTTCCGTCCATATAATGCTTCAAATGGAGCCACACCTATACTTGCCTGATAAGTGTTGTTGTAGGAAAATTCCACCAATGGTAAATACTTATCCCAACTCCCTTTGAAGTCTAGGCACAGAGTCTTAATAGATCTTTAAGAGTTTGAATAGTCCTCTCCAATTGTCCATCCGTTTGAGGATGGTATACCGAACTAAATCTTAAATCCGTGCCCATAGCTTTTTGCAAGCTAACCCAAAATCTTGAAGTGAATCTTGGGTCACGATCCAAAACTATGGATACTGGCATGCTATGCAACATCACAATCTCATTTACGTACATACTAGCAAGACGTTCAAGGGAATAAGTCTCCCGTATCGGCAAGAAATGAGCAGACTTAGTTAATCTATCAACAATAACCCAAATAGCATTTATGCCTTGAGAAACCGTGGGAAGACCCGTAACGAAATCCATGGTAATGTGTTCCCACTTCCATCTCGGAATCTCAAGTGGTTGCAATGGACCTTTTGGTACTTGATGCTCCGCCTTTACACGTTGACAAGTTAAACACCTCGATATAAACTTCACAATCTCTCTCTTCATATTGTTCCACCAAAATGTATGTCGAAGATCACGATATATTTTGGTACTTCCAGGATGGATTACAAATGGTGTATTGTGTGCCTCCATCATGATTCTATGCTTCAAGTCAGAATCGTTAGGAACACAAAGTCTGGAGTGCACTCAAAGTATTCCTTCTTCATCGATTCTTGCTTCTGGAATAGTACCTTCTTGTACTTTCTTCTTCATACGCATCAGCTCCAGATCTGTGGCTTGAGCAACTTTAACTTTTTCGATTAAAGTCGGTTCTATGCGTATACTTGACATCATTTCATGGGTCCCCGGAGTCTTGAATTCTATCTTCATCTTTTGTAAATCACACAAAATGGGCCTTTATTTTAACAACATTGCATTCGTTCCCGCATATAATCTTCTACTCAATGCGTCAGCTACCACGTTCGCTTTTCCAAGATGGTATTGAATGGTATGGTCGTAATCTTTCAACAACTCAAGCCAACATCGTTGCCGCATGTTGAGTTCTTAGAAGCTCTTCTCATATTCCTCGCTCCATTCGAATTTTATATCTCTACGAGTTAGCCGCATTAATGGAATAACGATTCGAGAATATCCTTCAACGAATCTCCGATAATAACCAACTAAGCCCAGAAAGCTACGTATTTCGATTACCGACTTAGGTTGCTCTCAACTGTGACTCATATCCCAACCTTGGATAGCACGTCACAATGACACCTATCAGTTTACTATCGCACGAATATAGCGTCCCCTACGAAGTGTCTGGCTTCGGTGCATTCCATAAAAGAAGTCACCAGATAGAGGCTCGGTTATCAACTTCTATAGTTGGGTTTTTAACTCCTGAAGTTCAATAGGAGCCATTCGATATGAGATTTTAGAAATGGGTTTTGTACCGGGTTCAAAGTCGATACAAAATTCAATATCATGCTCTGGGAGTAGGCCAGGAAATTTTTCAAGAAATACGTCAGGAAATTTACTAACAACAGAAATATCATTCAAATCTGACGTATTTTTGTTCAAGTCCATAACATGGCTTAGAAAGCTTGACATCCGTTTTTCAATAAACGAATGACTTTACGGCTTGATATGAAAGAGTTTGACTTCAATGGTTTGGTTGCTTAAATTCGAATAACAGGTTGCTTAGGAATATGAAACTAACAACCTTACAAAAGCAATCAATTTGGCATGATGAGTAGTTAACCAACCAATCCCTAAAATCACATCAAAAACAAGTATCTTTAAAGAGATAAGATTAACAGGTAATGTGATGGTGCCAACTTGGATCAAACATGATTTATAAACAGTGGATGTAATAAAAGTTTCTCCTAACAGAGTCTCCACAGATAGGTCAAAGTCTAATTTCTCCAGAGTCAAGTTTAAACGTTGAGAACAAGTAGGAGAGATAAATGAATGGGTAGAACCGGTATCTAATAAGGTATAAACTTTGCAAGAATTTATAATTAACTAACCCGTGCTAACTTCGTTCGGGTTCCTCGATTCTCGACCGACCACGACAAACGCTTTTCCAGAACCGCTTACTTTGACTTTTCGGGATGACCTTTTGAGTCACCATCCTCATTGGACTTGGTTTCGCTCATCGTATAATCTCGGTGATATGTCCTTCCTTTCCACAATTATAACATACCTTAAACTGTTGTGGGCGGTTTGGTGATATATCCTTCTTTTCCGCACTTATAGCATATAACCGGTGGGTCGTTTCCTCCTCCTTGGAACCGATTCTTCTTGGTGCCGACGCCTTCAGATTGTCATTGTTGAATCTCCTCTTTTAAAATCTCCCCCAACTCGCTTCTTCTATTTTCATGGCCACGATTACCACCAGAGTGGTTACCGCTTTTGTCCAGTATTCTTCTTTCTCCATTGGTTATCATTGCTTCGATGGCTCGCCACCACCGATGATCCTCGGTTGTGGTCCTCGATTGACCGTACTCGTTATCTCGCTCTCTAATAATTGAGCCCTATCGACAACATCTCGAATAGAGAGAAAATTTATGAGAAATGAGATATTGACGTATCTTGGGTTTCAAACCTCTCGAAACATCCGCGTCATACGTTCCTCATTCTCCACCAAATGAGGTGCAAACCACGACAACTCGCAAACTTCGCCTCGTCTTTGGGACACCGCCATGTTATTCTACTCAGTCTAATAAACTCTACCTCCTTCATATACGATTTAATACTTTCGTGAAAGTACTTGTCATTAAATAGTTTCTGAAATGTCTCCCAAGACATCGCCGAAAAGGGCCGGATGTGTACGCTTTCATGACTCCCACCAAGAGTCCGCCTCGCCACGGAACTTAAAGGTGGCGAATGGAACCTTCTGTTCCTCCGTGCATCCCATGACATCGAATATCTTGGTAATTTTTTTAACCCACGTCTCTGCCTTGATCGGATCCGACTTTCCAATAAATTCTGGTGGTCCCAACTCTTTGAACTGCTTGGCTGTGAAAAACCGTGAATTGCTATCATTTCCTCTTGTATTTTGAACACGAGTCTTCCTCGTCTGATTTTGCATGAACTGCAAAAAGCTTCTAAACATCCCATCGTTCATCATCTGCTCAGTGGTGTTGTTCACAGGAGGAACATTGCCAGCCTGTTGCACGTTTTCCTCGTTGGCGAGCACAGGTGTCTCCACGGTCTCATTTACTCCATCATTAACATTCTCACGACATTCTCAAATATCATTATAAAACAAGGGTTAATTTAACAAATTAACATATCACATAATACCCCTATATTATGACCGACCAACAAATAACCTTAGGTAGGACACACTAGCGAGGATTTACTCGTCTCTCCCCTCCTAGTTCTATTCCCCGATCTCCGCCAGAGATCATATCCCTAAGCTCGATATTAACCGTGGCGCCCCAAAATAGGTATACAACACCCATTCTCGAAGTCGCCAAATACATGGTACAGAAACAACTACAACTTTATTAATACAACATAAAAACTGTGAGTTTAAATACAAATATTGTCTTCTAGACAATATCCACACTCAAATAAGTCCTCATTGCAATTATTAATACACTATTTTTATAGAATAGTGAGGACTACTAGAACCACTTCTAGAACCATCATTCCACACCCCGACTAGTACTCGCTACATTTTCGCCTCCTGAGAAGAAAAATGGACAACAAGGAAAAGGGTGAGCTCAACTAGCCCAGTAAAGAACATTATGACCAAGATAATATTGAACAAATTATCGTTAGTCTTCAACAGGGAAAAATCTAATAGAATACAATAGAAAACCAGTTTTAAATCAATCTTCGCAGCGGAAATAATAATTCATTAGAAGAGTGAAGTAGAGAATGCAATCTACTATCTTCTATATATGAATTTAAAAGTTCATCATTGATATTTTATCCCTGTAACATCAATCAATATATATCTGGAATTAAATATTCATCTTTGCACTATAGGCCAAAGATATTCATCAGTTGGTCATGTTCATCTAAACACCTGTTCATCTTTGCACTACGGGCCAAAGATATTCATCAAGAAATCATTCATCTTTGCACTACAAGCCAAAGATATTCAGTAATATCATCATTTAGGACTGAGGATGATGAAAAATATTTTAAAGAAAACGAATCTAGTGAAACAAAAGAATAAATATTAAGGATTCGTACTTTAAACAATCCAAGTTCAAAAATACTTCATAAATAACCAGAGTGGAGTTAAATTCAAGAATGAAGACCAAAACATAGATCCAATCAAAGATAGGAACTATAACAGATAATCTTGGACACAGAAAAGAAAATTTAATTTTTTCTGTGAATATCGTCGTATTAGTGAATAGTGCCGTATACGTGAATAGTAACTTCGACACCAAAAGATAGAAATTCCACAAGAAAAATCATCATGCTTCGTGAATAGTACTCGTGAATAGTAACTCATGAATAGTAACTCGTGAATAGTAACTCATGAATAGTAACCCCGACATAAAAAAGTTCCAAATTTGATAAAAATTCCAACCAATATTTCGGCATAATGATATTGAAGAAATAATATCACTTACGAAGAAAATAACATCCTTACCTCAAAAGGATAAGATTTACATTGGAATACTTGGATATAGTCTTTGAAAGAACTTACACCGTATAGCAAAACTCAAAGTACTAAAATACTCACAAAAATACGCTCGATATTATAGAGAGAGAAAGAGAGAGAAATCTTTAGTTTCTAGAGTGATTTTCAATTCTAAACTAAGCACCCTATTTATAAGAAATTGCTTAGAACACTAAAGCAGAAAATTTAATATAATATTAATATAATTTTCTTAAACATCCTACGCCCACTTCTTTGGCAAAAACATCAGCCACACATGTGCCAAAACAACAAAAACATTTTTCTTAAATAAAACAATTAAAATTTCCAAAAATCAATTATTCAGGAATTTCAGAACTTCAATAATTCAAAATAAATAGCCCTTTTATCAGAAAAATTCGAACCACATGTCTTTTTCATAGGAAATTTCATTATCTACAACTTTACAGAAGAAAGGTTTTCCAAATTCCAAACAAAAATTGACCGAAATCCACAAACGGGCGATTTTACATGCTATAATCAAATTTTGGTCAAGAAATGGGGTCCACCGACACACAAAACATGTGTTAATCATTAAATGCAACAAAATACTCTTCCTCCTCATATACTCATATATCCCACATTTATTGTAAAAATATCACCATTATTATATTATAATAATATAATAAAATATTATTTTATCAGAAAAGATAAAATATCAATTTTTAACAATTGTCACTTTAAAAATTTTCTCCATCTATATCCACATAAAATTAATATTTTTCTCATCATACAAATCAATAATTAATTATTCACAAATAATATTACAGAATCACAATCGACAACCAGTAGTTCCCTAAGAAAGAGGGGCTTTCCAATAAGGATTTCTCCTCATGGCCGCAATTAGGTGACCAAACCTCTCCTTAGATGTAACTTTCTAGACATTGCCAATAATGTTATCTAATAATATTATTCGAGATAATATGAATTATTGCTTCGATCATGGAAAATACGTGTGTAGTGACAATTATTGAAATAACAATAATATAGAATATCAATGCAACAATTATTGAATCAATAAAATACTGTACAGTAATTACTGTAACAATTATTGAGTAGTTCTTTCTTACGTAAGAATCAATAATTGGTGCAATATCGTGCTATTCTTGTGCGATAACACGTATTCGTGTGTTTTAACCATCGGGTATTCCAACAAGATCAATTCAGTAATAACTACGCCAAGTATTTATAAACAACTTATACTTGTCGTTTTCTTCATTCAATCGCTTTCCATTATGGGGCCCACACAAGGCTGCGCCGTCGTATGAATATTCCCCGACAGCAAGAATATTCCACGACCAAACAAATATTCTCCGACAACAATGAATATTTTATAACCACTTGCTTATTTGAAATATTTGCGCATTTTACCCATAACTAACCACATTAATCAAATCAACCCTTAATATTTCCAAATAATAAATAGAGGAATTAAATTTCATTTATTAATAATTTGGGGTCTTACAACAACGGTGCTTCAGGTAGAGGGTTAGTATGTGTTCTCATGCAGCATGGGAAAGTCATAGCCTATGCCTGACGACAACTCAAAGAATATGAGAGGAATTATCCTATTCATGATCTAGAGGTTGCAGTAGTCATTTTTGCGCTAAAGATCTGGAGACATTAAAAGGAACTATATGGATCATAAAAGCCTCAAATATTTCTTCACTCAAAAGGAACTCAACATGCTGCAACGACGTTGGCTCGAGCTGTTGAAAGATTATGATCATACTATTCAATACCATCCTGGAAAAGCGAACTTGGTAGCTGACGCATTGAGTAGAAGATCATATGCGGGTACGAGTATTGTCAACGCAAAGGCCCATTTTGTATGACTTACAAAGGATGGAGATAGAGTTAAAGACTCTAGGGACCCACGTGATTATGTCAAATATACGAGTAGAACTAACTTTAATCGATAAAGTTAAAGCTGCTCAAGCTACAGACCTAGAGCTGACACGTATGAGGAAGAAAGTACAAGAAGATGTTATTTCGAAAACAAGAATCGATGAAGAAGGAATACTTCGAATCAACTGCAGACTTTGTGTTCCTAACGAATTTGATTTTAAATATAAAATCATGATGGAGGCACACAACACACCGTTTGCAATCTATCCTTGGAGTATCAAAATGTATCATGATCTTTGACATACATTTTGGTGGAGTAATATGAAGAGAGAGATAACGGAGTTTATCTCGAGGTGTTTATCTTGTCAACGAGTCAATGCGGAGCATCAAGTGCCAAAAGGTCCATTGTAACCACTTGAAATTCTAGAATGGAAGTGGGACCACATTAACATGGATTTCGTTACTGGTCTTCCCAAGGTTTCTCAAGGCATAGATGCAATTTGGGTCATTATTGATAGATTAACCATGTCTGCTCATTTCTTACCTATACGAGAAACTTATTCACTTGAACGTCTTACTCGTATATACATAAATGAGATTGTAAGACTGCATGGTATGCCAGTATCCATAGTTTCTTGACCGAGACCCAAGATTCACTTCACGATATAAGGTTAGCTTGCAGAAAGCTATGGGCACAGATTTACGATTCAGTTCTGCATATCATCCTCAGACGAACGGGCAATCGGAGAGGACTATTCAAACTCTTGAAGATCTATTAAGACTATGTGTCCTAGACTTCAAAGGAAGTTGGGATAAGTTCTTGCAATTGGTGGAATTCTCCTACAATAAAATTTATCAAGCAAGTGTAGACATGGCTCCATTCAAGGCGTTGTATGGACGAAAATGTCATTCTCTAGTATGTTGGGATGAGGTGGGTGAAGAAATGTTGTTGGGACCAAAATTGGTACGCATGACAACAGAGAATATTCAAATGATCCGGCAATGTATAAAAACCTCACAAGATCGACAAAAGAGTTATATTGATCTTCATCGAAGGGACGTGGAATTCAATGTTGGAGATCATGTGTTGTTACGTGTTGCTCCATGGAAAGGAGTTACGAGATTTGAAAAGAGAGGAAAGCTCAATCCTCGATTCATTGGCCCATTTGAAATCATCGATCGAGTAAGAACTGTGGCCTATAGACTCGCCTTTCTGCCAAGTATGTCTCGTGTTCATAACATTTTTCACATATCTATGTTACGTAAATATGTGGAAGACCCGAACCACATTATTGATTTAGAACCAGACGAGATAGCGGAAGATTTAACGTATGAAGAGGTACCTGTTAAAAGCTTGGATAAGAAGGAACATATTCTATGCTCAAAGGTTATACCTCAAGTCAAAGTTTTATGGAGAAACCACGATATTGAGGAAATGACCTGGGAGTTAGAATTTAAAATAAAAACAAGGTATCCTCACCTCTTCGACATACCAGGTACGTACACCAATTTTGAGGACGAAATTTCATAAGAAAGGGAGGTTGTAAGACCCCAACTTTTATGAATAAAGATTTATTTTTCTCTAAATGTTATTTTGAATAATAAGGTATGGAGTTCTTATAATGTTATAGTTGTGGGTAATATTTATAAATTTTACAAAGTAAGCAAGTTGTCATAATATATTTGTTTGGTCAGGGAATATTCGTCTTATCAGGGAATATTCGTACGATGACACAATCATTGGTGGATCCCATAATGGAATTACATGACATAAATAACTTTTTATAAAAATAACGACAAAACTTTTACCGTTAACTGTTGAAATACCCGGTGATGAAAAGTATAGTAATACGCGTGGTTGCATAGTAGCACACAGTATTGTACAGTATCTTTGATTATTGATGCTTATGTGAGAAGTAACTCAATTTTACTCAATTATTGCAACAGTAGTTGTTGCATTGTATCTCACATTATTGATTCAATTATTTTCACAGTATCATCTGAAAAATATTTTATATTATTAAATCAATAATTAAGACGACAAAGTTATTCATATTATTATTTGCATTAGTGATGATGTCTAGAAAGTTCTGTCGAAGAAAGAGGTTTGGTCACCTAATTGCGCGCCAATAAGGAGAAGTCCTCATCGGAAAGCCCCCTCTTTCCTGGGAATGATCTGGTTGTTAATATTGAGAGTTATAAAATTAATGATGAATAAATGTTATTAAAAATGTGTTTAGTGAAGTCAAGTGAATTGAGATAAACATAGGGATTTTTATGAAGTATTTGTTATAAATTTGGCTTATTACATGGACCCCCAATTACTCATTTTTCAAAATCGCTGGTAGAAAGTTATCTCAATTTTGTTTTATTACTTATATATATATATATATATATTGATATTTTAATTGTAAATGTGTGTAGTGTGTGTGTGAGGGTGTATAACAATCCAAGATTTTATTTGTAATTTAAAATATTTCTTAAATTAAATAAATATTTTATTGATGTAGTTGTTGTTTGTAGATATTTGTGAAAAAAATTTATTATATAATACTCTAATTTAATTTAATAGTTAGAGAGTTGTTAAAGATAACATGAAATACTATATTGTTGTTTTAATTTAATAATAGAAGTGATATGTTAATTTATTAAATAAAATTATAATGAGATTATAATTTTATGGTAATTGTTTAAAGGGAAATTTATTTAACATGTTGTAATTAGTTTATTTAACTAAGATTGGATTTGAAAATCTAAATAAATAATATGAGACTATAAACTATAGTATAAAGAATTTATTAAAATAAATTAAAGTAGTTTAAATGGATTTACCCAAACAGGGCTTAAAGACATTAAGTCTTTATTTTAAAAGTGTTTTTGCCAAACGAAGCCTTTTGACTTTTGAATTAAAATAATAAAAATAAAAATAAATAAAAATAAAAATAATATATATTAAATTTTATAACTGATATGTAATTATTATAATAATAAGTATACGGCAGTTTCATACGTTGGGTGCGTCTCTTTTATTTTTACGTAAAAGGTTTGGCCAAAGGGAAAAGGGAGAGGTTATAGAGAAAACTAGAGAGAGAGTTTGAGAAAGCTCGAGAGTAAGAATTTCTGTGATTCCAAAGCAATTCTTTGTGTTTTAGCAAGGATTTCCAAGCAATTGAAGGTATTCTTCTAACACCTTAATATTATATATATGAATGTTCTATATTCATGAGTTTTACGTGTTCTGTGAATTCAAGTTGGATAAATTGTTATGGTGTAAAGTGTAAATTGTATTTATATGTATTTGTGATGTTAGAACTAGCATCTAGACAAGATTTTGTGTACTAATCACGTTAAAAAAAGAAAGAAAATTGTTTACAATGTATGTTTATATATATGGCTTGTGAAAGTATCAAATTTGGTGGATAATGTGTAAACTAATATGTAAATTGAGCCTTGAATATGTTAATTCGGTAAGAAACAAAGAGAACGTAGTTTGAATGAGTTAAATTGGTGTAGAATTGAGATCACAGTGTTAATTTTTGTCAAGAATGTCAAAAATAGAGTTTTTGGTATAAAACATGGAATTCAAGGATTTAAATTTACTGAAGTTGTTGTTTAATTATTCTAAGTTAATATATATGTGAGGAATCATGTTTGTATGAGTCCTATATCAATTGAGTATGCTTAATTTAATGTTTTGTGGATGAAATTCGTGATAGTTGGGCTAAGCAGTCTTTGTTAGCAATTTCGTAGTTTCGTCTGCGACTAACGCATCTCACTTGTTGTGTCAAGGCTGAAACTAAGTAGCAATCTTATTGATTCCAAGCTTAAGTCTAAGCGCATTAGCTCACATTTACCTACTGATCAAAGGCAGTGATGCCTTTTACTTCTGCATACCTTAAACACCTATTGTAACTTAGTCTAATGACATGTTAATGTGAGAAACATGTAATGAAGAGGTTAAAACAGAATCATATCATGTGATTAGTAATTCTAAAGTTGTAAAAGATTAGTAAGTTATGAAAGCGATATGCTATGATTTAATGTACACATGAATAATGAATAAGTGTTTTGAAGTTAATACTTGTGATTTCTGAAATGCATATGGTGTAAAGTAAAACTTGTACTAAAATAACAAGTTTAACTAGAAGTGAGTGTTATTTTGGGAAAATGGATGTTATTATATCTAATAGATATTGTGATTCTAATACTATGTGTAGGTGATTGTGAGTTGTAAATTTATAGCTTATGCACGAGGCAAGTTTCTAAACCTTACCCCTTTAATTGAGCAAGTTCCTTACCTTAAACTTTATTTGAGCAAGCTCTAACCCTAACGTTATTCAAGCAAGTTTTGAATTCTAATCATTGTTGAGTTATTCTAACTTGTTTATAGTTAAGCAAGTTTCTTTAGTTTTAATATTTTATAGTGAATGCGATTTCTTAAACTCTAATCTCTAATATTGAGCTTTCATATTTCATTTACTTTGTACAAGTTATTATCATGTTGAGCAAGCTTTGTTTCCAGCTTGTTATCAGTTAAATGCATGTTTAGTAATTCAATTTCTAATTTGACAAGATCATAGCGTTATCTTATTGTTGTTCAAGCGAGGTTATTATTTCAATTCTTATGCTTTTTAGTTATTTTCAAGCATGATTTTAATGTATAGTTGGTTCACCTATGATTCTTAATCATTCCATATTATGTTGTTATTGATCAACCGTAGTGTTATCAAACTTTGTTGATTTAACTAATCCTTTAGTTGATGATCGTGAAACTCTAAATTACCCTTGAAGCTTATCCAAACCAAACTTTCTTTGGTACGAACTTGTACTCTAAAACTGAGAAGAACAACCCTATTATAGGGGTACGCGATGCGTTTAGATGTTTGTGCACAATATATGGTACAAAGGGCTGATGACCCTAAATATGTGAAGTCCCTACAGTATAACTATTTAGGTTAAAGTTGAAAGATTACCTGTAACCTTAGACATAGTTCATGGTCTTATGACCCTAAGATATATTTCGTATTTTGATTCCAGTTTTTGGTTATCATTGGTAGAGTATTATTCAGTTCTGATGAGCTTATTCATTGGCAATTATTATTCTATTGTTATTCATTGCTATTTCTAGTGAGCATTTGTTTTGCTCACTCTTTCATAAATATAATTATTGCAGCTAAGGTTGAGAAGGTCGATGAACCTACTACTAGCAAAGGAAAGGGAAAAATGAACAAGTGATGAAGACTTGTAATTTATTTAATGTCATGATGATAGACTTCATATTTAATGATGTGATATAATTATTTTATTTCCGCACTTGGTTTATGATAAAGGTTAGATAACCTGGGAGACTTTTTGATTTAACGATGTAACCCTTTTAATGGGAGGATTTATGGTTTAAATTTTATTATACTTGGGTAGTTAGTTATGAATGTATGTAAAGTGAACACCAAGTCTTGTGGGAATGAAGTACCCAGATTTAGGGGGTCACATGTTGGTATCAAAGCTTTAGGTTATGAACCTTAGGTGGGGGAAAAGCCTCAAGAAGTAACCTTATAAAAAGATAGTGGTGATGAACTCAGTTTTAAGAAAGAAATAATAAAACACTCTATGTGCTTATATGGTTGCAACCTATGTGGTCGTGAGTGTTGAGTAGTAATAATTAGTAATTAAAACTTAAAATTTTGTTGTCAGGAGGGCTAATGTAGGAGAATCCAGTCAGGCTAGAGAAGAAGGATCCCAGATGCCTAGAGAGGAGGAGCCTCGAGATATTCAGGTGGTTTGTGAATAACTACTGCCACGGGAATCATCTCCGTTGGTCACAATGGTTCAGCAGGAGGGTTTACCTGATGAGGATGATGAGATAGAGACGGACGAGGAGTGTGACACCCCCAAATCCAAGTACTTCGTTTCCACAAGATTTGGTGTTCACTTTCCATTCATTCATATCTACTACCCAAATATAATAAAATTAAATCATAAATCCTCCCTTTAAAAAGGGTTACATCTTTAATCAAAAAGTCTCCCCAGGTTGTCTAACCTTAAACATCAATAAAGTGCGAAAATAAAATAATTACATAACATCATTAAGCATAAAGTCTATCATCATGACAATAAATGAAATTACAAGTCTTCATCACTTGCACATTTTTCCCTTTCCTTTGTTAGTCATAGGTTCATCGATCTTCTCAACTTTAGCTGCAATGAGTGTCTATATATGCAAGAGTGAGCAAAACAAATGCTCACTAGATATAACAATGAATCAATAAGAGTATAATAACTGCCAATGAATAGGCTCATCAAAATTGAATATTACTTTATCAATAATAATCAAAACTAAATTCAAACTATGTCCATGGTTACAAGTAATCTTTCAACTTTAACCTAAACAGTTATACTTTAGGGACTCCACGTACTTAGGGGGATCAACCCTTCGTACCATGTATTGTGCACAACCATCTAAACGCATCGCGTATCCCCTATAATAGGGTTGTTCTTCTCAGGTTTAGAATACAAGTCTGCACCAAAGAAAGTTTGGTTTGGATAAGCTTCAAGGGTAATTTAGAGTTTCACAATCATCAACTAAAGGATTAGTTGAATCAACTAGGCTTAACAACACTACGAATGGTCAATAATAGTTTTAGGTAAAACGTTAAGAATAATAGGCATGCGTAGAAATAGTCAACATTGCTTGAACAATATTAAGCTAAGGATGTGATCTCATTAAATAAGATATAGAATTATTGAACATGTATTAACTAATAGCAAGCTGAAAATAAAACTTGCTCCACATGATAATAACTTGTGCAAAGTAATTAAAATAAGACAATTCAACATTTGGAATTGGAATTCAATAATTGCATTACCGATACTAGAATGAAATTAAAGAAACTTGTCTAAAAATAAACAAGTTGGAATAAATCAATAACTACTGGAATTCATAACTTGTCCGAAATAAAGATAAAGATATAGCTTGCTCAAATAAAATTTAGGAACAAAGCTTGCTCAATGTAAAGAAATAAGGTTTAGAAACTTGCCTTGTGCGTAAGCTATAAATTACCACTCACGTTTTACCTTCTTTTGCTTTGTATTCCTTGCTAACACCACTGAAATTGTTTGAAAACCTCAAGAATTCACTCTCAAATTCTCTCTCTATCCTCTCTCAAATACTCTGTATCTCTTCCTCAGTTTAGCAAATAACTCAAAGGCGTAAAACTGATAACCAAGCCAATTAACACTATGCGTACACTAAAACTGATAATCCATAATAAGCGTACTTAATATAACAGTTACAAGAATATAAACGTATATATTATAAATATATTTTATTTATTATTTGATTTATTTAATTTATTTTATTTATTATAATAAAATTTAAAATTTAATAGCCATAAGGCTTTGTTTCTAAGAAAACTCTTTAAAAATTAAAGACTTAATATCTTTAAACCTTGTTTGGAAAAAAACTAAATTGAACTCCTTTAATTTATTTTAATAACTTATTTATAGCATAGTTTATTGTCACACTTTTATTACCAAATTAAATTAAAAATATTATAATAATCCATTTAATCCTTTATCAACTCTCTAATTTAATTATTAAATTAAATTAGAACATTGTCTCCTAATAGTTAATTTCCTTCACTCATAAATTATTTATTTCATAAATGAATAATCAAATCAAATAAAAACAAATATTTATTTAACAATATACACAACAATTAAATATTTATATAATTCAATAAATATTTAAAATTATAATGTAAAATTTTGGATTGTTATATTCTTCCCTCCTTACAAGGATTCTGTCCTCAGAATCACAACTCAAACCATAAAATCGTCACATTCTTCCCTTCTTACAAAGATTCTGTCCCCAGAATCGATGACACAGATTAAACAAATAACTCAGGATAATTCTTCATCATTTCAGCTTCAAGTTCCCACGTAGCCTCTTCGACATTGTGGTTTCTCCATATCACCTTCACAGAAGGTATCATTTTATTCCTGAGCACTTGTTCTTTTCTGTCGACTATCTGTATAGGAACCTCTTCATAAGACAAATCTTTACTGAATTGTAACGGTTCATACTCGATCACATGTTTGTAATCGGGTTTATATGGTCGCAACACCGACACATGAAAAACGTTGTGCACATGCTCTAATTCTGGAGGTAAAGCTACCTCATAAGCCACTTCTCCCACTCTTCCCAGTATTTCGAAAGGTCCAATAAATCTTGGGCTGAGCTTTCCCTTCTTGCCAAAACGAATTTTCCCCTTCCAAGGAGAAACTTTCAGGAAAACAAAATTTCCTACGTCAAATTTATGATCTTGTCTGTGTTGATCAGCATATTTCTTCTGTCTATCTTGAGCAGCTACCAGTCTTGCTCTGACAAGTTTGATAACTTTAGCAATTTGCTGTACCAGTTCTGGTCCTAACAATTGACGTTCACTAACTTCATCCTAGCACAGTGGAGTTCTGTATTTCCTACCGTACAATGCCTCATATGGTGGTATACCAATGCTTGTGTGGTAACTGTTATTATAGGAAAATTCTACCAACGGTAAATGATCGTCCCAATTTCCTTTGAAATCCATGATGCACGCTCTAAGCATATCCTCTAACGTCTGGATTGTTCGTTCGCTTTGACCATCGGTTTGAGGATGGTACGCCGTACTCATCTTCAATTGTGTTCCCATGCATTCTTATAGTTTCTTCCAGAAGTTTGATGTGAATCTCGGATCTCTGTCTGATACAATTGACACTGGAACTCCATGTCTCGATATAATCTCTTTAACGTATAGTTTTGCTAGCTGGTCAAGATTAAATCTAATCATTATGGGCAAAATGTGCGCTTATTTTGTTTATCTATCCACTATCACCCATATCGCATCGTATCCTTTCTGAGTTGTTGGAAGACCTACAACAAAATCCATTGTGATATGCTCCCACTTCCATTCTAGTATTTCCAATGGCTGAAGTAATCCGCTTGGTCTTTGATGCTCGGCCTTCACTCTCTGACATGTTAAGCACTTTACAACGCATTCTACAACGTCTCTTTTCATATTTGGCCACCAAAAATGTCGCCGCAAATCTTGTTACATTTTCGTACTTCCTGGATGAATAGAATATCTTGAGCTATGAGCTTCTATCAAGATTTCTTCCCTAATATCCTGTACTGCTGGAACTCAAATTCGTCCCTCGAATCTTAGTATCCCTTCAGTATCAACCTTATACTTCACCTCTTTACCCTCGACCACACTTTCCTGTATTTTTCTGCATTATTCATCCTGTAGTTGAGCATTCCTCACCTTGTCCACCAAAGTTGGACTAGCTTCCATCTGGTACAATCTTTCATCGGATTCTTTTGGAAATTTGATTTCTAGCTCTAACCTTGCCATTGCTGAAATGAGCTCCTCCTGGTTAGTTAACAACATTAACTTTTCACGACCCTTCCTACTCAAGGAATCTGCAACCACGTTTTCTTTGCCCGGATGATAAAAGATCTCGCAATCATAATCTTTTATTAATTCCATCCATCTTCTTTGACGCATGTTCAGGTCCTTCTGTGTGAAAATATACTTCAGACTCTTATGGTCTGTGTAGATCTCACACTTCTCTCCATAGAGATAATGTCTCCATATCATCAGAGAAAACACCACCGCAGCCAATTCTATGTCATCAGTCAGATACCCTTTCTAGTAATCTTTCAATTGCCTTGATGCATACGCAATGACCTTGTCGTTCTGCATAAGGACACAACCCAATCCTTTGTGTGAAGAATCACTATACACCACAAATTTTCCTGTATTATCTGGTAATGACAACACAGGTGCTACACTGAGCATCTTCGTCAATTCGGTAAAACTCTCCTCACATTTTTTTCGTCCAAACAAATTTTACAGCTTTTCTCGTCAAATTTGTCAACGGAGTTGAAATCTTGGAAAAATCCTGAATAAGCCATCTATAATAACCTGTCAATCCCAAGAAAGTTCTTACTTCTGATAAAGTTCTTGGTTGTTCCCAATTTATCAGAGCTTCGATTTTTGATGGATCCACTGAAATTCCATCTTTGTCAATTACATGCCCAAGAAATTGTACACGTTCCATCCAAAATTCACATTTGGAGAATTTTACGTACAACTTTTCTTTTCTTAGCATCTCCAGCGTCAGACGTAAATGTCCCACATGTTCTTCTTGAGATTTGTAGTATACCAAAATATCATCAAAAAATACCACCACAAATTTATCTAGAAATGGTTTAAACACCCTGTTCATCAAATCCATGAACGCTACAGGGGCGTTTGTTAAACCAAAAGACATCACCAAAAATTCATAATGTCCATACCGAGTTCGGAATGCCGTCTTCGGTACATCTTCCTTCTCTACTTTCAATTGGTGATACCCACTTCTCAGATCTATTTTAGAGAAGTATTTGGCACCCTTCAATTGATCAAACAAGTCATCTATTCTTGGCAACAGATATTTATTCTTAATAGTCACTTTGTTTAATTCTCTATAATCAATGCAGAGACGCATTGACCCATCCTTCTTCTTCATGAATAACACCAGCGCTCCCCACGGTGATACGCTTGGTTGAATATATTTCTTGTCTAGCAATTCTTGCAGTTGTACCATCAATTGCTTCATCTCTACCGGAGCCATTCTATACGGGGCCTTCAATATTGGAGCAGTTCCTGGCGCTAAGTCGATCACGAACTCAATTTCTCTATCAGGTGGAAGTCCTGGCAAATCTTCCGAAACACGTCTACAAAATCTCTAACCACTGGTATCTCCTCCAGCTTCACACCCTTCTCCTTTTGAGTATCGACTATGTAAGCTAAGTATCCTACACAGCCTTGACTCAATAACTTCCTGACCTACATAATTGTCAGACATCTCATTTGTCTAGGAGATTTGCTACCATAGAAAACTACCTTTGACGGAGTCATAAGGTTTACACATTTCTTTTGGCAGTCAATTATCGCTCCATAATTGAATAGCCAATCCATTTCCAAAATTACATCAAACTCTCCAAGTTTTATCGGGATTAAATCTACTGTCATAACATTCCCATTAATATTCACCCTACAATTCTTGAATACAGATTTAACAGGAATTACCTCCTTATTCGCAATTTCTATTTATAAAGGGAAATTCAACTCTTCATTAGGTAATTCTAACTTCTTAGCAAATTCTTCATATATAAACGAGCAAGTAGCACATGAATCAAATAATATATATGCATTTATATCATTGATTGGGATAATACCTGACATAAAAACTTTTGATTGCACCGTGTCTTGCACTGTCATGTTGAAAGTTCTGGTTGTGGGATTATTTGATGATGTTGGTCCCACAATGGTCAATGTACCTCCATCGCCACTTCCCTTGCTTCCAGTTGTCTCTCCAGCTTTCTTCTTAAGGTAATTGCGAGCAAAATGATCATTTGACCCGCAGGTGTAGCAAACATTCTTCTTGGGTTAATTGTAATTAGGGACAATGTGACCTTCCTGGCCACAGTTAAAATACACACGCTTCCCCCTTAAGTACATACTCGTGTGAAACCTCCCGCATGTAGCACATGCATCAAACTTCTTCTTCTGCTGGTTACCCTACTGGTTTCTAGCTCCCACAGTTGCATTCCACTTCCTCTTCAGGTTATTGTTACCATTTCCACTCCTACCACCACCATTCTTAACTTCGCCTTCATTCTTCTTCTTTCTCTGCTCTTATTTGTACTTTGTTACTACTTCCACCTCCACCTTGGTGAGAATTTCCTTCTCCAAAGATCAACAGAAATGTCTTTAGTCAAACATGGAAACCCTCATCTTGTCTAACCAGGGGTTTCAAATCCACGCTCAAACCTCTTAGCTTTTCTCTCATATGTGTTGACTTGGTATGGCGCAAACCTCGCCAATTCGTTAAATTTTGCGGCATACTCCGATACCGACATTGATCCCTGCTTCAGTTCTAGAAACTGCACCTCCAACTGATTTTTTGTACTCTCTGGGAAATAAGTCTCAAAAAATATTTCATTAAACCTATCCCAAGTCATTATCCCTTGACCTCCTCGAGTTTTATTGGCTTGCCACCAATAACTAGCCTCTGCTTTCAACATAAACGTGAAAAAAGCAGTCTTCTGATTCTCACCTACTCTAGCAACATCGAAAACTTTCTCTATCTCCATGATCCAGGTATGTGCCTCAACTTGATTCATGGACCCACGGAATTCTGGTGGTCCAACCGCCTTGAAGTCCTTAAAAGTTGTAGCTTGATTCTGCGATTTATTCTGCAATGCTCCCATCAGTAACGTCCCTAGCTGCTGAACTGGGATAGCCTCAACATTGTTGTTAGTGGTAGATCCCTCAGGGGTTCTCTGTCGTGGTTGACGTCTTGGAGGCATTTTCTGTTAAAATATACTCATTAGATTGTAACTCAATTCGTTTAAGTATTTTCTACTTAACTTGCACCCCATAAAAGAAATCGTCACATAACCATTTCTGGCATGTTGATTCCCTCCACGTTTGTTGTCACCGCTTCTATGACTGATGTGATGCCCCCAAAATAGGTCCAATCCATCCAACCTATTCTGAGTCGCCAAATACATGATACAGAAAATAACTACAACTTTATTACTACAATTGTCGTGCAAAATATAACAACACATATACTGTGAGTTTTAATACCAACTGTGACTCATGTCCCAACTATGGAAAGCACCTCACATTGATACATTACATAAAGGTACAGTCAAAAACTGTTTTAGAAATTAAAATCTTTGGGAAGTGCTCAAGGAAACCTTCATACATGGGAGGTCACGCGTCTAAGTTATGATAGATATCATATGTCCACAGAATTATCCTTCGTTGACCCAATAGACCCCAAAGAAAAATGAGAAGATTACTATCATGTTCTTTCCAATGGTGAGTCTTCTCTTGCCATATAACTATCTCTACTGTCTCCAGTTGAAAATTATATTTCAAATAAACTCCAAGATCATATAGGTAGTGCTCGTAGATATACTCAGCAAGTGGATGTGCACAACCCTGTCTTATGATAACACGAGATTGTATGTCATTAGACATCTTGTATGATAGTGGAAAAACACCCTTCCAACATTTGGTTCGCCTCACCCTATTTGATTCACCAAATATAACTACTAAATGATGTATAAAATACAACACACTTTTCTATACGGTTTAGGGAGAAGTTCCACCGCTAGAGACCACCGTTCTATTCCTTTGTTACCCCTGCTTGACCCAGCTACACTCTTATTACCTTAAAGGAATTGTGAAGCAAAAGGGTGAGCTCAACTAGCCCAGTAAGAAATATCATGACTAAAGATAATTAAATTTTCAATAGCCTTCATCAGTAATAAATCAGAGATTTAGAACATATGGTAGATGATAAAACGTTTCAACCATAGTTGCAGCAGAACGAATAATCCATTAGAAGAGTCAAATAGACCATAAAGTCTATTATCTTCTCCATGTTAAAAGTTCACCAATAATATTTTATCCCTGTAACATCAATCAATAGTTCTTGTCCACAATCATGTGAATAACTCATAATCATAATTGTGGTTCTAAATTCCTCTTTCATCCAAGACAAAGTTAATTTTCATCACTTGTCTTTACTTGAAACATCAAAGATCATGGTTATACCAAATCACAGTTCCTGTTCATAATCATACTAATAAATTCATCTTTGCACTACGGGCCAAAGATATTCATCAACAAGTCATCTTTGCACTACAGGCCACAGATATTCAAAAACAGGTCATCTTTGCACTACAGGCCAAAGATATTCAACAACAGATCATATTTGCACTACCGGCCAAAGATATTCAAAAACAGGTCATCTTTGCACTACAGGCCAAAGATATTCAACAACAGGTCATCTTTGCACTACAGGCCAAAGATATTCATATCTCAAAGAAATACATAACCATTTCAGAATTTATATAAATAATAATTATAACCATGTTGATCAATTCACCTTTGCACTTAAGCTAAAAATATTCAATTATAAATTCAATGGTCATGATCATACCAATCAACGATTCAACTTTGCACTACTGGCCAAAGAGAACCCATAGTCACGATCATACTAATAATCTACCCATCTTTACACTCAAGTCAAAGAGAAATTTCTTCACCAAGATTATAAAAAATTTATATATCATAATAAAAATAATATGATCAAAACACGGATTTAATTTCAAGAGTAAGATTCATAAATCAACGATAATTTGGTCAGAAAAAGAAACCAATTTTGTCGTGAATAGTATCCTGTGAATAGTAACTCGTGAATAGTAACTCATGAATAGTAACCCCGACATGAAAAAGATAAAAATTCCATAATAAAATCCATACCAATATTTCGGTATAATGATATTGAAAGAATAACATTTCTTAAACTTATAAACAATTTATTTTAATTGTTTACACTTTACTAAATAATGCATTTAATCATCCTAAAATGCCAAACTCATAAGATTTCATCACCAATAACCAAAACCCTCATCAAAAATCTGCATATACCTCATATAGGATTCTCAAGCCATAAAATCTTATTTTCCAATTTTCTTACTTCACATAACATATTTAATTCATTTACTCATAACTAGTACATTTTCATGAAAAACCAAATCAAGACCAAATCAAGACAAATTTTTTATTGAACATAAAATTTTACTTTTATCCCAAAATTCCAAAATTTTTTTGTCCAAAATTTTGAAATTTATAGTATACTTATATATATACATGTACTCCCAATAAAAATTTCACCAATTTTGGTGTTAACCACAAGGAGTTATAAGGGTTTACTTTCAAAATAGTCTTTTCTCATAAAATTCATAACTCCTAATCTATACATCCAAACATAGCCATTTTTGGACACAATCTAGAAAACTCATCAAATTATCATTTCAAATTTTTCCAGAATTTTTGAGGGTCAGAAAAATTACAAAACTGAAAAACATAATAACCCTTACAATCCCTTACCTCAAAAGAGCAGTACTTCTGACTGGAATATCGGATGTAAAGTCGAAGGAAACTTGCACTGAATAGCAACTCTCAAAGTATCTAAATACTCACAAAAATACGCTCGATAATATAGAGAGAAAACTTATGTTTCTGGTGTGATTTTCAATTGTAACATAAGCACCTATTTATAGGAAAATGCTAGAACGCCAAAGGAGACTAAATTAATAAAATATAATATAATCTTTTCTTTCTTCCTACGCCTCATCCACCAACCAAGCAAACCATCTTGGACACAAATTGGCAGCCCACATGTTTAATACAAAAGTGGGTCCCACCCAATTTTAATAAAAATCATTTTATTTTCCAAAACTTCAATAATTCATAAAAAATAGCCCGTTTATCAGAAAAATATGAATTTTATGTCCATTCCACACGAAATCGAATTCTCTACAACTTTGTAGCTTTAAGTTTTTCCAAATTCAAGATAAAAAATATCTGAAATCCACAAATGGATGATTTTCAACAGCTTTTAAAATTCATAACAAATCATACGTTAATTTTTAACGGTTCAAAATTTGTGGATATATACTCAACTTATATATGTATAACATATCCAAAAATCACAACGATCCAACGGTCAGATTAAAATTACAACTCACACAATAAAGCTTTAAGAACACCGATTTGATCTTTTAATACCTCCAATCCGACAAAATACTGATAAAACACCTCAACATTAATTCCTTCATTTATAACCACATAAATAAATCCATCATTTATATCTGCATCAAATAAATATTTTCTTACCATAAAATCAATAATTAATTATTCCAAAATAATATTATGTAATCACAATAATGATAACCAGTGCGGTTCGAGAAAGAGGGGCTTTCGATAAGGATTTCTCCTCATCGGCGCCGCAAACTAGGTGACCAAACCTCTCATTGATGAACTTTCTAGACATTTTCAATAATGCTATTTAATAATATTATTCAAATAATATGAATTATTGATCCGATAATGGAAAATATTGTGTAGTGAGAATTATTGAAAACAATAATATAAAAATATCAACGCAACAATTATTGAATCAATAAAATAAAATATTGAACAAAGAATTACTATAACAATTATTGAGTAGTGTCTTCTTACGTAAGAATCAATAATTCAAAAATATCGCTCAATACCGTACAGTGTTCTTGCAAGCAACCACGCCAGTATTATCAGTATTTTAACCATCAGGCAATCCAACAGTGTTAACGGTAACAATTACGCCATTATTTATAAAAACTCAAACTTGTCGTTTTTTTCATCCGACAGTTATTCTGTTATGGGTCCCACAAATGATTGCACCGTCGTACGGATATTCCCGACAAGAAGAATATTCTACGACCAAATAAATATTCCCCAACAACAATGATTATTTTATAACAACTTGCTTATTTTGAAAAAATTTCAAACATCATCCTCAACTTTTAAACTTTTATCAATTTAACTATTTAGCAAAATAGAAAAATTGAATACTTTTATTTCATAAAATTTAGGGTCATACAATCTCCCATCCTTATGAAATTTCATCCCCGAAATTTATGTACCTGGTATTTCAAAGAGTTGAGAATACCTTGCTTTCATTTCAGATTCCATCTTCCCTGTCATCATGATTTCTCCATTGCTCATCTCTTGTATTTTAGATATCATTCTAGAATACAGCTTCAAAACAAGGGTTAATTGAACCAATTAACATATCACATAATATCCCGATATTATGACTGACCAACAAATAAGCTTAGGTAGGACACACTAGCGAATGATTTACTCATCTCTCCCCTCCAAGTTCTATTCCCCGATCTCCGCCAAAGACCATATCCCTAAGCTCTGATACCAAATGTGACGCCCCCAAAATAGGTCCAATCCATCCAACCTATTCTGAGTCGCCAAATACATGGTACAGAAAATAACTACAACTTTATTACTATAATTGTCGTGCAAAAAATACAAACAACATATATATCGTGAGTTTTAATACCAACTATACTCATGTCCCAACTATGGACAAAGACCTCACATTGATACATTACATAAAGGTACAGTCAAAAACTGTTTTAGAAATTAAAATCTTTGGGAAGTGCTCAAGGAAACCTTCATACATGGGAGGTCACGCGTCTAGGTTATGATAGATATCATATGTCCACAGAATTATCCTTGGTTGACCCAATAGAGCCCAAAGAAAAACGAGAAGATTACTATCACGTTCTTTCCAATGGTGAGTCTTCTCTTGACATATAATTATCTCCGCTGTCTCTAGTTGAAAATTATATTTCAAATAAACTCCAAGATCATATAGGTAGTGCTCGTAGATATACTTAGCAAGTGGATGTGCATAACCCTGTCTTATGATAACACGAGATTGTATGTCATTAGACATCTTATATGATAGTGGAAAAACACCCTTCCAACGTTGGGTTCGTCTCACCCTATTTGATTCACCAAATATAACTACTAAATGATGTATAAAATACAACACACTTTTCTATACGGTTTAGGGAGAAGTTTCACCGCTAGAGACCACCGTTCTATTCCTCTGTTACCCCCGCTTGACCCAGCTACACTCTTATTACCTGAAAGGAATTGTGAAGCAAAAGGGTGAGCTCAACTAGCCCAGTAAGAAATATCATGACTAAAGATAATTAAATTATCAATAGCCTTCATCAGTAATAAATCAGAGATTTAGAACATATGGTAGATGATAAAACTTTTCAACCATAGTTACAGCGGAACGAGCAATCCATTAGAAGAGTCAAATAGACCATAAAGTCTATTATCTTCTCTATGTTAAAAGTCAACCAATAATATTTTATCCCTGTAACATCAATCAACAGTTCCTGTCCACAATCTTGTGAATAACTCATAATCATAATTGTGGTTCTAAATTCCTCTTCTCATCCAGGACAAAGTTAATTTTCATCACTTGTCTTTACCTCAAACATCAAAGATCATGGTTATACCAAATCACAGCCTATTTCTCATATAATCATAATCAATAAATTCATCTTCTTTCACTTTGCACCACGGCCAAAGATATTCATCAACAAGTCATCTTTGCACTACGGGCCAAAGATATTCAAAAACAGGTTATCTTTGCACTACATGCCAAAGATATTCAACAACAGATCATCTTTGCACTACAGGCAAAAGATATTCAAAAACAAGTCATCTTTGTACTACAAAACAAAGATATTCAATAACAATGTCATCTTTTACAACAGGTCCAAAGATATTCATATCTCAAAGAAATACATAATCATTTCAGAATTTATATAAACAATAATTATAACCATGTTGATCAATTCACCTTTGCACTTAAGCTAAAAATATTCAATTTTAAATTCAATGGTCATGATCATACCAATCAACGATTCAATTTTGCACTACTGGCCAAAGAGAACCCATAGTCACGATCATACCAATAATCTACCCATCTTTACTCTCAAGTCAAAGAGAAATTTCTTCACCAGGATTATAAAAATTTTATATATCATAATAAAAATAATATGATCAAAACACGGATTTAATTTCAAGAGTAAGATTCATAAATCAACGATAATTTGGTCAGAAAAAGAAACCAATTTTGTCATGAATAGTAACTCGTGAATAGTAACTCATGAATAGTAATAATGAATAAGTAACCCCATACATGAAAAAGGTAGAAATTCCACAATAAAATCTATACCAATATTTCTAAGATAATGATATTGAAAGAATAATATTTCTTAAACTTATAACAATTTATTTTAATTGTTTACACTTTACTAAATAATGCATTTAATCATCCTAAAATGCCAAACTCATAAGATTTCATCACCAATAACCAAAACCCTCATCAAAAAATTTCATATACCTCATATAGGATTCTCAAGCCATAAAATCCTATTTTCCAATTTTCTTACTTCACATAACATATTTAATTCATTTACTCATAACTAGTCCATTTTCATGAAAAAATACCAAATCAGTACAAAAATAATTTTCTTTTCTGGGATTTAGCAGAATATAGTTCCATATTGAACATATATTTTTCTCAGAATTTTTAAAATTCATTTACTATTTTTCATATGGCCAAAATAGCCGAATATTTAGACATTTATCATTAACTGTACTTTTATCCCAAAAATTCCAAAATTTACAGAGTATACTTCTGTTATATACATGTACTCCCAATAAAAAGTTCACCAATTTTGGAGTTAACCACAATGAGTTATAAGGGTTTACTTTTAAAATAGTATTTTCTCATAAAATTCATAACTCCTAATCTATACATCCAAACATCGCCATTTTTGGACACAATCTAGAAAACTCATCAAATTATCATTTCAAATTTTTTCAGAATTTTTGAGGGTCAGAAAAATTACAAAACTAAAAAACATTATAACCCTTACAATCCCTTACCTCAAAAGAGCAGTACTTCTGACTGGAATATCGGATGTAAAGCCGAAGGAAACTTGCACTGAATAGCAACTCTCAAAGTATCTAAATACTCACAAAAATACGCTCGATAATATAGAGAGAGAAAACTTATGTTTCTGGTGTGATTTTCAATTGTAACATAAGCACCTATTTATACGAAAATGCTAGAACGCCAAAGGAAACTAAATTAATAAAATATAATATAATCTTTTCTTTCTTCCTACGCCTCCTCCACCAACCAAGCCAACCATCTTGGACACAAATTGATAGCCCACATGTTTAAAACAAAAGTGAGTCCCACCCAATTTTAATAAAAATCATTTTATTTTCCGAAACTTCAATAATTCATAAAAAATAGCTCGTTTATCAGAAAATTACTAATTTTATGTCCATTCCACACGAAATCGAATTTTCTACAATTTTGTAGCTTTAAGTTTTTCCAAATTCAAGACAGAAAATATCCGAAATCCACAAATGGATGATTTTCAACAGCTTTTAAAATTCATAACAAATCATACGTTAATTTTTAACGGTTGAAAATTTGTGGATATATACTCAACTTATATATGTATAACATATCCAAAAATCACAATGATCTAACAGTCAAATTAAAATTATAACTCACGCAATAAAGCTTTGAGAACACCGATTTGATCTTTTAATACCTCTAATCCGACAAAATACTGATAAAACACCTCAACATTAATTCCTTCATTTATAACCACATAAATAAATCCATTATTTATATCCGCATCAACTAAATATTTTTTTACATATAAATCAATAATTAATTATTCACAAATAATATTACGGAATCACAATAATAACAACCAGACAGTTCCCAAGAAAGAGGGGGCTTGCCGATAAGGATTTCTCCTTACTGGCGCGCAATTAGGTGACCAAACCTCTCCTTGATAGAACTTTCTAGACATTTCCAATAATGCTATCTAATAATATTATTCAAATAATATGAATTATTGATCTGATAATGGGAAATACTGTGTAGTGACAATTATTGAAATAACAATAATATAAAATATCAACGCAATAATTATTGAATCAAAAAATAAAATATTGAACAATAATTATCGTAATAATTATTGAGTAGTACCTTCTTATGTAAGAATCAATAATTCAAAATATTGTGCAATACCGTAAAGCATCGCGCAACCGTGTATTAATGTATTTTAACCACCGGATAATCCAACAAAGTTAATTCAGAATAATTACGCCTTTATTTATAAAAAAAACTCAAACTTCGTCATTTTTTCATCCGACATTTATTCTCATTATAGGGCCCACAAAATGATCAAGGCTGTCGTATTTGATATTCCTCCCAAAAGAAGAATATTCCACGACCAAACGAATATTCCCCGACAATAATGATTATTTTATAACCACTTGCTTATTTTGAAAAAATTTCAAACATCATCCTCAACTTTTAAACTTTTATCAATTTAACTATTTAGCAAAATATAAAAATTGAATACTTTTATTTCTTAAAATTTGGGGTCTTACAACTGCCACCACTAGTATTATCATTTTGTCGGGTGCTTTCTCTTGGTTGGGTTGACTCGTTATCACGCTCCAATAACTGAGCCCTATTTACAACATCTGAATACAAACACAGTTTATGAGAAATTAGATATTAATGTATCTCGGGTTTCAAACCTCTTAGAATCATTTGCGTCATTCACTCTTCATTATCAACCAAGTGAGACGCAAACCGGGACAACTCGGCAAACTTAGCATCGTACTGTGACACGATCATATCGTTCTGCTCCAATTTGATGAACTCTACCTCTTTTATGTGACGAATACTTTCGGGAAAGTACTTGTCGTTGAATAGTTCTTGGAACTTCTCCCAAGACATCTTCAGTGCGGCAGGTTGAGTACGCTTTACCGATTCCCACCAGTAATCCGCCTCTCCTCGCAACATAAAGTTGGCAAAGGGAACCTTTTGCTCCTCGGAGCATCCCAAGACATCAAATATCTTAGTGATCTGCTTTATCCACGCTTCCACCTTAAGTGGTTTTGGCTCTCTAATAAACTCCGGTGGTCCCAGCTCCTTGAATTGTTTAGCGGTGACCGTCCGAGAGTTTCCAGTGTTTTCACCTATATTATGGACAGGAGCCGCTCTCGCCTGATGTTGCATGAATTGCATAAAGCCTCTAAACATTCCATCGTTCATCATTTGGTCAGTGTTGTTGTTTAGATGAGGATTGTCGCCTTCCTGATGCACATTATCCCGATTATTGATCTGTGGAGACTCAACGATCTCCTATGCTCCATTGCTATTCTCAACATTCTCGGATGTTATTTTGAAATACTACCACAAAACAAGGGTTAATTGACATGCAACATATTATCACTATACTTTGACCGACCAATTAAATACCAAATAAACTTAGGTAGGTCATACTAGCGAAGAAATTTTCCATCTCTCCCCTCCTAATTCTAGTCTCACATCTTAGCTAGGGATCATATCCCTAAGCTTTGATACCAACTGTGACTCCCCCAAAATAGGTATACATCACCCATCTTGAGTCGCCAAATACATGGTACAAAATTCAAATATAACTTAATTATACAACAGTCGTGTAAAATACGACAAAACATAATCTAAGAGTTTTAATAAGAATATTGTCATCTAGACAATATCCACACTCAATGGAGTTCTCATTACATTTATTGTCACACTATTTTATAGAAGAGTGAGGACTACTAAAACAACCATCCGGACCGCCAATCCGCTTCCCCAGACTCAGTCCCCTATATATATTCTCATTTCCTAAAAGAACAAAGAAAAGAAAGGGTGAGCTCAACTAGCCCAAGAAGAAATATTATGACTAAGATAATGCGAGAATAATTTATCGTTAGCCTCACAAAGAAAGTGTTAAACCGATAAAATATAAAAACATCAAGTTTAATCTGCAGGTGAACAAGCAATCCATTAGAAGAGTCAAGTAGAGAATAAAATCTACTATCTTCTATGATTTAAAAGGTTTTTCATCACTTTTATCGCTGAGACTCAATTTAATAAATAAACCACATCATCCATGCACTACGGCCAAGGATATTCATTAGTATCACGACCACAAATTATCCATGCACTACAGACCAAGGATATTCGTGTATTCATCAATGGTCATGATCATGCCAACAATTGTTCATCAATGCACTACGGCTAATGAGGACCTTTACCACATCATTTGTAACATTATGGTCATGATTATACCGAATAATCCCTAGTCATAATCATACCAAGTCCATCTATGCACTACAAAGCCACGAGATGACTTTCAACATATTATAAAATATGAGGATGATGACAATGATATAAGAATTCAATAAAATAAGTTCAAGGATAAATTTTTAAATATTTATAATTTAATTTATCCAGAAATCAATAACATCCAAATTGTCAACATGATACTATTTTGTGGAGTAAAATTCAAGAATGCTCAGAAGAATATTTCCATGAAAAGATACTGGATGAAGCACAAATATCCAGGATATTCTACTAATTTCATGGAGTATAGAAGCCAAAACTTTAACCAACTGAGTTTAATAGAATATATGAAACTGCAAATGGATTTTTGTCGGTCATGCGGTAATCATAGTAGACAGATCATTTCTACAATTTAATAAGGAATGAATATGAAGGATCATTCACCATGCATACGGTAGTCCACACAGACAGGTTATTCTAATAGAATAATAAAAACTGGAATAACAGAAGAATTCACCATGCATGCGATAGACCACACAAACAGGTTATTCCAACAAAATAATAAAGAATGGAATAACAAAAGAATTCACCAGGCATGCGATAGACCGCACAGACAGGTTATTCCAACAGAATAATAAAGAATGGAATAACAACCCTAACGAGTATTGAAAGAAAATAACTCTCTTCATGAATACGAAAAAAATAATACCCCTTACCTTAGAAGAAACTGGATATTGGAATAGTGAGGTAGCAAACTTCTCTTCTTCATTCTCTCTATAATTTTTCTCTATAATAATTGCTCTTGTGAGACTTAGTGAATTGGTGAGAATGAAAGAAGAATGAGCTTCTATTTATAGGAAAATATAGTTTTGATAATTGCACGTTTTGGGGCTCGAAATATTACAGTATAATACCTTCCTCTTTTTCTTCATTTTTAATTTAGTCCTACAAGTATTATCAAACTTGCACCACCTCCCCTAATAGTACTTGAATGTGAATCAATAGTACACACATGTGAACAAATAGTTATAAGCATGTGAAATAATAGCAATTAATTGCTCATTTATCCGATTAATTACCTGATTGGTCATTATAACCTCCAGACATCAATTATTATCGAAATAAATGTCGATTTCCACTAACACTAATAATCCCAACAAAATGGAACTATCAATTTCATCTTTAATCAACACGAACGTATTCATCATTAATATTATAACTCACAATATTTAACAACCAGGTCATTCATAGGAAATAGGGGGCTTTCCGATAAGGATTTCTCCTTATTGGCGCGCAATTAGGTGACCAAACCTCTCCTTGATGTAACTTCTAGACATTGTCAATATTGCAAATAATAATATGAATAACTTTGTCGTCTCAATTATTGATTTAATAATAATAAATATTATGTAGATGATACTGTGACAATAATTGAATCAATAATATGAGAGATATGATGCAGCAATTACTGTAGTAATAAATGAGTATAACTAAGTGACTTCTCACATAAGCATCAATAATCAATACCATGTGCTACTATTCAACCACGCGTATTACTATACTTTTACTACCGGGTAGTTCAACAGTTTATCAGTAAAAATTTTGCTGTTATTTTTATAAAAAGATAATTTTATCATTTTCTAACTACGACAATACTTCCGTTGTGGGGTCCACCAATGATTGTCTTGGTCGCATTTAATATTCCCCTGTTAAAACGAATATTCCTCGACCAATCGAATATTATATAACCACTTGCTTACTTTGTAAAATTTGTAAATATCACCCACAACTATACCATTATATCATATCCACACCATAATATTCAAAAATATATTTCGAGAAAATTTAATCTTTATTTATAAAAGTTGGGGTCTTACAACATCCCCTTCTTATGAAATTTCATCCTCGAAATTAGGGTGCGTACCTGGTATGTCGAAGAGGTGAGGATACCTTGATTTCATTTTAGATTCTAACTCCCAGGTCATTTCCTCAACATCGTGGTTTCTCCACAAAACTTTGACTTGAGGTATAACTTTAAAGCGTAGAATATGATCCCTCTTATCCAAGATTTTAACAGGTACCTCTTCATACGTTAAATATTCCGCTATCTTATCCGGTTCTAATTCAGTAATGTGGTTCGGGTCTTTCACATATTTACGTAACATAGATATGTGAAAAACATTATGAACACGAGACATACTTGGCGGTAAGGCGAGTCTATAGGCCACAGTTCCTACTCGATCGAGGATTAAAAATGGGCCAATGAATCGAGGATTGAGATTTCCTCTCTTTCCAAATCTCATAACTCCTTTCCATGGAGCAACACGTAACAACACATGATCTCCAATATTGAATTTCACGTCCTTTCGATGAAGATCAACATAACTCTTTTATCGATCTTGTAAGGTTTTTATACGTTGTCGGATCATTTAAATCTTTTCCGTAGTCATACGTACCAACTCCGGTCCCAACAACGTTACTTCACCTACCTCATCCCAGCATACTGGAGAATGACACTTTCTTCTATACAACACCTTAAATGGAGCCATGCCAATACTTGCTTGATAACTGTTGTTGTAGGAAAACTCCACCAATGGTAAGAACTTGTTCCAACTTCCTTTGAAGTCAAGGGCAATTCCTTTGAAGTCAAGGATATAGAGTCTTAATAAATCTTCAAGAGTTTGAATAGTCCTCTCCGGCTGCCTGTCCGTTTGAGGATGATATGCTGAACTAAATTGTAAATCCGTGCCCATAGTAATGGATACTGGCATACCATGCAATCTTACAATCTCGTTTATGTACATACTAGCAAGACGTTCAAGTGTATAAGTTTCTCGTATTGGTAAGAAATGAGCAGATTGTGGGATGTTTTTTTCAAACCTAGACATTCATTGGCCAACTCCTTGAAAATGTGTACTGATACGTAGGAACTGTGAAGTTGTGTTGTTCATCCATAAATAATTGTTGCATCCATTTATTAACAGTACCCCTTTAATTCTCCTATAAATAGAAGTTCATTCATTCATTATTTCTTACGAATTCACTGAAACTCTAGAGAGAGAAATTATAGAGAGAAATAAGAAAAGTATTCTACTACTTCCCTACTCTTATATTCAATTTCTTTTACGGTAAGGGGTATTATTTCTTTTGTATTCATGAAGAGAACTTCTGTTATTCCATTCATTATTATTCTCACTGGAATAACCAAAGATATCGCGACTACCCTATACTTGGTGACATTCTTCTATTATTCCATCTTTATTATTATTACATTGGAATATCCATATGCATGTGTGTTTTACGACGACCGTTCTCGTCATTCAGATTATTCTGTTTGAACATCATGCTCGGTTGAATTTCGCTTTGACTTGGTTCCGTTACTTATTATTATTCATTGAATAACTGCTCTATCGCAATACTGCATGCATGGTGATTTCTTTTGTTATTCCATTCTTGATTATACTCAGTTGGTTAAAACTTTGACTTCTATACTCCATGAAATTAGTGGAATATCCTTAATAGTTGCGCTTCATCCAGTATCTTTTCATGGAAATATTCTTCTGAGCATTCTTGAATTTTACTCTAAAAAGCAGTATCATGTTGACAATTTGGACGTTATTTGTTCCTAGATAAATTAATTCTTGAACTTGTTTTATTGAATTCTTATATCATTGTCATCATCCTCATGTTTATATTATGTTGAAAGTCATCTGTGGCCTGTAATGCATAGATGGACTTGGTATGATTATGACCAGGGATTATTCGGTGTAATCATGATCGTAATGTTACAAATGATGTGGTAAAAGTCCTCATTGGCCCGTAGTGCATTGATGGACAGTTGTTGGCATGATCATGACCATTAATGAATACACAAATATTCTTGGCCCGTAGTGCATGGATAATTGTGGTCGTGATACTAAAGAATATCCTTGGTCTTAGTGCATAGGTGATTCGATGATGTGGATTATTTATTAAGCTGAGTCCCAGCGATAAAAGTGATGAAAAACCTTTTAAATCATAAAAGATAGTAGATTGTATTCTCTACTTGACTCTTTTAATGGATAACTTGTTCCGCTACAGTTAAACTTGATATTTATTATATTTTATCAGTTTAACATTGTTGAAGGCTAATGATAAATTATTCTGCATTATCTTAGTCATAATATTTCTTACTGGGCTAGTTGAGCTCACCCTTTATTTCACTGTTCTCTTCAGGAAATGAGAACGTAGCTGGGACTAGTCGGGGAACGGAGTGATGGTCCTAGATGGTGCATTAGTAGTCCTCACTATTCTGTGAAATAGTGTGATAATAATTGTTATAAGGACTCCATTGAGTTTGTATACTCTCTAGATGACAATATTTGTATTCAAACTCACAGCATATGTTTTGTCGTATTTTACACGACTGTTGTATAATTAAGTTGTATTTGAATTTTGTACCATGTATTTGGCGGCTCAAGATGGGTGATGTATACCTATTTTGGGGGCGTCACAGCTGGTATCAAAGCTTAGGGATATGATCCCTGGCTAAGATATGAGAATAGAACTAGGAGGGGAGAGACGGGAAATTCCTTCGCTAGTATGACCTACCTAAGTTTTTTTTTGGTATTTAATTGGTCGGTCAAAATATAGGGATAATATGTTACATGTCAATTAACCTTTTGTTTTGTGGCAGTATCTGAAAATGACATCCGAGAATGTTGAGAATAGCAATGGAGCACAAGCGACAATTGATTCACCACATATCAATAATCAGGATAATGTGCATCAGGAAGGCGACAATCCTCATGCAAACAACAACACTGACCAAATGATGAATGATGGAATGTTCAGTGGCTTTGTACAATTCATGCAACAGCAGGCGAGAGTAGCTCTTGTCCAAAATGTAGGTGGAAACACTGGAAACTCTCGGACAGTCACCGCTAAACAGTTCAAGGAGCTGGGACCACAGAGTTTATTGGAGAGCCAAAACCACTTAAAGCGGAAGCATGGATAAAGTAGATCACCAAGATATTTGATGTCTTGGGATGCTCCGAGGAGCAAAAGGTTCCCTTTGTCGCCTTTATGTTGCGAGGAGAGACAGATTACTGGTGGGAATCAGTAAAGCGTACTCAACCTGCCGCACTGAAAATGTCTTGGGAGAAGTTCCAAGAACTATTCAACGACAAGTACTTTCCCAAAAGTATTCGTCACATGAAGGAGGTGGAGTTCTTCAAGTTGGAACAGAATAATATGACCGTGTCGCAGTACGAAGCAAAGTTTGCTGAGTTGTCCCCGTTTGCGTCCCACTTGGTGGATAATGAAGAGAGAATGACGTGAATGTTTTTAAGAGGTTTAAAAAGTCGAGATACGTCAACATCTTATTTCTCATAAACCGTGTTTTGTATTCGGATGTTGTAAATAAGGCTCGATTAGTAGAAGCGCGATAACGAGTCAACGCAACCAAAAGAGAGCGGTCAACAAAATGATAATACCAATGAGAGCAGTCATCGAAGCGGTGACAACAAGCGTGGAGGGAATCAACAGGCCAGAAGTGGTAACCACTTCGGTGGTAATCAGGGCCAAAATAATAAGAATGGACATTTCAAGAAGAGGAGATTCAACAATGATGGAAAGACGTCAGCACCAGCACCCGTTGTTAAGGAAGAAGAAAGACCACCTATCATATGCTTCAAATGCGGAGGGGAGGGACACATCAGTCCAAACTGTGCTATGCCGTCCAAAGCATGCTATAATTGTGGAAGAAAAGGTCACTTAGCCCGATTTTGTCGTTCACCGAAGACAAGTTCAGCTAGGATGGAGGCACCAAAGGCCATCCTAGTAAAGTTAAAGCCGGTAGTGCAAGGGAGAACGTTTGTTGTGACCTCCCAGAAAGCAAGGAAGCCGAATGAGGTCATCACAGGTAAGCTTATCATAAACTCTAGTGAAGTCTATACTTTATTTGATACCGGTTCTACCCATTCTTTTATTTCTCCTACTTGCGCTCAACGATTAAATTTAACTCCGGAGAAATTAGACTTTGACTTATCTATGGAAACTCCGTTGGGAGAAACCTTCATTATATCCACTGTTTATAAGTCTTGTTTGGTTCAAATTGGTAATCGCACATTACCTGTCGATCTTATCTCTTTAAAAATACTTGCGTTTGACGTAATTCTAGGGATTGATTGGTTAAATACTCATCATGCAAAAATTGATTGTTTTCGTAAGGTTGTTAGTTTTCATATTCCAAATCAACCTATTATGCAAATTCAAGCGACCAAACCATTAAAATCAATCACGGTCATTTCAAGCCATAAAGCTATTCGTTTATTAAAAAACGAATGTCAAGCTTTCTTAGATCATGTCACAGATTTAAACAAAAATACGTCAGTTTTGAACGATATTTCTATTGTTAATGAATTTCCTGACGTATTCCCTAAAGAACTTCCTGGCCTACCCCTAGAGCGTGAAATTGAATTTTGTATCGACCTTGAACCTGGTACAAAACCTATTTCCAAAGCCCCATATCGAATGGCTCCTATTGAACTTCAGAAGTTAAAGACCAAACTGCAGGAATTGTTAGACATTGGCTTTATTCGTCCTAGTACTTCTCCTTGGGGTGCTCCTGTTCTATTCGTGAAGAAGAAAGATGGGAGTATGCGACTTTGTATTGATTATCGAGAGTTGAATCATGTCACCATCAAAAATAGGTACCCATTGCCACGTATTGATGACCTGTTTGACCAGTTGCAAGGAGCCAAATTCTTTTCAAAGATTGATCTTCATTCCGGATATCACCAATTGAAGATTAGAACCGATGACATTCCAAAGACGGCTTTCAGAACTCGGTACGGGCATTATGAATTCCTTGTAATGTCCTTTGAATTGACTAATGCTCCTGCTGCCTTCATGGATATAATGAACCGAGTATTCAAGGAATATTTAGATCACTTTGTGGTCGTCTTTATCGATGAAATCCTTATTTATTCCAAAAGCCGTGAAGATCATGAGCAACACTTGAGGCTGACACTCCAAAAGCTTCGTGAATACAAGCTTTATGCCAAGTTAAAGAAATGTGAGTTCTGGCTTGAGGAAGTAGCATTCTTTGGGCACGTAGTATCAAGTCATGGAATATCTATTGACCCGGAAAAGATTGAAGCAATTCAAAGCTGGGAGCAACCTAAATCAGTGACCGAAGTACGTAGCTTTCTCGGCTTAGCTAGTTATTATCGGAGATTCGTGGAAGGATTTTCTCGAATAGCTACTCCATTAACTCAGTTGACTTGGAAAGATACAAAGTTCGGTTGGAGCGAAGAATGTGAAAAGAGTTTTCAAGAACTCAAGAGGAGACTCATTTCAAAGACTGCTTACGACAATACCATCTGGCTCGGAGGGATTTGTCATCTACAGTGATGCTTCTGGCAAAGGGTTGGGATGTGTTCTCATGTAACATAGGAAAGTCATAGCCTATGCCTCAAGACAACTCAAAGAACATGAGAGGAATTATCCTACTCATGACCTAGAGTTAGCAGCTGTTGTCTTCGCACTTAAAATTTGGAGGCATTACTTGTATGGGGAGAAGGTGGAGATCTTTACGGATCATAAAAGCCTCAAATATTTATTCACTCAAAAGGAACTCAACATGCGACAACGACATTGGCTTGAACTGTTGAAAGATTATGATCATACCATCCATTACCATCTTGGAAAAGCGAACGTGGTAGCTGACGCATTGAGTAGAAGATCATATGCAAGTACGAGTGCGATATTGTCAACACAAAGGCCCATTTTGTGTGACTTGCAAAGGATGGAGATAGAGTTAAAGACTCCAGGGACCCATGTGATGATGGCGAATATACGAGTAGAACCGACTTTAATTAATAAAGTTAAAGTCGCTCAAGCTACGAGACACTGGAGGCGTCGTATGAGGAAGAAAGTACAAGAAGGTGCTATCTTGGAAGCAAGAATCGATGAAGAAGGAATACTTCGAGTCAACTCTAGACTTTGTGTTCCTAACGACCCTGATTTAAAGTATAAAATCATGATGGAGGCGCACAACACACCGTTTGCAATCCATCCTGGGAGTGCCAAAATGTATCATGATCTTCGTCATACATTTTGGTGGAGCAATATGAAGAGAGAGATAGCGCTATTTATCTCAAGGTGTCTAACTTGTCAACGAATTAAAGCGGAGCATCAAGTACCAAAAGGTCCATTGCAACCACTTGAAATTCCAGAATGGAAGTGGGAGCACATAACCATGGATTTCTTTACTGGTCTTCCTAAGGTTTCTCAAGGCATAGATTCGATTTGGGTCATTGTTGATAGATTGAACAAATCTGCTCATTTCTTACCGATACGAAAAACTTATACACTTGAACGTCTTGCTCGTATGTACATAAACGAGATTATAAGACTGCATGGTATGCCAGTATCCATATTTTCTGATCGAGACCCAAGATTCACTTCACAATTTTGGGTTAGTTTACAGAAAGCTATGGGCACAGATTTACGATTTAGGTTGGCATATCATCCTCAGACGGATGGGAAGTCGGAGAGGACTATTCAAACTCTTGAAGATTTATTAAGACTCTGTGTCCTTGACTTCAAGGGAAGTTGGGATAAGTTCTTACCATTGGTGGAGTTTTCCTACAACAACAATTATCAAGCAAGTATTGGCATGGCTCCATTTGAGGTGTTGTATGGAAGAAAGTGTCGTTCTCCAGTATGCTGGGATGAGGTGGGTGAAGCAACGTTGTTGGGACCGGAGCTGGTATGTATGACTACGGAAAAGATTCAAACGATCCGATAACGTATAAAAACCTCACAAGATTGACAAAAGAGTTATGCTGATCTTCATCGAAAGGACGTGGAATTCGATATAGGAGATCATGTGTTGTTACGTGTTGCTCCATGGAAAGGAGTTACGAGATTTGGAAAGAGAGGAAAGCTCAATCCTCGATTCATCGGCCCATTTTAATCCTCGAACCGAGTAGGAAATGTGGCCTATAGACTCGCTTTACCGCCAAGTATGTCTCGTGTTCATAACATTTTTCACATATCCATGTTACGTAAATATGTGAAAGACCCGAAGCACATTATTGAGTTAGAACTGGATGAAATAGCGGAAGATTTGACGTATGAAGAGGTTCCTGTTCAAATCTTGGATAAGAAGGAACATATTCTACGCTCCAAGGTTATACCTCAAGTCAAAGTTTTGTGGAGAAACCACGATGTTGAGGAAATGACTTGGGAGTTAGAATCTGAAATGAAATTAAGGTATCCTTACCTCTTCGACATACCAGGTATGTACCTTAATTTCGAGGGCGAAATTTCATAAGAAGGGGAGAATGTTAGACCCCAACTTTTTAATAAAGATGATTTTTCTATAAATTTCATTTTTAAATATTATGGAGTAAATATGATATAATGTTATAGTTGTGGGTAATATTTATAAATTTTGCAAAGTACGCAAGTTGTTATATAATATTCGAATCGTCGGGGAATATTCGTTTTAACAGGGAATATTCGTACGACGGCATAATTATTGGTGGACCCCACAACGGAATTATTGTCAAATTGAGAAAATGACAAAAATATTTTTTATGAAAATAACGGCGGAAGTTTTACCGTTATTACTGTTCAACTACTCGGTAGTAAAAGTACAGTAATACGCGTGGTTGCATAGTGGCACACAGTATTGATTATTGATGCTTACGTGAAAAGTTATCTCAGTTTTGTTTCATTATTTATATATATATATATATATGATTGATATTTATATATATTATATATATGTAAAGTTGACATGTGGGGGTAGGGGAAAGAAAAAAAAGAGAGATGTCGGGTGGGGGAAGAAAATCTAGCCATGGGTGGTGTGAAAAGAGTACAATTATTATTATTATTATTATTATTATTATTATTATTATTATTATTATTATTATATAGGTTTATAACATGTGTGGATTATATATATAGATATGTTTTATAATTTTTTCTTTATTCTTATTGGTTGGAGGATTGACTATTGCTAGCTTTAGTTGGTAGATTGTGGGATGTTTTTTTTCAAACCTTGACATTCATTGGCCAACTCCTTGAAAATGTGTACTGATACGTAGGAACCGTGAGGTTGTGTTGTTCATCTGTAAATAATTGTTGCGTCCGTTTATTAATAGTACCCCTTCAATTCTCCTATAAATAGAAGTTCATTCCTTCATTATTTCTTACGAATTCACTGAAACTCTAGAGAGAGAAATTATAGAGAGAAATAAGAAAAGTATTCTGCTACTTCCCTACTCTTATATTCAATTTCTTTTATGATAAGGGGTATTATTTCTTTTGTATTCATGAAGAGAACTTCTGTTATTCCATTCTTTATTATTCTCATTTGGAATAACCAAAGATATCGCGATCTACTACCTATACTTGGTGACATTCTTCTATTATTTCGCCTTTATTATTATTACATTGGAATATCCTGTCTATACATGCATTTTACTACCGGACCGTGTTCCGCCTCTTTATTATTATTCATTGGAATATCTTGTCTATTTTTACGGGACTGGTTTCGCCTTTATTATTATTACATTTGGAATATCCTATCTCGCATGCGTTTTACTCCGGACTGGTTTCATCAAGATTATTCTACATTGGAACATCCCGCTTGGTGCAATTTCACTTGACTTGGTTTCGTTACTTATTATTCTCGTTGGAATAACTTTTGTCTATCTGATACCGCATGCATGGTGATTTCTTTTGTTATTCCATTCTTGATTATACTCAGTTGGTTAAAACTTTGACTTCTATACTCCATGAAATTAGTGGAATATCCTTGATATTTGCACTTCATCCACTATCTTTTCATGGAAATATTCTTCTGAGCATTCTTGAATTTTACTCTACAAAGCAGTATCATATTGACAATTTGGACGTTATTAGTTCCTAGATAAATTAATTCTTGAACTTATTTTATTGAATAATTATATCATTGTCATCATCCTCATGTTTATATTATGTTGAAAGTCATTTGTGGCCTGTAGTGCATAGATGGACTTGGTATGATTATGACCAGGGATTATTCAGTGTAATCATGACCGTAATGTTACAAATGATGTGGTAAAAGTCCTCATTGGCCCGTTGTGCATTGATGGACAGTTGTTGGCATGATCATGACCATTAATGAATACATAAATATTCTTGGCACGTAGTGCATGGATAATTGTGGTTGTGATACTAAAGAATATCCTTGGCCATAGTGCAGGGGTGATTCGAAGATGTGGATTATTTAGTAAGCTGAGTCCCAACGATAAAAGTGATGAAAAACCTTTTAAATCATAAAAGATAGTAGATTTTATTCTCTACTTGACTCTTTTAATGGATTGCTTGTTCCGTTGCAGTTAAACTTGATATTTATTATATTTTATTAGTTTAACATTGTTGAAGGCTAACGATAAATTATTCTGCATTATCTTAGTCATAATATTTCTTACTGGGCTAGTTGAGCTCACCTTTTCTTTCACTGTTCTCTTCAGAAAATGAGAACGTAGGTGGGACTAGTCGGGGAGCGGAGTGATGGTCCTAGATGGTGCATTAGTAGTCCTCACTATTCTGTGAAATAGTGTGATAATAATTATAATAAGGACTCCATTGAGTTTGTATACTCTCTAGATGACAATATTTGTATTCAAACTCACAACATATGTTTTGTCGTATTTTACACGACTGTTGTATAATTAAGTTATATTTGAATTTTGTACCATGTATTTGGCGACTTAAGATGGGTGATGTATACCTATTTTGGGGGCGTCACATTCTTCATCGATTCTTGCTTCCGAAATAGCACCTTCTTGCACTTTCTTCCTCATACGCGTCAGCTCCAGGTCTGTAGCTTGAGCAGCTTTAACTTTATCGATTAAAGTCGGTTCTACTCGTATATTCGCCATCATCACATGGGTCCATGGAGTCTTTAACTCTATCTACATCCTTTGTAAGTCATATAAAATGGCTTTTACGTTGACAATAATGCACTCGTACCCACATATGATCTTCTTCTCAATGCATCAGCTACTACGTTCACTTTTCCAGGATGGTAATGAATGGTATGATCGTAATCTTTCAATAGCTCAAGCCATCGTCATTGTCGCATGTTGAGTTCCTTTTGAGTGAAAAAATATTTGAGGCATTTATGATTCGTATAGATCTCCACCTTCTCTCCATACATGTAATGCCTCCAAATCTTAAGCGCAAAAACGACAGCTGCCAACTCTAGATCATGAGTAGGATAATTCCTCTCATATTTTTTGAGTTGTCGTGAGGCATAGGCTATGACTTTCCCATGTTGTATGAGAACACATCCTAACCCTTTGCCTGAAGCATCACTGTAGATGACAAATCCCTCCGAGCCAGATGGTATTGTTAGAACAGTTGTTGAAATAAACCTCCTCTTGAGTTCTTGAAAACTCTTCTCACATTCCTTGCTCCAACCGAATTTTGTATCTTTCTGAGTCAGCTGAGTTAATGGAGTAGTGATTCAAGAAAACCCTTCTCCGAATCTTCGATAATAACCAGCTAAGCCGAGAAAGCTACATACTTCAGTCACTGACTTAGGTTGCTCCCAGCTTTGAATTGTTTCAATCTTTGTCGGGTCAACAGATATTCCATGATTTGATATCACGTGCCCAAGGAATGCTACTTCCTCAAGCCAGAACTCGCATTTCTTCAACTTGGCATATAACTTATTTTCACGAAGCTTTTGGAGTATCAGCCTCAAGTGTTGCTCATGATCTTCACGGCTTTTGGAGTAAATGAGGATGTCATCAATAAAGACGACCACAAAGTGATCCAAATATTCCTTGAATACTCAGTTCATCATATCCATAAAGGCAGTAGGAGCATTAGTCAATCCAAAAGACATGACTAGGAATTCTTAATGCCCGTACCGAGTTCTAAAAGCAGTCTTTGGAATGTCATCAGTTTTAATCTTCAACTGATAATATCCGGAACGAAGATCAATCTTTGAAAATAATTTGGCTCCTTGCAACTGGTCAAATAGATCATCAATGCGAGGCAACGGGTACCTATTTTTGATGGTGACATGATTCAACTCCCGATAATCAATACAAAGTCGCATACTTCCATCTTTCTTCTTCACGAATAGAACAGGAGCACCCCAAGGAGACGTACTAGGATGAATGAAACCGATGTCTAACAATTCTTGTAGTTGGGTTTTTAACTCCTGAAGTTCAATACGAGCCATTCGATATGGGGATTTGGAAATGGGTTTTGTACCGGGTTCAAGGTCGATACCAAACTCGATTTCACGCTTTGGGGGTAGGCCAGGAAGTTCTTCGGGGAATACGTCAAGGAATTTATTAATAATGGAAATATCATTCAAATCTTACGTATTTTTATTTAAATCTGTGACATGAGCTAAGAAAGCTTGACATCCGTTTTTCAATAAACGAATAGTTTTATGGCTTGAGATGATCGTGATTGATTTTAATGGTTTGGTCGCTTGAATTCGCATAATAGGTTGATTAGGAATATGAAAGCTAACAACCTTATAAAAATAATCAATTTTAGCATGATGAGTAGTTAACCAATCAATCCCTAGAATCACTTCAAATGCAAGTATTTTTAAGGAGATAAGATCGACAGATAATGTACGGTTACCGATTTGAATCAAACAAGACTTATAAACAGTGGATGAAATGAAGGTTTCTCCCAACGAAGTTTCAACAGATAAGTCAAAGTCTAATTTCTCCGGAGTCAAATTTAAACGTTGAGCGCAAGTAGGAGAAATAAAAGAATGGGTAGAACCGGTATCAAATAAGGTATATACTTCGCTAGAGTTTATGATTAGTTTACCCGTGATCACCTCGTTCAGATTCCTCGCTTTTTGGGAGGTTACGACAAACGCCTCCTTGAACTACTAGGTTTTGTCTTATGCGGGACAAACCTTTGATGCCTCCATCCCAGCTGGACTTAACTTTGGTGCACGACAAAATCGGGCAAGGTGATCACCTTCTCTTCCACAATTGTAACACGTTTTGGACTGCTGCGCACAGTTTGGACTAATGTGTCCCTCCCCTCGCATTTAAAGCATATGAAAGGTGGTCGTTCTCCTTCCTTAACAATGGGTGTTGGTGCTGACGTCTTTCCATCATTGTTGTATCTCCTCTTCTTGAAATGTCCATTCTTATTGTCTTGGCCATGATTACCATCGAAGTGGTTACCATTTCTGGCATGTTGATTCTCTCCTCATTATCAACCAAGTGAGATGCAAACCGAGACAACTCGGCAAACTTAGCTTCGTACTGTGACACGGTCATATTGTTCTGCTCCAACTTGAGGAACTCTGTGACGCCCCCAAAATAGGTATACATCACCTATTCTGAGTCGCCAAATACATGGTACTGAATACAAATACAAACTAATTATACAACAGTCGTGTAAAATACAACAAAACATATGCTGTGAGTTTTAATACAAATATTGTCATCTAGACAATATCCACATTCAATGGAGTCCTCATTACATTTATTATTACACTATTTCACAAAATAGTGAGGACTACTAATGCACCATCTAGGACCATCACTCCATTCCCCGACTAGTCCCTGCTACGTTCTTATTTCCTGAAGAGAACAATGAAAGTAAAAGGGTGAGCTCAACTAGCCCAGTAAGAAATATTATGACTAAGATAATGCAGAATAAATTATCGTTAGCGTTCAACAGTGTTAAACTGATATAATATAACAAACATCAAGTTTAACTGCAACGAAACAAGCAATCCATTAAAAGAGTCAAGTAGAGAATAAAATCTATTATCTTTTATGATTGAAAAGGTTTTTTTTATCACTTTTATCGCTGAGACTCAGCTTAATAAACAATCCACATCATCGAATCACCACTTTTTACTGATAAGGATATTCTTTAGTATCACACCCACAAATTATCCATGCACTCACGGGCCAGGATATTCGTGTATTCATCAATGGTCATGATCATGCCAACAAGCTGTCCATCAATGCATTACGGGCTAATGAGGACTTTTACCACATCATTTGTAACATTACGATTAAGTGATTATACTTAGAATAATCCTTGGTCATAATCATACCAAGTCCATCTATGCACTACAGGCCATAAATGACGTTCAACATAATATAAACATGAGGATGATGACAATGATATAAGAATTCAATAAAACAAGTTCAAGAATTAATTTTTCCAGGAACTAATAACGTCCAAATTGTCAACATGATACTTCTTTGTAGAGTAAAATTCAAGAATGCTCAGAAGAATATTTTCATGAAAAGATACTGGATGAAGCGCAAATATCAAGGATATTCCACTAATTTCATGGAGTATAAAAGCCAAAACTTTAACCAACTGAGTATAATAAAGAGTAGAATAACAAAAGAAATCACCAGGCATGCGATAGACCGTACAGACGGTTATTCCAATAGAATAATAAATAATGGAACCAGGTCATGCGTAAAGCACAGACAGGATGTTCCAACAGAATGATAAATAATGGAATAACAGAAGAATTTCACCATGTATGCGGTACTTCGCATAGATAGGTTATTCTAACATAATGATAAAGAATGGAATAACAGAAGAATTTCACCAAGTATAGGGCGTACCACAGTATCTGAGTTATTCCAATGAATAATAAAGAATGGAATAACAGAAGAATTTCACCATGTATGTGGTACTTTGCATAGACAAGTTATTCTGACATAATGATAAAGAATGGAATAACAGAAGAATTTCACCAAGTATAGGGTAGCCCGCATATACAGGTTATTCCAACAGAATAATAAAGAATGGAATAACAGAAGTTCTCTTCATGAATACAAAAGAAATAATACCCCTTACCTTAGAATAAAGTTGGATACTGGAATAGAGAGGTAGCAGACTTCTCTTCTTCTTTCTCTCTATAATTTCTCTCTATAATAAATGCTCTATAGCTTTAGTGAATTGGTGAGAAATGAAGGAAGAATGAGCTTCTATTTATAGGAAAATATAGTTTCGATAATTGCACGTTTTGGGGCTCGAAATATTACAGTACAATACCTCTAACTTTTCTTTCATTTTTAATTTAGTCCTGCAAGTATTATCAAACTTGCACCACCTCCCCTAATAGTACATGCATTTGAATTAGTAGCAATTAATTGCCCATTTATCCGATAAATTACCCGATTTATCAATATAACCCCAGACATCAATTATCATCGGAATAGATGTCGATTTCCACTAACACTAATAATCCAAACACAATGGAACTATCAAATTCATCTTTAATTAACACGAATGTGAGACCCCAGATTTTATGAATAAAGATTTAATTTTCTCGAAATATTTTTTTTAATATTATGGTGTGGATTTGAGATAGTGTTATAGTTGTGTGTAGTATTTATAAATTTTGAAAAGTATGCAAGTTGTTGTATAATATTCGATTGGTCGGGGAATATTCTTTTTATCGGGCAATATCCGTACGACGGTATAATCATTGGTGGACCCCCACAACGGAATTATTGTCGGATTGAGAAAACGACAAAAATATTTTTTATGAAAATAATGGCGGAAGTTTTACCGTTCAAACTGTTGAACTACTCGGTAGTAAAAGTACAATAATAAGCGTGATTGCATAGTAGCACACGGTATTGATTATTGATGTTTACATGATAAGTCACTCAGTTTTATTTTATTAGTATTATTAATGTAATAAAACAGAAAAGCTTTTTATATAAAACAGAATACTTTTATAAAGTTATTCTATAAATAGAATATATTATATTCTATTATGCATAATGTTTTGCATAGTAAAATCTTTTTATATAAAATAGAATACTTTTATAAAGTTATTCTATAAATAAAATATATTATATTTTATTATGCATAGTGTTGCATAGTGGTTCGCATAGTATTTTGTATAGTAAAATCTTTTTTATATAAAATGTAATACTTTTATAAAGTTATTCGTTTTATTAGATTATAAATAGAATATATTATATTTTATTTAAAAGATTTTTCTTTAAATATGGACCGTTCGATTAAAAGTAAATTAATCTGGACCGTTCTTGAATTAGTTACTATGCAGTCCATTCTTCTATAAAGAGAAGCTCATTCCTTTATTATTTCTTACGAATTCACTGAAACTCTAGAGAGAGAAACTATAGAGAGAATTCTTCTTCTATAATCTTGAGCATATTTCTTTAGAGTTTAAGAAAACTTTGAGCGTAGAGCAAGTTTTCTTCGAGTATATCCTCGCCCTACCAGTCGGAATACTCTTCTTTCAAAGGTAAGGGATATTATTTGTTGTACTCGTAAGGGATATTATTTGTTGTACTCATAGGGGGTATTATTTCTTTTGTATTCATGAAGAGAACTTGTGTTATTCCATTCTTTATTATTCTATTGGAATAACCTATATACGCGGGCTACCCTATACTTGGTGAAATTCTTCTGTTATTCTGTTTTTTATCATTATGTTGGAATAACCTGTCTATGCAAAGTACCGCATGCATGGTGATTTTTGTTATTATTTCGTTCTTTATCATTCTGTTGGAACATTCTGTCTGTACTTTACGCATGACCTGGTTCCATTATTTATCATTATGTTGGAACATCATGTATGTGTTTTACGCATGACCTGGTTCCGTTCTTTATTATTCTGTTGGAACATTTTGTCTGTGCTTTACGCATGACCTGGTTCCATTATTTATCATTATGTTGAAACATCCTGTCTGTGCGTTTACGCATGACCTGGTTCCGTTATTCATTATTCTATTGAATAACTCATGCGCATGCGCTTCATCGCATGCCCGTGATTTTGTTATTCCATTCTTTATTATACTCAGTTGGTTAAAGTTTTGACTTCTATACTCCATGAAATTAGTGGAATATCCTTGATATTTGCCCTTCATCCAGTATCTTTTCATGAAAATATTCATCTGAGCATTCTTGAGTTTTACTCTACAAAGAAGTATCATGTTGACAATTTTGACGTTATTAGTTCCTGGATAAATTAATTCTTGAACTTATTTTATTGAATTTTTTATATCATTGTCATCATCCTCATGTTTATATTATGTTGAAAGTCATCTGTGGCCTGTAGTGCATAGATGGAGTTGGTATGATTATGACCAGGGATTACTCGGTGTAATCATGACCGTAATGTTATAAATGATGTGGAAAAAGTCCTCATTGGCCCGTAGTGCATTAATGGATAGTTGTTGGCATGATCATGACCATTAATGAATACACGAATATCCTTAGCCCGTAGTGCATGGATAATTTGTGATCGTGATACTAAAGAATATCCTTGGCTGTAGTGCAAGGGTGATTTAATGATGTAGATTATTTATTAAGCTGAGTCTCAGCGATAAAAGTGATAAAAAAACCTTTTAAATCATTAAAGATAGTAGATTTTATTCTTTACTTGACTCTTTTAATGGATTGCTTGTTCCACTACAGTTAAACTTGATATTTGTTATATTTTATCAGTTTAACACTGTTGAGGACTAATGATAAATTATTCTACATTATTTTAGTCATAATATTTCTTACTGGGCTAGTTGAGCTTACCCTTTTTCTTTCATTGTTCTCTTTAGGAAATGAGAACGTAACAGGGACTAGTCGGGGAACGGAGTGATGGTTCTAGATGGTGCATTAGTAGTCCTCACTATTCTATGAAATAGTGTAGTAATAAATGTAATGAGGACCCCATTGAGTGTAGATATTGTCTAGATGACAATGTTTGTATTAAAACTCACAGCATATGTTTTGTCGTATTTTACACGACTGTTGTATATTTAAGATTGTATTTGTATTCTGTACCATATATTTGGCGACTCAGAATAGGTGATATATACCTATTTTGGGGGCGTCATAGTTGGAATCAAAGCTTAGGGATATGATCCCTAGCTGAGATGTGAGACAAGAACTAGGAGGGGAGAGATGGGGAATTCCTTTGCTAGTATGACCTACCTAAGTTTATGTGGTATTTAATTGGTCGGTCAGAGTATAGGGGTAATATGTGGCATGTTAATTAACCCTTGTTTTGTGACAGTGTTTGAAAATGGCATCTGAAAATGTTGAGATCAGCAATGAATCACATGAGACCGTTGAGTCACCAACGATCAATACCTAGGATAACTAGCAACACCACGATAATAATTGTACCGGTGGCAACGGCAATCGGAACAATGATAACCATCGTGGGGGAAATTATCATGCCAAGAATGATAACCACTTCAGTGGTAATCATGGCCAAGATAATAGAAGTGGAAAATTCAAGAAAAGAAAGTCACCTAGCCTGATTTTTTCGTGCACCAAAGTCAAGTCCAGCTGAGATAGTGATGCCAAAGGATATCCCAGACATGTCAAAGCCAGTAGTTTAAGTGAGAGCGTTTGTCGAGGAACCCGAACAAAGTTATCACGGGTAAGTTAATCATAAACACTTATGAAGTCTATACCTTATTCGATACCGGTGCTACCTATTCTTTTATCTCTCTTGATTGTGCTCAACATTTAAATTTGACTTCAGAGAAATTAGACTTTGACTTATTGGTTGAAACTGCGATAGTAGAAACCTTCGTTACCTCCACTGTTTATAAATCTTGTTTAATTCACATCAACATTTTCACGTTACCTGTTGATCTTATCTCTTTGAAAATACTTGCCTTTGATGTGATTTTAGGAATCAATTGGTTAACTACTCATCATGCTTTTCGTAAGGTTGTTTGCTTTCATATTCCTAACCAACCTGTTATGCGAATTCAAGCAACCAAACCACTAAAGTCAATCACTGTCATATCAAGCCATAAGTAAAGAGCCCCGAGCCTTTCGTTGTTGACTTCCTTGTGTGGAATGCACTAAAGCTAGACTTTCTGTAGGCGACGTCGTGAATGACGATGACAAGTTGATAGGTATAAATGTGACGTACTATCCAAGTCTTGGATGAGGGTCATAATTTTGAATGATATTTCCATTGTTAATAAATTTCCTGACGTATTCTTCAAGACTTCTTAGCCAAACCCTAGAGCGTGAAATCAAATTTTGTATTAACCCCAATACAAAACCCATTTCTTAAACCCTCAAATATTTCTTCAACTAAAATGAACGTAACATGCACCAAAGACATTAACTCGAGCTATTGAAGATTACGATCGTACCATTCAATACCATCGTAGGAAAAGTGAACATGGTAGCTAACGTATTGAGTAGAAGATCGTATGCGGTTACAAGTGCAAATATACGAACCCACGTGAAGCTAACGAATATACGAGTAGAATCGACTTTAATCAATAAAGTTAAAGCCATTCAAGCTATACACCCGGAGCTGATGAATGTGAAGAAGAAGGTTCAAGAGGGTGTTATTCTAGAAGCAAGAATCAACGAAGAGAGGAAATCTCAACCCTCGATTTAATTGGCCCATTTGAAATCCTCGATGAAGTAGGAACTGTGGCCTATAGACTTGTTTTACCACCAAGTATGTTGCGTGTTCATAACATTTTTCTTACGTATCGAGGTTACATAAATATGTGGACGACCCGAACCACATTATTAAATTAGAACTAAACGATATAGCAGAAGATTTAACGTATGAGGAGATATGTGTTAAAATCTTGGATAAGAAGGATCGTATTCAACACTCAAAGGTTATACCTCAAGAATTAGAATCTGAAATGAAGTCAAGGTATCCTCACCTCTTCGGTATACCAGGTACGTACGTAAATTTTGAGGGCAAAATTTCTTAAGGAAGGGAGATTGTGAGACCCCAGATTTTATGAATAAAGATTTAATTTTCTCGAAATATTTTTTTGAATATTATGGTGTGGATTTGAGATAGTGTTATAGTTGTGGGTAGTATTTATAAATTTTGAAAAGTATGCAAGTTGTTTTATAATATTCAATTGGTCGGGGAATATTATTTTTATCGGGGAATATCCGATGCGGCTAAGACAATCATTGGTGGACCCTACAACGGAATTATTATTTTTGATTGAGAAAACGACAAAAATATTTTTATGAAACTAACTACGGAAGTTTTATCGTTAAAACTGTTGAACTACTCGGTAGTAAAAGTAAAGAATACTGGCATTGGTTTCATAAGAGCACTGCAAAGTATTGATTATTGATGTTTACGTGATAAGTCACTCAATTTTGTTTTATTAGTATTATTAATATAATAAAAAGAAAAAAGCTTTTTATATAAAATGTAATACTTTTATAAAGTTATTCTATAAATAGAATATATTATATTCTATTATGCATAGTATTTTGCATAGTAAAATCTTTTTATATAAAATGTAATACTTTTATAAAGTTATTCTATAAATAGAATATATTATATTTTATTATGCATAGTGTTGCATAGTGCACGTATAGTGTTTTACATAGTAAGATCTTTTTATATAAAATAGAATACTTTTAATAAAGTTATTCGTTTTATTATATTATAAATAGAATATATTATATTTTATTTAAAAGATTTTTCTTTAAATATGGACCGTCCGATTAAAAGTAAATTAATCTGGACCGTTCATGAATTAATTCTTGTCAGGATCCATTCTTCTATAAATAGAAGCTCATTCCTTCATTATTTCTTACTTAATTTACTTAAACTCTAGAGAGAGAAACTATAGAGAGTTCTTCTTCTATAATCTTGAGCATATTTCTTTAGAGTTTAAGAAAACTTTGAAGCGTAGTCTGAAGTTTTCTTCGAGTATATCCTCGCCCTACCAGTCGGAATATTCTTCTTTCAAAGGTAAGGGATATTATTTGTTGTACTCGTAAGGGATATTATTTGTTGTACTCGTAAGGGATATTATTTGTTGTACTCGTAGGGGGTATTATTTCTTTTGTATTCATGAAGAGAACTTCTGTTATTCCATTCTTTATTATTCTATGAATAACTCAGATACGCTGCTACCCTATACTTGGTAAAATTCTTCTGTTATTCCATTCTTATCATTATGTTGGAATAACCTATCTATGCGAAGTACCGCATGCATGGTGATTTCTGTTATTATTCCATTTTTTATCATTCTGTTGGAACATCCTATTTGTGCTTTACGCATGACCTGGTTCCATTATTTATCTTTCTGTTAGAGCATCATGTCTGTGCTTTACGCATGACCTGGTTCCGTTCTTTATTATTCTATTGGAACATCATGTCTGTGCTTTACGCATGACCTGGTTCCATTATTTATCATTCTGTTGGAACATCATGTCTGTGTGTTTACGCATGACCTGGTTCCGTTATTCATAATTCTGTTGGAATAACCTGTATGTGCGGTCTATCGCATGCCTGGTGATTTCTTTTGTTATTCCATTCTTTATTATACTCAGTTGGTTAAAGTTTTGACTTCTATACTCCATGAAATTAGTGGAATATCCTTGATATTTGCGCTTCATCCAGTATCTTTTCATGGAAATATTCTTCTGAGCATTCTTGAGTTTTACTCTACAAAGAAGTATCATGTTGACAATTTGGACGTTATTAGTTCCAGGATAAATTAATTCTTGAACTTGTTTTATTGAATTTTTTTATAACATTGTCATTATCCTCATGTTTATATTATGTTGAAATTCATTTGTGGCCTGTAGGGCATAGATGGACTTGGTATGATTATGACCAGGGATTATTCGGTGTAATCATGACCGTAATGTTACAAATGATGTGGAAAAAGTCATCATTGGCCCGTACTGCATTGATGAACAGTTGTTGGCATGATCATGACCATTAATAAATACACGAATATCCTTGGCCCGTAGTGCATGGATAATTTGTGATCGTGATACTAAGGAATATCCTAAGCTGTAGTGCAGGGGTGATTCAATGATGTGGATTATTTATTATGCTGAGTCTCAGCGATAAAAGTGATGAAAAACCTTTTAAATCATAAAAGATAGTAGATTTTATTCTTTACTTGACTCTTTTAATGGATTGCTTGTTCCACTACAGTTAAACTTGATATTTGTTATATTTTATCAGTTTAACACTGTTGAAGACTAATGATAAATTATTCTGCATTATCTTAGTCATAATATTTCTTACTGGGCTAGTTGAGCTCACCCATTTGCTTTCATTGTTCTCTTCGGGAAATGAAAACGTAGTAGGGACTAGTCGGGGAACGGAGTGATGGTCCTAGATGGTGCATTAGTAGTCCTCACTATTCTGTGAAATAGTGTAGTAATAAATGTAATGAGGACCCCATTGAGTGTGGATATTGTCTAGATGATAATGTTTGTAGTAAAACTCACAACATATGTTTTGTCGTATTTTACACGACTATTGTATATTTAAGATTGTATTTGTATTCTATACCATGTATTTGGCGACTCAGAATAGGTGATGTATACCTATTTTGGGGGCGTCACAACGAACTTATTCATCATTAATATTATAGCTCACAATATTTAACAACCAGATCGTTCCCAAGAAAGAGGGGGCTTTCGATAAGGATTTCTCCTTATTGGCGCGCAATTAGGTGACCAAACCTCTCCTTGACAGAACTTCTAGACATTGTACATATTGTAATTTAATAATATAAATAACTTTGTCCTCTCAATTATTGATTTAATAATATATAATATAATGCAAATGATACTATGACAATAATCGAATCAATAATATGAGAGATATGATGCAGCAAATACTATAACAATAATTGAGTGTAACTGAGTGACTTCTCACGTAAGCATCAATAACCAATACCGTGTGCTACTATGCAACCACGTGTATTATTGTACTTTTACTACCGGGTAGTTCAATAGTTTTAACGGTAACACTTCCGCCATTATTTTTATAAAAAGATAATTCTGTCGTTTTCTTACTACGATAATACTTCCGTTGTGGGGTCCACCAATGATTGTGTCGTCGTACGAATATTCCCTGTTAAAACGAATATTCCCCGACCAATCGAATATTATATAACCACTTGTTTACTTTGAAAAATTTGTAAATATTATCCACAACTATAACATTATATCATATCCACACCATAATATTCAAAAATATATTTCTAGAGAAATTAATCTTTATTCATAAAATTTGGGGTCTTACAACCTCCCCTTCTTATGAAATTTCATCCTCGAAATTAGGGTACGTACTTGGTATATCGAAGAGGTGAGGATATCTTGACTTCATCTCAGATTCTAACTCCCAGGTCATTTCTTCCACATCGTGGTTTCTCCACAAAACTTTGACTTGAGGTATAACCTTGGAGCGTAGAATATGATCCTTCTTATCCAAGATTTTAACAAGTAACTCTTCATACATTAAATCTTCCTCTATCTCGTCTGGTTCTAATTCAATAATGTGGTTCGGGTCTTTCACATATTTACATAACATAGATATGTGAAAACGTTATGAACACGAGACATACTTGGCGGTAAGGCGAGTCTATAGGCCACAGTTCCTACTCGATCGAGGATTAAAAATGGGCCAATGAATTGAGGATTGAGTTTTCCTCTCTTTCCAAATCTCATAACTCCTTTCCATGGAGCAACACGTAACAACACATGATCTCCAATATTGAATTCCACGTCCTTTCGATGAAGATCAGCATAACTCTTTTGTCGATCTTGTGAGGTTTTTATACATTGTCGAATTGTTTGAATCTTTTCTGTAGTCATACGTACCAAATCCGTTCCCAACAACGTTGCTTCACCCACCTCATCCCAGCATACTGGAGAACGACACTTTCTTCCATACAACGCCTCAAATGGAGCCATGCCAATACTTGCTTGATAACTGTTGTTGTAGGAAAACTCCACCAATGATAAGAACTTGTCCCAACTTCCTTTGAAGTCAAGGACACAAAGTCTTAATAAATCTTCAAGAGTTTTAATAGTCCTTTTCGATTGCCCATCCGTTTGAGGATGATATGCTGAACTAAATCGTAAATCCATGCTCATAGCTTTTTGCAAACTAACCCAAAATCTTGAAGTGAATCTTGGGTCTCGATCAGAAACTATGGATACTGGCATACCATGCAATCTTACAATCTCGTTTACATACATACTAGCAAGACGTTCAAGTGTATAAGTTTCTTGTATTGGTAAGAAATGAGTAGACTTAGTCAATCTATCAACAATGACCCAAATCGCATCTATATCTTGAGAAACCTTGGGAAGTCCAGTAATGAAATCCATGGTAATGTGCTCCCACTTCCATTCTGGAATTTCAAGTGGTTGCAATGGACCTTTTGGCACTTGATGCTCCGCCTTGACTCGTTGACAAGTTAGACACCTTGATCACGATACATTTTGGTACTCCCAGGATGGATTACAAACGGTGTGTTGTGCGCCTACATCATGATTTTATGCTTTCTGTAAACTAACCCAAAATTGTGAAGTGAATCTTGGGTCTCGATCAGAAAATATGGATACTGGCATACCATGCAGTTTTATAATCTCGTTTATGTACATACGAGCAAGACGTTCAAGTGTATAAGTTTTTCGTATCGGTAAGAAATGAGCAGATTTGGTCAATCTATCAACAATGACCCAAATCGAATCTATGCCTTGAGAAACCTTAGGAAGACCAGTAAAGAAATCCATGGTTATGTGCTCCCACTTCCATTCTGGAATTTCAAGTGGTTGCAATGGACCTTTTGGTACTTGATGCTCCACTTTAACTCGTTGACAAGTTAGACACCTTGAGATAAATAAATATATCTCTCTCTTTCATATTGCTCCACCAAAATGTATGATGAAGATCATGATACATTTGGCACTCCTGAGATGGATTGCAAATGGTGTGTTGTGCGCCTCCATCATGATTTTATACTTTAAATCGTGGTCGTTAGGAACACAAAGTCTAGAGTTGACTCAAGTATTCCTTCTTCATCGATTCTTGCTTCCTAGATAGCACCTTCTTGCACTTTCTTCCTCATACGCAATGCTCTCGTGTCCGTAGCTTGAGCAGCTTTTAACTTTATTAATTAAAGTCGGTTCTACTCAGATATTCGCCATCATCACATGGGTCCTGAGTCTTTAACTCTATCTCCATCCTTTGCAAGTCACACAAAATGGGCCTCATGCGTTGATAATATCGCACTTTTCGTACATATGATCTTCTACTCAATGCGTCGCCTACCACGTTCATTTTTCTAGGATGGTATTGGATGGTATGATCATAATCTTTCAACAGCTCAAGCCAACGTCGTTGTCGTATGTTAAGTTCCTTTTGAGTGAAGAAATATATGAGGCTTTTATGATCCGTAAAGATCTCCACTTTCTCCCCGTACAAGTAATGCCTCCAAATCTTTAGTGCAAAGAAAACAGCTGCCAACTCTAGATCATGAGTAGGATAATTCCTCTCATATTCTTTGAGTTGTCGTGAGGCATAGGCTATGACTTTCCCATGTTGCATGAGAACACATCCCAACCCTTTTCCCGAAGCATCACTATAGATGACAAATCCCTCCGAGCCAGATGGTACTGTCAAAACAGGTGCTGAAATGAGTCTCCTCTTGAGTTCTTGAAAACTCTTTTCACATTCTTCGCTCCAACCGAACTTTGTATCTTTCCAAGTCAACTGAGTTAATGGAGTAGCTATTCGAGAAAATCCTTCGACGAATCTCCAATAATAACCAGCTAATCCGAGAAAGCTACGTACTTTGGTCACTGATTTAGGTTTCTCCCAGCTTTGAATAGCTTCAATCTTTGTCGGGTCAACAGATATTACATGACTTGATACTATGTTCCCAAGGAATGCTACTTCCTCATGCCAGAACTCGCATTTCTTCAACTTGGCATAAAGCTTGTTTTCACAAAGCTTTTGGAGTATCAGCCTCAAGTGTTGCTCATGATCTTCACGGATTTTGGAATATATGAAGATGTCATCAATAAAGACGACCACAAAGTGATCTAAATATTCCTTGAATACTCGGTTCATCATATCCATGAAGGCAGCAGGAGCATTAGTCAATCTAAAAGACATGACTAAGAATTCATAATGCCTGTCTCGAAGTTCAAGGCGCCTTTGGAATATCCTCGCTTTTAACCTTCAAATGATGAAATCCGAAGCGAAGATCGATCTTTGAAAATAATTTGGCACCTTGCAATCGGGTCAAACAGATCATCAATACGAGGTAACAAAAAATTTTTGATGGTGACATGATTCAACTCCCGATAATCAATACAAAGTCGCATATTTCCATCTTTCTTCTTCACGAATAGAACAGGAGCACCCCAAGGAGAAGTACTAGGACGAATAAAGCCAATGTCTAACAATTCCTGCAGTTAGGTCTTTAACTCCTGAAGTTCAATAGGAGCCATTCGATATGGGGATTTAGAAATGGGTTTTGTACCGGGTTCAAGGTCGATACAAAAATCAATTTCACGCTTTGGGGTAGGCCAGGAAGTTCTCGGGGAATACGTTGGGAAATTTATTAACAATTGAAATATCATTCAAATCTGACGTATTTTTGTTTAAATCTGTGACATGAGCTTAGAAAGCTTGACATCTGTTTTTCAATAAACGAATAGCTTTTTGGTTTGAGATGATAGTGATTAATTTTAATGGTTTGGTTGCTTGAATTCGCATAATAGGTTGGTTAGGAATATGAAAACTAACATCCTTACGAAAATAATCAATTTTTGCATGATGAGTAGTTAACCAATTAATCCCTAGAATCACATCAAATGCAAGTATTTTCAAAGAAATAAGATTGACAGGTAACGTGCGGGTGCCAATTTGAACTAAACAAGACTTATAAACAGTGGATGTAATGAAGGTTTCTCCCAACGAAGTTTCAACAGATAAGTCAAAGTCTAATTTCTCCAGAGTCAAATTTAAACGTTGAGCACAAGTAGGAGAAATAAAAGAATGGGTAGAACCGGTATCAAATAAGGTATAGACTTCGCTAGAGTTTATGATAAGCTTACCCATGATGACCTCGTTCGGGTTCCTTCCTTTATGGGAGGTCACAACAAACGCTCTCCCTTTCACTACCGGCTTTGACTTTTCTGGGAAGGCCTTTGGTGCCTCCATCCTAGCTAAACTTGTCTTCGGTGAACGACAAAATCGGGCTAGGTGACCTTCTCTTCCACAATTATAACATGCTTTGGACGGCATCGCGTAGTTTGGACTGATGTGTCCCTCCCCTCCACATTTGAAGCATATGATAGGTGGTCGTTCTCCTTCCTTAACAATGGGTGTTAGTGCTGATGTCTTTCCATCATTGTTGAATCTCCTCTTCTTGAAATGTCCATTCTTATTGTCTTGTCCATTGTTAACGCCAAGATCTTCTCCAACGTCCCAATCACATAAGACGCCCCGATCCTGCACAGTAAACACGATAAATACCACAAGCTTAACGGCCGAACCGCCGGGGGATAGCTCAGGCGTGAGAGTCAGTATACGTGTTCACAAGGTTAACCAATGGAGGATGTAATGTCTAGTGTATTGAGAGAGATAATAATCCTTAGTGGTGTGTATATCTGAAATATGAATATGAATGTGTATGAGAACGTACCTGTTTGTGAAGACTTGGTTGATAGGGGATACTCTCTTTGCCCGGTTTACCGTGCCACCCACTACCTCTGACACAGCCCCCGTGATCTGATGGGTCCTGCCGACTGCATGTAGTCTATCTACTACTTTTGGTCACTGTTTATGCCGCCAGCCGTCACCGGATCCCATCCACATTAATGCATGGCAGTAATAGCAGTCAACCATCATGCTTTTTCATCATTACAAGTCAAAGTAATAGATTTTAAATGATCTAATGGGTTGGTCCAATGAACCGACCCGGTCTTATAGGGTTAAATAGAAGTAATATGGTGACTAAACCCAATGACTTTCAAGGTTCAATAATGAAGGCCCAATGGATTAATTAAATGAGTAAGCCCAATTTACTCGGCCCAAGGAGGGGAAATATCATGACCCAACATTGCCCCCTAGTTTTTTGTTGAACGAAATGTTTAATAGAAAACTATAAATGGTCCATGATATTTTACCAAAGGTCCATAGTGAGAAGTAATCGAAATGTACCCGGTTACTGTTCATGAGATGAAATGAGAGGAGAACGGAGGCCCAAATCAGAAAGGCCCTGCCTGATAAATATCTGGACCCGGAACCGGACGCTTCTCATTCAAATTCTAAATCATTACTAACATTTAATGTGCTTAGCCTTGTACAAATGTAAAATCGTCAAGATAAAAGATAACTTTACCAAATTTGACGCTTTTACCTTGTTTTGAAATTCGAGCACCTTTTGAGTTTTCTTCTCCTCTGAACTCTCTTTCCTTCTCTGCGAACTGTCAAAAATGGCTTCTCAAGATTCTGAACAAAGTTCACCCCTCCTAGTAACACCAATCAACACCGATTCACCAAACCCCAACCCCCGCGAAGAAACCTCGACCTTGAATCCCAAAAGAACGAAAACCGATAAGAATCCTCCTCCAAAAATCCCCAAAACTCCCTCTGAATATTACAGGAATACGGATCGCTTCTCGCATGCCAACACTCCCTCTATTGTCACTGAAGCCGAGTTAAAGAGGATTCGATCTCGGTACCACATTCCGGATACCCACGCGGCTAGGGCTCCCAGGTCCGGTGAGAAAATGTACCAACGGCTAGAGGGTTGGACAGCCGTCCCTATGACCTTGCTTGAGAAGGGGGTCCGTTTCCCTCTACACGTCTTCATAGTGACTATACTGGGGTTTCTGGGCGTGGGGTTCGCCCAATTGGTACCAAATTCTTATATTCACATCCTGGCCTTTGTTGCTTTCTGCCATGAGTTGGACGTTGAGCCTTCCCTTGACTTCTTCTTCATCGTGTACAAGATCGTCCAATCTAGAGAGAAGGGGTTCAAGGCCCTCAGCAAACACTCTCCGAAGTCGGGAGAAAAGTTCGAGAGGCGTTCATTGGTGAACACTCCTTCGAGTAATAGGGGATGGTACGAAAAGTGGTTCTTCGTCAAAGGTCCTGAAATCTCTTCTTTACTGCGAGCCAGCGATTTGAGAGAAGATCTCTGCCGACTTGAGATATTTCAAAGAACGGGAAGTTGAGATGACGGAGCTTTTTGATAATTTTCCTAAGGAGGAGTGGAAGTATGGACTCCTTTCGAAGCAGGCATGGTTATATGACCATAAATGTAAGTATCGGTCTATTTTATATATAAATATTTGAAAATGTTCTTATGATGTGGAATCTAACATAGAATTTGTTTGTTTGCGTGCAAGATCTTTGATCGACTGAGCTCCTTAGAAATAAAGGAGTTTGAAGATTTTTTGTCTGGGAAGTCTTTGGAAGCTGTTGAGAGTCTGCCAACAGAAGCTATCCTCGAAGCTGAGCCAACCCCAGAAATACACATCGATGAATTCCGAACAGAAGAGCCAGAAGCTAATGAGGTTCCTGTACCGGAAGAGACCCTCCGTCCTCGTCAGAAGAGGAGGGTCGTTAGAAAACCCAGATCAACACCTCTTCTCAGCTCTTCTGAAGCCATCCCAGAAACTGAGACGATCACCCAACCAATCCCCCGACGAGGAGGTTTGCTCGATCATCCCGATCGAAGAAGTATCCTCCGAACCAAGAAATTAAAAACCAAAATAACCTCCCTGACCGCCGAAGAACTCATGGTGCCCCAGTCCTCGATCATCCCACCCTTCGTGCCGCCTGTAGAAATACAAATTGCCGAAGAAGGTGAAAGCGGATTTAAATCGTTCAACGCTCTCCGGAAGAGGAAGCGTACACTGACGATCCACCCAAGTTACGCCTCCCCCCATCTCCCCGAGAACCCATTCCAAATAAATCTCCTTCTCCAAAACTATATATCACGGACCCCACTCCTCCCAAACAACCCGGCCTTCTCCCGAAAATCGAGACCCTCCCCGAACGACCTTGGGTCCTTCTTCAAATCAGGTATCATCCGAGGCTATGGGGTCCCAAACTTCGTGGCCTCGATTCAATGCAAATTTCCCATTCGATCTTTTTGGAGCTTTTAAATAAACGCCGATGATCATCAAGGATTCGGTGACCATACGGATGGAAATCATTGATGAGGGATGAGCTATCTGGCTAAGGTAAATAACGATTTCCATATTTTCTATTTTTCTGCTCTTGTTTAGATATCTGAACACTTATTTTAATACTTTATTGAACATATGCGTGAATAATGTCGTCTTGAGCGTTTACGTCCAAGGCACATAAATGGGGAGGCCGAGGAAGATTTCATGAGACAGGAGATCAACATGCTGAAATCGACCCTAGCTCGAGAAAGGGCCGATCACGAAGACTCTCTTCATACCATTGACGGCCTTCAAAGAGACTTAGATCGGGATAGGATGGACCTGAAGACGTCTGACAATGAGCTAAGGGCCACGAGGGATGGGTTGGCTGCGTCCGAAGCCAGTCAACAAGTTTTAACTGATATGAACGCCGGCCTGGTCGAAGAAAACCTACTTCTGAAGGCCAAAAATGATGAGTTTTCTTCAGCCAACCGAGGCTTGGCGATTCAACTTGGCGAGGCTCAGGCGAAGGCCCAGGACGAGGAGCGAAGACATAAGGCTAAGCGCCACAAACTTCGTCATAAAATAAAAGAGCTTGAGGGACGGGGCCCTCTTCTGACCGAAGAGCTGCGAAAGCAGATTCAAACGGACTACATGGATTCGGATGAGCTTAATGCCGAAATCATGAAGGTCTATTCAGAGGGTTATGAAGACTGCCGAGAGCGAGGTAAAGAAAAGTTATCTGCTGCTCAGCTGGATCCGGATCTTCTTAACTCCGAGGATGAAGGTGGTGCCTGAAGTGAATACTCTTGTCTTTCCTGGATTATATTTAAGAATATTTATGAAAATTTCTGTTATTTTACTTTCTTTAATTTGTTGGATTTGTGTAAAAATTTTCTAATTTTGTAGTCAAATTAAATACTAATGAAATGTGGTCTCATTCCTTATGACTTCGGTGCATTTACTTTCTGCCCATACTTCAATATTAATTCAACTAGAAAAATGCACAAACTCTTTCATGGACTCAATTCGAATTGTTAATTAACAACTAAGTATGTCATATAACATATAAGATGAAGTTAGGGAATGAGGCATTCCGAACTCAACACTTAGAAAAAATTTAGGTAATAAGGTAAAGGGATACTTATTAGTTACCGAAGTGTGAGACAGATCTGCTTCATTGGGAATTTGTTTACCCCAGAAGGCCTAACAAAACCAAAAGATGACCTTTGCCTACCACGAAGGGCCTGACGAAGTCTAAAGAACGATAGTTGTCTACCACGAAGGGCCTGACAAGGTTTGAAGGACAACGCTTGCCTACCACGAAGGGCCTGACAAGGTCTAAATGTCGACAATTGCCTACCACGTAGGGCCTGACAACGTCTTAAGGATGACACTTGCCTACCATGAAGGGCCTGACAAGGTCTAAATGTCGACAATTGCCTACCACGCAGGGCCTGACAACGTCTTAAGGATGACACTTGCCTACCACGAAGGGCCTGACAAGGTCTAAATGTCGACAATTGCCTACCACGCAGGGCCTGACAACGTCTTAAGGATGGCGTTTGCCTACCACAAAGGGCCTGACAAACCCATAAGGTCTACCTACCCTTAAGGCTACCATCGAATGGTCAGCGAGTCCCCCCGAACCTCCTTACACCACTGAACTGATCAGCAACGAAGACAAGATTTGTTTGAGAAAAAGGGAACTTTTATTGATGATGACGTGAATATTTATAGACTTTCGATGTACTGACATCGTTTTTACTGAAAGTACTTCCTAAGCCTGCCGACGTGCCAAGTATTTTTAATTGCTGACCCGTCTAATGCCTTCAACCGATAAGTCCCCGGCTTTGGTACTTCAGTGACTTCATATGGTCCTTCCCAGTTTGGCATCAGCTTTCCCAGATTCTGAGGTGTAGATGTTTCGACTTCTCTGAGGACAAAGTCCCCTACTTCAAATCTGCGAAGCTTTACCCCCTTATTATAATGCTTAGCCACTCTTCGCTGATAGGCTGCCAATTTGATAAAGGCTGTTTCTCTGACTTCTTCAAGCAAATCAAGATTGGCCTTCAGCCCTTCTTCATTGTAGATCTCTTTGAATTGACTAACTCGAAGACTTGGAGATCCAATTTTAACTGGGACTAAAGCATCAGTACCATAGGCCAGTCTGAAAGGTGAATCCCCCGTTGTAGTCCTCGGAGTAGTTCGATAAGCCCATAACACGCTAAGCAGCTCTTCTGGCCATCTGCCCTTAGCTTCGTCCAATCTGCGCTTGATCCCATTCAGCAGCGTTCTGTTGGTCACTTCAACTTGTCCGTTTGACTGAGGATGAGCTACTGAAGTCTTTCTGTGCTGGATCCCCAGTTCTTTCAAAAATGTTTCAAATTTCGATCCCACAAACTGACGTCCATTGTCCGATATTACCACCTTAGGAATTCTGAAACAAAATACTACTGATTCTTTCAAAAATTTCAAGCATTCCTGTTCCGTTATTAACCTAAGTGGCTTTGCTTCTACCCATTTGGTCATATAGTCGTTGGCAACTATAACAAAACTGACTTGACCTTTTGCTTTCGGTAGTGGACCCAGTATATCAACCCCCCAGACAGCAAAGGGTATAGGAGATAGGATCGAGTATAGCTCTTCTGGTGGCTGATGTGGGATCGGACTGTTGAGCTTATATTTCTCGCACTTCTTGACATACTCAGTCGCTTCTTTGAAGATGGTAGGCCAGTAGTACCCCTGACGAAGTACTTTATAGGCTAATGACTTAGCAGCCATATGGTCGCCACATATGCCTTCATGTACTTCTCGGAGAGCATATTCAGCTTCAGATGGAGTCAAACATTTCAGTAGTGGAGACGAGAAAGCCCTTTGGAACAGATCCCCATCAATCAAAACAAAATTAGCACTCTTGTACTTGATTTTCTTGGCTAGCATCCGATCCGAAGGTAAGACGCCATCTGCCAGATACTCCAGATATGGAGTCAACCAGCAGTTGGTTCGGTCAACGCACATTACCGATTCATGATGAACACTAGGATGTTACAAAATTTCTAAGTAAACCGACCCATCAAAGACGTTAACATCCCTAGTGGCTAATTTGGAAAGTGCATCAGCAATGGAATTGTTATTACGCTCGACCTCCTGAAAATCGTAGGATTGGAAATACTGAAGTCGTTCTTTCAATTCTGCTAAATACTTGATCATTCTTGGGCCTCGAACTTCGTACTCCCCAGAGAATTGCTTAACGACTAACTAAGAATCACTGAAGATGACTATTCTCTGCACTTCAAGACTCTCTTCGCTAGTCATAACCTCACGAGTAATCGCCTCATACTCAAACTTTCGTTGTTCGTCACTTTGAACCGAAATCGATGGCCTCGCTTCACCTTGAATCCTCTCGGACTCGTCGAATAATCCTCGCTCCAATCGACGTCCGTAGTAGAAAGACCCATCTACATACGGCGTCCATGAACTCGCTCGTCATTGAAGAAGCTGCAACTACTCATCAAATCCTTCACCGCCCCACAACTTCATCGACTTGAAAACGAGCATTCAACTACAAAATCAACCAAGGCTTACCATTTGATGGCGGTTCGGGGATGATATTCAATGAAAAATTGGGATAATTCCATTATCCATGCAGCTAATCTCCCCGATACCTCAGGTTTGCCCATAATCTTCTTCAAAGGCTGATCTATGTATATTATTACCAATCTACCCTGGAAGTATTGCCTAAGCTTTTGACTAGCAGTTATTAAAGCAAAAGCAAACTTTTCAATGTTTGGGTACCTTGTTTTAGCATCCCGAAGGACATGGCTTATGTAGTAAACCGGGTGCTGCTTACCCCCAACTTCACGCACCAACACTGCTCCTACTGCCAATGAACTAGCTGCTAAGTACAAATATAGAGGCTCAACAGGAGCGGGTTTCACCAACAAAGGCGCCAAAGATAAGTAGGACTTGATGCTCTAAAAGGCGTCCTCACACTCCGAAGTCCATTGGAACGTCTTTGCATTCTTCGGCCCTTTCAATGTATCAAAAAACGGCAAACATCTTTCTGCCGACTTGGACATGAACCTCCTTAAAGCTACAATCCTTCCAGTCAGATGTTAAACATCTTTAAATGACTGAGGAGTCTTCATGCTCAGGATCGCTTGAATCTTCTCTGGATTGGCTTCAATTCCTCTTTAACTGACAAGATAACCTAGAAACTTGCCAACCCCTAAACCAAAGGTGCACTTAGTGGGATTTAGTCTCAAGTTGTGATGGCGAATTGTCTGAAAGCATTCCTCTAAATCATCCAAATGTTTATGTACCAGCATGCTTTTAACAATCATGTCATCCATGTACACCTCCATATTCTTACCCAACTGGTATCTGAAGATGTAGTTCATCATCCTCTGGTATGTGGCCCCAGCATTGATGAGGCCGAAGGTCATTTTCTTGTAGGCATATACCGAACGATGCATAATGAATGCCGTCTTTGGTATATCCTCTTTACTCATGGAAATCTGATGATACCCAGAGAATGCCTCCATGAAACTTAACAAAGTATACCCCGAAGTGGCATCGATGAGTTGGTCGATGTGGGGCAGCGGGTAGAAATCCTTTGGACAAGCTTTATTTAGATCGGTATAGTTGATGCAGACTCGCCATTTACCGTTCTGTTTCTGGACCAGCACCACATTTTCCATCCACTGCGGGTAGTCGATCTCAAAAATGAAGTCAGCTGCCAACAGTTTTGCAATCTCTTCATCGATGATCCGCTGACGTTCAGGTGCAAAGATCCTCCTCTTCTGTCGAACTGGTTTCTTTGACGGGTCCACTTCCAACCGATGCTCAGCAATATCCCTGCTTACTCCCGGCATATCCTGAGGTTCCCATGCGAAGATATCAACATAGCATCACAGGAGCTCCATGAGGTTCGTCCGGAGAGGTTCCGGCAGACCCGAACCTATTTTCACTGTCTTGTTCACTTTGCCCGGGATGAGCTCTATCTCCTTTGTTTCTTCAGCTGGCATGACCAATGGTTCAGAACTACTCTCCGTGAAGGGTTCGATCTCTATCTCCATGGTCTGCTTTTGCTTTGATACCCCCACTCCCGAAGTGATCACAGCATTTCTATAACACCTTCTTACCAGATCCAAATCTCCTTTCACCTCACCAACCCCATGAGCCGTAGGAAATTTGATTTTGAAATGAGGAATTGAGGTCACAGCTTGCAAAGTAATTAAAGTAGGCCTTCCCAAAATAGCATTATAAGCGGAATCTATATGCACAATATAAAATTTGTAAATAATTTCTACCTGTTGAGGGGCCGTTCCGAAGATAACTGGTAGTTCAATGGTTCCAGCCACCTTGACCGGATCGTTACTAAAACCGTACAAAGGAGCCTCCTGCCCTATCTCCATCTTCTGCCCGTCTAGGTGCATCCTTTGATAAGCGTGGGCATACAGAATATCTACAGAAGACCCATTGTCTACCATCATTCGCTTCGTATCCACCGAACCCACTTACGCAGTCAGCACCAATGATCCCTCATGCGGTTCGATGATTTCCGAAGGGTAATCCTCGTCAGTAAAGGAGATTACCGTACTCGGATAAGGTCTATAAGTCTTCGGGAGGGTACCCGCCACTGACATGACCGAATCCAAGTGACTTCGGCGCTTCTTTCCAACAAGTTTTCCCAAAGTACCCCCAGTGATGACATCTATCACATGCCTTGCAGTCGCATCCGGCCATTTGTGCAAACTTCATTGAATCGGTTGAAATGCCGGAACAGGTCCTCCGTCCTGCTGTTGATTAGTTCTGGCAGCCACATACTGAACTAAAGCCCCACCTTGTACCTTTCTTTCAATGAAATCTTTCAAACTAGCACAGTCGTTTGTATCGTTACCCGAAGCTTGATGGTAATCACAATACTTATGAGAATTTCCTTTTCTAGGCTTAATGTTATCTCGAGGTGGCTCGAAGATAGGTTGATTCTTGATCTAATCCAAGATAACAGCCATGTCTGTGTTGAGTGCTATGTACGTCCTATTCACTCTCTGGGTGGGAGCGGACGAACGTCCTCCACCCTGTCTCCAATTGTTGTATTTCTTCGACCCGCCTTTATAGCGGTCTTTATTCCCTTCATTCTTCTTTTAGTCCCCATCGGTTATGTCCCGATCTGTCTCCTTAAGCTAATCTGAAGAAGGACGTTTGAGACTGTTCATGGCTTCCTCCACCACGATATAGCCTTCAGCTTTGTCGAAGGCTTCAGCGAGACTCTTCGGGTGGTGAAACATTAACTTCTTCACCAACTTCTCTGATTTAACCAAATCTAACCCATTCTCAGCAGTCCAACGACTTGTAGATCGTTCAATTCATCACTTGGCCGATCGCTTCACGGAACCGCTTCACATATTGGCCTAAAGACTCATTTGAATCTTTGTCGAACTGAGCCAACAAACCAGGTTGGTTTTCCTTCTTTTGTTGCTCCGGCGAGCATGAAATTTATGCATATGCTGCGCCCAAGATGAAATTGAATCAGAGGGCAAGTCCCCATCCACCGCCGGGCATCCTTTCGGCGTTGTGACAAAAGTATGACACTTAGCGACATCGCTAAAATCATAATAATCCATCGATCGATTGAGCGCCGATCGTGGTGTCGTAGATCCCAGATCCATCATAACTTTCAATATGGGGCAACTTCTTGGTGGGGTTGACTTTCTCTTTTAGAATCTCCGTGGAAAAGGGGATGCCTTCCTTCCGAAGTATCTTTCGTTTTTGTACTTATTGTTCGCTTTCAAGTTCCTTTAATTCTTTAACCAGATACTCCACACCTTCTGGTTGAGATGATACTTCTTTTTGGCGACTCCTTCTTCTGAGCGGACCGGTTTCTTACAACAGAACCTCCAACTTTAGAGGGACTTTTCCGATTACGAGCGTCTACAGGGTGGTGTACCCTCAGTAGACTCTCGGGAGTATGACCTCTAGATATACTTCGTCTCTGAACTCGGGCGCTATGGTGAGAATGCGCAACAACAAGTGCCTTCTTTGTACTCTCAGGAGTGCGATCTCTGGATCGACCTCTTCGTTCGCTTCGACCCTGTTCCTTAGAATCGACAGGGTGATATGCCCTCTTCGATCTTTGAGGAGTAGGGCTTCGGGATCTTCTTCTTTCTCGAGTTTGGCCCCGAGACTCTCGTCCTGAATGAGCAGGTTCTTTCCCACTCCGATGCCCTCGCTCTTCGGACTGAACATAACTGAACTCTTCGTCCCTCAACTCTTCCATTCGAGCCATCTGCTCAGCTATATCCTGTCGCTGCTTCATAAGTACTTCCATAGCTCTATCTGCTTCATCTACCATCTTAGCCAATCGGGAGGCCTTTGCGTCTTGGTCATCTCGGTAACGAGTTCTAGGCGAGGTGCCTTCTACTCATTTCCGACCATGACCAGACCCCTTCTCCGTCGTGAAAACTAGCTTACGCTTAGCTTTGCCCACCGGCTTCGGCCGAGAATCTTCAGGTGAACGTTTGGACGCTGTGCTGGCGTGAACACTTATTGTAGGTCCCAAACGATCTTTAGCAGACACTCGTGGTGCTGATTCACTGACAGCCATCGGTTGCCCTTCGGGTGTAGGTGTTCTACTCTTCACCATGAATACTGACGTAGAACAAATACAGCATGTGATTGAAAAATACTCAGGACACTAGAACTCAACCCTCCTTCTAGCGCCAATGTTAACGCCAAGATCTTCTCCAACGTCCCAATCACATAAGATGCCCTGATCCTGCACAGTAAATACGATAAATACCACAAGCTTGACGGTCGGACCGCCGGGGGATAGCTCAGGCGTGAGAGTCAGTATACGTGTTCACAAGGTTAACCAATGTAGGATGTAATGTCTAGTGTATTGAGAGAGATAATAATCCTCAGTGGTGTGTATATCTAAAATATGAATATGAATGTGTATGAGAACGTACCTGTTTGTGAAGACTTGGTTGATAGGGATATACTCTTTTGCCTTCCATCGTACCACCCACTACCTCCGACACGACCCGTGATCTGATGGGTCCTGCCGACTGCATGTAGTCTATCTACTACTTTTGGTCACTATTTATGCCGTCGGCCGTCACCGGATCCCATCCACATTAATGCATGGCAGTAATAGCAGTCAACCATCATGCTTTTTCATCATTACAAGTCAAAGTAATAAATTTTAAATGATCTAATGGGTTAGTCCAATGAACCGGCCCGGTCTTATAGGGTTAAATAGAAGTAATATGGTGACTAAACCCAATGACTTTCAAGGTTCAATAATGAAGGCCCAATGGATTAATTAAATGAGTAAGCCCAATTTACTCGGCCCAAGGAGGGGAAATATCATGACCCAACAGCCATGATTACCACCAAAGTGGTTACCATTTCTGGCATGTTGATTCCCTCCACGTTTGTTGTCACCGCTTCGATGACTGCTACCACTGGTATTATCATTTTGCCTACTGCTTTCTCTTGGTTGAGTTGATTCGTTATTGCGCTCCAATAACTGAGTCTTATTTACAACATCTGAATACAAACACAGTTTATGAGAAATTAGATATTGACATATCTCGGGTTTCAAACCTCATAGAAACATCCGTGTCATTCTCTCCTCATTGTCAACTAAGTGAGACGCAAACTGGGACAACTCAGCAAACTTAGCTTCGTACTGCGACACGGTCATATTGTTCTGTTCCAACTTGATGAACTCTACCTCTTTAATGTGACGAATACTTTCGGGAAAGTACTTGTCGTTGAATAGTTCTTTGGAACTTCTCCCAATAAATCTTCAGTGCGGTAGGTTGAGTACGCTTTACCGATTCCCACCAGTAATCTGCCTCTCCTCGCAACATAAAGGTGGCAAAAGGAACCTTTTGCTCCTCGGAGCATCCCAAGACATCAAATATCTTGGTGATCTGCTTTATCCACGTCTCCGCCTTAAGTGATTTTGGCTCTCCAATAAACTCTGGTGGTCCCAGTTCCTTGAGCTGCTTAGCGGTGACCGTCCGAGAGTTGCTAGTGTTTCCACCTGTATTTTGTACAGGAGCCTCTCTTGCCTGATGTTACATGAATTGCATAAAGCCTCTGAACAATCCATCGTTCATCATTTGGTCAGTGTTGTTGTTTGCCTGAGGATTGTCGCCTTCCTGATGCACATTATCCTGATTATTGATCTGTGGAGACTCAACGGTCTCCTATGCTCCATTGATATTCTCAACATTCTCGGATGTCATTTTCAAATACTGCCACAAAACAAGGGTTAATTAACATATCACATATTATCCCTATACTTTGACCGACCAATTAAATACCAAATAAACTTAGGTAGGTCATACTAGCGAAAGAATTCCCCGTCGCTCCCCTCCTAGTTCTTATCTCACATCTCAGCCAGGGATCATATCCCTAAGCTTTGATACCAACTGTGACGCCCCCGAAATAGGTATACATCACCTATTCTGAGTCGCCAAATACATGGTACTGAATACAAATACAAACTAATTGTACAACAGTCGTGTAAAATACAACAAAACATATGATGTGAGTTTTAATACAAATATTGTCATCTAGACAATATCCACACTCAATGGAGTCCTCATTACATTTATTATTACACTATTTCATAAAATAATGAGGACTACTAATGCACCATCTAGGACCATCACTCCGTTCCCCGACTAGTCCCTACTACGTTCTCATTTCCTGAAGAGAACAATGAAAATAAAAGGGTGAGCTCAACTAGACCAGTAAGAAATATTATGACTAAGATAATGCATAATAAATTATCGTTAGCCTTCAACAGTGTTAAACTGATATAATATAACAAACATCAAGTTTAACTGCAGCGGAACAAGCAATCCATTAAAAGAGTCAAGTAGAGAATAAAATCTACTATATTTTATGATTTAAAAGGTTTTTTCATCACTTTTATCGCTGAGACTCAGCTTAATAAATAATCCACATCATCGAATCACCCCTGCACTACGGCCAAAGATATTCTTTAGTATCACAACCACAAATTATACATGCACTAGGGGCCAAGTATATTCATTTATTCATCAATGGTTATGATCATGCCAACAACTGTCCATCAATGCATTACGGGCCAATGAGGACTTTTACCACATCATTTGTAACATTACGGTCATGATTATACCAAATAATCTCTGGTCATAATCATACCAAGTCCATCTATGCACTATGATGAGTGAGTTTTATACTCATAATTGAGTGCGTTTGAACTTAATCTTTTGGATGTTTTTAAGTGTTTATGTCTATTCATGCATGTTTTATGTTGTTTTGTAGGAATTGGGACAAAAGTTACTTGGATCGACGTTTGGGGTGGCTAGATGCGCGTTTTTGGCTTGCCATTTACACAGCAGTCACTTCAGAGCCAATGTGAGTATTGATAGAGACCTTATTTCGAAGAACTCAAAGAATGAAAGTTGTAGATCTACGTCTCCTCATTCTGGAACATCTTGAATCATCAAAATCGGAGTTCGGACGAAGAAGTTATGACCATTTTCCCAAAGGACGTCAGAGCAGAAAATTTCTAAAAAAGTGGCCAGCGTTGGGGCGCCCATTTCAGGCCTATGCCCAGCGCCGGGGCGCTGGAAGACAGTGTTGTAGTGCCGTTCCCAGTGCTAGGGCACTGGGGAAGAGATTGGTGAAGCTTGGACGTGTTTTGGGGCGAATTTTGACACCTTTTAGACTCCAAATAGGATTGGGTTTGTTCCTAAGCAAAAAATTAGACTTGTAACCTATAAATACATGATGTAAGGCATAAAATAAAGGGGGATTACATCGATTAGATTAGAGATACACTCCATTATATTAGACATTAACCCTAGTCTTATTAGTTTTGGAGATTGAAGCAACTTGGAGATCATTGAAGATCAAGAGTAGGAGCAAGAGGGGAGCATCAGATTTGCTGACAACAGATTCTATTTTCTTCTCTTATCATACTTTTATCGTTTAATGTCTATTCAGTTGTGGATTCTTGGTTTTAATTCATTAATTATGAACTAACTCTTTTACTAAGATTTCAATTGAACTTTTTATGTCTATAAATTAGTTATTCGATTTATTCCAATTATTTATGTCAAAGTGAATTGTTTATCTTGTCTTGAGCTTATTGATTAATTATCTAATCATTAATTACTATGTTACTCTAGAAGGAATTGAAAGAGGAATTCTAGGGTTAGAACTCGGCATGATAACATGTGACTTAGTTATTTGCATGGTGGATAATTAGGTTTGTGAATTGAATGGAAATATCTGTTCACCGCATGTAACACATAAGGAATTTGAATTGAAGGAGTTTAATTCAATTATTTTGCATAGGAATATAGCAAGATTAATCTAGATTAAATAGAAGTCAATTGATCACTTGGAAAAGGACTTTTGGCATTTGAGAATTCCTGTTAACAATTCAGTAGGCATAATAATTGGGATAATTGGATAATTTATTTATAGTTCATAATTGGGGATATTGAAGTCTTAATCTTTATTTATTTGAATTCATTCATAAAGCAATTCAGTTTAATTAGTTAATTTAGTTTTCTTAATTAGAAAAATTACGATTTGAGATTGTTTAATAAAATTAGTTTGGTTAAGAATTAGTACTTGGTGATTTTTATTAAATAATTCCTCATGGGAACGATACTCTACTTTCACTTTATTACTTGTTGACCGTGTATACTTGCACGTATTCATTGATTGTGAAATCGACCAACACACTACAGGCCACAAATGACTTTCAACATAATATAAACATGAGGATGATGACAATGATATAAGAATTCAATAAAACAAGTTCAAGAATTAATTTATCCAATAACTAATAACGTCCAAATTGTTAACATGATACTTCTTTGTAGAGTAAAATTCAAGAATGCTCAGAAGAATATTTTCATGAAAAGATACTGGATGAAGCGCAAATATCAAGGATATTCCACTAATTTCATGGAGTAAAAAATCCAAAACTTTAACCAACTAAGTATAATAAAGAATGGAATAACAAAAGAAATCACTAAGCATGCGATAAACCGCACAGACAGGTTATTCCAGCAGAATAATAAATAATGGAACCAGGTCATGCGTAAAGCACAGACATGATGTTCCACTAGAATGATAAATAATGAAACCTGGTCATGCGTAAAGCACAGATAGGATGTTCCATCAGAATGATAAAGAATGGAATAACAGAAGAATTTCACCATGTATGCGGTACTTCGCATAGACAGGTTATTCTAACATAAGGATAAAGAATGGAATAACAGAAGAATTTCACCAAGTATAGGGTAGCCCGCGTATACAGGTTATGTGACGCCCCCAAAATAGGTCCAATCCATCCAACCTATTCTGAGTCGCCAAATACTTAGTACAGAAAACAACTACAACTTTATTACTACAATTGTCGTGCAAAATACAACAACACATATACTGTGAGATTTAATACCAACTGTGACTCATGTCCCAACTATGGACATCACCTCATATTGATACATTACATAAAGGTACAGTCAAAAACTGTTTTGGAAATTAAAATCTTTGGGAAGTGCTCAAGGAAACCTTCATACATGGGAGGTCACGCGTCTAGGTTATGATAGATATCATAAGGCCACAGAATTATCCTTGGTTAACCCAATAGATCCCAAAGAAAAATGAGAAGATTACTATCATGATCTTTCCAATGGTGAGTCTTCTCTTGACATATAACTATCTCCACTGTCTCCATTTGAAAATTATATTTCAAATAAACTCCAAGATCATATAGGTAGTGCTCGTAGATATACTCAGCAAGTGGATGTGCACAACCCTATCTTATGATAACACGAGATTGTATGTCATTAGACATCTTGTATGATAATGGAAAAACACCCTTCCAACGTTAGGTTCGCCTCACCCTATTTGATTCACCAAATATAACTACTAAATGATGTATAAAATACAACACACTTTTTTATACGGTTTAGGGAGAATTTCCACTGCTAGAGACCACCGTTCTATTCCCCTGTTACCCCCGCTTGACCCGGCTACACTCTTATTACCTGAAAGGAATTGTGAAGCAAAAGGGTGAGCTCAACTAGCCCAGGAAGAAATATTATGACTAAAGATAATTAAATTATCAATAGCCTTCATCAGTAATAAAACAGAGATTTAGAACATATGGTAGATGATAAAACTTTTCAACCATAGTTGCAGTGGAACGAGCGATCCATTAGAAGAGTCAAATAGACCATAAAATTCTATTATCTTCTCCGTGTTAAAAGTCCACCAATAAATGTTTTATCCTCCTAACATCAATCAATGAGTTCATGTCCACAATCATGTGAATAACTTCATAATCATAATTGTGGTTCTAAATTCCTCTTCTCATCCGGGACAAAGATAATTTTCATCACTTGTCTTTACACGAAACATCAAAGATCATGGTTATACCAAATCATAGTTCACTGTTCATAATCATACTAATAAATTCATCTTTTTTCTGGGCACGGGCCAAAGATATTCATCAACAAGTCATCTTTTTTTACTGACTACGGGCCTTTTTGCGATATTCAAGATATTCAAACAGTCATCTTTTCACTACATGCCAAAGATATTCAACAACAGATCATCTTTGCACTACAAGCCAAAGATATTCAAAAACAGGTCATCTTTGCACTACAGGCCAAAGATATTCATATCTCAAAGAAATACATAATCATTTCAGAATTTATATAAAAAATAATTATAATCATGTTGATCAATTCACCTTTGCACTTAAGCTAAAAATATTCAATTATAAATTCAATGGTCATGATCATACCAATCAACGATTCAACTTTGTACTACTGGCCAAAGAGAACCCATAGTCATGATCATACCAATAATCTACCCATCTTTACACTCAAGTCAAAGAGAAAATTATTCACCAGGATTATAAAAATTTTATATATGATAATAAAAATAATATGATCAAAACACAGATTTAATTTCAAGAGTAAGATTCATAAATCAACGATAATTTGGTCAGAAAAAGAAACCAATTTTGTTGTGAATAGTACCACGTAAATAGTAACTCGTGAATATTAACTCATGAATAGTAACCCCGACATGAAAAAGGTAGAAATTCCATAATAAAATCCATACCAATATTTCGGTATAATGATATTGAAAGAATAACATTTCTTAAACTTATAAACAATTTATTTTAATTGTTTACATTTTACTAAATAATGCATTTAATCATCCTAAAATGCCAAACTCATAAGATTTCATCTCCAATAACCAAAACCCTCATCAAAAATCTGAATATACCTCATATAGGATTCTGAAGCCATAAAATCCTATTTTCCAATTTTCCTACTTCACATAACATATTTAATTCATTTACTCATAACTAGTCCATTTTCATGAAAAATACCAAATCAGTAAAAAAATAATTTCTTTTCTGAGATTTAGCAGAATATAGTTCCATATTGAACATATATTTTTCTCAGAATTTTTAAAATTCATTTACTATTTTTCATATGGCCAAAACAGCCAAATATTTAGACATTTATCATAAACTTTACTTTTATCCCAAAAATTCAGAAATTTACAGAGTATACTTATGTTATATACAAGTACTCTCAATAAAAATTTCACCAATTTTTGAGTTAACCACAAGGAGTTATAAGGGTTTACTTTTAAAATAGTATTTTCTCATAAAATTCATAACTCCTAATCTATACATCCAAACATCTCCATTTTTGGACACAATCTAGAAAACTCATCAAATTATCATTTCAAATTTTTTCGAATTTTTGAAGGTCGGAAAAATTACAAAAGCTGAAAAACATAATAACCCTTACAATCCTTTACCTCGAAAAGGCGGTATTTCCATTTGAATATCGGATGTAAAGTCAAGGAAACTTGCACTTTGAATAACAACTCTCAAAGTATCTAAATACTCACAAAAATATAATTTCGATAATATAAAGAGAAAAAACTTATGTTTACGGTGTGATTTTCAATTCTAATATAAGCACTATTTATAGGAAAATCTTTAAACATGAAGGAGACTAAATTAATAAAATATAATATAATCTTTTCTTTCTTCCTCCTCTTTATTCCTCCAACCAAGCCCCGACCATCATCTTGGACACAATTAATTAGCGCATTACGTTTTTTAAAACAAAGTGGGTCCCACCTAATTTTAATAAAAAATATTTTATTTTCCGAAACTTCAATAATTCATAGAAAATAGCCCGTTTATCAGAAAAATACGAATTTTATGTCCATTCCACACGAAATCGAATTCTCTACAACTTTGTAGCTTTAAGGTTTTCCAAATTCAAGACAGAAAATATCCGAAATCCACAAATGGATGATTTTCAACAGCTTTTAAAATTCATAACAAATCATACGTTAATTTTAACGGTTCAAAATTTGTGGATATATACTCAACTTATATATGTATAACATATCCAAAAATCACAATGATCCAACGGTCAGATTAAAATTATAACTCACGCAATAAAGCTTTAAGAACACCAATTTGATCTTTTAATACCTCAAATCCGACAAAATATTGATAAAATACCTTAACATTAATTCTTTCATTTATAACCACATAAATAAATCCATCATTTATATCCGCATCAAATAAATATTTTCTTACATATAAATCAATAATTAATTATTCACAAATAATATTACAGAATCACAATAATGACAACCAGGCAGTTCCTAGGAAAGAGGGGCTTTCCGATAAGGATTTCTCCTTACTGGCGCGTAATTAGGTGACCAAACCTCTCCTTGACAGAACTTTTTAGACATTGCCAATAATGCTATCTAATAATATTATTCAAATAATATGAATTATTGATCTGATAATGGGAAATACTGTGTAGTGACAATTATTGAAACAACAATAATATAAAATATCAACGCATCAATTATTGAATCAATAAAATAAAATATTGAGCGAGTAATTCTTTGTAACAATTATTGAGTAGTGCCTTCTTATGTAAGAATCAATAATTCAAAAATATTGTGTAATACTGGTAATTTTAAATAACCGCAGTGCGTATTACGTGTATTTTAACCACTGGTAATCCAACGATGTTAACTGGTAACAATAATTACGCCGTTATTTATAAAACTTCAAACTTGTCATTTTTTCATCCGATGGTTATTACATTATGGGGCCCACAAATGATCAAGGCAAATCGTCTGGATATTCCCGACAAAAAGAATATTCCACGACCAAACGAATATTCCCCGACAACAATGATTATTTTATAACCACTTGCTTATTTTGAAAAAATTTCAAACATCATCCTCAATTTTTAAACTTTTATCAATTTAACTATTTAGCAAAATAGAAAAATTGAATACTTTTATTTCATAAAATTTGGGGTCCTACAATCTCCCCTCCTTATGAAATTTTGTCCCCGAAATTTACGTACCTAGTATTTCAAAGAGTTGAGAATACATTGCTTTCATTTCAGATTCCATCTTCCATGTCATCATGATTTCTCCATTGCTCGTCTCCTGTATTTTAGATATCATTCTAGAATACAGCTTCAAAACAAGGGTTAATTGAACAAATTAACATATCACATAATATCCCGATATTATGACTGACCAACAAATAAGCTTAGGTAGGACACACTAGCGAATGATTTACTCATCTCTCCCCTCCTAGTTCTATTCCCCATCTCATTTGCAGATCATATCCTAAGCTCGATACCAAATGTGACGCCCCAAAATAGGTCCAATCCATCCAACCTATTCTGAGTCGCCAAATACATGGTACAGAAAATAACTACAACTTTATTACTACAATTGTCGTGCAAAATACAACATCACATATACTGTGAGTTTTAATACCAACTGTGACTCATGTCCCAACTATGGACATCACCTCACATTGATACATTACATAAAGGTAAAATCAAAAACTATTTTAGAAATTAAAATCTTTGGGAAATGCTCAAGGAAACCTTCATACATGGGAGGTCACGCGTCTAGGTTATGATAGATATCATATGTCCACAGAATTATCCTTGGTTGACCCAATAGACCCCAAAGAAAAATGAGAAGATTACTATCATGTTCTTTCCAATGGTGAGTCTTCTCTTGACATATAACTATCTCCACTGTCTCCAGTTGAAAATTATATTTCAAATAAACTCCAAGATCATATAGGTAGTGCTCGTAGATATACTCAGCAAGTGGATGTGCACAACCCTGTCTTATGATAACACGAGATTGTATGTCATTAGACATCTTGTATGATAGTGGCAAAACACCCTTTCAACATTGGGTTTGCCTAACCTTATTTGATTCACCAAATATAACTACTAAATGATGTATAAAATACAACACACTTTTCTATACAGTTTAGGGAGAACTTCCACCACTAGAGACCACCGTTCTATTCCCCTGTTACCCCCGCTTGACCCAGCTACACTCTTATTACCTGAAAGGAATTATGCAGCAAAATGGTAAGCTCAACTAGCCCAGTAAGAAATATCATGACTAAAGATAATTAAATTATCAATAGCCTTCATTAGTAATAAATCAGAGATTTAGAACATATGGTAGATGATAAAACTTTTCAACCATAGTTGCAGCGGAACGAGCAATCCATTAGAAGAGTCAAATAGACAATAAAGTCTATTATCTTCTCCATGTTAAAAGTCCACTAATAATGTTTTATCCTTGTAACATCAATCAACAGTTCCTGTACACAATCATGTGAATAACTCATAATCATAATTGTGGTTCTAAATTCCTCTTCTCATCCAGGACAAAGTTAATTTTCATCACTTGTCCTTACCTGAAACATCAAAGATCATGGTTATACCAAATCACAGTTCCTGTTCATAATCATACTAATAAATGCATCTTTGCACTACGGGCAAAAGATATTCATCAACAAGTCATCTTTGTACTACGGGCCAAATATATTCAAAAACAAGTCATCTTTGCACTACAGGCCAAAGATATTCAACAACAGATCATCTTTGTACTACATGCCAAAGATATTCAAAAACAAGTCATCTTTGCACTCTTTGCCAAAAAGATATTCAACAACAATCATTTTTTTACACTTCGTACCAAAGATATTCATATCTCAAATAAATACATAATCATTTCAGAATTTATATAAACAATAATTATAACCATGTTGATTAATTCACCTTTGCACTTAAGCTAAAAATATTCAATTATAAATTCAATGGTCATGATCATACCAATCAACGATTCAACTTTGCACTACTGGCCAAAGAGAACCCATAGTCACGATCATACCAATAATCTATCCATCTTTACACTCAAGTCAAAGAGAAATTTTTTCCCCAAGATTATAAAAATTTTATATATGATAATAAAAATAATATGATCAAAACACGGATTTAATTTCAAGAGTAAGATTCATAAATTAACGATAATTTGGTCAGAAAAAGAAACCAATTTTGTCGTGAATAGTACCCCGTGAATAGTAACTCATGAATAGTAACTTATGAATAGTAACCCCGACATGAAAAAGGTAGAAATTCCATAATAAAATCAATACCAATATTTCGGTATAATGATATTGAAAGAATAACATTTCTAAAACTTATAAATAATTTATTTTAATTATTTATACTTTACTAAATAATGCATTTAATCATCCTAAAATACCAAACTCATAAGATTTCATCACCAATAACCAAAACCCTCATCAAAAATCTGCATATACCTCATATAGGATTCTCAAGCCATAAAATCATATTTTCCAATTTTCTTACTTCACAACATATTTAATTCATTTACTCATAACTAGTCTATTTTCATAAAAATACCAAATCAAGATACAAAAAATTTTCTTTTCTAGGATTTAGCGAAATATAGTTCCATATTGAACATATATTTTTCTCGAAATTTTAAAATTCATTTACTATTTTTCATATGGCCAAAAATAATGGATATTTAGACATTTATCATAAACTGTACTTTTATCCCAAAAATTCCGAAATTTACAAGTATATACTCATTATATACATGTACTCCCAATAAAAATTTCACCAATTTTGGAGTTAACCACAAAGAGTTATAAGGGTTTACTTTTAAAATAGTATTTTCACATAAAATTCATAACTCTTAATCTATACATCCAAACATCGCCATTTTTGGACACAATCTAGAAAACTCATCAAATTATCATTTTAAATTTTTCCAGAATTTTTGAGGGTCGAAAAAATTAAAAAGATGAAAAACATAATAACCCTTACAATCCACTTACCTCGAAAAGAGCGAGATTTACATTTGGAATATCGGATGTAAAGCCGAAGGAAACTTGCACTGAATAGCAACTCTCAAAGTATCTAAATACTCACAAAAATACGCTTGATAATATAGAGAGAGAAAACTTATGTTTCTGGTGTGATTTTCAATTCTAACATAAGCACCTATTTATACGAAAATGCTAGAACGCCAAAGAAAACTAAATTAATAAAATATAATATAATATTTTCTTTCTTCCTACGCCTCCTCCACCAACCAAGCCAACCATCTTGGACACAAATTGGCAGCCCACATGTTTAAAACAAAAGTGGGTCCCACCCAATTTTAATAAAAATTATTTTATTTTTCGAAACTTCAATAATTCATAGAAAATAGCCCGTTTATTAGAAAAATACAAATTTTATGTCCATTCATCACGAAATCGAATTCTCTACAACTTTGTAGCTTTAAGTTTTTCTAAATTCAAGACAAAAAATATCCAAAATCCACAAATGGATGATTTTCAACAGCTTTTAAAATTCATAACAAATCATACGTTAATTTTTTACGGTTCAAAATTTGTGGATATATACTCAACTTATATATGTATAACATATCCAAAAATCACAACGATCTAACGGTCAGATTAAAATTATAACTCACACAATAAAGATTTAAGAACACTGATTTGATCTTTTAATACCTCAAATCCGACAAAATACTGATAAAACACCTCAACATTAATTCCTTCATTTATAACCATATAAATAAATCCATCATTTATATTTGCATCAAATAAATATTTTCTTACATATAAATCAATAATTAAATATTCACATATAATATTACAGAATCACAATAATGACAACCAGACAGTTCCCAGGAAAGAGGGTCTTTCTGATAAGGATTTCTCCTTACTGGCGCGCAATTAGGTGACCAAACCTCTCCTTGACAGAACTTTCTAGACATTGCCAATAATGCTTTCAAATAATAATATTCAAATAATATGAATTATTGATCTGATAATGGGAAATACTATGTAGTGACAATTATTGAAACAACAATAATATAAAATATCAACGCAGCAATTATTGAATCAATAAAATAAAATACTACCTCCGTCCCACAATAAGTGCTGTTTTAGGCTTAGTATTTTTTCCCAAAATAAGTGATGTGTTAGAACTCCAATATATTTTTTACAATATTTTCTTATATATGCCCTTATGCACCCAATGGTATTTATTGCATCTTGCAATCACTACAATTAAATTACACTCATTAACTCTTCAACTTCAAAGAAAATATATTAAGGGTATTTTTGCCATTTTAGCTTGTGTATTGGTATGTGTGATTTAAGCTAAAAAAGCACTTATTATGGGACGGAGGTAGTATTGAACAGTAATTACTGTAATAATTATTGAGTAGTGCCTTCTTACGTAAGAATCAATAATTCAACAATACTGTGCAATACCGTGTGCTACTGTGCCACCATGTGTATTACTATATTTTAACCACCAGGGAATCCAACAGTGTTAACGGTAACAATTACAGCGTTATTTATAAAAACTCAAACTTGCCGTTTTCTTCATCCGAAAGTTATTCTGTTATGGGGCCCACAAATGATTGCGCCGTCGTACGGATATTCCCGACAAGAAGAATATTCCACGACCAAACGAATATTCCCCGACAACAATGATTATTTTATAACCACTTGCTTATTTTGAAAAAATTTCAAACATCATCCTCAACTTTTAAACTTTTATCAATTTAACTATTTAGCAAAATAGAAAAATTGAATACTTTTATTTCATAAAATTTGGGGTCTTACAGGTTATTCCAACAGAATAATAAAGAATGGAATAACATAAGAATTTCACCATGTATGCGGTGCTTGATTATGAGCGAAGTTATTCCAACATAATGATAAAGAATGGAATAATGTAAGAATTTCACCAAGTATAGGGTAGCTTGCATGATATCTGAGTTATTCAACCGAATAATAAAGAATAGAATAATGAAGTTCTCTTCATGAATACAAAAGAAATAATACCCTTACCTTAAAATAAAGCTGGATACTGGAATAGAGAGGTAGCAGACTTCTCTTCTTCTTTCTCTCTATAATTTCTCTCTATAATAAATGCTCTATAGCTTTAGTGAATTGGTGACAAATGAAGGAAGAATGAGCTTCTATTTATAGAAAAATATAATTTTCTATAATTACACGTTTTGGGGCTCGAAATATTACAGTACAATACCTCCAACTTTTATTTCATTTTTAATTTAGTCCTACAAGTATTATCAAACTTGCACCAACTCCCCTAATAGTACATGAATGTGATTCAATAGTACACACATGTGAATAAATAGTTATATAAGCATGTGAATTAGTAGCAATTAATTGCTCATTTATCCGATAAATTACAGGTTTATCAATATAACCCCAAATCAATTATCATCGAGAATAGATGTCGATTTCCACTAACACTAATAATCCCAACACAATGGAACTATCAAATTCATCTTTAATCAAAACGAACTTATTCATCATTAATATTATAACTCATAATATTTAACAACCAGGTCGTTCCCAGGAAAGAGAGGGCTTTTCGATAAGGATTTCTCCTTATTGGCGTGCAATTAGGTGACCAAACCTCTCCTTGACAGAACTTCTAGACATTATAAATATTGTAATTTAATAATATGAATAACTTTGTCGTCTCAATTATTGATTTAATAATATATCATATAATACAGATGATATTGTGACAATAACTGAATCAATAATATGAGAGATATGATGCAGCAATTACTATAACAATAATTGAGTATAACTGAGTGACTTCTCACGTAATCATCAATAACCAATACTGTGTGCTACTATGCAACCACGCGTATTACTGTACTTTTACTACCGGATAGTTCAACAGTTTTAACGGTAATACTTCCGCCGTTACTTTTATAAAAAGATAATTTTGTCATTTTCTTACTACGACAATACTTCTGTTGTGGGGTCCACCAATGAGTGTGCCATCGTACGAATATTCCATGTTAAAACGAATATTCCCCGACCAATCGAATATTATATAACCACTTACTTACTTTGCAAAATTTGTAAATATTACCCACAACTATAACATTATATCATATCCACACCGTAATATTCAAAAATATATTTCGATAGAAAGTAATCTTTATTCATAAAATTTGGGGTCTTACAACCTCCCCTTCTTATGAAATTTTTTCCTCGAAATTAGGGTACGTACCTGGTATATCGAAGAGGTGAGGATATCTTGACTTCATCTCATATTCTAACTCCCAGGTCATTTCTTCCACATCGTGGTTTCTCCACAAAACTTTGACTTGAGGTATAACCTTGGAGCATAGAATATGATCCTTCTTATCCAAGATTTTAACATGTGACTCTTCATACAGTAAATCTTCCTCTATCTCATCTGGTACTAATTCAATAATGTGGTTCGGGTCTTTCACATATTTACGTAACATAGATATGTGAAAAACGTTATGAACACGAGACATACTTGGCGGTAAGGCGAGTCTATAGGCCACAGTTCCTACTCGATCGAGGATTAAAAATGGGCCAATGAATCGAGGATTTAGCTTTCCTCTCTTTCCAAATCTTGTAACTCCTTTCCATGGAGCAACACGTAACAACACATGATCTCCAATATTGAATTCCACGTCCTTTCGATGAAGATCAACATAACTCTTTTGTCGATCTTGTGAGGTTTTTATACGTTATCAGATCGTTTGAATCTTTTCCGTAGTCATACATACCAAATCCAGTCCCAATAACGTTGTTTCACCCACCTCATACCAGCATACTGGAGAACGACACTTTCTTCCATACAACGCCTCAAATTGAGTCATGCCAATACTTGCTTGATAACTGTTGTTGTAGGAAAACTCCACCAATGATAAGAATTTGTCCCAACTTCCTTTGAAGTCAAGGACATAGAGTCTTAATAAATCTTTAAGAGTTTGAATAGTCCTTTCTAATTTCCCATCCGTTTGAGGATGATATGCCAAACTAAATCATAAATCCGTGCTCATAGATTTTGGCAAACTAACCCAAAATCTTGAAGTGAATCTTGGGTCTCGATCAGAAACTATGGATACTGGCATACCATGCAATCTTACAATCTTGTTTACATATATACTAGCAAGACGTTCAAGTGTATAAGTTTCTCGTATCGGTAAGAAATGAGCAGACTTGGTCAATCTATCAACAATGACCCAAATCGCATCTATGCCTGGAGAAACCTTGGGAAGACCAATAACGAAATCCATGGTAATATGCTCCCACTTCCATTCTAGAATTTCAAGTGGTTGCAATGGACCTTTTAACACTTGATGCTCCACCTTGACTCGTTGACAAGTTAGACACCTTGAGATAAACCCCGCTATCGCTCCCTTCATATTGCTCCACCAAAATGTATGTCGAAGATCACGATACATTTTGGTACTCGAAGGATGGATTGCAAACGGTGTGTTGTGCGCCTCCATCATGATTTTATACTTTAAGTCAGAATCGTTAGGAACACAAAGTCTGGAGTTGACTCGAAGTATTCCTTCTTCATCGATTCTTGCTTCCGGAATAGCACCTTCTTGTACTTTCTTCTTCATACGCATCAGCTCCAGGTCTGTAGTTTGAGTAGCTTTAACTTTATCGATTAAAGTAGGTTCTACTCGTATATTCGCCATCATCACATGGGTCCCTGGAGTCTTTAACTCTATCTCCATCCTTTGCAAGTCACACAAAATGGGCCTTTCCATTGACAATATCGCACTCATACCCGCATATGATCTTCTACTCAATGCGTCAGCTACCACGTTCGCTTTTCCAGGATGGTATTGGATGGTATGATCATAATCTTTCAACAGTTCAAGCCAACGTCATTGTCGCATGTTAAGTTCCTTTTGAGTGAAGAAATATTTAAGGCTTTTATGATCCGTAAAGATCTCCACTTTCTCCACATACAAGTAATGCCTCCAAATCTTTAGTGTAAAGAAAATAGCTGCCAACTCTAGATCATGAGTAGGATAATTCCTCTCATATTCTTTGAGTTGTCATGAGGCATAGGCTATGACTTTCCCATGTTGCATGAGAACACATCCCAACCCTTTGCCCGAAGCATCATCAGAGATGACAAATCCCTCCGAGCGGATGGTATTGTCGAGCAGTCTTTGAAATAAGTCTCCTCTTGAGTTCTTGAAAACTCTTCTCACATTCCACGCTCCAACCGAATTTTATATCTTTCTGAGTCAGCTGAGTTAATTGAGTAGCGATTCGAGAAAACCCTTCTACGAATCTTCGATAATAACCAGTTAATCCGAGAAAGCTACGTACTTCGGTCACTAATTTAGGTTGCTCCCAGCTTTGAATAGCTTCAATCTTTGCCGGGTCAACAGATATTATATGACTTGATACTACGTGCCCAAGGAATGCTACTTCCTCAAGCCAGAACTCGCATTTCTTCAACTTGGCATAAAGCTTGTTTTCACGAAGCTTTTGGAGTATCAGCCTCAAGTGTTGCTCATGATCTTCACGGCTTTTGGAATATATGAAGATGTCATCAATAAAGACGACCACAAAGTGATCCAAATATTACTTGAATACTCGGTTCATCATATCCATGAAGGCAGCGGGAGCATTAGTCAATCCAAAAGACATGACTAAGAATTCATAATGCCCATATAGAGTTCTGAAGGCAGTCTTTGGAATATCCTCAGTTTTAACCTTTAGCTGATGATATCCAGAACGAAGATCGATCTTTGAAAAGAATTTGGCACCTTGCAACTGGTAAAATAGATCATCAATACGAGGTAACGGGTACCTATTTTTGATGGTGACATGATTCAACTCCTGATAATCAATACAAAGTCTCATACTTCCATCTTTCTTCTTCGCGAATAGAACAGGAGCACCCCAAGGAGAAGTACTAGGACGAATAAAGCCAATGTCTAACAATTCCTGCGATTGGGTCTTTAACTCCACGAAGTTCAATAGGAGCCATTCGATATGGGGCTTTGGAAATGGGTTTTGTCTTAGGTTCAAGGTCGATACAAAATTCAATTTCACGCTCTGGGGGTAGGCCAGGAAGTTCTTCAGGGAATACGTCGGGAAATTTATTAACAATAGAAATATCGATATCATTCAAATCTGACGTATTTTTGTTTAAATCTGTGACATGAGCTAAGAAAGCTTGACATCCGTTTTTTAATAAACGAATAGCTTTATGGTTTGAGATGACGGTGATTGATTTTAATGGTTTGGTTTCTTAAATTCGCATAATAGGTTGGTTAGGAATATGAAAACTAACAACCTTATGAAAACAATCAATTTTTGCATGATGCGTAGTTAACCAATCAATCCCTAGAATCACATCAAATGCTAGTATTTTCAAAGAAATAAGATCGACAGGTAACGTGCGGGTGCCGATTTGAACTAAACAAGATTTATAAACAGTGGATGTAATGAAGGTTTCTCCCAACGGAGTTTCAACAGATAAGTCAAAGTCTAATTTCTCCAGAGTCAAATTTAAACGTTGAGCGCAAGTAGGAGAAATAAAAGAATGGGTAGAACTGGTATCAAATAAGGTATAGACTTCGCTAGAGTTTATGACAAGCTTACCCGTGATGACCTCGTTCAGGTTCCTTACTTTCTGGGAGGTCACAACAAACGCTTTCCCTTGCACTACCGGCTTTATCTTTTCTAGGACGGCCTTTGGTGCCTCCATCCTAGCTGAACTTGTCTTTGGTGAACAACAAAATCGGGCTAGGTGACCTTCTCTTCCACAATTATAACATGCTTTGGACGGCATCGCGCAGTTTGGATTGATGTGTCCCTCCCCTCCACATTTGAAGCATATGATTGGTGGTCGTTCTCCTTCCTTAACAACGAGTGTTGGTGCTGACGTCTTTCCATCATTGTTGAATCTCCTCTTCTTGAAATGTCCATTCTTATTATCTTGGCCATGATTACCACCAAAGTGGTTACCATTTCTGGCATGTTGATTCCCTCCACGTTTGTTGTCACCGCTTCGATGACTGCTACCACTGGTATTATCATTTTGCCGGCTGCTTTCTCTTGGTTGAGTTGACTCGTTATCGCGCTCCAATAACTGAGCCCTATTTACAACATCTGAATATAAACATAGTTTATGAGAAATTAGATGTTGAACCTTTTGCTCCTCGGAGCATCCCAAGACATCAAATTTCTTGGTGATCTGCTTTATCCACGTCTCCGCCTTAAGTGGTTTTGGCTCTCCAATAAACTCCGGTGGTCCCAGTTCCTTGAACTGCTTAGCGGTGACCATCCGAGAGTTGCCAGTGTTTCCACCTGCATTTTGTACAGGAGCCGCTCTTGCCTGATGTTGCATGAATTGCATAAAGCCTCTAAACATTCCATCGTTCATCATTTGGTCAGTGTTGTTGTTTGCATGAGGATTGTCGCCTTCCTGATGCACATTATCCTGATTATTGATCTGTGGAGACTCAATGGTCTCCTGTGCTCCATTGCTATTCTCAACATTCTCGGATGTCATTTACAAATACTGCCACAAAATAAGGTTTACTTGACATGCAACATATTATCCCTATACTCTGACCGACCAATTAAATACCAAAATAAACTTAGGTAGGTCATAATAGAGAAGGAATTTCCCATCTCTCCCCTCCTAGTTCTAGTCTCACATCTTAGCCAGGGATCATATCCCTAAGCTTTAATACCAACTGTGACACCCCCAAAATAGGTATACATCACCCATCTTGAGTCGTCAAATATATGGTAAAAAATTCAAAGACAACTTAATTATACAACAGTCGTGTAAAATACGACAAAACATAATCTAAGAGTTTTAATAAGAATATTGTCATCTAGACAATATCCACACTCAATGGAGTCCTCATTACATTTATTGTCACACTATTTTATAGAATAGTGAGGACTACTAAAACAACCATCTAGACCATCAATCCGTTCCTCGACTCTTCCCAGCTATATTCTCATTTCAAGAAGAGAATAAAGAAAGAAAGGGTGAGCTCAACTAGCCCAAAGAAGAAATATTATGACTAAGATAATGCGAGAATAATTTATTGTTAGCCTTCAACAGTGTTAAACTGATAAAATATAACAAACATCAAGTTTAACTGCAGCGGAACAAGCAATCCATTAGAAGAGTCAAGTAGAGAATAAAATCTACTATCTTATATGATTTAAAAGGTTTTTCATCACTTTTATCGTTGAGACTCAGCCTAATAAATAAACCACATCATCCCTGCACTACGGTCAAGGATATTCATTAGTATCATGACCACAAATTATCCATGCACTACGGGCCAAGGATATTCGTGTATTCATCAATGGTCATAATCATGCCAACAATTGTCCATCAATGCACTACGGCCAATGAGGACTTTTACCACATCATTTGTAACATTACGGTCATAATTATACCGAATAATCCCTGGTCATAATTATACCAAGTCTATCTATGCACTACATGCCACATATGACTTTCAACATATTATAAACATGAGGATGATGACAATGATATAAGAATTCAATAAAACAAGTTCAAGGATAAATTCTTAAAGATTTATAATTTAATTTATCCAGAAATCAATAACGTCCAAATTATCAACATGATACTGTTTTGTGGAGTAAAATTAAAGTATGCTCAGAAGAATATTTTTATAAAAAGATACTGGATGAAGCGCAAATATCCAGGATATTCTACTAATTTCATGGAGTATAGAAGCCAAAACTTTATCCAACCGAGTTTAATAGAATATATGAAGCTGAATGGATTTTTGTCTCATTACGGTAATCCACGTGAGATGGATCATTTCCACAATTTAATAAGGAATGAATACGAAGGATCATTCACCATGCATGCAGATGAACCACACGACATGTGTTATTCCAATAGAATAATAAAAATGGAATAACGAAAGAATTCACCATGCATGCGATAGATCCATGCATGAACAGTTATTCTAACAAAATAATAAAAAATAGAATAACAAAAGAATTCACCAGGCATGCGATAGACCGCACAGACAGGTTATTCCAACAAAATAATAAAGAATGGAATAACAACCCTTACGAGTATTGAAAGAAAATAACTCTCTTCATGAATACGAAAGAAATAATACCCCTTACCTTAGAAGAAACTGGATACTGGAATAGTGAGGTAACCGACTTCTCTTCTTCTTTCTCTCTATAATAATTGCTCTGGTGAGACTTAGTGAATTGGTGAGAATGAAAGAAGAATGAGCTTCTATTTATAGGAAAATATAGTTTCGATAATTGCACGTTTTGGGGCTCAAAATATTATAGTATAATACCTTCCTCTTTTTCTTCATTTTTAATTTAGTCCTACAAGTGTTATCAAACTTGCACCACCTCCCCTAATAGTACATGAATGTGAATCAATAGTACACACATGTGAACAAATAGTTATAAGCATGTGAAATAATAGTAATTAATTGCTCATTTATCCGATTTGTCAATATAACCTCCGGACATCAATTATTATCGAAATAAATGTCAATTTCCACTAACACTAATAATCCCAACACAATGGAACTATAAATTTCATCTTTAATCAACACGAACTTATTTATCATTAATATTATAACTCATAATATTTAACAACCAGGTCGTTCCCAGGAAAGAGGGGGCTTTCCGATAAGGATTTCTCCTTATTGGCACGCAATTAGGTGACCAAACCTCTCCTTGACAGAACTTCTAGACATTATCAATATTGCAAATAATAATATGAATAACTTTATTGTCTCAATTATTGATTTAATAATAATAAATATTATGCAGATGATACTGTGACAATAATTGAATCAATAATATAAGAGATATGATGCGGCAATTCATCAGAGCAATAAATGAGTATAACCGGAGTGACTTCTCACGTAAGCATCAATAATCAATACCGTGTGCTACTATGCAACCACGTGTATTACTGTACTTTTACTACCGGGTAGTTCAACAGTTTAATGGTTGTCGACGTCGGGATTTTTGGATGTCCCTTTCCGTTACTTGTTCTTTGGTGTTCTCATTTTAGGTGAGATTTATTTGAAAAAAATAAGTGAAAAAGGTCCGATATGTATATCGTCGACGATAGACTATTAAGAGTCGCCATTGGTTTTTTAAATGGTTGTACCAACCTGCAATGAGAAAAGGTTTGCACATTGACCCGGTGATGTGGCACAACTATACTGGTCGGTGAAACCGAAGATTCATTAGGGTCAGGGGACTTTGGTTATGCGGGGGGAGGTGTTAGGCACCCCCCGACATCCGTGTTACCACGGTGACCGCCTCTTTTCAAGAAACTATTATCTGAATATGTGTGTGTGTGGGTCAATGTACTGTTATTTGGAAGTAGTGCGAGGCCTCGTTCGAACCTATATACACAGGGTTTGAATTTGTGTAAAAATTTAATTTTTGGCAAGATATGGCAATGATGTTTTATAAAAGAGGTTTTTCAAACCACGATGCTCAATAGTAATTGAGACCTTTTACACTCCCATTTTATTAAGTGCTCTCATTGATTGATTTTATTTTACGAATCGAGGCATCCGTATGAAAATAATGTACAAAATAATGTCGACTTCCTCGTGGGTATGGAAACCATCCGAGAAATTCGACACCGTGATAATAATTTACAAAGTCATTTACAATTGAAAATGTCCATCACGGAATCGAATCTAGATTCAATGAGATGAATCTGTGATCACATGATTCTAAAGCGCACGAATCATGCAATTTATATGAAAGCGATAGCGGTATATATATAAAAAAGCTATAAATATATATATACTGACATATGAGGAAACTCGAAAGGGACAAAACATAAATAAAACAATAATATAATCACCGCCACGGAGGAAACTCCAAAGTGACGAAATATAAATAAAGTCATAAAAGCAATCAATCGCCACGAAGGAAACTCCAAAAGGGCGAAAAATAAATAAATAAATAAATATATATATATATATATATATATATATATATATATATATATATATATATATATATATAATATATAAAACGATTTGGATGTAAAATCTAGGCTCATCGAACAGAGTTCGACAACAATTCATATATATAAGTATATATATATAAAAGCAAATAAACGCACCGAATATAAAATCCAGGCTCATCGAACAGAGTCCGGCCACAATTAATATATATAAATATATATATACAAAAGTGAGTAAACGCTCCAGACCGAAGTCTAGGCTCATCGAACAGAGTCCGACCACAATTCATATATATAAATATATATATATATATATATACAAAAGTGAGTAAACGCTCCAGACCAAAGTCTAGGCTCATCGAACAGAGTTCGACACACAGTTAATATATATAAATATATATATATATATATATAAAGCAAATAAGCGCTCCGGCATCAAGTTCAGGCTCAATCGAGGCATAACTCGATAATGTTAGTTAATATATATATAAATATATATATATATATATATATATAATATATGTATATATACCGACTGAAATGAAACCACGGACCGAAGTCTGGGCAAAAGCAAGCAACACGACTCTCAACGTGAAGAAGGGTGTGTGCAAAGATGAAGAGAATTACTCTAAAGTGTGTGAGAAGGCTTACAGCTGACTGCCAAAGAAGACTTCTATATCTTTAGATTGGGTAAACACAGACTTTTGTAGGTACAAAAGGGCTATATATGAGCTCACATGTGTTTAAAAGGGGAAAGTACACTGTATGGGGTGAGTGCAAAGCAAATTGGGTAGGGCTTCCTCGCCTTTTTTCTCTTGAAAATCAGCACCCCAAGCCCTCTATTTATAGGCATTTTAGCCGCAGGTGTACCTGCGGCTGAGCTGCAAGTGTACCAGAGGAAACCCGGGTGGGCCCGGGTTTTTCGAGTCAGGTCGTCTCGAAGTACGTGCACTCAGGCACTGTAATATCCACTCAAACTTTCAGAAGTGCAATCCGGGCATCCGTTTGAATTATACAGGACTTATTTCGGACCGCCGTTCACGAGAGTTATACGATAGCAAGTGATTAGAGTTTGTGCAAAGTCATTGAAGATGGGACGATGCCCTCCGGTGTTCAAGCTTTAACTTTCATCCGTTACCCCATACAATAGTCACTCGGGATTGGTTAGTCTTGGGGACATTATTGCGTAGAGACGTGACATGGCATCGTGTTGACGAGATGACGATGTTTCCCCTCACCGATGTTATCGCCAGATTAGGCTGATAAAGCAGACGTTGCTCAGGCTTCGTTGAGATTGGACTGCTGCAATTTGTTGAAGGTCCTCATTGTCATCTTTGAGGTGTGTCTGTCTTCCCAATGTTATTGCCGGGTCGGTACAGTGTATCTCGCTGTGAGCGCCGAGATTGAAGCTGGTTGCATTTGAAACAAGCATTTCCGGGGTTATCGCCGAAACTGCATTCCTTGGGGTTATCACCAAGGTTGGTAGCTATTCCTATGGTTGGGACTGAGACTAGATACCTCGGGGTCATCTCCGAGATTAATCGGTCTTCTCCGGTGTGTGCTCCGGTATTGTATCTGCAGGCCTCGGGGTTACATCCGAGGTTGGAATTGTTACTCCCAAATTGCGATCCAGGGTTGTTGCTGAACTTCCGGTAGTATCCGATATGGATTTGGATTGTCTTTCAGGGTTCCCTCTTAAAAAGGCGAATCTCCCTCCTGCATGTTAATAATGATGAAATACAGAAAATTTTGAGTGTCTACAGAGGCCCCTCTTTATCATACTCATGCATGGAGATGCATGGGTAGGATAAAGAATCCTAGACACTTGAAATGTAACAAGACGAACATGGTACTATGGATAGCAACATGATGCAAATGTATGATGCGTGTGTACAGGGTTGTAGCCCAACACGCTGGGGATGATTTCTGGCTCCCTGTTGCTTCAACTGGGGATTGGCAATGATGACCAGATTTGATGTGTAATCTGAATCTGTTAGGATGTTGATGTTGGAGTTATCACCAAATTCCTGTGTCTTTGATAATGATTTGATCCTGAAGATGTACCTCTTATGTGTAAGAGATAAAGCTTGATCTGTTTGAGGATGTGTATAATATATTCCATCATCTATCCTCTTTGATGATGTTGACCTCTCCTGGTCAGTATCGCTAGAATATGTCACGATTATGTTGGATTTACGGCCAACAACAAATGTTGTCAGGGATGCCTGATCTTCGTCGATGTGTGAATCAACGGCTGAAAAATCCTGTGGGATATACTGTCAAGGTTGCTTGACCTTTGCTGACGTGTAAATCAACGGTTGAAACTCTATGAGTAGATTGTCGAGGTTGCTTGACCTCCGCTGTCGTGTAGATCAATGGAGCATTGTGTTGTGACCCCAGCTGGGGATATGCTGGGGAATACAAGCAGTTGGGTATGAAAACCTCGAATAGCTCTAAAGCTCTGATAGGTTTAATCGTTATCAGTTGAAATGACATCAAGGCTGCTTGACCTTCGTTGGAATGTGTGTCAACGGTTTGAATGTACGTTTTAATCCCATGTCGTGACTTCACGTTGTAATCCCCACCGGGGATCTACTGGGGACTTATGAGTACGTACGCAATTATCTAACAGCTCTCAATGCTTAGATGGGTTTACTTGCCATCAGCTAAAATAACATCAAGGCTGCTTGACCTTCGTTGATAGACATGTTAATGGATGGAAGTGTGTTGTAACCCTCGTCGGGGACTTACGTTGTAACTCTCCGTCGAGACTCACGCGTTAAATAACCCGTCGAGACATACGTTTTAACCCCATCGGGGACATACGTTTATAACCCGTCGAGAACCATTTAGATCCATTTAGGGTAACGACCCAGGGTTGGCGGCATCGGACCTGTACGAGGTATTTTCGGATGTGATTTGTAGCAAATGAGATCATTTGCAGGGTATACCTCGTGCTTGGGTGACTACCAATGAGCGATGTATAGACTCAAAGTTTTATCTGAGAAGACCAGGATTGTATACTATTTTCCTCAATCGCGTGGCGTTTTTATTCTCGATTTGACCTTTCCAGTCTGTGAGAACTCCTTTGCAACTCAAACTGGACTGAGTCGGAGGGGTGGGACCCACATAGGGGTGTCGTCGCGGTGCACTTTTCTGCAATATGAGATGAGCTATGACGATCGTGAGATCATAAATCATGCGGTTGGTCTTCACAAGTCACTTTCAACTTGCTTCAAGATAGGGAAAAATCATGAGCCATCTTGAATCTGGCTTGAGTTAGGGTTCTTTTCTACAAATTATGTCACCGTACAAGTGTTTTACACTATCCTGGTAACGTATGCATGTATTTTTTCCAGTTTTTATCCGTTAGATTTTGAGTTATCATATGAAATGCATCTAACCACATAGTAGTGATTATGTATGCACAAATGACTTAATAAAAAATATTCAACATAGTAAATGTTAGTATTAAACCATGCTGAACATAATGATGTGAAAAAATTTAACTTTTGAGATAGTCAAATTGGCATCTTTTTCGGCTATTTTTTGTCCTTTTTGAGGTCCAATGAGCAAAAGGTAGCAAGGCAAAGTACTCCTAGTATTGAGGTTGTCCTTATGCATGATGATTTTTATTTTTAATGCATATATTACATATATGACTTTGGGGCAGGTGTGCAATTGAATGGCCACCTAGACATACCTGTGTGCATGTGGATAGTCCTATTTTCAAAGGGGACTATGGCAAAAATTTTCCAAATGTAGGCATTGGGTAGTCATGCATTTTAACTCTATTATATGTTATAGTAAATGCATGCATGCATATAGTCATAAATGCATTCTAGAAAGCTCCAGGTAAGGAAATATCACACCCTTTCTGAGGTGATTTGGAGACTTGTTGTCCAGATATTGATGGATCCGGATCAGCCGAGAAGTTCTCACAGGACCACTTCTGGCATACGACGGAGGGCTTCCGAAGTGCCTCGTCCCCGTTCTGTCAGCCAGCCTCGTCGGTTGGTGGAGGCCGTGATTCATCCTGTTTGGGTAGATGTGCCAGATGTTGAGGACGAGGAGGTGGATATTCCGATTGAGGATCCCGCTCCTGGTACGTATGTCCCTCGTAGGGAGCTTCCAAGTATTCAGGTGGTAAACCCAGAGTTGCTGAGTGATTTGAGCAGACATCCATCGATGTACTTACGTGCTAACGAGGTATGGCGTTAGACTTTGATCTTCCTTCTTTCTATTGATGAGGATTAAAAGGTTACGATGTTGATCGCATTTCATGCGTTTCCAGGTTTTACACGACCCTCGAGGGAACTGGTTCGAAGATTCACTCCATGTACCGGCGCTTCATCCCGACTATGGAGCAGTAGTGCATGAGTGGGGATTCGGGGCATTCTTCTCCATCCTCCCCCGTCGTTGTCCCTGGGATTACCTCAGGGCATTGTCTGAGCGATGGTTTCATCAAACTCAGTCACTCCATCTGCTGGATTGCGAGGTGATGATGACGCCTACGGATTGGCGATTTATAACAGGTATGGAGTTTGGACGGGAGCCAGTGCCTTCCATGGCGAATATTACCCCTACTGCTGTTAGATCCTTATTAGGAGTTCCGGCGGAGGCGCTCAAAGGCAGGACTATACGTTTAGGTCCTTTGAGCGTAGATACTATGAGTGGGCTTTTGAGTGAGCCCATGCCTGATGATGTCAAGATCAGGGATCGCGTTCTGCGGTGATTGTTCCTGATGATCATTCGAGGTCGCTTTATAGCAGATAACTCTTCCACGGTATCTTCGCTTTGGTCGGTGGCCACACGCGATGTGGACCGTGTAGAGAGAGTATGATTGGGGCTCTTACACCTTTGCCTATTTCCTCCGGGGCATGCGTGCGTGCGCTCACGAGGGTTTAATGAGGGCTTGGCTAGGATTTTAACCATTTCTGTTGGTGAGTATTTCTCTTATCTTTTCCCATTCATAGGTTAAGAGTGTTTACTGATAGCAGATGTTTTGCCATTGTGTTTGCAGTTTTAGGCCTATGAGAGGCTCCCATGCTTGCATCCTGTGAGTGTGTTAGGTTTAGATACCTATCCACGAGGACGACGATGGCACCATTCTATTTTGTCGGAGGTCCCTGTAGCTGAGGGATTCACTCACTACCGTATGCAGCTAGAGTTGCTGACAACTAACGCCATCACATGGATTCCCTACTTAGGGGAACATTTGACCATCGACTTTCAGGATGGACACCCGACTGGAGTCGAGTATTTGATTTCCACCAAGAGATTTCCTTTCTTCACAGATGGAGGCTGAGAGCTCTATTTAGGAGAGCGTGTTATTAGGAGCACCACAGGGGAGATCCGTATACCGATCTTGCCTCCTGCTAGGCGTCATTGGCCCGTATCACAGTCACCCGTCACTGATATCCCATTGTTGGGGGTTGACAGTTTTGCATTATCAGAGGGCCCATGTACTCAGGAGACGTTCCAGTGGTGGTGGTCTTCTCGCACTATTGGAGCCCAGTCCCGCGCCACATAGTTTATGGGGGATATGGTTCCAGGATCCTTGATGATGAAGGATTGGGTTGCTTGTGTTCGAGCTCTGACTCATATGACCCAGATTAATAGTTTGACCCGACAATTGGACCAAACACATATATTTATATCGGCATTTGGGCGAGATCCAAATGAGGTGCGAGTCATTTGTTCCTTCCATTTCGGTAGCGCCGGCCCTCGAACGACCCATTTGGTTTTGTCAGCGCATATCCTCCTCTTTATAGGCCTGACATCCCTATTTATAGAGATCCAGTGACTCAGGAGGAGTTACATCAGGTGGACAGGATTGAGGACGTGGACATCGAGACCCTGGTCTTCTTCTGATGTATATTCTCGTTATATCTTTTGATAGGCCTTTGTTAGATATTGGGTGGTTGTTCCCCATTCTCGCTATATCTTTTAATAAGTCTCTGTTAGTAGTAGGGCGGCTGTGCCCCATTTCTCTGTATTTGTAGCTGTACAGAGATGATGTATTAGATGATGATATACCTAGGAATGTATGCACCGTTTTTCATTCCCTATATCATATTGCCATCTATTATCTCATTATGCATGTATCATGTTATGCATATATATGTATGTCCGAGATATTCAACATTGACCCTGGATGGTCTTATGACACGGCCCGTCTGAGATGTCTTCTTGACGAGTTAGTCAGATAGATCATACCCCACCATCGGTGGTGGTATTGGGTATCTTGATCGTGGTATGATAGCATGTCACCACCAGACAAAGTGATCAGAGATCATTGCTGCGACATACCATGACTTTATTGATGTTTCGGTTCCCTTGAGGTTTGTAGACGGGATGCTTAGAGCATTAGCTACCGAATAAGCGTATTCCGATTTGGTACCCATGAGTTGACTCTACTTTGGGAGAATGCATACGCGTTGACGATCTTGCCTTTAGGCGGACCTTGCGTGCATCGACTTTGGGAGACATGAGTAGATTTATTCATGACTCTCACAGGATTGCGGTCGCGTAGTAGTGCGAGACGGTGACATCTAGCCACGCGATATCCCAACGTTTTCTGTATGACAGATTTGGCTCGGAGGATAGCTACTCACGATATTTCGGGGATTTCACCGCACCGGAGGATTATTGGCATTTGGCCAGAGTCGATGTACTGATGCTATGCATACTGTCATATGTCTATATGCCACGATATATGGACGAGATAGACAATGGTGTTATCATGGCCGTGAGAGCTCTTAGAGAGGGTCGCACCATTGTACCTATGATTGTAGCTGAGACACTGCGGTCAGCATCCTACTGCTGTACTTACTCGTCAGGAGTGTTCACTGGGAGTTTGGTCATGCTGTATGTGTGATTTATGTCACACTTGAGACCGGTTGGTACCCTTAGACGGCATGGGTATTGGTTCACCCATGATGTAGCCATGTCATACCCCATTCAGCCGTCGGAGTGTACAGATGCTCTGTCTTGGTCCACATATTTGGCAGATATCAGAGATCCATTTAGCATATTGCTGTGCTTGGGGCTTTGCTCACCATACAGCTTCATTACGCATTGGACGTGACCACTTATCACCCATTGGACGTGATGTCGCAGTTTGACCAGTTCCAAGATTTTCATCCTTTCGAGGGGGCGACAGGTCAGCGTTCAGCTTCTCGATATCTCTCAGCAGAGGACCGATCTCATGTGTACGCTTGCTGGGATCAGCGTGAGATAGCTGCTTTTTCTGTGAGCCGTCAAGGTTGTTCCGTAGAGTATTCCGCATGGATGGAGACAGAGGTTTTATCGGCTGCAGCAGTATCTGCAGTACTGGATAGCGACGCAGACGATGTAGAGCCCATGGAGGACATCGATACCTACATCGAGGAGGAACCCGCTGCTGGGTTACCAGCATTTCTTCTGAATTCTCCTAGTACCGATCTTGTTGTGATTCAAAGAATCGGCAAGATGCTTTAGAGCAGAGTCTTCATCTGATGACCTTTGAGAAAGATCAGGCTCGATCTATGATGTTGACTGCCCTTGATGGGAGGGACGCAGCTCTGTTAGAGAGAGACGCGGCATTAGATCGCAGAGATGTCGTTGTCGTTGAGCGGGATGAGGCCATATCAGCCAGAGATGCAGTGATAGTTGAGCGGGATAGTGCTATATCTGCCCGGGATGTAGCTGTCATAAATAGTACGGCAGTGAGGTCCCTTACCACTGGTATGATCGTAGAGATGAGCTCATATATTGATGATCATATGGTCACCATGTAGATGGCTGCAGATCAGTTAGGTCGTGTGGATATTCTCGTACAGGAGACCACAGCTTCGCCTCTTTCTTCTGAGAGGGACGCCATGTTGGGCTTGCTAGCTCGCATATACCCTGACTCGTAGATGAGCTTGTATTTACCTGCATAGACTAGCTTAGCCATTTTGTCATGTACAGTTTACATTATATATACATTAAACAACATTATATATATGATAGAGAAATATATTTTTGGATCACTTCCCTTTTAGATATGCCTTGCTATTTGCTTGATATTTTGCCTGCTGCTTCAGGGCTTGTGATCTTGATGTATTCTGAATTCCTCCTAGGTGGATGGACATTGAGTTGTCTCTGGATAGTTCAGAATGGATCATCGATATGTATGTATCCCTACCATCTTTGGTGTCTTGGGACTGGTTTCTGGATGGAAATGTGGAGAGGAGTGTGGCTTTCCTCTCTGAGATTGACCGCGCCACAGATGGTCGCCAATACTTCTATTTAGGAGAAGCCTAGTTAATTCCACCTCTTATGGATTGGTGTTGCTCTTCACGGTATGACCGTAGCTTAGATGGTCGTCGAATCTCTTATTTGCGAGGAGTTCAGGTAATTCCATCCCTTTGGTCTGAAGCCAAATGAAATGTAGTGGATTGAAGTTTAATCCAAGTTCCAATTGACAAGGGTTTGTGTTTTGGTAGGGGGTGAGACCGCACCATGAATGGCTACCTATGTACTCCTATTGAAGAGGAGATCAGGTCTGCGTAGTTCGAACCTGGTGTAAGAGGTTCAAAGTTGTGTATGGCAGAAATGGTGTAGGAATGTTTTTATTGTTTTTGTTTTTGTAAGGAGAAGAGGGTAGAAATGTTTTTGTCATTTTTGTTTTATTGCGACCAGGCGATAAAGATGGTTGCCTACGTACTTCTAATGAAGAGGAGATCAGGTCGACGTAGTTCGCCCCTCAGGGCGAAAAGAAAAGCGTAATTCCATGTGCAGGTCAGAGTGCGGGGAGGAGAAAGTTTTACTCCTTTGCTGATTGCTTTGTGGGGTACCATCAAATCATGGTTGTTGAGGAAGATCGTGAGAAGACTGCTTTCATCATGCCTTGGGGAACCTTTTCCTATAGACGGTTGTCATTTGGCCTCATCAATGCCGGAGCCACCTATCAACGAGCTATGATGGCTCTTTTCCACAACTTAATGCACAAAGAGATCGAGATCTACGTGGATGACATCATTGTCAAGTCCCGGAAGGAGGATGACCATATAGACCATCTTAAGAAGTTGTTCAACAGGTTGCGTAAGTACAACTTGAAGTTGAATCCAGCTAAATGCGCCTTTGGTGTTAAATTAGGCAAGTAACTAGGATTTCTAGTCAGCCACAAAGGGATTGAGCTAGATCCTGCCAAAATCCAAGCCATCACGGAAATGCCCATTCCTCGGACAGAAAAGGAAATACGGGGATTTTTGGGAAGAATCAACTTCATTAGCAGATTTATCTCTCAACTCACAGCAACCTGTGAGCCAATCTTCAAGCTATTAAGGAAGAACTCCTCCATGAAATGGAATGATGAGTGTCAAAATGCCTTCCTCACAATCAAGAAACAACTAGTCAAAGCTCCCGTTTTGGTACCACCCAGGGATGATGTTCCCCTGTTTATGTACCCATCCATAAGTGAAAATGCCATGGGTTTTGCATCTTTGGGACGAAAAAACGATAGAGGCCAAGAACGAGCTATCTATTACCTCAGCAAAAGGTTCAAAGAAGTAACAGCGAACACAAGTACACTCTAATCGAAAAGACGTGTTGTGCTTTAGCATGGGCTTCCATGAGGTTACAACATTACCTCCATGGTCACACAACTCATCTCATATCCCGCATGGATCCTCTCAAGTATGTGTTCAACAAACCCATGTTAAATTGTCGGCGGTCCAGATGGCAGTTGATCATACAACAATTTGACATCGTATATGTGACTCAAAAGTCCATCAAAGGTCAAGGAATCGCGGATCAACTGGCCGCCGCACCTTCAGGGGATTTCAAACCCTTGGAAACATATTTCCCTGATGAAGGAGTAATGACAGATTTCAACAACACCATCGATGATACTGAGCCAATCATGGAAGATGTATTTTGATGGAGCTGTTAATATGGAAGGTTCTAGAGCTGGAGCAGTTCTAGTATCTGGTACGGGGGAGCAGTATCCCGTCGCCGTTAAATTGTAGTTTATTAGCACCAACAATATGGCTGAGTATGAAGGCTGTCTCATGGGGCTAAAACTTGCCCGTTCCATGGGCATCAAGCGGTTAACTGTCTTTAGAGATTCAGAGTTGGTAATCAGACAATCCACCGGAATCTATCAAACCAAAGAGCTACATTTGCTACCTTACCATCGATAGGTTTTGAAGATGGTTTTGGAGTTCGAAGAAATCTCCTTTCTATACATTCCTCGTAATAGGAATGACTTCGCAGACGCGTTAGCAACTTTGGCCTCCTTTATTCACATATCAGATAAGGCACATTTGCCAAGCGTCACAATTTTCCTGCACAAGGCCCCAGCCTATGGGAATTACATTGGAGAAGTATCGGATGAGCTACCTCCCATCCAACATCCTTGGTATCAGCATATCAACGAATATCTGTGAGATGGATCTACACCCGCGGAGGCGAGCCCGACTGAGAAAAGGTGGATCCATCGACTTGCTATGAAATTCTACCTGAGTGAAGATGCACTCTATAAAAGAGATGCAGGACAAGGTCTCCTCAGATGTTTAGAAAAAGATCAAGCCCAAAGTCTTATAAATGAAATCCATGGTGGAGTCTGTGGCCCCCTCCTTGTCAAGAAAGTCCTCAGGACGGGACATTATCGGCTATCTCTCAAAGCTGATTGCGATGACCACGTCAGGAGATGCTATTAGTGCCAGATTCATGGAAATGCTATACACGCCCCTCCAAAGGAACTTCACAATATGAGTTCACCTTGGCCCTTCTCAATGTGGGGAATGGACGTTATCGGGCCCATTGAGCCTAAAGCCAGTAACGGTCATCAATTCATCTTCACCATGATCGACTACTTCACCAAGTGGGTAGAGGTAGCCTCCTTCCCCAGGGTTACTAAAGAAGTCATCATTGCTTTCATCAGAAACAATGTCGTTTGTCGATATGGACAACCAGAGGTGATTGTGTCAAACAATGCCAAGAACCTCAACAACAAAATGATGGAGGAATTATGCAGTAAATTCCACATCAAACATCTGAACTCTGTCATCTATTGTCCGAAGATTAATGGTGTTGTTGAAGCTGCTAACAAAAACATCAAGAAGATTATGCAAAAGATGTCCGCCAACCATAAAGATTGGCCTGACCTATTGCCTCTTACTCTGTTAGCCTACAGAACCTCAATGCGCACTTCCACTGGGGCAACCCCCTACGCATTAACTTATGGGATGGAAGCAGTGCTCCCCATAGAAGTTGAGATGGAATCCTTCAGAGTGTTGATAGATGCTCAGCTGGATGAAAACCAATGGGTACAAGACAGGTATCGCCAATTGTCTCTAATAGACGAAAGGAGAACCACGGCTATCTTCCATGGTCAGTTATATCAGCAAAGGATCGCCAGATCCTACAACAAGAAAGTCCGGCTACGGTAGTTTAAACAACATGGCTTGGTTTTGAAGAAAATCCTTGACAACCAAGATCAGTCTAAGGGAAAATTCGCTCCTAACTGGGAAGGCCCGTTTATTATCAAAGAAGTATTGACGGAAGGTGCTCTCAGATTGCAAGAAATGGACGGTGATGAATTTCCACAACTCATCAACTCGGACGCCGTGAAACGGTACTATGTCTGAAGTAATTTGCAAACACCCTGGTGTCGGACCATCAGATCACCAGTCATTCCGGTTCTTTAACCCTTTACCACATACAACTTTTCTACACTTTGCCCCTCAGGGAAACATACATTTCAAGCCAGCAGCCTGGCTCTCCTTTGCGTTCTTGCAACTTAGGTCATCCCACCGCGGATTGAACCTCTTGCGTTTACAGTTTGGGTACCCATACCTGGGATCAAACTTCTCGTACCTGCAATTTATCCTCAACCTATGATAAAACTTTCTCCTCCCCGCACTCTGACCTGCACATGGGATTACGCTTTTCAACTCGCCTTGAGGGGCGAACTACGTCGACCTGATCTCCTCTTCAATAGGAGTACGTAGGCAACCATTTTAAATGGCCCGGTCGCAATAAAACAAAAACAACAAAAATATTTCTACCTTCTTCTCCTCGATAAAACAAAAACAACAAAAACATTCCTACACCATTTCAGCCATATACAGCGTTGAACCTCTTACACCAGGTTCGAACTACGCAGACCTGATCTCCTCTTCAATAGGAGTATGTAGGCAGCCATTCATGGTTCGGTCTCACCCCCTACCAAAATATAAACCATTGTCAACTGGTACTGGGATTCCTTCAATCCACTACATTTTCATTTGGCTTCAGACCAAAGGGATGGAATTACCTGAACTCCTCATAAATAAGAGATTCGGCGACCATCTAAGCTACGGTCATACCTTGAAGAGCAACACCAATCCGTAAGAGGTGGAATTAACTAGGCTTCTCCTAAATAGAAGTACTGGTGACTATCTGTGGTGCGGTCAATCTCAGAGATGAAAGCCATACTCCTCTCCACATTTTCATATAGAAACCAGTCCCAAGACACTAAAGATGGTAGGGATATATAGAGATCGATGATCCATTCTGAACTATCCAAAGGCAACTCAATGTCCATCCACCCAGGAGGAATTCAGAATACATCAAGATCACAAGCCCTGAAGCAGCAGGAAAAATACTAAGCAAACAGCAAGGCATATCTAAAAGGGAAGTAATCCAAAAAAATATATTTCCCTGTCATATATATAATGTTGTTTGATGTATACAATGTAAACTGTACATGACAAAATGGCTAAGCTAGTCTATGCAGGAAAATACGAGCTCATCTACAAGTCAGGATATATGCGAGCTAATAAGCCCAACATGGCGTCTCTTTCAGAAGATGGAGGTGATGCTGTGGTCTCCTGTATGAGAATATCCACATGACCCAACAAATCTGCAGCCATCTGCATGGTGACCATATGATCATCGATATATGCGCTCATCTCTGCGATCATGCTAGTGGTAAGGGACCTCACGGCAGTACTATCTGTGACGGCTACATCCCGGGAAGATATGGCACTGTCTCGCTCAACTATCACTACATCTCTGGCTAATTTGGCCTCATCCCGCTCAACAACAGCGATATCTCTGCGAGCTAATGCCTCGTCTCTCTCTAATAGAGCTACGTCTCTCCCCTTAAGGGCAGTCAACATCATAGATCGAGCCTGATCTCTCTAAAAGGTCATCAGATGAAGACTCTACCAAAGTATTGTGCTGAGTATTGAATCACAACAATACTGGTACTGGGAGAATTTGGAGGAAATGCTGGCAACCCAGCAGCGAGCTCCTCCTCGATGTAGGAATCGATGTCCTCCATGGTCTCTACATCGTCTGACTCGCTATCCAGTACTGTAGATACTGCTGCAGCCGATAAAATCTTTGTCTCCATCCATGCGGAATACTCTGCAGAACAACCCGGATGACTCACAGAAAAAGCAGCTATCTCACGCTGATCCCAACAAGCGTACACACGAGATCGGTCCTCTACTGAGAGATATCGAGAAGCTGAACGCTGACCTATCGCCCCCTCAAAAGGATGAAAATCCTGGAACTGGTCAAATTGTGACATCACGGCCAGTGGGTGATAAGTAGTCACGCCCCTCAAGCTGGCCAGAGGGAGGAAGTCCATGCCGGAGCGTGAGTAATGAAGCTGTATGGTGAGCTAAGCCCCGAACACAGCAATATGCTGAATGGATCTCTGATATCTGCCAAAAATGTGGACCAGGACAAAGCATCTATACACTCTGATGGCTGAAAGAAGTATGACATAGCTATATCATGGGTGAAATAATATCCATGCCGTCTAAAGGTACCAATCGGTCTCAAGTGTGACATAAACCACACATACAAAGACGACCAAACTACACGTGAACACTCGATGGGGTAAGTACATGCAGATGGGATCTCGACCATAGGGTCTCTGCTACAATCATAGGTACAATGGTACGACCCTCCCTGAGAGCTCTCACGGCCATGATGACACCTATGTCTATCTCATCCATGTACCGTGGCATATAAACGTACGATAGTACGCATAGCATCAAGATATCCACCACGCCAAACGCCAAGAATCCTTCTCTTGGTGAAATCCCCAGAATATCGTGAGTAGCTATCCTCCGAGCCAAATCTGTCATACAGAAAACGTTGGGATATCACGTGGCTAGATGTCACCATCCTCAGTACTACTACGTGTCATGATCCGGTGAGAGTCATGAATCGTCTACTCATGTCTCCCAAAGTAAGGTGCATGCAAGGTCTGTCTAAAGGAAGCATCGTCAATCGTGCATACTCCTCCAGAGTAGGAGTCAACTCATGGGTCCCAAATCGAAAAGTCTGCCTGTCCGGTACCCAATGCTCTATCATCATGTCCACAAACCCTGCGGGAACCTGAAACATCAATAAGGTCATGGTATGCTGCAACAAATGATCTACAGTCACCTTGTCTGGTGGTGACATGCTATCATACCATGATCATATACCCAATGCCACCAACGATGGTGGGGTATGATCTATACGGCTAACTGTCGAAGAAGACATCTGCGCGGGTTGTGTCATAAGACCATCCAGGGGTAAATGCCGAATATCTCTGGACATACATACATATGCATAACATGATACATGCATAGCAGATAATAGATGGCAATATGATATAGGGAATGGAAAAACTATGCATACATTCCTAAGTGTATCATCATCTAATACATCATCTTTATACAGCTACAAATACAAGCAAATGGGGCACAGACACCCTACTACTAACAGAGGCCTATCAAAAGATATAGCAAGAATGGGGAACAACCACCCAATATCTAACAGAGGCCTATCAAAAGATATAACGAGAATACACATCAGAAGAAGACCAAGGTGTCGATGTCCACATCATCAATCCTGTCCACCTGATGTAACTCCTCCTGAGTCACTGGATCTCTATCAACAGGGATGTCAGGCCTATAAAGAGGAGGATCTACGCCGGCAAAACCGAATGGTTCATCTGAGGGGCCAGCGCCTGAGCTGGAAGGAACAATGAATCCGCCTCTGTTGGATCTCTGCCCAAATGCCAGATAAATATATGTGTCTGGTCAAACTGCCGGGTCAAACTATCAATCTGGGTCATATGAGTCGGATCTCGGACATAATCTATCCAATCTGTCATCATCAAGGATCCTGGAACCATATCCCCCATAAACTGTGTGGCGCGGGACTGGGCTCCAATGGTGCGAGGGGATCACCACCGCTGGAACATCTCCTAGGTACATGGACCCTCTGACAATGCAAAACCATCAACCCCCAACAATGGGATATCAGTGATGGGTGACTGTGATACAGGCCAATGACGCCTGGCAGGAGGCAAGATCGGTATACGGATCTCCCCTATGGTGCTCCTAATAGCACACTCTCCTAAATAGAGCTCCCATCCTCCATCTGTGAAGAGAGGAACTCTCCTGGTGGAAATCAAGTACTCGACTCCTGTCGGGTACCCATCCTCAAAGCCGATGGTCAAGTGTTCCCCTGAATAGGGAATCCATATGATGGTGTCAACTGTCAGCAACTCCAGCTGCATACGGCACTGAGTGAAGCCCTTAGCTACAGGGACCTCCAGAAAAAAAGAATGGTGCCATCGTCGTCCTCATGGATAGGTATCTAAACCTAATACACTCACAGGACGCAAGAATGGGAGCCTCTCGTAGGCCTAAAACTGCCAACACAATGGCAAAATATCTGCTATCAGTAAACACTCTCAACCTCTAAATAGGAAATGACAAGAGAAGTACTCACCAGCAGAAACAGGTAAAAGCCTAGCCAAGCCTCGATCAAACCATGTGAGCGGATACGCATGCCCCGGAGGAAATAGGCAAAGGCGTAGGAGCCCCAATCATACTCTCCAATACGGTCCACATCACGCGTGGCGCTGATCAATTCAAAAGAAACCATAGAAGAGTTATCTGCTATGAAGCAACCTCTAATGATCATCAGGAACAATCGCCACAGAATGTGATCCCTGATTCTGACATCATCGGGCATGGGCTCACTCAAAAGCCCGCTCATAGCATCTTTGCTCAAAGGACCTAAACGGATAATCCTGCGTTTGAGCACCTCCGCCGAAACTCCTAACAAGGATCTGACGGCAGTAGGGGTAATATTCGCCATGCATGGCACTGGCTCCCCTCCAAACTCCATACCTGTGATAAATCGCCAATCCATAGGCGTCATCATCACCTCGCAATCCAGTAGATGGAGTGACTAAGTCTGATGAAACCATTGTTCAGACAATGCCCTGAGGTAACCCCAGGGACAACGACGGGGAAGGATGGAGAAGAATGCCCCAAATCCCCACTCATGAACTACCGCTCTATAGTCAGGATGAAGCGCCTGGTACATGGAGTGAATGCTAAACCAGTTCCCTCGAGGCTGTGTAAAACCAGGAACCTGCATGAAATACTGATCAACATCAAAAACCCTTTAGTCCTCATCAAAAGGAAAGAAGGAAGATCAAAGTCTAACGCCATACCTCGTTAGCATGCAAATACATCGATGGATGTCTGCTCAAATCACCCAGCAGCTCTAGGTTTGCCACCTGAATACTCTGGAGCTCCCTACGAGGGACATGTACAGCAGGAGCGGGATCCTCAATCGGAATATCCGCCTCCTCGTCCTCAACGTCTAGCACATCTATTCAGACAGGACGAATCACGGCCTCCACCAACCGACGAGGCTGCCTGACAGAACGGGGACGAGGCACTTCAGAAGCCCTCCGTCGTACGCCAGAAGTGGTCCTATGGGAACTGCTTGGCTGATCCGGATCCATAAATATCTGGACAACAAGTCTCCAAATCACCTCAGAAAGGGTGTGGTATTTCCTTACCTGGAGCTTTCTAAAATGCATTTATGACTATATGCATGCATGCATTTACTTTAACATACAATAGAGTTAAAATGCATGACTACCCAATGCCTATATTTAAAATTTTTTTGTCATAGTCCCTTTTGAAAATAGGACTATCCACATGCACATAGGCATGTCTAGGTGGCCATTCAGTAGCACACCTGCCCCAAAGTCATATACATAATATATGCATTAAAAATCAAAATCATCATGCATAAGGTCAACCTTAATACTAGGAGTACTTTGCCTTTCTACCTTTTGCTCATTGGACCTCAAATAGGACAAAAAATAGCAGAAAAATGTGCCAATTTGACTGTCTCAAAAGTTAAATTTTTTTACATCATTATGTTCAGCTTGGTTTAATACTAACATTTACTATGGTGAATATTTTTTATCAAATCATTTGTGCATACATAATCACTACTATGTGTTTAGATGCATTTTATGCTATAACTCAAAATCCAATGGATAAAAACTGGAAAAAATACATGCATACGTTACTAGGATAGTGTAGAACACTTGTACGGAGGTAGAATTTGTAGAAAATAGCCCGAACTCGGCAGATCTGAAAGAGGCTCACAGATTTCCCTTCGCGCGACAAGCTAAAAATGACTTGTGTTGCCTGCCTGCTGGGATTTATCATCCGCGATTGGCCTCAAGCTCACCTGCGGCTGTAGTAGGTGCACCTGCGGCACCCCTATGTGGTTACCACCCCTTCGACTCGATCCAGTTCGAGTTACAAAGGAGTTCTTATGAACTAGAAAGGTCAAATCGAGAATAAAGACGCCACGTGATTGAGCAAAACAGCATACAATCCTGGTCTTCTCAGATGAAACTTTGAGTTTGTACATCACTCATTGGTAGTCACCCGAACACGAGGTATACTCTACCAATGATCTCATTTGTTATAAACCACATCCGGTCATACCTTGTTCATGTCCGATGCCGCCAACTCCGTGTCATCACCCTAAAAGATCAACGTAGATCCCCGACGGGGGTTACAACGTAGATCCCCGACGGGGGTTACAACGTGAGTTCCCGACGAGGGTTACAATGTAGATCCCCAGCGAGGGTTACAATGCGTACTTATCCGTTGACACATAAATCAGCGTAGGTCAAGCAGCCTTAACAACATGATAACCGTTGGAAGCGAACCCAATAGAGCATCAGAAGCCATCCGATGACCAACCACTGCTACACACATCAGCGATGGTTATAATGCGTGCTTATCTGTTGACATACAAATCAGCGAAGGTCAAGCAGCCTTGACGTTATTTCAGCTGATAGCGATTAAACCTATCAGAGCTCTAGAGCTATTCGAGGGTTTCACGCTCGATTACTCATATTCCCCAGCAGATCCCCGGTGGGGGTCACAACGCAGTGTTCCATTGATTCACACGTCAGCGAAGGTCAAGCAACCTTGACAGTCTATCCCACAAGGTTTTTCAATCGTTGATTCACATGTCAGTGAAGTACACGTCAACGAAGGTCAGGCATCCCTGACAGCATTTGTTGTTGGCAGTAAATCTAACAGAATCTTAACATATTCTAGTGATACCAACCAGGAAAGGTCCACATCATCAAAGAGGATAGATGATGGAATATGTTATACACATCCTCAAAAAGACCAAGCGTTATCCCCATAGATCTCTTACACATAAGAGGTACATCTTCAGGATCAAGTCATAATCGAAGACACAGGGATTTGGTAATAACACCAACATCAACATCCTAACAGATTCGGATTACACATTAAATCTGGTCAGCATTGCCTATCCCCAGTTAAAGTAACAGGAGCCAAGAATCATCCCCAAAGATGTCATTATAACCCCGTGCATACACATCGTTATACATTTCAGATCATGTTGCTACCCATAGTACCATGTTTGTCTTGTTGCGTTTCAAGTGTCTAGGATTCTTTATCCTACTCATGCATCGCCATGCATGAGTATGATAAAGAGGGGCATCTGTAGACACTCGAAATTTTCTATACTACTGTCACTAACATTGCAGGAGGACAGATTCGTCTTTTAAGAGGGAACCCTGAAAGACAATCCATATCCATACCGGATACTACCGAGAGTTCAGCATCAACCCCAGAGCACACACTGGGAGTAACAATTCCAACCTCAGACATAACCCCGAGGCATGCAGATCCAAGACCGGAACACACACTGGAGAAGACCGATTAATCTCGGAGATAACCCCGAGGTATCCAGTCTCAGCCCCAACCATGGGAATAGCCACCAACCTTGGTGATAACCCCAAGGAATGCAGTTTCGGCGATAACCCCGGAATGCTTGTTTCAAATGCAACCAGCTTCAATCTCGGCGCTCATAACAAGATACATCGGGAAGACAGGCACACCTCAAAGATGACAATGAGGACCTTCAACAAATTGCGGCGATCTAATCTCAAATAAGCTCGAGTAACGTCTCATTTATCGGTTAATCCGGCGATAACACCAATAAGGGGAAACATCGTCATCTCGCCAACGCAATGCCACGCCACGTCGACTCAACATCTCTACGCAACGATGTTCCACAAGACTAACCAATCCCGAGTGACTATTGTGCGGGGTAACGGATGAAAGTTGAAGCTTGAAGACCGGAAGGCATCGTCCCATCTTCAATGACTTCATACAAACTCTAATCCCTTGCCATCATACAACTCTCTACAACGGCGGTCCAAAATAGGTCATGTATACCTCAAATGGATGCCCGGATTGCACTTCTTAAAGTTTGAGAGGACATTACAGTGCCCGAGTGCACGTACTTTGAGACGACCCGACCCAAAAAACCTGGGCCCACCCGGTTGCTCTCAGTACACTGCTGCCCCGACCACGTGTACACATGCGCTACTAAATCGCTTATAAATAGAGGGCTTGGGCTGCCCATTTTGCAAGAGAAAACGGAGAGGAAGCCCTACCCAATTTGCTCTGCACTCACCCCATGCAGTGTACTTTCTCATTTTAAACATCTGTGAGCTCATATATAGCCCTTTTGTACCTACAAAAGCCAGTGTTTATTCACTCTAAATATATAGAAGTCTTCTTTGGCAGTCAACTGTAAGCCTTCTCACACACTTTAGAGTCTTTCTCTTAATCTCTGCACACACCCTTCTTCACGTTGAGAGTCGTGTTGCACGCATTTGCCCGAACTTTGGTCCGTGGTTTTATTTTAGCTTGTATATATATATATATTATATATATATATATATTGAATAACATTATTGAGTTATGCCTCGATTGAGCCTAGACTTCGGTCTGGTGCGTTTATTTTCTTTTTTTTCTCTCTCTCTCTCTCTCTCTCTCTATATATATATATATATATATATATATATATATATATATGAATCTGTGTGTCAAACTTTGTTCGATGAGCATAGACTTTAGTGCGGAGCATTTATCGCTTTAATATATATATATATATATATATATATATATATAACGCTTGTATCGAATAGAAAATCTAAACTCATCAAAGAAATATTACTATATTATATATATAAATGTATATATATATATATATACATTTATATATATTAATCGTGTGTCGAACTTTGTTCGATGAGCCTGATTTTGATGCGGCGCGTTTACTCGCTTATATATATATATATATATATATATATATATATATATATATATATATATGAACTGTTGTCGAACTCGCTCGATGAGCCCGGATTTTACATCCTATGCGTTTATCGCTTTTATATATATATATATATATATATATATATATATATATATATATATATATATATATATCGTCCCACAGAGTTTACTTGTGGTGGTTGATCGCTTTTGCCGCTTTTTTACATTTTCTCTCTGAGTTTCCTCCGTATATTGATAGCTTTTTATGACTTTATTTACATTTTGATCCCCGTAGAGGTGCTTCGTGGTTGGTGATCATGTCTGTATATATATCTACAGCTTTAATATATATACCTGCTTACTGCTTTCATATAAATCGCAGTATCCTGTGTAAGACCCCAACTTATTATTAATGAAATTTAATTTTCTATTTATTATTTTGAAATAGTAAGGGTTGATTTGATTAATGTGGATAGTTAGGGTAAAATACGCAAATATTTCAAAATAAGCAAGTGGTTATAAAGTATTCATTGTTGTTTTAGGGAATATTCGTTTGGTCGTGGAATATTCGTATCTTTGTCGGAATATTCGTGCACGGTAGCGCAATACGTGTATGGGCCCCATAACTGGAAAGTGATTGGATGAAGAAAACGACAAATATAAGTTGTTTAAAAATAGCGGTAAGTTGTTACCAAGTAATAATCTTGTTAAAATACTCTATGGTTAAAACACAAAGAGCACTTACCTGATTGCACCAATTATTGATTCTTACGTAAGAAGGCACTACTCAATAATGGTTACGATAATTACTTATTCAAGATTTTATTGATTTAATAATTGTTGCGTTAATATTTTATATTCATTGTTGTTTCAATAATTGTCATTACACGTATATTTTTCATTATCGAAGCAATAATTCATATTATCTCGAATAATATTATTAGATAACATTATTGGCAATGTCTAGAAAGTTCTCGGCATCTTAAGGAGAGGTTTGGTCACCTAATTTAAGGCCGCCATGAGAGAGAAATTCTTATTGAAAGCCCCTCTTCCCTTGAACCGCCTCAGTTGTCAATATTGTGATTTTGTAATATTATTTGTGAATAATTAATTATTGATTCATATGATGAGGAAAATATTGATTTTATGTGGATATAGATGGAGAAAAATTTTAATGTGACAATTGTTGAAAATTGAAATTTTATCTTTTTCTGATAAGATAATTCATTTAAATGTATTATTATATTTTAATAATATAATAATGGTGATATTTTTACAACGAATGTGGGATATATGAGTATACGAGGAGGAAGAGTATTTTTGTTGCAATAAATGTTTAAAACATGTTAAACATGTTGGTGGACCCCATTTATTGACTGAAATTTGATTATAGCATGTAAAATCACCCGTTTGTGGATTTTGGTCAATTTCTGTTTGGAATTTGGAAAAACTTTCTTCTGTAAAGTTGTAGAGAATTGAATTTCCTATAAATAGTCGCGAGATTCGAATTTTCTGATAAAAGGGCTATTTATTGTGAATTATTGAAGTTCCGAAGCTCCGAAATAATTGATTTTTGGAAGTTTTAATTATTATTTTAAAGAAAAACGTTTTTTGCATTTAAGTGGGCTAACATGTGATATTAATTGCTGAAATCAGATCTTCAAAGATGGGCTAAGGAAATTTATAATATATAATATTATTATATTAAATTTTCTAACTTTGGTGTTCTAAAGCATTTTCCTATAAATAGGGTGCTTAGGTTAGAATTAAAAATTACACCGTAAATCAAGTTTTCTCTCTATATTATCGAGCGTATTCTTGTGAGTATTTTGAGTATACTTTGAGTATTGTTAGATTCGCAGAAGTTCCTTCAAAGACTATACCGTATTCCAAATTAAAGTACTAATCTTTCGAGGTAAGGGATATTATTTTTTTCGTAATGATATTATTTCTTCAATATCATTATGTTGAAATATTGATCCAAGTTTTTATCAAATTTGGAACTTTTGGTGTCTGAGTTACTATTCACGATACTTACACTTATTCACGAATCACTGACTATTCATCGAAAAATGAAATTTCTTCTTTTTGTCCAAAATATCTATTCGGATACTAGCTTTGATTGTATCCATGTTTTGATCATTCTTGAATTTTACACCACTATGATTATTTTTGAGGTATTTTTGAACATGGATAAAACAAAGTACGAATCCTTAATCCTTAATCCTTGTCATTTTGTTTCAATCGGATTCGCTTCTTTAAAAATATTTTCATCATCCTCGGTCTTAAATGATGATATTAATGAATATCTTTGGCTGTAGTAGTGCAAAGATGAATGATTTCTGAAGAATATCTTTGGCCCGTAGTAGTGCAAAGATGAATGTGTTTTTAGATGAACATGACTAATCGATGAATATCTTTGGCTCAGTAGTGCAAAGATGAATATTTGATTCCGATATATATTGATTGATGTTACGGGGGATAAAAGATAGACGATGAACTTTTAAATTCATACATAGAAGATAGTAGTTTGCATTCTCTACTTAACTCTTCTAATGAATTATTATTTCATTGCGAATATTGATTTAAAATTTGTTGTCTATTGTATTCTATTAGATTTTTCCTGTTGAAGACTAACGATAATTTGTCGATATATTATCTTAGTCATAATATTCTTTATTGGGCTAGTTGAGCTCACCTTTTCCTTTTGTTCCATTTTTCTTCTTAGGCGGCGAGAATATAGCGAGTACGAGCCTGGGGTATGGAATGAAGGTTCTAGAGAGTTGTTTAGTAGTCCTCACCATTTTTGTAAAATAATATATCAATAAATGTGATGAGGATTTATTTGAGTATAGATATTGTCTAGAAGATAATATTTGTATTCAAACTCACGCTTTTACTTGTTGTAATAATAAAGTTGTAGTTGTTTCGTACCATGTATTGACAACTCGTAATGGGTGATGTATACCTATTTTGGGGGCGCCACATCCTCAGTGCCTAGGAATCATGTGATCACAGATTCACTTTATTGGATCTAGATTCTATTCCGTGATGGACATTTTCAAATTTATAAGCGACTTTTGTAAATTATTCTCATTTATCCTAATTTTCTCAGATGGTTTCCATACCCACGAGGAAGTCGGCATTATTTTGTACATTATTTTCATACGGATGCCTTGCATTCGTAAAAATAAAAATCAATCAAGTCGAACACTTAATAAAATGTGAGTGTAAAAGGTCTCAATTACTATTGAGCATCAGGGTTTAAAAAACCTCTTTTATAAAACATCACTGCCATATCTTGCTTAAAATTGAATTTTTACATAAATTTAAACCCTGTGTATATAGGTGCGAATGAGGCCTCGCACTACTTCCAAATAACAGCACATTGACCCATACACACACAAATTTAGATAATAGTTTCTTAAAAGAGGCAACACAGTGTAACACGGATGTCTGGGTGCCTAACACCTTCCCTCCGCATAAACCAAGTCCCCTGACCCTAATGAATCTCGGTTTCACCGACCAGAGTATAGCAGTGTCACATCACTTTGGTCAATGTGCAAACTTTTTCTCGGTTGTGTTGGTACAACCATTTAAAAACCAATCGGCGACTCTTAACGAAGTCCATCGTCGACATTATACATGTTGGACCTTTTTCACTTGTTTTTTCAAACAAATCTCACCTAAAATGAGAACACCAAAGAACAAGTAAATGGAAAGGGACATCTAAAAATCCCGACGTTGACAACCTGGTTCCATTCTTTATTATTCTGCTGGAATATCCTGTCTATGCAGATTACGCATGACCTGGTTCCATTCTTTATTATTATGTTAGAATATCCTGTCTGTGCGGATTACGCATGACCTGGTTCCATTCTTTATTATTCTGTTAGAATATCCTGTCTATGTGTATTACGCATGACCTGTTTTCATTATTTATTATTTTGTTGGGAATAACCTGTCTGTGCGGTCTATCGCATGCCTAGTGAATTCTTCTGTTATTCCATTCTTTATTATTCTATTGGAAATAACATGTATGTGCGGTTTATCGCATGCCTGGTGAATTCTTTTGTTATTCCATTCTTTATTAAATTGTGGAAATATTCTGTCTACGTGGATTACCGCATGACGGATGAAAATCCATTTGCAGTTTCATATATTCTATTATACTCGTATGAGATATCATTTCTTTTTTACTCGTCATGAAATATCATTTTATTTGGTATTTTATTTATGAGTTGCTATTCACGGGTTACTATTCACCCAGTTACTATTCACTCTAGTATTATTCACTTGGGTATTCGGGGCACTTTTTATGTCGGATTACTATTCACGAGTTACTATTCACGGGTTACTATTCACCCAAATTACTATTCACCCGAATATTATTCACTCGGGTATTTGGGGTACTTTTCATGTCGGGGTACTATTCACGAGGTATTATTCCCAAAGTACTATTCACGGGGTACTATTTATCCGAAAAATATATTTCTTTTCTGTCCAAATTATTTTTGGTACATGAATATTATTCTTGTATTTTACTCCATAAAGCAGTATCATGTTGACAATTTGGATATTTTTAAACTCTGGATAAATTTAAAGTCTTTAATATTTATCCTTAATTTCGTTTGATTAATGCTTATATCATTGTCATCATCCTCATGCTTATATTATGATGAAATTTATCTTTGGCTTACTTGCAAAGATGGACGATTGATTATTAGTTTTACAGTTGTATATCTTTGGCTTACGTACAAAGATGGACTGTTGATTATTGGTTTTACAGTTGTATATCTTTGGCTTACGTGCAAAGATGAATTATTGGTTGATGAATATCTTTGGCTTATGTGCATAGATGAACTGTTTATTGGTATGATTATGACCAAGGATCATTCGGTATAATCATGACCCGTAATGTTATAGATGATGTGGTAAAAGTCCTCATTGGTCCGTAGTGCATTGATGGACAGTTATTGGTATGATTATAACCAAGGATTATTCAATATAATCATGAGAATTGGTATGTCGTCCCTTGTTCGCGTGCTTAATGTACTGTTCCGTCCTCCATTCAATGTTTTGTCTGGCTTTTTCATGAATCTGCTTAACAAGATCAGCCTTTTTCTTTCCATCCATGTTAGTATATTCAGAAACAGGTAATGGTGATAAATCCAACGGTGTGAAAGGATTAAAACCATATACAATTTCAAAAAGAGAAAAATTAGTAGCAGAATGAACAGAACGGTTATATGCAAACTCAACATGTGGTAAACATTCTTCCCATTGCTAGATATTCTTTTTAATGACAGCTCGTAACAATGCCGACAAAGTCCTATTTATTACTTCAGTTTAACCGTCAGTTTGTGAATGACAAGTAGTTGAAAATAACAGTTTAGTACCCAAGTTACACCACAAAGTCTTCCAAAAATAACTTAAGAACTTGGTATCCCTATCAAAAACAATAGTTTTAGGCATACCATGCAAACGCACAATCTCCCTAAAGAACAAATCAGTAACATACGATGCATCATCAGTTTTATGACATGGAATAAAATGTACCATTTTTGAAAATCTATCCACGACCACAAATATTGAATCATGACCATGCTTAGACCTAGGTAAACCCAACACAAAGTCCAAAGAAAGATCAATCCAAGGTTCATTAGGAATATGCAATGGTGTATACAATCCATGGGGTTGAACACGAGATTTAGCTTAGCGACAAGTAATACATCTATCACATATTTTCTCCACATCTCGTTTCATATGAGGCCAATAAAAATGTTCTTTCAAAACAGCAAAAGTTTTATCAACACCAAAATGTCCCATTAAACCACCCCAATGTGACTCCCTAACCAACAACTCACGCAAAGAACATGCAGGAATACATAGTTTATTTTCTCGAAACAAGAATCCATCAATTCTAAAGTATTTACCCACAGCATTCTTTTCACAAGTTTTAAACTCTTCACCGAAATCAAGGTCATTATCATATAACTCTTTAACTCGTTCAAACCCAAGCAATTTCGTATCAAGAGTATTTAACAGCACATACCTGTGAGACAAAGCATCTGCAACGACGTTCTCCTTACCTTTCTTATATCAAATAACATATGGAAATGTCTCGATAAATTCCATCCATCGTGTATGCCTTTTGTTCAACTTGTGCTGACCCTTCAAATATTTCAATGATTCATGATCGGTATGGATCACAAATTCTTTAGGCCAGAAGTAATGTTGTCATGTCTCCAAAGCTCTAACCAAAGCGTACATCTCTTTGTCATATGTAGGATAGTTCAAAGCTGCCCCACTCAACTTTTCGCTAAAATACGCCACTGGTTTCCCCTCTTGCATCAACACAGCTCCAATCCCTAAACTTGAAGCATCACACTCAATCTCAAAAGTTTTAGCAAAGTTAGGAAAAATAAGTAAAGGAGCATTTGTTAATTTATCCTTAATCAAATTAAATGCTTTTTCCTGTTCATCACCCCACTTAAAGCCCACACTTTTCTTGATGACATCGGTCAATGGTGTTGTAATCTCACTGAAATTCCTAACAAAACGTCGGTAGAAACTTGCGAGTCCATGAAAGCTTCGTACTTGACTCACATTGGTTGGACTCAGCCAATCCCGGATCGCACGTATTTTCTCCTCATTAACTTGGACTCCCTGTGAACTCACAACAAAGCTAAGAAAAACAACTCTATCCGAACAAAACGTGCATTTTTCCATGTTAGCAAATAACTTTTCTTTTCTAAGTACATCTAAAACAGATTTTAAATGCAATGCATGATCTTCCAAGTTTTTGCTATAAATCAAGATATCATCAAAATAAACTACGACAAATTTTCCAATGAATGGACGCAAAACGTGGTTCATTAATCTCATGAAAGTGCTGGTGCATTAGTTAAACCAAAAGGTAATACTAACCACTCATAAAGACCATATTTTGTTTTAAACGCTGTTTTCCATTCATCACCCTCTTGCATTCGAATTTGATGATAACCACTTTTTAAATCAATTTTTGAAAATATGCAAGACCCATGTAATTCATCTAGCATGTCATCTAAACGAGGAATGGGATGTCGATATTTTATCATAATGTTATTTATCGCTCGACAATCGATGCACATTCTCCATTTCCATCCTTTTTCGGCACTAGAATCACCGAAACTGCACACGGGCTCATACTTTCTCTCACGAATCCTTTCCCCATCAGCTCGTCAACTTGCCTTTATAACTCTTTCGTCTCCTCGGGATTACTCCAATAAGCCGGACGGTTTGGAATCGTCGTACCGGGAACCAAATCAATTTGATGCTAAATTCCCCGAATAGGTGGTAGTCCTTCAGGAAGCTCCTCGGGAAATACATCTTTGAATTCCTGTAAGAGAGATGAAACAACACTAGGCAAAAATTCATTAGCGTTAGTATTCAAAAGCGCCTCTTTATACCGAAGTAAAATCATAGGTTGTTTAGAAATCAAAGCTCTTCTCACATCACTCTTTTTTGCCAATATATTTGTTTTTCTCTTATCTTTCTTTTTCTCTCTTTTTTTCTTCTTGATTTTTCTTTTCTTCACTCTCTTTTCTTTGTACATGATTTTTCTGCAAATGAATTTGATCCTCATGTACTTGTTGTGGTGACAAAGGACGCAAAGAGATCTTCTTCTTGTCGTGAACAAAGGAATATACGTTGGTAAACCCATCATGTTGAACCCTCCTATCAAATTTCCATGGTCTACCCAATAATATATGCCCTGCCTGCATAGGCACCACATCACACAATATCTTATCAACATACCGACCAATACTAAATGGAACTAACACCTGTTTGGTTACTTTAATGTCTGCATTATCATTGAGCCATTGCAAACGATACAGCTGCGGATGTTTGGTAGTAGGTAACCCCAATTTCTCCACCATCGTAGTGCTTGCCACATTTGTACAGCTGCCTCCATCTATAACTACACAACAAATTTTCCCATTCACAAGACATCGAGTATGGAATAGATTTTCCCGTTGTTCACTGCTCTCCTCTTTAACCTAGGTACTAAGTGCTCTTCTTGTAACCAGAATTTCACCATGTATCGCGTCCTCACCTATCTCCTCTAAAGGTGGCATAGAATCAGTGTCGCTTTCTTCCCCCTCGGTCTCTACATCTCCATTGTCAAGTAACAACATTTTTCTCTGATTTGGACATTGACTAGAAATATGTCCCTTGCCTTGACACTTGAAGCATACAATATCCCGATTACGCCCAAAAGAAGGTTGTTCAGTTTTACCTTGAGTTTCTCGGCTAGTCGATCCTTGCTTAGGTTCCACCTTTGGCTTGAATGCAGCTGTCTTTTCCTCTCGCTTTGCCAAATTAGGTCTCCATGATGAACTAGCATTAGATTGTCCTCGTTGTCCTCCTCGCCTCTTGAGTTGTTTCTCTATCTTAGTAGCCATATGTACCAGTTCTTCTAACTCCAAATAATGTTGTCGTTCAACCAAGTCTGCAATCTCCCAGTTCAATTCTGCCGAGAACCTAGCCATCGATGTTTCATTGTCCTCAATCAGGTTAGCCCGATCCTTCAACATCTCCATCTCCCTGTAATATTCATCCACACTCCGACTTCCATGTTTAAGAGTTTGTAAACTACGAATGATCTTCCGTTGATAGTATGCTGGTACAAACCTCCTTTTCATGATAGCTTTCATCTCCACCCAAGTTGTAATCGGCTGCTCTTCACACCTTCTCTGATTAGCTGTCAATTGATCCCACCATATCAATGCATATCCAGAAAACTCTGTAACGGCCAGTTTGACTTTCTTAAGGTCTGAATAGTTGTGACACTCAAAGATTCGCTCCATCTTGTTTACCCAATCTAAATAAGCCTCAGGATCACCCGTGCCTTGGAAAGCTGGAATCTTCATTTTTATGCTATCCAAATTGCCATCTTCTCTATCCCGACCTCCTCTTTCCCTAGCACCTCCGTGTCTTTGATGTCAAAAATTAGATTCACGATCTTCCGCTGCACTACGGTCCTCAACGTAAGGGTCTTCCTTTCTCGCGTCAGTTTGTTGTGTCCTCGTCTTGTTTTGCATCCCATGAGTGTTTTGGGATAGTTCAGCCATAGACACCCTCATCTCTTCTAATTGTTCTTGCATTTGCTCCATAGTCATTCTCAATCTTCAATCCCATTCTTTATGAATGGCTTCCATCTGGAATTTCAATTCAGCTGTTGAGGGTTGTTTGTAAGACCCCAACTTATTATTAATGAAATTTAATTTTCTCTATTTATTATTTTGAAATAGTAAGGGTTGATTTGATTAATGTGAATAGTTAGGGGTAAAATACGCAAATATTTCAAAATAAGCAAGTGGTTATAAAGTATTCATTGTTATCGGGGAATATTCGTTTGGTCGTGGAATATTAAATCGCTGTCGGGAATATTATTAATGCGACGCCACACGTACCCGTGTGTTGGCCCCATAACTGAAAAAGAGATTGGATGAAGAAAACGACAAATATAAGTTGTTTAAAAATAGCGGCGTAGTTATTATTCAAGTTATCTTGTTAAAATACTCGGTGGTTAAAACACAAGAAGACACCAGTATTGCACCAATTATTGATTCTTACGTAAGAAGGCACTACTCAATAATGGTTACGATAATTACCGCTCGATTATTTTATTGATTTAATAATTCTTTGCGTTGATATTTTATATTCTTTGTTGTTTCAATAATTGTCATTACACAATTTTTTTCATTATCGAAGCAATAATTCATATTATCCTGAATAATATTATTAGATAACATTATTGGCAATGTCTAGAAAGTTTTGTCTAAGGAGAGGTTTGGTCACCTAATTGCGCTACCAAGAGTGAGAGAAATTCTTATTGAAAGCCCCTCTTTCCTGAGGAACCTCACATTGTCAATATTGTGATTCTCGTAATATTATTTGTGAATAATTAATTATTGATTCATATGATGAGGAAAATATTGATTTTATGTGGATATAGATGGAGAAAAATTTTAATGTGACAATTGTTGAAAATTGAAATTTTATCTTTTTCTGATAAGATAATTCATTTAAATGTATTATTATATTTTAATAATATAATAATGGTGATATTTTTACAACGAATGTGGGATATATGATTATACGAGGAGGAAGAGTATTTTTGTTGCAATAAATGTTTAAAACATGTTAAACATGTTGGTGGACCCCATTTATTGACTGAATTTGATTATAGCCTGTAAAATCGCCCGTTTGTGGATTTCGGTCAATTTCTGTTTGGAATTCGGAAAAACTTTCTTCTGCAAAGTTGTAGAGAATTGAATTTCCTATAAAAACTCGCGAGATTCGAATTTTCTGATAAAAGGGCTATTTATTATGAATTATTGAAGTTTCGAAGCTCCGAAATAATTGATTTTTGGAAGCTTAAAATATTTTTAATATGAAAAATGTTTTTGGTGATTTGAGTGTGGGTCTTGCATGTGTTTTAATAGCTGAATTCAGATTCTTGGTACGTAGGAAGTTGTAGAAATAATAATAATATTATTATATTAAATTTTCTGCTTTGGTGTTCTAAGCATTTTCCTATAAATAGGGTGCTTAGGTTAGAATTGAAAATTACACCGTAAATCAAGTTTTCTCTCTCTATATTATCGAGCATATTCTTGTGAGTATTTTGAGTATACTTTGAGTATTGTTAGACGGTGTAAGTTCCTTCAAAGACTATATACCTAGTATTCCAAATTAAAGTACTAATCTTTCGAGGTAAGGGATATTATTTTTTTTGTAATGATATTATTTCTTCAATATCATTATGTTGAAATATTGATCTGAAATTTTATCAAATTTGAAACTTTTGGTGTTGGAGAGTTACTATTCACGTGATACTGGCACTATTCACGTATACGACATTACTTATTCACGAATACTAAGACTATTCATCGAAAAATGAAATTTCTTCTTTTTATCCAAAATATCTATTCGGATACTAGCTTTGATTGTATCCATGTTTTGATCATTCTTGAATTTTACACCACTATGATTATTTTTGAGGTATTTTTGAACATGGATAAAACAAAGTACTAATCCTTAATCCTTAATCCTTGTCATTTTGTTTCACCGGATTCGCTTTTTAAAATATTTTTCATCATTCTCGGTCTTAAATGATGATATTATTGAATATCTTTGGCACCAGTAGTGCAAAGATGAATGATTTCTGAAGAATATCTTTGGCCCGTAGTGCAAAGATGAGCAGTGTTTAGATGAACATGACTAATCGATGAATATCTTTGGCTGTGTAGTGCAAAGATGAATATTTGATTCCGGATATATATTGATTGATGTTACAGGATAAAAGATAAACGATGAACTTTTAAATTCATACATAGAAGATAGTAGTTTGCATTCTCTACTTAACTCTTCTAATGAATTATTATTTCACGCGAATATTGATTTAAAATTTTTTGTCTATTGTATTCTATTAGATTTTTCCCCTGTTGAAGACTAACGATAATTTGTCGATATTATCTTAGTCATAATATTCTTTATCGGGCTAGTTGAGCTCACCCTTTTCCTTTTTGTTCCATTTTTCTTCTCGGGAGGGGAGAATATAGCGAAAGTACTGAGTCGGGGTATGGAATGAAGGTTCTAGAGAGAGTTGTTTAGTAGTCCTCACCATTTTTGTAAAATAATGTATCAATAAATGTGATGAGGATTTATTTGAGTATAGATATTGTCTAGAAGATAATATTTGTATTCAAACTCACAGTTTTACTGTTGTAATAATAAAGTTGTAGTTGTTTCTGTACCATGTATTGACAACTCAGAATGGGTGATGTATACCTATTTTGGGGGCATCACAGTTGGTATCAGAGCTTAGGGATATGATCTCTGGCGGAGATCGGGGAATAGAACTAGGAGGGGAGAGACGAGTAAATCCTTCGCTAGTGTGTCCTACCTAAGCTTATTTGTTAGTTGGTCAGTATATAAGGATATTATGTGATATATTGATTTCCTTAATTAACCCTTGTTTTATGACGATGTTGAGAATGTCGATCGGGAATATTAACAATAGAAATGAGGCCGTGGAGACGCTCAGTACTCACCAACGAGGAGAACGTGTAACAGTGGGCAATGTTCCTCCCGTGAACAACACCACCGAAAGCGAGATGATGAACGAGGGATGTTTAGATGCTTTTTGCGATTCATGCAAAATCGAACGAAGGAGACTCGTGTTCAAAATATAGGAGGAAATGATAGCAATTCATGGGTTGTCACAAACAAGCATTCAAAGAGTTGGGACCACTGAATTTAAGGGAAAGCGGATCCGATCATGGCGGAAACATGGGTCAAGCAAATTACCAAGATATTCGATGTCTTGGGATGCACGGAGGAACGAAGGTTCCATTCGCCACCTTTTTGTTCCGTGGCGGCAAAGCGCACTCACTGGTGGGAGTCTGTGAAGCGTACCCATCCAACAAGCCCTTTCAAGATGTCTTGGGAGACATTTCAGAACTATTTAATGACAAATACTTTCACGAAAGTGTTCGGCTATATGAAGGAAGTGGAGTTCATCGATTAGAACAAAACAACATGACGGTGTCTCAAAGACGAGGCAAAGTTTGCGAGTTATCCAGTTTGCACCTCATTTGGTGGAGAATGAGGAACGTATGACGCGGATGTTTCGAGAGGTTTGAAACCCGCATATACGATAATATCTCATTTCTCATAAATTTTCTCTCTATTCGGATGTTGTTAATGTGGCTCAATTGTTAGAGCGAGATAACGAGTATGTTCAACCGAGGGACCATAACCGAGATCGTACGGTAGATAGCGATCAATGTAATAATGATAACCAATGAGAAAGAAACAGAGACGACAAAAATGGTAACCACTCTTGTGGTAATCATGGCCATGAAAATAGAAGAAGCGAGTCGGAAGAGATTTTAAAAGAGGAGATTTAACAACGACCATGTGAAGACGACAGGTCTTAAGAAGAATCGGTTCTAAGGGAGGAGAACGACCACCCCCATCATATGCTATAAATGCGAGAAAGAGGGACATATCGGTCAAACCGTCCCACAACAGATTCAAGGTATGCTATAATTGTGGAAAGGAAGGACATATCGCTCGAGATTGTATGCAGAAGCGAAACCTAGTTCAATGAGGACGGTGACTCAAAAGATCGTCGAAAAAGTCAAAGTCAATCTGTTCCGGAAGAGCGTTTATCAGGATCGGTCAAAATGCGAGGAACCCAAATGAGGTGATCACGGGTAAGCTATTTATAAATTCTTGCGAAGTTTATACCTTACTTGATCTGGGGTGCTACCCATTCATTTATCTCTCTGCGCATGTGCTCAACGTTTAAACTTGACTCGGAGAAATTAGACTTTGACCTATCTGTGGAAACTCCGTTAGAGAAACTTTCATCACATCCACCGCTTATAAATCTTGTTTGATTCAAGTTGGCACCATCACCTTACCTGTTGACCTTATCTCTTTAAAGATACTTGCTTTTGATGTGATTTTAGTGATTGATTGGTTAACTACTCATTATGCCAAAATTGATTGTTTTCGTAAAGTTGTTAGTTTTCATATTCCTAACCAACCCGTTGTTATGCAAATTCAAGCAACTAAACCATTAAAATCAATCAACATCATATCTAATCATAAAGCTATTCGTTTATTGAAAAACGGATGTCAAGCTTTCTTAGCCCATGTTATGAATTTGAATAAAGACACGTCAAATTTGAATAATATTCCCTGTTGTTATTGACTTTCCCGACGATTTCAAGAAGAACTTCCTGTCTACCCCGAACGTGAAGTTGAATTCTTTATTGATCTTGAACTGATACAAAAGCCCATTTCTAAAACCCCATATCGAATGGCTCCTATTGAACTTCGAGTTAAAGGTCCAACTACGAGAATTGTTGGACATCGGTTTCATTCGTCCTAGTACATCTCCTTGGGGTGCTCTGCTTTATTCAGTAAAGAAGAAAGATTTGGAGTATGAGACTTTGTATTGACTATCGAATTGAACCATGTCACCATCAAGAATAGGTATCCTCTACCTCGTATTGATGACTTGTTTGACCAACCTTCTGAGGCACAATTCTTTTCAAAAATCGATCTTCGCTCGGATATCATCACCAAAGATTAGAATCGAGGATATTCCAAAGACGCCTTCAAAACTTCGGTATGGGCATTATGAATTCTTAGTCATGTCTTTCGGACTAACTAATGCTCCTGCGGCTTTCATGGATATGATGAACCGAGTATTCAAGGAATATTTGGATCGCTTTGTTGTTGTCTTTATTGATGACATCCTTATATATTCCAAAAGTCGTGAAGATCATGAGCACCATTTGAAGTCGGTACTCGAAAGGCTTCGTGAAAATAAACTATATGCCAAATTAAAGAAATGCGAGTTCGGGCTTGAGAAAGTAGCATTCCTTGGGCACGTGGTGTCGAAACATGGAGTATCTGTTGATCCCAATAAGATTGAAGCAATACAAAGTTAGAGTAACCAAGTCGGTGGATCAAGTCACGTAGCTTTACGGGCTTAATTTGGTTATTATCGGAGATTCGTGGAAGGGTTTTCTCGAATCGCTACTCCATTAACTCGGCTAACTTTCGGAAGGATACAAAATTCGTTTGGGCGAAGAATGCGAGAAGAGTTTCCAAGAGCTTAAGAGGAGACTTATTTCGACTGTTCTAACAATACCATCCGGTTCGGATGGATTTGTTATCTACAAATGATGCTTGAGCAAAGGGTTAGGATGTGTTCTCATGCAACGTGGGAAAGTCATAGCCTATGCCTCATGACAACTTAAAGAGTATGAGAGGAATTATCCTACTCATGATCTAGAGTTAGCGTGCAGATCGTTTTCACGCTAAAGATATGGAGGCACTATCTATATGGGAGAAAGTGGAGATATATTCGCACCATAAAAGCCTTAAATATTTCTTCACTCAAAAGAACTCAACATGCGGCAATGACGTTGGCTCGAGCTATTGAAAGACTACGACCATACTATTCAATACCATCCCGGAAAAGCGAACGTGGTAGACGTACGCGTTGAGTAGAAGATCATATGCGGAATGAGTGCGATGATGTCAAGTATACGACAGAGCCAACTTTAATAGAAAAAGTTAAGGTTGCTTTCAAGCCACCGATCCGGAGTGATGCGTATGAAAAGAAAGTACAAGAAGGAGCTATTCTAAGCGAGAATTGATGAAGAAGGAATACTTGAGTCCACTCCGGACTTTGTGTCCCTAACGACTCGATTTGAAGTACAAGATTATGATGGAGGCACACAATACACCATTTGCAATCCATCCTGAAGTACTAAAATGTATCGTGATCTTCGACATACATTTTGGTGGAACAATATGAAGAGAGAGATTGCAAAGTTTATCTCAATGTGTTTAACTTGTCAACGTGTAAAGGCGAGCATCTAGTACCTAAGGGTCCGTTGCAACCATTTAAGATTCTCAAATGGAAGTGGGAACACATTACCATGGATTTCGTTACGTGGTCTTCCTACGGTTTCTCAAGGCATCAATGCTATTTGGGTTATTGTTGATAGATTAACCAAGTCCGCTCATTTCTTGCCGACACGGAGACTTATTCCTCGAACGTCTTGCTAGTATATGCGTGAATGAGATTGTGAGGTTGCATGGCATGCCAAGATCCATAGTTTTGGATCGTGACCCAAGATTCACTTCAAGATTTTGGGTTAGCTTGCAAAAAGCTATGGGCACGCATTTGCGATTTAGTTCGACATACCATCCCCAAACAGACGGACAATCGAGAGGACTATTCAAACTCTTGAAGATCTATTAAGACTCTATGTCCTGAACTTCAAGGGCGCTTGGGATAAGTATTTACCATCATTGGTGGAATTCTCCTATAACAACAAAGCTTATCGTGCAAGTATAGGTGTGGCTCCATTTGAAGCATTATATGGACGAAAGTGTCGCTCTCAATATGTTGGGATGAGGTGGGTGAAGCAACATTGTTGGGACCCGAGTTAGTATGTATGACTACCGAAAAGATTCAAATTATTCGACAAAGGATACAAACGGCACAAGATCGACAAAAGAGTTATGCGGATCTTCATCGAAAGGACGTGGAATTTAGTATAGGGGATCATGTATTGTTGCGAGTTGCTCCATGGAAGGGAGTTACAAGATTTGGGAAGAGAGGAAAGCTCAATCCACGATTTATTGGTCCATTTCAAATTCTTGACCGAGTAGGAAATGTAGCCTATAGACTCGCGTTACCTCCGAGTATGTCTCGTGTTCATAATGTGTTTCACATATCATGCTTCAGAAAATATGTGAAAGACCCGAACCACGTTATAGAGTTAGAACCAGGACGAGATAGCCAAGACTTAACGTGATGAGGAGGTACTTGTCAAGATCTTGGATAGGAAGGAGCATGTCCTACGCTAAGAAAGGTCATACCACAAGTTAAAGTTTTGTGGAGGAATCATGCTATAAAGGAAATGACCAGGAATTGGAAACGGAAATGAAAGCGAGGTATCCTCACCTTTTCAAACACCGTGTACGTCGTCAATTTCAAGGACGAAATTTCATAAGGAGGGAGGTTGTAAGACCCCAACTTATTATTAATGAAATTTAATTTTCTCTATTTATTATTTTGAAATAGTAAGGGTTGATTTGATTAATGTGGATAGTTAGGGGTAAAATACGCAAATATTTCAAAATAAGCAAGTGGTTATAAAGTATTCATTGTTGTTTGGAATATTCGTTTGGTCGTGGAATATTCAAATCGCTCGGGAATATTAAATGCGACTGACGCAGCCCATGTATGGGCCCCATAACTTGAAAAGCGATTGGATGAAGAAAACGCAGCAAATATAAGTTGTTTAAAAATAGCAGTAACAGAGTTATTACAGATTATCTTTGTTAAAATACTAAATTGGTTAAAACACAAGAAGATTACCGATATTGCACCAATTATTGATTCTTACGTAAGAAGGCACTACTCAATAATGGTTACGATAATTCTTGCTCAATTTTATTGATTTAATAATTGTTGCGTTGATATTTTATATTCTTTGTTGTTTCAATAATTGTCGAAGACACGTATTTTTTCATTATCGAAGCAATAATTCATATTATCTCAATAATATTATTAGATAACATTATTGGCAATGTCTAGAAGGTTACTGCTAAGGAGAGGTTTGGTCACCTAATTGCGCGCCCGAAGAAGGAGAAATTCTTATTGAAAGCCCCTCTTTCTGAACCGCTGCTCACATATTGTGATTCTCAGTAATATTATTTGTGAATAATTAATTATTGATTCATATGATGAGGAAAAATATTGATTTTATGTGGATATAGATGGAGAAAAATTTTAATGTGACAATTGTTGAAAATTGAAATTTTATCTTTTTACGATAAGATAATTCATTTAAATGTATTATTATATTTTAATAATATAATAATGGTGATATTTTTACAACGAATGTGGGATATATGATTATACGAGGAGGAAGAGTATTTTTGTTGCAATAAATGTTTAAAACATGTTAAACATGTTGGTGGACCCCATTTATTGATCGAATTTGATTATACCACAAAAAAAATCGCCTGTTTGTGGATTTCGGTCAATTTACTTTGGAATTCGGAAAAACTTTCTTCCGCAAAGTTGTAGAGAATTGAATTTCCTATAAAAACTTGCGAGATTCAATTTTTCTGATAAAAGGATATTTATTATGAATTATTGAAGTTTCAAGCTCAAAATAATTGATTTTTGGAAGTTTAAAATATTTTTAATATGAAAATGTTTTTGGTGATTTGAGTGTGGGTCTTGCATGTGTTTTAATAGCTGAATTCAGATTCTTGATACGTAGGAAGTTGTAGAAATAATAATAATATTATTATATTAAATTTTACTGCTTTGGTGTTCTAAGCATTTTCCTATAAATAGGTGTCTTGGGTTAGAATTGAAAATTACACCAATGAATCAAGTTTTCTCTCTATATTATCGAGCGTATTCTTGTGAGTATTTTGAGTATACTTTGAGTATTGTTAGACAAAGGTAAGTTCCCTTCAAAGACTATACCCTAGATTCCAAATTTGAAGTACTAATCTTTCGAGGTAAGGGATATTATTTTTTTCGTAATGATATTATTTCTTCAATATCATTATGTTGAAATATTGATCTGAAGTTTTTATCAAATTTGGAACTTTTGGTGTTCTGAGTTACTATTCACGATACTTTTAACTATTCACGATACGACACTATTCACGAATCTGGCACTATTCATCGAAAAATGAAATTTCTTCTTTTGTCCAAAATATCTATTCGGATACTAGCTTTGATTGTATCCATATTTTGATCATTCTTGAATTTTACACCACTATGATTATTTTTGAGGTATTTTTGAACATGGATAAAACAAAAGTACGAATCCTTAATCCTTAATCCTTGTTATTTTGTTTCACTTTGGATTCGTTTCTTTAAAAATATTTTCATCATCCTCGCCTTAAATGATGATATTATTGAATATCTTTGGCCTGTAGTGCAAAGATGAATGATTTCTGAAGAATATCTTTGGCTCGTAGTGCAAAGATGAACAGGTGTTTAGATGAACATGACCAACTGATGAATATCTTTGGCCTGTAGTGCAAAGATGAATATTTGATTCCAGATATATATTGATTGATGTTACAGGGGATAAAAGATAGATTTATGAACTTTTAAATTCATACATAGAAGATAGTAGTTTGCATTCTCTATTTAACTCTTCTAATGAATTATTATTTCATTGCGAATATTGATTTAAAATTTGTTGTCTATTGTTTCTATTAGATTTTTCCTATTGAAGACTAACGATAATTTGTCAGATATTATCTTAGTCATAATATTCTTTACTGGGCTAGTTGAGCTCACCCTTTTCCTTTTTGTTCCATTTTTCTTCTTAGGAGGCGAGAATATAGCGAATACGAGTCGGGGTATAGAATGAAGGTTCTAGAGAGAGTTGTTTAGTAGTCCTCACCATTTTTGTAAAATAATGTATCAATAAATGTGATGAGGATTTATTTGAGTATAGATATTGTCTAGAAGATAATATTTGTATTCAAACTCACAGTTTTACTGTTGTAATAATAAAGTTGTAGTTGTTTCTGTACCATGTATTGACAACTCAGAATGGGTGATGTATACCTATTTTGGGGGCGTCACATTGTTTCTCACAAGTTCCTTTATCCTTCGAGTTAGACATATTTCCTGCAAAATAAGGGTTAGTAGAAAACAATTTTCTCACCACTCCCTTACGTGTTTCGCTCGAATCAATGGTCCACTCGTGTATACTGTCAATAAATTGGCTTTTACCCTCAATTAATCTCACCACTAAGCCTTTTACCTCAAATATTCTCTCTAATAGGTTCTTATTGAATTCCCTAGCAAAATTCTTGGTTTTACTAATCAATTCAAAATTACTTATCACGAAACAAAAATATAGATGGTGTAACTATCAGAATACCACAAAATCACCGATTGATTGCCTTGTACTCCTCTTGTATGCTTCAGATTTGTAAATTGTAGCTCCGTTTCAGAATTGATGATGATGGAACGGTATGAAATCTGTTGGAATTTGATGATTTGATGGTGTGCTACAAGTTTGGTTAGCACAATAAAAATAGAATATGATTTTTTTTTCTTTTTTTCTTTTTTTTTCTTTTTTTTAACAATATATATTTCGACAGAAAATTAAAGATAAGTAACTTGCTAGAAAGGCTTAGCTTTGATACCAAATGATAGACTCCACAGCACGCTTGTCGTCGCCCGAATCGTTTCTAGCACAGTTGTTGGGTGAATTGCTTGCAACATCTTAACCCCTCGTCTATACTTTAGACGGTAATCTTGGTACAATTGCTCGCGTTCGGAAATCTGCGTTGAATGGACACCAACGACACCGTGACCCCTCGCTTATATTGAGCGGTAATCTCGGTCTGATCGACGATTGATCGATGCGATGAAAGACGCCACACACAACTATGAATTGTTGTATGATAAGTCAAATTGAATCTCAAAGAAATAACTAAGAATTACTAGTTCTTAGGAATTCTTCAAAGAACCAAAAGTAGAGAATAAACAAAAAAATATATTGAATAATAATAATGAATAATGTATTGGATTACATCAACTTAGACCTCTATTTATACTACTCAAAACAATTCAAATCCTAATAGAAATTTATAAACTATAACCCTAATAGAAGTCAATTTAAAAAAGAACTCTAATTAAAAAAAAATACTAATTACAATAGAATTTAAAACTAATTCTAGATCCCAAAGATTTTCCCAGCCGCGAACTAATTATGCTGATGTTTTCCAAGCCGCGTTAGGAACTCGTGCAATTACCGCGTAATCAAGAAATTCGCATAAACCAAACAAGAACCAAATTCGTGGCTGTCAAGTAAGTTACTAAATCTATGTAATCACATGTATTAATGTATATATTCTAATTTCCTTGATATCTGATGGCCCCACGTAACATATACATGTTATATATGCTGACTTCCTTGATAGCTGATGGCCTCCACGTGACATATACATGTTGATTTCCCATATGAATATTAATTATTAAAACTAATCCGGCCCACATCGTTTTATGCTGTTGAATTGATTTTGTCTTTAATTGTGAGATTGGACTTTAATTTGAGCTTGTATCAAATTGACCCAAACTTGTGTCTCATGCTCTTTAACATTCTCTTAGTTTTCTTTGCGTTAAACTCAAATTTCAAACATCTTGGATCAATCCATTGAGACCTTGTTTGAACCTCTTAGTTCTAGCTTGCTTGATCCCCACGTCCCTTTAGTCTTATTTGAGTCCACGCATGCCATGTCCTCATCAGGGAGCAAAGTAAATCTTGAATTCTAATTGGATATAAATAATGAAATTGCTATATGGGGTAATCATATGGAAGTCTAGTACAAGTTATATTGAAAAACATAAGTTATGATTGGTAAGTAAGCTATGTAACCTTATATGTATTGATTATTCATATATGTGGCTGATATGAGACTATTCTTGTGTGGAATAGAGTAAAGGAGATAATCTGGGCTGTGAGGAGTAATAAGGTGGAAAAAGGAGGTTATAACTCAAATCAAACCTCATGAAATATGAGTTTTAAAAGAATGCATACTACTTGTTTGATAAAAGTCCTAAATGGACTATTTTGAATAAAAATCAATTATTAGGCAAAACTAAAGCTTGGGCTTGATTTATATAGCATATGTGATCATAATTAGAGTGTTTGGGTATGTCAAGTTAGAATGACATTTCAATTACAAGCTAAAACGAAAAGTGGAAACTAGTAGGTCAAGCCATTCTTGACCACTATTTTAGGCAACATAAAGAACCCAAACGAAGAGGTTATAACTTCAAAATGTAGTCCTTTATGCTAAGTATAACATGATTAAAAATGGTTATAATCCGATATATGAGCTAAAACTAATGAGGTTACAAAACGCCCGTTGAAGACAGGGTTGTTGCCTTGGCAGCAGCAGCGGCTCAGTTGGGCGATGGTTGGGGGCTACCAACACAAGTGTATATATGAATGTGTGTGTGTGTGTGTATATATATATATATATAATATTATAGTTCCTTTAATATTTTGTTTGTCCCAGAACCAGTTTTATATGTTGTCATATTCTGTAGCCTGTCACTGAATTTGTGATATAGTTTGGGGTGAACCTGGAGTCTCCAACTATGTTATAATGCACTCCTTAATGTTATAGAAGTATACATCTTGATCAAATTTTTATGTGAAAAAAAAATGATTGAATGTTCAGTAGTTTAAGAGTGGTTCATTTGTTAAATTTATATACATATTCTACCTTGTTGAGGCAGGACCTCCGTTTGTAAGATTGTTACACCAATTCCTTATCACATGAAAAATGCCTTGTACAATGTTAGACTTTATTTTCATTATCAATTTTTCTTTTTTCTTTTTTCTTTTTTTCCTGAATTCCACTTTAACGCCTGTTCTAAGGCTTTTAAACCCATGATATGGACCTACTTTCTACTTTCAAGTATCTAATTGAGGGTAGTTTGTTTGAGAACAAAATTCTTTGAGTAATGCTTAAGTGGGCCTATTTTTTCAAAAAAGAAAAGGCTCAACTGAATGAAGAAACATAGCATGTGTCATTCATCTAGTGTATATATGTTCAATAGCATAACTCAATCCTCAGAGAAGAAGAAACCAAGATGTGTATCATTACACTTGATTAGAATTGAATGCTTTACATAACTTCATACATTTCTAATTGAAAATAAAAGTATGCACGTACTTTATATCTCCCAGAATGCAGCTATCTTATTCTATACAAAGTATAAAAATCATTTATCGTCATTATTACTTTGCTTTTGATGTAATTTGTAGTTATATTTTATATTGTTATTGCAATTGCTCACATGTTCACCTGGTGCGTGAAGCTGCTAATGATGTTGTTATTGCGACAGAAAAGAAGTTACCATCTATATTGGTTGATGAAACATCTGTGAGCTCATTTCTCTGGCCACAATTATAGTTTACTTGGTCTAATGTGTAGCAAACATGTGGTAATTTTTATTTGTTTGAAAGCATCGCTTCAGTAGTGTCTAACAGCTGCTACAGCAGTGTTAATGGAGTATTTTTGGCTTTTTTATGTAACTTAATAAAGTACCCAAGACATTTGGCTAACATTTTCCTTAAGAGGTGTGTACATCACCTATATAATTTTCCAAACTCAACCCCAAATGACTTAAAGGAGGGGGAGTAGACTACCCAAAGCAAGGGAGTTGTTGTCGAAGGGAAGCAGAGAACAGCAGATGGTAGCAGCCATCATCAAAGGGCATGGGGCATCAGCAGTTGCTGCAAAGCAACTGCAACTGTAGCTGCTTTAAGGAGCCATATTTGGCTTCAAGGTTAAATTTGAAATTTAGCTATAAAGGGTGTGTTCAAATGTTCTTAATAAACATATATATATATATATATATATATATATATATATATATATATATATATTGGGTTCACAACTCAATTGGAAGGTAATATGGAATATGTCAATTAACAAGGGGAAAACTAATAAATTATAACATATAAGGGTTTTTCATATTACATTCTATAACATATAAGGGTTTTTCATATTTCATCAGAATTTCTACACAGAGCAGCTGATCTTACATTGGTGCCATCAGCTGCCATTGCAAAGGATCTTCAGGCAGCTAGGGTGACAGCAGGTGAAATATCTTGTTCCTTTTTTATGAGCAAATTACTCTAGACAACTGACACAATTGACTAGATAAGTAGATATCAACATTCAACTCTCATACTTCTGCCTCATATTCATTTTTCTTCATGTTACAATTCTCACAGACATTAAGCTTATTCAACATTTTACTTCCACTAGTCCTGTCATGAAAATGTTGATTAAAGAACTCACATCCGTGTTATACAACAACATCACAAATGAATTGCTATTATTCCTTTGCATATTTTCAGGTAACAAAATATGACTCTGGAATAAGGGTGTTGATTCTGAAAGCTTCAATCCTCGTTATCGTTCTTATGAAATGCGATTAAGATTAAGGTAAGATCTCCTGCTGCTTAAGTTTCATCACCATATTTTTGACTCTTCTTTAAATTTTAAAGTCTTTATTCCCAAATCAACAATGGTGAACCTGAAAGGCCGTTGATTGTTCATGTCGGGCGGCTAGGAGTTGAGAAGAGTTTGGATTTTCTCAAAAGGTATTACTTTTACAATGGAGAAATTACCTGTGTGCATATCTTGGAAAATATTGCAACTATTCCTTGTGTTGTTTTTCTTTCTTCAGGTGATAAAGTATCTCATCAAACTAAAGTATCTCAACTATCTCATCAAACTAAAGTATCTCAGGTGAAAATATTGCAACTATTCCTTGGAGAAATGCATCAGTCAACTTGGATTAGTTGTATTGTTATTATTTCTTTTGGCTGTTTTTCGAATAGTTTTGTAGTTCCTACAGTTTCTGAAGGTTTTGTTTAGTATGGATTCTTACAGCTGTTTCTTGCCTTAATTCTTAGTATTTACATGAAGAGTTCTAACTTTGGCATTGCAATTAACTATACTTATTGCAACATTTCTTCCCATTTAATATTCTTTCATCACCGCACCAAGTAATGAGAAAGTTATCACACATCATATTTTGTTCTTTGTGGTATTCAATTCTTTTTCACGTGATTTTCCTTATATGCATCACTGTGAGTCTAGCTCCTTATACTTGTCTTGTATTTACTTTATAATACTTTCAGTTATGATTGATTCTCATCTGTAGTGAATCGTTTAGTTAAGATTATGAGACGGTGTGGTTGAAGCTTGTGAAAGTTGCTAGTTTCTTACTGAGATAGTTCGAGTTGGCTTTAGGAACCTTTGCTAAGCCATTCACTCTGTTTGAGGTGTCTTCTTTTTGGAAACTCAGTTTTGTGTCTTTGGTAACAACTTGAATTCTCTTTTTGCTTTTGTTTGTCTCCTTGAAATTCCAGAGTTATACATGGCTACTCACTTTTGATGTAATATGATTAATGTGACCCAGTATGTTGACATACAAATCAAAATAAAACTATGGACTGTTTCAACTGTATCTACTCAAAATTGCAGTATGGACTGTTATTTAATATTTAAATATGGATACTTTTCTTCTTTTGGTATACTCCTTATCTGTTATCATTGTGTATTCAGCCCAGTATGAGGCATATGGCCTATCACCCTTGGAACTGCTCAACCCTTTATACCATTTTCATGCAAGCCTGGTTACACCGTAATCTTATCAATTTATTATTTTGTAATAAAATTTCCTAATGTGCTGATATGTCAATTGTCTATGCACGTGTTTACAGCTTATAATTCTTCATCTGATAACAAAGAGTATTTTATATGTGGGACAGTTTAGTGTGCTACAATATTTTTCAATGAATGCCATCTCCAGCTAAAATTTAATTCTCTTTATGTTGTCATGCTGCTCAGCCTCCAATCATATCAATTTAGTTTAGCTTAGTCTTCTTAGCTAGTTAGCTGAATAAACCTTCTTAGTTGACTTCATTGTATGCTCTCTATTGGTGCTCTTTCTTACTTCTGATGCATATATTTATTTCACAAAGTTCCCTTATTTTGTTTGACATATGTATTCCTTTTAAACATATTTTTACTTGTTTAATTGGCTTATATTAATATGCTTATAGATCCTGGATCAATATAAAGAATCTCGTGATGCCCGAATTAGTGAAGGTGCTGCCAATTCTAGAAGTCTGCCCAGAAGTGTTATATTGGTTTGTCCAGTATAATGTTCTTAATCTCTCCTATTCTTCTTCTTTGTAGGCGCAAGCAGAATACAAGACATATTTTATGGATAGTTTAATTAGGTAGTAGTTTAATTTTATGGATAGTTTGGTATATTTTGTGGATGTAGTCAAATTCACAATTCAATATAGTAGTAATTATATTGAAAAGTGAATTTGAGATGTATGAATAGTTTGGTATTATTGGGATGTAAACGTATTGTATGGTATTAATATTCTTTGTAATTGGTATATTTTGAATTTGAGATGTATGGATAGTAATATTATTTGTAATTGGTATATTTTGAATGTTTGATACATTTTGGCTTTAAATAAAGAACACCTTCTAAACGTTGTATAAATGTGTTTAAACGTTGTCTGTTATTGTTTGCTAAGGTAGAGATCCAAAAACAGTTTGTTATATGCATGTATTACAATAAGTCAAACTACAACGTTTTAAAAATGTTGTATAAAGGGTGTCAAATAGATGACACCTTCTAAACGTTGTATAAATGTGTCCAAACGTTGTCTGATGTATCAAATTACAACATTTTAAGCCAGAAAACGTTGTGGAATCATACCATCTACAACGTTTTCAAGCATCCAATGATTTCTGGAAAGTAAATATACAACGTTTTTAAAGAAAAAAACGTTGTAAATGTGACAAACCACAACGTTTTAAAAACGTTGTATAAAAGGTGTCAAATAGATGACACCCTTAACCACGACGTTTCTGGGATACAAACCACAACGTTTTTATGCGTTATCTATTTACTATTTTGTAGTAGTGACGACAAAAAATAAACTGTGAGTTTTTATATGAATATTGTCTCGTAGACAATATCCAAACTCAAATGAAATCCTTATTACAATTATTATCACACTATTTTATAGAATAGCGAGGACTACTATAGCCACCATCTTGAACCATCACTACATTCCCCGCGACTAGTCCCAACTAATAACTATATTCTCATTTCCTGAAGAGAACAATGAAAGAAAAGGGTGAGCTCAACTAGTCCAATAAAGAATATTATGACTAAGATAATGTAGAAAATTATCCTTAGTCCTCAACAATGTAAAAACTGATAGAATACAATAGACAACAAGTTTAGATCAACAACTGCAGCGGAACAAGCAATCCATTAGAAGAGTCAAGTAGAGCATGATGTCTACTATCTTCTATGATTTAAAAGTTCATCATCAATATTTTATCTCTGTAACACAACTCAATAAATGTTTCACATCAGTGAATTATCCATGCATTATGGGCCAAGGATATTCGTTAGTATCACTAGTGGTCATGATCGTGCCAAATAACTGTCCATCTATGCACTACGGGCCAAAGAGGACTTTCACCACATCATTTGTCTGCAACATTACATGTCATGATTATACCAATACACAATTTCTGGTCATAATCATACCAATTAACTGTCCATCTATGCACTACGGGCCAAAAATGACTTTCATCACAATATAAACATGAGGATGATGACAATGATATAAGAAATCAATCAAGTGAGATCAAAGATAAATATTAAAAATTTATAATTCAATTTATCCAGAGTTCAAGAATGTCAAAATTGTCAACATGATAACTAATTGTGGAGTAAAATCCAAGAATGATTTTCATGTATCAAAAATAATTTGGACAGAAAAGAAACCAATGTTATCGTGAATAGTACCCCGAGTGGATAGTACACCGTGAATAGTACCCGAATGAATAGTACCCTGACATGAAAATATTAAAATTTAATAAGAAAGTTCAAAAAAATATTTCAGTGGAACGATACTAGATGAAGCGCAAAATTTAAGGATATTCTACTAATTTCATGGAGTATAGAAGTAATTCTTATCAAAATAAGTGTAGATTTAGGAATATGAAACGAAATAATATTACTTAACATACTATAGAGTATGAAAGAAAATAATATTTCTTAGGAATATTGAACGAAAGTAATATCCCTTACGAATATTGAACGAAGATAATATCCCTTACGAATATTGAACAAAAATAATATTCCTTATGAATATTGAACGAAAATAATATTCTTTACGAATACGAAAAATAATATCTCTTATGAATATGAAATAAATAATATCCCTTACCTTAGTAGGAGAGTAATTCCGACTAGTATAGCGAAGATATTCTTAAAGAAAACTTGCACTATTTGCTACACTCAAAGTATTCTTATGCTCAAAAGAAATACACACAATATTATAGAAGCAGAATTCTCTGATTCTGGTGTGATTTTCATTTCTTAACTAAGTATAACGCCCTGAAATTTGGTGTATCTTCACACCCATATTCCATACGTCACGATTCCATCTCCTTCCAGACATACATCATTATATAGTTAAATATAACAACATACATTCTCAAATCCCAGGTTCTAATACCTTATAACCTCGTTCATTACAAATAATGATAATTACATTATTCTTTACATCTTACACGAGTGACTTTTATCCGCCACCAAGGATACATAACAGTTCATTAAACTAATCTATAGTTCAATTAACTATTCTATATTACAAGTCTTCTCTTGATTTTCATGCACATTCACATACTAAATGGCACTTCGTCTATATACCGATCGTCTTGATCTTTACGGGATCCTTAAGTTCTTTCTAACATCGTTCGCTGAAAATGTTTTTATTTAAAGCAAGTGTTGGCATTCAATTGCTCAGCAAGTCATAACAGTTGAACAAACAACTTCAAGAATTTAAATATTCCTTTAAGACTTCAATAACCGAACGAAGGTTATGAAGCAGCTTGAATAATAAGAATAATCTCGATTCCTATCATTTTAAAACATTAGTCACATTCACTTTGAAATACTCTCCTTCTTCTACCTTTTTCCATACATATCATGTCTGTCTAGAATCATTAACACAGACTTAACAATAACGGTTCATGTATAAATAGAACATACTCATATTGAACAGTTCAATCACAGAACAGTTCATCTCATAGAAACACCGAAGTGTTCAAATTATGGCACAAGGCTTCATACATACTACCACCTTGTACAAATATCACACATTTGCACATAGACAAGACTTCTCAAGTTCAACATCTGAGAAGTTTAAGAAACTAGCATTCATGTAAAATATGAATGAAGTTAGGAAACTTGCCTTACGCACAGCTACAACTTACTCTGAACTGCTTTCATTCCAATTCCTATATAGCACGTAAGGAAATAACACGTACACCAATTAGTCATATACTTGACTTATGCATTGGTTTACTTTACTTTACTTCTTAAGGTTCACGTTCTTATTGTGACGAACGAGATTTTTGTAATTTAATTTTAATATTTATTGAATTAAATAAATATTTTCGATGATTTAATTATTAGATTAAATGTAAGACCCGACTTTTTTATAAATAAAGATGAATTTTTATTATTTTTGAATATTATGGAATAAATTTGATATAATGTTATAGTTGTGGGTAATATTTATAAATTTTGCAAAAGTAAGCAAGTTGTTATAAAATATTTGTTTGGTCTGGGAATATTCTTTTTGTCGGGAATATTAAATGCGACGGCTCAATCATTAATTGGACCCATAACGGAAGTATTGTCGTAGTTAGAAAACGACAAAATTATTTTTCTATAAAAAATAACGGCGCATAGGTGTTACCGCAAAACCGTTGAACTACCCTAGTAGTAAAAATGCGATGTCTGCGCGTAGTTGTATAATAGCACGATATTGATTATTGATGCTTACGTGAGAAGTCACTCAGCTATGCTCAATTATTGCTACAGTAATTGCTGCATCATATCTCTTATATTATTGATTCAATTATTGTCACAGTATCATCTGTATAATATGTTATAGTATTAAATTATTAATTGAGACGACAAGTTATAAATGATTAATAATTGTTGAAAGATTAAATATGTGTTGATTAAAAATAAAATGATTTGTGGTAATATTTATTCAATCCTTGATGTATATAAAGAGTCTGTTATGAGACGTTTGTGGTAAGTTTGATTATTTTATGGGGGGTATATGTCATCATCTAAGAGTCCTTTCAATCGATAAGTACTTACCTTTGTGAATAGTAATTACCTTCGTCGATAGTATTTACCTTCGTCAATAGTAATTACCTTTGTGAATAGTAATTACCTTTGTAAATAGTAATTACATTAAATCGATAGTATTTACCTTCGTCGATAGTAATTACCTTCTTCAATAGTAATTACCTTCACAATAGTAATTACCTTCATCAATAGTAATTACCCTTTCAGTAAATAGTAGTTGTCTCTTCAATATTACCAAGAGTCATTTTGACCCTTCGTTAAGACCAAGAGCCACCCTCGGTTTTCTATAAATAGAAAGCTCATTCCTTCATTATTTCTTACGAATTCAATTTGAAACTCTAGAGAGAAGCGTAGAGAAAGAAGAAAAGTATTTTGCTACTTCACTTTTCCAATATTCACTCTTCTAAGGTAGGGAATATTATTTGTTGTACTCGTAAGGGGTGTTATTTTTTATTCATGAAGAGAACTTACATTATTCCATTCTTTATTATTACATTGGAATAACTTTTGTAAAAGTGGCATACCCTATACATGACACATATATGCGGAATACCCTATACTTGGTGAAATCCTTATATTATTCCATTCTTATTATTCATTAGAATAACCAAGATATGCTAAATCCCCCATACTTGGTGACATTCTTCTATTATTTTATTATTCCGTTGGAACATCCTGTCACATGTCTTTTGTGCGACCGGGTTCCGCTCTTTATTATTCTGCTTTTATTATTCTATTGAAATATCACATGCGTGTGTTTTACAACTGGACCGGGTCCATCTTTATTATTTCGTCTTTATTATTCTATTGGAATATCCTGTCTGCATGTGTTTTACAGGACTGGTTCCGCTTTTATTATTACGTATTTATTATTACATTGGAATAACTTTTATCTATCAAATCCGCATGCATGGTGATTTCTTTTGTTATTTCATTCGCTATTATACTCAAATTGGTTAAAATTTTGACTTCTATATTCCATGAATTTAGTGGAATATCCTTGATATTCTTGCTTCATCCAAATTTTTAATGAAAATATTTTTACGAGCATTCTTGAATTTTACTCTACAAAGCGATGATCATGTTGACAATTTGGACGTTATTAGTTCTGAAATAAATTAATTCGTGAACTTGTTTTATTGAATTATTATGTCATTGTCATCATCCTCATGTTATATTATGTATCTTTGGCTTACGTGCATAGATGAACTTAGTATGATTATGACCGAGGATCATTCGGTATAATCATGGCTTGATATAAATGATGTGACAAAAGTCCTCGATGGCATAATGTAATGCGATGGATAGTTTTGGTATGATTATGACCGGGGGTGATTTGGTATAGTCATGACCATTGATAATTTGATGAAAATCCTTGACCGTGGTAATACGAGGATGATTAGATATTGTGGTTTATTCATTAAATTGAGTCTTAGTGATAAAAATTGATGAAAACCTTTTAAAACCTAAAAGATAGTAGACTTTATTTTCTACTTGACTCTTTTAATGGATTGCATATTCCGCTGTAGTTAAACTGGTTGTCTATTGTATTTTATCAGTTTAACATTGTTGAAGACTATTGATAATTTATTCTGCATTATCTTAGTTATAATATTTCTTACTGGGCTAGTTGAGCTCACCCTTTCTTTCACTGTTCTCTTCAAGAAATGAGAATATAGCTGGGACGAGTCGGGAAAAAGAGTGATGGTCCCGAAGATAGCATTAGTAGTCCTCACTATTCTATTAAATAGTGTGACAATAAATGTAATGAGGACTCCTTGAGTATGGATATTGTCTAAATGACAATATTCTTATTAGAACTCTCAGTTTATGTATTGTCGTATGTTACACGACAGATGTATAATTAAGTTTGTATTTAAATTTATGTACCATGTAAGTGGCGACCCAAGATGGGTGACGTATACCTAATTTTGGGGCGTCACGGTTGGTATCGAGCTTAGGATATGATCCTGGCTAAGATCTTGAGATAAGAACTAGGAGGGGAGAGACGGGGAATTCCTTCGCTAGTATGACCTACCTAAGTTTATTTGTTATTTAATTGGTCGGTCAGAGTATAGGGATAATATTTGATATATTAATTAACCCTTGTGTTGTGGCAGTGTTTGGAAATGGCAGCTGAAAATATTCACAATGGAGTGAATGTGGTGGTTGTGACACCTTTAATCATTAATCGAGTTAATGCGATTGTCGACGAGAACAAATTAGAGATATCCACGTAGTGAATGAAGAACTAATTGTTGCACCCGAGCTAGTTGCGAGGTAGCAAATTTGAGTGAGGAAGAAGAGGAAGAAGAGGAACCCGAGGAGAATTGGTTAGAAGAAATTTATGATTAAAACTTAGAATTACAAAATCGTGTTCGCGAGCTAGAAGAACGAAGTTGAAGAACGACAAGCGATTAGTGGAACAAAGGGATACAACAATTCAAAATTGGGTTACCCGATATGTGATGCTCGAACAAAATCACGCTTTGGCGGTGGTGTAAGATATTAAAGTTGGAATCGAGAATTTAAAAATCAAAGATCAAATTTGAAAGAAGAAACAACTAAACGAAGGAGAATAGGCGATGCATGGGTAAAAGCCGCACAACGTTGATTGATAGTGTAGAAAAAGACGTCCGATCCAATAAAGCCAAAATAGATGAAATGGACTTTGCTTTTTGGACAACAATTGGGAGAATCCAACATCGAATTCGAATTACCTCGCATAGCGGTCAACCCAATTCGATATGGATCGAGAATAATGATTCAAATCATGGATCGAATGTGAAGAAGCACTTAAGGGTGGAATGTACCTATATAAAAAGTCAAACTTTCGGTAATTTAAGCGAGGCGTTTATTTAGAGAAACCCGAACGAAGTTATTACGGGTAAATTAATTATAAATTATTGCGAAGTCTATACTTTATTCAATATAAGTTCTACCCACTCTTTTATTCTACCTAGTTGTGTTCAATGTTTAAATTTGACTCGGAAAAATTAGACTTTGATTTATCTATTGAAACATCGTTGGGAGAAACCTTCGTTACCTCCAATCGCTTATTAATCTTGTTGTTTCAAATAAACACTTTCACGTTACTTCGATCTTATCTCTTTGAAAATACTTGCCTTTGAGGTAATTTTTGAAAACGATTGATTAACTACTCATTATTCTTTTTGTAAGGTTGTTAGCTTTCATATTCCTAACCAACCCGTTATTATCTGAATTCAAAGTAACCAAACCTTAAAGTTAATCAACATTATATCAAGCCAAAAGTAAAGAGCCCCGATCCTTTTGTTGTTGACTTCCTTGTGTGGAATGCACCGCCGGACTTTACGTGAGGCAACGTCGTGAATGAGCGATGACAAGTTGATAGGTATCATTGTGAGGTGCTTATCTAGCTTAAAGGATAGAAGTCACAGTTGGTATCAATGTAACGTACTATCCAAGTCTTGGATAAGAGTAGCAGTTTTGAATGATATTTCTATCATTAATAAATTTCTTGACGTATTCTTGAAGATTTCCTAGCCTACCCTAGAGCGTGAAATCAAATTTTGTATTGACCCCAGTACAAAAACCCATTTCTTAAACCCTCAAATATTTCTTCAACTAAAAGGATCTGTTTACGAGGATTATGATGAAAGTCATAATAAAAGAATTGGACTAATGAAAATCATGGGTATATGAAGTATTAGTAAGTGTTATGATGAGTTATGTGGTTATTATGTGAAAACATGAAAGTTTCTTAGAAATCACAAAGGGTTGAAAAATCAGATTTTGGTAAAAACGTAACATGAAATTCAATTGACCATATCTCCTATTATATTTTGAATTTTTGAGTGTGGTCAAGTCCTAGATTTAGATCTATGAGTTTTGTAGCTTATCCAAGTGGAATCACTGGAAAAGGTGCTGTAGATTTTCATGTGGACTGAATTTAGCAAAAGAGTCCAAAGCTGCAAATTACAAAAACGCTACTGCCCAGAAACTTTAAAGGGCTGTTTCGGCCACTAAATTTATGTTAAAAATTCTGGCCTTTTGGGACATGAAAATATATGTTATAAAGTACCTCCTGTCCAAAAATGAGCTCATTCTGACTTAAAATGAACAAGTTATGACCATTTCAATATTTAGGTTTTTTTGACGAAAAATGCTATAACTGGAGTTCTATAACTCCGATGACCATGAAATTTAAATTGGAAGCTCACATTAACATGTGTAAGGTCCTGCCAAGATTTGGGAATTTTTGGAGTTAAACTTGAGGTAGCTAAATTCTTAAGGAATTAATTAGAAATTGATTTTTGAAAATAGTAAATGAATTTTAAAAATTCCGAGAAAATATATATTTTCATTATGGGACTATATTATGCTAAATCCCAGAAAAGAAATATTTTTGGGACTGATTTGATATTTTCATGAAAATAGTTTAATTACTGAACATATGAGTTAAATATGTTATGTGAAGTAACAAAGTTGAAAATATGATTTTATGGCTAAAGAATCCTATATAGAGTATATGCATATTTTTTGATGAGGATTTGATAATTGGTGATGATATCTTATGAGTATGGCATTTTTGAATGATTAAATGCATTATATGGTAAAAGCGTAAACAATTGAGATAAATTGTTTATAAATTTAAGAAGTGATTAAAATATTGTTATAATATTAATGATATTAGATTATGAGATTATTAAGTGATTGATAACATGGGGATATTCTTGAATCTGGGATAAATTATATTATAAATGTTTAATATTTATCCTTTATCTCATTTGATTGATTCTTTATATCATTATCCTCACGCTTATATTATGTTGAAAGTCATCATGTGGCTCAGTGCATAGATGGACTTGGTATGATTATGACCAAGGATTGTTCGGTATAATCATAACCGTAATTGAAAACACGATTATCTTTGGTAGTAGTGCATGGATAATTTGTGGTCGTGATACTAATGAATACACGATTATCTTTGGTAGTAGTGCATGGATAATTCGTGGTCGTGATACTAATGAATATCCTTGGCACGTAGTGAGGGGATGATTCGATGATATGGATTAATTATTGAAATTTGAGTCTCAAAGAATGAAATATTAATTCATGGATGTGGTAAAAGTCATCTTTGGTAGTAGTGCATTGATAGACTTGGTATGATTATGACGAAGGATTATTCGGTATAATCATGACCAGTAATTGAAAACACGAATATCCTTGGCGATGAGTGCATGGATAATTCGTGGTCGTGATACTATTAAGTCGCGTCTCGGCATTATTGGTTTTACTGATTGTATATCTTTTGCTGTAGTAGTGCAAAGATGAATTGTTAATGAATATCTTTGGTAGGATTACAAGATGAATTTAATATTTTTAACAATAAAGGTATTCAAGGTATCCTCACCTCTTTATCATATCAGTCGTATTCTAATTTCGAGGGCTTAAATTTTATAAGAAGGGAGGTTTTAAGACCCCACTTTTATAAATAAAGATGAATTTTTTATTATTTTGAATATTATGGAATAAATTTGATATAATGTTATAGTTGTGGGTAATATTTATAAATTTTGCAAAGTAAGCAAGTTGTTATAAAATATTCGTTTGGTGGGGAATATTCTTTTTGTCGGGGAATATTCGTGATTTGACGGCTAAATCATTAGTGGACCCCATGAATGGAAGTATTGTCGTAGTTAGAAAACGACAAAATTATTTTTCTATAAAAATAACGGCGGAGAGGTGTTACTGGTCAAACTGCTTGAACTACCCTTAGTAAAAAAAGTGAATAATAATACGCCGTAGTTGTATAGTAGCACACGATATTGATTATTGATGCTTACGTGAGAAGTCACTCACCTATGCTCAATTATTACTACATAATTCTTCGCATCATATCTCTTATATTATTGATTCAATTATTGTCACAAAGATCATCCTCAATAATATGTTATAGTATTAAATTATTAATTGAGACGACAAGTTATAAATGATTAATAATTGTTGAAAGATTAAATATGTGTTGATTAAAAATAAAATGATTTGTGGTAATATTTATTCAATCCTTGATGTATATAAAGAGTCCATTATGAGGCGTTTGTGGTAAGTTGGATTATTTTATGGGGGGCCCATATGTCATCATCTAAGAGTCCTTCAATCAATAGTAATTACCTTTGTGAATAGTAATTACCTTTGTGAATAGTAATTACCTTCGTCAATAGTATTTACCTTCAATGATAGTAATTACCTTTGTGAATAGTAATTACCTTTGTGAATAGTAATTACATTTGTCAATAGTATTTACCTTCGTCGATAGTAATTACCTTCTTCAATAGTAATTACCTTCAATCGATAGTAATTACCTTCATCAATAGTAATTACCCTTCGCAAATAGTAGTTGTCTCTTTCAATATTTCCAAGAGTCATTTTGACCCTTCCGTTAAGACCAAGAGCCACCCTCGGTTTTTCTATAAATAGAAAGCTCATTCCTTCATTATTTCTTACTGAATTCAATTGAAACTCTAGAGAGAGAAACGTAGAGAGAAAGAAGAAAAGTATTTTGCTACTTCACTTTTCCAATATTCAAATTTTCTAAGGTAGGGAATATTATTTGTTGTACTCGTAAGGGGTGTTATTTTTTATTCATGAAGAGAACTTCTATTATTCCATTCTTTATTATTACGTGGAATAACTTTGTAAAAGTGGCATACCCTATACATGACCAGAGTATATGAATAATACCCTATACTTGGTGAAATCCTTATATTATTCCATTCTTATTATTCTCATTGGAATAACTTTGTATATCTGAATCCCCTATACTTGGTGACATTCTTCTATTATTTTATTATTCCGTTGGAACATCCTCATGCATGCTTTTTTCTGTAGGACTGGTTCCGCCTCTTTATTATTCTGCTTTTTATTATTCTATTGGAATATCCATGCATATGTTTTACACCTTGACTGGTTCCGCTCTTTATTATTCTCGTCTTTATTATTCTATTGGAATATCCTCATGCATATGTTTTACACCGACTGGTTCCGCTTTTATTATTACGTATTTATTATTACATTGGAATAACTTTGCTCATCTGAAATACCGCATGCATGGTGATTTCTTTTGTTATTTCATTCGCTATTATACTCAAATGGTTTAAAATTTTGACTTCTATACTCCATGAATTTAGTGGAATATCCTTGATATTTGCACTTCATCCAATATTTTTAATGAAAATATTTTTACGAGCATTCTTGAATTTTACTCTACAAAGCGATGATCATGTTGACAATTTGGGCGTTATTAGTTCTGAATAAATTAATTCGTGAACTTGTTTTATTGAATTATTATGTCATTGTCATCATCCTCATGTTATATTATGTTATCTTTAGCTTTAGATGCATAGATGAACTTAGTATGATTATGACCAGGATCATTCTTAAGTATAATCATGGCTTGATATAAATGATGTGACAAAAGTCCTCGATGGCTCATAATGCGATGATGGATAGTGTTTGGTATGATTATGACCAGGGGTGATTCGGTATAGTCATGACCATTGATAATTTGATGAAAATCCTTGACCGTAGTACGGGATGATTAGATATTGTGGTTTATTCATTAAACCGAGTCTTAGTGATAAAAATTGATGAAAACCTTTTAAAACCTAAAAGATAGTAGACTTTATTTTCTACTTGACTCTTTTAATGGATTGCATATTCATTTATGCAGATTAAACCGGTTGTCTATTGTATTTTATCGGTTTAACATTGTTGAAGACTATTGATAATTTATTCGCATTATCTTTGTTATAATATTTCTTCTTTGGGCTAGTTGAGCTCACCCTTTCTTTCACTTTTTCTTGAGAAATGAGAATATAGGTGGGACGCAGTCGGGAAAAAGAGTGATGGTCCCGAAGATAGAATTAGTAGTCCTCACTATTACATTAAATAGTGTGACAATAAATGTAATGAGGACTCCTTGAGTATGGATATTGTCTAAATGACAATATTCCTATTAGAACTCTCGGTTTATGTATTGTCGTATGTTACACTGACGATGTATAATTAAGTTTGTATTTGAATTTATGTACCATGTAAGTGGCGACCCAAGATGGGTGACGTATACCTAATTTTGGGGGCGTCACATTAAATAATTAATTGATGAAATTATGGTAGATTAATTTAATTATATGTGTTACATTTATTAAATTAATGTGGAGAATTTTTATTATCGAAGTATGTGATTATGTGAGCTTATTGTATTAAAAGAAATATTTAATAAGCATATGGGTATTTTATTTAATTTAATTATTAATTAGAGAGTTAATAATTTGACATTATTTATTAATGAGAAATTTAATTATGTGACTATGTGAATTTATGAGAAATTATTATATTTTATTTAAAGTAAATTAAATAAGATATTGATTTTATTTTATGAAGGGTGTGACATTTTCAAACTATACGAAAAGGTTTTATTAAAATAAACGATTTTGAAATCTAGTATACTAGCCAAACATGGCACTAAGGGAGGTTGGGAGCAGTTTCCCATGATAGGTAACTGACCTCCACAACGCGTCAGTTCCTTTTCTATTTATTTCATACGCCTTCTTCTTCTTCATTTTTCTAAGTCCGGCATAACATCACAGAGAGAGTTGAGAAATTGTTGAGTGAGAGTGTGAGTTGTGTGATTGAAGAGTTTGAGAAGGGTTTCAATTTGTCATCCTTATTCACACTACGCTTGGGTAATTCTCTTCAACCCAAATTCTTATTTTACGTCTTTTAAAGTTTTCATGAATATGACTTAAAGTCTTCTGTAAAGTTTCTGTAGTTGGAAAGGGTAACAATTATGTGAATATATGTAATAATTCGAGAAGCATAGCATGTTTTATATATATATTGTATATGATTCCATATCATAAGTTTCATAATACTATGACTTGCTGTTTCAAAAATTTACAGAGTACGTTATATGGCCATATGGCCCTTATACGTATCTTTAATATGTCAACCATAAATGGTTTTGTAAAATTTATACTTGTATATGATTATGCATGCTAAAACGAACAAAACAAAACTTTAATGGTTGGATTTGGCCTTATAACGAATCCGTAGTATTAAATTCCATGTTTGTGTTCAAGAACATCAAGAACAATACAATTTGCATATTTTAATTCTGTAATTATATGTTTTAATGGGTTAAAATCACTCTTTAAGTGTTGGGTAATGATTATATATGAATTCTAACATGTGGGTATGTTTAATTTGGAGAATTAATGATTATGTAGTATTTATTTCGCTGAATTCTGTGTTCTTCGCGAACTGGAAATTCAGAATCTGTAGTGTCAATGTGCTGGCTCCAACTCCAGTGCTCGAGACTCAGACCAGCAAATAAGTATCGCGCCATAACGCTAACGACCAAAGTCATGGCCTTGAAGACCCGATAGAAAAGTGGCGCCCACAAATACCACTTAGCAGATTGTCCAAAAAATGTTTTTTTAAGCATTCAAGTATAGAAATGTGATAGTAACTTAGTCTAATGAATATAAAAACTTGCTTGACATATAATGAGGTGTTGAAATAAATTCTTAACACGTCCATAACACAATTACGTGTGAATTGAACGATTGAATGCATAGTTAGCTTATTGTTCGTGAAATCTAAATTTTTGACAATAAGTGTAGTAATTGACTAAGTATAGTCATGAATTCGAGTTAGACAAAAGAATAAACTTATGATGTTTAGTACGTTGTAATTGACTGGTATTGTGAACGTAATTGATATGTAGGATTTAAATCAAAGAACGAGTTTAGTTAAAATGTAATCTACGCACGAGGCAAGTTTCCTAACCCTACTTGTTATCACTGTTCAAGTTTATTATTTACCTTGAGTAAATTCTCATTACTATTATTCAAGTTCGAATTGTTATATTAAAGATTGATTATCCTTTCAAAGTATGAATTGTTATACAATATTTGTTCTATTGTATACTTCTTGAGATTATTATTCAATTTGAATATCATTATTGTTGAACCTTGTTTGACTAGCGAATCCTTATTAATTCAACTAGTCCATTGTTGATGAACGTTCTAAATTTCAGAACCCTTATTGAATTATCCAAACCAAACTTCCTTTGGTGCGGACTCGAATGTCAAACTGAGATGAACAACCCTGCAAAGAGATTTACTTATGCGTTAACGTTAAGATATTGTGCATGATGATGGTACTAAGGGCTGATCCCCCAAAATGCAGTAGAAAGGTCCATAGTCTTATAATCATTAAAGGTTTCAAGTATAACCCTTGATAACCTAGGACATAGTTCAAGGTCTTATGACCCTCAGAAATCTTTTGATTCTTGTTATTCATTCTTGATTCAAAAGTTGAGCTTTTATTTCAGAAGTCTTTGATTCACTCGCATGTTATTATACATTATTATTTCATTATTGTATTTGTGGGCAATAGTGCTCACTCTTGCGTAATAATAACATTGCAGTTAAGAACGAAAGGTCCGACGAGCCTTCTACTAGCAAAGTCAAGGGCAAGATTAACAAGTGATGAAGACTTGTTTTGTTATTTGATGATGTATTTTTGTTTAAGACTTAAGTTAATGGTGTTGTTTAAGACTTATTTGTTTATGTTTCTGCACAGATGTTAAGGTTAGTTTAACCTGAGATTGTATTTATTATTTGGATGTTATAACCCCATAAAGGGGAGGATTTTATTTCTATCTATTGCATGGTTTGCATTTATTATGGGTAGATAAATAGATGATATTTGTACAGTGAACACTAAATCCCGTGGAATTGAAGTTCCCTGATTTGGGGGTGTCACAAGTTGGTATCAAAGACGTAGGTTATGAACCTTAGGTGGGGAAACAACCTTAGGTAGTAGCCTTATAGGAAGAACATAATGATAGAAAACTCTTATCAAGTTCTAAGAAATGAATTTTTGTAATTCATTGAAGATAATAAAAGACTTTATGTCCTTATGTGTTAAAATTATGTGCTCACTAGTATGACTTTGTAACTAAAACTCGAAATTTTGTTGTCAGGATGTCTGACGTTGGAGGAACTAGTCGAGTTGGGGAGGAGGAACCCCGAGTACCTATAGTACCTACAGAGGAGGAGCCCCGAGGCATTCATGTCGTTAGAGAACAGTTGGTACATAGGGAGTCATCTCCATTGATCACTGTTGTTGGTCAGGAGCATGAACCTAAGACTGATCCTAAAGAGGATCCGGAGGAGGAATTTGACGAGGAAGAGGAAGAAGAGGAGTTTCCACAGCACTCCATTGATGCTGAGATGTACGACACATTATACGACCGTAACGTGGAGTTACGAGATGAGGTCTAGGATATGATTGAGCGGGCTATTATTCAGTAGATTACTCTAGAACAGAAGGAGAGGGAGATTTCGACTCTTCACTCACGACTGGGAAATATAGAATGGGATTTGGTCCACGAGAAGGGTCAAACCGAAGATAAGACCGCAGAGATAGAAAAGTTGAAGAAGGAATTGAAGGAAAGCTCTGAAAGGCTGATCATAGCAGAGGAAGACTGGGTGAGAGAGTCACGTCGTGCTGATCTTGCGGAAGAGGATGGTCGTACAAAGAAGGCAAAGCTTGGAGAGACATACTCTACACTTAATCATGTAATGGATGAGGCCCAGGATCGAGTTTTGAGGTACCCCATCCAGTTCGAAGGACTTCCATCGTACATGCTGGATCGCAGGACGATGTCTCGTATCATGGAAGAGGAGCGTAGCAAGGCTATTCAGCGCCTTAACAGACAGTGATAATATTAGTTTAATTATGTGAAAACTATTTGGTAGTTAATGATGTAAATTCCGATGTGATTATAAACAAAGGAATATTTTGATGTTTTACATCCTGTAGATTCTTTATCTTGATGCTATCTTATGATGTTAAAACTTTTGAATTGAATGAAATGTCAAAGTTTATTTAAATTGATGTGTTAAGTGAATTATGATTAAATGTTCTAGCTAAGCCTTAAATGTTTGAGGAATTGAATTAAGACCTAATAAGCGAATATTCTTAACAGAATAATGCCGCCAAGAAGAAGGAAACAACGTCAACCAGCTCAGGAAGAGTCTACGAATAACAATAATAACGCTAATGCTAATCCTGTTCAGCAATTGGTTAACTTGCTAGCTGGAGCAATGAATAATCAACCTCAAGCTCCACCAAATACTATATTTAAGGATTTCAAGGCGGTGGGACCGCCAGAATTTATAGGTTCCATGAACCCGATCGAGGCTCAAACGTGGGTTATGGAAATGGAGAAGGTTTTCGACATTGCTAGGGTTAGAGAAGACTAGAAGACAGCTTTTACAATGTTTATGCTGAAGTCTGAGGCTAGCTATTGGTGGCAAGCAAACAAAGTGCGAGGAGATGAAGGTGTAGTTACGTGGGAGAGATTTAAAGAGATGTCCTTCGAAATGTATTTCCCGACCAGCTCACAGAACCAGATGGAGGTTCAATTTCTGGAATTGAAGCAAGGAAATATGAGCGTACCTGATTATGAGGCTAGATTCAACGAGTTGGCGAGGTTCGCCTCGTATCAAGTACACACGGACGAGAGAAAAGCCAGAAGATTCTAACAAGGACTAAAGCCTTGGGTATACAGTAAAGTATCAATGTTTCAGATAAACACTTTTGCTGGAGTACTGGAAAAGGCCATCCTCGCTGAAGGTGGAAGCGATGCGGTGACCAAGTACAATCAAGATCACAAGAAGAAAAAGAGTAAAAGTGAAGGAAATAAAAAGACTAGTGGAAGTGGCACAGGAGGTGGTAATTTTAATGAGAAGAAAAGGTGGAATGAAAACTCATCATCAGGGAATCAACAAGGAAGTCAGAAGAAAAGAATCGAAGCATGCCCGACCTGCGGGAAAGCTCATCTGGGAGTTTGTATAAAGGGAAAAAGAGTGTGCTATAATTGTGGTCAGGAAGGCCACATAACACCTAACTGTCCTAACCCAAAGAAGGGTGCTTGTTTCACTTGTGGTTCGAAGGACCATCTGGCAAGAGATTGTCCTAAGAAGGGATCGCGAGGGTCAGGATCAGGAGGAAATCGGGGAAACAACAGTGGAAATGCCTTAACTATCATCGGACCAACCGCAACAAACTGACCGACCGCCAGAACTTTCAACATGACGATACAAGATGCAGTTTAGTCTCGTGTGGTGTCAAGTATCATTCCGATCAGTAAAATTAATGCTTATGTTTTATTTGATTCGGGTGCTACTTGTTCCTTTATATCCGATGACTTTGCTAAGAATTTAGATTTGCCTAGGGATGAATTGGATTACCCCATGAACATAGAAATTGCGAATAGAGAAATAATCCTCATAAATGCGTACATAAGAACTCAGAGAGTGGATATTAGGGTAATATCATGAACGTAGATCTTATCCTATTCGACTTGGGGAATTTGACGTCATATTGGGAATGGATGGTTATTTAATTACGGGTCAGAATTGATTGCCAAAAGAAGCGTATTAACCTTATGACTCAAATCAAAAGTTGTGTTTTATGGTAGCAAGTCGCCTAGACAAGCGAGTTGTCTGACGATGATGCAGGCCAGGAAGTTATTAAGATAAGGCTGTGTAGGATACTTAGCTTACATAGTCGACAGTCGAATAGAGAATCTGAAGGTAGAAGAAATACCGATTGTGAGGGACTTCATCGATATATTTGCAGATGATTTGCCAGGACTTACACCAGATAGAGAGGTACATTTCGTGATCGATTTGGCGCCCGGAACCGCTCCAATATCGAAGGCACCATATCGAATGGCACCAGTAGAGATGAAAGAACTAATGGTACAACTATAAGAATTGCTGGACAAGAAGTAAATTCAACCGAGCGTATCGCCGTGGGGAGCGCCGGTGTTGTTTATGAAAAAGAATGATGGATCGATTCGGCTCTGCATTGACTACAGAGAATTGAATAAGGTCACGATTAAGAATAGATATCCATTATCGAGGATTGACGACCTGTTTGATCAATTGAAGGGAGCGAGATACTTTTCCAAGATAGACTTCAGGAGTGGTTATTATGACGCCCCCAAAATTAGTTATACGTCACCCATCTTGGGTCGCCACTTACATGGTACATAAATTCAAATACAACTTACTAACCTAACTGTCGTGTACAATACGACATAAACTGTGAGTTTGAATACAAATATTGTCTACTAAATATTATACAAACTCAAAAGGAGTCCTCATTACAACTATTATCACACTATTTCACGAAATAGTGAGGACTACTAATGCTATCCTCTCGACCATTACTCCGCTCCCGACTCGTCCCAAATATGTTCTCATTTCACGAAGAGAACAAAGGAAAGAAAGGATGAGCTCAACTAGCCCAAAGAAGAAATATTATGACTAAGATAATGCGAATAAATTATCATTAGCCTTCAACAAAGGTTAAACCGATAAAATACAATAGAAACCACGGTTTAAGCTGCAGTGAATAAGCAATCCATTAAAAGAGTCAAGTAGAGAATAAAGTCTACTATCTTTTAGGTTTTAAAAGGTTTTCATCAATTTTTATCACGAGACTCGACAATAAATAAACCACCACATCTAATCATCCCAGCACTACTAGCCAAGGATTTTCATCAAATTATCAATGGTCATTAAATGACTATACCGAATCACCCTGGTCATAATCATACCAAAACTATCCATCAACGCATTACAAACCACCGAGGACTTTTGTCACATCATTTATATCAAGTCATGATTATACCGAATGATCCTCGGTCATAATCATACTAAGTTCATCTATGCACGTAAGCCAAAGATAACATAATATAACATGAGGATGATGACAATGACATAGTAATTCAATAAAACAAGTTCAAGAATTATTTAATCCATGAATTATTAACGTCCAAATTGTCAACATGATCTTTGTTTAGAGTAAGTAAATTCAAGAATGATCGGAAGAATATTTCCATGAAAAGATCTTTGGATGAAACGCAAATGTCAAGGATATTCTACTAATTTCATGGAGTATAGAAGTCAAAGTTTTAACCAACTGGGTATAATAAAGAATGGAATAACAAAAGAAATCACCATGCATGCGGTAGATTTGCATGTAAAAGTTATTCAAATGTAATAATAAAAAGCGGAACCGTGTCGTCGTGAAATTCACAATCCAAGCAGATGTTCCAATGAATAATAAAGATGGAACCCGGATCCGGTGTAAAACACACGAGATAGATATTCCAATGAATGATAAAGATTTTAACCAGTCCGGTGTAAAACACACGATGTGATGTTCCAACAGAATAATAAAAAGCGGAACCAGTCCTTAAAAACCACATGCATGATGTTCCAAATGAATAATAGAAGAATGTCACCAAGTATAGGGTAAACTGCATATATAGGTTATTCCAATGTAATAATAAGCAATGGAATAACATAAGGATTTCACCAAGTAAAGGGTATGCCACAGTATCACAAGTTATGTATAGGGTATGCCACTTTTACAAAGTTATTCCAATGAATAATAATGAATGGAATAATGTAAGTTCTCTTCAAGAAGAAAGAATAACACCCTTACCGTAAAAAGAACCAATATAGAAGTAGTGAAGCAGAGTAATACTCTTCTTCTTTCTATAATTTTCTCTCTATAAACTTCTCTCTATAATTTCTCTCTCTAGAGTTTCAATGAATTAAGTAAGAAAATAATGAAGGAATGAGCTTATTTATAGGAAAATGGAATGCATAAGAACTAATCCATGAACGGTCCAGTTGATTTACTTTAATCTGACGGTCCATATTTAAAGAAAATCTTTTAAATAAAATATAATATATTCTATTTATATAAAAACATTTTACTATGCAAACACTATGCAATACTATGCAAAACACTATGCAAAACACTATGCAACACTATGCATAATAAAATATAATATATTCTATTTATAGAATAACTTTAATAAAGTATTCTATTTTATATAAAAAGATATTTCTGTTTTATTACGTTAATAATACAAATAAAACAAAACGTCATTATCGCTATAATAATTCATATTATTAATCGACAATAATGGAATCAAACTGAGTGACTTCTCACATAAGCATCAATAATCAATACCGTGTGCTACTATGCAACCACACGTATTACTGTACTTTTACTACCGAGTAGTTCAACAGTAACCACGGTAAAACTTCCGCCGTTATTTCAATAAAATATTTTTGTCGTTTTCTCAATCCGACAATAATTCTGTTGTGGGGTCCACCAATGATTGAGTCGTTGTACGAATATTCCCTGCTAAACCGAATATTCCCCGACCAATCGAATATAATATAACCACTTGCATACTTTGCAAAATTTATAAATACTACCCACAACTATAATATTATCTCAAATTCACACCATAATATTAAAAATTATTTCGACAAAATTTAAATCTTTATTGATAAAATCTGGGGTCTCACAGTTATCATCAACTGAAGGTGAGACCAGAGGATGTACCGAAGACAGCGTTCAGAACGCAATATGGTCATTACGAATTTTTAGTAATGTCGTTTGGTCTTACGAATGCTCCTGCAGCATTTATAGGACTAATGAATGGTGTGTTCAAGCCGTTTTTGGACAAGTTCGTAGTGGTATTTATAGATGACATTTTGGTCTATTCGAAAACCAAGGAAGAACATGAAGACCATTTGAGATTAACATTGGAAGTATTGAGAAGGGAAAAGTTGTATGCCAAGTTTTTGAAATGCGAATTTTGGATTGAACGAGTGCAATTTCTTGGGCACGTGATCGATAAAAATGGAATTTCAGTAGATCCATCAAAAGTCGAAGCCATGATTAACTGGGATCAGCCAAGGACGCCGTCGAAAGTACAGAAGTTTTCTTGGATTGATAGGATATTATAGAAGATTCATTCAAGACTTTTCTAAGATCGCAACTCCGTTAACGAATTTAACTCGAAAAGCTGTGAAATTTGTTTGGACGGAGAGTGTGAAGAAAGCTTTCAAGAATTGAAGAAGAGGTTGAGTACAGCACCTGTGTTGTCTCTTCCGGACGATACAGGAAATTTTGTTGTTTATAGTGATGCGTCGCATAAACGACTTGGTACGTATCTTGATGCAAAAGCAAAACAAAGAAGTCATTGCGTATGCATCACGACAATTGAAGGATTACGAGAAGGGATATCCGACCCATGACTTGGAGTTAGCAGCAGTTGTTTTTGCTTTGAAAATTTGGAGGCACTATCTCTACGGGGAGAAGTGTGAAATATATAAGGACCACAAGAGTCTCAAATATATTTTCACACGTAAGATTTGAATATCGTCGAAAGAAGATGGTTGGAATTAATTAAGGATTACGACTATGAGATTTTATACCATCCGGGTAAAGCAATGTGGTTGCTTACGCCTTAAGTAGAAAGGGTCGTGAGAAATTGACGATGTTGTTGATCGCTCAGAGGAGCTAATTGCGAAAAATGGAAACCGGAGTTGGAAGTGAAATATCCTATGAAGATTGATGAGAAGCTATTTCAGATGCAATCTGGTACAACTCTACTAGATAAAGTAAAGGAGGCTCTGCTTCAAGATGAAGAATGTAAAAAGATGACAAAGAAGATATCTGAAGGAACTGAACAGAGATTTAAGATGGATAAGGAAGGAATACTAAGATTTGAAAGCAGAATATGGGTTCCGCCAGTACAAGAAATTAAGGAAGAAATTTTGAGCGAGGCTCATAGTTTACGATATTCGATTCACCCTGGTAGTACCAAAATGTACCAAGATCTTCGACAACATTTCTGGTGGCCAAATTTAAAATGAGATATTGCAGAATGTGTTGCCAAGTGTCTTACCTGTCAGAAAGTGAAAGCAGAACATCAGAGACCAAGTGGATTGCTTCAACCGTTGGAAATCCCATAATGGAAATGAGAACATATTACAATGGACTTCGTAGTTAGCCTTCCGACGACTAAGAAAGGCTATGACGCGGTATGGGTTATCGTTGACCGACTGACGAAATCCGCCCACTTCCTTCCGATCAAAATTAGATTCAACTTAGATTAGTTGGCAAGACTATACGTAAAAGAGATTGTTTTGAGGCACGGAGTGCCGTTGTCAATTGTTTCTGACAGAGATCCGCGTTTTACGTCGAACTTCTGGAAACGTCTACAAGAATGTATGGGAACGCAATTGCGAATGAGTGCAGCATACCACCCTCAAACAGACGGACAGAGTGAGAGAACGATTCAGACATTAGAAGATATGCTAAGAGCCCGTGTGATGGACTTTAAAGGAAATTGGGATGATCACCTACCGTTAGTAGAGTTCGGCTACAACAACAGTTACCACGCTAGTATAAGCATGCCGCCTTATGAAGTTGTTATACTGACGTAAAAGCGAACTCCACTTTATTGGGATGAATTTGGCGAAAGACAATTCTTAAGGCCAGAATTGGTACAATAGACAGTAGGAATAGTTAAAGTGATCCGAGTACCGACACTCGTAGCAAGAGATGATGTAAGAAATAATACCGATCCACATCATAAAAATATCGAATTTAAATTAGGTAGTTATGTTTTCTTGAAGGTCTCTCCTTGGAAGGGAAAGATCAGGTTCGAAAAGAAAGGAAAATTGAGCCCAAGATTCATTGGACCATTTGAAGTACTGAGAAGAATCGGAGAAGTTACGTACGAGGTAGCCCTACCTCCAGCACTCGAGAATGTCCACAACGTCTTTCACGTTTCTGTATTACGACCCTCAAACCCGATTACAAGCATGTAATTGAATACGAACCCCTGCATTTTGAAAAAGACTTATCTTACGAAGAAATTCCTGTTCAAATTTTGACAGAAAAGAACAAGTTCTCAGAAATAAAGTAATACCTTCTGTTAAGGTAATTTCGAGGAACCACAACGTTGAAGAAGCTACGTGGGAACTCGAAAAGAATATGACGAAGAATTACCCTCATTTATTTACTTAATTTATGTGTAAGCGATTCTGGGGATAGAATCTTTGTAAGGGGGGGGGGGAGAATTTAACGGGTTGAATTTATTGAGTCGTGATTCTGGGGATAGAATCCTTTTAAGGGGGGAAAGATGTGACGAACGAGATTTTTGTAATTTAATTTTAATATTTATTGAATTAAATAAATATTTTCGATGATTTAATTATTAGATTAAATAATTAATTGATGAAATTGTGGTAGATTAATTTAATTATATGTGTTACATTTATTAAATTAATGTGGAGAATTTTTATTATCGAAGTATGTGATTATGTGAGTTTATTGTATTAAAAGAAATATTTAATAAGCTTTATAGTATTTTAATTAATTTAATTATTAATTAGAGAGTTAATAATTTAACATTATTTATTAATGAGAAATTTAATTATGTGACTATGTGAATTTATGAGAAATTATTATATTTTATTTAAAGTAAATTAAATAAGATATTGATTTTATTTTATGAAGGGTGTGACATTTTTAAACTATACGATAAGGTTTTATTAAAATAAAAGGTTTTGAAATCTAGTATGCTAGCCAAACATGGCACTAAGGGAGGTTGGGAGCAACTTAGTTACCCGTGATAGGTAACTGACCTCCACAACGCGTCAGTTCCTTTTCTATTTATTTCATACGCCTTCTTCTTCTTCATTTTTCTAAGTCTGGCATAATATCACAGAGAGAGTTGAGAAATTGTTGAGTGAGAGTGTGAGTTGTGTGATTGAAGAGTTTAAGAAGGGTTTCAATTTGTCATCCTTATTCACACTATGCTTGGGTAATTCTCTTCAACCCAAATTCTTATTTTACGTCTTTTAAAGTTTTCATGAATATGGCTTAAAGTCTTCTGTAAAGTTTCTGTAGTTGGAAAGGGTAACAATTATGTGAATATATGTAATAATTCGAGAAGCATAGCATGTTTTATATATATTGTATATGATTCCATATCATAAGTTTCATAATACTATGACTTGTTGTTTCAAAAATTTACAAAGTACGTTATATGGCCATATGGCCCTTATACGTATCTTTAATATGTCAACCATAAATGGTTTTGTAAAATTTATACTTGTATATGAGTATGCATGCTAAAACGAACAAAACGAAACTTGAATGGTTGGATTTGGCCTTATAACGAATCCGTAGTATTAAATTCCATGTTTGTGTTCAAGAACGTCAAGAACAGTACAATTTGCATATTTTAATTCTGTAATTATATGTTTTAATGGGTTAAAATTACTCTTTAAGTGTTGGGCAATGATTATATATAAATTCTAATATGTGGGTATGTTTAATTTGGAGAATTAATGATTATGTAGTATTTATTTCGCTGATTTCTGTGTTCTTCCCGAACTGGAAATTCAGAATCTGGAGTGTCGCGTCGCGATGCCGACTCGAAAGCCTAAGACTGGGCAATAAATACTTATCATCGCAAGAAGAAATGCTTAACGACTTAATGTCATAGCATACCACCTGGCCAATAAGCGCCAAGACCTAAGATAAAAGTGAAATAAGCAATACCACTTAGCAGATTGTCCAAAAAATGTTTTTATAAGCATTCAAGTATAGAAATGTGATAGTAACTTAGTCTAATGAATATAAAAACTTGCTAGACATATAATGAGGTGTTAAAATAAATTCTTAACAAGTCCATAACACAATTACGTGTGAATTGAACGATTGAATGCATAGTTAGCTTATTGTTCGCGAAATCTAAATTTTTGACAATAAGTGTAGTAATTGACTAAGTATAGTCATGAATTCGAGTTAGACAAAAGAATATACTTATGATGTTTAGTACGTTGTAATTGACTGGTATTGTGAACGTAATTGATATGTAGGATTTAAATCAAAGAACAAGTTTAGTTAAAGTAATCTACGCACGAGGCAAGTTTCCTAACCCTACTTGTTATCATTGTTCAAGTTTATTATTTACCTTGAGTAAATTCTCATTACTATTATTCAAGTTCGAATTGTTATATTAAAGATTGATTATCCTTTCAAAGTATGAATTGTTATAGTACCTACAGAGGAGGAGCCCCGAGGCATTCATGTCGTTAGAGAACAGTTGGTACAGAGGAGTCATCTCCATTGATCACCGTTGTTGGTCGTGAGCATGAACCTAGACCGATCCTAAAGAGGATCCCGGAGGAGGAATTTGGAGAGAATGCATTTCACAAAGATTATGATTTGATGTTTTAATGTATATTAGGTCTCATGATTATTTGTAAAGTCCTTCCAAGTAAGATAGAATGGGATTTGGTCCACGACAAGGACTTAGAGATGATAGATCAAATTTGTTAGGAAGACTGGGTGAGAGAGTCACGTCGATCTAAGATCTTAACGCTTGGAGAGACATACTCATTAATCATTAATGGATGAGATCGAGAGGTAGAAAGATCAAAGTCATATCATGTTGATCTATTCAGATGTAATAGATTAGGTTCAAGAAAACTATTTGTTGGGAGAAATGTATCATCCGATCAACATTGCGTATTTGTAAAAGCCAAGGCGATAAACAAGGACTTAGTGATAGATCAAATTTGCTTCAAAGATCGTATCATTCTTTCATAGTGTGATAGAAAGATCAAAGTCATTAGGTTGATCTTGAGATGGACTCTTCGAAGAAATCGTAGATGGTCCCATTACGTTTGCCGAGCAAACGAGAACTCAACGATCGTAGTGTGTGCAGTCTTGAAGGAAAACGTGGTCCCAGTTTACAAGTCAACGATCGTAGTGTCTTCGTGGAAACGAGAGTGTAACAAAACACGAAATAACAAGTGAAGATCGAGAGTGTGAAAGGGTTTAAGAGAAATCGTAGTGCTCTCTAAATGATAGCATTAGATTAAGCACCAAGGAAACAAGTCACTACGATCTGAATCGTAGAGTATCATGATCCAAATCGTAGAGCATCATCTGTCTCATGTCAGAAAACGTCGAGCCTCATTATTTATGTAAAGGTAGATTTCAACATATGAGGAATGGATTCTAGATGCTGCAGACTCATCACCCCAGAGTATATGAAATATCCTTAGTATGCAACAAAGAAGCGATTGAAGAAGCTAAGGATAGTACCATGGATAAGAGGGACAAAACACCTTTTCGTGTGGTAGGTGAGAAAGCAATCATCGTGTCAAGGGGCCGAATGCGCTTTAAGATGTGCGAAATGTCTCCATCAAAGATCGTAAAAGTCAAATGCATTTAATGTCTCAACGGATTGATCCAACTGGATAGTTTTCAAGATCACATATATGCAGATCGATGATGATGAGAGAGAACTAAGCAAGCATCAACAAACAACGTGAACATCTCTCTCAAGCTCAACTCTACGATCCGAGATATTGCAAAGCTTGCTCAACCTACTCGCTTCTTTAGAACAAGTGCTTACACAAAGAATCGAGTAGCAACCATCAAGAACACAACATTATCAACCAACTCAAGAAGAAGAGTACCAAGTCTGCTTTGACTTGAAGAGTTCAGAGTGAACTATAAGAAAGCCAAGTCTGGCTGGACTTGAAGAGTTCAAGAGTGAACTAAGAAGTTCCTAGATCGCTAGTCTAGAAGGAATCAGTGTGATTCGTAAGTGTAATGCACATCCTTAGTGGATATCCTACTGCTGAGTAGTAAGAGTGACTCAGAGCTTTAAGTGCTCAACCACTTAAAACGATCGTGTCATTTACATTCATATCATAACCGCTATATCTCAAGTATAACCGCCATAACCGCCTTCACCTCATTACTCCATTGCTTGGTAAAGAAGATTAAAACAAACATTTATTCCGCTAAGTTTTAATCATTATCAAAGAACAAGTTTAAAACGAAAAGATTTTTAAATATCTATTCAACCCCCCTTCTAGATAACTATTGTGCCAACTAGGAACTAACAATTGGTATCAAAGCAGGTTCTATTTTACAAATTATAAGCTTTAGTAGATCCAATGGCACTCGCATTCAAGCTTAATCCAGACCGGGGAGGCAAAGAAGCCACCAATGTGCAACAAGGATAAATTTGCTAACTGGAAAGTCAGGATGCAAGCATACATGGACTCAATAGATGAAGATCTATTTGAGACCGTTTAAAATGGGCCTTATATACCAACAAAGCTTGCACCAACCAATGATGATCCAAATAGAGTTCAACTCAAAGTTAAAGAAGAATGGACAGACACAGAGAAGAAAGCTGTCCAACTTGATAAGAAGGCTAAGAACATCCTGTTCCAATCCTTAGAGGACGATCTGCTTTGAAAATGTTGTAAACAAAGAAAATAGCTAAGGAAGTTTGGGAAGCACTGCTGATCATGCACGAAGGAACTGAAGAAGTTAGAGAGAACAAACAGTCTCTTCTAACACAGCAATACGAAATGTTCGCACATGTGCAAGGAGAAAATGTAACTACCACCTATGAAAGATTCAACGTCCTGCTCAACTCTCTACGAGCATATGGAAAGGTCTATCCTAACAAAGATCTGACCATAAAGTTCATGAGTACCCTACCAAATAGGTGGGATGCCAAGACCACTGCAATAAGAGAGTCAAAGAATCTCAACGAGATGACAGTTCAACAACTATATGGCAATCTCCCTCGACATACTAAACCGGAGTCGACCCAACGTATCAAACCTTATCAGAAGGAAGAAAGAAGGATAAGGGTGTTCCTCTCAAGGCAACTGAAAGTGCATCAAAGGTCAACACTGAGATTGACTCTGATGATGATGAAGACAATGATGATGACTTTGCTATGCTGGTAAAGAGACTAAGAAGGTTCATGCGATAAGGCAGAATCAGCAAGCCAAAGAAGGTCAGCAATTACAGCAGTCAGGAGCAAATGAATGACCTATGCTATAACTGCAAAAAGCCTGGCCACTTCATCGCCAACTGCAACAAACCTATCAAAGAAGAACTAAAGAAGAAAACACATGCAAAGAAGGAATACAGAGGAAACAAGAGGCCTCAGAAAGAAGACAAAGGCCTGGTAGCTGGAGGATCGTGGAGGGATTCAGATAATGACTCAAATGCTGACTCTGGAGATGAAGAAGAACCACAAATGGCCAATCTGTGCTTAATGGCCAAACATGCAAAGGATAAACAAAGCCTCAACATACATAATGTAAGTCTTGACGGGGTATTTGATTTCAACTCACCTGATGTAGACATGAATGACTTAAGAACTGCACTGCATGGCATAACCACTGATCTACATCAATACATGAAGTGGTTCAGAGTCTTGTCTAAAGATCATTCACTTCTTCAAGAGGAGAAGAAGAAAGTTCAAGAAGAGCTTGAAACAGCCTTTCTAAGTACTAATCTTTTTTCCAAGCTTGAGGTCGAGAATGAAACTTTAAAATGCATAAAACACACTCAATGCACAAAGAGAGTCTATTCTAACCTCTAAAGTTGAGGATCTAGAGAAGACTATCTCTCGCATGGAACAAATCCTCATCGTCCATGGACCGCCTCGCTTCTCTAGTTAGAGAAGCACATTCGATGTAATGTGTCTAGGCTTTGGGGAATTCATCTCGTAGCCTCAGGTGGAAAAGACAATGGAAACTAGCACTAGTAATGCCTCAAGTTTTGGTAGAGGCATTGCCTTTGTGAAATCCTCACAGTTGGAAGAGTCAGTTCAACCTTGTTCTACTATTTCTAGTTATACTCAGAGAAGTAAAGGATCTCATGCTCGCCTGGGCTTCATAAAGGAGAAGAGTAACCCAATCTCTACTCACCAACCTCGAAGAATCGTAGAGTCAAGCAAGACCAACTTTACGAATCAACTGGGAAGGTACAGTAGAGGTAAGGCACACTCATCACTGTTTATGAAACCTAAGGACACGTGGAAGAAAGAGAATCAGTTTAACAGAAGGTTAACTAAAGAACCACACGAGTCCAAGTGGAAGATGAATCATCATGCACACACAGGTATGCATCATAATAGATGTTTCATATGCAATAAATACGGTCATAGGGCTACAAAATGTCATTATAACTCCATGCATGTGAGACCCAAGATTAGATAGATTTGGGTCCCCAAAGGCACTAACAATGAAGGACCCATGCAAATATGGGTACCAAAATGAAGGTTCAAATGTGTTGACAGGAAAAGAGCTCCACGACCTCAACATAGTATCTCGGACAAAGGAATGCTCGAGGCATATGACAGGAACAAAGCTCTACTATCTAACTACATAGAAAAGGAGGGTCCCTCACCATCTTTGGAGATAACGGCCGCAAGACAAGAGGATATGGCTCTCACCGGCAATGGTGCAAAGATCTTCAAAGAAAGTAGCCTATGTGGAAGGTCTTCAACACAACCTTCTAAGTATCACCAACTCGTGATAAGGGTCATCAAGTGACATTCCTCAATAACCAATGTCAAGTCGAGATTTGAAGACATCTCGCCATAAAACTAACCGACAAGAGAAGGAAATGTCTACACAAAGGGATCTTGGTCAACTAAGCTCGATGAGACAATATGTTTTCCGCAAAAGCATCCAAGAAATGAGTCAAGGCGGCATGTACGGTTGTTGTCTCACTTAAACTTCAAAAGCATGTCCAAACCGGCATCAAAAGACCTAGTAGTCGCCTACCCAAGTTCAACTTCGTGAAGGAAAGGCCATGCAATGCCCGCCACTTGAAAGCAAACCAAAGCTCATTCAAGAGCAAGACTTCCAACTCTATTGACAAGCCACTGCAGTTGCTTCACTTGGATCTCTTTGGGCCAATCCCAACAACCAGTCTTGAGGAAAAAGATACTTTCTAGTCATAGTCGATTTACTACACCCGTATTCATATGGGTATTCTTCCTAACTTCAAAGGATGAAACAAGTCTCAATTAATCAAGATGTTCGGATCGGTGATGAACGAGAAATGAGAGAAAATCAAGGCCATAAGGAGTGATCATGGCAGAGAATTCAATTTCTCAGAAATGAATCAGTTCTGCACAGACAATGGGATCACTCACAACTTCTCAGCTCCACGAACTCCTCAACAAAATGGAGTAGCCGAAAGAAAGAATGTAACCTTTATAGAGGCCGAAGAACTCTACTAGTCGCAAATTTCATCCGCTTGAATACTTCAAAGCGTATTTATCAACACCGTGATGCTACACGCAGTAATGATCACTCATACACTCTACGATCAAGAAGACGCCTACTTAACCGTGGAAAGGAAGAAAGCCAAGTGTCGCCTATTTCCATGTCTTTGGTCAGGTATGCTACATTCTCAACAATGGAAAGCAAGATTCCACAAAATTCCAAATTTCAAGTCGATTTAAGGGATCTTTCTTGATATGCCATGATAAAGAAGGCTTACAGTGGTGTTCAACAAGAAGACACTCAATGTTGAAGTCTCAATACACATCATCTTTGATGAAACTTACTTAGACAAAACAATGCCTCAAGACACTACGACCGATAGTGTAGACACTACGAATGAAGTCGTCGAGCTCAACACTACGATCGTAGTGCCGAGATAAAGGAAATCGTAGAGCAGCATGAGAATGTGATCGTAGAGAGGTCCATGCAAGACAAATGAGCCTCCACTCCAAGAAGAAGAGATAGACCTTGAAGATTTAAGACAGAAGGCATCAGACGTATGTCCCAACCGAGAATGTATGGGCAAGAGATCACACTCAGATCTAATCATTGAGATCCGAATGCCAGAGTCAAAACAAGAGTCGCTACTCGTAATGAATGTTTTTATCTAAGCTTCCTATCACAAATAGAGCCAAAGAAGATAGAGGATGCTATGGAAGACTCCAGCTGGATAGAAGCAATGCAGGAAGAGCTCAACCAATTTGAACGAAGTAAAGTATGGAGATTGGTACCAAGACCAAAGAGTCATCCCGTGATAGAACTAAGTGGGTCTTCGTAAACAAAATGGATGAAGATGGGGTCATAACCGTAAACAAGGCAAGATTAGTGGCAAAGGGCTATTCTCAAGAAGAAGGTATCGACTACGATGAGACATTTGCACCTGTTGCCAGACTAGAAGCCATCAGAATCTTTCTTACCTTTGCTACCCACATGAAGTTCAAAGTCTTCCAGATGGATGTCAAGAGTGCATTTCTAAATGGAGAACTCCAAGAAGAAGTCTATGTAGAACAACCTCCAGGTTTCATCAATCCATCACTTTCCAATTATGTCTATAGATTAGATAAAGCTTTATATGGTCTTAAACAAGCACCTAGAGCATGGTATGAAACACTGACTAACTTCTTAATCGAAAATGGGTTCACTAGAGGTAGAGTAGATACCACACTGTTTCTTAGAAAGCATAAAGACAAAGTCTTACTAGTTCAAATCTATGTTGATGACATTATCTTTGGTTCTACTGATGAAAAGTTATGCAAGAGATTCTCTAAGCTAATGCAGAGCAAGTTTGAAATGAGCATGATGGGTGAGTCAACTTCTTCCTCGACTGCAAGTAAAAACAGATCAAGAAGGAATTTTCATAAACCAAGCCAAGTACATCAAAGACTTCATCAAGAAGTATGGCATGGAATCACCCTCTCCATGAAAAACACCAATTGCTCCCGCAACCAAGCTTCGACAAGGATGAGAAAGGTAAAAGTATTGATATCACTCAATACAGAGGTATGATAGCTCTCTTTATACCTAACTTCCAAAGAGACTGCATATATAATGTTTGCAACATGCATATGTGCAAGATTTCAAAGCACCCTAAAGAGTCACATTTGTCTCGTCAGAAGAGGATCTTCTTCGTATCTCAAGGGTACACCCTACTTGGGGCTTCCGGTGGGTACCCCAAGGAATCCTCATTTGAACTAATAGATATACATGAGATGCCGATTTTTTAGGATGCAAAATAGATAGAAAGAGTACCAAAGGCACTTGTCAACTTCTAGGAAATGACTTGTGTCCCGTTTAGCAAAAAGCAAAACTCAAAGGTTCACTTCAACCGCAGGTTTAATATATTGTCATAGCAAATGTGCTCGAGATCCTATGGATGAGAAACCAACTAGTCGACTACTATGGGTTTGATTTCAAGTCTATACCCATACACCGTGATAACACAAGTGCCATAACAATAACACATAATCTTGTTATGCATTCTAGACCAAGCATATAGAAATAAGGTATCACTTCATTAGGGATCATGCAAAATGGAACTATATCTTTACAATATATCCCTACCGAAAATCAACTTGTCGATGTTTTTACAAAACCACTAGATGAATCCAGATTTAATAAGTTAATAAGTGAGCTAGGCATGCTAAATCTTCAACCATGAAATATATGCTCTAGATTGTGCTAACCATGACGTATATAAAGGTCAACTCAAAATCGTAGACATAATCAAGGAAAGCTCACGATCGTAGAGAGTCAAAAGAAAACTACCTCAACGATCGTAGCAAAAGACTTAACTATCGAAAAGTGCACTCAACGATGACAAAAGCTCCATCAACAGCCATAATGCATCCTGTGATGACAAGCTTCATAACAGAGCAATCTCTCTAAGAGGTGCCTCAGGGACAAACCTAACCCTTGAATCACACCAAGAGGATAGCCCTTCCTGAGTTACCTTAAAAAGAATGCTTAGTCAAAAACTCATCACAAGGATCCGGACAGACTCGACGATCGTAGCCCAGACTCAACGATCGTAGGACAGACTCAAAGAATGTTGATCAGACTCAACGACTGCCAGACAGACTCAACGATCGTAGGACAGACTCGACGATCGTAGGATAGACTCGACAATCACAGGACAGACTCAACGAACATAAGACTATCTCAACGATCGTAGTCCTCCTAAGGACACCTCAGCTCTGAAGACACAAAGGGCAAATCAGTACATTCCTACACAGTCAAAATAGTAGAACCAAGCAAAAGGCGACACCTGTCCCACTAAGTGAAATAGAGAGAGGGAAGTTACAAGTACAAATTGAAATCGTGTTTTTGAAATCTGAAGTTCAAAAGATTATCTCTCTCATCCTCTCTCTCTCTCAAAGCAAAACCCTAAATCAGCAGAAAGCTCAATCATATCTCACTTCCAACTACAGAATCAATGGCTGCTTCAAATGTGGTTTCAAGTTACAGACTCTGCTTTGACGAGTTCAAAACTGCTCCACCAAAATTTCACAAGACCCTAGCACTATCAAGAAGGCAGTCTCTCAAGAGGCGCTGAGCAATCGATACACTCATCTATCCCAAGCTAGTGAAGGAGTTCTATAAGAATGGTGTGTTCGAACACAACACCATCACTACACGAGTAAAGGGAGTAGAAATGAGACTAAGGGAAGAGGACTTCAATCTGGCCCTAGGTTTCAAGAATGAAGGGCACCCATTCTTAGACAGCATAAACTTCCAAGAGGGACTAAGGAAAATGCATCACAAGAAAAACCCCTCTGTAAAAGGATACAAAAAGAAGGAGTTCCCACAAAGGTACGAAGTTCTCGTCGACATTATTGGAAAATGCATACTCGTCAGAAGAGCTCAGATCATATGACTCGAATGAATGAAGCTCAACTTAAGCTCATGACTGCCATGTTTTATGATATACAACTCAACTATGGAGCTATATTACTGGATCGAAAGTGGATAGTCAACTCAAAGAAATCAAAAAGCCCTCTAAAGATGCTATATGGGCATTTCATAAGTATCATTCTCAAATCTGCACTTGGTGACAAAATTGGGGATGAAGAGGAGAAGCCATCAACCCAAATCAAGAATGACCCAAAGAAGCTTGTTTGAAAACTGGAAGAGAAACCCCACTGAGCATGTATGCGAATGATGACAGAGTCCAAAGGAAGAACTGGGAACTAAGGACGCAGCTTTTCCAGGGGGACATGTCTGCTTGTCGTGAAGTTGAAGAAGAAGGAGAAAGCCGACAAGGAGAACCCTCCGCCTTTCCGTAAAAAAGCAAGGGCAAGAGGAAGCTAAGGGCTAGATAGATAAAAGAGCCTCAAGGATCTACAACTGATATTCCTATAGAGTCCTCTGATATAGAGACTCTGAGATTGCTGAGAAGGAAGCAATAGCAAGATGAAGCTGATGAGGATCAAGCCACCATATCACAGATCCTAAAGAAGAACAAAGTTGGACATAAGTCCACAAGACCATCAGTCACCTCTATCGTAGAGTCTCTGCTGCTCACTAAGATAAGACTAAGTGTGGTAGAAAAAGAGGTAGCTGCTTCAAGTATAGTAGTTGTTCAACAAGACAAAGCTAAGACTCAAGAGAGTCCTCGAAGTTGTGGCTAAATCCAAAGAAATCAAGGAGAAAGTCGGTCAAGAAGTACATTCTTGAAAATGAAAAGGTGTCAAAAAAAGGAAGCCAAGAGTGGTGGTTGCAAAGAAGAAGAACTGCCCCAAGCAAATAAAGAGGATGACGAGCTCCACCAAATTTAGGGGAGACCCCAAATTCTCTCATGATAGAGAATACACCGGCCGAGGGGGGAGAAGTCTCATAGCCAAAGAAGATGTTCCAAATGAGGGGGAGTTTCGAACTCTCAACCTTCCAAGAAGATGATCATCATGCCGAGGGGGAGCCTCATGATATCCACATGGCGTAAGATGAGGTCCCAACCCAAAATAAAGTTGAAAAAAGGCCAGACCATCCAGAGACCATCGAGATAATGGAATCTTCAAAAGAGAACAAAAGAAGAAGAAGATGATGATGATGATGAGCTTGTAATCACCGGGTGTGGGGAAAGATGGATATAGAGCTATCTCAGACACTCAAATGTTTTCCTCACCTACCTATGATGGCATACCATCAAGCTCAAATCATGAACTCATGGGATCACATGTTCTGAGCTTTAAAGATATCCACCATCTCGCCTCGCTCATGGATTTCAGGAAAGTCATCTTTGCCAAGAAGTCGCTTCTAACCATTCTTCATCCAAGGATAAACTTGAGGTACTGACTATCCCTGATCTCTTCAAAGTTAATCACCTACCATCATCTTCATTCAGTCAATTCTATGAATTTCCTCGATGGTTTGAAGTGATTCTTCACCCACTCAATCAATTTCTAGTTGCAGAATCCCAAAATTCTGTGACTGAAGAACCAAATGAAGTTAACCTTACTTTGCTCCCACAAACCACTATCTCTACGATCCCCGACTCTAGCCCACCAGTAGAGTCCCAAATAGATATCGTAGAGCCCTATAGTCCAAACATCCAACCCTAAGCCCTCCATCCGATATACCATCCTCCTCATCAAATGACTATTTTAGTCTTGATCTCGCTTTTCTTTACAACTTGCAAGATCAATCCCAAAGAAACAACCCTCCAATCAACAATCCTCAAACCAATGATACTCTCCCAAACTTGCCCACCAAGGATGACTTGAAGGAAGCGACCAAGAACATGGTCAAGAATATAGAAGACAGTCTGGAATCTCACTCCGATCTCATCCATATCCCAATAATCAAATGATTACAAAGAAGCAAATAATTTTCCCCGCACTATGAACACCGAGCTTACAAAGAAGCCGAGGGAAATTATCCAAGAAATTCTTAAGAGTATGAAGGATGTAGATGAGATTCACTTCCGTGATAGTCGCCAAGCAAAGAGAGGTCGTTCTTAAAATGCGTAAACATCAAGACACTCAACATAAACTTATGCCGAGAATATCATCAACTTGAAAGCTTCTATTTACGACTTTCCCAAAAATCTTATGTCAATCAAGAAAAAAATAGAATGATATGGTTCTAACAAATCCAAAATAAAGAAGCAAGATCTAACCAATGATCAAGGAAAGTAGAGAGGACATTACTGCATACTTCAAAGCCAACCGAACGAGCTTATCCAAGGTGTTAATCGCCTGTCTCATAGATATTCAACCCCTTCGATGTCGACATAAAGGGGAGAATAAAGGAAAGGAGTTAAGGGAGGACAGGAGATCAAGGCAGAGGGCAGAGGAGGTCATGGAACTCAAGAAAGGGAAGAGGACAATATCAAGCTCAAGCATCACGAAGCCTCTCCTCAGAAGATAATTCCACAATCGACTCAACGATCCGATCAATAGTGGAATTGTAATGGCTATACCATTAAGTCGTCAGAGTCAACTCCCACCACAAGATGTGTCTCATCAGACGCATAAGAATGCCAACCGAGATCCTGCATTCATGTATAGCATGAGGAAAATCCAAGACTAAGTCCAAGCGAAATGGAAGAGTTAGCCGTAAAACGAGGAAGCTTGCAAAAAAAGAAGAGCCGAGGAGTATGCCAACCCACCTCAAGAAAAGAAGTCAAAGAAATAGAGATAAGTTTAAAATTTCTGATTGATGTAAATGCTAAACTGTAATATCTCTTGATCATCAATAAATTCATGCTTATTCTCTAGAAATTTCAGCTGCCTACTGCAATACTAAGTCATGTTTAAATTTCCTGCAAATGCATCTAGTCACTAATAATCATGACAACAAATATCCTTGGTTATGTCAACATCAAATAGGGGGACATTGTTGGGAGAATGCATATTATGATTTGATGTTTTAATGTATATGTTCATGATTATTTGTAAAGTCCTTCCAAGTAAGATATGTACAAGGACTTAGTGATAGATCAAATTTGTTAGGTTGATCTAAGATCATAATGTGCATCATTCTTTCATAGAATGTATAGATAGAAAGATCAAAGATGTTAGGTTGATCTTGAGATGTAATAGATAGGGTTCGAAGAAATTGTAGTGTATCATCTGATCAATATTACATAAGTCAAGGCAGAAACGTAGAGCTTCAAAGATCATAGTGTGTGCCTACCTTGAAGGGACTCTTTGGAAATTGTAGAGTGGTCCCAACGTTTGCCGAACAAACTCAACGATCGTAGTGTGCTGAAGGAAACGTGGAGTTTACAAGTCAACGATCGTAGTGTACTCTTGGAAACGTAGAGTAACAACACGAGCAAGTGAAGATCGAAGTGTGAAAAGGGTTTAAGAGAAATCGTAGTGCTCTCTAACTGATAGCATCAGATCAAGCACCAAGGAAACAAGTCACAACGATCTGAATCGTAGAGTATCATGATCCAAATCGTAGAGCATCATCTGTCTCATGTCAGAAAACGTCGAGCCTCATGATTTGTGTAAAGGTAGATTTCAACATATGAGGAATGGATTCTAGATGCTGCAGTACTCATCAGTCCTAGAGTATATGAAATATCCTTAGTATGCAACAAAGAAGCGTATTGAAGAAGCTAAGGATAGTACCATGGATAAGAGGGACAAAACACCTTTTCAGGTGGTAGGTGAGAAAGCAAACGTGTGTCAAGGGGGCGTAATGCGCTTTCGTAAGATGTGCGAAATGTTCCATCAAAGATCGTAAAAGTCAAATGCATTTAATGTCTCAACGGATTGATCCAATGGATAGTTTTCAAGATCACATATATGCAGATCGTATGGATGAGAGAGAACTAAGCAAGCATCGAACAAACAACGTGAACATCTCTCTCAAGCTCAACTCTACGATCCGAGATATTGCAAAGCTTGCTCAACTACTCAGTTCTTGTAACAAGTGCTTACACAAAGAATCGAGTAGTAAAATCATCAAGAACACAACATTATCAACCAATCAAGAAGAGTACCAAGTCTGCACGGACTTGAAGAGTTCAGAGTGAACTATAAGAAAGCCAAGTCTCGCTAGACTTGAAGAGTTCAAGAGTGAACTAAGATGTTCCTAGATCGCTAGGTTTAGAAGGAATCAGCAGTGATTCGTAAGTTGTAATGATATCCTTAGTGGATATCCTACTCGCTGAGTAGAAGAGTGGACTAGAGCTTTAAGTTCTCTCAACCACTTAAAAACGACCGTGTGTCATTTACATTCATATCATAACTACTATATCTCATTATAACCGCCATAACCGCCTTCACCCTCATTACTCCATTGCTTGGTAAAGAAGATTAAAACAAACATTTATTCCGATAAGTTTTAATCATTATCAAAGAACAAGTTTAAAACGAAAAGATTTTTAAATATCTATTCAACCCCCCCTTCTAACTATTGTTCTAACTAGGAACTAACACTATTTGGTAGTTAATGGAACCGCCAGAATTTAAAGGTTCCATGAACCCGATCGAGGCTCAAACGTGGGTTATGGAGATGGAGAAGGTTTTCGACGTTGCTAGGGTTAGAGAGGACCAGAAGACCACTTGTGCAATGTTTATGCTGAAGTCGGAAGCTAGCTATTGGTGGCAAGCAAATAAAGTTCGTGGAGGTGAAGGTGTAATTACTTAGGAGAGATTTAAGGAGATGTCCTTCGAAATGTATTTCCCGACCAGCTCACAGAACCTGATGGAGGTTCAATTTTTGGAATTAAAGTAGGGAAATATGAGCGAACCTGAGCGTACCTGGGAAATAGTGCTCACTCTTGCGTAATAATAACATTACAGTTAAGAACAAAAGGTCCGACGAGCCTTCTACTAGCAAAGGCAAGGGCAAGATTAACAAGTGATGAAGACTTGTTGTGTTATTTGATGAAGTATTTATGTTTAAGACTTAAGTTAATGGTGTTGTTTAAGACTTATTTGTTTATGTTTCCACACAGATGTTAAGGTTAGTTTAACCTGGGATTGTATTTATTATTTGGATGTTGTAACCCCATAAGGGGAGGATTTTATTTCTATCTATTGCATGGTTTGCATTTATTATGGGTAGATAGATAGATGATATTTGTACAGTGAACACCAAATCCCGTGGAATTGAAGTACCCGAATTTGGGGGTGTCAGACTTATAATTTAAGTTTACACGATCAACTTTCATTACCGTGTTACGGCGTTACGACATACAGAGATGTCTTACTCTTCATTGTCTTACGGTCAAACCATACACGAAGTGTAGGTTCTACCCGTTCAATATTCGCGTACACTTAACCCTCACGTCGTCTAAAGTGTTTAACACTTACATTTCATTATAACATTCTCTATCCGACTTACCCTCAGACTTTCATTATTCTTATTACCGTTCACTACGGCTTTCTTGATAATTCATATCCTACTTACTACTTTCATCAACGTCTAAGTCATAAAACCAATGTATACTTAGAACGTTCGTCCGACGTGAATATGAATCACGAAAATTATTTGCGTATTCAGCGTTCACGTTGCTCGTCTATTAATCTCTCATTCAACCTTTACCCAAGGTTTTAATTTCTTTCAATCGTTATCCATCCCATGAACCCCATGTTCATTATTCTTAATGTCAAAGTCATACAGTTTGTTGTATGCTAAGACCGATCGTTCATCGCAACTATGTTGCGTTCACAGCGTTTAAATGCTTTATACTTAACTCTCATTATGACATCATAACATCGAAATGTTATACATCATCCTTGTCACTCAACGTTAAGGAATCACAATCATAAGAATCCCACACGTTCGATTCATCGCGACTATGGTCCCAGGATATCGGTTACGTAATCTAGCGTTTACATTGTTCATCTTTTAATCCTGTTAAATCTGTCTATTAAACCTTTAGTAAAGGTTTAAATCATTTGTTTAAGTGTTACGTTACGTGAACTATATGTTCATTATCTTTCCGTACACTTCCCCAGGAGTTTGAGCAGTTAAAAGCTCCTCACCGGCATTTCTCACTGCATCGCCGCCGACGCCGGCTCTCTTCTTCCTCTCGCATGCAAGCGGCGAGTCTACCTCACCTTTTTCCTTGGTCTGGCGGTGCGGCGCCAAATCCCTCTCTATCTCTCGCGATGCGGCGCCACTCAGCAGTAGCTGATGGCTTGAACTGGCGCTATGGTGCCGCCTTCCAAGGCATAGCTGGCGCTACGGCGCCAAGCACAAAACCTAGAAAATTTTTTTAAGTCTTTAATTGGTTTGAGACGCTTACTTTTAAATCTCATAACTTCGTCGTTATAACTCAGAACGAGGTCATTCCAAAGCCATTCTCTTCCTTATCTTACATACTTAAACTCCCCTCAGATAGAAATTCATTCTAAATCCGTTAACATGCCATTCGATTGGCTTAAATTTCATTACTCGTTCATTTTATGTTATTAACGTTCTTCGTCCGTTCGTCCGTAATTCGGTCATCCGAACTCGGAACTAGTTCGTTCTTGAGTCCACGACTCACATTTTCTACGTTCTCTTACATTCTTATAAAACCCTACTCATTCGGGTTTATTTACACACTTTCTATTTCTCGTTCATCTTTTACGAAATTTTTGCCATAACATCGTTATAGCTAAGTTCGATCCGTTCTTCATGAATGTTTCTAACGTTCCTAACCAAGAAATATGCAACTAACTTATATGCGATGGTTTTAAACTTGTCCATCAATAACAATTATACTATAATAGTTTTAAATTTGTCCATCAACAATGTTCTTTGTGTTCTTCGCGTGTTCTTTGCGTTCTTTGTTCGTTCTTCATTTTTAATCGATATTTTGATTACGATTTCACTTTTCCTTGGAATTTGATGTTATAAAACATCATTCCTTACTAATATCACTGAATCGTTTATATGATACATTCGGATTGTTCAAATTCATTACAAATCTTATACTTCCTTAAGAAATTTATAAACTAAACTTCTAATTATTATTTCTTCGTTTTCTCATGATTTCAACCATATGAAATTATTCTTAACAACTCTTAATTTTTATTCTCATTAAGCTATGTTTTTAACATAGAATACTTAAAGAAAATTTACTTAGGGCTAGGTTTCGGATTACCTTTCTTCTTTAATCTACTCCCGTTGGAAAAAGTTTGTACACGGGCTAGCTTTTCCTCTTCCTTCTCCCTTTTTATCCGAACTCTCTCTCTCTTTCACAAGTGTTGGTTGAAATTTCAAACCAAATAAATGAGCTTAAGGCTTATTTATATAGAAAACCAAGGCTAGGGGCAAAATAGTCATTTTGCCCCCAAACCTCCTTATTATTCATGGCTTAGCCACCAAGTAACCACTTTACTTGGTGGCCAAGTGACCGGCCCACATGCTCCATGGGTCTCCCCATGGGTTATTACCCATCCGTTGACCCATCGGTTCAATTCGCGGTTTATTTTCTTGGTTTGGGCCTTAACATTAATTCTTATTGGGCCTATCTTGGGCTTAATTTCACAAAGCGTTGGGCTTGACATAATTCAAGTCCAATTGGATTTTACAAAGTCCATGAACTCAAAGTCCATTAAGACTAATCGTATTCTACGCATCCCATTCTCGTATTCTCTTCGTATATAGTTCGTAGGATATTCGTATTATACGTCGTAATAATCTTCGTACTATACTCATATAATAACTAGTATCATACTCGTATTTCTCACTTAGAATTCTATCATTATGTGTTTCTCAGAAATTCACTCTCAATTTCCGAGCAGAAACGGATGAATGGTGACTATTTCGTCTTTTTCCCCAGAAATATTTTTGTTCCCGGAAATATTTTATTTTCGTCTTGAAAATTTTTACTCGTTCAATCTAGCTCGTAGCCAGAATCCTCCCGTATTATAATCATGTATCAAAATTAATTTGGACAGAAAAGAAAACAATTTTTGTCGTGAATAGTACTCCAGGTGAATAGTACTTCGTGAATAGTACCTCGACATGAAAAGATCAAAATTTACCAAGAATGTTCAGAAATATATTCTTGTGAAACGATACTAGATGAAGCGCAAATTTCAAGGATATTCTACTAATTTCAAGAAGTATAGAAGCAATACTTATCAACATAAGTGTAGAATTAGGAATATGAAAAGAAATAATATTACTTACATACTATAGAGTATGGAAGAAAATATTATTTCTTACGAATATTGAACAAAAATAATATCCCATACCTTAAAAGGAGAGTATTTCTAACTGGTATAGCGGGGATATTCTTGAAGAAAACTTGTACTATTTTCTACACTCAAAACTTCCTTAAACTCAAAAGAAATACGCTCAATATTATAGAAAGAGAATTCTCTGATTCTAGTGTGATTTTCATTTATAAACTAAGCATCCTATTTATCGGAGAATGGCAGGGTACTATTTAAAAAGAAAAATCACGGACTGCACATGAGAAGGATTCACGGGCGAATTCACGGACGAATTTGTTTAAAATTTTGATTTTGCTATGCTGCACTATACATCACTATGCAAACACTATGCATTACTATGCAACACTATACAGCACTATGTAACACTATGCAATATAATAAAATATAATATATTCTATTTTATATAAAAAACAAAACTAATATACAGAGTCCGGATCCAGTCTGGGATCCCGGACTTTATAAAAATACGAACCTTTTTTTAAAAAAAATAACTAAAAAAAAGGTTTAATATTTTATGGAACTGAAATTTTTACATAATACAGTGTTTTGGGTGTGATTTGGATACATACGATAAAACATGTATGTACAGACTATACAGACATGTTTTGTTATATGTATCTCAATCACACCCAAAATACGGTATTATGTAAAAATTCCAGTTCCATAAAATATTAAACTTTTTTTTAGTTGTTTAAAAAAAAGCAAAAAAAAAAGGGTCCGGATTTCGGTCAGTCCGGAGTCCGCACTGATCCTCGATTATATATATATATATATATATATATATATATATATATATATATAATCATACACCTACACACACCCGCACACTACTGTTGCAATAATTGAGTATAACTGAGTGACTTCTCACGTAAGCATCAATACTCAAAGATACTGTACAATACCGTGTGCTACTATGCAACCACGCGTATTACTGTACTTTTCTCACCGCGTATTTCAACAATTAACGGTAAAAGTTTTGCCATTATTTTTATAAAAAATTAGTTCTATCGTTTTCTAACTCCGACAGTAATTCCGTTGTGGGTTTCACTAATGATTGCGTCATCGTACGAATATTCCCTGATAAAATGAATATTCCCCGACCAAACGAATATTTTATGACAACTTGCTTATTTTGCAAAATATGTAAATATTACACACAACTATAACATTATAACAAATCTACACCTTATTATTCAAAAAGATATTTAGAGAAAATTAAAATTTTATTCATAAAAGTTGGGGTCTTACAACCTCCCCTTCTTGTGAAACTTCGTCCTCGAAATTGGTGTACGTACCTGGTATGTCGAAGAGGTGAGGATATCTTGTTTTCATTTTAGATTCTAACTCCCAGGTCATTTCCTCAATATCGTGGTTTCTCCACAAAACTTTGACTTGAGGTATAACCTTTGAGCGTAGAATATGTTCCTTCTTATCCAAGATTTTAACATGTACCTCTTCATACGTTTAATCTTCCGCTATCTCGTTCGGTTCTAAATCAATAATGTGGTTCGGGTCTTACACATATTTACCTATCATAGATATGTGAAAAACGTTATGAACACGAGATATACTTTGTGGTAAGGCGAGTGTAATGACCGACAAATTCGGATTTATTGTAAAATAATTTTATTTAATTAAATAATGAATAAAATAAAATTATATGTTATTATTATGTGTTAATAAGATGAAGGTTGTTCTATAACCTAAATATGTCGGAATATCGTAGTATTCTGGCTACGTGAAGGAGTAATAGTGTTTGAATTTCTAAGACGAAAATAAAAGCTTTCCGAGAAATTTTCCAAAAAACACTATTCACAGATTTCTGCTCGGGGATTATTTTTGAACTTCCGAGAATTGCGTAACGATAGAATAATACGGGAGGATGGAATATGTAATAATATTTCAAGTATGGCAAACGCAGTTTTTCGCATGCGTACTAAATTTGAGAAGGTTAAGGAACGTAAAGACTTGTTTAAAGGAGGATCGTATAATAGCAAGTATTATACGAAGTAATGAATACGAGTATGATATGAAGTATCATACGAGTATATGTGAATGATGGTATATCGTATATGATGAATGAGTATACGAGTTAGCATACGAGAGGAATACGTGTATAATACATTATAAGGCTTTAAGTCAATTGGATTGGACTTGTAGGATTTGTGTAGGAATTATGCAAGCCCAATGGGAAAGATGTTAAGGCCAGATGAAATGTATTGCAAGCCCAACTCTAGACCCAAGTTAATTAAACCTAAAGCCCAAAGTAAGAATTGGATCCGTGCATCGAATCGACGGATAAATGGGTAAGAAAAACCCATGGGGCAACCCATGTGGGCCCCATGGGCACATGGCCAGCCATCTTGGTGACCAAGTAAAGTGGTTTTACTTGGTGACCAAGATAGGAATAGTAAGGAGATGAAATAAGGAGGTGGGAGGGCCTAAATGTCCATTATACCCTCACTTTGGAATTTCTATATAAAGGAGAGTTGCTAGATCATTTGTGTCTTATAATTTTTCACCAACAACTTATAAAGGAGAGTTGCTAGTCTTTGTATTTCAAGTAGAAAGGAAGAAGATAGGAAGAAGAACGGAGTTGCTAGATCACTTTGGAATTTCTATATAAAGGAGAGTTGCTAGTCTTTGTATTTCAAGTAGAAAGGAAGAAGAACCAAGTTGGATCAACAAGGGTAAGCACCTTTAGACCATTTATCTTCCCTCTCTTCAAAATTAGTTTGTTAGAGAAGTGTGGATTGATAGAACATGTATGTTAAGAAGTGATAAGAATGATAATCAATGGACTTAAACCTTAAGAAGTTATGTGTAAGGAAATCATACTTTTTTAAGTATTGAACTAAGGAAGAACTTGTAAGAATTTGTCATGTATAGGATTTAATGAAATATGTTTGGTTAGGATGCAAAAATCTCATGTAACGAAGTTATAATGAAATTTACGAGATTAGACGATAATCGTCGAAATCGTGAAATTCTCGGAATGGAAGTTGAAAGTTAACATTGAACTCAGAAACGTTTATTTTCGATGGAGATTAGTCTCAATTTGCATTTTAGAGTTGCGGACTCGAAAATGGTCAAATTCTGACTTAGAACGAAGAAACGAGCTATGAACGTTCACGAATGTTTAACGTTTTCGTAAAAACGGACTTAAACGGTGAATTTCGTGTTAATGGATTCAAAAATGTAAAATTCTTATATGAACACTTAGAACATGTGATTTTTGAGCTAATGGCTTTTGAACGAGCCAATTCGGACTTGAAATGAACAATTTATGAGTTCGGGAAGTTCATTAAGCAAGAAGTCTGTCAAAAATTTTCTGAGGCTCAGGGTCCATGCCACAGTCATACCCCAGAAGTAAGGCCGACACCACAAAGACCAGTCGACACTCAACCATCAGAATTAAGGCCGCAGCCACGACTAATCGTGAATTATGTTGGCGCCATGCTGCACTCCGAGGTCCGGGTTTGTGATCAGAAACCCGTACAAGTCATGAAAGTGAAAGTAGAAAGTTAAGTTACGCAACACCAAAGACTAGGAAAAGGTAGAGAAGAAGGCTTAAGGGTATAAAGAAAGGAGAAGCTAAGTAGTAATGAATTACTTATCTAATTAACTTGAAATGACATCCTTAAGTATGATTAGAACACAACTAAATGTTGATGAATGATTATGTAAACGTAATAAACAATGTAATACGATAAACCGTAACGAATGTTAAATAATCTAAAGCATGATTAGATTGAGAAGAAGGGTAAGATATAGTAGTGACCTTACTTGATTATATATGACCTAATGTGGTATATTATGTGATCATGTATTGTAGAATACTTAAAGAATCAAAGGGAATTTGTATTAACGATAGAAGACACTAAAGGCAAGTATTCTGACCCTTGTCTAAATTCTTTGGACAAGCTTTGTGATTCATGTATCTTACGCATGAATTGATGTATAATGAAGTCAAAGCCAATTCCTTCGACTAGACTTAAAATGTTTTATGGATTTCTTATAATCTATCAATGTTGTTAAGTTTTGCCAAACTATTTTTGGTGTGGTTTTCAAAAGAAGACTGAGTATGCATGAATAAATGTTTTGTCGTCAAATGACAGGCACGTGAGGTTGCCAAACCTTAAACGTACATACGTTTAAAGAAAGTAGTATTGTACAACATAGAGTACTATAGGCTGATCACCTAGACGTGCTCATAAGATATGCCGGACTTACGAACTTGGTGTCGGGTTGTCCTTCTTAAAGAAAGAATGAAATGCTCAAGGTCTTGAACCAATATTAATGTTTAATGAATGTTGTTCATTGTGTAACGTTTTAAAGAAAAGAGAAGTGCTATTTTGAATTATCGATAGTACTTCGTAACTATTGTTCAGTTATTGAAGATATACGATTTATATGATTCAAGTCTATTGTTTAATTAAAATTGTCATACTTGCTGAGCTAGTTATGCTCATTCTTGCTTGAACCATATGAATGCAGCTAAGACTGAACGACCCGAAGGATCCTCTAAGGATAAAGGAAAGGCTAAGGTAGACCACCAAACTGTCTATGTAATAGTATAGATGTTATAATATTGTAATTATTTGATATTATGACAAGCAAACATGTAATGGTTATAAAGAACCTGTGAATGGTAATATTGTTTTGGAATATACAGAAGACGTTTTCACTCTTTTGAGGTTTTTCAATTGAATGATTGTGTGAACTGTAGCACCGTGTAGCACCATATGTCGGGTTGGAAGATACCCGGATTTGGGGGCGTCACAGCGAGTCTATAGGTCAGAGTTCCTACTCGATCGAGTATTTCAAATAGGCTAGTGATTCGAGGATTGAGCTTTCCTCTCTTTCTAAATCTTGTAACTCCTTTCTATGGATCAACACGTAACAACACATGATCTCCAACATTGAATTCCATATCCCTTCGATGAAGATCAGCATAACTCTTTTGTCAATCTTGTGAGGTTTTTATACGTTGTCGGATCATTTGAATCTTTTCCGTAGTCATGCGTACCAATTTCGGTCCCAACAACGTTGCTTCACCCACCTCATCCCAGCATACTGTAGAACGGCACTTTCATCCATACAACGCCTCGAATGGAGCCATGCCTATAATTGCTTGATAACTGTTGTTGTAGGAGAATTCCAGTAATGGAAAGAACTTGTTCTAACTTCCTTTGAAGTTTAGGACACAGAGTCTTAATAGACTTCAAGAGTCTGAATAGTCCTCTTTGACTACCCGTCCGTCTGAGGATGATATACAAAGCTGAATCATAAATCCGTGCCCATAGCTTTCTACAAAATGACCCAAAACTGTGAAGTGAATCTTGGGTCTCGATTAGAAACAATGGATACTGGCATACCATGTAGTCTTACAATATCATTTATGTATATACGAGTAAGATGTTCAAGTGAATAAGTTTCTCGTATAGGTAAGAAATGAGCAGACTTGGTTAATCTATCAACAATGACCCAAATTGCATCTATGCCTTGATAAACTTTGGGAAGACCAGTAACAAAATCCATGGTAATGTTCTCCCACTTCCATTCTGGAATTTCAAGTGGTTGCAATGGACCTTTTGGTACTTGATACTCCGCCTTGACTCGTTGACAAGATAAACACCTTGAGATAAACTCTGCGATCTCTCTTTTCATATTGCTCTACCAAAATGTATGTCGAAGATCATGATACATCTTAGTACTCCCAGGATTGATTACAAACGGTGTGCTATGTGCCTCCATCATGATTTTATACTACAAATTAGAGTCGTTTGGAACACAAAGTCTGGAGTTGACTCGAAGTATTCCTATAACACCCCAAAATCCGGTCTATCTTCATACCTGAATTCTGTACGTCATGAGTACATCATTTATCCAACATACATCATTATATACTGAAATATAACAACATACATTCTCAAATCTCAGGTGTTAAAAACCTTATAACCTCTTTCATTACAAATAATGATAAATACATTATTCATTTCATCTTACAAGAGTGACTTTTATCCGACACCAAGGATACATAACAGTTCATTAAACTAGTCTATAGTTCAATTTCATCTTTCTACATTACAAGTCTTCACTTGATCTTCTCGCTCATTCACATTCTGAATGGCACTTCATCTGGATACCGTCAGCTTGATCTTTACGGGATCCTTAAGTTCTTCTAACATCGTTCGCTAAAAATGTTTTTCATTTAAAGCAAGTGTGAGCATTCAATTGCCCAGCAAGTCATAAAAGTTGAACAAACAACTTCAAGAATTCAAACATTCCTTTAGAACTTCGATAACCGAACAAAGGTTATGAAGCAGCTTGAATAATAAGAATAATCTCGATTCTTATCATTTTAAAACAATATTCACTTTCACTTTGAAATACTTTCATTCTTCTACCTTTTTCATACACATTCTATCTGGCTAGAATCATTAGCACAGACTTAACAAAAATGGAACATGTATAAATAGAGCATTCTCTTATTGAACAGTTTAATCAAATAATAGTTCATCTCATAGAAACACCGAAGTGTTCACATTGTGGCATAAGGCCTCATACGTTCTACCACCTTGTACAAATATCGCAAATTCGCACATAGACAAAACTTCTCAAGTTCAACATCTGAGAAGTTTAAGAAACTAGCATTCATTTAGAATATGAATGAAGTTAGGAAACTTGCCTTATACACAGCTACAACTTACGCTGAACTGCTCATTCCAATTCCTATATAACACATAAGAAAAAACATAAGCACCAATTAGTCCTATATTTGACTTACACATTGGTTTACTTAACTTTACTTCTTAGGGTTCGCGTTCTTGCAACCTAAGTTTACGCGACCAACTTTCATTATCAGTTTACGGCTTCATGACATACGAAGATGTCTTACTCAAAACGTTCATCATCTTTGATGATTTACATTCTTATCTTCTTCTTATAACTTCTTATAACCGATATAACTTTCATTACCGGTTTACGACTTCATGACATATGAAGATGTCTTACTCAAAATGTTCATCATCAACCTAAGTTTACGCGACCAACTTTCATTATCTGTGATCGCTTCTTTGCTAGTAGTCCATATGGTACTCTGAGTGGTTTCCAATAAACAACCAACAAACAAGTTCCTGTCTCATCTACATAGCCATCACAGTGAGTTAGATCGGTTTCCAGTTTCATATATACCTTTACTCTCTGAAGGAATTGTTTAGCCCATCTCCCATATGTCAACCATCAAAGGTTATGATTGTACCACAACCTAAACTTATCTTAACTTATACAAACTATTAAACTATAATGCTCGTTAAGTCAACTTCTTATTCCTTATGACTTTCTAACAAATAATTGCCATACCTCAGGATTCATTCTTTATCGTCTAAGTCATACAGTCTTTTGTATACTCAGAGCGATCATTCAAGTTAATCATTAACTCGGCTTCGTTACATTAACGTCATTGTCTTTAATTCAATTCTTTACCATTCATGGTTTAATTATTGGTCTTCATTATCATATGGTCAAACCATACATGGGGTGTAGGCTCTGCCCGTTTAATATTCACGTACACTCAACCCTCACGTCGGTTACAGTGTTTAATGATTACCTTTCATTCTAACATTCATTATTCGACTCTCATTCGGCTTTCAATAATCTTATTACCGTTCGTTACATCTTTCTTGATACCATTCGTATCTTACTTAATAATTTTGTTATTCATTACATGAACCCTACGTTCATTACTCATTTCTAAAGTCGAAGCTATACCGTTCGTTATATGCTAAGACTGCTTGCAACTGCGTTACATTTACGTTCATTACCTTTTTGGTCTGTTAATCTCTTTCGACCATTTCGTTTAACCTGTACTAAAGGTTTAAAACACTTGATTAAGTGTTACATTAGTTGAACATTATGTTCTTTATCTTCCCTTACGTTTCCCCCAAGAGTTGAGCAATAAAAAGCTCTTCTCTGGTTTTTCCTTCACACCGGTGCTACGGCGCCACTACCTTCTCTATCTCTCGCATCGCGGTGCGAGACTCCAAAGTTCGGCCTCTCCGATCCGAAATTTAGTCACACTCTACAGCATGTATGGTTGGCACCGCATGGTACAAGCCCTAACCCTAGAAAAGTTTTCTAAGTGTTAACTTGTTCTGAGACGTTTACTTCCCGCTTCCATAACTTATTCGTTATAACTCGGAACGAGGTCGTTCCAAAGACATTCTCTTCCTTATCTTATGTAATTCAATACCTCTCGAATAGAAATTCGTTCTGAATCTGTTAACGTGCCATTTGATTGGCTTAATCTTCACCCTTCGTTCGTTTTACGTTTTTAACTCTTCGTTCTTTCGTCCGTAATTCGGTCATCCGAACTCGAAACTTGTTCATTCTTGAGTCCACGACTCACATTTTCTACGTTCTCTTACTTTCTTATGAAACCCTACATATTCAGGTTCAATTACTAACTTTCTAATTCTCGTTCGTCTATTACAAAATTTTTGCCATAACTTCTTTATAGCTCAGTTTTAATCCGTTCTTCATGAACGTTTCTACCATTCCTAACCAAGAAATACGCATCAAACTTATACGTGATTGTTTTAAATTTTTCCATCAACAACAATTATTCTATGATGGTTTTAAATTTGTCCATCAACAACGTTCTTCGTGTTCTTCATTCGTTCTTCATTTTTAATCGATATTTTGGATTACAATTTCACTTTTTATTGGAATTCGATGTTATAAAACACCATTCATTACTTATTTCACTGAATCGTTCATATGATACATTCGGATCGCTCAAATTCATTACGAATCTTATACTTCCTTAGGAAATTTTTTAACATAAACTTCAAATTTCTTATTTCTTCTTTTCTCATGATTTCAACCATATGAAATCATCTCTAACATCATCTACTTCTCATCTTCATTAAGTTATGTTTTAAACATATAAAACTTATAGAAAATTAATTCATAATTTAGATTTTCGATACCTTTCTTCTTTAATCTCCTTCCGTCGGACAAAGTTTGCACACGAGCAAGCTTTTCCTCCTCCTTTTCCTCTTCTCCCTCATTAGAAATCTCTCTCTCTCTCTCAAATGTTGTACAATTTTCAAAATTCCAAACAAATGAAATAAGGTTCCTATTTATAAAAAACCAAGGTTAGGGGTATTTTAGTCATTTGGCCAAACCGCCTTACTATTCACACCTCCATACTATTCCCACCTCCTCAATACACCTCCTTACTATTCACAAAACTTCCCTTGAAAGTTTCGTGGTTCGGTCTTTCGGGTTTCGTCCGACAGTTCAAAAACAGCGATTCTCGGAATCAATATATTTTTGCATATTTCGTCTTTCCTTTATCGATTAACTTTTACGTATTCTTCGGATCTCCAAAAAACTAAAAAACACTTTTTGGTGTCAAGCGTTTTCCTTCACATTTTCCCCTAACGTAGTTAAACGAGTGATAAGTACATAACAATACTTTTCGTTGTTTTTATTTCGTCCGATTTCTACATGTTTTTTGAGAAAAACTTTTATCGGCTTACTTAACTTTTCACAATATATTATCGTCAAATCTCTCGACAGAATGTCATTTAGACATACCGAACTCTCAGAAAGGCTTAGGTCATTCAAACCCTAACCCTTAGGGTTTCGTCGGGTGAATAGTGCTCATTTCGTCTTTTTTCTCGAAAAATATTTTATTCCTGGAAAAATTTTATTTTGTCTTCAAAATTTTTACTCGTTCAGTCTAGCTCATAGCTAGAATCCTCCAGACTTATAATCATGCTAGGTTATAGAACGATTAATAAACACATAGCACAGAATAATATTAATAAAAATTCATTTTATTAATAACAAATTCTTTAAACTTTAATTCTGGACAATTCAAATTTCTGGGTTGTTACAATTCCTTCTTCGTCGATTCTTGCTTCTGGAATAACACCTTCTTGAACTTTCTTCTTCATACGCATCAGCTCCAGGTCCGTAGTTTGAGCAGCTTTAACTTTATCAATTAAAGTCTGGTTCTACTCATATATTTGACATCATCACGTGGGTCCCTAGAGTCTTTAACTCTATCTCCATCCTTGGTAAGTCATATAAAATGGGCCTTTGCATTGACAATATTGCTCTTGTACCCGCATATGATCTTTTACTTAACACGTCAGCTACCACGTTCGCTTTTCCAGGATGTATTGAATGGTATAATCGTAATCTTTCAACAGCTCGAGCAACCGTCATTGCCTCATGTTGATTTTCTTTTGGGTGAAGAAATATTTGAGGCTTTTATGATCCATATAGATCTCCACTTACTCCTCATACAGGTAATGTCTCCAGATTGTAAGTGCAAAAACGACTGCTGCCAACTCTAGATCATGTGTAGGATAATTCCTCTCATATTCTTTGAGTTTTCGTGAGGCATAGGCTATGACTTTCCCATGTTGCATAAGAACACATCCTAAACCTCTATATGAATCATCACTGTAGATGACAAATCCCTCTGAACCTGATGATATTGTCAAAACAGGTGCTGAAATGAGTCTCCTCTCGAATTCTTGAAAACTCTTCTCACATTCCTCTCTCCAACCAAATTTTGTATCTTTTCGAGTCAGCTGAGTTAACGAAGTGGTGATTCAAGAAAACCCTTCCACGAATCTCTGATAATAACCAGCTAAGCCAAGAAAGCTATGTACTTCGGTCACTTACTTAGGTTGCTCCCAACTTTGTATTGCTTCAATCTTTGTCGGGTCAACAAATATTCCGTGATTTGATACCACGTGCCCAAGGAATGCTACTTCCTCAAGCCAGAACTGGCATTTCTTGAACTTGGCATATAGCTTGTTTTCATAAAACTTTTGGAGTATCAACCTCAAGTGTTGCTCATGATCTTCAAGACTTTTGGAGTATATAAGGATCTCATCAATAAAGACAACCACAAAATAATCCAAATATTCCTTGAATACTCGGTTCATCATATCCATGAAGGAAGCAGGAGCATTGGTCAATCCAAAAGACATGACTAGGATTTCGTAATGCCCGTATCGAGTTCTGAAAGCAGTCTTTGGAATGTCATCAGTTTTAATCTTTAATCGATGATATCCGGAATGAAGATCAATCTTTGAAAAGAATTTGGCACCTTGCAACTAGTCAAGCAGGTCATCAATGTGAGGCAACGGGTACATATTTTTGATGGTGACATAATTCAACTCCCGATAATCAATGCAAAGTCGCATACTCCCATCTTTCTTCTTTACGAATAGAACATGAGCACCCTAAGGAGACATACTAGGACGAATGAAACTGATGTCTAACAACTCCTGCAGTTGGGTTTTTAACTCCTGAAGTTCAATAGGAGTCATTGTAACGAATGTGTTGTTTGAGTTGTGATTCTGGGGACAGAATCCTTTTAAGAGGGGAATGATGTAACATTCCAGATTTTTAAATATAAATTTTAAATATTTATTGATTTATATAAATATTTATTGGATGTGTTTATTATTGAATAAATAATTGTTCAATTTGAGTGAGTTGATTTAGTGAATTATTTATTTGTTAAATAATTAATGTGTTATGTGGATTGACGTGTGTGATTAAGTGAATTATTTAATAAATTATTATTAAATAAAGTATGACAAATAGCTATGTTATAAAAAGTTATTAAAATAAATTAACGTAATTTTAATTTAGTGTTGCCAAACAAGGTGTAAGTATATTAATCCTTTATTTTATAAATGGTTTGCCAAACAAGGCCTTATGGCTTTTGAAATTCTTGTTAATTTTAAATTATATTATTAATAGAATAAAAAAAATATATAAATAAAATATATTTATATTTATAAGATTATACGTTATATGTTTGGTAACTGATAAGAGTAAATAAGCTTATTATTGCCATATCAGTTTTGTTTTATTTTGATGCATACTTGTTAAGTGTTGTTTACGCTCCAGTTTTGCTTAGTCTAAGAAAAGGTTTTCAGAGAAAAAGAAAAGTTTCAGAGAATTTGAGAGAAAGAAGTAGCAAAAGAAAGTTATCAGTGTTTAACAAAGATTGTCTAAAACAAAAGGTATGTACATAACTTAACCATAGATGTTTTACGCCATATATTTTATGTGAATTTATATTGTCTCTGTGTTCTCAATTTGACTGTAAGACGAAGTTCTTTACAAACTTTCTAGAATTCGAATGTTTTACTATTTGATTATGAAATCATGTGTATTAGTAGTAGATAACATATATATTGATGATTGTATGTTCAATAATGTATAGGTAAGAGTATGATAAATTATGTATACACGAAAGGAATTATTTTTACAGTAAACTTATATGCATGAATATGATTTTTGAAAGTTAATAAAATTAGTATGTGATTATGTTAATTGAGACTTGTGTGTAATTGGGTAAGAAATTAAGCAGCAAGGAATCGAATGGAGATGGCCGTGTTTATCGTGTCAAGATATTTCTTCAATGGAGTCTCAGATTTTTAAAACACAAAGTTTTTCGTAAAATTAGTTCTCTCGCTATTGTTGTTTAGTTGTGTAAAATTTGTACACAAATGCTTCATAACTTTTATGTGTAATTTTCGTGAAGTTATACATGTTATTGGGTGTTGATTGTTGTTAGAAATCAAGACAGTAGCTTTGGCTCTGTTGTAAGACCCTGAATTTTATGAAATAAAAGTATTCAATTTTTCTTATAATTACTATTCAGTAAATGGTTAAATTGATAAAATTTAATGTTAAGGGTGATATATGAATTTTTTTTTCAAAATGCACAAGTGGTTATAAAATATTCATTGTTGTCGGGGAATATTCGTTTGGTCGTGGAATATTCTTTCCGTCGGGAATATTCATACGACGCAAGAATGCAAATCATTTGTGGGCCCCATAATGTAATAACCGCTTGATGAAGAAAACAAAAAATTAAGTTTTTATAAATAACGCGTAATCGTTCACTGCTAACATCATGGAATACCTTATGGTTAAAATACAAGAATACGCTGTGTGTTTGCACAAAGAGCATTACCTGCTTTTATACAATGATTTTTGAATTATTGATCTTTACATAAGAAGGCACTACTCAATAATTGTTACAAATTATTATCGCTCAATATTTTATTTTATTGATTCAATAATTGTCATATTATATTTTATATTATTGTTGTTTCAATAATTATCACCGCACAATATTTCTCATTATCGATCAATAATTCATATTATTTGAATAATATTATTAGATAGCATTATTGGCAATGTCTAGAAAGTTCTCATCAATGAGAGGTTTGGTCACCTAATTTCGCGCCAAGAAGGAGAAATTCTTATCGAAAGCCCCCTCTTTCCTCGAACTACCGGTCATCATAATTGGATTCTCGTAATATTATTTGTGAATAATTAATTGTTGATTTATATGATAAGAAAATATTTATTTGATGTGGATATAAATGATGGATTTATTTATGTGGTTATAAATGAAGGAATTAATGTTGAGGTATTTTATCGAGATTTTTTTTGAATGAAGGTATTAAAAATTAAACCAAAGGTGTTTTTAGATATATTATGTGAGTTATAATTTTTAATCCGACCGTTGGATCGTTGTAATTTTTGGATATGTTATACATATATAAGTTGAGTATATGTCCACAAATTTTGAACCGTTAAAAATGAACGTATGATTTGTTATGAATTTTAAGAGGTGACTGATTCGGAAATTAGGTTTATAAATGATTTTGGTGGAAAATTCTAGAATTGGTGGGCCCTATTTGTGGTTGGTGGATAAATGTGCTGAATTTTATTTCAAATGTGGTGGGTGGGAATAGTAGCAGGTAAAGTCATCAGGTTGCAGGTCAAGTCTGCTAAAATTTTCCTATAAATAGAAGGCTAAGTTAGAATTGAAAATCACACCAGAAACATAAGCTTTCTCTCTTTCTCTCTCTAGATTATTGAGTGTATTTTGTGAGTATTTAGATACTTGGTGAGTTGATATTCATCAGTGCAAGTTTCCTTCAAATAATATATCCGATATCCAAATGTAAGTCTTTGCTTCTTTTGAGGTAAGGGATAGTAAGGGATTTTAAGGGTTGTTATGTTTTTTAGTTTCGTAATTTTTCTGACCTTCAAAAATTCTGGAAAAATTTAAAATGATATTTTGATGAGTTTTATTGATTGTGTCCAAAAATGGTGATTTTTGGATGTATAAATTAAGAGTTATGAATTTTATGAGAAAAGACTATTTTAAAAGTAACCGCTTATAACTCCTTGTGGTTAACTCCAAAATTGATGAGATTTTTATTGGGAGTACATCTATATAATATCAGTGTACTCTGTGAATTTCAGAATTTTTGGATAAAATTACAATTTATGATAAATGTCTAAATATTCGGCGGTTTTGGCCATATGAAAAATGGTAAATGAATTTTAAAAATTCTAAGAAAAATATATGTTCAATATGGGACTATATTATGCTAAATCTCAGAAAAGAAATATTTTTGGAACTGATTTGGTATTTTTCATGAAAATGGACTAGTTATGAATAAATGAGTTAAATATGTTATGTGAAGGAAGAAAATTGGAAAATATGATTTTATGGCTTGAGAGTCATATATGTGGTATATGCAGATTTTTGACGAGGGTTTTGGTTATTGGTGATGAAATCTTATAATTTTGGCATTTTATGATGATTAAATGCATTATTTAATAAAGTGTAAACAATTAAAATAAATTGTTTATAAGTTTAAGAAATGTTATTCTTTCAATATCATTATACCAAAATATTGGTATGGATTTTATTATGGAATTTCTACCTTTTTGTGTCAGGGTTACTATTCATGAGTTACTATTCATGAGTTACTATTCACGAGTTACTATTCACGGGTACTATTCACTACAAAATTAGTTTCTTTTTCTAACCAAATTATAGTTGATTTATGAATATTACTCTGGAGATTAAAACTATATATTGATTATATTGATTTTATTATCATATATAATATTTTTATAACCCTGATGTTGAAATTCTCTTTCACTAGAGTGTAAAGATGAGTAGATTATTGGTATGATTATGACTAGAGTTCTCTTTGGCCAGTAGTGAAAAGTTGAAGTGTGACTGGTATGATCATAGCCATTGAATTTATAATTGAATATCTTTAGCTTAAGTGCAAAGGTAAATTGATCAACATGGTTATAATTATTGTTTATATAAATTCTGAAATGATTATATATTTCTTTGAGATATTAATATATTTAGCATGTAATGCAAATATGAATCATTGATGAATATATTTGGCTTGTAGTGCAAATATGAACTGCTTAGGAATATCTTTGGCCTCAGAGTGCAAAGATAAATTATTGATGAATATCTTTGCCAATGAGTGCAAAGATGAATCGTTAATCTAATATCTTTGGCCCGTAGTACAAAGATGACTCGTTGTTGAATATCTTTGCCGAAGCAGCGCGAAGATGAATCAGGATGAATATCTTTGGCCCGTAGTGCAAAGATGAATTTATTAGTATGATTATGAACAGGAACTGTGATTTGGTATAACCATGATCTTTGATGTTTCAGGTAAAGACATGTGATGAAAATTATATTCGTCCTGGGTATGAAGAGGAATTTAAAATCACAATTATGATTATGAGATATTCATATAATTGTGGAAAGGAACTGTTGATTGATGTTACAGGGATAAAACATTATTGGTGGACTTTTAAACATGGAGAAGATAATAGACTGTATTGTCTATTTGACTCTTCTAATGGATTGCTCGTTCCGCTGCAACTATGGTTGAAATTTTTATTATCTACCATATGTTCTAAATCTCTGATTTGTTATTGATGAAGACTATTGATAATTTAATTATCTTTAGTCATGATATTATTTACTGAGCTAGTTGTGCTCACCCTTTTGCTTCATAATTCCTTTCAGATAATAAAAGTGTAGCTGGGTCGAGTGGGGGTAACAAGGAATAGAATGTTGTCTTTAGTCATGGAGTTCTCCCTAAACAAAGATAGACAAGTGTGTTGTATACATCTTTTAGTAGTTATATTTGGTGAATCATATAGGGAGAGGCGAACCCAACATTGGAAGGGTGTTTGCCACTATCATACAAGATGTCTAATGACATACAACCTCGTGTCATCATAAGACAGGGTTGTACTCATCCACTTGCTGGGTATATTTACGAGCACTACGTATATAATCTTGGTGTTTGTTTGAAGGATAATTCTTAATTTGAGACAGTGGAGATAATGATAAGTCAAGAGAAGACTCACCATTGGGAAGAATATGATAGTAATCTTCTCGTTTTTCTTTGGGGTCTATTGGGTCAACCAAGGATAATTCTGTGTACATATGATATCTATCATAACCTAGAAGCATGGCCTCCCATGTACGAAGGTTTCCTTAAGCACTTCCCAAAGATTCTAATTTCTAAAACAGTTTTTGACTATACATTTATGTAAGGTGTCATTGTGACGTGATATCCAAGGTTGGGATGAGAGTCGAAGTTGGTATATATATTTGTATCCAAACTCACAGTATATGTGTTGTTGTATTTTGCACGACAATTGTTGTAATAAAGTTGTAGTTATTTTCTGTACCATGTATTTGGCAACTCAGAATGGGTTGGATGGAATGGACCTATTTTGGGGACGTCACATCTGTTCTTCATTTTATTTCTGTGAGTTTCGGCGCCGCATCGTCAAAATTCACACTCCAGCGTCAAGTTTCACAAGGCTTTTAGCGTAAAAAGTCGCTACTAACTAGACTTTCTCCAGAAGCATCAAGTTTGCCACCAAGCGCCGGGACCTCAATCCGCAAAGACTGAGTCCCTATATAAGTCTCACACTGGCGCCATAATCAAATAGCCATGTTCATAATTTCAACTGTAGCCATGCGCCGCTTAATGTAAAAGTTCAGAAATGACTTTTGTCTTGCACAAAAGTCTGATATTTTAAAGGAATGATATATGATAAATGTTGAGTATGTATTTCTGGTATTATAGTATGCTAATACTATGAGTGAACATGGAATTACTAATTAACAAATATTGTTATTAGTTTTATTAGATAGAAGTTGATTATGCGATTTGATTATATGGTTAGACATTTAAACCATACGTGATGTAGCGTTGATTATGACTAATCATGTCATGTTAACATATGTATATAGGATTATTGTGATTTGGATTATAACAGTTTAATCTGCGTACAAGGCAAGATTCTAAATCTCTATATTTTTTTTACATTGAGCAAGTTTTCTAATCCTACAGCTTCGTTATGCAAATTTCATACGTTATACTTTATTGAGTAAAGTATTTCCATTAAGCAACTTAATTGTATCCAGTTATTCATGATGATACAAGCTTTCCATCTCCACATTTTCGTTGAGATAGTTATTATTATTATGTAAGTTTTTCTTAACTCTAAACTTGTTATATTAGCATGCAAGTACCTTTATTCTGTTGAACCAGTTTATCGTTCAAGTTGTTATTTGTTGTGCATGCTTGATATTAAATTCTAAGATGTAACCTTAGCTTAATGTTATTCAAAGCAAGGTATGATGTGTTATTCAATGGTTATGCAATTAGATTATCCCTAAAGCATGAACTTAGAACGAAATGTTTATTCAGTTATGATTATTCAATAACATAGTGTTATTATCTTTTATTCAAATAATCCTTAGTTGATGTCCGTTGAATTCCAAATTTCCTTGAAGTGTATCCAAACCAAACTAACTTTGGGGCGGACTTGTACTCGAAATACTGAGATGAGCAACCCTATTTATAGTGGTTACGCTTAGTTTTGTACTTTGCGCTGAAATATTTGTATACAATACATGTACGAAGGGTTGATCCCCCTAAGTACCTTGAAGTCATTATAGTCGTATGACTGTAAAAGTTAAAAGTTGAAAGATTACCTATAACTGTGGACAAGGTTCGTGGTCATTAGACCCTCAGACGAATGTTTAAGATGTTAATAGAATTTATTGTTCAATTCTATTGAGCCCGTGAATGGGCAAGGAATGTTTCACTTCTTTGAGCCTCTGAATAGGCAAGGAACGTTTAAGAAGTTAATAGAACTTATTGTTCAGTTCTATTGAGCCCCTGAATGGGCAAAGAATGTAAAAGTTTTATTCATTGATATTTCAAGTGAGCCTTATTTGCTCACTCTTGCCTGTAAATCCTTACAGCTAAAGATGGAAAGGGTGACGTACCTAGCACCAGTAAAGGAAAGGAAAAGATGAACAAGTACTGAAGACTTGTAATAGTTTTGATAGTTTTATTATCAGACTTTTATTTAAAGATTGTAATGAAGTTTGTTTTAAAATTTTCCGCATGAATGATTGTTTGTAAAGGTTAGATAACCTGGGAGATTTTATTTTATGAAATTCCTATATGAGCAGGTTTATTATTCAATTTTATTTATGATTGGGTAGTTATAAATGAATGTTTTGAGTACGTGAACACCAAATCTTGAGGTAATGAAGTACCGGGATTTGGGGGTGTCACAGTCATTCGATATGGGGTTTAGAAATGGGTTTTGTACCGGGTTCAAGGTCAATACAAAACTCGATTTCACGCTCTAGGGGTAGGCCATGAAGTTTTCAGGGAATACGTCAGGAAATTTATTACCAATAGAAATATCATTCAAATCTGACGTATTTTTGTTTAAATCCGTGATATGGGCTAAAAAAGCTTGACATCCATTTTTCAATAAACGAATTGCTTTATGGCTTAATATGACAGTGATTAACTTTAGTGGTTTAGTTGCTTGAATTCACATAATAGTTTGGTTAGGAATATGAAAGCTAACAACCTTACGAAAATAATCAATTTTAGCATAATAAGTAGTTAACCAATCAATCCCTAAAATCACATCAAATGCAAGTATTTTCAAAGAGATGAGATCAACATGTAATGTGAGTGTGCCGATTTGAATTAAACAAGATTTATAAATAGTGGATGTAATAAAGGTTTCTCCCAACAGAGTTTCAACAGATAAGTCAAAGTCTAATTTCTCTGGAGTCAAATTTAAACGTTGAGCGCAATTAGGTGAAATAAAAGAATGGGTAGAACCGGTATCAAATAAGGTATAGGCTTCATAAGAGTTTATGATTAGCTTACCCGTGATAACTTCGTTCTGGTTCCTCGCTTTTTGGGAGGTCACGACAAACGCTCTCCCTTGAACTCACGACTTTGACTTGTCTAGGACGACCTTTGGTGTCTCCATCCTAGTTGGACTTGACTTCACTACACGACAAAATCGGGCTAGGTGACCTTCTTTTCCATAATTGAAACACGCTTTGGGTTACTGCGTACTGTGACGCCCCCAAAATAGGTATACATCACCCATCTTGAGTCGTCAGATACATGGTACATAAATCAAATACAAACTTAATTATACAACTGTCGTGTAAAGTACGACAAAATATAAGTTGGGAGTTTCAACACGAATATTGTCTTCTAGACAATATACAAACTCAAATTCAATATTATTACAATTATTATCACACTATTTCACAGAATAGTGAGGACTACTATGACACCATCTCGGACCATCACTTCGTTCCCCGACTAGTCCCGGCTACGTTCTCATTTCTCGAAGAGAACAATGAAAGCAAAAGGGTGAGCTCAACTATCCCAGTAAGAAATATTATGACTAAGATAATGCAGAATAAATTATCATTAGCCTTTAACAATGTTAAACTAATAGAATACAATAGACATCAAGTTTAACTGCAGCGGAATAAGCAATCCATTAGAAGAGTCAAGTAGAGCATGATATCTACTATCTTCTATGTTTTAAAATGTTTTCATCAATTTTTATCCCTGAGACTCAGCTTAATAAATAAACCACATCATAGAATCATCCCTGCACTACGGGCCAATGATATTCATTAAATCATCAATGGTCATGACTATACCGAATAATCCCTGATCATAATCATACCAAAAATTGTCCATCAATGCACTACAGGCCACTGAGGACTTTTACCACATCGTTTATAACATTACAGGTCATGATTATACCGAATGATCCCTGGTCATAATCATACCAAGTCCATCTCTGCACGTAAGCCAAAGATATATAACTATAAAACTAATAATCAATAGTACATCTTGCACGTAAGCCAAAGATATACAACTGTAAAACCAATAATCAACAGTACATCTTGAACGTAAGCCAAAGATATACAACTGTAAAATCATTTTTAGTGTGTAGCAAAAACATTAGCCCTATCATGCTTAACTCCAAAAATTCCAATATCTTGACACAATCTTACACATATTAACGTGAGCCTCCAGTTTAAATTTCGTGGCCATCGGAGTTATAGAACTCCAGTTATAGCCGTTTTTGTCAGAAAATCACAAAAAAATGAAATGGTCATAACTTGGTCATTTTAAGTCAGAATGAGCTCATTTTTGGACAGTAGGTACTTTATACCATATATTTTCATGTCCCAAAAGGCCGGAATTTATTTCACAAACTAAGTGGCCGAAAATGCCCTTTTAAATTTCTGGACAGTAGCTTTTTGGTACTTTGTAGTTTTTGACTCCTTTGCAAAAATCAGTCCACACAAAAATCTACAACACCTTTTTCCAGTGATTCCACTTGGATAAGTTAGAAAACTCATAGATCTAACTCTAGAACTTGACCACACTTAAAAATTCGAAATATAATAGGAGATATGGTCAATTGAATTTCATGTTCCATTTTCACCAAAATCTGATTTTCAACCCTTTGTGATTTCTAAGAAACTTTCACGTTTTCACATAATAACCAACATAACTCATCATAACACATACTAATACTATATATACCCATGATTTTCATCAGTCCAATGCTTTTATTATGACTCTCATCATAATCCACGTAAACAGATCATTTCCACAATTTAATAAGGAATGAATACAAAAGATCATTCACCATGCATGTGGTAATTCACATGTATGTGTTATTCCAATGTAATAATAAAGAATGGAATAATAGAAGATTCACTATGCATGCGATAGATCGCATGCATGTGTTATTCCAACGTAATAATAAATAATAGAACCAGTGTCATTCAGAACGCACATACATCATGATATTCTACGTAATAATAAATAATGGAACTAGGTCACGCCAGAACGCATGTATGTGATATTCTCGCGTAATAATAAAGAATGGAATAATAGAAGAATTTCACCATTTATGCGGTATTTCCATAGACAAAGTTATTCCAACATAATAATAAAGAATGGAATAATGTAAAAAATTTCACCACGTATACTAGAGTCCGTTGTGATACAAAAGTTATTCCAACAGAATAATAAAGAATGGAATAACAATAGCTCTCTTCATGAATACGAAAGAAATAATACCCCTTATCTTAGAAGAAAATTGGATACTGGAATAGTGAGGTAGCAGACTTCTCTTCTTCTTTCTCTCTATAATAAATGCTCTATAGCTTTAGTGAATTGGTGAGAAATGAAGGAAGAATGAGCTTCTATTTATAGGAAAATATAGTTTCGATAATTGCACGTTTTGGGGCTCAAAATATTACAGTACAATACCTCCAACTTTTCTTTCATTTTTAATTTAGTCCTGCAAGTATTATCAAACTTGCACCACCTTCCCTAATAGTAAATAATGTAAATTAATAGTTCAATCATGTGAACCAATAGTTATAATCATGTGAAAATACGAATTATAGTATAGTACATCCATCTATACCTCCATTTTTAACTTAGTCATGCAAGTATTATCAATCTTGCACCAACTCCCCTAATAGTACATGAATGTTATTCAATAGTACACACATGTGAACAAATAGTTATATAAGAATGTGAATGAGTAGCAATTAATTGCTCATTCATCCGATTAATTACCCGATTCATCAATATAACCCCCAGACATCAATTATCATCGGAATAGATGTCGATTTCCATTAACACTAATAATTCCAACACAATGGAAATATCAATTTCATCTTTAATCAACACGAACTTATTCATCATTAATATTATAACTCGCAATATTTAACAACCAGGTCGTTCCCAGGAAAAAGGGGGCTTTTCGATAAGGATTTCCCTTATTGGCGCGCAATTAGATGACCAAACCTCTCCTTGACAAAACTTCTAGACATTGTAAATATTGCAATTTAATAATATAAATAACTTTGTCGTCTCAATTATTGATTTAATAACATATAATGCAGATGATACTGTAACAATAATCGAATCAATAATATGAGAGATATGATGCAGCAATTACTGTAGCAATAATTGAGTATAACCGAGTGACTTCTTACGTAAGCATCAATAATCAATACCGGTAATGCTACTATGCAACCACGCCAGACATCGTATTTTTACTACTAGGGTAGTTCAACGGTTTTAATTCAGAACACTTTCATCATTATTTTTATAAAATGATAATTCTATCATTTTCTAATTACGACAATACTTCTGTTGTGGGGTCCACTAATGATTGTGTCGTCGTACGGATATTCCCTGACAAAAAGAATATTCCCCGACCAAACGAATATTTTGTGACACCACCAAATCCGGGTTACCTGACCCCCGAGTTTGGTGTTCACGATCCACAATATAATACCATTTAACTACCCATTCATATATAAATAGGAATACAGAAGTCATTAACATATGTTGTTAATACATAAGTTTCAGGTCCACTAACCTTAACAATACAGAAATACCCATTAGATATACAAAAGGGTTTACAATACAATACAATATAATAATACTGTTCATTATACTACTCCAGCATCTTGCCTTTGCCTTTGTTCTTCTTCGATCCGCTGGCCTCTTCGATCCTAACTGAAATGTTTTATTTAGCAAGGGTGAGCAACAAGTTTGCCCCGCAAGTTAAGACATACAATAAATGTATACGAATCAATAAGAATAGACTATCTATTTTGATAGAATGAAACCAAAGTTCGGGGAACTTTGAAATAGCTGAATAAATCGTTAATCAATAACAAGTCTTCTCGTATTCTAGGCAACACAATAATTTGATAATGAAAGAGTACAACGCTTTCAAAGTTTCTGCGATATTCTAATGAATAATCAAGAATCAATTCTACGCAATTACAAAGTGGAATGTTTTCCAGATTTATGCTGAGTGATCACACTAGATCTAGAACTTCTTTTCTCGGGTATCTATCAAAGATTTACTTTGACACATACGCATAAGTATCAGATAACCATAAAGATTAAATCATACCCCTCTACAAGTACTTAGAGCCAGCCAACTCCTTGTACCCTATATTATGCATAATACTTAACAGTGCGCAATGGTCGAATATACGACCTAAAATGTTCCCTTTATATAAAAGGTTCTTCTTCTCAGTCTCAGAATCAAGATTTTGATTTAACAACGAAATACTATGATTTCAAATTCTAGTTACTTCTTGATCTAGCCGAAATAATTGGCATCGATCTGTCAATAATAATTGAATTTTATTCTCGAACCTATCAAGTTTTAGCAAATGTTCGTCTAGTCCAGAATAATTGGCTAAGACATTTCTCAACATAATTTGACAATAAACAGGAATTATCTGTACTGTCAATATGAGCTTCTATGAATTTAAATATCCAACAACAGTTATTCTACGAATATAATTTTAGAATCAGTAATTCAATTTGAATTATTAAACATGCACTAACTGCGAATAATCAACAATAAATCCCTGGACGTGGTATAATTAACAATAATTAACCACTATAATAATTGAACAATATTAACTCAAGGTTGAGTTAGGAAACTTGCCTTCCGCGTTGATTACAGCTACACAATAAACTTATCTGCATTTGAAAGACCTATAACCAATAATATCGGTCTCACAATTAGCACAATATTTCATAACACGTAACACTGTATTCTACAGTCAAATTTCTCCTAGGCACATTACCACATAGCCACATCTGTAAGACCCCAACTTATTATTAATGAAATTTAATTTTCTCTATTTATTATTTTGAAATAGTAAGGGTTGATTTGATTAATGTGGATAGTTAGGGGTAAGATACGCAAATATTTCAAAATAAGCAAGTGGTTATAAAATATTCATTGTTGTTTGGGAATATTCGCTTGGTCGTGGAATATTCAGTATCGTCGGGAATATTCGCATTTACGACCAGCAAGTAACCCATGTGTGGGCCCCATAACTGAAAGCGATTGGATGAAGAAAACGACAAATATAAGTTGTTTAAAAATAACTTGGCAGAAGTTGTTACCAAGTAACAACTTGTTGGAATACCCTGGTTAAAACACGAAGAATACGCGTGTTGCACAGAGAAGACACGATATTGCACCAATTATTGATTCTTACGTAAAAAGGCACTACTCAATAATGGTTACGATAATTATCGCTCAAAGATTTTATTGAGTTAATAATTGTTTAACGTTGATATTTTATATTGTCGTTGTTTCAATAATTGTCATTACATAGTATTTTTCATTATTGAAGCAATAATTCATATTATCTCAATAATATTATTAGATAACATTATTGACAATGTCTAGAAAGTTCGCTCTAAGGAGAGGTTTGGTCACCTAATTGCGTTACCAAGAAGAAGAAATTCTTATTGAAAGCCCTCTCTTCCTGAACCGCCTCGTTGTCAATATTGTGATTTGGTAATATTATTTGTGAATAATTAATTATTAATTCATATGATGAGGAAAATATTGATTTTATGTGGATATAGATGGAGAAAATTTTTAATGTGACAATTGTTGAAAATTGAAATTTTATCTTTTTCTGATAAAATAATTCATTTAAATATATTATTATATTTTAATAATATAATAATGGTGATATTTTTACAACGAATGTGGGATATATGAGTATACGAGGAGGAAGAGTATTTTTGTTGCAATAAATGTTTAAAACATGTTAAACATGTAACGACCCCAAAATAGGTCCATTCCATCCAACCCATTCTGAGTCGCCAAATATATGGTACGAAAAACAACTACAACTTTATTACAACAATTGTCGTGCAAAATACAACAACACATATGCTGTGAGTTTGGATACAAATATATACCAACTGTAGCACGTCACAATGACACCTTACATAAAGGTATAGTCAAAAACCTGCTTTTAGAAATTAGAATCTTTGGGAAGTGCTCAAGGAAACCTTCGTATATGGGAGGCCATGCTTTTAGGTTATGGTAGATATCATATGGCCACGTAATTATCCTTGGTCAATCTAATAGACCCCAAAGAAAAAAACGAGAAGATTACTATCATATTCTTCCCAATGGTGAGTCTTCTCTTGACATATCATTATCTCCACCGCCTCTAATTGGGTATTATACTCCAAACAAACACCAAGATTATATAGGTAGTGCTTGTAAATATACTCAAAGTGGATGAGCACAACCATGTCTTATGATAACACGAGGTCAGTATGTCATTAGACATCTTGTATGATAGTGACAAAACACCCTTCCAAGTTAAATTCACCTCACCTCAACATCTATAGACCACCACTCTATTCCTCGCTATCCCCGCCGACCCAAATACACTTTTATTACACGAAAGGAATTGTGAAACAAAAGGGTGAGCACAACTAGCTCAAGAAAGAATATTATGACTAAAGATAAATAAATTATCAATAGTCTTCATCAAGAATGAATCGTAGATTTAGAACATATGGTAGATGATAAAACTTTTCAACCATAGTTGCAAATGAACGAGCAATCCATTAAAAGAGTCAAATAGACTATAAAGTCTATTGTCTTCTCACGTTAAAAGTCCACCAACAATATTTTATCCTCAGTAACATCAATCAACAGCCTCCTTTCCACAATCATATGAATAACTCATAATCATAATTGTGATTCTAAATTCTCTTCTCATCCGTGACGAAGATAATTTTCATCACACCGCCTTTACCCAAACATCAAATATCATGGTTATACCAAATCACAGCTTCATGTTCATAATCATACTAATAAATTCATCTTTGCACCACGGTCAAAGATATTCATCAACAGCTTCATCTTTACACTACAAAGCTAAAGATATTCAACAACAGTCATCTTTGCATTACGAGCCAAAGATATTCATCAATAATTCATCTTTGCACTACAAAGCAAAGATATTCAACAACAAAGTCATCTTTGCATTACGAGCCAAAGATATTCATCAATAATTCATCTTTGCACTACAAAGCTAAAGGTATTCAACAACAGTCATCTTTGCATTACGAGCCAAAGATATTCATCAATAATTCATCTTTGCACTACAAAGCAAAGATATTCAACAACAGTCATCTTTGCACAACGAGCCAAAGATATTCATATATCAAAGAAATACATAATCATTTCGTGGTTATATAACAATAATTATAACCATGTTGATCAATTCACCTTTGCACTTAAGCTAAAAATATTCAATTGTAAATTCAATGGTCATGATCATACCAACCAACAATTCAACTTTTGCACTATCGCCAAAGAGAACCTATGGTCACGATCATACCAATAATCTACCCATCTTTACACTCAAGTCAAAGAGAAATATCATCATTAGGGTTATAAGAATGTTATATAAAAATAATATAATCAAAACATGGTTTTAATTTCAAGAGTAAGATTCATAAATCAACGATAATTTGGTCGAGAAGAAACCAATTTGTTGTGAATAGTACCCGTGATTCGTACATAGTCCCGTATAATGCGTATAAGTAACCTCGGCTACCTAAAAGATAAAGTTTCATAATAAAATTCATATCCATATTTATAACACCTTAATCCAAATGTTATAAATCACTTAGAAATCTCATAATCTAATATTATTAATATTATAATAATATTTTAATCATTTCTCAAACTTATAAACAATTTAATTAAATTGTTTACACTTTACTAATTAATGCATTTAATCATCATAAAATGCCAAACTCATAAAATTTCATCACCAATAACTAAAACCCTCATCAAAATCAGATATACCTCATATATGATTCTCAAACCATAAAATCATATTTTCTAATTTTCTTACTTCACATAACATATTTAATTCATTTGCTCATAACTAGAATATTTTCATGAAAATACCAAATCAGTTAAAAATATTTCTTTTCCTGGGATTTAGCATAAAATAGTCCTATATTGAACATATATTTTTCTCGAAATTTTAAAAATTCATTTACTATTTTTCATATGGCCAAAACCAATTTAATATTTAAACATTTATCATAAATTGTACTTTTATCCAAAATTCAAATTCACAGAGTACAATCGATATTATATAGATGTACTCTCAATAAAAATTTCATCAATTTTGGAGTTAACCGCAAGGAGTTATAAATAGTTACTTTTAAAATAGTCTTTTCTCATAAAATCCATAACTCCTAATCTATACATCCAAAAATACCTCAAAATAATCATAGTGGTGTAAAATTCAAGAATGATCAAAACATGGATACAATCAAAGCTAGTATCCGAATAGATATTTTAGACGAAAAGAAAAATTTTCATTTTTCTATGAATAGTGTCGATTCGTGAATAGTGTCAGATATCTGAATAATAGTCAGATATGTGAATAAGAATCTCGACACCAAAAGATAGAAATTCCACAAAAAAACATCTTCACGCTTCATGAATAGTACTCATGAATAGTAACTCATGAATAGTAACTTCGTGAATAGTAACTCATGAATAGTAACCTTACATGAAAAAAGTTCCAAATTTGATAAAAATTCCAACCAATATTTCAAAGATAATGATATTGAAGAAATAATATCATTACTGAAAAAATAATATCCCTTACCTCGAAAGACAAGATTTCTAGTTGAAACACCTGGATATAGTCTTTGAAGGGAACTTGCAATCGCCTAACAATACTCAAAGTATACTCAAAATACTCACAAGAATACGCTCGATAATATAGAGAGAAAGAGAAAACTTATTTCGGTGTGATTTTCAATTCTAACTTAGCCTCTATTTATAGGAAAAATGTTAAGACGCCAAGCAGACTTAACTCAAGCAACCTCGATGGCTTTACTCGCTACTATTCCCACCCACCACATTTGAAAATTCAATTGAGCACATTTCTCACCAACCAAAAGTGGGGCCCACCAATTCTAGAATTTTCCACCAAAATCATTTATAACCTAATTTCTAATCACCACCTCTTAAAATTCATAACAAATTATACGCTCATTTTTAACGGTTCAAAATTTGTAAACATATACTCAACTTATATATGTATAACATATCCAAAATCCCAACGATCCAACGGTCTACGATTAAAAATTATAACTCACATAATAAAGTCAGTAAGAACAATCGATTTGATCTTTTAATACCTCCAATCCGACAAAATACGATAAAATACCTCAACATTAATTCCTTCATTTATAACCACATAAATAAATCCATCATTTATATCCACATCAAATAAATATTTCATTGTCATATAAATCATTAACTAATTATTCACAAATAATATTACGTAATCACAATAATGACAACCAGCGGCTCCTGTGAAAGAGGGGGCTTTCCAATAAGAATTTCTCCTTCTCAAGCCGCAATTAAGTGACCAAACCTCTCCTTAGATGTAACTTTCTAGACATTGCCAATAGTGCTATCTAATAATATTATTCAAATAATATGAATTATTGATCCGATAATGAGAAATATTGTGCGTTGATAATTATTGAAACAACAATAATATAAAATATCAACGCAAAGAATTATTGAATCAATAAAATAAAATATTGAACAAGAATTACTTTAACAATTATTGAGTAGTGCCTTCTTATGTAAGGATCAATAATTCAAAATATACGGTAAAACCGTAGCTACTACATGCAAACACGCATATTACTGTATTTTAACCACCGGGTATTCCAACAGTGTTAACGGTAACGATTACGCCGTTATTATAAAAAACTTAATTTTGTCGTTTTCTTCATCCGGCAGCTTATTCTGTTATGGGGCCCACAAATGGTCATGCCACATACGAATATTCCCACGTAAAGAATATTCCACGACCAAACGAATATTCTCCTAATAATAATGAATATTTTATAACCACTTGTGCGTTTTTGAAAAAAAATCATATATCACCCTTAACTTTAACCTTTTATCAATTTAACCATTTACTAAATAGGAAAATTGAATACTTTTATTTCATAAAATTCGGGGTCTTACAAAACATGCTTGCGGACCCCATTTATTGATCAAATTTGATTATAACAGTAAAATCGCCCGCTTGTGGATTTCGGTCAATTTCTATTTGGAATTTGGAAAACTTTCTTCTGCAAAGTTGTAGAGAATTGAATTTCCTATAAAAACTCATGAGATTCGAATTTTCTGATGAAAGGGCTATTTATTATGAATTATTGAAGTTCAAGTTCAAAATAATTGATTTTTGGAAGTTTAAAATATTTTTAATTACAAAAACGTTTTTTGTGTTTGGTTAGCCTCATTAAACACATGCAAGTTGCTGAATTCAGATGGTTCTAGGTGCGTAGAGAATTTGTAATATATATAATATTATTATATTAAATTTTACTTTGCTTTGTTCTAAGCAATTTCCTATAAATAGGTGCTTAGGTTAGAATTGAAAATCACACCGTAAATCAAGTTTTCTCTCTATATTATCGAGCGTATTCTTGTGAGTATTTTGAGTATACTTTGAGTATTTCTATACTTGGCAAGTCCAAGTCATAGCCTATATCCGGTGTTTCAGCTAGAAGTACTGATCTTTCGAGGTAAGGGATATTTTTTTTTTAATGATATTATTTCTTCAATATCATTATGTTGAAATATTGATCTGAAGTTTTTATCAAATTTGGAACTTTTTCATGTCGGGGTTACTATTCATGAGTTATTATTCATGAGTTACTATTCACGAAGTTACTATTCATGAGTTACTTATTCACGAAGTTACTATTCACGAGTACTATTCATGAAGCGTGAAGATGTTTTTTGGGAAATTTCTATCTTTTGGTGTCGGTTACTATTCACGATACGGGACTATTCACGTATACTAAGACTATTCAATCAAAAATAAAAGTTCTTCTTTTTGTCCAAAATATCTATTCGGATACTAGCTTTGATTGTATCCATGTTTTGATCATTCTCAAATTTTACACCACTAACGATTATTTTTGAGGTATTTTGGACGTGAATAAAACAAAGTACGAATCCTTAATCCTTAATCCTTAATCCTTGTCATTTTGTTTCACCGGATTCGCTTTTTTAAAAATATTTTTCATCATCTTCATCCTTAAATGATGATATTATGGAATATCTTTGGCCCAGTAGTGCAAAAGATGAATGATTTCAAAGAATATCTTTGGCCTCAGAAAGCAAAGATGAACAGTGTTTAGATGAACATGACCAAATCGATGAATATCTTTGGCCCAGTAGTGCAAAGATGAATATTTGATTCCGATATATATTGATTGATGTTACAGGGATAAAAGATAGACGATGAACTTTTAAATTCATATATAGAAGATAGTAGTTTGCATTCTCTACTTAACTCTTCTAATGAATTATTATTTTCACGCATAATATTGATTTAAAATTTGTTATCTATCAGTATTCTATTAGCTTTTTCCCCGTTGAAGACTAACGGTAATTTGTTGTATATTATCTTAGTCATAATATTCTTTATCGAGCTAGTTGAGCTCACCCTTTCCCTTTTTGTTCCATTTTTCTCGTGAGGCGAGAATATAGCGTAATTTAGCTCTGGGTATGGAATGAAGGTTCTAGAGAGAGTTGTTTAGTAGTCCTCACCATTTTTGTAAAATAATGTATCAATAAATGTGATGAGGATTTATTTGAGTATAGATATTGTCTGTAAGATAATATTTGTATTCAAACTCACGCTTTCTTGTTGTAATAATAAAGTTGTAGTTGTTTCGTACTCACGTATTGACAACTCGTAATGGGTGATGTATACCTATTTTGGGGGCGCCACAAATTGGTATCGAGCTTAGGATATGATCTCTCAAGGAGATCTCGGGAATAGAACTAGGAGGGAGAGATTTAGTAAATCCTTCGCTAGTGTGTCCTACCTAAGCTTATTTTTTAGTTGGTCAAGATATAAGGATATTATGTGATATATTGATTTCCTTAATTAACCCTTGTTTTATGACGATGATTTGAGAATGTCGACTAAGAATATTAACAATGGAAATGAGACCGTGGAGACGCCTTTGACTCACCAACGAGGAGAACGCGTAACAGTCGGCATTGTTCCTCCCGCGAACAACACCAATCGAAAGCGTAGATGATGAACGAGGGATGTTTAGAAGCTTTTTTGCTCATGCAAAATCAAACGAGGGAGACTCGTGTTCAAAATACAGAGAAAATGATAGCAATTCACGGGTTGTCACAACCAAGCGCTTCAAAGAGTCAGGACCACCAGAATTTAAGGGAAAGCCGATCCGATCATGGGCGGGAAACATGGGTCAAACAAATTACCAAGATATTCGATGTCTTGGGATGCACGGAGGAATAGAAGGTTCCATTCGCCACCTTTATGTTCCGTGGCGGTAGGCGCATCATCGGTGGGAGTCTCAGGAAGCGCACTCCATCCAAATTGCATCAAAGATGTCTTGGGAAACGTTTGAGAACTATTTAATGACAAATACTTTCCGAAAGTGTTCGGGCTATATGAAGGAAGTGGAGTTCATCGATTAGAGCAAAAACAACATGACGGTGTCTCAAAGACGAGGCAAAGTTTGCAGAGTTATCCGTGTTTGCACCTCATTTGGTGGAGAATGAGGAACGATGACGCGGATGTTTCTTAGAGGTTTGAAACCCGACATACGCCAAGATCTCATTTCTCATAAACTTTCTCTCTATTCGGATGTTGTAAATGTGGCTCAATTATTAGAGCGAGATAACGAAAGTACAACTAACTGAGGGACCACAACCAGATCGTACTGCAGATAGCGAACAATGTAATAATGATAACCAAATGAGAAAGAAACAGACGGACAAAAATGGTAACCACTCGGTGGTAATCATGGCCATGAAAATAGAAGAAGCGAAATCAAGAGGAGATTTTAAAAGAGGAGATTTAACAACGACCATATGAAGACGACAAAAGGTTTAAAAGAATCGGTTCTAAGGGAGGAGAACGACCACCCATTATATGCTATAAATGCGGAAAGAGGGACATATCGCTTCAAACCGTCCCACAACAGCTCAAGGTATGCTATAATTGTGGAAAGGAAGGACATATCGCTTCGAGATTGTACGCAGAGCGAAACCTAGTTCAATGGGACGGTGACTCAAAAGATCGTCCCCGTAAAAGTCAAAGTCAACGATTTCGGAAGAGCGCTTTGTCAGATGACCGGTCAAAATGCAAGGAACCCAAACGAGGTGATCACGAGTAAGCTATTTATAAATTCTTGCGAAGTTTATACCTTACTTGATACCGGTGCTACCCATTCATTTATCTCTCCCGCTTGTGCTCAACGCTTAAACTTGACTCGAGAAATTAGACTTTGACCTATCTCGTGGAAACTCCGTTAGAGAAACTTTCATCACATCCACCGCTTATAAATCTTGTTTGATTCAAGTTGGCACCATTACCTTACCATTGACCTTATCTCTTTAAAGATACTTGCTTTTGATGTGATTTTAGGGATTGATTGGTTAACTACTCATCATGCCAAAATTGATTGTTTTTGTAAGGTTGTTAGTTTTCATATTCCTAACCAACCTGTTGTACGAATTCAAGCAACTAAACCATTAAAATCAATCACCGCCATATCTAATCATAAAGCTATTCGCTTATTGAAAAACGGATGTCAAGCTTTCTTAGCCCATGTTATGGATTTGAATAAAGACACGCCAAATTTGAATAATATTCCTGCTGTTATCGACTTTCTCGACGATTTCAAGAAGAACTTCCCGCCTACCCCGTAACGTGAAGTTGAATTCTTTATTGATCTTGAACCCGTACAAAGCCCATTTCTAAAACCCCATATCGAATGGCTCCTATTGAACTTCGTGAGTTAAAGGTCCAACTACGTGAATTGTTGGACATCGGTTTCATTCGCCCCAGTACATCTCCTCGGGGTGCTCCTGCTCTATTCAGAAAGAAGAAAGACGGAGTATGCGACTTTGTATTGACTATCGGAATTGAATCATGTCACCATCAAGAATAGGTATCCTCTACCTCGTATTGATGACTTGTTTGACCAACAGCAAGGGGCACAATTCTTTTCAAAATCGATCTTCGCTTACGATATCATCACCAAGATTAGAATCGAGGATATTCCAAAGACCGCCTTTAGAACTCTGGACGGGCATTATGAATTCTTAGTCATGTCTTTTAGACTAACTAATGCTCCTCGCGCTTTTCATGGATATGATGAACCGAGTATTCAAGGAATATTTGGATCAATTCGTTGTTGTTTTTATTGATGACATCCTTATATATTCCAAAAGTCGTGAAGATCATGAGCACCATTTGAAGTCGGTACTCCAAAGGCTTCGTGAAAACAAACTATATGCCAAATTGAAGAAATACGAAGTTCGCTTGAGGAAGTAGCATTCCTTGGGCACGTGGTGTCAAACATGGAGTATCTGCTGATCCGGCAAAAGATTGAAGCAATACAAAGTTGGAGCAACCAAGTCGGTGATCAAGTACGTAGCTTTTGGGCTTAGTCGGTTATTATCGGAGATTCGTGGAAGGGTTTTCTCGAATCGCTACTCCATTAACTCAAATAACTCCTAAGGATACAAAATTCGCTTGGAGTGAAGAATGCGAGAAGAGTTTCCAAGAGCTTAAGAGGAGACTTATTTCTAAGACTGTTCTAACAATACCATCCGGTTCGGATGGATTTGTTATCTACAAATGATGCTTCGTGCAAAGGGTTAGGATGTGTTCTCATGCAACGCGGGAAAGTCATAGCCTATGCCTCGCGACAACTTAAAGAGTATGAGAGGAATTATCCTACTCATGATCTAGAGTTAGCAAAGCAATCGTTCAAGCGCTAAAGATATGGAGGCACTATCTATATGGGGAGAAAGTGGAGATATATTCGACCATATAAAAGCCTTAAATATTTCTTCACTCAAAAGAACTCAACATACTGCAAATGACGCTGGCTCGAACTATTGAAAGACTACGACCACACTATTCAATACCATCCCGGTAAAGTTTAACGTGGTAGCCGACGCATTGAGTAGAAGATCATATGCGGAACGAGTGCGATGATGTCAAGTATACGACAGAGCCAACTATAATAGAAAAAGTTAAGGTTGCTTCAAGCCACCGAATCTTGAAATGATGCATATGAAGAAGAAAGTACAAGAAGGAGCTATTCCTAAGCGAGAATTGATGAAGAAGGAATACTTGAGTCCACTCTAGACTTTGTGTTCCTAACGACTCGATTTGAAGTACAAGATTATGATGGAGGCACACAATACACCATTTGCAATCCATCCTCGAAGTACTAAAATGTATCGTGATCTTCGGCATACATTTTGGTGGAACAATATGAAGAGAGAGAGATGCAAAGTTTATCTCAATGTGTTTAACTTGTCAACGTGTAAAAGGCGAGCATCTAGTACCTAAGGGTCCGTTGCAACCACTTGAGATTCCGAAATGGAAGTGGGAACACATTACCATGGATTTCAAGTTACGGTCTTCCTACTAGTTTCTCAAGGCATCAATGCTATTTGGGTTATTGTTGATAGATTAACCAAGTCCGCTTTCATTTCTTGCCGATACGGAGACTTATTCCTCGAACGCCTTGCTAGTATGTACGTGAATGAGATTGTGAGGTTGCATGGCATGCCAAGATCCATAGTTTTCGGATCGTGACCCAAGATTCACTTCAAGATTTTGGGTTAGCTTGCAAAAAGCTATGGGCACGGATTTACGATTCTGGCTCGCATACCATCCTCAAACCAGACGGACAATCGAGAGAGGACTATTCAAACTCTTGAAGATCTATTAAGACTCGTGTCCTGAACTTCAAGGGCGCGGTTGGGATAAGTATTTACCATTGGTAGAATTCTCCTACAACAACAGCTTATCGTGCAAGTATAGTGTGGCTCCATTTGAAGCATTATATGGACGAAAAGTGTCGCTCTCCAATATGTTGGGATGAGGTGGGTGAAGCAACATTGTTGGGACCCGAAAGTTAAGACGTATGACTCACCGAAAAGATTCAAATGATTCGACAACGATACAAACCAAGCACAAGATCGACAAAAGAGTTATGCGGATCTTCATCGAAAGGACGTGGAATTTAGTGTAGGGGATCATGTATTGTCATGAAGTTACTCCATGGAAGGGAGTTACAAGATTTGGGAAGAGAGGAAAGCTCAATCCACGATTTATCGGTCCATTTCAAATTCTTGACCGAGTAGGAAATGTAGCCTATAGACTCGCTTACCTCCGAGTATGTCTCGTGTTCATAATGTGTTTCATATATCTCGTATTTCAGAATATGTGAAAGACCCAAACCACGTTATAGAGTTAGAACCGACGAGATAGCCAAGACTTAACGTGATGGTGGAGGTACCACAAGATCTTGGATAGAAAGAGAGCATGTCCTACGCCAAGAAAGGTCATACCACAAGTTAAAGTTTTGTGGAGGAATCATGCTATAGAGGAAATGACCGAATTGAAACGGAAATGAAAGCGAGGTATCCTCACCTTTTCAAAACACTGTGTATCGTGACGTCAATTTTCGAGGACTAAATTTCATAAGGAGGGGAGGTTGAAGACCCCAACTTATTATTAATGAAATTTAATTTTCTATTTATTATTTTGAAATAGTAAGGGTTGATTTGATTAATGTGGATAGTTAGGGGTAAGATACGTAAATATTTCAAAATAAGCAAGTGGTTATAAAATAATCATTGTTGTCGGGGAATATTCGCTTAGTCGTGGAATATTCATACTGTCAGGGAATATTCGCATTTACGACAGCAAGCCATATGTGTGGGCCCCATAACGAAAAAGCGATTGGATGAAGAAAACGACAAATATAAGTTGTTTAAAAATAACTACAGTAGTTGTTACCAAGTAACACTTGCTGGAATACCCGGTGGTTAAAACACAAGTATGGCGTTGTTGCAAGACACACCAGATTGCACCAATTATTGATTCTTACGTAAAAAGGCACTACTCAATAATGGTTACGATAATTACTGCTCAAGATTTTATTGAGTTAATAATTGTCATATTGATATTTTATATTGTTGTTGTTTCAATAATTGTCATTACACAAAGATTTTTCATTATCGAAGAAATAATTCATATTATCCTAATAATATTATTAGATAACATTATTGGTAATGTCTAGAAAGTTCTCGCTTAAGGAGAGGTTTGGTCACCTAATCATGCTACCAAGAAGAAGAAATTCTTATTGAAAGCCCCTCTTTCCTGAACCGCCTCATTATCGAATATTGTGATTTGGTAATATTATTTGTTAATAATTAATTATTAATTCATATGATAAGGAAAATATTGATTTTATGTGGATATAGATGGAGAAAATTTTTAATGTGACAATTGTTGAAAATTAAAATTTTATCTTTTTCTCGATAAAATAATTCATTTAAATATATTATTATATTTTAATAATATAATAATGGTGATATTTTTACAACGAATGTGGGATATATGAGTATACGAGGAGGAAGAGTATTTTTGTTGCAATAAATGTTTAAAACATGTTAAACATGCTCGCGGGACCCCATTTATTGATCGAAATTTGATTATAGCCAGAAAATCGTCTGCTTGTGGATTTCGGTCAATTTCTATTTGAAATTTGGAAAAACTTTCTTCTACAAAGTTGTAGAGAATTGAATTTCCTATAAAAACTCACAAGATTCGAATTTTCTAATGAAAGGGCTATTTATTATGAATTATTGAAGTTCTGAAGCTCCGAAATAATTGATTTTTGGAAGTTTAAAATATTTTTAATTACAAAAACGTTTTTTGTGTTTGGTTAGCCTCATTAAACACATGCAAGTTGCTGAATTCAGATGGTTCTATGTGCGTAGAGAATTTGTAATATATATAATATTATTATATTAAATTTTCTGCTTTGGTGTTCTAAGCAATTTCCTATAAATAGGGTGCTTAGGTTAGAATTGAAAATCACACCGTAACCCAAGTTTTCTCTCTATATTATCGAGTTTATATCTTGTGAGTATTTTGAGTATACTTTGAGTATTGCTATACGGTGCAAGTCCAAGTCATAGCCTATATCCTGTTTCAAATTGTAAGCACCGATCTTTCGAGGTAAGGATATTTTTTTTTTTTTGATATTATTTCTTCAATATCATTATGTTGAAATATTGATCCAAGTTTTTATCAAATTTGGAACTTTTTCATGCTCTGGGTTTACTATTCATGAGTTATTATTCATGAGTTACTATTCACGAGTTACTATTCATGAGTTACTATTCACGAGTTACTATTTACGAGTACTATTCATGAAGCGTGAAGATGTTTTTTGGGAAATTTCTATCTTTTGGTGTCGGTTACTATTCACGATATACAAGACTATTCACGATACTATGACTATTCAATCGAAAAATAAAAGTTCTTCTTTTGTCCAAAATATCTATTCGGATACTAGCTTTGATCAGATCCATGTTTTGATCATTCTTGAATTTTACACCACTATGATTATTTTTGAGGTATTTTTGGACGTGAATAAAACAAAGTACTTAATCCTTAATCCTTAATCCTTAATCCTTGTCATTTTGTTTCACCGGATTCGCTTTTTAAAAATATTTTCATCATCATCTTGATCTTAAATGATGATATTATGGAATATCTTTGGCCTCAGAAGTAAAAGAGATGAATGATTTCTGAAGAATATCTTTGGCCCAGAGTGCAAAGATGAACAGTGTTTAGATGAATACGACTAATCGATGAATATCTTTGGCCTGTGAGTGCAAAGATGAATATTTGATTCCGTATATATATATCGATTGATGTTACAGGATAAAAGATAGACGATGAACTTTTAAATTCATACATAAGAAGATAGTAGTTTGCATTCTCTACTTAACTCTTCTAATGAATTATTATTTTCGCTTCTGAATATTGATTTAAAATTTGTTGTCTATTGTATTCTATTAGCTTTTTCCCTCGTTGAAGACTAACGATAATTTGTTGTATATTATCTTAGTCATAATATTCTTTATCGAGCTAGTTGAGCTCACCCTTTTCCTTTTTGTTCCATTTTTCTCGTGAGGCTAGAATATAGCGAAAGTACGAGCCTGGGTATGGAATGAAGGTTCTAGAGAGAGTTGTTTAGTAGTCCTCACCATTTTTGTAAAATAATGTATCAATAAATGTGATGAGGATTTATTCGAGTATAGATATCGCCTGTAAGATAATATTTGTATTCAAACTCACAGCTTTCTTGTTGTAATAATAAAGTTGTAGTTGTTTCTGTACCATGTATTGACAACTCAGAATGGGTGATGTATACCTATTTTGGGGGCATCACAACATCAGTGTTTATAACCTATATAAACACTTATCAAGTTTAATTAGTTCTATTCTGTTGGACTTCTATTCCATTCTCTGTTCGGTCACCCTATCCGACAACTAACACAGTTATTGTCAATTAAACTTGGTCTCTAAGCTTCAATATTATTCTAGATAAGTCAAATATCGTTTATAATATTTTTCTAAGCTTTTAATAATTTATAAACAATTATTATAATTTATAATAATTTTTCAAACACTTAAATCATTTTTAAATGATTTAATTATCAAATAATCTTATTATCATTAATATTTAATAATATAAAATATTAATAACATACTTGTCAAAATATTAAAGTTATTTTAATAACTTAAAATATTTTTAAATCATCAATATTCTACATAAATGATTTTTAAAATAATTAAAATCATTTTTAAATCATCGCCATTAATATCTAATTATTAATGAAATTATTATCTAAATATTAAAAGTCATTAATTATAACTTAAAATATTTTTAAATCAATTTTCTCATTTTTAAATGATTTTTAAATCAAGAAAAATCATTTTAATTCATTTATTTAATATAATAATTAAATAAATCTAATATCATTAATATTAATTTATTAATGGGAATTCTCCAAAATATTGAAAATTGTATTTTATAATTCCGTATATTTTCTAACACTTTATTCTTATTTAAAATGATTTTAAATCCATAAAATCATTTTTATCTTATTTATTTAATTTAATAATTAAATAAATCTAATATCATTAATATTAATTTATTAATGAAAATTCTCCAAAATACTAAAAATAATATTTTATAATCTCAAATATTATTAAATACATTATTCTTATTTAAAATGATTTTTCATAATTTTAAATCATTTTTTTCTAATTTATTTAATATACTAATTAAATAAATTAAATACCTTTAATATTTAAATAATAATAAATTTTAAATAAAAATATTCCAATTGGTTAAAAATATTTTTTCATAATTTAAAATAATTTTTAAAACTATTTTTAATAATTTTTAGAATTTATTTCTATTTTTAAATAATTTTCGGAAAATCAAAAAATAAAAATTATTTAAACCGTCGCTGTTGGTGTTCTTGAGCCTCAAGAACACTGACAGCCCCGTTACCAACATACCAAGTTTGACCAACTTTAATCTTCTATTCTTGCATGATCTGTTCAATATAAGACTCAGATCTTGTAGTGTTTATGTAGCACTGCAAGTTACAATTCATAACATGGTCATACAACAATCAAACAAATAGATCCAGCGTCTCAAAGTCCTTGTCAGATCACATCTGGGTTTTCTGGGTAACCCAGAAACCCAGACAGTGTCGACTAGACACTTTGAAGTCCACTTTTCATAAGGTTCTGGTCTTGATTCAAGTCATCTTAAGGTTCCAATATATAGTTCTTATGTCAAGGAACATCATTACAACAACAGATCAGCTCAATAACAACAGAATCATAAATTATAATACGGTCAAAGGCTGTCAGAAATTTTGCTCAAACAGTTTCTGGAAATTCCCAGAAATGCAAATCAGTGTTGGGGGCTTACTTTGACCACTTTCTACGATCGACATGTTGATTATTTTTTGAGATCTTAAGGCATGGGTCTACAGTACATATTACAGGATACAAATGGGTTACCACAAAATCAACCAAAAATCATCAAAGTTGTCAGATCTGGGCCGTTCAAAAGTTGTCGGACGCTGTTCATGGCCTTTCTGGGTTACCCAGAAAATTCATGGTCATGCCCTGTCAACGGGTTTTGACCATGAATAACTACAAATCGAGAAGTCTGATTGCTGTAATACCACTTGCAGAATAAAGCCCTCATACTAGACTACCAATCCAAAACATCAAACAAGAAAAATCAAAAATAGACACGGATCTGTGGCTCCTGACATTAGCTTGTCAGGTCACAAATTGTGTTCTTGACAGTTTTAGAAAAACTCGATTTTAAAGCATTTTGATGCTATGGATCTATGTTATATCAACATAGATCATCATTAAACATCATTTAGCAAAGATCTAAACACATAAACACGAACTTTATCTTAGCATACAAGATCAAAATGGATTTTAGGGTTTATACCTTTATGTTCTAGATTTTGATCTTTGCTCTCCAATCTGATCTTGGGTTATTAATGGGTTGTTTATGTGACTGAAACACTTTAAGAATTCGGAGGTTTTAGTGAGAGAGGGAGTTGGTGAGAGCAAAAGTGAAAAATGGCAACGTTTATGAACTTTCTCTCTCTAATTCTCTTATATAATCTTTAGATTCATTGCATGAGCTGATAGCTGGCTGATTTGCTAGGTTTTTACACTCACCAAGTCAATGGAATAGGTTACCAACCCCAACATTTACTAGATTTTCAAGTTACATATTAAAATAAACTAAAAGGCATTTTGGTCATTTACAAAATATTTTTAATGGCATTCTTGCCAATTGCATAAACCCTTAGGGTTTAACCCTTAGGTTTTAATCCTTAAGGTTTAACCCTAAGGTCCTAATCCTTAGGTTTTAAATACTCCAATTCTTGAATTTTCAAATTAGGGTTCAAAAATAGAAAATTAAGAATTTCGAAAATGTAATTATGGTTTTAAATAGAAATTAATATTTCTAAAGTATAATTAGGGTTTCCTAATTATATTAACACATATTAATCACTTTAGGCTTGCTAATTAGGATTAGGGTTTCCTAATTAGGGTTTAGAAATCCCGAATATGAAATTAGGGTTTTAATTAGAAAAATTAAAATTTCTAAATTATAATTAGGGTTTGTAAAATAGAAATTAATATAACTAAAATATAATTAGGGTTTCCTAATCATATTTAAGTTTAATAAACACATTAAACTTACTAACGGTACGTTAGGGTTTCTAATCCTGAGATTAGGGTTTTTAATCTCTTATTAGGGTTTATTAATTACAAACCTTATCCGATCAATCATTGATCAATAAATCTCCTCGGTACAAACACATACTCTGTAACATTTCAGAATTTTAAATTATAATATTAAATATTTATTGATTTATTGATTTATATAAGTATTTAATATGTTTATTGTTGAATAAATAATTATTTAATGGATATGTTTATTGTTGAATAAATAATTGTTCAATTTGAGTGGATGTGGTTTAGTTAATTATTTGTTGAATAAATAATTAAGGAGCTAAGAAAATTAATTGTTATGAGAGTATATAGTAACACTACACCAAAAATGGCCTCTAGTGAAGGACAAATCCTTCACTAGAGGCCCTATATCTCTCACAAGTGATTTATTTATCAAGAAAAATATTTCCTTCACACGAGTCTTTCGCATTAGACACTCCTCATGAATTGGGTATCCTTCGCTAAGTAGTAACTAAATATTTTTTGTGAAGGATATATTGTGAATAACTTATTCCTTCACAAATTGTATTTAGTAATGGAATATTGTTATTTAGTGAAAAAGATTGGTTTCCTTCACAAATAATATTTTAAGAAGGATTATTTGAAATTAGTGAATAACTTTATTCCCTCACAAATAATATATTGTGAAGAACAAATTTATTTAATGAGAAAATTTTCCTTCACTAATTATAAATTGAGAATGTATCTTCAAATTAGTGAGGAAATAATCCTTCACAAATTATAATTTTATAAAAAAATTATTTGCTAAATAATCAAAATTCATTAAAATTATAATTGATTTTCAAATCGATGATTTCATATTTATTATTATTACTATTTTTTATTAAGTGCTATAATAAATATTAAATTTAATATTTCAAGTTAATATAAATATCATACATATTTCAAACTAATTGATAAACTAATGCATAAAGAGCCAATAATTAAAACTTATACTCCATATATTAATAGATAATGCTCAAGTCACAATAAGTACAAAATTTGTTATTATGTCTTGATCTCCCAAAGATTATAGTACTTACAATATTTAATAACCAACACCAGAAAACTGAAAGAATAACAACGAACTAGATGGAATGAAGTGTACATCATGTTAGTCCACTTCAGCATCATTTTCTTCAAGGAAATCAAGGTTGGACATGTAAATTTCCTGCTGCAAAAGAAGCACCAAAATTCAATTTCAATAAGATGAGGAATAAGAAAAAATAAGCCTGGTGAACTTATGCTCTAGTGTGTTGAATGTGTACTGATCAATGTGTACGTTACCTGCTTCAAGAAAAGAGTCAGAGAATGGAACCACCACGACGACCACCTAATTGTTGACCATATCAGCTAACTCCAGATTTCATGGACTCCCAAAGGCAACCTCCAAAGTTTTTCTCTAGCAACTTCTGAAGCTGCAAGTACCTCCTTTGCCAGGTCATCACTAGGTATAAAGATTCCTGTTTAGGAAATGTTAAAAATGTCTTAGGTTTCCCTAGAGATTTAGACCCTCTTTGTAATTTCTATGAAAATGAGCAGCAGAAAAAAAATTGGGCACCACAGCAGTAGCCTTAATACCAAAAAGAACTGCAAACTAGTGCATAAGTAACATTGTTCCATAAATACAAAGAATTTTATTCGTTCCAAAAAATTCAACAGCTTGACAGATAAATTGATAAGAATCTCAAGTAGTATTGTAGACAGATATCTCATTCCAACCAGGAACTCATGAGAAGAAGATCAAATATTACCTGCAATTGAGGGCCCAAGGGCAACCACACATGCTCCAGTCAATATAGCAAGATCAACTATCTGTTGAAAAAGTAAACATGCTCTTAGCACAATCTAAATATATACTGCAGTTTAGTAAAGAGGAGCTTAATACTCCTTACAGCCTGATGTAAACTATCATACTATCACAATGCATGAAATTTGAAGTTTTCGCTCACCCGCTAGATAGAGTAGTGTTTTTCATTGTTTTTTTTAAGAGGAGTTTATCCTTGTAACATGATATGGGTTTGTTTTAGGGTGTTCCATGAATAGGATCATTCAGGAATCCATGTATTTGCAGCCTTTTTGTTATCCTAATTATGAATACTTCACATGGAATTGGGATTATAACTTTGGAACAAAAAAGGGTAATAGAAAATTTAAAACGAGATAACAAAAACAAACAGTGAGATGCTTCGTTTTGTTGATAATCAATGACTGCAATCAGTAAAGTAAGTAATGCTTATTGGTAGTTGATCTTTGGCCACTATTGAAGAGGTTAATACTGTTATGAGAAAAGATTTAAAAGACGTACTACTTTGGCAACTATCATCATCGGCAATGTATGATTGGCCATATTTCTGGTATCTAGAGGCTTCCACCCAGGTTTTGCCAACATCAATAGATACATCTGCTCTCTCAATTCCCCGACCGCCTCCAGATACAGCATACCCCTTGATAGTTATCTATGCAACAAATCAGAGAAAAAACAGTGGTAAAATAACCTTGACATGCCAAGGTGTAGGTCCACCTCATTGGGTGTTTCCATGAAATGAGATCCACATCAATGCCACATAAACTGATGTAAAATTCACTGGACTTAAACATATAAGCAGCTATAAACTTCACCTTCTAATAACACCAGAATACTATTTTTTAAATTTTAAGTTACATAATCACTAGAAGGGGCACATACATGACAAGGAGTATACTGAGAAAGCACAGGCCAACCAAAAAGCAGAAGCTGAACTGAAGCCTACCCCTCCTTCCCCTTCCCCTAAAAAAATTAAATTAAATTAATAATAATAATAATAAAATCTAAACTGGACCAGCCAACAAACAATAGCTACTATCTTTGGCCACATGATTATCACATCTTGATTAAGTCTTTTAAATCTTTTCTCATAACAGTATTAACCTCTTCAATAGTGGCCAAAGATCAACTACCAAAAAGCATTACTTTACTGATTGCAGTTATTGATTATCACATCTTGGGGGCTATTGTTACCAGATCATCCAAATCAGTTTTGCTCTCAGAGCTTAATGTTTCATCACCCCTTGTAAAGTGAGAAATCATGTGTGCCTTCTTGAGTTGGCAAATCAAGCAAATACTGTTGATACACAAAAATAAGTGAATAAAACCAAATTGCAACAAACATTCAACCAATCAACTATTCAGCTCCAACCTATGGCAACTCTATTTCTTTGAACTCCTAATTATGCAAATAACTAAAACAATAAACATATAAATTTGTGAACACATTAGATTTGCAAAGTGTAATCTTTTCTGTGCAGCACTCATGCATTGAGTGTTTCCTCTGCCACATGCAATATAAAATCATTAAACCCATAAGGAATCTTAACAAGTCTCAAAATCCCAAATTATATGCAAGCATATGACGAACATGTTTTTTCCAAAACTAAAACAACACGTTCAAAACACATCGTATAATTGGAAACATTGTCATCTGAAAAAAAATACCCAAAGAGCAAGGACATCAAGAAATGGCAATAAAACCACATTGTAATGTATTAATTAACTTAATTCACTCAAAGAACAAAATATTTTAGTCAATTAACAAAGTATATGAATGTTAAAAGAAATCAAATAGCATAGAAGATGAAACGCCCTCAATATTCAACCCAAATATGTTTAGTCTCCAACACTCCATAGTGCAAAATACAAATGCCAAAATATGAAGCCACAAACATAGGAGCAAGGACTCCCAGAGGTATAAGAACACACGCACACATATATTCTACTATTACTACAAAACATTAAATACCCAGATTAATTTCCCAACACCGGAACAATAAATACATCAAAAAATGAAAGGTATCAACAAAACGAAACATCTATCTATACAAATCAGTTTTGCTCTCAGAGCTTAATGTTTCATCACCCCTTGTAAAGTGAGAAATCATGTGTGCCTTCTTGAGTTGGCAAATCAAGCAAATACTGTTGATACATAAAAATAAGTGAATAAAACCAAATTGCAACAAACATTCAACCAATCAACTATTCAGCTCCAACCTATGGCAACTCTATTTCTTTGAACTCCTAATTATGCAAATAACTAAAACAATAAACATATAAATTTGTGAACACATTAGATTTGCAGAGTGTTATCTTTTCATGCAGCACACTCATGCATTGAGTGTTTCCTCTGCCACATGCAATACAAAATCATTAAACCCAGAAGGATATATTGTAAAAGAGAATAAACACTTTGATAAAATAAAGAGTCAAGTTAATCTATTGATGAAAAAAAGGGTTTAGGAGTAAGACTTGGTATTATAATAGGTTGAATGATCCATTGTGTTTGTTTGCCAATACGGCACTGATGTTTCTGTTTCGTCAACTGCTCCTTTATTCTCCCTATAGAAAAGATACTGACTATGTATTCTGGGATTTATATAGGAAAGCAACCAAATGCACATGCTTTATACACAAAAATTATAGTGACACTACAAGTAATCACACCTTTCACCAGGTTCATGTATTGGAGCTTGTGCTCTTGCATCCAAAATGACTGCTTCACTACCAAGACAACCTTGTGCTGATCCTTTTGGCACATGAATCTCCTCAGCAGATTTCTCAATTCCTCTGACCTCCAGACTCTTTAATCAATTCACTTTCAACTTCAGAGTTGTCATTAGGCATATTACTCCCAATATCCATAATGGGAGGTGCACTTGGAGTTCACATAGCATTACTACCCATAAAAAAAATACTCGGAACCAAGATTAAAGAGATGATGCTTTTACCATCAAAAATTTAATCTTTTCACCACTGAAACAGTAACTGCATATATTAAAATATATGTGTAAAAGGAGAACCTGCTAAGTTCAAGACTTGCGCCAAAGAACATTTGTCCTAGACTTCACCACTGATTTACTTAGCATTTAGTAAAGGTTCACAATCTGTTAAATTGAGGGACAAACATATTTATAAAAAAATAAAAATATAAAAAAATGAAAATAAAATTACATTAAAAATTTACAGAATAAACATACTTGCGCATTTGTATATTTGATCCACCCTTGAGGCGATTTCGCGATTTGTCACCGATTATGACGAAGATGGAATGGTGTCTGGTTTTAAGGTCGTTTTCGATAAGAGTTCTGATTCGTTCATCCACTTTCTTCCTCATTGCACTGAATAAAACCCTTTGGCGCTCTGAGATGCGATTTGGGGTCTTGGGTTAGGGCAGGCAGAGAGTGAGACACGATTTGGGGTTTTGGGATAGGGCAAGGTAGGCAGAGACGCGATTTGGGGTTGGCCTTTGGGTTATAGCCGAATGATTTGGCTGCCTCTATTTTGTTTTAACTTTTAAGCATTTGTGTAAATTTTAATATTTAAATTATTGTAAATTTATTTACTTAGTTTAAAGAAATAGTCGATATTGTAAATTATTTATAAAGTATTATTCAAAAATAAGAAAAATCTAAATGCCAATGTTTGTTTTTATGTACGCATACTATTATACTCTTTTTTTTATTGAAACAAGTACAGTATTGTAAAAAAAAAAAAGTTAATTTTTTTTTATTTTTCTTATGGTTTAGTACTGAACTAATTAAAAATGAAATTAAATAAACCAAAAGTCTTTCTTAATTAAAGCCCTCCCAAATTGTTATTTAACTGAATATTAAATACAATACCAAAAATAAAATTACTTTAAATTAATCTCCAAAAGACTTTTTTGGATTAATATTATATACTTAAAATAAAATTTAAAGTCTTTTGGATTATTTAATTTTATTTTTATTTAACTTTAACTTTATTTAATTATGATCATAAAAATAAACTTTTGTGGAGAAATTTTAAAGTTTAACATAGTGTAAAGTTATTTACTTTATAGTTTATTAAAATAAATACTTGATATTGTAAGTTACTTAAAAAGTGTTATTAAAATTAAATTTACTATTGTAAACAATTTAAGTTATTTATATTCACCACAATTAATTCAAAAAAAAATTATTTAGAACAAGATAATGACCAATTTTATACCTCGCAAAAACTTCCGAATAATGATATATAGTGAGTAATAATTCCTTCACTAAATAGATTTTTTTCCTCATAAATTTTCATCATAAATTGGCTCCAAAAATCTTTCTATCGCCCAATTTTATGAGGAAAAAATATAAATTGTGAAGGATATTTCTTTTCGCTAATAACTATATTGTTACTATACTTTTTCCTTCACTGCTCCTTCTTCGCTAAATAATTCCCTCATGTGAAGGAATAAATTCCTTCACAAAATTTCCTTCGCTAGAGGCCATTTTTGGTGTAGTGTAATTTAATTTAAATAGTTAAGCTAGAGAGCTTATAATGATTAAATGAATTATAATATTTTAATTAAAATTTGCAATTAAAATAAGTGTTAGTTGATTAAATAAAATTATAATTATATAGAAAGTTATAGTTTTGTGATATTGAATTAGGTGTTAAAATAATTAAATAGATTAATATTTGAATTGGTTAAATTGATTATTTAATTAAGTAGAAGTATGACTAATAACCTTGCTATAAAGGAGTTATTAAAATAAATTAAAAGAAATTTAGTTTTGGCCAAACAAGTCTTAATGCATATTAAGTCTTTAATATAATAGTGTTTTATCAAACAAGGTATAAGGATTAATTGATTTATTTTAATTAGCTTTACTAAACAAGGTATATAAGTTAATAGGTTATTTTTATTATATTAGCCAAACAAGCCGTATGGCTTTTGATTTTCAAAACTTATATAACTGACATAAGTTATATCTATATTTATATTATATAATTAATATATATTATTACTATATACGTTATATTTTTTCTACATTAGTTAGACCAGAGTTAGGAAGAAGGCTCAGTTGAAGAAAAAGAAGAAGAAGAAGAATACAGAGAAAAAGTTGAGAGAATTCTAGAGAAATTGAGAAAAGAAGTCGGGAAAAGCTAGCCACCATCTTCTTCTATCTCTAGGATATCATATTCTTAATCAAAGGTAGGAGCTCAACCTTTTTCTTTAAAAGTTTAGTTTTCCTCTTCCCAAAAAGTTCTCTATAAAATAATTGTAAAAGATGAATTGTTGATATGTATATAGTTTTGTATGATAATTGTTTATAAAAGGTTGTTTCATGAGTTTATATGTGATTATAGAGAAATTAAGTCATGTATGTATGCAATTTGTGAAGAAAACCATATTACAGTGTTTATATGAAAATATATGAGTATGACTTTGCGACGAACGAGATTTTGTAATTTAATTCTTAATATTTATTGAAGTAAATAAATATTTTGATGATTTAATTATTAGATTAAATAATTAATTGATGCAATTGTAGTAGATTAATTTAATTATATGTGTTACATTTATTGAATTAATGTGGAGAATAATTATTATTCAAGTATGTATTTATGTGAGCTTATTGAATTAAATGAAATATTTAATAAGCATAATGATATTTTAATTAATTTAATTATTAATTAGAGAGTTAATAAATTGACATTTTTATTAATGAGAAAAGTAATTATGTGACTATGTGAATTTATGAGAAATTATTATATTTATTTTATATTAAATTAAATAATATAATTGAGTTATTGTGTATGGGTGTGACATGATTTAAACTATATGATAAAGCTTTATTAAATTAAATGGTTTTGTAATCTATTAAACTAGCCAAACATGGCCTTAGGGGGAGTTATGAGCAGTTAACCCATGATGGGTAACTGACCATAGTGCGCGTCAATCGATTCTTATAATGCGTATTCTCTTTTCTCTTCTTCATTATTTTACTTAGTCTGATAAAACATCACAGAGAGAGAATCAGAGAGAGTTTGTCAGAGAGAAATTGTAAGTCTGTGAAAGAGAATCGAGAGTGAGGAATCTAAGCCTACTAAATTATACTCTACAGGGTAATCTCCTTCCCAAACGTTATTTGAGTTTTATGAAAATGACTTTCATTCATACTGTAAAGCCTCTATAATTGGGATAGGAATAACGATTATGGGTTTTGTATGTGTTATGGCACATCACATTGTATTTAATTATATATATTATGTAAACCATATCATCAGTTTCATGAAAACACATGCATATGTTTTTCATAAATTACAGAGTTTGGGTTTTGGCCATATGGCCTTATACGTGATATTTCATGTGTTGATCGTATATTATCCCTAAATTTTACACTCGTGATGTTGTTGTTATGCATGTTGATACTGAAGAGACTAAAGTTTAAATGAACTGGATTCTTGTTATAATCGAATCCAGAGTGACAATTTTCATGTTTTATGTTCAAAACCTTCAAGAACATCAAAGTCGGTTGAAATTGCATGCTTAAATTCTGTAATTAAGTGTTTAAATTGGTTAAATTCATTATATAAATGTTGGGTTATGAGTATACATGAATTATAACATGTGGGTATGTCTAAATTCGAGTAGAAATTAAGAAATTGGTAGAAATTGGCATGTTACTGTGATTTTTCGCGAATCGCCATTTCGTGTCTAAGACGCTACCGCATACGCCGGCCACTGTCTATTTCCCGCACCGCAGCGCCAAGTGTCCAAATTAGAAGCGCCATCGCATCAAGCAAATAAAGACCAAGTGTAATAAAGTGAAATGGCAATAGCTACTCTCCGTAAAGTTCGAGAATCAAATTTTTGTAAAATGATTAAGTCTAGCAATGTGTTAGTAACTTAATTAATGAGCATGTAAAAATGTTAGAAGCATAATGAGATGATAAAATAGATGTTTAACATGTAAATAACATAATTGCATGTGAATTGAATTATTGAATACATAATTAACTTGTTATTAATGAAGTGTTATTTTGGGACAACGAATGTAGTAATTTGACTAAGTATAGTCATAACCGAAGTTAGACAAAGAGAATGAGTTATGATGATTAGTTAAGTTATAATTAACTGGTATTGTGAATGTGAATGGTATGTAGGATTAAATTCAAAGAACGTGCTTAGTTAAAGTGTAATCTACGCACGAGATAAGTTTCCTAACCCTACTTGTCATTATTGTTCAAGTTTATTAATTACCTCGAGTAAATTATCATTACTATTATTCAAGTTCAAATGCTATATTAAAGATTGATTATCTTTTCAAAACATGATTCAGTTATACAATAATTGTTTAATTGTATACTTCTTGAGATTATTATTATTCAAATCGAATATCATTATTGTTGAACCTTATTAGACTAGTGAACTTTATTGATTCAACTAGTCCTTAGTTGATGAACGTTTTAAATTTCAGAACCCTTATTGAATTATCCAAACCAAACTTCCTTTGGTGCGGACTCGAATGTCAAACTGAGATGAACAACCCTGCAAAGGGATTTAATTATGTGTTAGCGTTAAGATATTGTGCACAGTATGGTACTAAGGGCTGATCCCCCTAAGTACGAGTAGAAAGGTCCATAGTCTTATGACTGTTAAAGGTTTCAAGTATAACCCTTGATAACCTAGGACATAGTTCAAGGTCTTATGACCCTCAAAAATCTTTTGATTCTTGCTATTAATTCTTGATTCAAAAGTTGAGCTTTTATTTCAGAAGTTATTATTTCTCTCGCATGTTATTATTCATTGTTATATTGTTATACTTGTGGGCAATCGTGCTCACTATTGCTTAATAATAACATTGCAGTTAAGAACGAAAGAACCGACGAACCTTCCACTAGTAAAGGCAAAGGCAAGGTTAACAAGTGATGAAGACTTGCTATTTTTATTAGATGATGTATTTATGCTTAAGACTTGAGTTAATGATGTTGTTTAAGACTTATCTGTTTATGATTCCGCACAAATGTTTAAGGTTAGTTTAACCTGGGATTGTATTATTATTATTCGGATGTTGTAACCCTTAAGGGGAAGATTTTTTATTCTATCTATTGCATGGCTTGCATTTATTATGGGTGGATAGATAGATGATATTTGTACAGTGAACACCAAATCCCGTGGAATTGAAGTACCCAAATTTGGGGGTGTCACAAGTTGGTATCAAAGTCAGAGGTTATGAACCTTAGGTGGGGAACAACCTTAGGTAGTAGCCTTATATAGAAGAACATAGTGATGGAAAACTCTTATCGAGTTCTAAGAAATGAATTTTTGTAATTCATTGAAGATAATAAAAGACTTTATGTGCTTATGTGTTAAAATTATGTGCTCACTAGTATGACTTAGTAACTAAAACTCGAATTTTGTTGTCAGGATGTCTGATGTTGGAGGAACTAGTCGAGCAAGGGAGGAGGAACCCCGAGTATGTGACGCCCCCAAAATTAGGTATACGTCACCCATCTTGAGTCGCCACTTACATGGTACATAAATTCAAATACAACTTAATAATACAACTGTCGTGTACAATACGACAAAACATAAACTGTGAGTTTGAATACAAATATTGTATACTAGAGATTATACAAACTCAAAAGGAATCCTTACTACAATTATTATTACACTATTTCACAGAATAGTGAGGACTACTAATGCTATCATTTGGTCCGTCACTCCGTTCCCCGACTAGTCCCTGCTACGTTCTCATTTCCTGAAGAGAACAATAAAAGTAAAAGGGTGAGCTCAACTAGCCCAGTAGGAAATATTATGACTAAGATAATGCAGAATATATTATCGTTAGCCTTCAACAGTGTTAAACTGATACAATATAACAACCATCAAGTTTAAATGAAGCGGAACAAGCAATCCATTAAAAGAGTCAAGTAGAGAATAAAATATACTATCTTTTATAATTTAGAAGGTTATTCATCACTTTTATTGCTGGGACTCCGCTTAATAAATAATCCACATCATCGAATCACCTCTGCACTACGGCAAAGGATATTCTTTAGTATCACGACCACAATTATCCATGCACTACGTGCCAAGAATATTTGTGTATTCAATAATGGTCATGATCATGCCAACAACTATCCATCAATGCACTACGGGCCAATGAGAACTTTTTCCACATCATTTGTAACATTACGGTACCATGATTACAATCGAATAATCCACAATTCATAATCATACCAAGTCCATCTATGCACTTTATAGGCCACAGATGACTTTCAACAAAATATAAACATGAGGATGATGACAATGATATAAGAATTCAATAAAACAAGTTCAAGAATTATTTTATCCAGAACTAATAATGTCCAAATTATCAACATGATCTTTGCTTTGTAGAGTAAAATTCAAGAATGCTCGAAAGAATATTTCTATGAAAAGATATCTTTGGATGAAGCGCAAAATATCAAGGATATTCCACTAATTTCATGGAGTATAGAAGTCAAAACTTTAACCAATTTGAGTATAATAAGGAATGGAATAACAAAAGAAATCACCGTGCATACGATAGATCCATTGCAGGCGGAGGTTATTCCAATGAATAATAAATAACGGAATCAGTCCCACAGAAAATGCACAAGGGATATTCCAACAGAATAATAAAGATGGAATCGGTCCCAGAAGAAAAGCATGATATAGATATTCCAACGTAATAATAAAGATTTTAATAAGGTCCCACAAAAACGCATGCACGAGAATATTCCAACGTAATAATAAAGACGGAATCGAATCCGGTAGAACGCATACATCTGAGATATTCCAACGTAATAATAAAGAGCGGAACCGTCCGTGAGAACGCATGCATGAGATGTTCAACGAATGATAAAGAATGGAACAACGAGAAGAATTTCACCAAGTATAGGGTAGCTTGCGTATCTGAGTTATTCAAATGAAATAATAAGAATGGAATAGCAGAAGTTCTCTTCATAGATAAGAAAGAAATAATACTCCCTACCTTGGAAAAAAACTGGATACTGAAATAGTGAGGTAGCAGACTTCTCTTCTTCTTTCTCTCTATAATTTCTCTCTATAATAATCGCTCTAAAGCTTTTGTGAATTGGTGAGAAATGAAGGAATAATGAGCTTCTATTTATAGAAAAATATAGTTTCGATAATTGCACGTTTTGGGGCTCGAAAATTACAGTACAATACCTCCAACTTTTCTTTCATTTATAATTTAGTCCTGCAAGTATTATCAATCTTGCACCAACTCCCCTAATAGTAAATAATGTGAATCAATAGTTCAATCATGTGAATCAATAGTATAATCATGTGAAAAATACGAATTACAGTATAGTACCTCCATCTATACCTCAATTTTTAACTTAGTCATGCAAGTATTATCAATCTTGCACCAACTCCCCTAATAGTAAATAATGTGATTCAATAGTACACATATGTGAACAAATAGTTATATAAGCATGTGAATTAGTAGCAATTAATTGCTCATTTATCCCATAAATTACCCGATTTATCAATATAACCCTAGACATCAATTATCATCTAATAAATGTCAATTTTCACTAACACAAACAATTCCAACATAATGAAACTATTTTTATCAAAATATAAAATTTGAAATTTTGAAGTTTGACTTTTCCCAAAAAAAGTCAATCGTTGACTTTTCACCAAATAGTGAATCCGGGAAAATTTTGTGTTTATAGACTATTTTTACTAATTTAACGTTTCCCGACTCAAATATCACGTTCACAGTATCCAAATTCAACTCCTAAACAACATTCATCATTAATATTATAACTCACAATATTTATCAACCGTGTCGTTCCCGGAAAGAGGGGCTTTCGAATAAGGATTTCTCCTATTGGCGCGCAATTAGGTGACCAAACCTCTCCTCGATGTAACTTCTAGACATTGTAAATATTGCGATTTATAATATGAATAACTTTGTCGTCTCAAGTATTGATTTAATAAAAAAACATTTTATGCGTATGATCTTCGACCATAATTGAATCCATAATATGATAGATATGATGCGAAGAATTCTCATAGCAATAATTGAGTATAACTGAGTGACTTCTCACGTAAGCATCAATAATCAATACCGTGTGCTACTATGCAACCACGCGTATTATTATACTTTTAACACCGGGTGTTTCAACAGTTAACGGTAAAACTTTCGCCGTTATTTTCGTAGAGTATTTTTGTCATTTTCTCAATCCGACAATAATTCCGTTGTGGGGGTCCACCAATGATTGTGCCGTTGTACGAATATTCCCTGTTAAAACGAATATTCCCCGACCAATCGAATATTATATAACAACTCACGTATTTTTTGCAATTTGTAAATATTACCCACAACTATAACATTATATCAAATCCACACCATAATATTCAAAAATATATTTTGAGAAAATTTAATCTTTATTCAAAAAGTTGGGGTCTTACAACCTCCCTTTCTTAGGAAATTTCGTCCTCGAAATTAGGGTGCGTACCTAGTATGTCGAAGAGGTGAGGATACCTTGATTTCATTTCAGATTCTAATCCAAGATTTTAGCAAAACTTTGACTTGAGGTATAACCTTTGAGCGTAGAATATGTTCCTTCTTATCCAAGATTATAACAGGAACCTCTTCATATGTTAAATCTTCCTCTATTTCGTCCGGTTCTAACTCAATAATGTGGTTCGGGTCTTTCACATATTTACGTAACATGGATATGTGAAAAATGTTATGAACACAAGACATACTTGGCGGTAACGCAAGTCTATAGGCCACAGTTCCTACTCGATCGAGGATTAAAAATGGGCCAATGAATCGAGGATTGAGCTTTCCTTTCTTTCCAAATCTTGTAACTCCTTTCCATGGAGCAACTCTTAACAACACATGATCTCCTATATCTAATTCTACGTCCTTTCGATGAAGATCAGCATAACTCTTTTGTCGATATTGTGAGGTTTTTATACGTTGTCGGATCATTTGAACCTTTTCCGTAGTCATACGTACCAACTCTGGTCCCAACAACGTTGCTTCACCCACCTCATCCCAAAGATATCTTTGAAAGCGACACTTTCTTCCATACAACGCCTCGAATGGAGCCATGCCAATACTTGCTTGATAAGCTGTTGTTGTAGGAAAACTCCACCAATGGTAAGAACTTGTCCCAACTTCCTTGAAGTCAAGGACACGAGTCTTAATAGATCTTCAAGAGTTTGAATCGTCCTCTCCATTTCGCTCAGTCCGTCTGCGAGGATGATATGCCGAAACTAAATCGTAAATCCGTGCCCATAGCTTTTTGCAAACTAACCCAAAATCTTGAAGTGAATCTTGGGTCTCGATCGAAACTATGGATCTTTGGAATACCATGCAATCTTATAACCTCGTTTATGTACATACGAGCAAGACGTTCAAGTGTATAAGTTTCTCGTATCGGTAAGAAATGAGCAGACTTAGTCAATCTATCAACAATGACCCAAATCGCATCTATGCCTTGAGAAACTTTGGGAAGACCGGTAACGAAATCCATGGTAATGTGCTCCCACTTTCATTCTAGAATTTCTAGTGGTTGCAATGGACCTTTTGGTACTTGATGCTCCGCCTTGACTCGTTGACAAGTTAAACACCTTGAGATAAACTCTGTTATCTCTCTCTTCATATTGCACCACCAAAATGTATGTCAAAGATCACGATATATTTTGGTACTCCCAGGATGGATTGCAAACGGTGTGTTGTGCGCCTCCATCATGATTTTATACTTTAAATCAGGGTAGTTAGGAACACAAAGTCTGGAGTTAACTCGAAGTATTCCTTCCTCATCGATTCTTGCTTCCGGCATAACACCTTCTTACACTTTCTTCTTCATATGCATTAGCTCCAGGTCTGTAGCTTGAGCAGCTTTAACTTTATCGATTAAAGTCGGTTCTACTCGTATATTCGCCATCATCATATGGGTCCCTGGAGTCTTTAACTTTATCTCCATCCTTTGCAAGTCACACAAAATGGGCTTTTGTGTTGTGAATATTGCACTCGTACCCGCATATGATCTTCTACTCAATGCGTCAGCTACCACGTTTGCTTTTCCAGGATGGTATTGGATGGTATGATCATAATCTTTCAACAGTTCAAGCCAACGTCGTTGTTGCATGTTGAGTTCTTTTTGAGTGAAGAAATATTTGAGGCTTTTATGATCCGTAAAGATCTCCACTTTCTCTCCATACAAGTAATGCCTCCAAATTTTAAGTGCGAAGACAACAGCTGCCAACTCTAGATCATGAGTAGGATAATTCCTCTCATATTCTTTGAGTTGTCTTGAGGCATAGGCTATGACTTTCCCATGTTGCATGAGAACACATCCTAACCCTTTGCCCGAAGCATCACTGTAGATGACAAATCCCTCCGAACTAGATGGTATTGTCAGAACAGGTGCTGAAATGAGTCTCGTTTTGAGTTCTTAAAAACTCTTCTCACATTCCTCGCTCCAATCGAACTTTGTATCTTTCCGAGTCAGCTGAGTTAATGGAGTAGCGATTCGAGAAAATCCTTCCACGAATCTCCGATAATAACCAGCTAAACTGAGAAAGCTACGTACTTCGGTCACTAATTTGGGTTGCTCCCAGCTTTGAATAGCTTCAATCTTTGTCGGGTCAACGGATATTCCATGACTTGATACTACGTGCCCAAGGAATGCTACTTCCTCAAGCCAGAACTCGCATTTCTTTAACTTGGCATAAAGCTTATATTCACGAAGCTTTTGGAGTATCAGCCTCAAGTGTTGCTCATGATCTTCACGACTTTTGGAATATATAAGGATGTCATCAATAAAGACGACCACAAAGTGATCCAAATATTCCTTGAATACTCGGTTCATCATATCCATGAAGGCGGCGGAGAGCATTAGTCAATCAAAAAGATATGACTAAGAATTCATAATGCCCGTACCAAGTTACGAAGGCGCTTTGGAATATCCTCGGTTTTAATCTTCAAATGATGATATCCGGAATCGAAGATCGATCTTTGAAAAAATTGTGCTCCTTATGGCGATCAAACATGTCATCAATACATGGCAATGGGTACCTATTTTTGATGGTGACATGATTCAACTCCCGATAATCAATACAAAGTCGCATACTCCCATCTTTCTTCTTCACGAATAGAACAGGAGCACCCCAAGGAGACGTACTAGAACGAATGAAACCAATGTCTAACAATTCCTGCAATTGGGTCTTTAACTCCTGAAGTTCAATAGGAGCCATTCGATATGGGGCTTTGGAAATGGGTTTTGTATCGGGTTCAAGGTCGATACAAAATTCAACTTCACGCTCTGGGGGTAGGCTAGGAAGTTCTTCAGGGAATACGTCAGGAAATTTATTAATAATAGAAATATCCTTCAAATTTGACGTATTTTTGTTTAAATCCGTGACATGAGCTAAGAAAGCTTGACATCCATTTTTCAATAAACGAATAGCTTTATGGCTTGAGATGACCGTGATTGATTTTAATGGTTTGGTCGCTTGAATTAGCATAATAGGTTTATTAGGAATATGAAAGCTAACAACCTTACGAAAACAATCAATTTTAGCATGATGAGTAGTTAACCAATCAATCCCTAGAATCACGTCAAATGCAAGTATTTTTAAGGAGATAAGATCGACAGGTAACGTCATGCGATTCTGATTTGAATCAAACAAGACTTATAAGCGATGGATGTAATGAAGGTTTCTCCTAATGGAGTTTCAACAGATAAGTCAAAGTCTAATTTCTCCGGAGTCAAATTTAACCGTTGAGATCAAGTAGGAGAAATAAAAGAATGGGTAGAACCGGTATCAAATAAGGTATAGACTTTGTTAGAGTTTATGATAAGCTTACCCATGATGACCTCGTTCGGGTTCCTTGCTTTTTGGGAGGTCACAACAAACGCTCTCCCTTGCACTACCGGCTTTGACTTTTCTGGGACGGCCTTTGGTGCCTCAATCCTAGCTGAACTTGTCTTCGATGAACGAAAAAATCGGGCTAGGTGACCTTCTCTTCCACAATTATAACACACTTTGGATGGCATCGCACAGTTTGGACTGATATGTCTCTCCCCTCCGCATTTGAAGCATATGATAGGTGGTCGTTCTCCTTCCTTTACCACGGTTGCTGGTGCTGACGTCTTTCCATCATTGTTGAATCTCCTTTTCTTGAAATGTCCATTTTTACTATCTTGGCCATGATTACCACCGAAGTGGTTACCATTTCTGGCATGTTGATTCCCTCTACGCTTGTTGTCACCGTTTCGATGACCGCTACTACCCTTTGGTATTTTCATCTTTCACGCACCGCTTTCCTTGGTTGCGTTGACTCGTTCTGGCGCTCCAATAATCGAGCCCTATTTACAACATCTAAGTACAAACACGGTTTATGAAAATAAGATATTGACGTATCTCGGGTTTCAAACCTCTTAAAAACATTCGTGTCATTCGCTCCTCATTATCGACCAAATGGGATGCAAACCGGATAACTCGCAAATTTAGTCTCAGATCGTATTGCGACACGGTCATATTGTTTTGTTCCAACTTGATAAACTCCACCTCTTTCATGTGACGAATACTTTCGGGAAAGTACTTGTCGTTGAATAGCTCTTGGAACTTCTCCCAAGACATCTTGAGTGCGTCAGGCTGGGTATGTTTTACAGATTCCCACCAGTAATCTGCCTCTTCACGCAACATGAAGGTGGCGAAGGGAACCTTTTGTTCCTCGGAGCATCCCAAGACATCAAATATCTTGGTGATCTACTTTATCCATACTTTCGCCTTAAGTGGTTTAGGCTCTCCAATAAACTCGGGTGGTCCCAGCTCCTTGAACTGTTTAGCGGTGACCGTCCGAGAGTTTCATGTGTTTACACTTGTATTTTGAACAGGAGCCACTCTCGCCTGATGTTGTATGAATTGCATGAAGCCTCGGAACATTCCATCATTCATCATTTGGTTAGTGTTGTTGTTTGCATGAGTATTGTCGCCTTCCTGATGCACGTTGTCCTGGTTATTGATCTGTGGAGACTCAACGGTCTCTTGTGTTCCATTGATGTTCTCAACATTCTCGGATGCCATTTTTAAACACTGCCACAAAACAAGGGTTAATTGACATGCAACATATTATCACTATACTCTGACCGACCAATCAAATACCAAATAAACTTAGGTAGGTTATACTAGCGAAGGAATTCCCCGTCTCTCCCTCCCTAGTTCTAGTCTCACATCTTAGCCAGGGATCATATCCCTAAGCTTTGATACCAACTGTGATGCCCCCAAAATTAGGTATACGTCACCCATCTTGGGTCGCCACTTACATTGTACATAAATTCAAATACAACTTAATAATACAACTGTCGTGTACAATACAACAAAATATAAACTATGAGTTTGAATACAAATATTGTATACTAGAGATTATACAAACTCAAAAGGAATCCTTATTACAATTATTATTACACTATTTCACAGAATAGTGAGGACTACTAATACTATCATTTGGTTCGTCACTCGGTTCCCACGACTAGTCCCCTTTCGTTCTCATTTCTGAAGAGAATAATAAAAGTAAAAGGGTGAGCTCAACTAGCCCAGTAGGAAATATTATGACTAAGATAATGCAGAATATATTATCGTTAGCCTTCAACAGTGTTAAACTGATAAAATATAAGAACCATCAAGTTTAACTACAGCGGAACAAGCAATCCATTAATAGAGTCAAGAAGAGAATAAAATCTACTATCTTTTATGATTTAGAAGGTTTTTCATCACTTTTATCGCTAGGACTCAGCTTAATAAATAATCCACATCATCGAATCACCCCTGCACTACGACTAATGATATTCTTTAGTATCACGACCACAATTATCTATGCACTACGTGCCAAGAATATTTGTGTATTCAATAATGGTCATGATCATGCCAACAACTGTCCATCAATGCACTACGGGCCAATGAGGACTTTTTCCACATCATTTGTAACATTACGGTCATGATTACACCGAATAATCCTCAGTATAATCATACCAAGTCCATCTATGCACTATAGGCCATAGATGACTTTCAACAAAATATAAACATGAGGATGATGACAATGATATAAGAATTCAATAAAACAAGTTCAAGAATTATTTTATCCGGAGAACTAATAATGTCCAAATTATCAACATGATATCTTTGCTTTGTAGAGTAAAATTCAAGAATGCTCGGAAGAATATTTCTATGAAAAGATCTTGGATGAAGTGCAAATATCGAGGATATTCCACTAATTTCATGGAGTATAGAAGTCAAAACTTTAACCAATTTGAGTATAATAAGGAATGGAATAACAAAAGAAATCACCGGGCATGCGATAGACCGCATGCAGGCGAGTTATTCCAATGTAATAATAAATAACGGAATCGGTCCGTAGTCAGTAAAAGCATGCAGACGAGGATATTCTAACGAAATAATAAAGAAGGCGGAATCGAGTCAGCGTAAAAGCGCATGACGGATATTCCAACGAAATAATAAAGACGGAATCGGTCCCATATAGAGCGCGCATATCTGAGATATTCCAACGAGAATAATAAAGAGCGGAACCAGTCCGCGTAGAAACCATGAATGAGGATGTTCCAACATAATGATAAAGAATAGAACAACAGAAGAATTTCACCAAGTATAGGGTAGCCCGCGTATACAGGTTATTCCAACAAAATAATAAGAATGGAATCATAGAAGTTCTCTTCATAGATAAGAAAGAAATAATACTCCCTACCTTGGAAAAAAACTGGATACTGGAATAGTGAGGTAACAGACTTCTCTTCTTCTTTCTCTTTATAATTTCTCTCTATAATAATCGCTCTAAAGCTTTTGTGAATTGGTGAGAAATGAAGGAAGAATGAGCTTCTTTATATAGAAAATATAGTTTCAATAATTGCGTTTTGGGGCTCGAAAATTACGATCTGATACCTCCAACTTTTCTTTCATTTATAATTTAGTCCTGCAAGTATTATCAATCTTGCACCAACTCCCCTAATAGTAAATAATGTGAATCAATAGTTCAATCATGTGAATCAATAGTATAATCATGTGAAAAATACGAATTACAGTATAGTACCTCCATCTATACCTCAATTTTTAACTTAGTCATGCAAGTATTATCAATCTTGCACCAACTCCCCTAATAGTAAATAATGTGATTCAATAGTACACATATGTGAACAAATAGTTATATAAGCATGTGAATTAGTAGCGATTAATTGCTCATTTATCCGATAAATTACCCGATTTATCAATATAACCCCTAGACATCAATTATCATCGGAATAAATGTCGATTTTCACTAACACAAACAATTCCAACATAATGAAACTATTTTTATCAAAAATATAAAATTTGAAATTTTGAAGTTTGACGTTTCCCAAAAAAGTCAACTGTTGACTTTTTGACCAAATAGTGAATCCTAAAAAATTTTGTGTTTATAGACTATTTTTACTAATTTCGTCGTTCCGGACTCAAATATCACGTTCGCGTCTCCAAATTTAACTCCGAACAACATTTATCACTAATATTATAACTCACAATATTTATCAACCAGGTCGTTCCCAGGAAAGAGGGGGCTTTCCAATAAGGATTTCTCCCTATTGACGCGCAATTAGGTGACCAAACCTCTCCTTGACAGAACTTCTAGACATTATAAATATTGTAGTTTATAATATGAATAACTTTGTCGTCTCAAGTATTGATTTAATAAAAAATATTTTATCACGATGATCTTGACCATAATTGAATCCATAATATGATAGATATGATGCGTGAATTCTTGTAGCAATAATTGAGTATAAGCGAGTGACTTCTCACGTAAGCATCAATAATCAATACCGTGTGCTACTATCTGAACCACGCGTATTCTTGTACTTTTTTAACAAGGGGTGTCTCAACAGTTAACGGTAAAAACTTCCGCCGTTATTTTCATAAAGTATTTTTGTCATTTTCTCAATCCGAATTATAATTCCGTTGTGGGGGTCCACCAATGATTGTGCCCTTGTACAAATATTCCCTGTTAAAACGAATATTCCCCGACCAATCGAATATTATATAACAACCTGCGTACTTTGCAAAATTTGTAAATATTACCCACAACTATAACATTATATCAAATCCACACCATAATATTCAAAAATATATTTCGAGAAAATTTAATCTTTATTCAAAAAGTTGGGGTCTTACAAAGTACCTATAGTACCTTCAGAGGAGGTGCCCAGAGACATTCATGTCGTTAGGGAACAGTTGGTACAGAGGGAGTCATCTCCATTGATCACCGTGGTGGGTCAGGAGCATGAACCTAAGACAGATCCTGAGGAGGATCCTGAGGAGGAATTTGATGAGGAAGAGGAAGAAGAGGAGTTTCCACAGCATTCCATCGATGCTGAGATGTACGACACATTATACGACCGTAACGTGGAGTTACGAGATGAGGTGCATGATCCGGATCGAAGCGAGCTATTATTCAAGAGAGATTACTCTCGAAAGCGTAAGAAGAGAGATTTTGACTCTTCACTCACGATCGGGAAATGTAGAATGAGATTTGGTCCACGAGAAGGGTCAAACCAAAGATAAGACCAGAGAGATAGAAAAGTTGAAGAAGGAATCAAGGACGACTCTGAAAAGGCTGATCATAGCAGAGGAAGGCTGGGTAAGAGAGTCACGACATGCTGATCTTGCAGAAGAGGACGGTCGTACAAAGAAGGCAAAGCTGGGAAAGACATACTCTACACTTAATCATGCAATGGATGAGGCCCAAGATCGAGTTTTGAGGTACCCCATCTAGTTCGAAGGACTTCCTTCGTACATGCTGGATCGCAGGACGATGTCTCGTATCATGGAAGAGGAGCGTGGCAAGGCTATTCAGCACCTTGACAGATAGTGATATAATCTGTTTAATTATGTGAAGACTTAGTTAGTTTTTATATGTAAATTCCGATATGTTTATGAATGAAGGAATATTTTAATATTTAAATCTTGTGGATTCTTTATCTCAGGATGGTGGATGTAAATAGCAGTTATGCTATCATTTGATGTAAAACTTTTAGTTTGAATTAAATATATTAAGTTGTTTGAGATGATGTGTTAAATGATTATATTAAATTGTTGAGTTAAGTCTTAACTATTTAGAGAATTTAATAGAGATTTAATAAGCATATATTATTCTTAATGAAATATATACGCGCTGAAGAAGACAACCACGTCAACCAGCTCAGGAAGAGTCAACAAATAACAACAATAATGCCAATGCTAATCCCGTGTAGCAGTTGGTTAACTTACTGACAGGAGCAATGAATAATCAACCTCAAGCTCCACCAAATACTACGTTTAAAGATTTCAAGGCGGTGGGACCGCCAGAATTTAAAGGTTCCATGAACCCGATCGAGGCTCAAACGTGGGTTATGGAAATGGAAAAGGTTTTCGACATTGCTAGGGTTAGAGAAGACCAGAAGACAGCTTTTACAATGTTTATGCTGAAGTCTGAGGCTAGCTATTGGTGGCAAGCAAACAAAGTGCGAGGAGGTGAAGGTGTAGTTACGTGGGAGAGATTTAAAGAGATGTTTTTCGAAATGTATTTCCCAACTAGTTCGCAGAATCAGATGGAGGTTCAATTTCTGGAACTGAAGCAGGGAAACATGAGCATACCTGACTATGCGACAAAATTCAACGAGTTGGCAAGGTTCGCCCCGTACCAAGTACACACTGACGAGAGAAAGGCGAGAAGATTCGAACAAGGACTAAAGCCTTGGGTATCTGATAAAAGTATCAATGTTTCAGATAAACACATTTGCCGGAGTATTGGAAAAGGCCATCCTCGCTGAAGGTGGAAGCGATGCGGTGACCAAGTACAATCAAGATCAGAAGAAGAAGAAGAGTGAAGGTGAAATTAATAACAAGGCCAGTGGAAGTGGCACAGGAGGTGGAAATTTCAATCAGAAGAAAAGGTGGAACGACAGTTCATCATCGGGAAATTACCAAGGTAATCAGAAGAAAAGAATCGAAGCATGCCCGACCTGCGGGAAAGCTCATCTGGGAGTATGTATGAAAGGAAAACGAGTATGCTACAATTGTGGTCAGGAAGGCCACATAGCACCTAACTGTCCTAACCCAAAGAAGGGTGCTTATTTCAACTGTGGTTCGAAGGATCATTTAGCAAGAGACTGCCCTAAGAAGGGACCGGGAGGGGCAGGACCAGGAGGTAACCATGGAAACAACAGTGGAAATGTGTAAGACCCCAACTTTTATAAATAAAGATGAATTTTCTATAAATATTATTTTTGAATATTATGGAATAAATTTGATATAATGTTATAGTTGTGGGTAATATTTATAAATTTTGCAAAGTAAGCAAGTTGTTATAAAATATTCGTTTGATGAAATATCCTTTTGTCGGGGAATATTCGATGCACTGACTCAATCATTAGTGGACCCCATTAACGGAAGTATTATCGTAGTTAGAAAACGACAAAATTATCTTTCTATAAAAATAATGGCGGAGGTGTTTACCGTTAAAAGCCGCTGAACTACCCGGTAGTAAAAGTACAAAGATGTCTGCCGTAGTTGTATAGTAGCACACGATATTGATTATTGATGCTTACGTGAGAAGTCACTCAACTATGCTCAATTATTACTACGATAATTCTTGCGATCATATCTCTTATATTATTGATTCAATTATTGTCATAATATCATCTTTATAATATGTTATAGTATTAAATCAATAATTGAGACAACAAGTTATAAATGATTAATAATTGTTGAAAGATTAAATATGTGTTGATTAAAAATAAAATGATTTGTGGTAATATTTATTCAATCCTTGATGTATATAAAGAGTATGTTATGAGACGTTTGTGGTAAGTTTGATTATTTTATGGGGGCCCATATGTCATCATCTAAGAGTCTCTTCAATCGATAGTAATTACCTTCGTCGATAGTAATTACCTTTGTGAATAATAATTACCTTCATCATAGTAATTACCTTTACCAGACGTCGAACCACTTGTCGTTTCACATTACGGTGTCCGAACCACTTGTCGTTTCACATTACAAGCATCGAACCACTTGTCGTTTCACATTACAAAGATCGAAACCACTTTTCTTTTCACATCACCGATCGTCAAGCCACTTGCCTTTTCACACGGCGGTGCTAAGCTAGAAATCTTCTATAAATAGAGGCCTAGTGCTTCATTATTTTTCACGAATTCATTCAAGCTATAGAGAGAAAGTATAGAGAGAATAAGAGAGAAAGAAGAAGAGTATTTTGTTACTACACTACTGCAGTATTCAATCTCCTACCAAAAGTAAGGGGTGTTATTCTTTCTTATTCATGAAGAGAACTGTTGTTATTCCATTCTTTATTATTCTGTTGGAATAACCTGTATACGTGGTTTACCCTATATTTGGTGATATTCTTCTATTATTCTCGCTGGAACATCCTGTCATGTGTTTTACACCGGACTGGTTCCGCCTCTTTATTATTATTCTATTGGAACATCCTCATGCATGTGTTTTACACCTACACGGTTCCGCTTTTTATTATTATTCTGGAACATCCTCATCTGTGTGTTTTATGCTTGACCTGGTTCCATTCTTTATTATTCATTGGAATATCCTCGCTTTTGTCGCTTTTACGCCGGACCGGTTCCGTTATTTATTATTACATTGAATAACTCGCATATGTCGGCCTATCGCATGCATGGTGATTTCTTTTGTTATTCCATTCTTTATTATACCCAAATTGGTTAAAACTTTGACTTCTATACTCCATGAAATTAGTGGAATATCATTGATATTTGCTCTTCATCCAGTATCCTTTCATGGAAATATTCTTCTCAGTATTCTTGAATTTTACTCTATAAAGCAGTATCATGTTGACAGTTTGGATGTTATTGGTTCCTAGATAAATTAATTCTTGAACTTGTTTTATTGAATATCATTGTCATCATCCTCATGTCTATATTATGTTGAAAGTCATCTGTGGCCTGTAGTGCATAGATGGACTTGGTATGATTATGACCAGAGACTATTCGGTGTAATCATGACCGTAATGTTACAAATGATGTGGTAAAAATCCTCAGTGGCCCGTAGTGCATTGATGGACAGTTGTTGGCATGATCATGACCATTAATGAATACACAAATATTCTTGGCCCGTAGTGCATGAATAATTGTGGTCATGATACTAAAGAATATCCTTGGCCGTAGTGCAGGGGTGATTCGATGATGTGAAATATTTATTAAAGTCGAGTCTCAAATTATAACAAAGATGAAAAACCTTTTAAATCATAAAAGATAGTAGATTTTATTTTCTACTTGACTCTTTTAATGGATTCTTTGGTTCCTTTGTAGTTAAACTTGATGTTCATTATATTTTATCGGTTTAACATCATTGTAGCTAATGATAATTTATTCTGCATTATCTTAGTCATAATATTTCTTCTTGAGCTAGTTGAGCTCACCCTTTCTTTCACCGTTTTCTCTTGAAAATGAGAATATAGGCTTTGGGACGAGTCGGGGAACGGAGTAATGGTTCGAGAGGATAGCATTAGTAGTCCTCACTATTCCGTGAAATAGTGTGATAATAATTGTAATGAGGACTCCTTTTGAGTTTGTATGATCTCTAGTAGACAATATTTGTATTCAAACTCACGCTTTATGTCGTATTGTACACCTACGCTTATATTAGTAAGTTGTATTTAAATTCTGTACCATGTATCTGACTACCCAAGATGGGTGATGTATACCTAATTTTGGGGGCGTCACAAAATGCCTTAACCATCACCGGACCAACAGCAACAAACCGACCGACCGCCAGAACTTTCAATATGACGGTGCAAGATGCAGTTCAATCCCGTGATGTGGTGTCAGGTATCATTCCGATCAATAAAGTTAATGCTTATGTTTTATTTGATTCAGGTGCTACTTGTTCCTTTATATCCGATGACTTTGCAAAGAATTTAGATTTTGCCTAAGGATGAATTGGATTACCCCATGAACATAAAAATTGCGAATAGAGAAATAATCCCTGTTAAGTACGTACATAAGAACTGTAGAGTGTATATTAAGGGTAATATCATGAACGTAGATCTTATCCCTATTCAACTTGGGGAATTTGATGTTATTTTGGGAATGGACTGGTTATTCAATTACGGGGCTGTAATTGATTGCCAAAAGAAGCGTATAACCTTATATGACTCGTCAAAGGTTGTATTTTATAGTAAAGAATCGCCTGATGTTTGAAGTGAGTTGTCGACGATAATGCGAGCCGTGAAGTTATTAAGACAAGGTCATGTAGGATATTTAGCTTACATAGTCGACAAATCGAAAAGAGAATCCAAAGGTAGAAGAGATACCGATTGTGAGGGACTTCGTTGATGTATTTCCAGACGATTTGCCATGACTTCCACCAGATAGAGAAGTAGATTTCGTGATCGATTTGGCGCCAGGAACTGCTCCAATATCGAAGGCACCATACCGAATGGCACCAATAGAGATGAAAGAATTAATGGTACAATTACAAGAATTGCTGGACAAGAAGTACATTCAACCGAGCATATCACCGTGGGGAGCGCCGGTGTTGTTTGTGAAAAAGAAGGACGGATCGATGCGACTCTGCATTGACTACAGAGAACTGAACAAGGTCACGATTAAAAATAGATATTCATTACCAAGGATCGATGACCTATTTGATAAATTGAAGGGAGCAAGATATTTTTCCAAGATAAACTTTGTAAGACCCCAACTTATTATTAATGAAATTTAATTTTCTCTATTTATTATTTTGAAATAGTAAGGGTTGATTTGATTAATGTGGATAGTTAGGGGTAAAATACGCAAATATTTCAAAATAAGCAAGTGGTTATAAAATATTCATTGTTGTCGAGAGAATATTAAATGCTTTGTCGGGGAATATTAAATGCACGGGGGAATATTAAATGCGACCGTATGACCATGTGGGGCCCATGTGAAAGCGATTGGATGAAAGAAAACGACAAATATAAGTTGTTTAAAAATAACGGTAACGTGGTTATTCTGAGATTATCTTGTTAAAATACCCGGTGGTTAAAACACACGATGCGTTGTTGCATTATTGCACCAATTATTGATTCTTACGTGAAGGCCTTTACTCGATAATGGTTACGATAATTACTGCTCGATTATTTTATTGAGTTAATAATTTCTGCGTTGATATTTTATATTCTTTGTTGTTTGAATAATTGTCATTACACGTATTTTTCATTATTATCGAAGCAATAATTCATATTATCTGAATAATATTATTAGATAACATTATTGACAATGTCTAGAAAGTTACATCAAGGAGAGGTTTGGTCATCTAATTGCGGCGCGATGAGAGAGATCCTTATTGGAAAGCCCCTCTATCTGGGAGCTGCATGGTTGTCAATAATGTGATTACATAATATTATTTATGAATAATTAATTATTGATTTATATGATGAGAAAAATATTGATTTTATGAGGATATAGATGGAGAAAATTTTTAATGTGACAATTGTTGAAAATTAATATTTTATCTTTTTACGATAAAATAATTCATTTAAATATATTATTTTAATAATATATTAACGATGATATTTTTACAATGAATGTGGGATATATGAGTATATGAGAAGGAAGAGTATTTTTGTGGCATTAAATGTTTAACACATGTTTTGTGTGTTGGTGGACACAATTATTGAATAGAAATTTGATTATAGCACAGCAAATTGTGCATTTATGGATTTGGTCAATTTCTATTTGGAATTTGGAAAAACTTTCTTCTGCAAAGTTGTAGAGAATTGAATTTCCTATAAAACTCATGAGATTCGAATTTTCTGATAAAAGGCTATTTATTATGAATTATTGAAATTAGAAGTTAAAATAATTAATTTTTTTGGGAGTTTTAGTTAATTATTTTGAGAAAAAACGTTTTTTGCAACTAAGTTGGCCTCACATGTGATTCAAATGTACTGAGATCAGTTGTCTAAGGTGGGCTAAAGAAAATGTGAAAAATATATTAATATTATATTCAATTTTACTGCTTTGGTGTTAAAGCATTTTCCTATAAATAGGGTGCTTAGGTTAGAATTGAAAAACACCGTAAAAGCTGAAGTTTCTCTCTATTTTCTCTCTCGATATATTGGCGTATTCTTGTGAGTATACTTTGAGTATTGTTAGGCGGTAAAAGTTCCTTGACATTATACAGTTATTCGGTTAGAAGTACTAATCTTTTGAGGTAAGGATGTTATTTTCTTCTCAAATGATATTATTTCTTCATATCATTATCTTTGAAATATTGGTTGGAACTTTTATCAAATTTGGAACTTTTTCATGTCGGGGTTATTATTCATGAGTTACTATTCACGAGTTACTATTCATGAGTTACTATTCACGAGTTCTTATTCACGAGTACTATTAAGTGAAGCGTGAAGATGTTTTTTGTGGAATTTCTATCTTTTGGTGTCGAGAGTTACTATTCACGTATCGGCACTATTCACTATTCACCAAAAAAAAAATTTTTCTTTTGTCCAAAATATCTATTACGGATACTAGCTTTGATTGTATCCATGTTTTGATCATTCTTGAATTTTACACCACTATGATTATTTTTGAGGTATTTTTGAACATGGATAAAACAAAGTACGAATCCTTAATCCTTAATCCTTGTCATTTTGTTTCACTGGGATTCGTTTCTTTAAAAATATTTTCATCATCCTCGGTCTTAAATGATGATATTATTGAATATCTTTGGCTTTGTAGTGCAAAAGATGAATGATTTTGAAGAATATCTTTGGTAGTAGTGCAAAGATGAGCAGTGTTTAGATGAACATGACCAATGATGAATATCTTTGGCTGTAGTGCAAAGATGAATATTTGATTCGGATATATATTGATTGATGTTACGGGGGATAAAAGATAGATGATGAACTTTTAAATTCATACATAGAAGATAGTAGTTTGCATTCTCTTAACTTAACTTTCTAATGAATTATTATTTCCATTGCGAATATTGATTTAAAATTTGTTGTCTATTGTATTCTATTAGATTTTTCCTGTTGAAGACTAACGGTAATTTGTTGTATATTATCTTAGTCATAATATTCTTTCTTTGGGCTAGTTGAGCTCACCCTTTTCCTTTTTGTTCCATTTTTCTTCTCGGGAGGCGAGAATATAGCGAGTACTGAGTCGGGGTATGGAATGAAGGTTTTAGAAAGGATTGTTTAGTAGTCCTCACCATTTTGTAAAATAATGTATCAATAAATGTGATGAGGATTTATTTGAGTATAGATATTGTCTAGAAGATAATATTTGTATTCAAACTCACGATTTCTTGTTGTAATAATAAAGTTGTAGTTGTTTACATGCCATGTATTGACAACTTCGAATAGGTGATGTATACCTATTTTGGGGGCGTCCACATTAGTATCGAGCTATAAGTAAAGAGCCCCGAGCCTCTGTTTGGTGACTTCTGTTGATGGGGGATGCATCGAAGCTACTCTCAGTAGGGGGCCTTGCTTTCAACGGTGGCAAACCGATAGGTATCAATGTGAGGTCTGACATATTGGTGTCGAGTTACTTGGTATCGAGAGCTTAGGGATATGATCTCTGGCGGAGATCGGGGAATAGAACTAGGAGGGAGAGGCAGAGTAAATCCTTCGCTAGTGTGTCCTACCTAAGCTTATTTTTTAGTTGGTCGATATATAAGGATATTATGTGATATATTGATTTCCTTAATTAACCCTTGTTTTATGGCGATGTTTGAGAATGTCGTTGAGAATATTAACAATGGAAATGAGGCCGTGGAGGCGCTTTGTACTCACCAAGGAGGAGAACGTGCAGCAATTTGGCAATGTTCCTCCTGTGAACAACACCAGCGAAGCGAGATGATGAGCGAGGGGATGTTTAGAAGCTTTTTGTAGTTCATGCACAAAATCAGACGAGGAGACTCGTGTTCAAAATATAGGAGGAAATGATAGCAATTCACGGGTTGTCACGACGGCGATTCGAAGTTGGGACCACGAATTTAAGGGAAAGCGGATCCGATCATACGGCGGAAACATGGGTCAAACAAATTACCAAGATATTCGATGTCTTGGGATGCGGAGGAACGAAAGGTTCCATTCGCCACCTTTATGTTCCGTGGCGAAAGAGACTCTTTGGTGGGAGTGCATGTAGGCGTACCCATCCAAACCGTACTCGGCGTGTCTTGGGAAGCGTTTGAAACTATTTAATGACAAATACTTTCACGAAAGTGTTAAATCGTATATGAAGGAAGTGGAGTTCATCAGTTAGAGCAAAAACAACATGATGGTGTCTCTGATGCGAGGCAAAGTTTGCGAGTTATCGAGTTTGCACCTTATTTGGTGGAGAATGAGGAGCGTATGGCGCGGATGTTTCTTAGAGGTTTGAAACCCGGCATACGTCGATATCTCATTTCTCATAAACTTCCTCTCTATTCGAGATGTTGTAAGCAGGGGCTCAATTATTAGGCGAGATAACGAGTATATCCAACTGAGGGACCACAACCGAGGATCGTACGAGATAGCGATCAACGAATAATGATAACCAAATGGAGAAAGAAAAGCAGACGGACAAAAATGGTAACCACTCTCTGGTGGTAATCATGGCCATGAAAATAGAAGAAGCGAGTCGGGAGGAGATTTTAAAAAGAGAGATTTAACAACGACCGTATAGAAGATGGCGGTCTTGCGTGACAGAATCGGGTTCTAAGGGAGAAACGACCACCGGTCATATCTTATAAATCACGGGAAGAGGGGACATATCGGTCAAACCGTCCTGACAGTTCAAGGTATGCTATAATTGTGGAAAGGAAGGACATATCGCTCGAGATTATGCGATGGCGAAAAACCTAGTTCAATGAGGGACGGTGACTCAAAAATATCCCCCCGAAAAGTCAAAGTCAACAATTAGGGAAGAGCGTTTGTTGTGGTTGGTCAAAATCGAGGAACCCAAACGAGGTGATCACGGGTAAGCTATTTATAAATTCTTGCGAAGTTTATACCTTACTTGATCTGGGTGCTACCCATTCATTTATCTCTCTGCTTGTGCTCAAGCGTTTAAACTTGACTCGGGAGAAATTAGACTTTGACCTATCTGTGGAAACTCAGTTAGGAAAAACTTTCATCACATCCACTTTGTTTATAAATCTTGTTTGATTCAAGTTGGCACCATTACCTTACACATTGACCTTATCTCTTTAAAGATACTTGCTTTTGATGTGATTTTAGGGATTGATTGGTTAACTACTCATCATGCCAAAATTGATTGTTTTCGTAAGGTTGTTAGTTTTCATATTCCTAACCAACTGTTATGCAATTCAAGCAACTAAACCATTAAAATCAATCAACATCATATCTAATCATAAAGCTATTCGTTTATTGAAAAAGCGGATGTCAAGCTTTCTTAGCCCATGTTATGGATTTGAATAAAGACACGTCAAATTTGAATAATATTCTGTTGTTATTGACTTTCGGCGTATTTCTGAAGAACTTCCGATTCTACCCCGAGCGTGAAGTTGAATTCTTTATTGATCTTGAACACGGTACAAAGCCCATTTCTAAAACCCCATATCGAATGGCTCTATTGAACTTGAGGAGTTAAAGGTCCAACTACTGAAATTGTTGGACATCGGTTTCATTAAATCTAGTACATCTCCTTGGGTGTGCTCTGTTTTATTTGTAAAGAAGAAAGCGCGGAGTATCGACTTTGTATTGACTATCGGGAATTGAACCATGTCACCATCAAGAATAGGTATCCTCTACCTCGTATTGATGACTTGTTTGACCAGATTCTGAGGGGCACAATTCTTTTCAAAATCGATCTTCGTTCGGATATCATCAATGAAGATTAGAATCGAGGATATTCAAAGACGCCTTGAAACTTCGGTATGGGCATTATGAATTCTTAGTCATGTCTTTCGGACTAACTAATGCTCCTGCGACTTTCATGGATATGATGAACCAAGTATTCAAGGAATATTTGGATCGGGTTTGTTGTTGTCTTTATTGATGACATCCTTATATATTCCAAAAGTCGTGAAGATCATGAGCACCATTTGAAATTTGGTACTCCAAAGGCTTCGTGAAAATAAACTATATGCCAAATTAAAGAAATGCGAGTTACGGCTTGAGGAAGTAGCATTCCTTGGGCGCGTGGTGTCGAAACATGGAGTATCTGTTGATCCGTGAAGATTGAAGCAATCTGAAGTTAGGAGCAATCAAAGTCGGTGGTGAAATCACGTAGCTTTTGGGCTTAGTTTGGTTATTATCGGAGATTAGTGGAAGGGTTTTCTCGAATCGCTACTCCATTAACTTAGCTAACTCGGGAAGGATACAAAATTCGTTTGGAGCGAAGAATGCGAGAAGAGTTTCCAGAGCTTAAGAGGAGACTTATTTGGCTTTTTCTAACAATACCATCTGGTTGGATGGATTTGTTATCTCTGACGATGCTTGAGCAAAGGGTTAGGATGTGTTCTCATGCAACGTGGGAAAGTCATAGCCTATGCCTCATGACAACTTAAAGAGTATGAGAGGAATTATCCTACTCATGATCTAGAGTTAGCGGCCCGATCGTTTTCATATTAAAGATATGGAGGCACTATCTATATGGGGAGAAAGTGGAGATATATTCGGACCATAAAAGCCTTAAATATTTCTTCACTCAAAAAGAACTCAACATCTTGGCGGCGACGTTGGCTCGAGCTATTGAAAGACTACGACCACACTATTGATACCATCTTGGAAAAGCAAAGCGTGGTAGTGTACGCGTTGAGTAGAAGATCATATCACGAGGAGCGAGTGCGATGATGTCAAGTATCGCGCGTAGAGCCAACTTTAATAGAAAAAGTTAAGGTTGCTCAAGCCACAGGCCGGAGTGATCGTATGAAGAAGAAAGTACAAGAAGGAGCTATTAGGAAGCGAGAATTGATGAAGAAGGAATACTTGAGTCCACTCTAGACTTTGTGTTCCTAACGACTCGATTTGAAGTACAAGATTATGATGGAGGCACACAATACACCATTTGCAATCCATCTTGGAAGTACTAAAATGTATCGTGATCTTGACATACATTTTGGTGGAACAATATGAAGAGAGAGATTGCAAAGTTTATCTCAATGTGTTTAACTTGTCGGCGTGTAAAGGCGGAGCATCTGGTACCTAAGGGTTCGTTGCAACCACTTGAGATTCGAAATGGAAGTGGGAACACATTACCATGGATTTAATTCTGGGTCTTCCTACGGTTTCTCAAGGCATCAATGCTATTTGGGTTATTGTTGATAGATTAACCAAGTCTGCTCATTTCTTGCCGTCACGGAGACTTATTCCTTGAGCGTCTTGCTAGTATATGCGTGAATGAGATTGTGAGGTTGCATGGCATGCCAAGTATCCATAGTTTGGATCGTGACCCAAGATTCACTTCAAGATTTTGGGTTAGCTTGCAAAAAGCTATGAGCGCGGATTTGATTTAGTTCGACATACCATCCCCAAGCGGATGGACAATCGAGAGGACTATTCAAACTCTTGAAGATCTATTAAGACTCGTGTCCTGAACTTCAGGCGGTTGGGATAAGTATTTACCATTGGTGGAATTCTCCTACAACAACAGCTTATCGAGCAAGTATAGGTGTGGCTCCATTTGAAGCATTATATGGGAAAAGTGTCGCTCTCCGGTATGTTGGGACGAGGGGTGGGTGAAGAACCACCTTTGTTGGGACCCGAGTTGATGCGTATGACTACGGAAAAGATCCAAATGATTCGACAACGTATACAAATGGCACAAGATCGACAAAAGAGTTATGCGGATCTTCATCGAAAGGGCGTGGAATTTAGTGTAGGGGATCGTGTATTGTTGCGAGTTGCTCCATGGAAGGGAGTTACAAGATTTGGGAAGAGAGGAAAGCTCGATCCACGATTTATTGGTCCATTTCAAATTCTTGACCAAGTAGGAAATGTAACCTATAGACTCGCGTTACCTCAAAGTATGTCTCGTGTTCATAATGTGTTTCACATATCATGTAGTTAAGTAAATATGTGAAAGACCCGAACCACGTTATAGAGTTAGAACCCAGGACGAGATAGCGAAGACTTAACGTGTGAGGAGGTACTGTCAAGATCTTGGAAAGGAAGGAGCATGTCCTATGCTGAAGAAAGGTCATACCACAAGTTAAATTTTGTGGAGGAATCATCTTTATAGAGAAAATGACACAGGGAATTGGAAGCGGAAATGAAAGCGAGGTATCCTCACCTTTTGAAACACCGAGTGCGTCACATCAATTTCGAGGATGAAATTTCATAAGGAGGGAGGTTGTAAGACCCCAACTTATTATTAATGAAATTTAATTTTCTCTATTTATTATTTTGAAATAGTAAGGGTTGATTTGATTAATGTGGATAGTTAGGGGTAAAATACATAAATATTTCAAAATAAGCAAGTGGTTATAAAATATTCATTGTTGTTTGAGAATATTCGTTGCTTTGTCGGGGAATATTAAATGCGGCGGCAATATTAAATGCATAGTGGCCCCATAACTGGGCCCATCGAGCGATTGGATGAAGAAAGCGAAAAATATAAGTTGTTTAAAAATAACAGGCGTGGTTATTCTGAAGTTATCTTTAAAATAATACCGGTGGTTAAAACACGATGTGCACGGTATTGCACCAATTATTGATTCTTACGTGAAGGCACTACTCGATAATGGTTACGATAATTCTTGTTTCGATATTTTATTGAGTTAATAATTTCTGCGTTGATATTTTATATTCTTTGTTGTTTCAATAATTGTCATTACACAATATTTTTCATTATCGAGAGCAATAATTCATATTATCTGAATAATATTATTAGATAACATTATTGACAATGTCTAGAAAGTTACATCTAAGGAGAGGTTTGGTCATCTAATTGCGGCTACCAAGATAGAGAGAGATCCTTATTGGAAAGCCCCTCTATCCAGGGAGCTGCACAGTTTGTCGATAATGTGATTCTATAATATTATTTATGAATAATTAATTATTGATTTATATGATGAGAAAATATTGATTTTATGAGGATATAGATGGAGAAAATTTTAATGTGACAATTGTTGAAAATTAATATTTTATCTTTTTCGATAAAATAATTCATTTAAATATATTATTTTAATAATATATTAACGATGATATTTTTACAATGAATGTGGGATATATGAGTATATGAGAAGGAAGAGTATTTTTGTGGCATTAAATGTTTAACACATGTTTTGTGTGTTGGTGTACACAATTATTGATCGAAATTTGATTATAGCCTGTAAAATTGCCCGTTTGTGGATTTCGGTCAATTTCTATTTGGAATTTGGAAAAACTTTCTTACGCAAAGTTGTAGAAATTGAATTTCCTATAAAAACTCGCATGAAGATTCAAATTTTCTGATGAAAGGGCTATTTATTATGAATTATTGAAGTTCAAGTTCAAATAATTAATTTTTGGGAGTTTTAGTTAATTATTTTGAGAAAAACGTTTTTTTGCAACTAAGTTGGCCTCACATGTGATTCAAATGGGCTGAGATCAGTTGTCTAAGGTGGGCTAAAGAAAATGTGAAAAATATATTAATATTATATTCAATCTTACTTTTGGTGTTCTAAGCATTTTCCTATAAATAGGGTGCTTAGGTTAGAATTGAAAAACACACGAAACTGAAGTTTCTCTCTATTTCTCTCTCGATATATTGAGTGTATTCTTGTGAGTATACTTTGAGTATTGTTAGGCGGTCTGAAGTTCCTTTGAAGACTATACCCTAGATTCCAAATTTAGAAGTACTAATCTTTCGAGGTAAGGGATGTTATTTTCTTCTCAAATGATATTATTTCTTGAATATCATTATCTTTGAAATATTAGTTGGAACTTTTTATCAAATTTGAAACTTTTTCATGTTAGGGTTATTATTCATGAGTTACTATTCACGAGTTACTATTCATGAGTTACTATTCACGAGTTACTATTCACGAGTACTATTCTACGAAGCGTGAAGGTGTTTTTTTTGTGGAATTTCTATCTTTTGGTGTCGGAGTTACTATTCATGATATCGGCACTATTCACTCTAAAAAAAATAAAATTTCTTCTTTTTGTCCAAAATATCTATTACGGATACTAGCTTTGATTGTATCCATGTTTTGATCATTCTTGAATTTTACACCACTATGATTATTTTTGAGGTATTTTTGAACATGGATAAAACAAAGTACTGAATCCTTAATCCTTAATCCTTGTCATTTTGTTTCCTTTGGATTCGTTTCTTTAAAAATATTTTTCATCATCCTCGGTCTTAAATGATGATATTATTGAATATCTTTGGCACAGTAGTGCAAAATGAATGATTTTTGAAGAATATCTTTGGTACGTAGTGCAAAGATGAGCAGTGTGTTTAGATGAACATGACCAATGATGAATATCTTTGGCTGTAGTGCAAAGATGAATATTTGATTCCGATGTATATTGATTGATGTTACGAGGGATAAAAGATAGATGATGAACTTTTAAATTCATACATAGAAGATAGTAGTTTGCATTCTCTACTTAACTCTTCTAATGAATTATTATTTCATTGCGAATATTGATTTAAAATTTGTTGTCTATTGTATTCTATTAGATTTTTCCTCTGTTGAAGACTAACGGTAATTTGTTGTATATTATCTTAGTCATAATATTCTTTATTGGGCTAGTTGAGCTCACCCTTTTCCTTTTTGTTCCATTTTCTTCTCGGGAGGCGAGAATATAGCGAGTACAGTCGGGTATGGAATGAAGGTTTTAGAAAGGATTGTTTAGTAGTCCTCACCATTTTGTAAAATAATGTATCAATAAATGTGATGAGGATTTATTTGAGTATAGATATTGTCTAGAAGATAATATTTGTATTCAAACTCACAGTTTTACTGTTGTAATATTAAAGTTGTAGTTGTTTCTGTACTATGTATTGACAACTCAGAATAGGTGATGTATACCTATTTTGGGGGCGTCACAGACTTGAGGAGTGGTTATCACCAACTGAAGGTGAGGCCAGAGGATGTACCAAAGACAACATTCAGAACGCGATACGGTCACTACGAATTTTTAGTAATGTCGTTTGGTCTAACGAATGCTCCTGCAACATTTATGGGACTAATGAACGGTGTGTTCAAGCCGTTTTTGGACAAATTCGTGGTGGTATTTATAGACGATATTTTGGTATATTCAAAAACCAAAGAAGAACACGAAGAGCATTTAAGATTAACATTGGAAGTATTGAGAAGGGAGAAGTTGTACGCCAAGTTTTCGAAGTGCGAATTCTGGATTGAGCGAGTGCAATTTCTTGGTCACGTGATCGATAAAAACTGAATTTCGGTAGATCCATCTAAAGCTGAAGCCGTGATTAACTGGGATCAGCCGAGAACGCCGTCAGAAGTAAGAAGTTTTCTTGGATTGGCAGGATATTATAGAAGGTTCATTCAAGACTTTTCCAAGATCGCAACTCCGCTAACGAATTTAACTCGAAAAGCTGTGAAATTTGTTTGGACGGATAAGTGTGAGGAAAGTTTTCAAGAATTGAAGAAGAGGTTGAGTACGACCCACGTGTTATCTCTTCCTGGATGATACAGAAATTTTGTTGTTTATAGTGATGCGTCGCATAAAGGACTTGGGCGTGTCTTCCGATGCAAAAACGGCAAAAGTCATTACGTATGCATCACGACAATTGAAGGATTACGAGAAGGGATATCCGACCCATGACTTGGAGTTAGCTGCAGTTGTTTTTGCTTTGAAAATTTGGAGGCACTATCTCTACGGGGAGAAGTGTGAAATATATACGGACCATAAGAGTCTGAAATATATTTTCACGCAAAAGGATTTGAATATGCGTCAAAGAAGATGGTTGGAATTAATTAAGGATTACGAATGTGAGATTTTATACCATCCGGGTAAAGCAAATGTAGTTGTCGACGCCTTAAGTAGAAAGGGTCGTGAGAAATTGACAATGTTGACTGCTCAGGAGGAGCTAATTGCAGAAATGGAGAAACTGGAATTGGAAGTGAAGTATCCTATGGAGATTGATGAGAAAATATTTCAGATGCAATCTGGTATAACTCTACTAGATAAAGTAAAGGAGGCTCAACTTCAGGACGAAGAATGTAAAAAGGTGACAAAGAAGATATTTGAAGGAACTGAAACGAGATTTAAGATGGATAAGGAAGGAATACTGAGGTTTGAGAGTAGAATTTGGGTACCACCAGTACAAGAGATTAAGGAAGATATTTTGAGCGAGGCTCATAGTTCACGATATTCGATTCACCCTGGTAGTACCAAGATGTACCAAGATCTTCGACAACATTTTTGGTGGCCGAATTTAAAACGTGATGTTGCAGAATGTGTTGCCAAGTGTCTGACCTGTCAGAAAGTGAAGGCAGAACATCAGAGACCGAGTGGATTGCTACAACCGTTAGAGATCCCAGAATGGAAATGGGAACATATTACAATGGATTTCGTGGTTGGCCTTTCGACGACTTAGAAAGGCTACGACGCGGTATGGGTTATCGTTGACCGGCTGACTAAATCCGCACACTTCCTTCCAATCAAAATCAGATTCAACTTAGAGCAGTTGGAGAGGTTATACGTAAAAGAGATTGTTTCGAGACATGAAGTTCCGGTGTCAATTATTTCTGATAGAGATCCGCGCTTCACATCGAATTTCTAGAAACGTCTTCAAGAATGCATGGGTACGCAATTGCGAATGAGTACAACATACCACCCTCAAACAGACGAACAGAGCGAAAGAACGATTTAGACCTTAAAAGATATGCTAAGAGCCTGTGTGATGGACTTTAAAGGAAATTGGGATGATCACTTACCGTTAGTAGAGTTCGGCTACAACAACAGTTACCACGCTAGTATTGGCATGCCGCCTTATGAAGCGTTATACGGTAGAAAGTGCAGAACTCCGCTTTACTGGGATGAAGTTGGTGAAAGGCAATTGCTAGGGCCAGAATTGGTACAATGAGACAACGAAAATAGTCAGTTATCCGAAGCGCTTGTTGGTAGCGGCTCAAGATAGATAGAAGAAATATGCTGATCCACATCGTAAAAATATCGAATTTGAATCAGGTAGTTATGTTTTCTTGAAGGTCTCTCCTTGGAAGGGGAAGATCAGGTTCGGAAAGAAAGGGAAATTGAGCCCAAGATTAATTAGACCATTTGAAGTACTGAAAAGAATCAGAGAAGTTGCGTACGAGGTAGCCCTACCTCCAGCACTCGAGAATGTCCATAACGTCTTCCACGTTTCTGTTTTACGACCCTACAAACCCGATTACAAGCATGTAATTGAATACGAACCCCTACAGTTTGAAAAAGATTTATCTTACGAAGAAATTCCTGTTCAAATTGTCGACAGAAAAGAGCAAGTTCTCAAAAATAAAGTAATACTTTCTGTTAAGGTAATTTGGAGGAACCACAACGCTAAAGAAGCTACGTGGGAACTCAAAGAGAATATGATGAAGAATTACCCTCATTTATTTACTTAATTATGTGTTAGCGATTACGGGGGATGTAATCTTTGTAAGGGGGGGAGAATGTAATTGGTCGAATTTATTGAGTCGTGATTACGGGGACGAATCCTTTTAAGGGGGGAAAGATGTGACGAACGAGATTTTTGTAATTTAATTCTTAATATTTATTGAAGTAAATAAATATTTTCGATGATTTAATTATTAGATTAAATAATTAATTGATGCAGTTGTGGTAGATTAATTTAATTATATGTGTTACATTTATTGAATTAATGTGGAGAATAATTATTATTCAAGTATGTATTTATATGAGCTTATTGAATTAAATGAAATATTTAATAAGCATAATGTTATTTTAATTAATTTAATTATTAATTAGAGTGTTAATAAATTGACATTTTTATTAATGAGAAAATTAATTATGTGACTATGTGAAGTTATGAGAAATTATTATATTTATTTTATATTAAATTAAATAATATAATTGAGTTATTGTGTATGAGTGTGACATGATTTAAACTATATGATAAAGCTTTATTAAATTAAATGGTTTTGTAATCTATTATACTAGCCAAACATGGCCTTAGGGGGAGTTATGGGCAGTTAACCCATGATGGGTAACTGACTATAGTGCGCGTCAATCGATTCTTATAATGCGTATTCTCTTTTCTCTTCTTCATTATTTTACTAAGTCTGATAAAACATCACAGAGAGAAAATCAGAGAGAGTTTGTCAGAGAGAAATTGTAAGTTTGTGAAAGAGAATCGAGAGTGAGGAATCTAAGCCTACTAAATTATACTATACAGGATAATCTCCTCCTTCCCAAATTCTATTTTTACGTTATTTGAGTTTTATGAAAATGGCTTTCATTCATCTTTAAAAAGCCTCTCGAATTGGGATAGAGTAACGATTATGGGTTTTGTATGTGTTATGGCACATCACATCGTATTTAATTATATATATTATGTAAACCATATCATCGGTTTTTTATGAAAACACATGTCGATATATTTTTTCATAAATTACAGAGTTTGGGTTTTGGCCATATGGCCTTATACGTGATATTTCATGTGTTGATCGTATATTATCCCTAAATTTTACACTCGTATGTTGTTATGCATGTTGATACGAAGAGACCAAATTTTAAATGAACGGATTCGGTGTTATAACGAATCCGTAGTGACAATTTTCATGTTTTATTTTCAAAACCTTCAAGAACATCAAAGTCAGTGAAATTGCATGCTTAAATTCAAGTAAAAGATACCGGATAACTGTATAAAAAATCCACTTATCAAATACCCCCAAACTTAAACCGTTGCTTGTCCCCAAGCAACACAATATAATGCAATCTATATGTTATGCAAGCTACGCTACTATGACAATGAATCCCTAGATTTCCAGCCATGTTATGAATTCCAGTGAGACATGCCTCAGAGAAAAATCAAGATTCAAGAACAAAGCATCAAACTAAGCTAAAGGCATAATGACATACAATCAGATAATCCTAACCTGCTATAAAGATGTTGTGTGTGTATGATGTGTTCACAGATAAACTTGACAAAGGTGAAGATACCACATGCTTTATTGCTTAAGGCAGAAAATTGAGTTTAAATCAAGAACTGCATATACTAATGAGACATCAACTACTCCAACACATCAATACAAACTAAGGTTCAACAATGGGTTTATTCTGCTTTGTTTTTACTCACGAGGGCGATTTTTACACTTTCCCGCGGTGTTTATTGAATTTTATTTTATTTTATTTTTTTATATATATATATATTTCCCATGTCTGTGCAATGTCTCATTCTATTAGGCTAACAGTGCTACCCCTTAGCGAGCTTTCAACCAACGACTCCCAGACCATTAAGACCTTAGGGCGCTAGGTGTAGAGACAATCCCCTCGGGCGTACTTACTCAAGTAACAAAGGCCCCGAAACAAGACTAGCCGGGGAATTATTTTAATAATTTTTGCCAACATTAATTTCAATTAAATTAGTCTTAATTTAAACATTTTATTTTATTTTATTTTATTTAAATTATCTTCTTATATTTCTCTATTTTCAGGTACCATGGGTGACTTTGCTTATCAATGGCCTTATACAAATATGATTCAACCAAGGGACACAAGCACTGAGGGACTCAAAAACTAACAAAAGAGCTCTAACTCATGCAACGACGCCAAAAACTTGTTGCCTCTTTTTTAAGACTAACAAAAGAGCTCTAACTCATGCAAGTATACATGCGTCAACAAGTAATACAGAGTAAGTCGAGTATCGATCCACAGGGAATTAACTAATAAATTTCACCAAGCATTAACCCATAACCATTTCAATCTTATTTAAACGAATGACAATATATTTTATATTTAAACTATGAAATTAAATAAACCTAACTACTTCTAGAGTGAGACTAGATAACGAAGACCAGAGATTACAATTTCATCTATTGACTCATTCAAATCCATACATTTCATGTTAAGCCAAACTAATTGTACAGGTTTGTTAGCCGAGAACACTAAAGTAAAGTATAGCCATCTTTCAATGTACCATACCCATATCACATATAATCCACAGTTGATAGAATACACATGAACACCCACATTACCTAAACCACTATATGTCTATGTGATTTACAAATAATTAGGGTTTAATTCCAAGTTCTCAATTGACTACGAGTGGTGCTTCGGTATATGTCTATCCTAAGCACAAATTATACATCCCATCACAATGCAGAATATACAATCACAAGCTATCAAGATCAGATCCAAACCCATACTTCATCTTTCAAGTTCATATGGGTTATCACAGTAATTGATGGCCAATCAACTGAGCAAATAAGCATGAATCTTAATAGACAATCCCATAGCAATCAATAAGGTTAACAATGTAATATATCAGATTAAACTAATCCATAGAATCCATTGTAATCTCAAAACAGAGTTTAGCTCATCATAGAATCAAAATCCATCATCCACAATAGATTACACATTGAGAAATAAAGATAGAAGTAAAGAGATGTTAGGGAATTAGGAATGCAAATCTGATCTCTCTTGCTCCAATTATGAATTCCTTATGCTCTCCAATTGCTTCAATCTTCAACTCTAATCTAATTTAGGGTTCTAATCTAATCTAAAAAGGAAGAGAAGAAAAGAGCATATGTAATATGTTGTTCAGCCCCCAAGGGGTGGTATCTCTCACATAATGAAAATACGTCTAATATATAAGCCCTAATTGAATCTCTCTCTCTGTTACGCGTCAATTGCACTGTTTAATGAAAAGTCAGCGCTGGAAAGCACCTGAAGTCGCGCCACGCAAGAATTGGCCTGAGTTGTGCACGCCCGCGCGAAAGCTGAAAATCGCATCTTTTGCTCTCAGTAAGTCAGCATGTCATGCATGAATTCATAGCGCCCACAAGGTGGGTGATTTTTTGCTGTAGTCTGCTATGGTAAAATGGCCATAACATTTGATCCGGGAAGAGTTACGGGTCCTGCCACCTATCAAATCAAAGATATCGACGAGCTCTACAACTTTCATTCTTTGATGATTGACCAATTCTGGCCGGATGAAGGTTGAAATCGATCTGGAAGGGACTGCTATGAAAATAGCTAACCAAAACAGCGAAGTTTGACGTCCGTTGGTACAATGATCATAACTCTTGCATCCGAACTCCGATTAGAGCAATTCAAGATGTCCCGGAAAGCTACGAAGACGCTCTACAATGTAGTCCAAGTTCCATGACAAGAACATGAAGTAACATGAAAGCCCAAATGATGTCCGAATTGCCTTTTCTTTGCATTTTCTTTGCTTTTCCTTACCAATAATCGCTCACATCGCTCCCAAACGTATAACCTACAAAATGAACACAAAATGCATGAAAATAACTAAGACACATGAATATAAGCAACTAATTCAAGTAAAAGATACCGGATAAGTGTATAAAAAAATCCACTTATCACATACCACCCTTCTTCGGTACACATTGCACTGGGCTCACCCATGCACTATCTGAGATCGGATATATTATACCTGCATCCAGCCATTTCAAAACTTCTTTCTTGACCACCTCTTTCATTATCAGATTAAGTCTTCTTTGTTGCTCAACCGACGGCTTACTATCATCTTCCATCAGGATCTTATGCATGTAAAACAAAGGGTGATCCTTTTATATCCTGCCATGATCCATCCAATAGCCGATTTGAACTCTCTAAGGACTCGTAGCAGTTTTTCTTCCTGAAAAGATGTTAGTGCAGAATAAATAATCACAAGTAGCTTTGAATCTTTATTTAAAAATGCGTACCGTAGATGATCTGAAAGTGGTTTCAATTCAAGTTCTGGATGTGTCTCAAGAGATGGTTTCAATTTTACCGACGTCTCTCCAGCTTTTTTCAACGGCTCGACATATGTTTTGAATTTTCTGAATTATGGAATGGTATCCAGATATTGCACAAGTTCTTCAACTTCCTTGTCCTCAAATTCTGAATTTTCAGCAATGACACTTCTTAACGGTTCATAATCCACTAAACTCTCAACTTCATCATTTAATGCATGGTCCACCAAATTAATTCTGAAACATTCCTCTTCATCTGTTGGAAACTTCATTGCCTTGAAGACGTTAAAGGTAACCTCCTGATCATGAACACGCATAGTGAGTTCCCCTTTCTAAACGTCAATCAAGGTCTTTCTTGTAGCTAGGAATGGTCTCCCCAGTATGATTGGTATACTTTTATCTTCCTCGTAATCCAAGATGATGAAATCAGCTGGAAAGATAAATTTGTCCACTTTCACCAATACATCTTCAACAATTTCCCGTGGATACGTGATGGATCTGTCAGCTAGCTGCAAAGAAATATTTGTTGGCCTTGGAGCCTGCAATCCCAACTGGTTGAATACTGACAAGGGCATCAAATTGATACTTGCCCCAAGATCACATAGACATTTACTGAAGCTCATCTTTCTGATCGTACATGGAATTGTGAAACTGTCCGGATCTTTCAGCTTTAGAGGTAGTTTACGCTGAAGCACTGCACTACATTCCTCTGTCAAGGCCACTGTCTCAAACTCTTCTAATCTCCTCTTCCTTGACAATATACCCTTCATGAACTTTACATAACTTGGCATCTGTTCTAATGCCTCCGTGAAAGGTATGTTGATCTGCAGCTTTTTAAAGATCTCCAAAAACTTGCTGAATTGTTTATCTTCCCTCTTCTTATTCAATTTCTATGGATACGGAATCGGAGGGTGAACTAGTGGTACTGTACTCACGGGCTTCTCATCTGAACCTGCTTTATCCTTCTCTACTTGATGCAACTCAGAATCTTCCTTAATCAATTTCTCAGTAGACACAATTTCCTCCTCGCGCGGCAGCGCGGCTTCCTCAGTATAACATGGCGAGGCCGCGCCATGCTCAGTTTTTGCAGCCTTTTTCCCAGACCTTAATGTGATCGCTTGACACTGTTCCTTCCCTTCTCTTCATGGATTTGCTTCTGTATTACTTAGCAATGAACCCTGGGGCCTGTTGTTAAGCATGCTCGCCATTTTCCCTATTTGAGTTTCCAGATTTTTAATAGCCACTACTTAACTTTTGATCATAACCTCCGTGTTTGCCATGTACTTCATCATTATCTCCTCCATTTCTGATTTCTTTTCTTGCTGAGGTGCAGCTGGAGTACGATGTTGTTGTTGAGAAAATCCCGGCGAAAAAGGTGGTCTTGGAGTAAACTGTTGCTGCGATGGCTGTGACTGAAATTGATTATTCGGCTGAAAATGATTTTATTGATTTCCTTGATTATTTGACCAACTGAAGTTAGGATGATTATGGTTGTTGGAGTTGTACGTGTTCTGAAACTGTCCTTGGTCTTTCCTGTAATTGCTCACATACTGTACCGACTCTGAGCTGATAGCACATTGATCTGTCGAGTGTGACCCTACATAAATCTCACATACGAAGGCAACTGTTTTTGCTTTGCTCTCTGCCAATGAATCTATTTTCTTCACCATAGCTGCCATCTGTGCCGACAACTGAGTAATAACATCCACTTCCAACAAACCTGCAACTTTGGGTTGTGGCATCCGAGATGTAGGGTTTTGAAAGTCATTCGCTGCCATTGTCTCGATAAGGTTATAAGCTTCCTCATAGCTATTTGCCCATAATGCTCCTCCTGTAGCTGCATCTATAATTGGTCTCGACTGCCATCCTAATCTATTGTAAAATGTGTTGATCACCATCCAATCTGGCATACCATGGTGCGAACACTTCCGTAGCATCTCTTTGTATCTCTCCCAAGCCTCATATAAGGATTCACCCTGTTGTTGCTCCAATTGAGAGATAGCTGTCCTCATTTTCGCAGTCTTAGCCATTGGGAAAAACTTGGCTAAGAACTTTTGTGCTAGGTCCTCCCATGTAGTAATTGATCTTGAAGGCAAAGAATGAAGCCAACTTCTCGCTTTATCCCTCAATGAGAACGAAAACATCCTAAGTCTGATAGCATCCTCCGTCACCCCGTTGTATCTGAAAGTATCACATATCTCAATAAAGCTTAATAGGTGCTCATTAGGATCATCTGTAGCAGCACCCCCAAACTGTACCGAATTTCGCACCATCTAAATAGTGCCCTGTTTTCTCTCGAATGTATTAGCTGCTATCGCTGGTCTGACTATGCTTGACTGTAGTCCATTAATATTAGGCATGGAATAGTCTCTCAGAGCCCTATGCTCTTCTCTTTGCTCTTCTCTTTGTCCCTCGGCTGCCATATCGGATGTAGTACCCTCTAACTTTGCTTGCAAATTTCTACGCATTCTCGCTTTCCAACCTCTCCCGTTAATATTATCCTGAGCAAGTGTTAATTCGGGATTGGATGACCGCGTGCGCATAAAAATTTATACAAGTACCTGAAACAAAAACAAAAACAAAAATAGAAATGAGATAAGATTAGATTTGTCTAAGTCATACAATATAGCTTAAAACTGATGATAATAATAAAAATTTAAATGCCTTTCCCCGGCAACGGTGCCAAAAACTTATTGCCTCTTTTTTAGTTCTAACAAAAGAGCTCTAACTCATGTAAGCATACATGTGTCAACAAGCAATACAGAGTAAGTCGAGTATCGATCCACGGAGAAAGATTTCTAAATTAAACTATTATGTATCAACTAAATCACTATTTTTATATGCTTAAACTACTGTTTATGATTGGAAATTACTCTAAACTCAAATAATAACTAAAAGATGAATATAAAAATAATAATTCAAATCTGGAAATAATGGGATCCTAACTTCATTTAATAGTTCATCTAATTACCACCATCATGCAAGACTATTCACGTATCACAGGAAATTAGCCAAGAGCACATATGTAGACATAACCATTTTTCAATGTTTCATGACCTACTCACATAACATCCACATACAATAGACATCATGTAATCATCAATAGAACCAATCTCACTATATTTCTATGTGAAATTGCAACTATATTGAATTTAAGCACAAGCCCTTATATAACTCATACGGTGAAACAGTATATATCTATCTGATTCACGAAATACAAAGCTAAGCAAAACAGCCCCATATACGCATGATATCATGATTACAACCATACTCGCATGTAATTTTTCAACTCTATACAAGTACATAAAATGAATGGTGATCGATCATTCATACACTCAAATCAACCATGATAGAAATTCCTCACGATACGCAAACAGTCTAGCAATTAAGCCATAAGTCAGACTACGTATTAAAATCCATTAGAATCCCATAATGGAGTTTAGTTCATGACTGCGCCAAAAGCCATTATGGGATCAAAGCAATACATGGATAAGAAACAAACAATTGAAAGAGAAAAGATAGAATCGATCAAACCCAATTACTGATTATAATCCAAACGTAACGTTCAAATCCTCACTAATATCCAGCAACATAAAAGTAGTTCATCCACAATGATTGAAATCCCAAGAAGAAGTAGAAAATAATAAGTCTATGCTTCGCTTCACGTGGAATTCTCTCAAGGTGTAAACCATAGTTCTCTCCTATGAAAAAAACGTAAAAACTAAAGATAGATACATCTGGTACCAACCAGAATAGTTTTTAACCAACTCAAACTCTTATAATTTAAAAATTAAAATAAAATTAATTAGCAGCTGCAGATGTCGCGCACGGGCGCACGAGGTCCCTTTGTAATCATCGCGCGGGCACGCGTATTTAAAATCTTCTCAGTCCGGTTGATCGCATGGCAATGAAGTTTTTTGCTCGTGGTGTGTGGCTTCGCATTTTAAATTATGTGCTTTCTTTCTTTATTACTACTATACAGATCCAGCTACTAATTCTTTGACATGCAACTCTTCCTTCATCCATCCTCAGTTGCATATCTCCAATTGTTCCTTGCGTCATGCTTCCATTAGCCTCATGCCATCTACCATCGCCAAGCTATGTCATTTCCTGCACTTTTACACCAAAAGAGTTCTCAGTACATGCAATGCAATATATTATGAAATGCAACTAAAAACACACTAAAATGTACTTGAGATGGGCATAGTTCTCATGAATTGATATCCAATAAGTAGGTATAAAACCCACTTATCACTCATCAATAAAGACGACCACAAAGTGATCCATATATTCCTTGAATACTCGGTTCATCATATCCATGAAGGCAGCAGGAGCATTAGTCAATCCAAAAGACATGACTAGGAATTCGTAATGCCGTCTGAGGAGTTCTCCGAAGCGGTCTTTGGAATGTCATCAGTTTTAATCTTCAACTGATGATATCCAGAACGAAGATCAATCTTTGAAAAGTATTTGGCTCCTTGCAACTGGTCAAATAGGTCATCAATGCGAGGCAACGGGTACCTATTTTTTATGGTGACATGATTCAACTCCCGATAATCAATACAAAGTCGCATACTTCCATCTTTCTTCTTCACGAATAAAACAAGAGCACCCCAAGGAGACATACTAGGACGAATGAAACCGATGTCTACCAATTCCTGTAGTTGGGTTTTTAACTCCTGAAGTTCAATAGGAGTCATTCGATATGGGGCTTTAGAAATGGTTTTTGTACCGGGTTCAAGGTAGATACCAAACTCGATTTCACACTCCGGGGGTAGGCCAGGAAGTTCTTCGGGGAATACGTCAGGGAATTTATTAACAATAGAAATATCATTCAAATATGACGTATTTTTGTTTAAATATGTGACATGAGTTAAGAAAGCTTGACATCGGTTTTTCAATAAATGAATAACTTTATGGCTTGAAATGACCGTGATTGATTTTAATGGTTTGGTCGCTTGAATTCACATAATAGGTTGATTAGGAATATGAAAGCTAACAACCTTATGAAAATAATCAATTTTAGAATGATGAGTAGTTAACCAATCAATCCCTAGAATCACGTCAAATGCAAGTATTTTTAAGGAGATAAGATCGACAGGTAACGTGCAGTTACCGATTTGAATCAAACAAGACTTATAAACAGTGGATGTAATGAAGGTTTCTCCCAACGGAGTTTCAACAGATAAGTCAAAGTCTAATTTCTCCGGAATCAAATTTAAACGTTGAGCGCAAGTAGGAGAAATAAAAGAATGGGTAAAACCGGTATCAAATAAGGTATAGACTTCGCTAGAGTTTATGATTAGCTTACCCGTGATCACCTCGTTCAGATTTCTCGCTTTTTGGGAGGTTACGACAAACGCTCTCCCTTGAACTATCGATTTTGTCTTGTCTGGGACGGCCTTTGATGCCTCCATCCCAGCTGGACTTGACTTTGGTGCATGACAAAATCGGGCAAGGTGACTTTCTCTTCCATAATTGTAACACGTTTTGGACTGCTGCGCACAGTTTAGACTGATGTGTCCCTCCCCTCCGCATTTGAAGCATATGATAGGTGGTCGTTCTCCTTCCTTAACAACGGGTGTTGGTGCTGACGTCTTTCCATCATTGTTGAATCTCTTCTTCTTGAAATGTCCACTCTTATTGTCTTGGCCATGATTACCACCGAAGTGGTTACCATTTCTGTCATGTTGATTCCCTCCACGTTTGTTGTCACCGCTTCTATGATTACCACCACTGGTATTATAATTTTTTCGCCTGCTTTCTCTTTATTGGGTTGACTCGTTATCGCGCTCTAATAATTGAGCCCTATTTACAACATCTGAATATAAACACAGTTTATGAGAAATTAGATATTGACGTATCTCGAGTTTCAAACCTCTAAGAAACATCCGCGTCATTCTCTCCTCATTATCAACCAATTGAGACGCAAACCGGGACAACTCGGCAAACTTAGCTTCGTACTGTGACACGGTCATATTGTTCTGCTCCAACTTGATGAACTCTACCTCTTTCATGTGATGAATACTTTTGGGAAAGTACTTGTTGTTGAATAGTTCTTGGAACTTCCCCCAAGACATCTTCAGTGCGGCAGGTTGAGTACGCTTTACCGATTTCCACCAGTAATTTGCATCTACTCACAACATAAAGGTGGCAAAGGGAACCTTTTGCTCCTCGGAGCATCCCAAGACATCACATATCTTGGTGATCTGCTTTATCCACGCTTCCGCCTTAAGTGGTTTTGGCTCTCCAATAAACTCTGGTGGTCCCAGCTCCTTGAACTGTTTAGTGGTGACCGTCTGAGAGTTTCCAGTGTTTCCAGCTACATTTTGGACAAGATCCGCTCTCGCCTGATGTTGCATGAATTGCATAAAAGCTCTGAACATTCCATCGTTCATCATTTGGTCAGTGTTGTTGTTTGCATGAGGATTGTTGCCTTCTTGATGCACATTATCCTGATTATTGATCTGTGGAGACTCAACGGTCTCCTATGTTCCATTGCTATTCTCAACATTCTCGGATGTCATTTTCAAATACTGCCACAAAATAAGGGTTAATTGACATGCAACATATTATACCTATACTCTAATCGACCAATTAAATACCAAATAAACTTAAGTAGGTCATACTAGAGAAGGAATTCCCCGTCTCTCCCTTCGTAGTTCTAGTGTCACATCTTAGCCAGGGATCATATAACCTGGCTTTGATACCAATTGTGATGCCCCCAAAATAGGTATACATCACCCATCTTGAGTCGCCAAATATATGATACAAAATTCAAATACAACTTAATTATACAACAGTCGTGTAAAATGCGACAAAACATAATCTAAGAGTTTTAATAAGAATATTGCCATCTACACAATATCCACACTCAATGGAGTCCTCAATACATTTATTGTCACGCTATTTTATAAAATAGTGAGGAGTACTAAAATAACCATCTGGAATGTCAATCCGTTCCCCGACTCGTACCAGCTATATTCTCATTTCCTGAAGATAACAGTGAAAGAAAGGGTGAGCTCAACTAGCCCAGTAAGAAATATTATGACTAAGATAATACAGAATAATTTATCGTTAGCCTTCAACAAATTAAACCGATAAAATATAACAAACATCAAGTTTAATCAAGCAATGAACAAGCAATCCATTAGAAGAGTCAAGTAGAGAATAAAATCTACTATCTTCTTTAATTTAAAAGGTTTTTCATCACTTTTATCGCTGAGACTTAGCTTAATAAATAAACCACATCATCCCTGCACTACAGCCAAGGATATTCATTAGTATCACGACCACAAATTATTCATGCACTACGGGCCAAGGATATTCGTGTATTAATTAATGGTCATGATCATGCCAACAACTGTTCATCAATGCACTACGGCCAATGAGGACTTTTACCACATCATTTGTAACATTACGGTCATGATTATACCGAATAATCCCTGGTCATAATCATACCAAGTCCATCTATGCACTACAGGCCACATATGACTTTCAACATATTATAAACATGAGGATGATGACAATGATATAAGAATTCAATAAAACAAGTTCAAGGATAATTTTTTAAAGATTTATAATTTAATTTATCAAGAAATCAATAACGTCCAAATTGTCAACATGATACTGTTTTGTGGTGTAAAATTCAAGAATGCTCAGAAGAATATTTCTATGAAAAGATACTGGATGAAGCGCAAATATCTAGGATATTCTACTAATTTCATGGAGTATAGAAGCCAAAACTTTAACCAACTGAGTATAATAGAATATATGAAACTGTAAATGGATTTTTTGCATCGCCATACGCGAATCCACGTAGACAAATTATTTCCACAATTTAATAAGGAATGAATACGAATGATCATTCACCATGCATGCGGTAGTCCACATAGACAGGTTATTCTAACAGAATAATAAAGAATGGAATAACAAAAGAATTCACCAGTGCATGCGATAGATCATACGACAGTTATTCCAATGAATAATAATAAATAATGGAATAACGTAAGAATTAACTGTGCATGCGATGGAGATCAAGACAAACAAAGTTATTCCAATGTAATAATAAAGAATGGAATAACAACCCTTATGAGTATTGAAAGAAAATAACTCTCTTCATGAATACGAAAGAAATAATACCCCTTACCTTAGAAGAAACTGGATACTGGAATAGTGAGGTAGCAGACTTCTCTTCTTCTTTCTCTCTATAATTTCTCGCTATAATAATTGCTCTTTGTGAGACTTAGTGAATTGGTGAGAATGAAAGAAGAATGAGCTTCTATTTATAGGAAAATATAGTTTTGATAATTTCACATTTCGGGGCTCGAAATATTACAGTATAATACCTTCCTCTTTTTCTTCATTTTTAATTTAGTTCTGCAAGTATTATCAAACTTGCACCACCTCCCCTAATAGTAAATAATGTGAATTAATAGTTCATTCATGTGACTTAATAGTATAATCATGTGAAAAAAAACTAATTACAGTATAGTACCTTCATCTATACCTCCATTTTTAATTTAGTCAAGCAAGTATTATCAATTTTGCACCACCTCCCCTAATAGTACATGAATGTGAATCAAGAGTACACACATGTGAACAAATAGTTATAAACATATGAAATAATAGCAATTAATTGCTCATTTATCCGATTAATTACCGGATTGGACAATATAACCTCCAGACATCAATTATTATCGAAATAAATGTCGATTTCCACTAACACCAATAATCCCGACACAATGGAACTATCAATTTCATCTTTAATCAACACGAACTTATTCATCATTAATATTATAACTCACAATATTTAATAACCAGGTCATTCCCAGGAAAGATGGGACTTTATGATAAGGATTTCTCCTTATTGGCGCACAATTAGGTGACCAAACCTCTCCTTGACAGAACTTCTAGACATTATCAATATTGCAAATAATAATATAAATAACTTTGTCGTCTCAATTATTGATTTAATAATTATAAATATTATGCAGATGATACTGTGACAATAACTGAATCAATAATATGAGAGATATGATGCAACAATTACTGTATCAATAATTGAGTATAACTGAGTAACTTCTCACGTAAGCATCAATAATCAATATCGTGTGCTACTATGAAACCACGCGCCATTCATCGTACTTTTTACTACCGTAGTAGTTCACAGGTTTAACGGTAAAACTTTCGTCGTCATTTTTATAAAAAGATAATTTTGTCATTTTCTAACTACGACAATACTTCCATTGTGGGGTCCATCAATGATTGTGTGATCGTACGAATATTCCCTGTTAAAACGAATATTTCCCGACCAATCGAATATTATATAACCACTTGCTTTCTTTGCAAAATTTGTAAATATTACCCACAACTATAACATTATATCATATCCACACCATAATATTCAAAAATATATTTCGAGAAAATTTAATCTTTATTTATAAAAGGTGGGGTCTTACATTTGTTATCTACAGCGATGCTTCAGGCAAAGGGTTAGGATGTGTTCTCATGCAACATGGGAAAGTCAAAGCCTATGCCTCGCGATAACTCAAAGAATATGAGAGGAATTATCCTACTTATGATTTGGAGTTGGCAGCAGTCATTTTTGCATTGAAGATCTGGAGACACTACCTGTATGGGGAGAAAGTGGAGATCTATATAGATCATAAAAGCCTCAAATATTTCTTCACCCAAAAGGAACTTAATATGCGGCAATGACGTTGGCTCGAGTTATTGAAAGATTACGACCATACCATTCAATTTCATTCTGAAAAAGCAAACGTGGTAGCTGACGCATTGAGTAGAAGATCATACCCGGGTACGAGTCCTATGTTGTTAACACAAAGGTCCATTTTGTATGACTTGCAAAGGATGGAGATAGAGGTAAAGGCTCCAAGTACCCACGTGACGATATCAAACATACGAGTAGAACCGACTTTAATCGATAAAGTTAAAGCTGCTCAAGCTACGGACATGGAGCTGATGCGTATGAAGAAGAAAGTGCAAGAAGGTGCTATTCTAGAAGAAAGAATCGATGAAGAAGGAATACTTCGAGTCAACTCCAGACTTTGTGATCCTAACGATTCTGACTTGAAGCATAGAATCATGATGGAGGCACACAACACACAAATTGCAATCCATCCTGGGAGTACCAAAATGCATCATGATCTTCGACATACATTTTGGTGGAGCAATATGAAAAGAGAGATCGCGAAGTTTATCTCGAGGTGTTTAACTTGTCAACGTATAAAGGCGGAGCATCAAGTGTCGAAGGGTCCATTGCAACCACTTGAGATTTTGAAATGGAAGTGGGAACACATTACTATGGATTTTGTTACGGGTCTTCCCAAGGTTTCTCAAGGCATAGATGCGATTTGGGTCATTGTTGATAGATTAACCAAGTCTGCTTATTTCTTGCCTATACGGGAGACTTATTCCCTTGAACGTCTTGCTATTATGTACGTGAATGAGATTGTGAGATAGCATGGCATGCCAGTATCCATAGTTTCGGATTGTGACCCAAGATTCACTTCACGATTTTGGGTTAGCTTATAGAAAGCTATGGGCACGGATTTACGATTTAGTTCGGCATACCATCCTCAAACGGACGGACAATCAGAGAGGACTATTCAAACTCTTGAAGATCTATTAAGACTTTGTGTCCTAGATTTCAAAGGGAGTTGGGATAAGTACCTATCATTGGTGGAATTCTCCTACAACAACAATTATCAAGAAAGTATAGGTGTGGCTCCACTTGAAGCATTGTATGGACGAAAGTGTCGCTCTCCATTATGCTGGGATGAGGTGGGAGAAGCAACATTATTGGGACCAGAGTTGGTACGAATGACTACAGAGAAGATCCAAACAATTCGACAACGTATACAAACGGCACAGGATCGACAAAAGAGTTATGCGGATCTTCATCGAAAGGATGTGAAATTTAATATTGGGGATCATGTATTGTTACGTATTGCTCCATGGAATGGAGTTACAAGATTTGGGATGAGAGGAAAGCTCAATCCACGATTTGTTGGTCCATTTGAGATTCTTGACCGAATAAGAAATGTGGCCTATAGACTCGCATTACCTCCAAGCATGTCTCATGTTCATAATGTTTTTCACATATCTATGCTTCGTAAATATGTGAAAGACCCGAACCACATTATTGAGTTAGAATCGGACGAGATAGCCGAAGATTTAACGTATGAGGAGGTACCTGTTAAGATATTGGATAGGAAAGAGCATGTCCTACGCACCAAGGTTATACCACAAGTTAAGGTTTTGTGGAGAAACCATTGTGAAAGCCCCAAATTCGGGTCCTAAATCACCACGAATCTGGTACAATCATTCTATAACTATTACTATATGCGAAAGATATAAACATAAATTGTTTATACAATAAACTTTACACACTATTCCCCAAGGTCGAGTAACCTTCACTTAATACACAATTCATAACTTATTCGACTTACAATTACATTAATATATAATACCATTACAAATCTAATTGTACACATATACTAAAGTTGGAACTGTCTTTGACCTTTCATTGTATCCGACGTATTCGCCTTAATCTGCAATATTTATCATGATATAGCAAGGGTGAGCATAAGATTGCCCAGCAAGTTTAAGTTCAATAATTTAACGATATATCATGATTGAAAGAATCTGAATAATAAGCTGGCTATAATTCAACAATATAATTATGAACTAGCAGGAACAAACTTTTGACTGAACAAGTATTAAAAATGAACAAATATATCTGAACTGAATGGTAATGAAGGTGATCAGCCTTTCATACCTTACTTATACATGCAATATGTACAGAGTACAATTCTACAATGGCAATTAACAGTGATTATCCATAAGCATATCTGAATGAAACAACTCTAAGTAGAGTTAAGAAAAACTTGTCTGAACCGTTGATTACTGTTACACAATTTAATAAGCTTTGTCTGAAGACCTAATATTAATAATATCAATATACAAATTAGAATAATATCATCACAGTATTTAAAATAACCTAAACACATTATCACATAACCCTATCAGTCTATAACACATACGACCTAACCTCAAGTCAAACGTTTACAATCTAAGTCGAGTTCTGTACAATTCTAACATCCCAACGGTCTAGTCGGACAAAATTTTCGAGTTTAAGTTCAATTAAACTCTGCCTAACACTTAACAATTATCTAAGATAATATATTAACAGTCAAAATATTTTTCGTAAGCTCGTAAAAATTTTCAGATAATTATTATCATTTATCATGAATTTTCAATCATTAATATCGTATTTATATAATATAAATACCCCAATATTCTATTATCATTAATATCTATTTATTATCAAATATTAATGAAATACATGTCATAATATTATAATATATTTATAATATCACAAAGTATTTTAATACTTTGAAATCACATTATATGATTTTTAAACAATTAAATTCATTATCCGATAATTTCTATTAATATTAAAATATTAATATTTTCATGACAAAATATCAAAAGTTATATTTTATAACTTTAAATATTTTATAACACTTAAATCATTTTATATGATTTATAAAACATTAATTCTATTTTTCCAAAATTTATTTAATATATTTATTACATAAATTAATTATCATTTATTATGATTTTTCAATCATTACTATCATATTTATATGATTTAAATACTTTAATCTCATATATTAAAAGTTTTTCTTGAACATAAAAGTCAAATACTAATCCAGCAACCCAAATTTGGAATCCAGCAAGCTAGATTCCATATCCAGTATCTAGATGGCCAATCCAGTAACCCAAACTGCAATCCAGCAAATTGGATTTCAAATCCAGTAACTAGATTGCAATCCAGCAAGTTAGATTCAACATATTTTCAATTCAGTAACTGTTTTTCAATCCAGCAAGCTGGATTCCATATCCTTATCACAAAAACACCAAATCAATTTATTATTTTTCTATCATTTGTCTAAACACATATACATATAAATTATACACAAAAAGTATTTTTCCATAATTTTTCAACTTCCTTTAGTATTTTTCGAAAATCATTTTTAGTGTGTAGCTTAAGAAATTAGCCCTATCATGCTTAACTCCAGAAATTCCCTTTTCTTGGAAAATTCTTATACGTGTTAACGTGACTCTCCAGTTAAAATTTCGTGGTCATCGGAGTTGTAGAATTCCGGTTATAGCGATTTTCGTCGGAAAATCACAAAAATTGAAATGATCATAACTTGGTCATTTTAAGTCGGAAGGAGCTCATTTTTGAACAGGATGTACTTAATACCATATATTTTTATTTCCCAAAAGGCCGGAATTTTTCTAACAATTTAAGTTGCCGAAACAGCCCCTGGAAGATCCTTGGCAGTTTACTTCTGTCAATTTGCAATTTTTGTAATTTGCTAAAAATAGTCCATATGGAAATCTACAACTCCTTTTCCAGTGATTCCACTTGGAGATGTTAGATAACTTATCATAGTATCCTCCCGACTATTTCCAGAATTTTTGAATGTCCGAAAAATGACTAAACTGCTGTGACGCCCCCAAAATAGGTATACATCACCTATTCTGAGTTGTCAATACATGGTACAGAAATAACTACAACTTTAATATTACAACAGTAAAACTGTGAGTTTGAATACAAATATTATCTTCTAGACAATATCTATACTCAAATAAATCCTCATCACATTTATTGATACATTATTTTACAAAAATGGTGAGGACTACTAAACAATTCTTTCTAAACCTTCATTCCATACCCCAGGCTTGCATTCGCTTATATTCTCGCCTCCCGAGAAAAAATGGAACAAAAAGAAAAAGGTGAGCTCAACTAGCCCAAAGAAAGAATATTATGACTAAGATAATATACAACAAATTACCGTTAGTCTTCAACAGGAAAAATCTAATAGAATACAATAGACAACAAATTTTAAATCAATATTCGCAATGAAATAATAATTCATTAGAAGAGTTAAGTAGAGAATGCAAACTACTATCTTCTATGTATGAATTTAAAAGTTCATCATCTATCTTTTATCCCTGTAACATCAATCAATATACATCTGGAATCAAATATTCATCTTTGCACTACAGGCCAAAGATATTCATCAGTTGGTCATGTTCATCTAAACACCTATTCATCTTTTGACTATGACCAAAGATATTCTTCAGAATCATTCATCTTTGCACTACATGCCAAAGATATTCAATAATATCATCATTTAAGACTGAGGATGATGAAAAATATTTTTTAAAGAAACGAATCTAGTGAAACAAAATGACAAGGTTTAAGGATTAAGGATTAGTACTTTGTTTTATCCATGTTCAAAATACCTCAAAAATAATCATAGTGGTGTAAAATTCAAGAATGATCAAAACATGGATACAATCAAAGCTAGTATCCGAATAGATATTTTGGACAAAAAGAAGAAATTTTATTTTTAGGTGAATAGTGCCGTATCGTGAATAGTCTTGATATCGTGAATAGTAACTCAGCACACAAAAGATAGAAATTCCATAAAAAAACATCTTCACGCTTCATGAATAGTACTCGTGAATAGTAACTTCGTGAATAGTAACTCATGAATAGTAACTCGTGAATAGTAACTCATGAATAGTAACCCCAGAGCATGAAAAAGTTCCAAATTTGATAAAAAGTTCCAACCAATATTTCAAAGATAATGATATTGAAGAAATAATATCATTTGAGAAGAAAATAACATCCCTTACCTTGAAAGATTAGTACTTCTAAATTTGGAATACCGGTATAGTCTTTGAAGGAACTTACACCGCCTAACAATACTCAAAGTATACTCACAAGAATACGCTCAATATATCGAGAGAGAATAGAGAGAAACTTCGGTTTACGGTGTGTTTTTCAATTCTAACCTAAGCACCTATTTATAGGAAAATGCTTAGAACACCAAAGCGTAAAATTGAATATAATATTAATATATTTTTCACATTTTCTTTAGCCCACCTTAGACAACTGATCTCAGCCCATTTGAATCACATGTGAGGCCAACTTAGTTGCAAAAAACGTTTTCTCAAAATAATTAACTAAAACTCCCAAAAATTAATTATTTGAACTTGAACTTCAATAATTCATAATAAATAGCCCTTTTATTAGAAAATTCAAATCTCATGAGTTTTATAGGAAATTCAATTCTCTACAACTTTACGTAAGAAAGTTTTTCCGAATTCCAAATGAAATTGACCGAAATCCACAAACGCAAGCGATTTTACAAGCTATAATCAAATTTCGCTTAATAAATGGGGTCCACCGACATGTTTAACATGTTTTAAATATTTATTGCAACAAAAATACTCTTCCTCCTCGTATACTCATATATCCCACATTCATTGTAAAAATATCACCATTATTATATTATTAAAATATAATAATATATTTAAATGAATTATTTTATCGTAAAAAGATAAAATTTCAATTTTCAACAATTGTCACATTAAAATTTTTCTCCATCTATATCCACATAAAATCAATATTTTCCTCATCATATGAATCAATAATTAATTATTCACAAATAATATTACGAATCACAATATTAATGACCAGCGCTTCCTCGAGAAAGAGGGGCTTTCAATAAGAATTTCTCCTTCTTGGCGCAATTAGGTGACCAAACCTCTCCTTAGATGTAACTTTCTAGACATTGCCAATAATGTTATCTAATAATATTATTCAGATAATATGAATTATTGCTTCGATAATGAAAAATACCGTAATGACAATTATTGAAACAACAACAATATAAAATATCAACACGACAATTATTAAATCAATAAAATAATTGAATAAGAATTATCGTAACCATTATTGAGTAGTGCCTTCTTACGTAAGAATCAATAATTGGTGCAATACTGGTGTCTACTTGTGTTTTAACCACCGGGTATTTTAACAAAGATACTTGGTAATAACTACGCCATTATTTTTAAACCACTTATATTTGTCGTTTTCTTCATCCAATCGCTTTTTCCGTTATGGGGCCCACACACATGGTCGCTACTGTCGTCATTTAATATTCCCAAACAAAGATTTAATATTCCACGACCAAACGAATATTCCCTAACAACAATGAATATTTTATAACCACTTGCTTATTTTGAAGTATTTATGTATTTTACCCCTTACTATCCACATTAATCAAATCAACCCTTACTATTTCAAAATAATAAATAGAGAAAATTAAATTTCATTAATAATAAGTTGGGGCCTTACAACCTCCCTCCTTATGAAATTTCGTCCTCGAAATTGGCGTACGTACTGTGTGTTTTTCAAAGGTGAGGATACCTCGCTTTCATTTCCGCTTTCCAATTCCTGTGTCATTTCCTCTATAGCATGATTCCTCCACAAAACTTTAACTTGTGGTATGACCTTTCTTGCGTAGGACATGCTCCTTCCTATCCAAGATCTTGACAGTACCTCCTCATACATTAAGTCTTGACTATATCTCGTCCGGTTCTAACTCTATAACGTGGTTCGGTCTTTCACATATTTACTGAAGTACAGATATATGAAACACATTATGAACACGAGACATACTTTGAGAGGTAACGCGAGTCTATAGGCTACATTTCCTACTCGGTCAAGAATTTGAAATGGACCAATAAATCGTGGATTGAGCTTTCCTCTCTTCCCAAATCTTGTAACTCCTTCCATGGAGCAACTTCATGCAACAATACATGATCCCCACACTAAATTCCACGTCCTTTCGATGAAGATCCGCATAACTCTTTTGTCGATCTTGTGCCGTTTGTATACGTTGTCGAATCATTTGAATCTTTTCGGTAGTCATACGTACTAACTCGGGTCCCAACAATGTTGCTTCACCCACCTCATCCCAACATACTGGAGAGCGACACTTTCGCCCATATAATGCTTCAAATGGAGCCACACCTATACTTGCCTGATAACTGTTGTTGTAGGAGAATTCCACCAATGGTAAATACTTATTCCAACCGCCCTTGAAGTTTAGGACACAAAGTCTTAATAAATCTTCAAGAGTTTGAATAGTCCTTTCTGATTGTCCGTCCATTTGAGGATGGTATGCCGAACTGAATCATAAATCCGTGCCCATAGCTTTTTGCAAGCTAACCCAAAATTTTGAAGTGAATCTTGGGTCACGATCCGAAACTATGGATACAGTATACATACCATGCAACCTCACAATCTCATTCACGTATATACGAGCAAGACGTTCAAGTGAATAAGTCTCCGACGGCAAAGAAATGAGCGAGACTTGGTTAATCTATCAACAATAACCCAAATAGCATTGATGCCCGAGAAAACCGTAGGAAGACCCAGAATCGAAATCCATGGTAATGTGTTCCCACTTCCATTTTGGAATCTCAAGTGGTTGCAACGGACCCTTAGGTACCAGATGTTCGCCTTTACACGTTGACAAGTTAAACACATTGAGATAAACTTTGCAATCTCTCTCTTCATATTGTTCCACCAAAATGTATGTCAAGATCACGATACATTTTAGTACTTCCAGATGGATTGCAAATGGTGTATTGTGTGCCTCCATCATAATCTTGTACTTCAAATCGAGTCGTTAGGAACACAAAGTCTAGAGTGGACTCAAGTATTCATTCTTCATCAATTCTCGCTTAGGAATAGCTCCTTCTTGTACTTTCTTCTTCATACGCATCGATCCGGCCTGTGGCTTGAGCAACCTTAACTTTTTCTATCAAAGTTGGCTCTATCGATACTTGACATCATCGCACTCATTCCTCGCATATGATCTTCTACTCAACGCGTCACCTACCACCGCTCGCTTTTCCGGATGGTATTGAATAGTGTGGTCGTAATCTTTCAATAGCCCGAGCCAACGTCATTTGCCAAGATGTTAAGTTCTTTTTGAGTGAAGAAATATTTAAGACTTTTATGGTCCGAATATATCTCCACTTTCTCCCCATATAGATAGTGCCTCCATATCTTTAAGCGGCAAAACGATTTGCTTTAACTCTAGATCATGAGTAGGATAATTCCTCTCATACTCTTTAAGTTGTCGCGAGGCATAGGCTATAACTTTCCCACGCTGCATGAGAATACATCCTAACCCTTTGCACAAGCATCATTGTAGATAACAAATCCATCCAAACCGGATGGTATTGTTAGAACAGTGTCGAAATAAGTCTCCTCTTAAGCTCTTGGAAACTCTTCTCGCATTCTTCGCTCCAAACGAATTTTGTATCCTTCCGAGTTAATGAGTTAATGGAGTAGCGATTCGAGAAAACCCTTCCACAAATCTCGAGATAATAACCAAATTAAGCCCAAAAAGCTACGTACATCGATCACCACCGACTTTGGTTGCTCCCAACTTTGTATTGCTTCAATCTTCACGGGATCAACAGATACTCCATGTTTCGACACCACGTGCCCAAGGAATGCTACTTCCTCAAGCCGAACTCACATTTCTTCAATTTGGCATATAGTTTGTTTTCACGAAGCCTTTGGAGTACCGAATTTCAAATGGTGCTCATGATCTTCACGACTTTTGGAATATATAAGGATGTCATCAATAAAGACAACAACAAACCGATCCAAATATTCCTTGAATACTTTCGGTTCATCATATCCATGAAAGTCATAGGAGCATTAGTCAATCCGAAAGACATGACTAAGAATTCATAATGCCCGCATCGAGTTCTAAAAGCGCGTCTTTGGAATATCCTCGGTTAAATCTTCAAATGATGATATCCGAATCGAAGATCGATTTTGAAAAGAATTATGCCCTTGCAATCGGTCAAACAAGTCATCAATACGAGGTAGAGGATACCTATTCTTGATGGTGACATGGTTCAATTCCCGATAGTCAATACAAAGTCGCATACTCCGCCTTTCTTCTTTACAAATAAAACAGAGCACCCCAAGGAGATGTACTAGATTTAATGAAACCGATGTCCAACAATTCTCGTAGTTGGACCTTTAACTCCTCAAGTTCAATAGGAGCCATTCGATATGGGGTTTTAGAAATGGGCTTTATACCAGGTTCAAGATCAATAAAGAATTCAACTTCACGCTCGGGGTGTAGGCGGGAAGTTCTTCAGAAATACGTCGGAAAGTCAATAACAACAGAATATTATTCAAATTTGACGTGTCTTTATTCAAATCCATAACATGGGCTAAGAAAGCTTGACATCCGCTTTTTCAATAAACGAATAGCTTTATGATTAGATATGATAGTGATTGATTTTAATGGTTTAGTTGCTTGAATTGCATAACAAATGTTGATTAGGAATATGAAAACTAACAACCTTACGAAAATAATCAATTTTGGCATGATGAGTAGTTAACCAATCAATCCCTAAAATCACATCAAAAGCAAGTATCTTTAAAGAGATAAGGTCAATGGTAAGGTGATGGTGCCAACTTGAATCAAACAAGATTTATAAACAAATGGATGTGATGAAAGTTTCTCCTAACGGAGTTTCCACAGATAGGTCAAAGTCTAATTTCTCCGGAGTCAAGTTTAAACGTTGAGCACATGCAGGAGAGATAAATGAATGGGTAGCACCGGTTTCAAGTAAGGTATAAACTTCGCAAGAATTTATAAATAGCTTACCCGTGATCACCTCGTTTGGGTTCCTCGCATTATGACCAATCACAACAAACGCTCTTCCTAATCGTTGACTTTGACTTTTCTCGACAAATCTTTTGAGTCACCGTCCCCATTGAACTAGGTTTCGCTACTGTATATCTCGAGCGCGATATGTCCTTCCTTTCCACAATTATAGCATACCTTGAATCACAGTATGTTTGGACCGATATGTCCCTCTTTCCGCATTTATAGCATATGACCGGTGGTCGTTTCTCCTCCCTTAGAACCGATTCTTTCAAAGACCGCTCGTCTTCACATGGTCGTTGTTAAATCTTCTCTTTTAAAATCTCCTCCCGACTCGCTTCTTCTATTTTCATGGCCATGATTACCACCAGAGTGGTTACCATTTTTGTCCGTCTGCTTTTTCTCCGCCGGTTATCATTATTCATTGATCGCTATCTCTGCACGATCCTCGTTTGTGGTCCCTCAGTTGGCCGATCGTACTCGTTATCTCGCTCTAATAATTGAGCCACATTTTACAACATCCGAATAGAGAGAAAATTTATGAGAAATGAGATAATCGACGTATGCCGGGTTTCAAACCTCTAAGAAACATCCGCGTCATCGTTCCTCATTCTCCACCAAATGAGGTGCAAACACGGATAACTCGCAAACTTTGCCTCGTCTTTGAGACACCGCCATGTTGTTCTCGCTCGATCCTAATAAACTCCACTTCCTTCATATGACGAACACTTTCGTGAAAGTATTTGTCATTAAATAGTTCTCAAACGCTCTCCCAAGACATCTTTGAAAAGCGGTGGATGGGTACGCTTCACGCAGACTCCACCAATGATACCGCCTCGCCACGGAACATAAAGGTGGCGAATGGAACCTTCTGTTCCTCCGTGCATCCCAAGACATCGAATATCTTGGTAATTTGCTTGACCCATGTTTCCGCCATGATCGGATCTGGCTTTCCTTAAATTCTCGTGGTCCCAACTCTTTGAATCGCTTGCATTTGTGACAACCCGTGAATTGCTATCATTTCCTCCTGTATTTTGAACACGAGTCTCCTCGTCGATTTTGCATGAACTGCAAAAAGCTTCTAAACATCCCCTCGCTCATCATCTCGCGATGGTGTTGTTGTTCACAGGAGGAACATTGCCACTGTTGCACGCTCTCCTTGTTGGTGAGTACAGCGCTCCACACGGTCTCATTTCCATTGTTAATATTCTCAATCGACATTCTCAAATCTTTGCCATAAAATAAAGGGTTAATTAAGGAAATCAATATATCACATAATATCCTTATATATTTGACCAACTAAAAAATAAGCTTAGGTAGGACACACTAGCGAAGGATTTACTCGTGTCTCCCCTCCTAGTTCTATTCCCGATCTCCGCCAGAGATCATATCCATAAGCTCGATACCAACCGTGGCGCCCCAAAATAGGTATACATCACCTATTCTCGAGTTGTCAATACATGGTACGAAACAACTACAACTTTAATATTACAACAAGAAACTTAGTTTGAATACAAATATTATCTTCTAGACAATATCTATACTCAAATAAATCCTCATCACATTTATTGATACATTATTTTACAAAATGGTGAGGACTACTAAACAATTCTTTCTAAACCTTCATTCCATACCCCACTTGCACTTTCGCTATATTCTCGCCTCCCGAGAAGAAAAATGGAACAAAAAGGAAAAGGGTGAGCTCTCAACTAGCCCAAAGAAAGAATATTATGAATAAGATAATATACAACAAATTACCGTTAGTCTTCAACAGGAAAAAATCTAATAGAATACAATAGACAACAAATTTTAAATCAATATTCGCAAATGAAATAATAATTCATTAGAAGAGTTAAGTAGAGAATGCAAACTACTATCTTCATGTATGAATTTAAAAGTTCATCATCTATCTTTTATCCCCTCGTAACATCAATCAATATACATCCGAATCAAATATTCATCTTTGCACTCACAGCCAAAGATATTCATCGATTAGTCATGTTCATCTAAACACTGCTCATCTTTGCACTACAACAAAGATATTCTTCAAAATCATTCATCTTTTACTACAGGGCCAAAGATATTCAATAATATCATCATTTAAGACCGAGGATGATGAAAATATTTTTTTAAAGAAACGAATCCAAAGAAACAAAATGACAAGGATTAAGGATTAAGGATTCGTACTTTGTTTTATCCATGTTCAAAAATACCTCAAAAATAATCATAGTGGTGTAAAATTCAAGAATGATCAAAACATGGATACAATCAAAGCTAGTATCCGAATAGATATTTTGGACAAAAAGAAGAAATTTTATTTTTAGGTGAATAGTGTCAGATATGTGAATAGTGCTTGATATCGTGAATAGTAACTCTACACACCAAAAGATAGAAATTCCACAAAAAACATCTTCACACTTCATGAATAGTACTCGTGAATAAGAACTCGTGAATAGTAACTCATGAATAGTAACTCGTGAATAGTAACTCATGAATAGTAACCCCACATGAAAAAGTTCCAAATTTGATAAAAAGTTCCAACCAATATTTCAAAGATAATGATATTGAAGAAATAATATCATTTGAGAAGAAAATAACATCCCTTACCTCAAAAGATTAGTACTTAGTGGAATAATCTAGGGTATAGTCTTTGAAGAGAACTTGCACCGCCTAACAATACTCAAAGTATACTCACAAGAATACGCTCAATATATCGAGAGAGAATAGAGAGAAACTTGGGTTTACGGTGTGTTTTTCAATTCTAACCTAAGCACCCTATTTATAGGAAAATGCTTAGAACAACACAAAGCGAAAAATTGAATATAATATTAATATATTTTTCATATTTTCTTTAGCCCACCTTAGACAACTGATCTCAGCCCATTTGAATCACATGTGAGGCCAACTTAGTTGCAAAAAACGTTTTTCTCAAAATAATTAACTAAAACTCCCAAAAATTAATTATTTCGGAACTTCGGAACTTCAATAATTCATAATAAATAGCCATTTTATCAGAAAATTCAAATCTCGCGATTTTTTATAGGAAATTCAATTCTCTACAACTTTACATAAGAAAGTTTTTCCGAATTCCAAATGAAAAATTGACCAAAATCCACAAACGGCGATTTTTACAAGTTATAATCAAATTTCACCGAATAAATGTGGTCCAATCGACATGTTTAAGATGTTTTAAATATTTATTGCAACAAAAATACTCTTCCTCCTCGTATACTCATATATCCCACATTCGTTGTAAAAATATCACCATTATTATATTATTAAAATATAATAATATATTTAAATGAATTATTTTATCGAAAAAAGATAAAATTTCAATTTTCAACAATTGTCACATTAAAATTTTCTCCATCTATATCCACATAAAATCAATATTTTCCTCATCATATGAATCAATAATTAATTATTCACAAATAATATTACGTAATCACAATATTGACAACCAAGCGGTTCAGGAAAGAGGGGCTTTCCAATAAGAATTTCTCCTTCTTCTTGGTAGCAATTAGGTGACCAAACCTCTCCTTAGAGCAGAACTTTCTAGACATTTCCAATAATGTTATCTAATAATATTATTCGGATAATATGAATTATTGCTTTGATAATGAAAAATACTTTGTGTAATGACAATTATCAAACAACAAAGAATATAAAATATCAACGCAACAATTATTAAATCAATAAAATATCGAATAAGAATTCATCGTAACCATTATTGAGTAGTGCCTTTCTTACGTAAGAATCAATAATTGGTGCAATCTGGTGTCTTCTTGTGTTTTAACCACACCGGGTATTTTAACAAAGATTAATCAGTAATAACTACGCCAAGTATTTTTAAACCACTTATATTTGTCATTTTCTTCATCCAATCGCTTTCAGTTATGGGGCCCACACATTTGTCACTACCGTCGTATTTAATATTCCCCGATAAGTATTTAATATTCCACGACCAAACGAATATTTCCCGACAACAATGAATATTTTATAACCACTTGCTTATTTTGAAGTATTTGCGTATTTTAACCCTAACTATCCACATTAATCAAATTAACCCTTACTATTTCAAAATAATAAATAGAGAAAATTAAATTTCATTAATAATAAGTTGGGGTCTTACAACTGCCCCTAATCTTGACTGTCCAAAAACAGTCAGTTTTATCTTAAAAGACACAAAACCGTTTTTGCTAAATTAGTCACTACAGACTGTATACTCAATATTTTTGAGTGCCACTTGGGTTTAGTAGATAACTTACATATCTAGCACCTCTTTTTGATGGATCGCAAAAAGAAGGTGTAGATCAAAAACGGTGGAAATCCAAAGTACATAGAAATTTTAGGGCTCATAAACTAGAAAAATCACTTTTATTTATTTTTGATTTCCAACTAAAACAACACCCAATATGGCTATATCTAAACAATAAAAACTCATTAACATGTATATTCATGGTTTTTTAGTTTAGAAATATAGTTTCAAGATTTGATTTACAATAATCAAAAATTACATAACAAAATGTATTTATACCTTTGATTACCATGCTCTCCTTCTTCATTGTTTGATTATGGAGATTTGAGGTCTTACCAAAGACTCCCCTTCCCCTCCTCCATGGTCACCAACCCTCCTCTCTCTTCTCCCTCTCTCTCTATTTTCTTATGTTAGCAACTAAGAGATGAAAGAGAAATGAATTTTAGAAGTTAGTTAAAAATATGTTTTATTGGTTATTAGTAAAAATGTATAGATATACAATGTGTATATCTATAATAAATCCCCCAACTTCTCTTGCTTTCTCTCTCTCAATAATCATTTCATAGATGTATGGAAGATTATTAAGTAATGTGGCTTCATAAATAAATTGACACATAGCCAATTAAGTTTGGTGAAATATCTCTTGCATATGTGGTGCTTGAAATGGTGATGTGCACCCCTACTTCTCCTCTCCTTTTCTTCTCCTAAACATCCGGCCAAGTGGCCTTATTATCTACCAAGTTTGGTTTTGTTTTAATGCTCCACTTAGTATATCAAATGTCTAAAATGCCCCTCTCCCATTGGGGTCCAAATTTGGGCTACTATTTTAAGCTTTTGGGCTTTCAAATAATTCTTTTAGACTTTAAATTTAATTTCTTGGGCCATGAAATTTACATAGTCCAATACTTTTAATTTACATAACCTTATATATTTAATTAGGATTTCTAGTTCATTTGTTTTGAACTTTAAATAATTAATTCTACTATTCTTTTAATGTTTTGGGCTTACAAATTTAATTCTTTGGGCCATAACAAAATATCATATTTTCAACACTCTTAATATTACCATTTCCTAATTATTTAATTAGGTTTTTCATTCCATCGGAGTTGAAATTTAAAATGTTTGCTTTTATGCATTCAATCTCATAACTCAATGAGACATGTCCCAATTAGGTTTAAAATAATTTATAACTTGAGATAATAAAATTTATCTCTTAGGTTAGTATAATCTTACATACTAACATTCTTTATTAGCACATAATCACATATATATCAGTATACACCAAACATATACACTTAAACCCATAATCCTGAATAAATCTCTAGAAAAATTTTAAATTCACAAAATTCCATCTTGAAAATCTCAAATCCATTCACTTATTTTCTGTCTAGGTTTATTAGTTAACCTTTATTCAATATTTTAAGATTTTATAACTATCCGAATTCTCGGGTTGTCACATTCACCCCTTCTTCTAAAAATTTCGTCCCCGAAATTTACCTTACACCTTACACCTTGAACCATTCACCATTCATTCTCATCATCACATGCTACCCAATATATTTCTCACAAGAATTAAAATTTTGAAATTGTGTTGAGGGGTTATACAGACTATTGTCTGTCATTTTCGCAAAGGTTTTATGAAAATTCATCCGCAAACCGTCATAACATACGGACATAGTGGATAATTAGCCCGGTATGCACTGTACTTATTAAGTGCTGCTGGTCGAATCTGTTTCACGTCACTGCCATAGGCACAAAAATTTTAGCTCAGTCTTATCGGATTCCGCACCAAATAATTTGGTTCGGGAAACTTTTCAAAGAACGCTTAGAATTTTCATAAACGTTGGTCTAGCTGAATCAAATAGCTTAGACTCATATCAATAATCAATTTCAATCGAATTACCAATGTGTATAGCCAAAAGCCGTTGGCAAATTAAATTTTAAAAAATATTTTTGAGAATGAAGTCATGAAGTCGTACTGTATCAACAGTCCGTTGAGGATGCCGTCATTGTATGACTTTGTCATAACATATCATACAATAGTGGAACAATGATTTTTAGATCGAATTCACACTAAGTATTCCTGTATTTATAACTCTATCAACTTTTTATTATCTCTGCACCAGGTTACATGGTACATGAGTGATAAAAAAAAATATATTTTGATATTTCAAATAATTTGCGTCTAGCCGAAATAAGTAGCATAGGCTATACTTTAAACCGTTTCTAAAATGATTACGAGTATACAAATATTTTTTTTTCCAAAAGCACATAATGCATATTTAGCTTGATGTCAAAATTTTGAAGTCTAGCATAGCTAGGAGTTTTGGAAAACTTATGTCTCCATTAATAATCATTTGCTTACATAGCCGATCTATTCCTATTATCCTCAATACTTCATTTACACACAACTATACCCAGTTCGTCAAACCACACTTATGAGTTCAGGAACTTCACAATCATATGAGTTTAAGAACTTGTCGTAGTCAGACCTTTGGCGTCCATTCACTGAGGGGTTCATAAACATTTCATATAATCATGAGTCACGAACGTACCATAAGTACGAGTTTTAAGAAATCGTACTTAACCTGATATTCTCTACTTATAACATATCTATCTGATATACACATGAGAAAGGAATTACCCTCTTAACATATATATATCAAATAGCGCGACACAAAGATTTTAATGATTATCCGTGCCAGAAACTAAGTGGTTGTTACACCAAGTACAATTCAGCTCACATACGAAGAATCATACAACTTAGCTGCTGACCTGTGTCCTCAATTGAAATCCCCACCTAATCTTAACTCCTTTCTCAATACGAATTTCATTTAATCCGTATTCATAATCCTTTCCTGAATTCATATCCATTCATAGACACAAAGCAATCTTGATGTAAACTTGTCAATCATTCACATGATCCTTCTCCATACTATAACCTTATCCGATCACGGGGTGATCTCATCGTAAATATTACGATTCCTTTCTATTCTATGATCGCTTTGTTTTACGATCTCCTATCACTGCACTTTTAGTCTTTTAGACTCTCTCTATTCACCATTACTATTCAACTTTATTATCAGAGTTAGGGAACTCTGTATCTTATAACTCGCCGAGATTCGTCTTTGAATCTTACCGACACACTAACTTTATTTGAGTTAGTACTTATCCTAATCACTGCGGTTACTGGTCTCAGGTAATCCTACCTAAGGCTCATAACCTACAACTTTGATACCAACTGTGAGAGCCCCAAATCCGGGTCCTAAATCACCACGGATCTGGTACAATCATTCTATAACTATTACTCTATGCGGAAGATATAAACATAAATTGTTTATATAATAAACTTTACACACTATTCTCCAAGGTCGAGTAACCATCACTTAATACACAATTCATAACTTATTCGACTTACAATTACATTAATATATAATACCATTACAAATCTAACTGCACACATATAATAAAGCTAGAACTATCTTTAACCTTTCATTGTATCCGACGTATTCACCTTAATCTGCAATGTTTATCATGATATAGCAAGGGTGAGCATAAGATTGCCCAACAAGTTTAAGTTCAATAATTTAACGATATATCATGATTGAAAGAATCTGAATAATAAGCTGGCTATAATTCAACAATATAATTGTGAACTAACAGGAACAAACTTTTGACTGAATAAGTATTGAACATGAACAAATATATCTGAACCGAATGGTAATGAAGGTGATCAGCCTTTCATACCTGACTTATATATGCAATATATACAGATTACAATTCTACAATGGCAATCAGCAATGATTATCCATAAGCATATCTGAATGAAACAACTCTAAGTAGAGTTAAGAAAAACTTGCTGAACTGATTGATTCTTCATACACAATTTTAATAAGCTTTATGCGAAGACAATATTAATAATATCAATATACAAATTAGAATAATATCATCACAGTATTTAAAATAACCTAAACACATTATCACATAACCCTATCAGTCTATAACACATACAACCTAACCTCAAGTCAAACGTTTACAATCTGAGTCGAGTTCTGTACAATTCTAACATCCCGACGGTCTAGTCGGACAAAATTTTTGAGTTTAAGTTCAATTAAACTCTGCCTAAGACTTAACAATTATCTAAGATAATTTATTAACAGTCAAAATATTTTTCGTAAGCTCGTAAAAATTTTTGGATAATTATTATCATTTATCATGAATTTTCAATCATTAATATCGTATTTATATAATATAAATTGTGACGCCCCCAAAATAGGTCCAATCCAACCAACCTATTCTGAGTCGCCAAATACATGGTACAGAAACAACTACAACTTCATTAATACAATTGTTGTGCAAAATACGATAACACATAAACTGTGAGTTTAAATAAAAATATTGTCTTCTAGACAATATCCACACTCAAATAAGTCCTCATTACAATTATTGATACACTATTTTACAAAATAGTGAGGACTACTAAAATAACTGTCTTGAACCATCACTCCACACCTCGACTAGTTCCCGCTATATTCTCGTCTCCTGAGAAGAAAAATGGAACAAAAAGAAAAAGGGTGAGCTCAACTAGTCCAGTAAAGAATATTATGACTAAGATAATGTACAACAAATTATCCTTAGTCTTCAACAGAGAAAAATCTGATAGAATACAATAGACAACAAGTTTTAGATCAACAATCTGCAATGAAACAACAATTCATTAGAAGAGTTAAGTAGAGAATGAAATCTACTATCATCTATGAATTTAAAAGTCCATCATCGATATTTTATCCTCAGAACATCAATCAATATACATCATAAATCAAATAATCATCTTTGCACTACTGTGCCAAAGATATTCATCTGTTAGTCATGTTTCATCTCAACACTGCTTCATCTTTGCACTACGGCCAAAGATATTCATCATTAGTCATGTTTCATCTTAACACATGTTCATCTTTTGCACTACGGGCCAAAGATATTCATCATAAAATCACTACGGGCCAAAGATATTCATCATAAAATCATTTAGGACGGAGGATGATGAAAAATATTTTAAAGAAAACGAATCTAGTGAAACAAAAGAACAAATATTAGGGATTCATACTTTAAATAACCCAAGTTAAAAAATACTTCATAAATAACCAGAGTGGAGTAAAATTCAAGAATGAAGACCAAAACACAGATCCAATCAAAGATAGGAATCATAACAGACAATCTTGGACACAGAAAAGAAAATTTAATTTTTCTGTGAATAGTGTCGTATTCGTGAATAGTGCCGTATACGTGAATAGTGCCATATACGTGAATAGTAACTCCGACCTCAAAAGATAGAAATTTCACAAAAAACATCATCACGCTTCGTGAATAGTACTCGTGAATAGTAACTCATGAATAGTAACTCGTGAATAGTAACTCATGAATAGTAACCCCGACATGAAAAAGTTCTAAATTTGATAAAAATTTCCAACCAATATTTCGGCATAATGATATTGAAGAAATAATATCATTTTCGAATAAAATAACATCCCTTACCTCAGAAAGAATAGTACTTACGATCGGAATACTTGGATAGTCTTGATGAAACTTGCACCAGTATAGATTTACTCAAAGTACTAAAATACTCACAAATACGCTCGATATTATAGAGAGAGAAAGAGAGAGAAATCTTTAGTTTCTGGTGTGATTTTCAATTCTAACCTAAGCACCCTATTTATAGGAAAATGCTTAGAACACCAAAGCAGAAAATTTAATATAATATTAATATATATAATAAATCTTCATACCCATCCTACCAAATTGATCTCAAACACCTAACACATGTCCATAAACAACAAAAACGTTTTTCTAAATAAAAATAATTAAAACTTCCAAAAATTAATTATTTCGGAACTTCGGAACTTCAATAATTCATAATAAATAGCCTTTTTATCATAAAATTCGAATCTGACGACTTTTTATAGGAAATTCAATTCTCTACAACTTTACAGAAGAAAGTGTTTCCAAATTCCAAACAGAAATGGACCGAAATCCACAAACGGACGATTTTACAGGTTATAATCAAATTTCAGTCAAGAAATGGGGTTTACCGACATGTTTTAAACATCTTTTGCAACAAAAATATTCTTCCTCCTCATATACTCATATATCCCACATTCATTGTAAAAATATCGTCATTAATATATTATTAAAATAATATATTTAAATGAATTATTTTATCAGAAAAAGATAAAATATTAATTTTTAACAATTGTCACATTAAAAATTTTCTCCATCTATATCCACATAAAATGAATATTTTTCTCATCATATAAATCAATAATTAATTATTCACAAATAATATTACAGAATCACAATAATGACAACCAGGCCGTTCCTAGGAAAGAGGGGGCTTTCCAATAAGAATTTCTCCTTACTGGCGCACAATTAGGTGACCAAACCTATCCTTAGACAGAACTTTCTAGACATTGCCAATAATGTTTTCTAATAATATTATTCAGATAATATGAATTATTGCTTCGATAATGGAAAATACTGTGTAGTGACAATTATTCAAATAACAACGAATATAAAATATCAACGCAAAGAATTATTGAATCAATAAAATAAAATATTTGAATAAGAATTCATCACCGTAATAGTTATTGAGTAGTGCCTTCTTACGTAAGAATCAATAATTGGTGCAATCATGTAATCTCTTTGTCAACAACGCCAGACATCGTATTTTAACCACCGTGTATTCCAACGAAGTTAATTGTAATAACCTATACCGTTATTTATAAATAACTTATACTTGTCGTTTTCTTCATCCAATTGCTTTCACATTATGGGGCCCACAAAAGATCGCTGGCAGTAAATTTAATATTCCCAAACAAAGAAGAATATTCCACGACCAAACGAATATTCCCCGACAACAATGAGTATTTTATAACCACTTGCTTATTTAAAATATTTGCGCATTTTACCCACAACTAACCACATTAATTAAATCAACCCTTACTATTTCAAAATGATAAATAGAGGAAATTAAATTTCATTTATTAATAATTTGGGGTCTTACAACCTCCTCTCCTTATGAAATTTCTTCCTCGAAATTGACGTACGTACTTGGTGTTTCGAAAAGATGAGGATACCTCGCTTTCATTTCCGTTTCCAACTCCCAGGTCATTTCCTCAATAGCATGGTTTCTCCACAAAACTTTAACTTGTGGTATGACCTTCGTGCGTAGGACATGCTCTTTCCTATCCAAAATATTGACACGTATCTCCTCGTACGTTAAATCTTCTGCTATCTCGTCTAGTTCTAACTCAATAATGTGGTTCGGGTCATCCACATATTTACGTAACATCAATACGCGAAAAATGTTATGAACACCCGTCATACTAGGCGGTAAAATGAGTCTATAGGCCACAGTTCCTATTCGATCGAGGATTTAAAATGGACTAATAAATTGAAGGTTTGAGCTTTCCTCACATCGCCAATTCCCACTTTTGGAATAACAACTTCTTGTACCTCCTTCTTCATATTCATCAGCTCCGGTGTGTAGCTTGAACGTTTTTAACTTTATCGATTAAAGTCGGTTCTACTTGTATATCATCACGTGAGTCCCTAGAGTCTTTAACTCTATATCTATCATTTGTAAGTTATATGAAATGGGTCTTTGACAATATCGCATTCGGACTCGTATACGATCTTTTACTCAACACGTCAGCTACCACGTTCGCTTTTCTAGGATGGTATGGTCAGAACATGTGCCGAAATGAGTCTCCTATTGAGTTCTTCGAAGCTCTTTCCACATTCCTTGCTCCATTTGAATTTTTGTATCTCTACGAGTCAGCTACGTTAATGGAATAGTGATTCGAGAATATCCTTCAACGAATCTCCGATAATAACCAACTAAGCCTAGAAAGTTACGTATTTCGATTACCGACTTAGGTTGTTCTCAACTGTGACTCATATCCCAACCTTGGATAACACGTCACAATGACACCTATCAGTTTACTATCGCACGAATATGGCATCCCCTACAGAATGTCTGGCTTCGGTGTATTCCACAAAGGAAGTCACCAGATAAAGGCTCGGGTACAAACCTCTACAGTTGAATTTTTAACTCCTGAAGTTCAATAGGAGCCATGAGATTTTAGAAATGGGTTTTGTATCGGGTTCAAAGTCGATACAAAATTCAATATCACACTTTGGGAGTAGGCCAGGAAATTTTTCAGGAAATACGTCAGGAAATTTACTAACAACAGAAATATCATTCAAATCTGACGTATTTTTGTTCAAGTCCATAACATGGCTAAGAAATCTTGACATCCATTTTTCAATAAACGAATGACTTTACGACTTGATATAAAAGAGTTTGACTTCAATGGTTTGGTTGCTTAAATTCGAATAACAGGTTGCTTAGGAATATGAAAACTAACAACCTTACGAAAGTAATCAATTTTGGCATGATGAGTAGTTAATCAATCAATCCCCAAAATCACATCAAAAGCAAGTATCTTTAAAGAAATAAGGTCAACAGGTAATGTGATAGTGCCAACTTGGATCAAACAAGATTTATAAACAGTGGATGTAACGAAAGTTTCTCATAACGGAGTTTCAACAGATAAGTCAAAGTCTAATTTTCTCCAGAGTCAAGTTTAAACATTGAGTATAAGCAGGAGAGATAAATGAATGGGTAGAACCGGTATCTAATAAGGTATAAACTTCGTAAGAATTTATAATTAACTAACCCGTGCTAACTTCGTTCGGGTTCCTCGCATTCGACCACCATACACGGCAAACGCTCTTCCAAGAACCGTTGACTTTGACTTGTCCGGATGTAAATTTTTTGTCACTATCCCATTGGACTGGTTTCGCTTCTTCGACAATCGAGCGATATGACCTTCTTTTCCACAATTATAACATACCTTGGAAGTTTGTGAACAGTTTGGACTTATGTGTCCCTCTTCTCCACATCTGTAGCATCTAACTGGCAGTCTTTCTCCTCCTCTAAAATTCGTTGCTGGTGTTGGTGCCGACGTCTTCCTGTCATTGTTAAATCTTCTCTTTTTGAAATTTCCACTTCACTTATTTCTTCTATTACCTTGGCCATGATTACCACTGAAGTGGTTACCATTTCTGGCATGAAAATTTCCTCCACGATGGTTATCATTGTTCCGATGACCGTCGCCACCGGTACGATTATCATCGAGTTGTTGGTCATTATTCTTCAGTTGAGCCGACTCATTATCGCGCTCCAATAACTGAGCCCTATTTACAACATCTGAGTATAAACAAAGTTTGTGAGAAATGAGGTATTGACGTATTTTGGGTTTCAAACCTCGCAGAAACATTCGTGTCATTCTCTCCTCATTATCAACCAAATGGGATGCAAATCGGGATAACTCGGCAAACTTAGCTTCGTACTGCGACACGTTCATATTGTTTTGCTCCAGCTTGATGAACTCTACCTCCTTCATGTGACGAATACTTTTGGGAAAGTACTTATCGTTGAACAATTCTTGGAACTTCTCCCAAGACATCTTCAGTGCGGTAGGCTGAGTACGCTTTACGGATTCCCACCAATAATCTGCCTCTCCTCGTAACATGAAAGTGGCGAAAGGAACCTTTTGCTCCTCTGAGCATCCCAAGAGATCAAATATCTTAGTGATCTGCTTTATCCACATCTCTGCCGTAAGTGGTTTTGGCTTTCCCAAAAACTCTGGCGGTCCTAACTCCTTGAACTGCTTAGCGGTGACCATCCGTGAGTTGCCAGTGTTTCCACTTGCATTTTGAACAGTAGTCTTTCTTGTTTGGTTTTGCATGAATTCTAGAAAGTTCCTAAACATACCATCGTTCGTCATCTGCTCAGTGGTGTTGTTCACAGGAGGAACATTGTCAGCCTGTTGCGCGTTCTCCTCGTTGGTGAGCAAAGGTATCTCCACAGTCTCATTTACTCCACTGTTAACATTCTCAATCGACATTCTTAAATCTTCGCCATAAAACAAGGGTTAATTAAACAAATTAACAAATCACATAATACCCTATATTATATGAATTTCCACCAACAAATAAGCTTAGCTAGGACACACTAGTGAAGGATTTACTCGTCTCTCCCCTCCTAGTTCTATTCCCCGATCTCCGCCAGAGATCATATCCCTATGCTCTAATACCAACTGTGACGCCCCCAAAATAGGTCCAATCCAACCAACCTATTCTGAGTCGCCAAATACATGGTACAGAAACAACTATAACTTCATTAATACAATTATTGTGCAAAATACGTCAACACATAAACTGTGAGTTTAAATACAAATATTGTCTTCTAGACAATATCCACACTCAAATAAGTCCTCATTACAATTATTGATACACTATTTTACAAAATAGTGAGGACTACTAAAACAAGTGTCTTGAACCATCACTCCACACCCCGACTAGTTCTCGCTATATTCTCATCTCCTGAGAAGAAAAATGGAACAAAAAGGAAAAGGGTGAGCTCAACTAGCCCAGTAAAGAATATTATGACTAAGATAATGTACAACAAATTATCCTTAGTCTTCAACAGGGAAAAATCTGATAGAATACAATAGACAACAAGTTCTAGATCAACAACTGCAGCGGAAACAAAAATTCATTAGAAGAGTTAAGTAGAGAATGAAATCTACTATCATCTATGAATTTAAAAGTTCATCATCGATATTTTATCCCTGTAACATCAATCAATATACATCATAAATCAAATAATCATCTTTGCACTATAGGCCAAAGATATTCATCTGTTGGTCATGTTCATCTCAACACCTGTTCATCTTTGCACTACGGGCCAAAGATATTCATCGATTAATTCATGTTCATCTAAACACATGTTCATCTTTTGCACTACTAGGCAAAGATATTCATCATAAAATCATTCATCTTTTGCACTCTGACAGCCAAAGATATTCATCATAAAATCATTTAGAGACTTTGAGGATGATGAAAAAATATTTTAAAGAAAACGAATCTAGTGAAACAAAAGAATAAATATTAGGGATTCGTACTTTAAATAACCCAAGTTAAAAAATACTTCATAAATAACCAAAGTGGAGTAAAATTCAAGAATGAAGGCCAAAACATAGATCCAATCAAAGATAGGAATCATAATGCATAATCTTGGACACGTAAAAGAAAATTTAAATTTTACGTGAATAATAGTCGTATTCGTGAATAGTCTTTGTATCGTGAATAGTAACTCACCTCAAAAGATAGAAATTTCACAAAAAACATCATCACGCTTACGTGAATAGTACTCGTGAATAGTAACTCGTGAATAGTAACTCATGAATAGTAACTCGTGAATAAGAACTCATGAATAGTAATCCCGACATGAAAAAGTTCCAAATTTGATAAAATTTCCAACCAATATTTCGGCGATAATGATATTGAAGAAATAATATCATTTTCGAATAAAATAACATCCCTTACCTCGTAAAGAATAGTACTTCCGATCGAATACTTTGGATATAGTCTTTGAAAGAACTTGCACCATATAGCAATACTCAAAGTAATAAAATACTCACAAATACGCTCGATATTATAGAGAGAAAAGAGAGAAAATCTTTAGTTTACGGTATGATTTTTTTCAATTCTAACCTAAGCACCCTATTTATAGAAAAATGCTTAGAACACCAAAGCAGAAAATTTAATATAATATTAATATATATAATAAATCTTCTACGCCATCCTACCAGCTGATCTCAAACACCTAACACATGTCCATAAACAACAAAAACGTTTTTCTAAATAAAAATAATTAAAACTTCCAAAAATTAATTATTTTGAAACTTCGGAACTTCAATAATTCATAATAAATAGCCCTTTTATCATAAAATTTGAATCTCGCGTATTTTTATAGGAAATTCAATTCTCTACAACTTTGCAGAAGAAAGTGTTTCCAAATTCCAAATAGAAATTGACCGAAATCCACAAACGGGCGATTTTACAGGCTATAATCAAATTTCAGTCAAGAAATGGGGTCTACCAACATGTTTAACATATTTTAAACATCTTTTACAACAAAAATACTCTTCCTCCTCATATAATCATATATCCCACATTCATTGTAAAAATATCATCATTAATATATTATTAAAATAATATATTTAAATGAATTATTTTATCAGAAAAAGATAAAATATTAATTTTTAACAATTGTCACATTAAAAATTTTCTTCATCTATATCCACATAAAATGAATATTTTCCTCATCATATAAATCAATAATTAATTATTCACAAATAATATTACGTAATCACAATAATGACACAACTGTGTAGCTCCTGTGAAAGAGAGGGTTTTCCAATAAGAATTTCTCCTTACTGGCGCACAATTAGGTGACCAAACCTATCTTTAGACAGAACTTTCTAGACATTTCCAATAATGTTTTCTAATAATATTATTCAGATAATATGAATTATTGCTTCGATAATGGAAAATACTGTGTAGTGATAATTATTGAAATAACAGTAATATAAAATATCAACGCATCAATTATTGAATCAATAAAATCTTTGAGCAGAATTCATCGTAATGCTTATTGAGTAGTGCCTTCTTATGCAAGAATCAATAATTGGTGCAATATCGCAGTCTTATTAATGCAACAACGCCATTCATGTATTTTAACCACCGGTATTCCAACAAGTGTTAATAAAATAATAACAAGCGCGTTGTTATTTATAAACAACTTATACTTGTCGTTTTCTTCACCCAATCGCTTTTCCATTATGGGGCCTATAAAAGATCGCTACTATCAATTTAATATTCATGACAATGAAGAATATTCCACGACCAAACGAATATTCCTTGACAACAATGAGTATTTTATAACCACTTGCTTATTTAAAATATTTGGCGATTTTACCCACAACTAACCACATTAATCAAATCAACCCTTACTATTTCAAAATAATAAATAGAGGAAATTAAATTTTATTTATTAATAATTTGGGGTCTTACATAAATACCCCAATATTCTATTATCATTAATATCTATTTATTATCAAATATTAATGAAATACATGTCATAATATTATAATATATTTATAATATCACAAAGTATTTTTAATACTTTAAAATCATTTTATATGATTTTTAAATAATTAAATTAATATCCGATAATTGTTATTAATATTAAAATATTAATTTTTATGACAAAATATCAAAAGTTATATTTTATAACTTAAATTATTTTTATAACACTTAAATCATTTTTATATGATTTATAAAACATTAATTCTATTATTATGATTTTTCAATCATTATTATCATATTTTTATGATTTAAATACTTTAATCTCACATATTAAAAGTTTTTCTTGAACATAAAAGTCAAATATCAATCCAAAGAATTCAGATTTGGAATCCAAAGAAGTCGGATTCCATATCCAAAGACTCTAGATGGCCAATCTAGTAACTCCAAATCGCAATCCAAAGAAATTGGATTTCAAATCCAAAGAATTAGATTGCAATCCAAAGAAGTGGATTCAACATATTTTCAATTCGATTCTTCGCTTTTCAATCCAAAGAAACCGGATTCCATATCCTTATCACGAAAATACCAAATCAATTTATTATTTTTTTATCCTTTATCCAAACACATACATATAAATCATACACAAAAAATATTTTTCCATAATTTTCCAACTTCCTTTAGTATTTTTCAAAAATCATTTTTAGTGTGTAGCTTAAGAAATTAGCCCTATCATGCTCAACTCCAGAAATTCCAATCTCCTGACACAATCTTATACGTGTTAACGTGACGCTCCAGTTTAAATTTCGTGGCCACCGGAGTTGTAGAACTCCGGTTATAGCGATTTTTGTCGGAAAATCACAAAAATTTAAATGATCATAACTTGGTCACTTTAAGTCTGAATGAGCTCATTTTTGTACAGGAGGTACTTAATACCATATATTTTTATGTCCCAAAAGGCCAAAATTTTGCTGACAATTTAAGTTTCCGAAACAGCCCTTGGAAAATCCTTGGCAGTTTACTTCTGTCAATTTGCAATTTGTTGTGCTTTGCTAAAAATAGTCGATATGGAAATCTACAACTCCTTTTTCATTTATTCCACTTGGAGATGTTAGATAACTTATCATAGTATCCTCCCAAATATTTCTAGAATTTTTGAATGTCTGAAAAATTACTAAACTGCCCCTATTCTTGACTGTCCAAAAATAGTCAGTTTTACCTTACAAGACAGAAAACTGTTTTTGTTAAATCAGTAACTACATATTGTATACTCAATATTTTTGAGTGCTACCACTTGGGTTTAGTAGATAACTTATATATCTAGCATCTCTCTTTGACGGATCGCAAAAAGAAGGTGTAGATCAAAAACGGTGGAAATCCAAAGTACATAAAAATTTTAGGGCTCATAAACTAGAAAAATCACTTTTCTTTATTTTTGATTTCCAATTAAAACAACACCCAATATGGGTATATCTAAACAATAAACACTCATTAACATGTATATTCATGGTTTTTTAGTTTATAAATATAGTTTCAAGATTTGATTTACAATAATCAAAAATTACATAACAAAATGTATGTATACCTTTGATTACCATGCTCTCCTTCTTCATTGTTTGATTATGGAGATTTGAGGTCTTACCAAAGACTCCCCTTCCCCTCCTCCATGGCTGCCGAACCTCTTCTCTTCTCCCTCTCTCTCTCTCTCTATTTTCTTATGTTAGCAACTAAGAGATGAAAGAGAAATGAATTTTAGAAGTTAGTTAAAAATATGTTTTATTGGTTATTAGTAAAAATGTATAGATATACAATGTGTATATCTATAATAAATCCCCCAACTTCTCTTGCTTTCTCTCTCTCAATAATCATTTCATAGATGTATGGAAGATTATTAAGTAATATGGCTTCATAAATAAATTGACACATAGCCAATTAAGTTTGGTGAAATATCTCTTGCATATGTGGTGCTTGAAATGGTGATGTGCACCCCTCCTTCTCCTCTCCTTTTCCTCTCCTAAGCATCCGGCCAAGTGGCCTTATTATCTACCAAGTTTGGTTTTGTTTTAATGCTCCACTTAGTATATCAAATGTCTAAAATGCCCCTCTCCCATTGGGGTCCAAATTTGGGCTACTATTTTAAGCTTTTGGGCTTTCAAATAATTCTTTTGGACTTTAAATTTAATTTCTTAGGCCATGAAATTTTCATAGTCCAATACTTTTAATATACATAACCTTATATATTTAATTAGGATTTCTAGTTCATTTGTTTTGGGCTTTAAATAATTAATTCTACTATTCTTTTAATGTTTTGGGCTTACAAATTTAATTCTTTGGGCCATAACAAAATATCATATTTCCAACACTCTTAATATTACCATTTCCTAATTATTTAATTAGGTTTTTCATTCCATCAAAGTTGAAATTTAAAATGTTTGCTTTTATGCATTCAATCTCATAACTCAATGAGACATGTCCCAATTAGGTTTAAAATAATTTATAACTTGAGATAATAAAATTTATCTCTTAGGTTAGTATAATCTTACATACTAACATTCTTTATTAGCACATAATCACATATATATCAGTATACACTAAACATATACACTTAAACCCATAATCCTGAATAAATCTCTAGAAAAATTTTAAATTCACAAAATTCCTTTTCGGAAATCTCAAATCCATTCACTTATTTTCTGTCTAGGTTTATTAGTTAACCTTTATTCAATATTTTATGATTTTATAAATATCCAAATTCTCGGGTTGTCACATTCACCCCTTCTTCTAAAAATTTTGTCCCCGAAATTTACCTTACACCTTACACCTTGAACCATTCACCATTCATTCTCATCATCAAATGCTACCCAATATATTTCTCACAAGAATTAAAAATTTGAAATTGTGCTGAGGGGTTATACAGACTATTGTCTGTCATTTTCGCAAAGGTTTTATGGAAATTCATCCGTAAACCATCATAACTTACGGACATAGTGGATAATTAGCCCGGTATGCCCTGTACTTATTAAGTACTGCTGGTCGAATCTATTTCTCGTCACTGCCATAGGCACAAAAATTTTAGCTCTGTCTTATCGGATTCCGCACCAAATAATTTGGTTCGGGAAACTTTTCAAAGAACGCTTAGAATTTTCATAAACGTTGGTCTAGCTGAATCAAATAGCTTAGACTCATATCAATAATCAATTTCAATAGAATTACTAATGTGTATAGCCAAACGCCGTTGGCAAATTAAATTTTTAAAAATATTTTTGAGAATGACATCATGAAGTCATACTGTATTAACAGTCCGTTGAGGATGCCGTCATTGTATGACTTTGTCATAACATATCATACAATAGTGGAACAATGATTTTTAGATCGAATTCACACTAAGTATTCCTGTATTTATAACTCCATCAACTTTTTATCATCTCTGCACCAGGTTACATGGTACATGAGTGATAAAAAAATATATTTTGATATTTCAAATCATTTGCGTCTAGCCGAAATAAGTAACATAGACTATACTTTAAACCATTTCAAAAATGATTATGAGTCTACAAATATTTTTTTTTCCAGAAGCACATAATGCATATTTAGCTTGATGTCAAAATTTTGAAGTCTAGCATAGCTAGGAGTTTTGGAAAACTTATGTCGCCATTAATAATCATTTGCATACATAGCCTATCTATTCCTATTATCCTCAATACTTCATTTACACACAACTATACCCAGTTCGTCAAACCACACTTATGAGTTCAGGAACTTCACAATCATATGAGTTTAAGAACTTGTCCTAGTCAGACCTTTGGCGTCCATTCGCTGAGGGGTTCATAAACATTTCATATAATCATGAGTCACGAACGTACCATAAGTATGAGTTTTAAGAACTCGTACTTAACATGATATTCTCTACTTATAACATATCTATCTGATACACCCATGAGAAAGGAATCACCCTCTTAACATATATATAGCAAATAGCGCGGCACAAATATTTCAATGATTATCCTTGTCAGAAACTAAGTGGTTGTTACACCAAGTACAATTTAACTCACATACGAAGAATCATACAACTTAGCTGCTGACATGTGTCCTCAATTGAAATCCCCACCTAATCTTAGCTCCCTTCTCAATACGAATTTTATTTAATCCGTATTCATAATCCTTTCCTGAATTCGTATCCATTCATAGACACATAACAATCTTGATGTAAACTTGTCAATCATTCACATGATCCTTCTTTATACTATAACCTTATCCGATCACGGGGTGATCTCATCGTATATATTACGATTCATTTCTATTCTATGATCGCTTTGTTTTAAGATCTCCTATCACTGCACTTTTAATCTTTTAGATTCTTTCTATTCACCATTACTATTCAACTTTATTATCAGAGTTAGGAAACTCTGTATCTTATAACTCGCCGAGATTCGTCTTTGAATCTTACCGACACACTAACTCTATTTGAGTTAGTACTTATCCTAATCACTGCGGTTATTAGTCTCAGGTATTCCTACCTAAGGTTCATAACCTACAACTTTGATACCAACTACGAGAGCCCCAAATCCGGGTCCTAAATCACCACGGATCTGGTACAATCATTCTATAACTATTACTCTATGCGGAAGATATAAACATAAATTGTTTATACAATAAACTTTACACACTATTCCCTAAGGTCGAATAACCTTCACTTAATACACAATTCATAACTTATTCGACTTACAATTACATTAATATATAATACCATTACAAATCTAACTGCACACATATAATAAAGCTAGAACTGTCTTTGACCTTTCATTATATCTGACGTATTCGCCTTAATCTGCAATGTTTATCATGATATAGCAAGGGTGAGCATAAGATTGCCCAACAAGTTTAAGTTCAATAATTTAACGATATATCATGATTGAAATCATCTGAATAATAAGCTGGCTATAATTCAACAATATAATTGTGAACTAGCAGGAACAAACTTTTTGACTGAACAAGTATTGAAAATGAACAAATATATCTGAACCGAATGGTAATGAAGGTGATCAGTCTTTCACACCTGACTTATACATGCAATATGTACAGAGTACAATTCTACAATGGCAATCAACAATGATTATCCATAAGCATATCTGAATGAAACAACTCTAAGTAGAGTTAAGAAAAACTTGTCTGGACCGTTAATTACTGTTACGCAATTTAATAAGCTTTGTCTAAAGACCTAATATTAATAATATCAATATACAAATTAGAATAATATCATCACAGTATTTAAAATAACCTAAACACATTATCACATAATCCTATCAGTCTATAACATATACGACCCAACCTCAAGTTAAACGTTTACAATCTGAGTCGAGTTCTGTACAATACTAACATCCCGACGGTCTAGTCGGATAAAATTTTCGAGTTTAAGTTCAATTAAACTCTGCCTAACACTTAACAATTATCTAAGATAATTTATTAACAATCAAAATATTTTTGTAAGCTCGTAAAAATTTTCAGATAATTATTATCATTTATCATGAATTTTCAATCATTAATATCGTATTTATATAATATAAATACCCCAATATTCTATTATCATTAATATCTATTTATTATCAAATATTAATGAAATACATGTCATAATATTATAATATATTTATAATATCACAGAGTATTTTTAATACTTTAAAATCATTTTATATGATTTTTAAATAATTAAATTAATATCCGATAATTGTTATTAATATTAAAATATTAATATTTTTATGACAAAATATCAAAAGTTATATTTTATAACTTAAAATATTTTTATAACACTTAAATCATTTTTATATGATTTATAAAACCTTAATTCTATTTATTCACAATTTATTTAATATATTTATTACATAAATTAATTATCATTTATTATGATTTTTCAATCATTACTATCATATTTATATGATTTAAATACTTTAATCTCATATATTAAAAGTTTTTCATGAACATAAAAGTCAAATATCAATCCAAAGAACTTGATTTGGAATCCAAAGAAGTCGGATTCCATATCCCATATCTCAGATGGCCAATCCAAGAACTCCAAATCGCAATCCAAAGAAATTGGATTTCAAATCCATCAACTAGATTGCAATCCAGCAAGCTGGATTCAATATATTTTCAATTCAGTAACAGTTTTTCAATCCAGCAAACTGGATTCCATATCCTTATCACGAAAATACCAAATCAATTTATTATTTTTTTATCCTTTATCCAAACACATATACATATAAATCATACACAAAAAGTATTTTTCCATAATTTTCCAACTTCCTTTAGTATTTTTCAAAAATCATTTTTACTGTGTAGCTTAAGAAATTAGCCCTATCATGCTCAACTCCAGAAATTCCCATCTCCTGGCACAATCTTATACGTGTTAACGTGACGCTCCAGTTTAAATTTTGTGGCCATCGGAGTTGTAGAACTCCAGTTGTAGCGATTTTCGTCGGAAAATCACAAAAATTTAAATGATCATAACTTGGTCACTTTAAGTCGGAATGAGCTCATTTTTGGACAGGAGGTAGTTAATACCATATATTTTCATGTCCCAAAATGCTGGAATTTTGCTGACAATTTAAGTTGCCGAAACAGCCCCTGGAAAATCCTTGGCAGTTTACTTCTGTCAATTTGCAATTTTTTGTGCTTTGCTAAAAATAGTCGATATGGAAATCTACAACTCCTTTTTCATTTATTCCACTTGGAGATGTTAGAAAACTTATCATAGTATCCTCCCAAATATTTCCAGAATTTTTGAATGTCCGAAAAATGACTAAACTGCCCCTATTCTTGACTGTCCAAAAATAGTCAGTTTTACCTTAAAAGACACAAAACTATTTTTGCTAAATCAGTAACTACATACTGTATACTCAATATTTTTGAGTGCTACCACTTGGGTTTAGTAGATAACTTACATATCTAGCATCTCACTTTGACGGATCGCAAAAAGAAGGTGTAGATCAAAAATGGTGGAAATCCAAAGTACATAGAAATTTTAGGGCTCATAAACTAGAAAAATCACTTTTCTTTATTTTTGATTTCCAATTAAAACAACACCCAATATGGGTATATCTAAACAATAAACACTCATTAACATGTATATTCATGGTTTTTTAGTTTATAAATATAGTTTCAAGATTTGATTTACAATAATCAAAAATTACATAACAAAATGTATGTATACCTTTGATTACCATGCTCTCCTTCTTCATTGTTTGATTATGGAGATTTGAGGTCGTACCAAAGACTCCCCTTCCCCTCCTCCATGGCTGCCGAACCTCCTCTCTTCTCCCTCTCTCTCTCTATTTTCTTATGTTAGCAACTAAGAGATGAAAGAGAAATGAATTTTAGAAGTTAGTTAAAAATATGTTTTATTGCTTATTAGTAAAAATGTATAGATATACAATGTGTATATCTATAATAAATCCCCCAACTTCTCTTGCTTTCTCTCTCTTAATAATCATTTCATAGATGTATGGAATATTATTAAGTAATGTGGCTTCATAAATAATTGGGTCAGTGGGAGCGTCATGAAATTTCTAGTATTATATGTTGATATACTACGGATGAGGAATAACATACCAATGCTACAATCAATAAAGATAAAGTTGTCTAAAAATTCCTCCATGAATGATTTGGAAAGAGTATCTTAATTGGGGATGCAAATCTATATAGATAGATTTAAAAGGATGCTCGGCTTAACCCAAGGAACGTATATTCATTTGATGCTAAAGTCGTTTAGCATGGAAAACTCTAATAGATGTCTCATGTTGATGAGCCATAGAGTGTATCTCTCTTAATAGTCCCCATAGACTCCAAAAAGAGAGATCGCATGAGTAACTATCATGTATGCAATGAAATATACGAGACCTGATGTTGATCAGTCATATTCTGGAGAAGTTCACTGTGAGACAGTGAAAAACATCTTAAAGTACTTAACCGACACTATGGATGTGATCATACATGGTGGGTCTAAATTAAAACTAGAGGGCTTAATAGACTCAAGTTTTTTAGACAGACCAAGACGACATAAAATCCACTTTAAGGTAAATCGTTACCTTGAATGGTGGTGCAGTGAATTGGAAAGGTTCCAAACAGCAAAGAGTTGCTGGTTTAGTGATAAAGACAATGTATATAGCAATAAATGAAGCTACAAGTTGATTGTTTGGATAAAAGTTCATTACAGAACTAGGAATAGTTCCTAAGTCTCATCTTGGATCTAAACATGTGTTGTGATACCTTTATTTGATTATAAGAATCAATGAAAGATGGGAAATAACTATAGAGATAGTGGACTCTCAAGAACAACATTACATATCCATATACTGAAGCTTATCCAACAGCAGGATAATCGTCACTTAGAGAAGAAGAGTATGAGATACCATGACGATTGGCTTTAGTGCAAGTGGGAGATTGAAAGTAGTATGCACACAAGCCAATCATGTTTGATGATTAAGCATATACTTTGTAACAATCTTATTCATTTATTAATAAAAAGTATTATTTATTAAAGGATTTTAATTATCTACATGATGCTGTTTTATAATATGTGATAAACCCATAGTTTTAAGCAATGCTTTTAGAATAATGATGATGATCATTCTAATGAGATCTAAATTCTTAGAAAGCTTAAAACTAAAATAGTTCCTAATCGTTGGATTACTAAATTGGGGATTAGCGAATCCGGATAGATTGGTACATACGTTGCTTGCTCATTGGATGAGGATGATTGATCTCATGATCATTTGTATGGAGACACTAAAGCAAGTATGTAGGTGCTTATTAGAGAATAAGTTCACTGAACGTGGCTCGCTAAGGAATACCTAATGGAGTTTTACTTGCCTGTCAATAGGAATTCCTATAGTGATAGTAGTACAAGTGATCCTTGGACTTGAGATCATCATAGTATCTTGTGTATGATGAGTTATACTTTGACTTATTTCTTAAGACCCTTAGGGTATATCAAAGGATATGCTTGGGTATAATAAGTTATACATAGAGATAATGTATGATCAATAAAGAATCTACCACTTCTAGTAAAAGAAGAGAAATGTCCTATGTGATTCGATAAATGACAACTCAGTAGTCCTTGGCCAAGGCAGAATGAAATTAGAAAGGAGTTTTTAATTTACATTATTTGGAGTTGTGCATTTAAGAGTCGAAATACATACAATTAAATAAAATAAGACTTAACAGAAATTCCATGTAAGACCCCAACTTATTATTAATGAAATTTAATTTTCTCTATTTATTATTTTGAAATAGTAAGGGTTGATTTGATTAATGTGGATAGTTAGGGGTAAGATACGCAAATATTTCAAAATAAGCAAGTGGTTATAAAATATTCATTGTTGTCGAGGAATATTCGTTTGGTCGTGGAATATTCGTACTGTCAGGGAATATTCGTACGACGGCGCAGCCATGTGTGGGCCCCATAACGGAAAGCGATTGGATGAAGAAAACGACAAATATAAGTTGTTTAAAAATAACATGGCGTAGTTATTCACAGATTAACACCGTTGGAATACCCGTGGGTTAAAACACGAATACGCGTTGTTGCACAAGAGAAGATTACCAGATTGCACCAATTATTGATTCTTACGTGAAGGCACTACTCTCAATAATGGTTACAGTAATTACTTTATTCAAGATTTTTATTGAGTTAATAATTGCAAGCGTTGATATTTTATATTCATTGTTGTTTCAATAATTGTCATTACACAGTATTTTTCATTATCGAAGCAATAATTCATATTATATGAATAATATTATTAGATAACATTATTGGCAATGTCTAGAAAGTTCTGTCTAAGGAGAGGTTTGGTCACCTAATTGCGGCCAAGAAGAAGAAATTCTTATTGAAAGCCCCTCTTTCCTGAAACCGCACGTTGTCAATATTGTGATTTAGTAATATTATTTGTGAATAATTAATTATTAATTCATATGATGAGGAAAATATTGATTTTATGTGGATATAGATGGAGAAAATTTTTAATGTGACAATTGTTGAAAATTGAAATTTTATCTTTTTCTGATAAAATAATTCATTTAAATATATTATTATATTTTAATAATATAATAATGGTGATATTTTTACAACGAATGTGGGATATATGAGTATACGAGGAGGAAGAGTATTTTTGTTGCAATAAATGTTTAAAACATGTTAAAAACATGTCATGGACCCCATTTATTGATCGAAATTTGATTATAACTTTGTAAAATCGCCTGCTTGTGGATTTCGGTCAATTTCTATTTGGAATTTGGAAAACTTTCTTCTTCGCAAAGTTGTAGAGAATTGAATTTCCTATAAAAACTTGCAAGATTCGAATTTTGTGATGAAAGGGCTATTTATTATGAATTATTGATGTTCTGAAATTCCTGAATAATTGATTTTTGGGAGTTTTATTAAGAAAACGCGTTTTTATTGATTTTGGTGAGGGGGACCATTTGTTTAGTGATAATTTGAATCTTAGAAAGTGTGCGTAGGAAATTATAATATATATATTAATATTTTATTAAATTTTACGCTTGGTGTTCTAAGCAATTTCTATAAATAGGTGCTTAGGTTAGAATTGAAAATCACACCGAAATCAAGTTTTCTCTATATATTATCGAGTATTCTTGTGAGTATTTTGAGTATACTTTGAGTATTGCTATACGGTGCAAGTCCAAGTCATAGCCTATATCCGTGTTTCAAATTAGAAAGACTTGATCTTTCGAGGTAAGGGATGTTATTTTCTTCTCAAATGATATTATTTCTTCAATATCATTATCTTTGAAATATTGGTTGAAACTTTTATCAAATTTGGAACTTTTTCATATCGGGTTACTATTCATGAGTTACTATTCACGAGTTACTATTCATGAGTTACTATTCACGAGTACTATTCATGAAGCGTGAAGATGTTTTTTGTGGAATTTCTATCTTTTGGTGTCTCTGAGTTACTATTCACGTGTACGACACTATTCACGATATCTGACACTATTTACCTAAAAATAAAATTTCTTCTTTTTGTCCAAAATATCTATTCGGATACTAGCTTTGATTGTATCCATGTTTTGATCATTCTTGAATATTACACCACCGCTGCGATTATTTTTGAGGTATTTTTGGGCGTGAATAAAACAAAGTACTAATCCTTAATCCTTAATCCTTAATCCTTGTCATTTTGTTTCACTTTGGATTCGCTTTCTTTAAAAATATTTTCATCATCTTCAGTCTTAAATGATGATATTATGGAATATCTTTGGCCCAGAGTGCAAAGATGAATGATTTCAAGAATATCTTTGGCAGTAGTGCAAAAGATGAACAGTGTTTAGATGAACATGACTAATCGATGAATATCTTTGGCTCGTAGTGCAAAGATGAATATTTGATTCCGATATATATATTGATTGATGTTACGGGGATAAAAGATGACGATGAACTTTTAAATTCATACATAAAAGATAGTAGTTTGCATTCTCTACTTAACTCTTCTAATGAATTATTATTTCATTGCGAATATTGATTTAAAATTTGTTGTCTATTGTATTCTATTAGATTTTTCCCTGTTGAAGACTAATGGTAATTTGTTGTATATTATCTTAGTCATAATATTCTTTACTGGGCTAGTTGAGCTCACCCTTTTCCTTTTTGTTCCATTTTTCTCAGGAGGCGAGAATATAGCGAGTACGAGTCGGGGTATGGAATGAAGGTTTTAGAGAAAGTTGTTTAGTAGTCCTCACCATTTTTGTAAAATAATGTATCAATAAATGTGATGAGGATTTATTTGAGTATGGATATTGTCTAGAAGATAATATTTGTATTCAAACTCACGCTTTCTTGTTGTAATAATAAAGTTGTAGTTGTTTCATACCATGTAATGACAACTCGAATGGGTAATGTATACCTATTTTGGGGGCGTCACACAGGTATCGAGCTTAGGGATATGATCTCTGGCGAGATCGGGGAATAGAACTAGGAGGAGAGACGAGTAAATCCTTCGCTAGTGTGTCCTACCTAAGCTTATTTGTTAGTTGGTCAAGATATAGGGATATTATGTGATATATTTATTTCCTTAATTAACCCTTGTTTTATGACGATTTGAGAATGTCGAATCGAGAATATTAACAATGGAAATGAGACCGTGGAGACGCTGTACTCACCAACGAGGAGAACGTGCAACAGTCGGTAATGTTCCTCCCGTGAACAACACCACCGAGCGGATGATGAACGAGGGATGTTTAGAAGCTTTTTGCATTCATGCAAAATCGATTTAGGAGACTCGTGTTCAAAATACGAGGAGGAAATGATAGCAATTCACGGGTTGTCACAAATAAGTAGTTCAAAGAGTTGGGACCACGAATTTAAGGAAAGCCAGATCCGATCATGGCGGAAACATGGGTCAAGCAAATTACCAAAATATTCGATGTCTTGGGATGCACGGAAGAACAGAAGGTTCCATTCGCCACCTTTATGTTCCGTGGCGAGGCGACCATTCGGTCGAGTCCATGAGGCGTACCCATCCACCGCTTTTCAAAGATGTCTTGGGAAACGTTTGAAGAACTATTTAATGACAAATACTTTCCTGAAAGTGTTCGTCATATGAAGGAAGTGGAGTTCATCGATTAGAGCAAAACAACAACATGGCGGTGTCTCAAAGACGAGGCAAAGTTTGCGAGTTATCCGTGTTTTGCACCTCATTTGGTGGAGAATGAGAGCACGATGACACGGATGTTTCTTAGAGGTTTGAAACCCAAGATACGTCAAGATCTCATTTCTCATAAACTCTCTCTATTCAGATGTTGTAAATGGGCTCAATTATTAGAGCGAGATAACGAGTACGGTCAACCGAGGGACCACAACCAGATCGTCACTAGAGATAGCGATCAATGAATAATGATAACCAAAGTGGAGAAAGAAAGAGACGGACAAAAATGGTAACCACTCGGTGGTAATCATGGCCATGAAAATAGAAGAAGCGAGTCGAGGAGATTTTAAAAAGAGGAGATTTAACAATGACCATGTGAAGACGCAGCGGTCTTAAAGAAAGAATCGGTTCTAAGGGAGGAGAACGACCACCCATCCATATGTTACAAATGAGGAAAAGAAGGACATATCACCAAACCGCCCACAATAGTTCAAGGTATGCTATAATTGTGGAAAGGAAGGACATATCGCTCGAGATTGTATGGTAGCGAAACCTAGTTCAATGGGACGGTTACTCAAAAGATCGTCCCGTAAAAGTCAAAGTCAACGATTCCGGAAGAGCGCGTTTGTTGTGATCGTCAAAATGCGAGGACCCAAACGAGGTGATCACGGGTAAGCTATTTATAAATTCTTGCGAAGTTTATACCTTACTTGATACCGGCATATACCCATTCATTTATCTCTCCCGCTTGTGCTCAACGCTTAAACTTGACTCAGGAGAAATTAGACTTTGACCTATCTCAGGAAACTCCGTTAGGAGAAACTTTCATCACATCCACTCGCTTATAAATCTTGTTTGATTCAAGTTGGCACCATTACCTTACCTGTTGACCTTATCTCTTTAAAGATACTTGCTTTTGATGTGATTTTAGGGATTGATTGGTTAACTACTCATCATGCCAAAATTGATTGTTTTCGTAAGGTTGTTAGTTTTCATATTCCTAACCAACCTGTTGTACGAATTCAAGCAACTAAACCATTAAAATCAATCAACGTCATATCTAATCATAAAGCTATTCGTTTATTGAAAAACGGATGTCAAGCTTTCTTAGCCCATGTTATGGATTTGAATAAAGACACGTCAAATTTGAATAATATTCTGTTGTTATTGACTTTCCGACATATTTCTGAAGAACTTCCTTGGTCTACCCCCGAGCGTGAAGTTGAATTCTTTATTGATCTTGAACCTCGCACAAAGCCCATTTCTAAAACCCCATATCGAATGGCTCCTATTGAACTTCAGAGTTAAAGGTCCAACTACAGAATTGTTGGACATCGGTTTCATTCGTCCTAAGACATCTCCTTGGGGTGCTCTGTTTTATTCAGTAAAGAAGAAAGACGGGGAGTATGCGACTTTGTATTGACTATCGGAATTGAATCATGTCACCATCAAGAATAGGTATCCTCTACCTCGTATTGATGACTTGTTTGACCAATTGCAAGGGCACAATTCTTTTCAAAATCGATCTTCGCTTCTGGATATCATCACCAAGATTAGAACCGAGGATATTCCAAAGACGCGCTTTAAACTCTAAGATGCGGGCATTATGAATTCTTAGTCATGTCTTTCGGACTAACTAATGCTCCTGCGGCTTTCATGGATATGATGAACCGAGTATTTAAGGAATATTTGGATCAATTTGTTGTTGTCTTTATTGATGACATCCTCATATATTCCAAAAGTCGTGAAGATCATGAGCACCATTTAAAGCTGGTACTCCAAAAGCTTTGTGAAAACAAACTATATGCCAAATTGAAGAAATGCGAGTTCTGGCTTGAGGAAGTAGCATTCCTTGGGCACGTGGTGTCGAAACATGGAGTATCTGTTGATCCGTGAAGATTGAAGCAATACAAAGTTGGGAGCAACCAAGTCGGTGGTGATCAAGTACGTAGCTTTTTAGGGTTAGTGGGTTATTATCGAGATTCGTGGAAGGGTTTTCTCGAATCGCTACTCCATTAACTCAAATAACTCGAAAGGATACAAAATTGTTTGGAGTGAAGAATGCGAGAAGAGTTTCCAAGAGCTTAAGAGGAGACTTATTTCGGACTGTTCTAACAATACCATCCGGTTCGGATGGATTTGTTATCTCATGATGATGCTTCGTGCAAAGGGTTAGGATGTGTTCTCATGCAACGTGGGAAAGTCATAGCCTATGCCTCGCGACAACTTAAAGAGTATGAGAGGAATTATCCTACTCATGATCTAGAGTTAGCGCAATGCTGCGCTTTCTTAAAGATATGGAGGCACTATCTATATGGGGAGAAAGTGGAGATATATTCAAACCATAAAAGCCTTAAATATTTCTTCACTCAAAAAGAACTCAACATCGCGGCAATGACGACGTTGGCTCGAACTATTGAAAGACTACGACCACACTATTCAATACCATCCCGAAAAGCGAACGTGGTAGCCGACGCATTGAGTAGAAGATCATATGCGAAACGAGTGCGATGATGTCAAGTATACGATAGAGCCAACTTTTAATAGAAAAAGTTAAGGTTACTCAAGCCACCACCCAGAAATGATGCATATGAAGAAGAAAGTACAAGAAGGAGCTATTCCTAAGCGCGAGAATTGATGAAGAAGGAATACTTCGAGTCCACTCTAGACTTTGTGTTCCTAACGACTCTGATTTGAAGTACAAGATTATGATGGAGGCACATAATACACCATTTGCAATCCATCCTGGAAGTACTAAAATGTATCGTGATCTTCGACATACATTTTGGTGGAACAATATGAAGAGAGAGATTGCAAAGTTTATCTCAATGTGTTTAACTTGTCAACGTGTAAAGGCGAGCATCTAGTACCTAAGGGTCCGTTGCAATCACTTGAGATTCCGAAATGGAAGTGGGAACACATTACCATGGATTTCGTTACGGGTCTTCCTACGGTTTCTCAAGGCATCAATGCTATTTGGGTTATTGTTGATAGATTAACCAAGTCTGCTCATTTCTTGCCGATACGGGAGACTTATTCCCTTGAACGTCTTGCTAGTATGTACGTGAATGAGATTGTGAGGTTGCATGGCATGCCAAGATCCATAGTTTGGATCGTGACCCAAGATTCACTTCAAGATTTTGGGTTAGCTTGCAAAAAAAGCTATGGGCACGGATTTGCGATTTAGTTCGCATACCATCCCCAAACGACGGACAATCGAGAGGACTATTCAAACTCTTGAAGATCTATTAAGACTCTGTGTCCTAGACTTCAAGGGTAGTTGGGATAAGTATTTACCATTGGTGGAATTCTCCTACAACAACAGTTATCAGGCAAGTATAGGTGTGGCTCCATTCGAAGCATTATATGGACGAAAATGTCGTTCTCCAATATGTTGGGATGAGGTGGGTGAAGCAACATTGTTGGGACCCGAGTTAAATACGTATGACTCACCGAAAAGATCTAAATGATTCGACAACGTATACAAATGGCACAAGATCGACAAAAGAGTTATGCGGATCTTCATCGAAAGGACGTGGAATTTAGTGTAGGGGATCATGTATTGTTGCGAGTTGCTCCATGGAAGGGAGTTACAAGATTTGGGAAGAGAGGAAAGCTCAATCCACGATTTATTGGTCCATTTCAAATTCTTGACCGAGTAGGAAATGTAGCCTATAGACTCGCGTTACCTCCGAGTATGTCTCGTGTTCATAATGTGTTTCACATATCTGTACTTCGTAAATATGTGAAAGACCCGAACCATGTTATAGAGTTAGAACCGGACGAGATAGCCGAAGACTTAACGTATGAGGAGGTACCTGTCAAGATCTTGGATAGGAAGGAGCATGTCCTACGCGCAAAGGTCATACCACAAGTTAAAGTTTTGTGGAGGAATCATGCTATAGAGGAAATGACCTGGGAATTGGAAACGGAAATGAAAGCGAGGTATCCTCACCTTTTCGAAACACTAGGTACGTACGTCAATTTCGAGGACGAAATTTCATAAGGAGGGGAGGTTGTAAGACCCCAACTTATTATTAATGAAATTTAATTTTCTCTATTTATTATTTTGAAATAGTAAGGGTTGATTTGATTAATGTGGATAGTTAGGGGTAAGATACGCAAATATTTCAAAATAAGCAAGTGGTTATAAAATATTCATTGTTGTTTGGAATATTCGTTTGGTCGTGGAATATTCGTGACCGTCGGGAATATTCGATTGCAATGCAAGCGACCCATGTGTGGGCCCCATAACGGAAAGCGATTGGATGAAGAAAACGACAAATATAAGTTGTTTAAAAATAACAGCGTAGTTGTTACCATTAACACTGTTGGAATACCCGGTGGTTAAAACACGAATGTCTGGCGTTGTTGCACGTAAGCACCTGGTATTGCACCAATTATTGATTCTTACGTAAGAAGGCACTACTCAATAATGGTTACGATAATTACTTCGCTTCGATATTTTATTGAGTTAATAATTGCTGCGTTGATATTTTATATTGTTTGTTGTTTCAATAATTGTCATTACACAAGATTTTTCATTATCGAAGCAATAATTCATATTATATGAATAATATTATTAGATAACATTATTGGCAATGTCTAGAAAGTTCGCCCTAAGGAGAGGTTTGGTCACCTAATCATGGCGCCAAAGAAGAAGAAATTCTTATTGAAAGCCCCTCTTTCCTGAGGACCTGCACGGTTGTCGAATATTGATGATTTAGTAATATTATTTGTGAATAATTAATTATTAATTCATATGATGAGGAAAATATTGATTTTATGTGGATATAGATGGAGAAAATTTTAATGTGACAATTGTTGAAAATTGAAATTTTATCTTTTTCGATAAAATAATTCATTTAAATATATTATTATATTTTAATAATATAATAATGGTGATATTTTTACAACGAATGTGGGATATATGAGTATACGAGGAGGAAGAGTATTTTTGTTGCAATAAATGTTTAAAACATGTTAAACATGTCGGTGGACCCCATTTATTAATTGAAATTTGATTATAAACAGTAAAATCGCTTGGTTTGTGGATTTCATCCAATTTCTATTTGGAATTTGGAAAAACTTTCTTCTGCAAAGTTGTAGAGAATTGAATTTCCTATAAAAACTCGCAAGATTCGAATTTTCTGATGAAAGGGCTATTTATTATGAATTATTGATGTTCTAAAATTCCTGAATAATTGATTTTTGGGAGTTTTATTATTAAAAAACGTTTTTATTGATTTTGGTGAGGGGGACCATTTGTTTAGCTGATAATTTGAATCTTAGAAAGTGTGCGTGGGAAATTATAATATATATATTAATATTTTATTAAATTTTACGCTTTGGTGTTCTAAGCAATTTCCTATAAATAAGGTGCTTAGGTTAGAATTGAAAATCACACCGAAATCAAGTTTTCTCTCTATATTATCGAGTTTATTCTTGCGAGTATTTTGAGTATACTTTGAGTATTGCTATACTGATGCAAGTCCAAGTCATAGCCTATATCCTGGTGTTCAAATTTAAAGTCTTGATCTTTCGAGGTAAGGGATGTTATTTTCTTCTCAAATGATATTATTTCTTCAATATCATTATCTTTGAAATATTGGTTGAAACTTTTATCAAATTTGGAACTTTTTCATATCGGGTTACTATTCATGAGTTACTATTCACGAGTTACTATTCATGAGTTACTATTCACGAGTTACTATTCACGAGTACTATATTAATGAAGCGTGAAGATGTTTTTTTGAATTTCTATCTTTTGGTGTCGAGTTACTATTCACGATACGGCACTATTCACGATATCGACTATTCACGATAATTCAAAAAAATTTCTTTCTTTTTTTGTCCAAAATATCTATTCGGATACTAGCTTTGATTGTATCCATGTTTTGATCATTCTTGAATATTACACCACTGCGATTATTTTTGAGGTATTTTTGGACGTGAATAAAACAAAGTACGAATCCTTAATCCTTAATCCTTAATCCTTGTCATTTTGTTTCACTGGATTCGTTTCTTTAAAAATATTTTCATCATCTTCTACCTTAAATGATGATATTATGGAATATCTTTGGCCCAGTAGTGCAAAGATGAATGATTTCTGAAGAATATCTTTGGCTCAGTAGTGCAAAGATGAACAGTGTTTAGATGAACATGACCAATCGATGAATATCTTTGGCCTCAGAGTGCAAAGATGAATATTTGATTCCGATATATATTGATTGATGTTACGGGGATAAAAGATAGATTTATGAACTTTTAAATTCATACATAGAAGATAGTAGTTTGCATTCTCTACTTAACTCTTCTAATGAATTATTATTTCATTGCGAATATTGATTTAAAATTTGTTGTCTATCAGATTCTATTAGATTTTCCCCGTTGAAAACTAATGGTAATTTGTTGTATATTATCTTAGTCATAATATTCTTTCTTCGGGCTAGTTGAGCTCACCCTTTTCCTTTTTTGTTCCATTTTTCTCGTCGGAGGCGAGAATATAAGCGAAAGTACGCAGTCTGGGTATGGAATGAAGGTTTTAGAGAAAGTTGTTTAGTAGTCCTCACCATTTTTGTAAAATAATGTATCAATAAATGTGATGAGGATTTATTTGAGTATGGATATTGTTTAGAAGATAATATTTGTATTCAAACTCACGCTTTTACTTGTTGTAATAATAAAGTTGTAGTTGTTTCGCACCATGTAATGACAACTCGTAAATGGGTAATGTATACCTATTTTGGGGGCGCCACGGTTGGTATCGAGCTTAGGGATATGATCTCCGGCGGAGATCGGGAATAGAACTAGGAGGAGAGACGAGTAAATCCTTCGCTAGTGTGTCCTACCTAAGCTTATTTGTTAGTTGGTCAAGATATAGGATATTATGTGATATATTTATTTCCTTAATTAACCCTTGTTTTATGGCAAGATTTGAGAATGTCGATCGAGAATATTAACAATGGAAATGAGACCGTGGAGACGCTTTTGTACTCACCAACGAGGAGAGCGTGCAACAACAGTCGGTAATGTTCCTCCCGTGAACAACACCACCGAAAGCGAGATGATGAACGAGGGATGTTTAGAAGCTTTTTGCAGCTTCATGCAAAATCGACGAGGAGACTCGTGTTCAAAATACAGGAGGAAATGATAGCAATTCACGGGTTGTCACAAAAGTAGTTCAAAGAGTTGGGACCACGAATTTAAGGGAAAGCCGAGATCCGATCATGGCGGAAACATGGGTCAAGCAAATTACCAAGATATTCGATGTCTTGGGATGCACGAAGAACAGAAGGTTCCATTCGCCACCTTTATGTTCCGTGGCGAAGCGAGACTCATCGGTCGAGTCTGTGAAGCGTACCCATCCAAATTGCACTCAAAGATGTCTTGGGAAGCGTTTGAGAAACTATTTAATGACAAATACTTTCCCGAAAGTGTTCGCTATATGAAGGAAGTGGAGTTCATCGATTAGAGCAAAACAACACGATTTGGTGTCTCGAAGACGAGGCAAAGTTTGCGAGTTATCCGTGTTTGCACCTCATTTGGTGGAGAATGAGGAACGTATAACACGGATGTTTCTTAGAGGTTTGAAACCCGCATACGTCGCCAAGATATCTCATTTCTCATAAACTTTCTCTCTATTCAGATGTTGTAAATGTGGCTCAATTATTAGAGCGAGATAACGAGTACGGTCAACCGAGGACCACAACCAGATCGTACTAGAGATAGCGATCAACAATGAATAATGATAACCAAATGGAGAAAGAAACAGACGGACAAAAATGGTAACCACTCGGTGGTAATCATGGCCATGAAAATAGAAGAAGCGAGTCGAGGAGATTTTAAAAGAGGAGATTTAACAATGACCATGTGAAGACGACAGTCTTTAAAAGAATCGGTTCTAAGGGAGGAGAACGACCACCGGTCCATATGTTACAAATGCGGAAAAGAAGGACATATCACCAAACCGCCTACAATAAATCAAGGTATGCTATAATTGTGGAAAGGAAGGACATATCGCTTCGAGATTGTATGGTAGCAAAACCTAGTTCAATGGGGATTTGTTACTCAAAAGATCATCCCGAAAAAGTCAAAGTCAACGATTCCGGAAGAGCGCTTTTGTTGTGGATCGGTCAAAATGCGAGAACCCAAACGAGGTGATCACGGGTAAGCTATTTATAAACTCTTGCGAAGTTTATACCTTACTTGATACCGGCATGCTACCCATTCATTTATCTCTCCCGCTTGTGCTCAATGTTTAAACTTGACTCCGGAGAAATTAGACTTTGACCTATCTGTGGAAACTCCGCTTAGGAGAAACTTTCATCACATCCACTTGCTTATAAATCTTGTTTGATTCAAGTTGGCACCATTACCTTACCTGTTGACCTTATCTCTTTAAAGATACTTGCTTTTGATGTGATTTTAGGGATTGATTGGTTAACTACTCATCATGCCAAAATTGATTGTTTTCGTAAGGTTGTTAGTTTTCATATTCCTAACCAACTTTGTTATGCAATTCAAGCAACTAAACCATTAAAATCAATCAACATCATATCTAATCATAAAGCTATTCGCTTATTGAAAAACGGATGTCAAGCTTTCTTAGCCCATGTTATGGATTTGAATAAAGACACGCCAAATTTGAATAATATTCTGTTGTTATTGACTTTCCGACGTATTTCTCAAGAACTTCCGGCCTACCCCGAACGTGAAGTTGAATTCTTTATTGATCTTGAACCCGGTACAAAGCCCATTTCTAAAACCCCATATCGAATGGCTCCTATTGAACTTCAGAGTTAAAGGTCCAACTACGAGAATTGTTGGACATCGGTTTCATTCGCCCCAAGTACATCTCCTCGGGGTGCTCTGCTTTATTCAGAAAGAAGAAAGACGGGAGTATGCGACTTTGTATTGACTATCGGGAATTGAATCATGTCACCATCAAGAATAGGTATCCTCTACCTCGTATTGATGACTTGTTTGACCAGTTGCAAGGGGCACAATTCTTTTCAAAAATCGATCTTCGTTCTGGATATCATCAGATGAAGATTAGAACTGAGGATATTCCAAAGACTGCCTTTAGAACTCGATACGGGCATTATGAATTCTTAGTCATGTCTTTCGGACTAACTAATGCTCCTCATGGCTTTCATGGATATGATGAACCGAGTATTTAAGGAATATTTGGATCAATTTGTTGTTGTCTTTATTGATGACATCCTCATATATTCCAAAAGTCGTGAAGATCATGAGCACCATTTAAAGCTGGTACTCCAAAAGCTTTGTGAAAACAAACTATATGCCAAATTGAAGAAATGCGAGTTCGGCTTGAGGAAGTAGCATTCCTTGGGCACGTGGTGTCAAACATGGAGTATCTGTTGATCCGGCCAAGATTGAAGCAATACAAAGTTGGAGCAACCAAGCTCGGTGGATCAAGTACGTAGCTTTTTAGGGTTAAATGGTTATTATCGGAGATTCGTGGAAGGGTTTTCTCGAATCGCTACTCCATTAACTCAAATTTAACTCGGAAGGATACAAAATTCGCTTTGGAGTGAAGAATGCGAGAAGAGTTTCCAAGAGCTTAAGAGGAGACTTATTTCAAGACTGTTTCTAACAATACCATCCGGTTCGGATGGATTTGTTATCTGAAGTGATGCTTCGCAAAGGGTTAGGATGTGTTCTCATGCAACGTGGAAAGTCATAGCCTATGCCTCATGACAACTTAAAGAGTATGAGAGGAATTATCCTACTCATGATCTAGAGTTAGCGGCAATCGTTTTTCAGCTTAAAGATATGGAGGCACTATCTATATGGGGAGAAAGTGGAGATATATTCGCACCATAAAAGCCTTAAATATTTCTTCACTCAAAAAGAACTCAACATGCGGCAGCGACGTTGGCTCGAACTATTGAAAGACTACGACCACACTATTCAATACCATCCTGGTAAAGCGAACGCGGTAGCTGACGCATTGAGTAGAAGATCATATGCGGGAACGAGTGCGATGATGTCAAGTATACGATGACAGAGCCAACTTTAATAGAAAAAGTTAAGGTTACTCAAGCCACCGACCCAGAGCTGATGCATATGAAGAAGAAAGTACAAGAAGGAGCTATTCCGGAAGCGAGAATTGATGAAGAAGGAATACTTCGAGTCCACTCTAGACTTTGTGTTCCTAACGACTCGATTTTGAAGTACAAGATTATGATGGAGGCACACAATACACCATTTGCAATCCATCTCGAAGTACTAAAATGTATCGTGATCTTCGACATACATTTTGGTGGAACAATATGAAGAGAGAGATTGCAAAGTTTATCTCAATGTGTTTAACTTGTCAACGTGTAAAGGTGGAGCATCTAGTACCTAAGGGTCCGTTGCAACCACTTGAGATTCCGAAATTCAAGTGGGAACACATTACCATGGATTTCGTTATTGGTCTTCCTACGGTTTCTCAAGGCATCAATGCTATTTGGGTTATTGTTGATAGATTAACCAAGTCCGCTCATTTCTTGCCGATACGGAGACTTATTCCTTGAACGCTTTGCTAGTATGTACGTGAATGAGATTGTGAGGTCATGGCATGCCAAGATCCATAGTTTTGGATCGTGACCCAAGATTCACTTCAAGATTTTGGGTTAGCTTGCAAAAAGCTATGGGCACGGATTTGCGATTTAGTTAGGCATACCATCCCCAAACGGACGGACAATCAGAGAAGACTATTCAAACTCTTGAAGATCTATTAAGACTCTGTGTCCTAGACTTCAAGGGTAGTTGGGATAAGTATTTACCATTGGTGGAATTCTCCTACAACAACAAGCTTATCGTGCAAGTATAGGTGTGGCTCCATTCAAGCATTATATGGACGAAAATGTCGCTCTCCAATATATTGGGATGAGGTGGGTGAAGCAACATTGTTGGGACCCAAGTTAAGTACGTATGACTACCGAAAAGATCCAAATGATTCGACAACGATACAAACCAGACAAGATCGACAAAAGAGTTATGCGGATCTTCATCGAAAGGACGTGGAATTTAGTGTGGGGATCATGTATTGTTGCGAGTTGCTCCATGGAAGGGAGTTACAAGATTTGGGAAGAGAGGAAAGCTCAATCCACGATTTATCGGTCCATTTCAAATTCTTGACCGAGTAGGAAATGTAGCCTATAGACTCGCGTTACCTCGAGTATGTCTCGTGTTCATAATGTGTTTCACATATCCGTATCTTCAAATATATGAAAGACCCGAACCACGTTATAGAGTTAGAACCGGACGAGATAGCCAAAGACTTAACGTATGAGGAGGTACTGTCAAGATCTTGGATAGGAAGGAGCATGTCCCTACGCCAAGAAAGGTCATACCACAAGTTAAAGTTTTGTGGAGGAATCATGCTATAGAGGAAATGACCAGGAATTGAAACGGAAATGAAAGCGAGGTATCCTCACCTTTTCAAACACTGTGTACGCGTCGTCAATTTCGAGGACGAAATTTCATAAGGAGGGGAGGTTGTAAGACCCCAACTTATTATTAATGAAATTTAATTTTCTATTTATTATTTTGAAATAGTAAGGGTTGATTTGATTAATGTGGATAGTTAGGGTAAGATACGCAAATATTTCAAAATAAGCAAGTGGTTATAAAATATTCATTGTTGTTTGGGAATATTCGTTTGGTCGTGGAATATTCAGATCGCTGTGAATATTCGTATTTATGCTGACAGTAGCAGCCCCATGTGTGGGCCCCATAACTAAAGCGATTGGATGAAGAAAACGACAAATATAAGTTATTTAAAAATAACTACAGAAGTTGTTACCAAGTAACACCGTTGGAATACCCGGTGGTTAAAACACGAATACGCCATGTCTGCACAAGAAGCACACCAGATATTGCACCAATTATTGATTCTTACGTAAGAAGGCACTACTCAATAATGGTTACGATGAATTTATTGCTCAATTTTTTATTGAGTTAATAATTGTCATATTGATATTTTATATTCTTTGTTGTTTCAATAATTGTCATTACACAAGATTTTTTCATTATCGAAGCAATAATTCATATTATATGAATAATATTATTAGATAACATTATTGGCAATGTCTAGAAAGTTCTCGCCTAAGGAGAGGTTTGGTCACCTAATTGCGCCGCCAAGAGAAGAAGAAATTCTTATTGAAAGCCCCTCTTTCTGAACCGCCTCGGTTGTCAATATTGTGATTTAGTAATATTATTTGTGAATAATTAATTATTAATTCATATGATGAGGAAAATATTGATTTTATGTGGATATAGATGGAGAAAATTTTTAATGTGACAATTGTTGAAAATTGAAATTTTATCTTTTTCGATAAAATAATTCATTTAAATATATTATTATATTTTAATAATATAATAATGGTGATATTTTTACAACGAATGTGGGATATATGAGTATACGAGGAGGAAGAGTATTTTGTTGCAATAAATGTTTAAAACATGTTAAACATGCTCAGTGGACCCCATTTATTGATCGAAATTTGATTATAAATTCGTAAAATCGCCTGCTTGTGGATTTCAACAATTTCTATTTGGAATTTGGAAAACTTTCTTCCGCAAAGTTGTAGAGAATTGAATTTCCTATAAAAACTCGCAAGATTCGAATTTTCTGATGAAAGGGCTATTTATTATGAATTATTGATGTTCTAAAATTCCTGAATAATTGATTTTTGGGAGTTTTTATTAAGAAAAACGTTTTTATTGATTTTGGTGAGGGGGGACCATTTGTTTAGCTGATAATTTGAATCTTAGAAAGTGTGCGTAGGAAATTATAATATATATATTAATATTTTATTAAATTTTCTGCTTTGGTGTTCTAAGCAATTTCCTATAAATAAGGTGCTTAGGTTAGAATTGAAAATCACACCGTAAATCAAGTTTTCTCTCTATATTATCGAGCGTATTCTTGCGAGTATTTTGAGTATACTTTGAGTATTGCTATACTATGCAAGTCCAAGTCATAGCCTATATCCTGTTTCAAATTTAGAAGTCTTGATCTTTCGAGGTAAGGGATGTTATTTTCTTCTCAAATGATATTATTTCTTCAATATCATTATCTTTGAAATATTGGTTGAAACTTTTTATCAAATTTGGAACTTTTTCATATCGGGTTACTATTCATGAGTTACTATTCACGAAGTTACTATTCATAAGTTACTATTCACGAGTTACTATTCACGAGTACTATTCATGAAGCGTGAAGATGTTTTTTGTGGAATTTCTATCTTTTGGTGTCGAGTTACTATTCACGTGATACTCGTGACTATTCACGATATCTGAAGACTATTCAATCAAAAATAAAATTTCTTCTTTTTGTCCAAAATATCTATTCGGATACTAGCTTTGATTGTATCCATGTTTTGATCATTCTTGAATATTACACCACTGCGATTATTTTTGAGGTATTTTTGGACGTGAATAAAACAAAGTACGAATCCTTAATCCTTAATCCTTAATCCTTGTCATTTTGTTTCACTGGATTCGCTTCTTTAAAAATATTTTCATCATCTTCACCTTAAATGATGATATTATGGAATATCTTTGGCCCAGTAGTGCAAAGATGAATGATTTCTGAAGAATATCTTTGGCCCAGTAGTGCAAAGATGAACAGTGTTTAGATGAACATGACCAATCGATGAATATCTTTGATCTCAGAGTGCAAAGATGAATATTTGATTCCGATATATATTGATTGATGTTACAGGATAAAAGATAGACGATGAACTTTTAAATTCATACATAGAAGATAGTAGTTTGCATTCTCTACTTAACTCTTCTAATGAATTATTATTTCATTGCGAATATTGATTTAAAATTTGTTGTCTATTGTATTCTATTAGATTTTTCCGTTGAAGACTAATGGTAATTTGTTGTATATTATCTTAGTCATAATATTCTTTATCTGGGCTAGTTGAGCTCACCCTTTTCCTTTTTTGTTCCATTTTTCTCGTGGAGGCGAGAATATAGCGAGTACGAGCCTGGGGTATGGAATGAAGGTTTTAGAGAAAGTTGTTTAGTAGTCCTCACCATTTTGTAAAATAATGTATCAATAAATGTGATGAGGATTTATTTGAGTATGGATATTGTCTAGAAGATAATATTTGTATTCAAACTCACAGCTTTCTTGTTGTAATAATAAAGTTGTAGTTGTTTTACATACGTAATGACAACTCGGAATGGGTGATGTATACCTATTTTTGGGGCGTCACATTCCATGTCTTATATTTAATTGGGACATTGTATGGTGGAAGGATTGAATTGTACGGTAACTATTTACTCAAAGGTTCTTTTATGATTAATGTTGAAATCTATATTATCCGGAAAGTCGCCGATCGCTAGGAGGCTTATCCCTATTGTAGAATAAATATTATTTTTTAAATAAATTAATTGTTTAATTTATTTATTTAAATAAGATTAGAATTGTTCTAATTGATTTATTCACAACCCATTTAATATGGAGAACCTAAAGGGTCACACCATAAAAGGAAGAATAATTATTTAAGAAGTTAATGGCATAATCGTAATAATATATTAAGTATATTTAATTTAATCTATGGTGATAGAATAAATTAAATAGCTTAATATTTATTATTTAATATTTTAGAAATATTAAATATAAATTAATAAGAGGAGTCTTATTAATATTATTACAATTATTATTATTTTAATTTCTAAAAGAGTTTAGGAATTAATTTAATATAAGTACTCTCATTTATTCCTCATAGGATTAGGAGGGAAAATTAGTTAAAGGAGTTTAATTAATTATCCCTAATAAGATTAGGGAGCCATTTAATTAAAAGAGTTTAATTAAATAATACCTTATTTTAATAGGGTTACTTGATATCTTTATAAGAGGAGTCTTATATCAGATATCTATAATAATTTATTTCCAATTGTTGGAGAGCACGCTACTTTTCTATAGAGATAGAAAACAAGAGTTTTGCCAAATACCCATCTTCTTGAATTCTTCTTCTTCCTTGGTGGATCACCTCTAGAGGCCAAACACTTGGGTGACTAACGTTGATCAAAGGAAGGAACCAAACCCGGTTGATTCAAGTTGAACGCGAAAAGGATTGGAGGTGAACTTGTACCTGAGGAAGCTCGGATCTTCAAGGGTATGATTCTTGTTCTTTCTTTTTCGTTTAATTAATAATTGTGCATAAAGGGTGATCCGGGTATATGGTTTGTAAAAATTTTAAACTCTGATTTTTACACGTTTCCGCTTACTTTGTGCAATTTGATTGCTTTCATGAATATTACAAACCTAACAGGCCTCCCATGTACGAAGGTTTCCTTGAACACTTTCCAAAGATTCTAATTTCTAAAACAGTTTTTGACTGTACCTTTATGTAAGGTGCCATTGTGACGTGTTATCCAAGGTTGGGATGAGAGTCACAGTTGGTATATATTTGTATCAAAACTCATAATATATGTGTTGTTGTATTTTGCACGACAATTGTAGTAATAAAGTTGTAGTTGTTTTCTGTACCATGTATTTGGCGACTCAGAATAGGTTGGATGGATTGGACCTATTTTGGGGGCGTTACAATTATTGTGAATAATAAGGTATTAATTTGATATAATACTTTGGTTATGGGTGAAATGTGAAAATTTTGCAAAATAAGCAAGTGCTTATAAAATATTCATTTTATTGGGGAATATTCGTTTGGTCGTGGAATATTCTTTCTGTCGGAGAATATTCGTACGACGGCGCAGCCATTTGTGGGCCCCATAACGGATAACTGTTGGATGAAGAAAACGACAAGTTTGAGTTTTTATAAATAACGGCGTAATGGTTACCGTTAACACTGTTGGAATACCCGGTGGTTAAAATACAGTAATACGCGTGGATGCACAGTAGCACACAGTATTGCACAGTATTGTTGAATTATTGGTTTTTACGTAAGAAGGCACTACTCAATAATTGTTACAGTAATTAATGTTCAATATTTTATTTTATTGATTCAATAATTGTTGCGTTGATAATTTATATTATTGTTGTTCAATAATTGTCACTGCACAGTATCTCCATTATTAGATCAATAATTCATATTATTTGAATAATAATATTAGATAGCATTATTGGCAATGTCTAAGGAAGTTCTGTCTAGGAAAGGGGTTTGGTCACCTAATTGCGCGCTAATAAGGAGAAATCCTTATCGGAAAGCCCCCTCTTTCTTGGGAACGACCTGGTTACCATAATTGTGATTCTGTAATATTATTTGTGAATAATTAGTTATTGATTTATATGATAAGGAAATATTTATTTTATGTGGATATAAATGATGTATATATTTATTTTATGTGGTTATAAATGAAGGAATTAATGCTGAGGTATTTTATCAGAATTTTATCGTAATGGAGGTTTTGAAAATCGTCCGTATATGAATTTCGGTCATTTTTTGTTTGGAATTTGGAAAAACTTAAACTTACAAAGTTGTAGAGAATTAAATTTCCTATAGAAAGCACATGAGATTCGAATTTTTCTGATAAAAGGGCTATTTATTATGAATTGTTGAAGTTTCAGAAAATAAAATGTTTTTATTAAAAATATAGTGGACCCCACTTTTGATTGGTGAGAAATGAAATGTGCTGGAATTTATTTTCAAAAGTGGTGGGCTTGAATAGTAACAGGTAAAGCCATCAGGTAGCAGGTTAGTCTGCTATGACGTTATAAGCATTTTCCTATAAATAGGGTGCTTAGTTAGAATTGAAAATCACACCAGAAATAAGTTTTCTCTCTTTTTATCTCTATATTATCGAGCGTATTTTGTGAGTATTTAGATACTTTGTGAGTTGTTATTCATCAGTGCAAGTTTCCTTCAGCCTTATACCGATATTCCGATCAGAAGTACTGTTATTTTGAGGTAAGGGATGTTATTTTCTTCATTATGATGTTATTCTTTCAATATCATTATACCAAAATATTGGTATAGTTTTTATTGTGGAATTTCTACCTTTTACCGTTAACTGTTGAAACACCCTCGTTAAAAAATACGATGTCTGGCGTGGTTGCATAGTAGCACTACAGTATTGATTATTGATGCTTACGTGAGAAGTCACTCAGTTTTGTTCAATTATTGCTACAGTAATTGCTGCATAATATCTCACGTTATTTGATTCCATTATTGTCAATATTTTATATATTTTTAAATCAATAATTGAGATGACAAAGCTATTAATATTATTATTTGCAATATTAACGATGTCTAGAAGTTCTCATCGAGGAGAGGTTTGGTCACCTAATTGCTATAATGATGGGAGAAATCCTTATTACGAAATCCCCTTTTTTCCGAGAGAATGACACAGTCGATTAATATTGTGAATTATAATAATGATGATAAAAAATTTTATTAGTATTATTAATGTAATAAAACAGAAAAGCTTTTATATAAAATGTAATACTTTTATAAAGTTATTTGTTTTATTAGACTATAAATAGAATATATTATATTATATTATGATAGTGTTGCATAGTGATAAATATATCGTATTTTGTATAGTAAAATCTTTTTATATAAAATATAATACTTTTATAAAGTTATTTGTTTTATTAGATTTTAAATAAAATATATAAATATATAAATATATATATATAGAATATATTATATTTTATTGCATAGTATCCTTTCAATTCTCCTATAAATAGGATGCTTAGTTAGAATTGAAAATCACACCAGAAGTTCAGAGAATTCTCCTTCTATAATCTTAAGCGTATTTCTTTAGAGTTTAAGAAAGCTTTGAGCATAGAAATTAGTGCAAGTTTTCTTCAAGTATATCATCGCCCTACTAGTCGGAATACTCTTCTTTTTAAGGTAATGGATATTATTTATTGTACTCGTAAGGGGTATTATTTCTTTCGTCTTCATGAAGAGAACTTCTGTTATTCCATTCTTTATCATTATGTTGGAATAACATGTTTATGCGAAGTACCGCATACATGGTGAAATTCTTCTGTTATTCCATTCTTTATTATTTTGTTGGAACATCATGTCTGTGCGTTTATGCATGACCTGGTTCCGTCCTTTATTATTCTATTGGAACATCCTGTCTATGCGGATTACGTATGACCTGGTTCCATTCTTTATTATTATGTTGGAACATACTATCTGTGCGAATTACGCATGACCTGGTTTCATTCTTTATTATTCTGTTGGAACATCATGTCTGTGTGGATTACGCATGACCTGGTTCCATTCTTTATTATTCTGTTGGAACATCCTGTATGTGCGGATTATGCATGACCTGGTTCCATTCTTTATTATTCTATTAGAATAACCTGTCTGTGCGGATTACGCACGCCTGGTGAATTCTTCTGTTATTCCATTCTTTATTATTCTGTCAGAATAATTTGTCTACGTGGATTACCGCATGGCGGCAAAAATCCATTTGCGGTTTCATATATTCTATTATACTCAGTTGGTTAAAGTTTTGGCTTCTATACTCCCTGAAATTAGTGGAAATATCCTTGATATTTGCGCTTCATCCAGTATCTTTTCATGGAAATATTCTTCTAAGCATTCTTGAATTTTACTTCACAAAGTAGTATCATGTTGAAAATTTGGACGTTATTGAGTACAGGATAAATTAACTTATAAATCTTTAAAATATATTCTTGAACTTGTTTTATTGAATTGTCATCATCCTCATTTTATAATATGTTGAAAGTCATCTGTGCCCTGTAGTGCATAGATGGACTTGGTATGATTATGACCAGGGATTATTCGGTATAATCATGATCGTAATGTTACAAATGATGTGGTAAAAATCCTCATTGGCCGTAGTGCATTGATGGACAGTTGTTGGAATGATCATGACCATTGATGAATACACAAATATCCTTGGCCCGTTGTGACGCCCCCAAAATAGGCATACATCACCCATCTTGAGTCGCCAAATTCAAATACAACTTAATTATACAACAGTCGTGTAAAATACGACTAAATATATGCTGTGAGTTTTAATACAAATATTGTCATATAGACAATATACAAACTCAATGGGGTCCTCATTACATTTATTATCACACTATTTCACAGAATAGTGAGGACTACTAATGTACCATCTAAGACCATCACTCTGTTCCCCGACTAGTCCCCTCGCTACGCTCTCATTTCAAGAGAACAATGAAAGCAAAAGGGTGAGCTCAACTAGCCCAAAGAAGAAATATTATGACTAAGATAATGCGTAATAAATTATCGTCAGCCTTCAACAGTGTTAAACTGATACAATATAACAAACATCAAGTTTAACTGCAGCGGAAGCAATCCATTAGAAGAGTCAAGTAGAGCATAAAATATATTATCTACTATGATTTAAAAGATTTTTCATCACTTTTATCGCTGAGACTCAGCTTAATAAATAATCCACATCATTAAATCATCCCTGCACTACAGGCCAAAGATATACTTTAGTATCACGACCACGAATTATCCATGCACTACGGGCCAAAGATAATCGTGTTTTCATCAACGGTCCTGATCATGCCATAAAATAATTCATCTTTGCACCTCGGCGAAGAGAATCCATAGCCATAATCATACCAAAAACGTCCCATCAATGCACTACGGACAATGAGGATTTTTTTTCCACATCATTTTTAACATTACTACCATGATTATACCGAATAATCCTCGGTCATAATCATACCAAGTCCATCTATGCACTACAGGGCCACGATGACTTTCAACATAATATAAACATGAGGATGATGACAATGACATAATAATTCAATAAAATAAGTTCAAGAATTAATTTATCCAGGAACCAATAACGTCCAAATTGTCAACATGATACTGCTTTGTGGAGTAAAAATTCAAGAATGCTCATAAAAATATTTCCATGAAAAGATAATGGATGAAGCGCAAATATCTAGAATATTTCACTAATTTCATGGAGTATAGAAGTCTAAACTTTAACCAATTGAGTATAATAAAGAATGGAATAACAAAAGAAATCATCAGGCATGCGATAGACCACACAGATAGGTTATTCCAATAGAATAATAAATAACGGAACCAGGTCATGCGTAAACGCACAAACAAGATGTTCCAACAGAATAATAAAGAACGGAACAAGGTCATGCGAACGACCGGCTATACGATATTCGGCGTAATAATAAAGAATGGAATAATAGAAGAATTTCACCATGTATGCAAGATTTATGCGCATAAAAAGTTATTCCAACATAATAATAAAGAAAGGAATAACAACCCTTACGAGTATTGAAAGAAAATAACTCTCTTCATGAATACGAAAGAATAATACCCCTTCCGAGTACAACAAATAATATCCCTTATGAGTACAACAAATAATATCCCTTACCTTAAAAAGAAGAGTATTCAGACGGGTAGGGCGGGGATATACTTGAAGAAAATTTGCACTACGCTCAAAGCTTTCTTAAACTCTAAAGAAATACGCTCAAGATTATAAAAGAAGAATTTTCTCTCTAGAGTTTCAGTGAATTCGTAGGAAATAATGAAGGAATGAGCTTCTATTTATAGGAAAATGGACTGAATAGTAACTAATTCATGAACGGTCCAGATTGATTTACTTTAAAACGGACGGTCCATATTGATTTACTATGTAGAACACTATGCAGGAACTATGCAACACTATGCATAATAAAATATAATATATTTTAATTATTGTCTAATAAAACAAATAACTTTAAAAAAGTATTTTGTTTTATATAAAAAGATTTTACTATGCAAAACACTATGCATAATAGAATATAATATATTCTATTTATAGTCTAATAAAACAAATAACTTTATAAAAGTATTCTATTTTATATAAAAAAGATTTTACTATGCAAAACACTATGCATAATAGAATATAATATATTCTAATTATTGTTTAATAAAATAAATAACTTTATAAAAGTATTTTGTTTTATATAAAAAGCTTTTCTATTTTATTACATTAATAATACTAATAAAACAAAATTTATATATAATATATATATATAAACTTCCGTGACTTCATAAAAAGACACCTCAATATATTTAACAACATTTATCATCATTATTATAATTCACAATATTAATCGACCAGGTTGTTCCCAAGAAAGAGGGGGCTTTCCAATAAGAATTTCTCCCTATTGGCGCATAATTAGGTGACAATAATTATTGATTTAATAACTTTGTTATCTCAATTATTGATTTAATAATATATAAAATATTGACAATAATCAATCAAACAACATGAGATACTACGCAAAGAATTATCGTAGCAAATAATTGAACAAAACCGAGTGACTTCTCACGTAAGCATCAATAATCAATACCGTATGCTACTATGCAATCACGCCAGACATCGTTGTTTTTTACTATCGAGTAGTTCAACAGCTTTAACGATAAAACTTTCGCCGTTATTTTCATAAAATATTTTTGTCGCTTTCTCAATCCGACAATAATTCCGCCAGGGGTCCATCAATGATTGTCTTGTCGCATTTGGATATTCCCCGACAAAAAGAATATTCTCCTCCTAATCGAATATTATACAACAACTTGCATACTTTTCAAAATTTATAAATACTGCCCACAACTATAACACTATCTCAAATCCACACCATAATATTCAAAAAAATATTTCGAGAAAATTAAATCTTTATTCATAAAATCTGGGGTCTCACACCCGTAGTGCATGGATAATTTGTGGTCGTGATACTAATGAATATCCTTGGCCGTAGTGCAGGAATGATGTAGATTATTTATTAAGCTGAGTCTCAGCGATAAACGTAATGAAAAACCTTTTAAATCATAGAAGATAATAGATTTTATTCTCTACTTGACTCTTCTATGGAATGCTTGTTCCGCTGCAGTTAAACTTGATGTTTGTTATATTTTATCAGTTTAACACTGTTGAAGGCAAATGATAATTTATTCTATATTATCTTAGTCATAATATTTCTTACTGGGCTAGTTGAGCTTACCCTTTTGCTTTCATTGTTCTCTTCAGGAAATGAGAACGTAGCAGGGACTAGTCGGGGAATGGAGTGACGGTCCAGATGATAACATTAGTAGTCCTCACTATTCTATGAAATAGTGTGATAATAAATGTATTGAGGACTTATTTTGAGTTTGAATACTGTTTAGAAGACAATATTCGTATTAAAACTCATAGCTCATGTTGTATATTTAAGGTTGTGTATTCTGTACCATGTATTTGGCGACTCAGAATAGGTGTTGTATACCTATTTTGGGGCGCACACAACAGTATCAAAGCTTAGGGATATGATCCCTGGCTGAGATGTGAGACAAGAACTAGGAAGGGAGAGACGGGGAATTCCTTCGTTAGTATGACCTACTTAAGTTTATTTGGTATTTAATTGGTCGGTCAGAGTATAGGGATTATGTGACACCCCCAAATCCAGGTACTTTATTCCCACAGGATTCGGTGTTCACTTAATCAAAACATTCATTTCTAACTACCCAATTATAATAAAATTGAATAATCAAACCCCATTTACACAGATTAAACTTAAATAAAATCTCCCAAAGTTATCTAACCTTTAATTACAAACATTCAAATGCGGAAAATAAAATAAACTTCATTACAATCTTTAAATCAAAGTCTGAAAGTAAACTATCAAAACTTTTACAAGTCTTCATGATTTATTCATCTTTCCTTTTCCTCATCGGTGCTAGGTACGTCACCCGCTTCAACTTTAGTCAGAAGAAATTTTACAGCAAGAGTGAGCAAACAATGCCCACTTGAAATAACAATAAATAAATCTTTAAACTTTTACATCAATTGCCAATATTAGGCTCAATAGAACTGAACAATATATTCTATTAAGTTTCTGAAAATTTTAACATTCACTGAGGGTCTAATGACCACGAATCATGTCCACGCTTATAAGTAATCTTTCAACTTTAACTTTAATAAAATAAGGATCAGAAGGACTCCATGTACTTAGGGGGATCAACCCTTCGTACAATGTTTTGTGCACAACCATTTCAACTCTAAGCACAAATCTCTATTAAAAGAGTTGTTCATCTCAGTATTTAAAATACAAGTCCGCACCAAAGTAAGTTTGATTTGGATACATTACAGGGTAATTTAGAATTCAACGGTAATCAACTAAGGATTAGTTGATTACAAAAGAAATAACTGTATGCTATGGAATAATCATAACTGAATTGATATTTGTAAATTAACATCATGCTTTAGGAATAATCTAATAGCATAAGCATGGAATAATCATAACATTCAAGGTTATTGAGGATTGGATACTAAACATGCATCATGAATAGTAAATTGAACGACAAAGTTGCTCATCACTAGAATACAGTGACTCGCATGCTAACTAACGAGTTACATATTAAAGAAACTTGTTCAATAATAAAATGTAAGATGTAGAATACTTGCATCCTCATGAACCAATATATACAAGAGCTTTATCAATAATAAACAATCTAACTCCGCGACAGTGTAGAGTTAGCAACTTGCATAATTGAAATGGAATTAAAAGCAATAATGTGTTTAACGAAATTAAACTTGTACAACAAAGTTTTAGAGTTAAAAAACTTGCCTTTAGCACAAGCTAAACCTTACAACTTGAATCAATACCCTATACATATGTCATCATGACATAATTAGTTATTACTAACATTTTATATCTATATAAACAAAATGTATACATCATGTAGTTTAAATTACCAATTCACAAAATCAAACTACATTAATACTAATTAACTCTTGATAACATGCTCATTCATAGTTTAATACTACTGAAATCATCATTTATCATTCATATTATTAACACATAACATTTATTTTCAAAATTTGTATACTTAAACAAAACCGCTGTAACTCATCACTAACTCACACATGCATGCACGCCACAGCTACATCGTGGTCGCTATTCACAAGGCAGGATGATATCATAAGCAAGTGATGATGATTATACTTGTTGTCACACATGCAGATATGGTGATGGTGTCAAGGCACCACTATCGTCATCATTGGGCCACACCGCAAGGCGAAAACTCCAATATCGATAATCGACTTGCCTGCAAATAAGACAAGAAAAAGCCAATTTGGCCTAAAAGCTCGAATCTAATAGACTGATTAACATGTAATACACATATAGACTTCATATAAACATATTGTAAAGACTTCTAACATGTTTATACTCATAAAATAACACAAACATCAAAGTTACAACACCCAATTTCAACGTTTTTGGCAAAAACTCCATTGTTGACATTTTTTATGAAAACCAACACTGTAATTTTGTTTTTCAATCAAAACAGAAATTTCAAAACATCATAGTTATGGTTATACATACTCTATCAATTTCCATAATCAATTTATCAATTTAACAACTAATAAAACCTTAATTTCTATTTTAAACTAAGCCATGTTCATATATATATTTTCATGTAAACACTGTAATATATTTTCTTCACAATTTTCATACATACACGACTAAATTTCTCTATAATCACATACAAATTCATGAAACAACCTTTTACAAACAATTATTATACTAAACCATATACATATCAACAATTCCTCTTTTACAAATATTTTACAGAGACTTTTTGGGAAGAGGAAAACTAAACTTTTAAAGAAAGATATTGAGCTCCTCCTACCTTTGATTAAGAAGATAATATCCTAGAGTTAGATTATCCTTTTGATTATCAAGCATCTTCTTCTTCAATCTCTAGCCTTTCTTCCTCTCTTCTCTTCTTCTTCTCTTCTTCTTCCTCTGAGTTTTTCTTTTCTTCTCTCTAACCTCTCTCCTCTATTCTTACATCTTATGATATAACGTATAAGATATAATATATATTTATTATATGATATAAATATAAAACTTATAACTGATATCAGTTATTTGAGTTTTGAAAATCAAAAGCCATAAGGCTTGTTTGGCTAACCACTAAAAATATAACCAATTAATCCTTATGTCTTGTTTGGTAAAACACAATTATATAAAAGTCTTAATAGGCATTAGGCCTTGTTTGGCAAAACTGAATTAAACTCCCTTAATTTATTTTAATAACTCCTTTATAGCAAGGTTATTTGTCACACTTCTATTAAATTAAATAATTAATTTAATTAATTAATTCAGATACTAATCTATTAAATTACTTTCACACATAAATAATTATCTCATAATTATAATTTTTTATAATTATAATTTTATTTAATCAACTAACACTTTATTTTAATCACAATTCCAATTAAAATACTATAATTGCTTAATCATTATTAGCTCTCTAACTTAATTATTAAATTAAATTAGTATATAACCTCATAACAATTAATTTTCTTAGCTCCTTAATTATTTACTCAACAAATAATTAACTAAATCACATCAACTCAAATTGCCATATAATTCAATAAATATTTAATATTGCAAATAAATATTTAATATTTAATTATTTATTCAACAAATAATTAACTAAATCACATCAACTCAAATTGAACAATTATTTATTCAACAATAAACATAATCCATTAAATACTTATATAAATCAATAAATATTTAATATTACACTTTAAAATTTTGGAATGTTACATCATTCCCTCCTTACAAGGATTCTGTCCTCAGAATCACAACTCAAACAAATCAATCATTACATTCTTTCCTACTTACAAAGATTCAGTCCCCAGAATCGAAGACACAGATTAAACAAATAACTCAGGGTACTCTTTCAATATTTTCTCTTCGAGTTCCCACGTAGCTTCTTCAGCGTTGTGGTTCCTCCATATCACCTTCACAGAAGGTATCACCTTATTCCTGAGCACTTGTTATTTCCTGTCGACAATCTGGATAGGAACCTCTTCATAAGACAAATCTTTCTCGAACTGCAACGGTTCATACTCGATCACATATTTGTAGTCGGGTTTATATGGTCGTAACACCGAAATGTGAAAAACATTATGAATGTTTTCCAACTCTGGAGGTAGAGCTACCTCGTAAGCCACTTCTCCCACTCTTCGCAGCACTTCAAAGGGTCCAATAAATCTCGAGCATAACTTTCCCTTTTTACCGAAACGAATTTTCCTCTTCCAGGGAGAAACTTTTAGGAATACAAAAGTTCCTACGTCGAATGCACGATCTTGTCTGTGTTGATCGGCATACTTTTTCTGTTCGCCTTGGGTCAAGCACTAATCTTGTCTCGATGAGTTTGACAACGCCGCCAGCTTTATTGTACAGCCTCGTCCTAACAATTAGCGTTCACTCAATTTACTTCATCCCAACACAGTGGAGTTCTGCACTTTCTGCCGTACAATGCCCCGTAAGGTGGCATGCCGATGCACACGTGATAACTGTTGTTGTAAGCAAATTCCACCAACGGTAATTGTTCTTCCCAGCTTCCTTTAAAGTCCATGACACATGCTCTCAGCATATCTTCCAATGTCTGAATTGTTCGTTCGCTTTGGCCATCTGTTTGTGGATGATAAGCCATACTCATTTGTAACTGTGTCCCCATGCATTCTTGTAGTCTCTTCCATAAATTCGATGTGAATCACGGATCTCTATCGGACACAATTGATACTGGCACTCCATGCCTCGAAATGACCTCTTTAATGTACAATCTTGCCAACTGATCAAGATTGAATCTAATCTTTATTGGTAAAAAGTGCGCTGACTTCGTCAGTCTGTCCACTATAACCCAAATCGCATCGCATCCTCTCTGAGTAGTTAGAAGACCTACCACAAAATCCATCGTGATTTGTTCCCACTTCCATTCCTAAGATTTCCAACTATTGAGTAATCCACCGGGTCTTTGATGTTCTGGCTTTAACTCTCTGACATGTCAAGCATTTCGCTACACATTCAGCAACATCCCTTTTCATGTTTGGCGCGAAACTCTAGTATCGACTGACAGCTTCGGCAACAGTACAAGAAAAAGCCAATTTGGCCTAAAAGCTCGAATCTAATAGACTGATTAACATGTAATACACATATAGACTTCATATAAACATATTGTGAAGACTTCTAACATGTTTATACTCATAAAATAACACAAACATCAAAGTTACAACACCCAATTTTAACATTTTTTGGCAAAAACTATCATTGTTGACATTTTTATGAAAATCAACAATCGTAATTTTGTTTTTCAATCAAAATGTAAATTTCAAAACATCATAGTTATGGTTATACATACTCTATCAATTTCCATAATCAATTTATCAATTTAACAACTAATAAAACCTTAATTTCTATTTTAAACTAAGCCATATTCATATATATTTTTCATGTAAACACCAGTAATATATTTTCTTCATAATTTGCATACATACATGACTAAATTTCTCTATAATCACATACAAATTCATGAAACAACCTTTTACAAACAATTATTATACTAAACCATATACATATCAACAATTCCTCTTTTACAAATATTTTACAGACTTTTTGGGAAGAGGAAAATTAAACTTTTAAAGAAAGATATTGAGCTCCTACCTTTGATTAAGAAGATGATATCCTAGAGTTAGATTATCATTTTGATTATCAGGCTTCTTCTTCTTCAATCTCTAGCCTTTCTTCCTCTCTTCTCTTCTTCTTCCTTTGAGTTTTTCTTTTCTTCTCTCTAACCTCTCTCCTCTATTCTTACGTCTTATGATATAACGTATAAGATATAATATATATTTATTATATAAGATATAAATAAAAAACTTATAACTGATATCAGTTATTTGTGTTTTGAAAATCAAAAGCCATAAGGCTTGTTTGGCTAACCACTAAAAATATAACCAATTAATCCTTATGCCTTGTTTGGTAAAACACAATTATATAAAAGACTTAATAGGCATTAGGCCTTGTTTAGCAAAACTGAATTAAACTCCCTTAATTTATTTTAATAACTCCTTTATAGCAAGGTTATTTGTCACACTTCTATTAAATTAAATAATTAATTTAATTAATTAGAATACTAATCTGTTAAATTACTTTCACACATAAATTATTTTCTCATAATTATAATTTCTTCATAATTATAATTTTATTTAATCAACTAACACTTTATTTTAATCACAATTCCAATTAAAATACTATAATTGCTTAATCATTATTAGCTCTCTAACTTAATTATTAAATTAAATTAGTATATAACCTCATAACAATTAATTTTCTTAGCTCCTTAATTATTTACTCAACAAATAATTAACTAAATCACATCAACTCAAATTGCCATATAATTCAATAAATATTTAATATTACAAATAAATATTTAATATTTAATTATTTATTCTACAAATAATTAACTAAATCACATCAACTCAAATTGAACAATTATTTATTCAACAATAAACATAATCCATTAAATACTTATATAAATCAATAAATATTTAATATTACACTTTAAAATTCTGGAATGTTACAGATAATATGGGATATGATAACTAACCCTTGTTTTGTGGAAGTATCTAAAAATGACATCTGAGAATGTTGAGAATAGCAATGGAGCACAGGAGACCGTTGAGTCTCCACATATCAATAATCAGGATAATGTGCATCAGGAATGTGACAATCCTCATGCAAACAATAACACTGACCAAATGATGAATGATGGAAAGTTCAGAGGCTTTATGCAATTCATGCAACATCGGGCGAGAGCGACTCCTGTCCAAAATGTAGGTGGAAACACTGGAAACTCTCGGACGGTCACCGCTAAAAAGTTCAAGGAGTTGGGAGCACCGGAGTTTATTGGAGAGCGAAAACCACTTAAAGCGGAGACGTGGATAAAGCAGATCACCAAGATATTTGATGTCTTGGGATGCTCCGAGGAGCAAAAGGTTCCCTTTGCCACCTTTATGTTGCGAGGAGAGGCAGATTACTAGTGGGAATCAGTAAAGCGTACTCAACCTGCCGTACTGAAGATGTCTTGTGAGAAGTTCCAAGAACTATTCAACGACAAGTAATTTCCCAAAAGTATTCGTCACATGAAAGAAGTAGAGTTCATCAAGTTGGAGCAGAACAATATGACCGTGTCGCAAAGACGGTTAAGTTTGCCAAGTTGTCCCTGTTTATGTCTCACTTGGTTGATAATGAGGAAAGAATGACGCGGATGTTTCTAAGAGGTTTGAAACCCGAGATACGTCAATATCTAATTTCTCATAAACTGTGTTTGTATTCAGATGTTGTAAATAGGGCTTAGTTATTGGAGCACGATAACGAGTCAACTCAACCAAGAGAAAGCAGCCGACAAAATGATAATACCAGTGGTAGCAGTCATCGAAGAGGTGACAACAAACATGGAGGGAATCAAAATGCCAGAAATGGTAACCACTTCGGTGGTAATCATGGCCAAGATAATAAGAATGGAAATTTCTAGAAGAGGAGATTCAACAATGATGGAAAGACATCAGCATCAGCACCTGTGGTTAAGGAAAGAGAATGACCACCTATCATATGCTTCAAATGCGAAGGGGAGGGACATATCAATCCAAACTGCGTGATGCCATCCAAAGCGTGTTATAATTATGGAAGAGAAGGTCACCTAGCCCGATTTTGTCATGCACCGAAGATAAGTCCAGTTGGAACAGTGACACAAAATACCGTCCCAGACAAGTCAAAACCAGTAGTTCAAGGGAGAGCTTTTGTTATGACCTCCCAGAAAGCAAGGAACCCAAACGAGGTCATCACGGGTAAGCTTATCATAAACTCTAGCGAAGTCTATACCTTAGTTGATACCAGTTCTACCCATTCTTTTATTTCTCCTATTTGCGCTCAAGGATTAAATTTGACTCCAGAGAAATTAGACTTTGACTTATCTGTGGAAACTCCGTTGGGAGAAACCTTCATTACATCCACAATTTATAAGTCTTGTTTGGTTCAAATCGGTACCCTCACATTACTTGTCGATCTTATTTCATTGAAAATACTTGTATTTGATGTGATTCTGGGGATTGATTGGTTAACTACTCATCATGCAAAAATTAATTGTTTTTGTAAGGTTGTTAGCTTTTATATTTCTAACCAACCTATTATGCGAATTCAAGCAACCAAACCATTAAAATCAATCACTGTCATCTCAAGCCATAAAGCTATTCGTTTATTGAAAAATGGATGTCAAGATTTCTTAGCTCATGTCATAGATTTAAACAAAAATACGTCAGATTTGAATGATATTTTTATTGTTAATAAATTTCCTGATGTATTCCCTGAAGAACTTCCTGGCCTACCCCAAGAGCGTGAAATTGAATTTTATATCGACCTTGAACCTGGTACAAAACCCATTTCCAAAGCCCCATATCGAATGGCTCCTATTGAACTTCAGGAGTTAATGACCCAACTGAAGGAATTGTTAGACATCGCTTCATTCGGCCTAGTACGTCCTCTCGGGGTGCTCTGTTCTATTCATGAAGAAGAAAGATGGAAGTATGCAACTTTGTATTGATTATCGGGAGTTGAATCATGTCACCATCAAAAATAGGTACCCATTGCCACGTATTGATGACCTGTTTGACCAGTTGCAAGGCGCCAAATTCTTTTTAAAGATCGATCTTCGTTCTGGATATCATCAGGTGAAGGTTAAAACTGAGGATATTCCAAAGACTGCCTTCCGAACTAGGTACGAACATTATGAATTTTTAGTCATGTCTTTTGGATTGACTAATGCTCTTGTTGCCTTCATAGATATGATGAACCGAGTATTCAAGGAATATTTGGATCACTTTGTGGTCGTCTTTATTGATGACATCCTCATATATTCCAAAAGTCGTGAAGATCATGAGCAACACTTAAGGCTTATACTCCAAAAGCTTCGTGAAAATAAGATTTATGCCAAGTTGAAGAAATGTGAATTCTGGCTTGAGGAAGTAGCATTCCTTGGGCACGTAGTATCAAGTCATGGAATATCTGTTGACCCGACAAAGATTGAAGCTATTCAAAGCAGGGAGTAACCTAAATAAGTGACCGAAGTACGTAGCTTTCTCGAATTAGCTGGTTATTATCGAAGATTCGTGGAAGGGTTTTCTCGAATCGCTACTCCATTAACTCAGCTGACTCGAAAAGATATAAAATTCAGTTGGAGCGTGGAATGTGAGAAGAGTTTTTAAGAACTCAAGAGGAGACTCATTTCAGCACCTGTTCTGACAATACCATCTGGCTCTGAGGGATTTGTCGTCTAAAGTGATGCATCGGGCAAAGGGTTAGGATGTGTTCTCATGCAACATAGGAAAGTCATAGCCTATGCCTCTCGGCAACTCAAAGAATATGAGAGGAATTATCCTACTCATGATCTAGAGTTGGCAGCTGTTGTCTTCGCACTTAAAATTTGGAGGCATTACTTGTATGGGGAGAAAGTGAAGATCTTTACGGATCATAAAAGCCTCAAATATTTCTTCACTCAAAAGGAAATCAACATGCGACAACGACGTTGGCTTGAACTGTTGAAAGATTATGATCATACCATCCAATACCATCTTGGAAAAGCGAAACGTGGTAGCCGGTACATCGAGTAGTAAGATCATATACGGCACGAAAAGCGATATTGTCAACGCAAAGGCCCATTTTGTGTGACTTGCAAAGGATGGAGATAGAGTTAAAGACTCCGGGGACCCATGTGATGATGGCGAATATACGAGTAGAACCGACTTTAATCGATAAATTTAAAGTCGCTTTCTTGCTACGCACTGAACCGATGCGCGTATGAGGAAGAAAGTGCAAGAAGGTGCTATGCCGGAAGCAAGAATCGATGAAGAAGGAATACTTTGAGTCAACTCCAGACTTTGTGTTCCTAACGACCTTGATTTAAAGTATAAAATCATGATGGAGGCCCACAACACACCGTTTGCAATCCATCTTGGGAGTACCAAAATGTATCGTGATCTTCATCATACATTTTAGTGGAACAATATGAAGAGAGAGATAGCGTTGTTTATCTCAAGGTGTCTAACTTGTCAACAAGTTAAGGCGGAGCATCAAGTACCAAAAGGTCCATTATAACCACTTGAAATTCCAGAATGGAAGTGGGAGCACATTACCATGGATTTTGTTACCGGTCTTCCTAAGGTTTCTCAAGGCATAGATTTGATTTGGGTCATTGTTGATAGATTGACCAAGTCTGCTCATTTCTTATCGATACAAGAAACTTATACACTTGAACGTCAATGGGGAGAAATCCTTATTGGAAAGCCCCCTCTTTCCTGGGAACGACCTGGTCGATTAATATTGTGAATTATAATAATGATGATAAATTTTGTTTTATTAGTATTATTAATGTAATAAAACAGAAAATCTTTTTATATAAAACAGAATACTTTTATAAAGTTATTTGTTTTATTAGACTATAAATATAATATATTATATTTTATTATGCATGGTGTTGCATAGTGCCTGCATAGTGTTTTGCATAGTAAAATTTTTTTATATAAAATAGAATACTTTTATAAAGTTATTTGTTTTATTATATTTTAAATAAATTATATATATATATATATATATATTTAGAATATATTATATTTTATTGCATAGTATCCTTTCAATTCTCCTATAAATAGTATGCTTAGTTAGAATTGAAAATCACACCAGAAGTTCAGAGAATTCTCCTTCTATAATCTTGAGTGTATTTCTTTAGAGTTTAAGAAAGCTTTGAACATAGAAATTAGTGCAAGTTTTCTTCAAGTATATCCTCTCCCTACCAGTCGGAATACTCTTCTTTTTAAGGTAAGGGATATTATTTAGTGTACTCGTAAGAGGTATTATTTTTTTCGTCTTCATGAAGAGAACTTCTGTTATTCCATTCTTTATCATTATGTTGAATAACTCGCCTACATGAGTACCGCATACATGGTGAAATTCTTCCGTTATTCCATTCTTTATTATTTTGTTGAACATCATCGTTGTATGCATGCATTTGACCGTTCCGCCCCTTTATTATTATGTTGGAACATCCCGCTGCATTTGGATTACGCATGACCTGGTTGTGAGGGCCCCGAATCCGAGGTCCCGAATCACCGCGGATCCGGTTCGATCATTCTAACACTATTACTATTTTTGCGGAAGATATAAACATAAATTATTTATACATTAAACTTACATACTTTTTCCCAAGGTCGAGTAACCTTAACTTAATACACATTTCATAACTTACTTGACTTACAATAACATTATATACATTACTATTACAATTCTAACTACAAACGTAAACTAAAGCTGGAACTATCTTTAACCTTTCATTGTATCCGACGCATTCGCCTTAATCTGCAATGTTTTATCATGATATAGCAAGGGTGAGCATAAGGATTGCCCAGCAAGTTTAAGTTCAATAATATAACGATATATCATGATTGAAAGAGTCAGAATAATAAGCTGGCTATAATTCAACAATATAATTGTGAACTAGCAGGAACAAATTTATGACTGAACAAGTATATAACATGAAAAATATATCTAAACCAACTGGTAATGAAGGTGATCAGCCTTTCATACCTGACTTATACATGCAATATGTACAGAGTACAATTCATGGCAACCAGCAATGATTAATCATAAGCTTATCCGAATAAAACAAATATTAGTAGAGTTAAGTAAAAACAAACTTGCCTGAACCGTTGATTACCGCAACTCAATTTATAACACTTTATCCGAAGACCTAATATTAGTAATATAGATCTCCAATATTAGAATAATATCAGCACAATATAATATTATTATATATATATATACATAGAATAACCTAAACACATAACACATAACCCTATCAGTCTATAACACACATAAGACTGGGTATCAAGTCAAACTATTACAGTCTGAGTTGAACCCCACATAATTCTAACATCCCGACGGTCTAGTCGGACAAAATTTCGAGTTTAAGTTCAATTAAACTCTGCCTAACACTTAACAATTATCTCAGATAATTTTAATATTAGTCAAAATATTTTTCACAAGCTCGTAATAATTTTTAAATAATTATTACTATTTATCGTGTATTTTTAATCATTAATATCGTATTTATATAAATTAAATACCACATAATTCCTTTATCATTAATATTTATTTAATATCAAATATTAGTGAAATACATGTCATAATATTATAATATATTTATAATATCATAAAGTATTTTTAATACCTTAAAATCATATTTATATGATTTTTAAACACTTAAATCCATTATCGATAATTGCTATTAATATTAAAATATTAATATTTTCATGACAAAATATCAAAAGTTATATATTATAACTTAAAATATTTTTATAACACTTAAATCATTTTCATATGATTTTTAATTTATTATTTTTCCTTAATTTATTTAATATATTTATTAAATAAACTAATTATCATTAATATTAATTAATTAATTAATGAAATTCATTCTAAAATATTAAAAGTCACCGAAAATAACTTAAAATATTTTATTATAACATAATATTATTTTTCATAATTTTTCATGTATTAAAATTATTTTTAAATCATTTATTTAATATTATAATTAAATAAATTAAATACCATTTATATTCCAAAAATACTAAATATTTACTTAAATATACTCTAAATAATTAAAAACTATTTTTCGGAATTTAAAATAATTTTTCAGAATTTATTATGTATTTTTAATAATTAAAAACTATTTAATTCGATTTATTTAATTATTTTCGGAATATTCAGAAATTAAAATAAATAAAACCGTCGTTGTAGGCCTTTAGCGACACTTGTCTGTCGTCTTAGGTGTTCTTGAGCTCAAGAACACCATGTCGACTCAGCTTCTCAAGGATGCTTGTTTGACCAAAGCGTAATTCTCAAAGATAATTAGTTTCGGTCCTTTAAACCTTGATCTTGTAGTAGGTATATAATAATACAAGTTGTAATCATTATCTTAGTCATAACAGAACATATCATGAAGATCTGGGCATTCAAAAAGCTTGTCAGGCATGTTCTTCATTTTCTGGGTTACCCAGAAATGAAGAACAGCCAAGGTACCTACTTTGCAGCTTTAACTCCTAACCTCCTGGACTTGTTTTGTATAATCTAGTGGTTCTGTCTTGTAGAACACATGACAGGGTATAACTAAATAACTTCAGATCATCATAACAACACCTAATCGTAGAGAAATGGACAGGTCAAAATAGTTGTCGAAATCGCTTTTTGAAGATTCCGGTTACCTGTAATCTTCATACAGCGTGATGGTCAACGCTTGTTTGACCGGCTATAATATCGTTTCTGTTATGGATCTGGATGACCTAAAGGTTTACCAGTGTAGTACTCATGTCAAACTACAGATCTATTACAACATCATGGACTAAACATCAACGAGAAGCAAGATCAAAAAGATAGAACATCTTGTCAGACATCATTGGGAAATCAGGTTACCCAGATTCACGCGCTGCGGTCGGTCCAACGCCTTTTGACCACTTGTAACTTACGATCTAGACATGCTATGACCCTGGCTCAAGTTGCAGAACAAATACCACATGGCATACTACAAATTCATAACATAAAACACCATAAACATCAACCACATAAAGATTTAAGGCCTCTGACATTCGACTGTCAGGCCATAATTTTCCAGTTTTCCAGATTTGCTTAAAACTTGATTTCGTGCATCTAGAGGTTATAGATCCATGATCTATCAACCCAGATCACTAAAGGACACCCTATTACAAATCTTTAACCAATCATTAACAACATGTAACATCAAATGGTAAGATTTTAAAAATTAGGGTTCTTACCTTCTTATGCTTTGATTTTTGATTTTTGATCTGTTATTGGAAAGCTATAAACTGAACTTGGTTTTGTTTATCACCCTCCTCTCACTCTTAAACCCGAAATATAGAGAGAGAGTGGCTTGGTGAAAAATGAAAATGTAAGTAACCCTTTTCTCTCTAATCTATTTAAATAACTCAGATGCAATGTTACGGTCACGATTTCTACCGGCATTGCTAGATATATAGGCCATATTACTGATATATAGTTGGTCACCAACTCCCCCTCAGCTAGATTTGCAAGTTTCCTTCAATTATTGAACAAAGGGCAAAATGGTCATTTAGCAATTAATTTTAATGGCATTTTGGACATTTGCCAAACCCTTAGGGTTTAGAGTTTGGTTAGAGTTTAGGGTTTGAGCCATTTTAGGGTTTAGGGTTTGACCCTAAACTTGCAAATTTAATTTCTAAAATTTCCAATTTAGGTTTCCAAAAATAAAAAATTTAATATTTCTAAATTATAATTAGGATTTTCTAATTATATTAAAATTTCTTAATGACAAATTAAATCTTGCTAATTAGGATTAGTATTTCCTAATTAAAATTGCTAATTAAGCAGTTAGGGTCAAAATGGTCATTAGGGTTTATAAACCACTAATTAGGGTTTCTAATAGAAAAATAAATTTCTAATTTAAAAATTAGATTACCTAAATAGATTAGGATTTTCTAATTACTTATAACTTTAAAATTAGGATTAATATTTCCTAATTAAAATTATTTAATTAACACTTTCGTTTTCCCTAATTATAAATTAGGGTTTTAAATCCCGAAGTTAGGGTTTTCTAAATTTGAAATTAGGGTTTACTAAATAATTAAGTTTTACCCTAATTAAGATTATAATTAATATCACTTAGGAATTATAATCATCCTTTAAGTTCCCAGATTAGGGTTTTAAATTTCCTAATTAGGGTTTCGGATTCCCAGAACTAAAATTAGGGTTTCCAGAACCGGTTTTAGGGTTTCTTATAATTCGCTAGGGTTTTCTAACCGAACGTTGACATTCTTAATATATAATTAGGGTTTGTTACAGATATCGTTTATCTGGTCAACCCTTGACCCTTAACCACATATTGTACACATATACACATAACATATTCACTTATTCCTTAATCCTGAATAATTCACCTAAATCCTTCACAGAATTTTGAAATCCTCAAAATTTTATCTTAAAAATATCAAACGCATACACTAATTTTCTGTCTAGGTTCTAATTTTGAACCTTAAATCAATTAATTAAAAATTTTAAAAATATCCAAAATTCTCGGGTTGTCACACTGGTTCCATTCTTTATTATTCTGTTGGAACATCCTGTCTGTGCAGATTACGCATGACCTGGTTCCATTCTTTATTATTCTGTTGGAACATCCCGTCATGCATGCGGATTACGCATTTACTAGGTTTCATTCTTTATTATTCGTTAAAACATCCTATCTCATGCGGATTACGCATGACTTCGTTCCATTCTCAGATTATTCTCATTTGAATAACTCGTCATGCGGGATTATGCACGCCGTGTAATTCTTCATTATTCCATTCTTTACTATTCTGTTGAAATAATGCATCACGTGGATTAACGCATGGCGACAAAAAATCCATTTTATGCGGTTTCATATATTCTATTATATTCAAATAAGTTAAAGTTTTAGCTTCTATACTACATGAAATTAGTGGAATATCCTCGATATTTCAAGGCTTCATCCAATATCTTTTCATGGAAATATTCTTCCGAGCATTCTTGAATTTTACTCCACAAAGCAAAAGATCATGTTCGATAATTTGACGTTATTGAGTTCGTGATAAATTAACTTATAAATCTTTAAAATTTATTCTTGAACTTGTTTTATTGAATTGTCATTATCCTCATGTTTATAATATGTTGAAAGTCATCTGTGGCATGTAGTGCATAGATGGACTTGGTATGATTATGACTAGGGATTATTCGGTATAATCATGACCATAATATTACAAATGATGTGGTAAAAATCCTCATTGGCCGTAGTGCATTGATGGACAGTTGTTGGCATGATCATGACCATTGATGAATACACGAATATCCTCGCCCGTAGTGCATACGGATAATTTGTGGTTGTGATATTATCAATATCCTCGGTCAGTGCAAGGATGATGTGGATTATTTATTGTCGAGTCTCAAATGATAAAAGTAATGAAAACCTTTTAAATCATAGTAGATTTTATTCTCTACTTGACTCTTCTAATGGATTGCTTGTTCCACCTGCAGCTTAAACTTGATGTTTGTTATATTTTATCAATTTAACACCGTTGAAGGCTAATGATAATTTATTCTCGCATTATCTTAGTCATAATATTTCTTCTCGGGCTAGTTGAGCTCACCTTTTTGCTTTCATTGTTCTCTTGAAAATGAGAACGTAGCGAGGACTAGTCGGGGAACCAGAGTGACTATCCAGATGATGATAGCATTAGTAGTCCTCACTATTCTATGAAATAGTGTGATAATAAATGTATTGAGGACTTATTTTGAGTTTGAATACTGTCTAGAAAACAATATTTGTATTAAAACTCACAGCTCATGTTGTATATTTAAGGTTGTATTTGTATTCTATACCATGTATTTGGCGACTCAGAATAGGTGATGTATACCTATTTTGGGGGCGTCACATTTTGTCCCCAGAATCACAACTCGACAAATTCATTCGTCACATTCTTCCTTCCTTAGCAAGATTCTGTCCCCAGAATCGCTATACAAGATCAAGCAAACAACTGAGGATAATTCTTTATCATAACGCTTTCAAGTTCCCACGTAGTTTCCTTAGCATTGTGGTTCCTCCAGATTACCTTAACAGAAGGTATCACCTTATTCCTCAGTACTTGCTCTTTTCTGTCAACAATTTGAACAGGGACTTCTTCATATGTTAAGTCTTTCTCAAACTGTAAGGGCTCATATTCTATAACATGTTTATAATCAGGTTTATACGGTCTCAATACCGAGATATGAAAAATATTATGAATATGCTCCAACTCTGGAGGTAAAGCTACCGCGTACGCTACTTCACAAACCTATCGAAGTACTTCAAAAGGTCCTATAAATCTAGGGCTCAATTTCCCCTTCTTGCCAAACCGAATTTTCCCCTTCCAGGGAGATACTTTTAAGAAAACATAACTACCAACATCGAATTCCCGATTTTGTCGGTGTTGATCGACATATTTCTTCCGCTCATCCAGACATACTATTAATCTCGCTCGAATCACTTTGATGATCTCGACAGTCTGTTGTACCAATTCTGGACCCAATATCTGACGTTCTCCTACCTCATCCCAGCATAACAGAGTTCTGCATTTTCTGCCATATAACGCTTCGTAAGGCGGCATGCCAATACTCGCGTGATAACTATTATTATAAGCAAATTCCACCAATGGCAGATGGTCATCCCAATTTCCTTTGAAATCCATTATACATGCTCTGAGCATATGTTCTAGTGTTTGGATAGTTCTCTCGCTTTGTTCGTTGGTTTGAGGATGGTACGGTGTACTCATTCTCAGCTGTGTTACCAAACATTCTTGTAATCGTTTCTAGAAATTAGACGTAAAACGTGGATCTCTGTCTGATACAATGGACACAGGTACACCGTGTCTTGACACAATTTCCTTCACGTACAATTTTGCCAACCGATCTAGGGTAAATCTAATCTTGATTGGTAAGAAGTGTGCCGACTTCGTCAATCGATCGACAATCACCCAAACGGCGTCATAACCTTGCTGAGTCGTTGGAAGACCTACCACAAAATCCATTGTGATATGCTCCCATTTCCATTCTGGTATCTCCAACGGTTGTAATAATCTGCTTGGCCTTTGATGTTCAGCTTTGACTTTCTGACTTGTTAAACATTTCTCCACACACTCAGCCACATCCTTCTTCATATTCGGCCACCAAAAATGATGTCTAAGATCCTGGTACATTTTCGTACATCCAGGGTGAATCGAATATCTTGAGTTATGAGCTTCACTCAGAACTCCCTCTTTAACTTTCGGTATTGGCGGAACCCAAATTCTCCCTTCGAATCGAAGTAACCCTTCCGAATCGATTTTGAATTTGCTTTCATCCCCCTCAGATATCTTCTGTTTTATCTTTTTGCATTCTTCATCCTGAAGTTGTGTATTTTTCACCTTATCTACCAATGTTGAATTGTTTCCCATTTGGAACAACTTTTCATCGAATTTTGTCGGATATCTAATTTCCAACTCCATCTTAGCCATTTCCGACACTAGCTTCTCCTAAGCAGTCAACAACATTAACTTTTCTCGTCCCTTCCTACTTAAAGCATCAGCAACAACATTCGCCTTTCTTGGATGGTAGAAAATCTCGTAATCATAGTCTTTGATCAGCTCCAACCATCTTCTTTGTCGCATGTTCAAATCTTTTTGTGTAAAGATATACTTCAAACTTTTATGGTCAGTATACATCTCACACCTCTCTCTATAAAGATAATGTCTTCAAATCTTTAGGGGAAACACCACCGCAGCCAACTCTAAGTCATGAGTCGGATACCCCTTCTCATAATCTTTTAATTGTCGTGATGCATACGCAATAACTCATGTCGTTTGCATAAGCACAACGCCTAGTCCTTTATGCGATCGTCATACTATACACTACAAAATTCCTCAGATTATCAGAAATAACAACACATGTGTTGTACTTAACCTCTTCTTCAATTCGTGAAAACTTTCCTCACACTTCTCCGTCCAAACAAACTTAACCGCCTTCCTGGTTAAATTCGTCAACGGGGTCGCGATCTTAGAAAAGTCCTGAATAAAATGCATATAGTAACCTGCCAACCCTAAGAAACTTCTTATCTTTGATGGTGTCTTCGGCTGATCCCAGTTTACTACAGCTTCAACTTTTGATGGATCTACCAAAATTCTGTCTTTATCAATAACGTGCCCGAGAAACTGTACACGTTCCAACCAAAACTCATATTTTGAAAATTTTGTGTACAACTTCTCCTTTCTCAATGTTTCCAACGTCACTTTTAAGTGTACAACATGTTCTTCCTTGGTCTTAGAATACACCAGGATATCATCAATAAACACCACCACAAATTTTTCTAAGAATGGTTTAAATACCATGTTCATCAAATCCATGAACGTTGCAGGTGCATTGGTTAAACCAAATGACATAACCAAAAACTCGTAATGACCATACCGAGTTCTAAATGTCGTCTTCAAAGACGCCTTTCGCCCTCACCTTCAATCGATGATAACCACTCCTCAAGTCTATCTTTGAAAAATATCTCGCACCCTTCAAATTGATCAAACAGTCGTCGATTCTTGGTAACGAGATACTTATTTTTTATCGTAACCTTATTCAATTCTCGATAGTCAATGCAGAGCCGCATCGATCCATCCTTTTTCTTAACAAATATCACTGGCGCTCCCCATGGCGATACGCTCGGCTGGATATACTTCTTGTCGAGTAATTCTTGCAGTTGCACCATCAACTCTTTCATCTCTACCGGGGCCATTCTGTATGGTGCCTTAGATATCGGGCATGTTCCAGGTACTAAATCAATCACGAACTCAATTTGTCGATCTGGCAGAAGACCCGGCAAATCGTCTGGAAATACGTCTACAAAATCTCTTATGATCGGTATCTCTTCTAACTTCGTAATTTTCTTCTGTGTATCAACAACGTAGGCTAAGTATCCCACACATCCTTGTCTTAACAACTTCTTGGCTTGCATCATCATCAGACAACTTTCTTGTCGAGGTGATTTGCTGCCATAGAACACAACCTTTGACGGAGTCATAAGGTTAACACACTTTCTTTGGCAATCAATTACTGCTCCGTGATTGAATAACCAATCCATTCCCATGATAACATCAAACTCACCCAGCCTAATTGGTATCAAGTCTACCCTCATCTCTTGACCCTTTATAACCACTTTACAATTCTTATATATGAATTAAGGAATCACTTCCTTATTTGCAATCTCTATGCTCAAGGGATAATCTAATTCTTCCTGAGGCAAATCTAATTTCTGAGTAAATTCATCGGATATAAATGAACAAGTAGCACCCGAATCAAACAGTACATAAGCATTAATACCATTAATCGGAATGATACATGACACCACATCCTTAGACGGAATAGCATCCTGCATAGTCATATTGAAAGTTCTTGCAATAGGTCGACTTGACTGTGTTGGTCCAAAGATAGTCAATGCACCACCACTGTTGTTATTTTTTTTTCCTCCACTTGCACTCCCCGCTGGCTTTTTAGGGCAATCATGAGCCATGTGATCCTTCGAACCGCAGGTAAAACATGCTCCTTTCTTTGGACTAAAATAGTTCGGGGCAATGTATCCCTCCTAACCACAGTTGAAACACACCCGCTTTCCCTTCAAACATACCCTAGTATGGTTCTTCCCGCACATCGCACAAGCTTCAAATTTTTTCTTCTGCTAACTTCCTTGTTGTCCTCCCGTAGTCGAATTCTCATTCCACTTCCTCTTCTGATTGTTACTTCTAACATTACTCCTACCAGTCTTATTCTCATTATCATTCTTCCTCTTCTTCTGTTCTTGGTTGTACTTGGTCAAGGCATCGCTTCCACCTTCTGCGATAATTGCCTTTTCCAGTACAGCCGCAAATGTATTCAACTGGAACATTGAAACCTTGCTATAAAGCCAGGGTTTCAATCCTTGTTCAAACCTTCTCGCTTTACGCTCATCCATATTGACTTGATAAGTTGCAAACCTTGCCAACTCGTTAAACTTCGCAAGATATATTCGCACACCATCATAGTTCCTTGCTTGACTCAAAATTGCACTTCCAACTGATTCCGAGAACTCGTTGGAAAGTACATTTCAAAGAACATCTCCTTAAATCTCTCCCACATTATCACTCCTTGTCCTCCACGAACCTTATTTGCCTGCCACTAGTAGCTAGCTTCAGACTTCAGCATGAACGTCACGAATGCAGTCTTTTGATCTTCATTAACCCTAGTAACTTCAAACACCTTCTCTATTTCCATGATCCAGGTTTGGGCTTCCACTGGATTCATAGACCCTTGAAACTCTGGCGGTCCAACCGCTTTGAATTCCTTGAAAGTTGTAACGTGAGCTTGCGGTTGATTCGCAAGTGCTCCCGTCAACAAAGTTACCAACTGCTGAACCGGATTAGCGTTGGTCTCGTTGTTATTATTAGTAGACCCCTCAGGAGGTGCTTGTTGACGTGGTTGTCTTCTTCTAGGAGGCATTTTCTGTTAAAATATACGCTTATTAGTTCATCACTACACTTCTTGGGTATTTGAAGTTTAACTTAAACATTCCAAGATTAAAGCTATATCACATAATATTCCAAATAAACTCCAATATTTTATTCATTCATAATGTTTTAAAACATACTAAAGATAGCATAACCTCTAAAAACATCCAATTTCCTGAACTAGACAAGTTTCAGGATTACACACTCATACTATCCCTTTATTTATCTCAAAATAAGGGATTCACAATTTATTTATTCACATAATTTGTGACGCCCCCAAAATTAGGTATACGTCACCCATCTTGGGTCGCCACTTACATGGTACATAAATTCAAATACAACTTACTAATATAACTGCCGTGTATGCATACGACATAAAACCGTGAGTTTGAATACAAATTTTGTCTACTAGATATTATACAAACTCAAAAGGAGTCCTCATTACAAATGGCTATTATCACACTATTTCAAAGAATAGTGAGGACTACTAATGCTATCCTCTCGGACCATTACTTCTTCCCGACTGTCGTCTCAAATATGTTCTCATTTCCCGAAGAGAACAATGAAAGAAAGGTGAGCTCAACTAGCCCAATGAAGAAATATTATGACTAAGATAATGCGTAATAAATTATCATTAGCCTTCAACAGTATTAAACTGATAAAATACAATAGAAAACCAGTTTAACTGCAGTGGAATTAGCAATCCATTTAAAGAGTCAAGTAGAGAATAAAGTCTACTATCTTTTAGGTTTTAAAAAGGTTTTCATCAATTTTTATCACGAGACTCAAATTTTTAATAAATAAACCACCACATCTAATCATCCCTGTACCACTTGGTCAAGGATTTTCATCAAATTATCAATGGTCATGACTATACCGAATCACCCCTGGTCATAATCATACCAAAAACTATCCATCACTGCATTACAGGCCACTGAGGACTTTTGTCACATCATTTATATCAAGTCATGATTATACCGAATGATCCTCGGTCATAATCATACTAAGTTCATCTATGCACGTAAGCCAAAAGATAACATAATATAACATGAGGATGATGACAATGATATAATAATTCAATAAAACAAGTTCAAGAATTATTTAATCCATGAATTATTAACGTCCAAATTGTCAACATGACATCTTTGTTTAGTGAGAGTAAAATTCAAAAATGATCGTAAGAATATTTCCATGAAAAGATATCGATGAAACGCAAATATCAAGGATATTCTACTAATTTCATGGAGTATAGAAGTCAAAGTTTTAACCAACCGGGTATAATAAAGAATGGAATAACAAAAGAAATCACCATGCATGCGGATTAAGACAGATGAGTTATTCCAATGTAATAATAATAACGGAACGGTCGTCGTGAAATTCACACAAGCAGGATGTTCCAATGAATAATAAAGATGGAACCAGATTCGATTGTAAAACACACGAGATAGGATATTCCAACATAATGATAAAAAGCGGAACCAGTCCGGTGTAAAACACATGCATGTGATGTTCCAATGTATAATAAAAAGCGGAACCGTGTCCTGTAAAACACACGCATGTGATGTTCCAAATGTAATAATAGAAGAATGTCACCAAGTATAGGGTAAATCATGCATACAAAAGTTATTCCAATGTAATAAATAAAATGGAATAACATAAGGATTTCACCAAGTATAGGATATGCCGCATATAAAGGTTATGTATAGGGTATATCACTTTTACAAAAGTTATTCCAATGTAATAATAGTGAATGGAATAATGTGTTCTCTTCAAGAAGAAAGAATAATAACACCTTACCGTAAAAAGAACCTAATATAGAAGTAGTGAAGTAGCGAGAATACTCTTCTTCTTTCTATAATTTTCTCTCTATAGCTTCTCTCTATAATTTCTCTCTGTAGAGTTTCAATGAATTAAGTAAGAAAATAATGAAGGAATGAGCTTCTATTTATAGGAAAATGGAATGCATAGTAACTAATCCATGAACTATCCAGATTGATTTACTTTAATCGACGGTCCATATTTAAAGAAAATCTTTTAAATAAAATATAATATATTCTATTTATATAAAAACATTTTACTATGCTGATATACTATGCAATACTATGCAAAAACACTATGCAACACTATGCATAATAAAATATAATATATTCTATTTATGTAATAACTTTAATAAAGTATTCTATTTTATATAAAGATGTTTCTATTTTATTACGTTAATAATACGAATAAAACAAAACGTCATTATCGCTATAATAATTCATATTATTAATCGACAATAATGGAATCAAACTGAGTGACTTCTCACATAAGCATCAATAATCAATACCGTGTGCTACTATGCAACCATACGATTCATCGTACTTTTACTACCGAGTAGTTCAACAGTAACCACGGTAAAACTTCCGCCGTTATTTCAATAAAATATTTTTGTCGTTTTCTCAATCCGACAATAATTCTGTTGTGGGGTCCACCAATGATTGAGCCGTTGTACGAATATTCCCTGCTAAACCGAATATTCCCCAACCAATCGAATATAATATAACCACTTGCATACTTTGCAAAATTTATAAATACTACCCACAACTATAATATTATCTCAAATTCACACCATAATATTAAAAAATTATTTTGACAAAATTTAAATCTTTATTGATAAAATCTGGGGTCTCACATAATTAACCACATAGTATTATCACACTTATTCTATCAAGGCATATTAAGACGTCGTAAGGCTTCTCGACATTCCTCATCCATGATACGATAAGCCGTTCTACGATCCATCACGAACCACGGCGAGTCTTCAAACTGAGGTGGGTAATAATGGACTCGATCCTGGGCCCTATCAATCGCAGAATTAAAAGCATAATCCATCTCCTTCATCTTGTCTTTCTTCACTTGGACTTTAGCCTCAGCACGGTCTGCACGTTGATTCGCCTTCATCTCAGCGTCCTCTTCTCTTGTACGCTTAGTTGTTTCCTCTTTGAAGTCATCTTTCAACTTCTCCATGTCAATCTTCATCTTCTCGTTAACTGCCAACAGGTCTTCATGCTGACCCTTAGTATGAACTAGATCCCATTCTGTGTTTCCAAGTTTTGAATCAAGTTCTTGAATCTCTACATCCTTCTGTTCCAACGTAACGTGATGCATATCAACCATCTCCTTCAGTTCCTCTACATTATCATGTAACTCTATGTTACGGTTATACAAAGCATCATACATCTCAGCCGATACGGAGTTTGGTGGAAACTCCACAAGATCCTCCTCATCATCATCCTCCTCTATCTCCTCAGGACTATCCTCCTCGAGATCGGTCACAGGCTCATCCTCCTGGATCAAATGTTCCCGAACTACGTGAATATCCCGGGGTTCATCGTCTATAGGTACCTGAGGTATCACCTCTCTAGCTGGACTAGATCCTCCTTCGTCAGACATCTTGACAACAAAATATTTTAAATTTTACTTAAGATTATCGATACATAGCACATCATGTCTTTTATTATTTAGCTTCAATGGATGCCTTAATCCACTTCTTAAAACCCGATAAGAGTTAAACACCTCTATATTTTCTGACTTCTTAAAGGCTACTTCCTAAGGTTTTCCCCACCTAAGGTTCATAACCTAAAGCTTTGATACCAACCTGTGACACCCCCAAATCTGGGTACTTCATTTCCACCGAATTTGGTGCTCACTATTAAAATAATTACATCTAACTACCCATAATAAAGGATAAAACATTAAATAACTTTAAACAATAATCTTTCCCATTAAAGGGTTACATCATCTCATAAACAATCCCAGGTAATCTAACCTTAAATTATTACATCAGTTTGCGGAATACATTATAAAATAAAATAAGTCTTATAACTTCATGCATTTAAATAAACTTTAATTAATTCTTCAATACTTGGACATCTTGCCCTTTCCCTTGCTAGTAGATGGTTCATCACCTCTTTCGACTTTAGCTGCATTGTTTAATTGTAAGAGTGAGCAAACAATTGTTCACTGACATAAAGATAGTATAATAACAACATGAGAGTGAACAACGAATACTGAACAATAAAGAACTTGTTCTACGAATCAAAATAGAAAACAAGTTTGAACTTTAATTGTCGAGGGTCTTAAGACCACGAACTATGTCCACTAAGTTTAGGTATTATTACCTTAACCTTAATAAATCATTATTAGACTGCATGCACTCTTCTTAACATACTCGGGGGGATCAAATTTTTGTACTATGTATTGTGCACAAACATCTAAATGTTACACGTCTAAAAATCCCCTATGTTAGGTTGTTCGTCTCAATTTGAATTTAGAATTTTCAGACTAAAGAAAGTTTAGTTTGAACTAGCTTATCGTTGTTTCTAGAATTTTAGAACACTTATTCAATTTCCGTCAATAAAGGTTTAATACAAGAATGTATAACTAAACAAGGCTATCAAAGTCAAAGATCGGATATTAACAATATATAACTGAATAAACATAATACACATGCAAAGTACTATGTTCAAAAGAATTAGAACAATCTCATTTGAATCGACGTATTAGAAAAATATATGCTTTGTATAATAATTAGAAAAGTGAAACTTGCTTGATGTAACGAATTAAGTTACAAGAGCTTAATCAAACGTATATAAGAATAGAATCAATAATATTGCTTAATAGATTTTAGAAAGTTGCACAATTATGAAAGTAGAGTTAGAGAACTTGCACAATTATGAAAGTAGAGTTAGAGAACTTGCCTTGTTTGTAAGCTACACAAATGTAATATAATCTTCAATTACCCTACATACATCATTAAAAATCGCAACAACAATTAGTTGTATGAACATTAGCTTTAGGGGTTTAAACCATCATTTAGGTCATAACTCTATCCTAGCACCTAACCACGTTGGTTAACACCTTAACGATTCTGAAATCACACTATAAACCTTATCATTTATATTTAACTTTTGAAAACATCACTTTTAGTTTCATTATATAACTCAATTAACAATCACCTAAAACTCTTTTACACTTTGTATTACAACACCTTACAATCTGTTATTTTAGTTTATATTGTGCCTTAACATTATTAACATGCATGTTAAACTAATATAAGTCCATTACACATGACCTGCAATTAAGCAGACTTCACTGTCTGTATCGGGCTACTACATGTGACATGAAAGTAATATATATCGGGTAACCGCATACCAAGACCCATAAGATGCTGCCTGCATGCGACAATGTGTAGCTGATAACAACGCCGCAAGCGATGCCTCGGGCCCAGCTTTTACAGACGCGAACAAATACTCTATTAAAGGCCAAAAATCCAAATTCTACAGAATTTCTCCCAAATTCAACATCTAAAACTTTGGAATATCCTAGTTAAGCATGCTATACATCATTCCATATACAAAAACATCACATATATATCATTTTGAAGAATCAAAAGTATATTTTTTTTCCAAATTTCTTCATTTTTATACTTTTAACGAATTTGATCGCTACGAACTCGTTTCTTAATCAATTTTCATGATTCGAACTACATTGTTTTCGTTCCTTAACATATTAACACAATCCAACAACAAATTTCAAATTACAACACATATGAAACATCAATTTTCGTACTTTCTAACCCATACTATATAAACATAACACTGATATTTCATTTTCTTCCTCAAACCCAATTTCTCATGAATTTGACAACTGATATACAATCACAGATGATAACCAACCAATTTATCAAGAGTATACATATATTCAATCATCCACGTGACTTAATAATTTATAGAAAATTTCCACAGAGAACTCAAAACACAAAATTTTAGAACTACAATATACCTTAATCCTTGTTTATTGAAGCAATTGATAGCAATCCTTTTCCAAAACCCTTCTCCTCCAACTCAATATCACTGTGTTTTTCTCTTTTCTTCCAAGCTCTCCCTCTAACTCTCTGATATCTAGTTAGCTTTAGGCATAGAAATAGAATGCGTATAATAAACCCACGTACTCTTCCGTTAGAAAATAACAAAAGGCGTCAGTTGAATAATGCCAAAGGCCACAAAGCCTTGTTTGGCTAAACACATAAACCCCCAACTAGATTATTTTTATATTATTTATATCATATAGTTACTTTGTGTCACACTCTAATTAATTTAAATAACTTAGCTTAATTAATTTATATAACTTGTAATGGTAATTAAAATAATTTCTATTATAATTATATTTATGAAAAATAAATAATTATATATCTAATTTAATTAATAAATTAGACACATCATTTTATTTAATTTATTTATTTCCTTTAAATTAAACAATTCATTTAATTTAATTATCTTCTTAAATATTAAGCAATTGATTTAATTTAATTACTTCCTTAAATTAAATTCATCAAATAAAATTATCATTATTCAATTCAATTAATTAATTTAGTTACTAAATTAATTCATCACAATCCATCAACTATTTATTTTCTCAATAAATAAATTATTTAAAATATTTATTTAATTCAATAAATATTTAAATTAAATTACAAATTTCTTGATCGTTACATATACGGCACTATTCACGTATACAGAACTATTCACGAATACGGCACTATTCACAGAAAAAATGAAATTTTCTTTTCTTTATCCAAGTTGTCTATTATGGTTACTATCTTTGATTGTATCCATGTTTTGATCTTTATTCTTGAATTTTGCTCCACAATTGATTATTATAAAGTATTTTTAAACTTGGATAAACTAAAGTACGAATCCCTAATCTTTGATCTTTTATCTCACTGGATTCGTTTTCTTTAAGATATTTTTAATCATCCTCAGTCCTAAATGATGATATTACTGAATATCTTTGGCCTGTAGTGCAAAGATGAATGTTTAATCGATGAATATCTTTGGTCCAGAGTGCAAAGATGAATGATTACCTAATGAATATCTTTAGCAAGTAGTCTGCGAAAAGAGCTAATGTGTTGAGATGAACATGACCAACCGGTGATACAAATGAATATCTTTGGCACAAGGTGCAAAGATGAATATTTGATTCAAGATGTATATTGATTGATGTTACATGGATAAAATATTGATGATGGACTTTTAAATCTTAGAAGATAGTAGAATTCTTTCTCTTAACTCTTCTAATGGATTGTTGTTTCACTGCGCAATTGTTGATCTAAAACGTGTTGCCTATTATATTTTATTAGATTTTTCCCCATTGAAGACTAATGATAATTTGTTGTATATTATCTTAGTCATAATATTCTTTACTGGGCTAGTTGAGCTCACCCTTTTCCTTTTTGTTCCATTGTTCTTCTCAGGAGGAGAGAATTTAGCAAGAACTAGCCGGGGTATGGAGTGATGATTCAAGATAATTGTTTTAGTAGTCCTCACTATTTTGTAAAATAGTGTATCAATAATTGTAATGAGGACTCCTTTTGAGTTTGTATGCTGTCTATTAGACAATATTTGTATTTAAACTCACAGTATATGTGTTGTCGTATTTTGCACGATAATTGTATTACTGAAGTTGTATTTGTTTCTGTGCCATGTTTGGCGACTCGGAATGGGTGATGTATACCTATTTTGGGGGCGTCATGGGTCGTATGTTATAAATGCAGGAAAGAGGGACACATCAGCCCACACTGCCCACAACAATCTAAGGTATGTTATAACGGTGGAAAGGAAGGTCATATAGCTAGAGATTGTCCTATAGCGAAACTAAGTCCAGCGGGAATGGTGACTCCAAAGGCTATCCCAGAGAAGTCAAAGTCAGTGGTTCCTGGAAGAGCCTTTTTCGTGACTGCCCAAAATGCGAGGAACCCGAATGAGGTGATCACGGGTAAGCTAATCATAAACTCTTGCGAAGTTTATACCTTACTAGATACCGGTTCTACCTATTCTTTTATCTCTCCTGTTTGTGCTCAATGTTTGAACTTGACTCTGGAGAAATTAGACTTTGACTTATCTGTTGAGACTCCGTCAGGAGAAACTTTCATTACATCCACTGTTTATAAATCTAGCTTGATTCAAGTTAGGACCATCACATTACCTATCGATCTTATTTCTTTGAAAATAATTGCATTTGATGTGATTTTAGGGATTGATTTGTTAACCACTCATTATGCTAAAATTGATTATTTTTGTAAGGTTATTAGTTTTCATATTCCTAACCAACCTGTTATGCGAATTCAAGCAACCAAACCACTAAAGTCAATCACTGTCATATAAAGCCATAAAGTCATTCGTTTATTGAAAAATGGATGTCAAGCTTTCTTAGCCCATGTCATGGACTTGAACAAAAATACATCAAATTTGAATAATATTTTTGTTGTTAGTGAATTTCCTGACGTATTTCCTGAATAACTTCCCGGTCTACCACCAGAACGTGAAGTTGAATTCTTTATTGACCTTGAACCTGGTACAAAACCCATTTCTAAAACCCCATATCAAATGGCTCCTATTGAACTTCAGGAGTTAAAGGTCCAACTACAGGAGTTGTTAGACATCGATTTCATTCGTTCTAGTATATCTCCTTGGGGTGCTTCTGTTTTATTCGTAAAGAAGAAAGACGGGAGTATACGACTTTGTATTGACTATCGGGAATTGAACCATGTCACCATCAAGAATAGGTATCCGCTACCTCGCATTGATGACATGTTCGACCATTCTGAGAGCACAATTCTTTTCAAAAATCGATCTTCGCTTACGGATATCATCACCAAGATAAAAAGCGAGGATATTCAAGACCGCCTTCGAAACTTCGATGCGGGCATTATGAATTCTTAGTCATGTCTTTTGGATTGACTAATGCTCCTGCAGCTTTCATGAATATGATGAACCGTGTGTTCAAGGAATATTTGGATCAGTTCGTTGTTGTCTTTATTGATGACATCCTCATCTATTCCAAAAGCCATGAAGATCATGAGCACCATTTGAAGCTGATACTTCAAAGGCTTCGTGAAAATAAGCTATATGCCAAGCTAAAGAAATGCGAGTTCTTGCTTTAGGAAGTAGCATTCCTTGGGCACGTGGTGTCAAAACATGGAGTATCTGTTCACCCAGCGAAGATTAAAGTAATACAAAGTTGGGAGCAACCGAAGTCGGTGACCGAAGTACGTAGCTTTCTGAGATTAGCTGGTTATTATCAGAGATTCGTGGAAGTTCCCGAATCGGAACTCCGTTAACTCAGCTGACTCGAAAAGATACCAAATTTGTATGGAGTGAGGAATGCGAGAAGAGTTTCCAAGAGCTCAAGAGGAGACTCATTTCGGCACCTGTTCTGACAATACCATCTGGTTTGGATGGATTTGTTATCTACAGCGATGCTTCAGGCAAAGGGTTAGGATGTCTTCTCATGCAACATGGGAAAGTGATTGACTTTAGTGGTTTGGTTGCATGAATTCGCATAATAGGTTGGTTAGGAATATGAAAGCTAACAACCTTACGAAAACAATCAATTTTTGCATGATGAGTAGTTAACCAATCAGTCCCTAAAATTACATCAAATGCAAGTATTTTTAAGGAAATAAGATCGACAGGTAATGTGAGGGTAGTGATGCACAACAGGCCAGCCTGGCCTGATCGGGCCTAGGCCTACCAGGCTTTAGCCGTTGACCGTGCCAAAGCCAGCCTCGACTTTCAGATCACTAGACCAAGCCGGGCCGTGGCGTGACACAATAAAATGTGGCTGTTGTTCAAGCACGATACCAAGCCGTGCCAGCCCAACTCAGATCAATCCCAAACCACTTCCTTATTAAACCTTAATGCTTTACCTTTAAACAATTTATCTTGAACTACCCTCCATTTACAGAACAAAGATAGAACAAGACAACAAAATTAGTCCATGTGGGACTCTGTCACTATATGTTACTTCTTTTGTCAATTTTTTGTGCCAGTCTACCACCCAACCTCTGTGGGTCAATGGTATGAGACAAGGTCCCCAACACTCCTAACCAATTCAACCAACTTAATTCCTCAGCTCGACTACTTCTAAATTGCTCGATTTGTTTAGATAATTTTTATCATGTTTAGATCAATTGTGAATAATCCACTGTTGTAGTTGTTGGGAGAATGCATATTATGATTTGATGTTTTAATGTATATGCTCATGATTATTTGTAAAGTCCTTCAAGTAAGATATGTACAAGGACTTAGTGATAAGATCAAATTTGTTAGGTTGATCTAAGCTCTTAACGTATATCATTCTTCTTAAGAATGTATAGATAGAAAGATCAAAGCTATTAGGTTGATCTTGAGATGTAATAGATAGTCTTCGAAGAAATCGGAGTGTATAAATCTGATCAACATTGCAGAAGTCAAGGCAGAAACATAGAGCTTTAAAGATCGTAGTGTGCCTGCCTTGAAGGGCCTCTTCGAAAATCGTAGAGTGGTCCCAACGTTTGTCGAGCCAACTCAACGATCATAGTATGTTGAAGGAAACATAGAGTTTACAAGTCAATGATCGTAGAGTGCTCTCGGAAACGTAGAGTTTACAACTCAAGCAAACAAAGATCGTAGTGTGCAAGGACTTTAGAGAAATCGTAGTGCTCTCGGCTGATAACATCAGACTAGGTACCAAGGCGACAAGTCACCATGATCTGAATCGTAGAGTATCATCTGTCTTGTGTCAGAAAACGTCGAGCCTCATAATTTGTGTGGAGATAGGTTCCAACAAAAGAGGAATGGATTCTAAATGCTGCAGTACTCTCCAGTCCCAAATACATAAGAAATATCCTTAGTATGCAACAAAGAAGCGTATTGAAGAAGCTAAGGAAAGTGCCATTGGTAAGGGGGAAAACACCTTTTCAGGTGTTAAGTGAAAAGCAATCTGCGATTAATCGTTGGCGAGAATGCGCTTCGAAAGATGTGCAGAAATGTCTCCATCAAAAATCAAAAAAGTCAAATGCATTTAATGCCTCAACGGACGAATCCAACGGATAGTTTTCAAAATCACATATATGCAAATCAAGCAGATGAGAGAGGAACAAGCAAGCATTGAAAAAACAACGTGAACAACTCTCAAGCTCAACTCTACGATCTGAGATTTAGCAAAGCTTGCTCAGCTACTCAGTTCTTTCGAACAAGTGCTTAAACAGCAACTGAGTAGCAACCATCAAGAACTCAACATCTATCAATCAACTGAAGAAGAGTACCAAGTCTGTTGGACTTGAAGAGTTCTAAGTGAACTGTAAGAGAGCCAAGTCTGCTGGACTTGAAGAGTTCTATGTGAACTGTAAGAGAGCCAAGTTTGCTGGACTTGAAGAGTTCAAGAGTGAACTAAGAAGTTCCTAGACTGCTGGTCTAGAAGGAATATGTGTGATTCAGAAGTTGTAAAAGACATCCTTAGTGGATATCCTACTCGTTGAGTAGAAGAGTGGACTAGGAGCTTTAAGTGCTCTGAACCACTTAAAACGACTGTGTCTTTTACATTCATAACCATAACTGCTATATCTGTCATAACTGCTATAACTGTCTCTCTCTCATAACTCCACTGCTTTGTAAAGTAGATTAAAACAAACATCATTTCCTCTAAGTTTTAATCATCATCAAAGAACAAGTTTAAAACGAAAAGATTTTTAAATATCTATTCAACCTCCCCTTCTAGATAACTATTGTGCCAACTAGAAACTAACAATTGGTATCAGAGTAGGTTCTATTTCACAGCTTACAAGCTTTAGTAGATCCAATAGCACACGCATTACTGCTTAATCTAGAATCGGAGGAGGCAAAGAAGCCACCAATGTGCAACAAGGATAAATTTGCAAAACCGGAAAGTCGGGATGCAAGCATACATGGACTCAATAGATGAAGATCTATTTGAGACCGCTCAAAATGGGCCCTATATTCCAACGAAGCTTGCACCAACCACCGATTTATCCAAACAGGATACAAATCAAGGTTAAAGAAGAAGTGGATGATAACGAGAAGAGAGTCGTCCAACTTGACAAAAAGGCCAAAAACATCCTGTTCCAATCCTTAGAAGATGATATGTTCGAAAACGTTGTCAAAAGCAAAACAGCCAAGGAGGTTTGGGAAGCATTGTTGATCAAGCACGAAGGAACTGAAGAAGTCAGAGAAAACAAACAATCTCTCCTGACACAACAGTATGAGATGTTTGCTCATGTTCAAGGAGAAAACGTGACTGCCACCTATGAGAGATTCAACGTTCTGCTCAACTCTCTACGAGTATATGGGAAGATCTATCCTAATAAAGATCTGATCATAAAGTTCATGAGAGCCCTACCGAGCAAGTGGGATGCCAAAACCACTGCGATAAGAGAGTCAAAGAATCTTCACGAGCTGACAATTCAACAACTATATGGCAATCTCCTGACATACGAACTGGAGCTGACTCAACGAGTTGAAACCCTATCAGAAGGAAGAAGGAAGGATAAGGGTGTTTCTCTAAAGGCAACCGAAAGTGCATCACAAGTTAACACTCAGATTGACTCTGATTATGATGAAGACGATGATGAAGACCTTGCTATGCTGGTAAAAAGACTAAGAAGGTTCATGCGTCAAGGCAAAACCAGCAAGCCAAAGAAGGTCAGCAACTACAGCAGCTAGGAGCAAATAAATGATCTATGCTACAACTGCAAGAAGTCTGGCCACTTCATTGCCAACTGCAATAAACCTCTAAGCGAAGAACTAAAGAAGAAACAGAATGCAAAGAAGGAATACAAAGGAAACAAAAGGCCACAGAAGAGAGACAAAGGCCTGGTAGCTGGAGGATCAAAGAGCGATTCAGACAATGACTCTAATCCTGACTCCGGAGATGATGAAGAACCACAAATGGCTAATCTGTGCTTAATGGCCAAACATGCAAAGGACAAACAAAACCTCAACATTAATGATGTAAGTCTCGATGAGGTATTTGACTTCAACTCACCTAATGTAGACATAAATGATTTAAGAACTGCACTGCATGGCATAACCACTAATCTACATCAATACATGAAGTGGTTTAGAGTTTTGTCTAAGGATCATTCACTTCTTCAAGAGGAGAAAAAGAAAGTTCAAGAAGAGCTTGAAACAGCCCTTCTGAGTACTAACCTCTTCTCCAAGCTTGAGGCTGAGAATGAGATCTTAAAACAGACAAACACACTCAATGCACAAAGAGAGTCTGATCTAACCTCTAAAATTGAGGAACTAGAAAAGACTATCTCTGCATGGAACAAATCCTCATCATCCATGGACTCAATGCTCTCTATTCAGAGAAGTACATTCGATAGAACAGGCTTAGGCTTTGGGGAATCCATCTCAGAGCCATGTGTGGAAAAGACAAAGGAAACTAGCACTAGTAATGCCTCAAGTTTCAGTAGAAGCATTACCTTTGTGAAATCCTCACAGAAGGAAGAACAAGTTCAACCTTGTTCTACTATCTCCATTCATACTCAAAGGAGTAAAGGATCTCACGCTGGCCTAGGATTCATAAAAGAGAAGAGTAACCTAACCTCTACTCACCAACCTCGAAGAATCGTAGAGTCAAGCAAGACCAACTCTACGAATCAACCAGGAAGGTACAGTAGAGGTAAGGCACACTCATCACTATCTATGAAATCCAGAGACACGTGGAAGAATGAGAATCAAGTTAACAGAAGGACAACTAAAGAACCACACAAGTCCAAATGGAGGATGAATCCTCATACACACATAGGCATGCACTATACTAGATGTTTTATATGCAATAAATATGGTCACAAGGCTGCCAAGTGCTATTATAGTTACATGTATGTAAGACCCAAGATTAAATAGATTTGGGTCCCCAAAGGCACTAACAAAGAAGGACCCATGCAAATATGGGTACCAAAATGAAGGTTCAATGTTTTGACAGGAAAAGAGCTCCACGATCACTACATGGTATCTGGACAGTGGATGCTCAAGGCACATGACCGGGAACAAAGCCCTTCTATCTAACTACATAGAGAAGGAGGGTCCCTCAGTCATCTTTGGAGACAACGGCTCGGGCAAGACAAGAGGATATGGCTCTGCTGGCAATGGTGTAGTATCTTTCAGCAAAGTAGCATATGTGGAAGGTCTCCAATACAACCTTCTAAGCATCAGCCAACTCTACGACAAGGGTCATCAAGTGACATTCCTCAACAACCAATGTCAAGTCGGAGATTTGAAGACATCTACTGTAAAGCTAACCAGGACAAGAGAAGGAAATGTCTACATAGTGGATCTTGGTCAACTAAGCTCAGATGAGACAATATATTTTCTGGCAAAAGCATCTGAAGAAATGAGCTGGCTATGGTATAGACGGTTATCTCACTTAAACTTCAAAAGAATGTCCAAACTGGCATCAAAAGATCTCGTAGCTGGCCTACCTAAGTTCAACTTCGTAAAAGAAAGGCCATGCAATACCTTTTAGCTTAGGAAGCAAACCAAAAGCTCATTCAAAAGCAAAACTGTCAACTCTATCGACAAACCCCTGCAGTTGCTTCACATGGATCTATTTGGGCCAATTCCAACAACTAGTCTTGGAGGAAAAAGATACTCTCTAGTTATAGTCGACAACTACACCAGATTCACATGGGTATTCTTTCTAACTTCAAAGGATGAAACGAGCTCCCAATTAATCAAGATGTTCAGACTAGTGATGAACGAGAAAGGAGAGAAAACCAAGGCCATAAAGAGTGATTATGGCAGAGAATTCGACTTCTCAAAAATGGACTAGTTTTGCACAGACAATGGGATCAGTTATAACTTCTCAACTCCACGAACTCCTCAACAAAATGGAGTAGCTGAAAGAAAGAACAAAACCTTGATAGAGGTCGAAGAACTTACTGCTAGCAGCCTCATCGGCTCAATACTCAATACTTCGCGGTCACCAACACTGCATGCTACACGCGGAACATATCACTGATACACTCTACGATCAAGAAGACGCCCTACGAACTATGGAAAGGAAGAAAGCTAAGTGTCAGCTACTTTCATGTTTTCGGCTGTGCATGCTACATTCTCAACAATGGAAAGCAGTACCTGACAAAATTTTAGCCTAAGTTAGACGAAGGAATCTTTCTTGGATATGCCACAGATAGTAAGGCTTACAGAGTGTTCAATAAAAAGACACTGAGTGTTGAAGTCTCAATTCATATCATCTTCGATGAAACAGACTCAGACAACACTGTGCTTCAAGACACTACGAATGAAATCGTCGAGCCCAACACTACGATTGTAGTGCCAATTAGTGAAATCGTTGAGCAACAAAATGAGATCGTAGAGAGGTCTACGCAAGACAATGAACCTCCACACCAAGAAGAAGAAATAGATCTTGAAGACTTAAGACAAGAAGGCATCGTGATGTATGTCCCAACCGTATGAGATGGGCAAGAGATCACACTCGTGGATCTAATCATTGGAGATCCGAAAAGTGCTAGAGTCAAAAAAAGAGTCGCTACTCAAAATGAATGCTTTTATCTAAGCTTCCTATCACAAACAGAACCAAAGAAGATAGAGGATGCTATGGAAGACTCCAGTTGGATAGAAGCTATGCAGGAAGAACTCAACTAATTTGAACGAAGTAAAGTATGAAGATTGGTACGAAGACCAAAGAGTCATCCTGTCATTGGAACCAAGTGGGTCTTCAGAAATAAAATGGACGAAGATGGAGTTATTGTGACGAACGAGATTTTTGTAATTTAATTTTTAATATTTATTGAATTAAATAAATATTTTTTGATGATTTAATTATTGGATTAAATAATTATTTGATGCAATTGTGGTAGATTAATTTAATTATGTGTTACATTTATTAAATTAATGTAGAGAATATTTATTATTCAAGTATGTATTTATGTGAGCTTATTGAATTAAATAAAATATTTAATTAAGCATGATGTTATTTTAATTAATTTAATTATTAGTTAGAGAGTTAATAATTTGACATTATTAATTAATGAGAAAATTAAATATATGACTATGTGAATTTATGAGAAGTTATTATATTTTATTTATATTAAATAAGATATTTGATTTATTGTGCAAGTGGGTGTGACATGATTTAAACTATATAGTAAAGCTTTATTAAATTAAATGGTTTTGTAATCTATTAATCTAGCCAAACATGGCCTTAGGGGGAGTTATGGGCAGTTAACCCATGATGGGTAACTGACCATAGTGCGCGTTAGTCGATTCTTATTATGCGTATTCTCTTTTCTCTTCTTCATTATTTTACTAAGTCTGATAAAACATCACAAAGAGAAAATCAAAGAGAGTTTGTCAGAAAGAAATTGTGAGTCTGTGAAAGAGAATTGAGAGTGAGGAATCTAAGCCTACTAAATTATACTCTACAGGGTAATCTCCTCCTTCCCAAATTCTATTTTTACGTTATTTGAGTTTTATGAAAATGACTTTCATTCATACCTTAGAAAGTCTCTCAGAATCGGGATAGAGTAACGATTATGGGTTTTGTATGTGTTATGGCACATCACATCGTATTTAATTATATATATTATGTAAACCATATCATCGGGCCATGAAAACACATGTCGATATGTTTTTCATAAATTACAAAGTTTGGGTTTTGGCCATATGGCCTTATACGTGATATTTCATGTGTTGATCGTATATTATCCCTAAATTTTACACTCGTATGTTGTTATGCATGTTGATACGAAGAGACCAAAGTTTAAATGAACGGATTTGGTGTTATAACGAATCCGTAGTGACAATTTTCATGTTTTATTTTCAAAACCTTCAAGAACATCAAAGTTAGTGAAATTGCATGCTTAAATTCTGTAATTAAGTGTTTAAATTGGTTAAAGTCATTATATAAATGTTGGGTTATGATTATACATGAACTATAACATGTGGGTATGTCTAAATTCGAATAGAAATTAAAAAATTAGTAGAAATTGGCATGTTCTGCGATTTTTCGCGAACTGCCATTTCTGTGTCTGGTACGCCGCGCCGCAGTGCCGGCTACCTGTCTATTTCCCACACCATAGCACCACCGCGCCACAGCGCCATGACTCGAGTCGCAGCGCCAAGTGTCCGGTCGCAACGCCATCCCGCCGCAGCGCGAAGACCAAGTGTAACAGTGGTGCCGCAGCGCCACTCTCTAGAAAGTTCAGAACTGAAATTTTTGTAAAATGATTAAGTCTAGTAATGTTTTAGTAACTTAATTAATGAGCATGTAAAAATGTTAGAAGCATATTGAGATGATAAAATAGATGTTTAACATGTAAATAACATAATTGCATGTGAATTGAATTATTGAATACATAATTAGCTTGTTATTCATGAAGTGTAAATTATGTGACAAAGTGGTAATTTGACTAAGTATAGTCAATATTCGAATTAGACAAAAGAATGAGTTTATGATGATTAGTTAAGTATAATTAGCTGGTATTGTGAATGTGAATGGTATGTAGGATTAAATTCAAAGAACGTGCTTAGTTAAAGTGTAATCTATGCACGAGGCAAGTTTCCTAACCCTACTTGTCATTATTATTCAAGTTTATTATTTACCTCGAGTAAAATATCATTACTATTATTCAAGTTCAAATGTTATATTAAAGATTGATTATCTTTTCAAAGCATGATTCAGTTATACAATAATTGTCCTATTGTATACTTCTTGAGATTATTATTCAAATCGAATATCATTATTGTTGAACCTTATTAGACTAGTGAACTTTATTGATTCAACTAGTCCTTAGTTGATGAACGTTCTAAATCTCAGAACCCTTATTGAATTATCCAAACCAAACTTCCTTTGGTGCGGACTCGAATGTCAAACTGAGATGAACAACCCTGCAAAGGGATTTACTTATGCGTTAGCGTTAAGATATTGTGCATAGTATGGTACTAAGGGTTGATCCACCTAAGTACGAGTAGAAAGGTCCATAGTCTTATGACTGTTAAAGGTTTCAAGTATAACCCTTGATAACCTAGGATATAGTTCAAGGTCTTATGACCCTCAGAAATCTTTTGATTCTTGTTATTCATTCTTGATTCAGAAGTTGAGCTTTTATTTCAGAAGTTATTATTTCTATCGCATGTTATTATTCATTGTTATATTGTTATACTTGTGGGCAATCGTGCTCACTCTTGCGTAATAATAACATTGCAGTTAAGAACGAAAGAACCGACGAACCTTCCACTAGTAAAGGCAAGGGCAAGGTTAACAAGTGATGATGACTTGTTATTTTTATTAGATGATGTATTTATGTTTAAGACTTGAGTTAATGATGTTGTTTAAGACTTATTGTTTATGATTCCGCACAGATGTTTAAGGTTAGTTTAACCTGGGATTGTATTATTATTCGTATGTTGTAACCCTAAAGGGGAAGATTTTATTTCTATCTATTGCATGGTTTGCATTTATTATGGATAGATAGATAGATGATATTTGTACAGTGGACACCAAATCCCGTGGAATTGAAGTACCCGAATTTGGGGGTGTCACAAGTTGGTACAACTACAAGAATTGTTGGACAAGAAGTACATTCAACCGAGCGTATCGCCGTGGGGAGCGCCGATGTTATTTGTGAAAAAGAAGGACGGATCGATGCGACTCTGTATTGACTACAAAGAACTGAATAAGGTCATGATTAAGAATAGATATCCATTACTGAGGATCGATGACCTTTTTGATCAATTGAAGGGAGCGAGATACTTTTCCAAGATAGACTTGAGAAGCGATTATCATCAATTGAAGGTGAGGCCGGAAGATGTACCAAAGACTGCGTTTAAAACGCGATACGGTCACTATGAATTTTTAGTAATGTCGTTTGGTCTAACGAATGCTCCTGCAGCATTTATGGGACTAATGAATGGTGTGTTCAAGCCATTTTTGGACAAGTTCGTAGTGGTATTTATAGATGACATTTTTGTTTATTCGAAAACCAAGGAAGAACACAAAGAGCATTTGAGATTAACATTGGAAGTATTGAGAAGAGAGAAGTTGTATGCTAAGTTTTCTAAATGCAAATTCTGGATTGAACGAGTACAATTTCTTGGTCACGTGATCGATAAAAATGGAATTTTGGTAGATCCATCCAAAGTCGAAGCCGTGATTAACTGGGATCAGCCGAGAACGCCATTGGAACTAAGAAGTTTTCTTGGATTGGCAGGATACTACAGAAGGTTCATACAAGACTTTTCCAAGATCGCAACTCCGTTAACGAATTTAAGTCGAAAAGCTGTGAAATTTTTTTGGACGGATAAGTGTGAGGAAAGTTTTCAAGAATTAAAGAAGAGGTTGAGTACGGCCCCTGTGTTTTCTCTTCCGGATGATACAGGAAATTTTTTTGTTTATAGTGATGCATCGCATAAAGGACTTGGTTGTGTGCTAATGCAAAACGGCAAAGTCATTGCGTATGCATCACGACAATTAAAGGATTACGAGAAGGGATATCCGACCCATGACTTGGAGTTAGCTGCAGTTGTTTTTGCTTTGAAAAATTGGAGGCACTATCTCTACGGGGAGAAGTGTGAAATATATACGGACCATAAGAGTCTGAAATATATTTTCACGCAGAAGGATTTGAATATGCGTCAAAGAAGATGATTAGAATTAATTAAGGATTACGACTGTGAGATTTTATACCATCCGGGTAAAGCAAATGTAGTTGCCGACGCCTTAAGTAGAAAGGGTAGTGAGAAATTGACGATGTTGACTGCTTAGGAGGAGCTAATTGCAGAAATGGAGAAACTGGAATTGAAAGTGAAGTATACTATGGAGATTAATGAGAAAATATTTCAGATGCAATCTGGTACAACTTTACTAGATAAAGTAAAGGAGGCTCAACTTCAGGACGAAGAATGTTAAAAGGTGACAAAGAAGATACCTAAAGGAACTGAACCAAGATTTAAGATGGATAAGGAAGGAATACTGAGGTTTGAGAGTAGAATTTGGGTACCGCCAGTACAAGAGATTAAGGAAGATATTTTGAGCGAGGCTCATAGTTCACGATATTCGATTCACCATGGTAGTACTAAGATGTACCAAGATCTTCGACAACATTTCTGGTGGCCGAATTTAAAACGTGATGTTGTAGAATGTGTTGCCAAGTGCCTGACCTGTTAGAAAGTGAAGGAAAAACATCAGAGACCGACTGGATTGCTACAACCGTTAGAGATCCCAGAATGGAAATGGGAACATATTACAATGGACTTCGTGGTTGGCCTTCCGACGACTCAGAAAGGCTACGATACAGTATGGGTTATCGTTGACCGGCTGACGAAATCCGCACACTTCCTTCCGATAAAAATTAGATCCAACTTAAATCAGTTGGCGAGGTTATACGTAAAAGAGATTGTTTCGAGACACGAAGTTCCGGTGTCAATTATTTCTGATAGAGATCCGCGCTTCACATCGAATTTCTGGAAACATCTTCAAGAATGCATGGGTACGCAATTGCGAATGAGTACAGCATACCACCCTCAAACAGACGGACAGAGCGAAAGAACGATTCAGACCTTAGAAGATATGCTAAGAGCCTGTGTGATGGACTTTAAAGGAAATTGGGATGATCACCTACCGTTAGTAGAGTTCGGCTACAACAATAGTTACCACGCTAGTATTGGCATGCCGCCTTATGAAGCGTTATACGATAGAAAGTGTATAACTCCGCTTTACTGGGATGAAGTTGGTGAAAGGCAATTGCTAGGGCCAGAATTGGTACAACAAACAGCAGAAATAGTCAAAGTTATCCAAGCGCGACTGGTAGTAGCTCAAGATAGACAGAAGAAATATGTTGATCCACATTGTAAAAATATCGAATTTGAATTAGGTAGTTATGTTTTCTTGAAGGTCTCTCCTTGGAAGAGGAAGATCAGGTTCGAAAAGAAAGAAAAATTGAGCCCAAGATTCATTGGACCATTTGAAGTACTGAGAAGAATCGGAGAAATTACGTACGAGGTAGCCCTACCTCCAACACTCGAGAATGTCCATAACGTCTTCCACGTTTCTGTTTTACGACCCTACAAACCCGATTACAAGCATGTAATTGAATACGAACCCCTACAGTTTGAAAAAGATTTATCTTACGAAGAAATTCCTGTTCAAATTGTCGACAGAAAAGAACAAGTTCTCAGAAATAAAGTAATACCTTCTATTAAGGTAATTTAAAGGAACCACAACGCCGAAGAAGCTACGTGGGAACTCGAAGAAAATATAATAAATAATTACCCTCATTTATTTACTTAATTATGTGTAAGCGATTCTGGGGACAGAATCTTTGTAAGAGGGGAGAATGTAATGGCTTGAAATTATTGAGTCGTGATTCTAGGGACAGAATCCTTTTAAGGGGGGAAAGATGTGACGAACGAGATTTTTGTAATTTAATTTTTAATATTTATTGAATTAAATAAATATTTTTGATGATTTAATTATTGGATTAAATAATTATTTGATGCAATTCATGGTAGATTAATTTAATTATGTGTTACATTTATTAAATTAATGTAGAGAATATTTATTATTCAAGTATGTATTTATGTGAGCTTATTGAATTAAATGAAATATTTAATTAAGCATGATGTTATTTTAATTAATTTAATTATTAGTTAGAGAGTTAATAATTTGACATTATTAATTAATGAGAAAATTAAATATATGACTATGTGAATTTATGAGAAGTTATTATATTTTATTTATATTAAATAAGATATTTGATTTATTGTGCAAGTGGGTGTGACATGAATTAAACTATATGATAAAGCTTTATTAAATTAAATGGTTTTGTAATCTATTAATCTAGCCAAACATGGCCTTAGGGGGAGTTATGGACAGTTAACCCATGATGGGTAACTAACCATAGTGTGCGTCAGTCGATTCTTATTATGCGTATTCTCTTTTTTCTTCTTCATTATTTTACTAAGTTTGATAAAACATCACAAAGAGAAAATCAGAGAGAGTTTGTCAGAGAGAAATTGTGAGTCTGTGAAAGAGAATTGAGAGTGAGGAATCTAAGCCTACTAAATTATACTCTACAGGGTAATCTCCTCCTTCCCAAATTCTATTTTTACGTTATTTGAGTTTTATGAAAATGGCTTTCATTCATACTGTAAAGTCTCTGTAACTGGGATAGGAGTAACGATTATGGGTTTTGTATGTGCTATGGCACATCACATCATATTTAATTATATATATTATGTAAACCATATCATCAGTTTCATGAAAACACATGTCGTATATGTTTTTCATAAATTACAAAGTTTGGGTTTTGGCCATATGGCCTTATACGTGATATTTCATGTGTTGATCGTATATTATCCCTAAATTTTACACTCGTATGTTGTTATGCATGTTGATACGAAGAGACCAAAGTTTAAATGAACAGATTCGGTGTTATAACGAATCCGTAGTAACAATTTTCATGTTTTATTTTCAAAACCTTCAAGAACATCAAAGTCAGTGAAATTGCATGCTTAAATTCTGTAATTAAGTGTTTAAATTGGTTCAAGTCATTATATAAATGTTGGGTTATGATTATACATGAACTATAACATGTGGGTATGTCTAAATTCGAGTAGAAATTAAGAAATTGGTAGAAATTGGCATATTCTTTGCATTTTTTGCGAATCGCCATTTCAGAAATCTAATCTGTGCCATGCACCATCATATAAGTATAATGACTTCGACTCAGCCAGCAGGCAATAAGTGTCCGTAAATAACAAATATCATACCATCGTACACAAAGACAAGAGTTAGTAATAATGGCTATTGCAATACCTCTCCGTAAAGTTCAGAATCAAATTTTTGTAAAATGATTAAGTCTAGCAATGTGTTAGTAACTAAATTAATGAGCATGTAAAAATGTTAGAAGCATAATGAGATGATAAAATAGATGTTTAACATGTAAATAACATAATTGCATGTGAATTGAATTATTGAATACTTAATTAGCTTGTTATTCATGAAGTGTAAATTTTGTGACAAAGTGGTAATTTGACTAAGTATAGTCAATATTCGAATTAGACAAAAGAATGAGTTTATGATGATTAGTTAAGTATAATTAACTGGTATTGTGAATGTGAATGGTATGTAGGATTAAATTCAAAGAACGTGCTTAGTTAAAGTGTAATCTACGCACGAGGCAAGTTTCCTAACCCTATTTGTCATTATTGTTCAAGTTTATTATTTACCTCGAGTAAATTATCATTACTATTATTCAAGTTCAAATGTTATATTAAAGATTGATTATCTTTTCAAAGCATGATTCAGTTATACAATAATTGTCCTATTGTATACTTCTTGAGATTATTATTCAAATCGAATATCATTATTGTTGAACCTTATTAGACTAGCGAACTTTATTGATTCAATTAGTCCTTAGTTGATGAACGTTCTAAATTTCAAAACCCTTATTTAATTATCCAAACCAAACTTCCTTTGGTGCGGACTCGAATGTCAAACTGAGATGAACAACCCTGCAAAGGGATTTACTTATGCGTTAGCGTTAAGATATTGTGCACAGTATGGTACTTAGGGCTAATCCCCCTAAGTATGAGTAGAAAGGTTCATAGTCTTATGACTGTTATAGGTTTCAAGTATAACCCTTGATAACCTAGGACATAGTTCAAGGTCTTATGACCCTCAGAAATCTTTTGATTCTTATTATTCATTCTTGATTCAGAAGTTGAGCTTTTATTTCAGAAGTTATTATTTCTATCGCATGTTATTATTCATTGTTATATTGTTATACTTGTGGGCAATCGTGTTCACTCTTGCGTAATAATAACATTGCAGTTAAGAACGAAAGAACCGACGAACCTTCCACTAGTAAAGGCAAGGGCAATGTTAAAAAGTGATGAAGACTTGTTATTTTTATTAGATGATGTATTTATGTTTAAGACTTGAGTTAATGAAATTGTTTAAGACTTATTGTTTATGATTCCGCACAGATGTTTAAGGTTAGTTTAACCTGGGATTGTATTATTATTCGTATGTTGTAACCCTTAAGGGGAAGATTTTATTTATATCTATTGCATGGTTTGTATTTATTATGGGTAGATAGATAGATGATATTTGTGTTAGATTTGTAATATTCATGAACGCAATCAAATTGCACAAATAAAGCGGAAACGTGTAAAAATCAAAGTTTAAAAATTTTACAAACCATATACCCGGATCACCCTTTATGCACAATTATTAATTAAACGAAAAAGATGAATAAGAAACATACCCTTGAAGATCCGAGCTTCCTCAGGTACAAGTTCACTTCCAATCCTTTTCGCATTCAACTTGAATCCACCGGGTTTGGTTCCTTCCTTTGATCAACGTTAGCCACCCAAGTGTTTGGCCTCTAGAGGTGATCCACCAAGGAATAATAAAGATTCAAGAAAATGGGTGGTTGGCTAAACCCTAGTTTTTCTATCTCTATAGAAAAGGAGCGTACTCTCCAACCATTGGAATTATCACGTAGTCTTGATATCTGACATAAGACTCCTCTTATAAAGATATCAAGTAACCCTATTAAAAATAAGGTATTATTTAATTAAACCCTTTTAATTAAAGGGGTTCCCTAATTTTATTAGGGATAATTAATTAAACTCCTTTAACTAATTTTCCTTCCTAATTCAATTAGAAATAAATGAGAGTACTTATATTAAATTAATTCCTAAACTCTTTTAGAAATTAAAATAATAATAATAATTGTAATAATATTGATAAGACTCCTCTTATTAATTTATATTTAATATTTCTAAAATATTAAATAATAAATATTAAGCTATTTAATTTATTCTATCACCATAGATTAAATTAAATATACATAACATATTATCACGATTATGCCATTAACTTCTTAAATAATTATTCTTCCTTTTATGGTGTGACCCTTTAGGTTCTCCATATTAAACCTACAGAATAAATCATTTAGAACAATTCTAATCTTATTTAAATAAATAAATTAATTTATTTATTTATTTAAATAAATAATATTTATTCTACAATAGGATAAGCCTCCCCTAGCGATCAACGACTTTCCGGATAATATAGATTTCAACATTAATCATAAAAGAACCTTTGAGTAAATAGTTACCGTGACAATTCAATCCTTCCACCATACAATGTCCCAATTAAATATAAGACATGGAATTACTGTCAAGTCTTATTTTATTTAATTATATGTATTTCGATCCTTAAATGCACAACACCAAATAATGCAAATTAGAAACTCCTTTCTAATTTCATTCTCCTTAACCAAGGACTACCGGGTTGTCATTTATCGAATCACATAGACATTTCTCTTCTTTTAATAAAGTGGTAGATTCTTTATTGATCATACATTATCTCCATATACAACTTATTATACCCAAGCATACCCTTTGATATACCCTAAGGGTCTTAAGGAATAAGTCAAAGTATAACTCATCATACACAAGATACTATGATGATCTCAAGTCCAAGGATCACTTGTACTACTATCACTACAGAATTCCTATTGACAGCAATTAAAAAACTCCATTAGGTATTCCTTAGCAAGCCACGCTCAAAGAACTTATTCTCTAATAAGCACCTACATACTTGCTTTAGTGTCTCCACACAAATGATCATGAGATCAATCATCCTCATCCAATGAGCAAGCAACGTATGTACCAATCTATCCGGATTCACTAATCCCCAATTTAGTAATCCAATTATTGGGAACTATTTTAGTTTTAAGCTTTCTAAGAATTTAGATCTCATTAGAATGATCATCATCATTATTCTAAAAGCATTGCTTAAAACTATGGGTTTATCACATATTATAAAACAGCATCATGTAGATAATTAAAAGTCTTTAATAAATTAATATTTTTTATTAATAAATGAATAAGATTGTTACAAAGTATATGCTTTATCATCAAACATGATTGGCTTGTGTGCATACTACTTTCAATCTCCCACTTGCACTAAAGCCAATCGTCATGGTATCTCATATTCTTCTTCTCTAAGTGACGATTATCCTGCTGTTGGATAAGCTTTAGTTAATGGATATGTAATGTTGTTCATGAGAGTCCACTAACTCTATAGTGATTTCCCATCTTTCAATGATTCTAATAATCAAATAAAAGTGCCACAACACATGTTTAGATCCAAGATGAGACTTAGAACTATTCCTAGTTCAGAATGAACTTTTAATCCAAACAATCAACTTGCGACTTCATTTATAGCTATATACTTTGTCTTTATCACTAAACCAAAGAACTCTTTTCATTGTTTGGAACCTTTCCAATTCAACGCACCACCTGCTCAAGGTAACCCTTTACCTTAAAGTGGATTTTTCTCATCATCTTGGTCCATGCTCTAAAAACTTGAGTCATTAAGCCCTCTAGTTTTAATTTAGACCCACCATGAATATGATCACATCCTTAGTGCTTGTTAAGCACTTTAAGATGTTTTTCACTGACTCATAGTGAACTTCTCCATAATATGACTGATCAACATCATGTCTCGTACATTTCATTGCATACATGATTGTCACTCATGCGACCTCTCTTTTCATGAGTCCGTGGGGACTATTAAGAGATATACACTCCATAGCTCATCGACATAAGACATCTCTTGGAGTTTGCCATGCTAAACGACTTTAGCATCAAATGAATATACGTTCCTTAGGTTAAGTCGAGCATCCTCTTATATCTATCTATATAGATTTTATCCCCAATTAAGATACTCTTCCCAAACCATTCATGGAGGAATGTTTAGACAACTTTATCTTTACTGATTGTAGCATTGGCATGTTATTCCTTATCCGTAGTATATCAACATATAGTACTAGGAATGTCACGATGCTCCCACTGACCCTTTTGTACACACTAGGTTCATTCTTATTTTTGATAAAATCAAACTCTTTTGATTGCCTCATCAAAACGAATGTTCCATATTTGAGAAACTTGCTTCAATCCATTTCTCCGAGTGTCTACAACTCTTACCTCATCGTATGTAACTGGATCATCATCTTCTATGATGTGTACCTCATCATCATCATCCATGATGAATCCATACCTCCTAGGTATCTTCGGTACTATTCCAGATTTATGATTCGGTTGTGGTACAACAGGTCTATCTACAGGTTCCTCTTATTTGACTTATAGTGTTTTGTGGATCATGAACTCTTCAAGATCTATAATCCTCCCACTAGCCCCTTCAATGATAAACATCTTTATCTTAGAAGGCAGCGTATTTTGCAACAAACACCTTTTGCTAACTAAGATTATAGAACATATACCCTAAACTTACTTTAGGATGTCCCACAAATCGACACTTATAAAATTTTGTCCCAAGCTTATCCTTTGAAACCTTTTCACATAAGTTGGACAACCCCTTATCTTAACATACTTAAGATTAGGAATCCTCCCTGTCCATAACTTTTATGGAGTCTTGGGGCCGGATTTTGAGGTTACCATTTTCGTAGATATGCAGCCCATTTCTGTGGACATGACCCTAGAAGGATACTGGAATGTCGGTAAAATCATTATGGATCGCACCATGTTCAAATAGGTACAATTTTTCCTTTCAGATACATCAATCAATTATTATGTATCGAGAGGCGTCCATTATGAGAAAACCATTTGAGATGATCTAGAAACTTATTGCACAAGTATTCCTTCCTTGATCCGATCAAAGAATCCTAATACTTTGCCAATTTGTTTCACTTTTGAATTCTTTGAACCTTTCAAATAATTCACACTTGTATTTCAAAGAAATACACACATTCAACTCTTTGAATGATCATCTCCTTTTCTTATACTAGTTTGTTCAATTTGTAAAATTATTTTCACGTAAGTCAAGTATACTAAATCCATTAAGTGATATTCCAAATTCTATACAAAACATTATTATTATAAATAGAACAACAATTGTTCTTAAATATAATACCAAAGATGTCATTGTCCAACAATAAAATGGAAATAATGTTTCCAACGAGAACCGGAATACAATAACAACTTATTGACTTAATAGACTTGTCCGTAGGGCATTGCTAAACTATAAGTTTCTATGGCTAATGTAGCAACCTTTGCTTCATTTCCCACACATAAGATTATTTATCTTTGTTTAGCTTTCTACTTCTTCTTGGTCCATTCATAAATCTATATTTATGATAACCAAAGTCGATATCCAATATCCAAGTAGAACCTTGACTTAAAGAAAATTTATTTTAAAACTTGAACAAAATTGTATTTGTAACCGAAACTTCATTAAGCTTCTTTGGTTAGCCACTGAAAGGTGCTTCTCGCAGTTTCTTTCGAGTGTCCATGCTTATTGCAGTGGAAGCAAACTCCTTTTCTATCCGTGACGCTTTTGATCTTATTATCCTTTGTTTTTGCCTTTCTATATACCTTCTTTGAATCGCTTCTTCTTTTCGTAAGATCCTTTGGCCCCTACCAAGAAGACATGGTCTTTCTTGGTTGAAAGTGACTCTCATCATTTTTCAACATGTTAAGCAAATCAACGGTCGATATCTAGCTTGTTTATATGAAAAATTCACAACAATTGTGAAAGGAGTCCGGGAGTGAGTGCAAGATCAAATCTTGGCTCAACTCTCCATCCATGACAAAACTCGTTGTCCTAATTGATCAATCAAATTGATTATGTTAAGAACTTTTTATGTCATCTTTATAGTGCCATCGGCCATTCTAGATCGGAAGAGCTCCTTAGATATCTCGATATCTATCACCCTACTTTCCTCACCATCAACTACTTGATGTGCGGGAATATAGTAGGAGCATCCATAGTTTCATCTTGTGGACAACAAGCTCATTACTCATGGATGCGAGCATGATGCATTGAGCTAATCAGTGCATCATCTTGCCACTTTCTAAAAGTAGCAATCTCTTCCTCGGAGGCAATATCTCGCAACCATTGCGGGGATAGACGTATTATGACATAAGATAGCTTTTCACCTATGAGAACTATTCTCAAATTCCTTAACCAATCCGCTTAATTTGTTCCAGTTAATTTAGCATCTAATATGCTTCGCAAAGGATAGTAATTTTAGACATTGTAAAATTACGTAAATGAATTTGTAATTAACAACATTTTAATATACATTCTTTTATTAATTACCAAAATAAATTAGGTCTTGTTTTAAATTGGTATCTCCCACTATTTTTTTCAAACTATATTACCCTCAATATATATAGTTCGGCAAAATCTAATTAAAGATTTGCTAGTGAGAATAAGGATCCCATTTCAAATGTATATAGCCTTGTGGTGACACAACAAACTATATATAAATAAATAGGTAGACAACTTTTGTCAATTACATCAACTATCTAACTCCTTGTATTTTTGCCTCTTAGATTATTTTGATCAAGTGGTGGCACATCCGAATCAAAATTATCCAAGTTAAGTCCGACCTAGCACTCCATATATTCAAAAAGAAAAATATCATCCTTGTGGTGACACAACAAAACAATATTGTTCAATTTTCTTTATAAGCATCAAATGTGATAAATTAACATCTTAAATACTTAATACTTGCCTTGTGGTGACACAACAAACTCATATTAAATATTTAATACTCTATTAATTTTATCATGCTAGAAAGGCGACGCTCGATATTCCAAATATCTTTGAACGCTTAGGACTTAATATAAAAAATTGAGGGTTTGTTATTAATTTGTCTCATCTTGTTTGTTTAAGCATTTATATATATATATAAAAATACGCGTCGTATTAATGAACATGCGAAGCATGTTTGCATAATATATAATATATATAGTATAAGCATGCACATATAGAATACTATATTCTACCCGAATTGATTATGGACTTTTATTCTAGTTTGGTTCACTAAAGCCACCAAGTGAACCAAAAGGTCAAACCCTAGGGGTGTAAGAAATAATATTTAAATATAACTATTACATTTAAACCCTGCTCCATTACAAACGGGTCTTCAAGCGCTCCTTGCTCCTTGATCTCCAATTCTTCAAAATTAATTCTAACTATTCCTATTACAAAACTATTTAAAATAAATAGAAACCTTGATCGTGATCGAAGGGAAGTACATAAGAGGAGTTAGAATTTACATTAAGAAAAAATTAGAGAAGACGAGGTACGCAGAATTCCATTTAATAAAACTCATACATTCATGCATCCAACTAAAATAAAATCCAATCACATTGTCAATAGTCCATAATCAATCCCATTTATTATCATACACATCATCATATGCATCAATAAATAACATTCATCTCATGAATAATAAACATTTAATATATATATATATATATATATATATATATATATATATTGATATCATTTAATGGGCAAATTTAGTTAGTATAAAATCTAATTTTGAATCAAAATAAACTCCTTTATTTTAATCCAAATTTAAATCAAAATAAAACTATTTTATTTTAATTTATCCAATTTTGAATAAAATAAACTATTTTATTTTAATCAAAATCTTTAATCAAAATAAACTCCTTTATTTTAATTAATTATGGAATCCAATTCCATGTAAAAAAAAAACTTTATTAAAGGAAACACGGATTCTATTTCCTATTCACAAATAAACTCTTTTATTTTGAATAATATGAAATCTTATTTCATATCTAAATAAACTCCTTTATTTAAGGAAATACGGATTCTCGTTCCTATTCATAAATAAACTCTTTTATTTTGAATAATATGAAATCTTATTTCATATCTAAATAAACTCATTTATTTAAGAAATACGGATTCTGCTTCCTATTCACAAATAAACTCTCTTTTTTTTGAATAATATGAAATCTTATTTCATATCTAAATAAACTCTTTTATTTTGGAAACATAGAATCCAATTTCAACTCTAATTAGTTAACATGGAATCCAATTCCAACTCTAATTAGTTAGCATGAAATTTAATTTTAAAATTAAAATAAACCTTTTTTATTTTAAAATTAAAATAAACTTTTATTTTAATTGTAAAATAATATATATATATATATATATATATATAAACTTTCGTGAAGCTTCCTGCAACAGGATTAACTTTTTGAAAAGTAAGAAAGTTTTCTATATATATATGATTCCTAAAAAGTATTATATATATATATATATAACCTTAAGGATACAGGAATCCTTGGATGAGGCAACAGAAAACTTAAATCACGCAAATCATGACACGGAGTCACGGAATCGTAACATAGAACCGTTTTTTTTTTTTTTTTTTTAAATTTTATACAAAAAAAAAATTGTGCCCAATTAAATTGTTCTAAACACATATCAATATACATATCAAATTAAAACAATTAATAATTTGCATAAAGGTTTGGCTTTGATACCACTGTTAGGTTTGTAATATTCATGAACGCTTGATCAAATTGCATAAATAAAGCTAAACGTAAAAATCGAGTTTAAAATTTTACAAACCATATACCCTTGATCACCCTTTATGCACAATTATTAATTAAACGAAAAGATGAATAAGAAACATACCCTTGAAGATCCGAAGCTTCCTCAGTACAAGTTCACCTCCAACCTTTTCGCGTTCAACTTGAATCCACCGGGTTTGGTTCCTTCCTTTGATCAACGTTAGCCACCCAAGTGTTTGGCCTCTAGAGGTGATCCACCAAGGAATAATAAAGATTCAAGAAAATGGGTGGTTGGCTAAACCCTAGTTTTTCTATCTCTATAGAAAAGGAGCGTACTCTCCAACCATTGGAATTATCACGTAGTCTTGATATCTGACATAAGACTCCTCCTATAAAGATATCAAGTAACCCTATTAAAAATAAGGTATTATTTAATTAAACCCTTTTAATTAAAGGGGCTCCCTAATCTTATTAGGGATAATTAATTAAACTCCTTTAACTAATTTTCTTTCCTAATCCAATTAGGAATAAATGAGAGTACTTATATTAAATTAATTCCTAAACTCTTTTAGAAATTAAAATAATAATAATAATTGTAATAATATTGATAAGACTCCTCTTATTAATTTATATTTAATATTTCTAAAATATTAAATAATAATATTAAGCTATTTAATTTATTCTATCACCATAGATTAAATTAAATATACATAACATATTATTATCGATTATGCCATTAACTTCTTAAATAATTATTCTTCCTTTTATGGTGTGACCCTTTAGGTTCTCCATATTAAACCAAATAGAATAAATCAATTAGAATAATTCTAATCTTATTTAAATAAATAAATTATTTAATTTATTTATTTAAATAAATAATATTTATTCTACAATAGGGATAAGCCTCCCTAGCGATCAACGACTTTCCAGATAATATAGATTTCAACATTAATCATAAAAGAACCTTTGAGTAAATAGTTACCGTACAATTCAATCCTTCCACCATACAATGTCCCAATTAAATATAAGACATGGAATTACTGTCAAGTCTTATTTTATTTAATTATATGTATTTCGATCCTTAAATGCACAACACCAAATAATGCAAATTAGAAACTCCTTTCTAATTTCATTCTACTTAACTAAGGACTACCGGGTTGTCATTTATCGAATCACATAGGACATTTCTCTTCTTTAATAAAGTGGTAGATTCTTTATTGATCATACATTATCTCCATATACAACTTATTATACCCAAGCATACACTTTGATATACCCTAAGGGTCTTAAGGAATAAGTCAAAGTATAACTCATCATACACAAGATACTATGATGATCTCAAGTCCAAGGATCACTTGTACTACTATCACTACAGGAATTCCTATTGATAGGCAATTAAAACTCCATTAGGTATTCCTTAGCGAGCCACGCTCAAAGGAACTTATTCTCTAATAAGCACCTACATACTTGCTTTAGTGTCTCCACACAAATGATCATGAGATCAATCATCCTCATCCAATGAGCAAGCAACGTATGTATTCAATCTATCCTGAATTCACTAATCCCCAATTTAGTAATCCAATTATTGGGAACTATTTTAGTTTTAAGCTTTCTAAGAATTTAGATCTCATTAGAATGATCATCATCATTATTCTAAAAGCATTGCTTAAAACTATGAGTTTATCACATATTATAAAACAGCATCATGTAGATAATTAAAAGCCTTTAATAAATTAATACTTTTTATTAATAAATGAATAAGATTGTTACAAAGTATATGCTTTATCATCAAACATGATTGGCTTGTGTGCATACTACTTTCAATTTGTACAGTGGACACCAAATCCCGTGGAATTGAAGTACCCGAATTTGGGGGTGTCACAGTTATTACCAGGAACAAGGCGAGACTAGTGGCAAAGGGTTACTCTCAAGAAGAAGCCATTGACTACGATGAGACATTTGCACTTGTTGCCAGATTAGAAGCCATCAGAATCTTTCTTGCCTTTGCTGCTCACATGAAGTTCAAAGTCTTTCAGATGGATGTCAAAAGTGCATTCCTAAATGGAGAACTCCAAGAAGAAGTCTATGTAGAGCAACCTCCAGGTTTCATCAATCCATCTCTTTCCAATTATGTTTATAGATTAGATAAAGCCTTATATGGTCTTAAACAAGCACCTAGAGCATGGTATGAAACACTAACTAACTTCTTAATTAAAAATGGGTTCACTAGAGGTAGAGTAGATACCACACTGTTTCTTAGAAAGCATAAAGACAAAGTCTTATTAGTTCAAATATATGTTGATGATATTATTTTTGGTTCTCTTGATTGAAAAGTTATGTAAGAGATTCTCTGTCGATGCAGAGCAAGTTTGAAATGAGCATGATGGGTGAGTTTGAATTTCTTCCTCCTGATTTGCAAGTAAAGCGGTGATGAAGGAATTTTCATAAACCAAGCCAAGTACATCAAAGACTTACTCAAGAAGTATGGCATGGAATCAGCCTCTCCCATGAAAACACCAATTGCTCCTACAACCAAGCTTGACAAAGATGAAAAGGGTGAAAGTATTGATATAACTCAATACAGAGGTATGATAGGCTCTCTTTTATATCTAACTGCCAGTAGACCAGACATAATATTTGCAACATGCATATGTGCTAGATTTCAGGCTAACCCTAAAGTGTCACATTTGTCAGCTGTAAAGAGAATCTTCAGGTATCTCAAGGGTAGACCTTACTTGGGGTTTGGTACCCCAAGGAATCCTCATTTGAACTAACAGGATTCACAGATGCTGATTTTGCAGGATGCAAAATAGATAGAAAGAGTACCGATGGCACTGTCAATTGCTAGAAATGAACACTTGTGTCCCGGTTTAGCAAAAAGCAAAACTCAAGATCTACTTCAAATGCGTGTTTGAATACATTCTTTGCTTAGCAATTTAAGCATGCTCAGATCCTATGGATGAGAAATCAGCTAGCTGACTATGGGTTTGATTTAAAATTTATTCCCATTCACTGTGATAACACAAGTGTCATAGCAATAACTCATAATCCTGTTATGCATTCTAGGACTAAGCATATAGAAATAAGGTATCACTTCATTAGGGATCATATGCAAAATGGAACTATATCCTTACAATATATCCCTACTGAAAATCAACTTGCTGATGTTTTTACAAAACCTCTAGATGAATCCAGATTTAATAAGTTAATAAGTGAGCTAAGCATGCTAAATCTACAACCTTAAAATATGTGCTCTAGATATGTGCTAACCATACAGATACAAAAGGCTAAGCTCAAAATCATAGACATGGTCAAGGGAAGTCCACGATCGTAGAGTTGAAAAGACAACTACCTCAACGATCATAGCAAAGACTCAACCATCGTAGTGCAGACTCAACGATAACAAAAGCCCCATCAACAAAGCAAGAATGCACCCTATGATGATAAACTTCAAAACAAAGCAATTCCTCTGATAAGCGCCTCAGGAACAAACCTAACCCTTGACTCACTCCAAGAGGTTGGCCCTTCCTGAGTTACCTTAAAAGAATGATTTATCCAAAACTAATCACAATTATCCAGACAGACTCGACGATCGTAGCTCAGACACGACGAATGCTGGACAGACTCGACGATCGTAGTCAGACTCGACAAATGTAAAGCACTCAACGATCACTAAACTACCTCAATGATCGTAGTCCTCCCTAAGGACACCTCAGCTCTGTAGGAGCCAAGGGCAAATCAGTACAATCCTTATCAGTCAAAATCGTAGAGCCAAGCAAAAGTCGACACCTGTCCCACTAAGCAAAAAAGAGAGAGGGAAGTTACAAGTACAAAATGAAATCGTATTTTTGAAATCAGAAGTTCAAAAGATAATCTCTCTCATCCTCTCTCAAAGCAGAAGCCCTAAATCAGAACAAAGCTCAGTCATATCTCTCTTCCAACAACAAAATCAATGGCGGCATCCAGTGTTATCTCAAAGTTGAGACTGCTTTCGTTTGTGAGTTCAAAACAAATTTCAACCTAAGTTCCACAAGACTACGGCCTTCTTGAAGGCAGGGTCTCAAGAGGCCTTAAGCACGAATACTTTAATTTATCCCATGTTAGTGAAAGAGTTCTACAGAAATGGAGTATTTCAAGACAACATTATCACTACGAGAGTAAGGGATGTGGTAATCAGACTGAAGGTCGAAGACATCAACCTCGCCCTAGGTCTCAAAAATGAAGGGCATCCATTCTTAGATAGCGTAGACTTCCAAGAGAGACTCAGAAAAATGCATCACAAGAAACTCCCCTCTGTGAAAGGGTACAAGAAGGAGTTCCCACAGAGATATGAATTTCTAGCCGATATAGTTGGGAAATGTATATGCTGTAAGAGCTCAGGTCACGACTCTGTGAATGAAGTTCAACTTAGGCTCATGACTGCCATGAGTTATGGAATACAACTCAACTATGGAGCCCTATTGCTCGATTGGATTGGTAAATGGCTCGTCAACTCAAAGAAGTCAAAAAGCCCTCAGAAGATGTTATACAGGCGATTCATAAGTATCATTCTACAATCAGCCCTGGGTGACAAAATTGGGGATGAAGAAGGAGAAACTATCAACCCAAATAGACGAATGACTCAAAAATTGTTTAAAAATTAGAAGAGAAACCCAGCTGAGTATGTTTGAATGATGACCGAATCCAGTGGAAGAACTGGGGATCTGAAGGACTCAGGCCTTCCAGGGAACATGTATGTGGTTAGGGAGATCGAAGAAGAAGAAGAAGAAACCAACAAAGCAGAACCCTCTATCCTTACCAGAAAGAGCAAGGGCAAGAGGAAGCTGAAGGCCAGACTGGTAGAAGAGCCTCAAGGATCTACCACTGATATACCTATAGAGTCCTCTGATATAGAGACTCTAAAGATGCTAAGAAGAAAGCAGCAACAAGATGAAGCAGATGAGGATCAGATTACCATATCTCAGATCCTGAAGAAGAATAAAGTTGGTCATAAGTCCAAAAAGCCATCAGTCACCTCAATAGTAGAGTCTCTACTGTTCAGATAGACCGCACTCAAGCATGGCGGTGCAAGGAAGTAGGCGCTTAAGCATAGTGGTACATTGAACAGACAAACCGAGAATCAAGAAAGTCCTAAAGTTGTGGCTAAGCCTAGCAAATCTAGGAGAAAGCTGGTTAAGAAGTACATTCTTGAAAATGAAAAAGTGCTCAAGAAGGAAGCAAAGAGTATGGTTGCTAAGAAGGAACTGTCCAGAGCAAGTCAAGAGAACAGTGCTCCAGCTGAGGGGGAGATCCCTGAAATTCTCATGATAGAGAATACACCAGCTGAGGGGGAGATGCCCGAAACTAAAGAAGATGATCAAGTTGAGGGGGAGCCTCAGGATATCTCCATGACAGAAGGAGAGGTCCCTGCCATAAATGAAGAAGAACCCGTGCCAGATCATCAAGAGCCCATTGAGATAATGGAGTCCTCCAACGAAGAAAGAGAAGAGGAAGAAGATGATGATGACCTTCAGATCACTGGTGTGGGCAGAGATGGGTATAGAAGCTATCTCTACAATCAGATGTTCTCATACCTACCTATGATGCCATATCATCAAGACCAAATCCTAAACTGTTGGGATCACATGTTCTGGAGCTTCAGAGAGTATCCAGCCATCTCAGTATTGGCTCATAGATTTCTAGGGAGTTTCAATTTTGCCAAGAAATTGCTTACCAACAACTCTTCCTCAAAGGATAAACTTGAGGTACTATCTATCCCAAACCTCTTCAGAGTTAATCACTTACCATCATCCTCATTTAGCTATTTTTATGAATTCCCGCGATGGTTGGAAGTGATCCTTCACCCACTAAATCAATTTCCAGTTGCAGAGTCCCAAAATTCTGTAATTGAGGAACCAAATGCAGTCAACTTTATTTTGCTCCCACAAACCATCAACTCTACGATCCCTGACTCTAGTCCCATCGTAGAGTCCCAAATAGAAATCGTAGAGCCACATATTCCAAACACAGAAACTCAGGCCTCTCCATCAGACATACCATCCTCCTCCTCTAATGACTATTTTAGTCTTGATCTTGCTCTCTACTCCCTGCAAGATCAATCCCAGAAAAGATCCCCTCCATTCAACAATCATCAAACCAATGATACTCTTCCAAATCTGCCCACAAAAGATGACTTGAATGAAGCGTCCAAGAACATGGTCAACAACATTGAAGAAAGCCTGGACACTCACTCAGACCTCATTCATCTCCGGCTGAATCAAATGATCACTGCTGCAAATAATATCCCTGGCACTCTAAATGCTGAGTTTACAAAGAAGCTGGGGGAAATTATCCAAGAAATTCTTCAAAGCATGAAGGACAGAGATGAGATTCATTTCCAGATAGCCACCAAGCAAAGAGAGGATGTTCTTGAAATGCAGAGAAATCAAGAAGTCCAAAATAAACTCATGCTGGAGAACATCATAAACTTGAAAGCCTCAGTCCAAGAATTCCAGAAATCTTATGTCAATCAGGAACGACAAAATGACATTGTTCTCATTGTCCTCCGAAACAAAGAAGCTAGATCTGAAAAGCAGATCAAGGAAAGTTGAGAGGACATTGCTCAGACACAAAGCCAACTGAACGAGCTTGTCCAAGCAGTGAATCGACTTTCTACAGACATTCAAACCCTTAATGCTGACATAAAGGGGGAGAATAAAGGGAAAGGAGTTCAAGGAGCACAGGGAGATCAGGGCAGAGGCAGAGGAGGTCAAGGAAACCAAGAAAGGGGAAGAGGACAATTTTCACAAAGTTCTCCTACAAGATGCCCCACCAACAGATCGCATAATCAAGCAATCGACTCAACGATCCGATCAAGAAGAAGTCTTGATGGCTCAAATTTTTAAGAAATCAAGGGCCAACTATCACTCACCAAATGTGACCACCACAGCCTAAGAATGCCAATTGGAGATCCAGCATTCATGAATAGGCATGATCACAACCCGATAGTAAGTCCGAGTGAGCTGGAAGAGTTAGCCAGAAGAGATGAAGCTAGTAGGAAAAGAAGGGCTAAGGAGTATGCCAATCCTCCAAGGAAAAGGTCAAAGAAATAGAGATAAGTTGAAACTTTAAATTCTTATTGATGTAAAGCTAAACTGCAATATTTCTTGAACATCAATAAATTCATGCTTATTCTCTAGAAATTTCAAATTTCTCAATTGAAATACTAAGTCATGTTTAAATTTCCTGCAAATGCATATAGACATTAATAATCATGACAACAAATCTCCTTGGTTATGTCAACATCAAATAGGGGGAGATTGTTTGGAGAATGCATATTATGATTTGATGTTTTAATGTATATGCTCATGATTATTTGTAAAGTCCTTCAAGTAAGATATGTACAAGGACTTAGTGATAAGATCAAATTTGTTAGGTTAATCTAAGCTCTTAACGTGTATCATTCTTCTTAAGAATGTATAGATAGAAAGATCAAAGCTGTTAGGTTGATCTTGAGATGTAATAGATAGTCTTTGAAGAAATCGGAGTGTATAAATCTAATCAACATTGCAGAAGTCAAGGCAGAAACATAGAGCTTCAAAGATCGTAGTGTGCCTGCCTTGAAGGGCCTCTTCAAAAATCGTAGAGTGGTCCCAACGTTTGCCGAGCCAACTCAACGATCGTAGTATGCTGAAGGAAACGTAGAGTTTACAAGTCAACGATCGTAGAGTGCTTTCAAAAACATAGAGTTTACAACTCAAGCAAACTAAGATCGTAGTGTGCAAGGACTTCAGAGAAATCGTAGTGCTCTCGGCTAATAACATCAGACCAGGCACCAAGGCGACAAGTCACCATGATCTGAATCGTAGAGTATCATCTGGCTTGTGTCAGAAAATGTCGAGCCTCATAATTTGTGTGGAGATAGGTTCCAACAAAAGAGGAATGGATTCTAAACGATGTAGTACTCACCAGTCCCAAAGACATAAGAAATATCCTTAGTATGCAACAAATAAGTGTATTGAAGAAGCTAAGAAAAGTACCATTGGTAAGGGGGAAAACACCTTTTCAGGTGTTAGGTGAGAAAGCAGTCTACAGTGTCAGTGGGCCAGAATGCAGTTCAGAAGATGTGCAGAAATGTCTCCATCAGAAATCAGAAAAGTCAAATGCATTTAATGCCTCAACAGATGGATCCAACGGATAGTTTTCAAGATCACATATATGCAAATCAAGCAGATGAGAGAGGAACAAGCAAGCATTGAAAAAAACAACATGAACAACTCTCAAGCTCAACTCTACGATCTGAGATTTAGCAAAGCTTGCTCAGCTACTCAGTTCTTTCGACCAAGTGCTTAAACAACAACTGAGTAGCAACCATCAAGAACTCAACATCTATCAATCAACTGAAGAAGAGTACCAAGTCTGGTGGACTTGAAGAGTTCTAAGTGAACTGTAAGAGAGCTAAGTCTGCTGGACTTGAAGAGTTCAAGAGTGAACTAAGAAATTCCTAGACTGCTGGTCTAGAAGGAATCTGTGTGATTCAGAAGTTGTAAAAGACATCCTTAGTGGATATCCTACTTGTTGAGTAGAAGAGTGGACTAGGAGCTTTAAGTGCTCTGAACCACTTAAAACGACTGTGTCTTTTACATTCATAACCATAACTGCTATATCTGCCATAACTGCTATAACTGTCTCACTCTCATAACTCCACTGCTTTGTAAAGTAGATTAAAACAAACATCATTTCCGCTAAGTTTTAATCATAATCAAAGAACAAGTTTAAAACGAATTTTTTTTTTAAATATCTATTCAACCCCCCCCCTCCCTCCCTCCCTCCCTCCCTCCCTCCCCTTCTAGATAACTATTGTGCAAACTAGGAACTAACAGTAGTGTTTTCCATGAAGAGATACTTTTGTATTTTATAAAATTTGTTGTTTTATTTTATTTAGTAAGAACTAAGAACATTATATGTTTGTCATATCTGTCCATAATTTAAAAAATTATTTTAATAATAGTAATAATATTATAGCTTAGAATTTGACTCTATGATCAATAACTTAATTAAAAATCGAATTGATTAAATGAATTTTCTAACTAATGGATTGATTGTATATGTACAAATAAAAAAACATATATACTTCCTTTTATTGTAATAAATTCATGATTTTTTTCACAAAAGTCAATCTGATAGTAATAATCGTAAGTCTCTCAAAAATCATGAGTTCTAGTAAGAGACTTAAATTTCCTCACTATAGAATTGAAGTGTTAGTTATCACAATTCACAAAGGGAGAAAATAAGTAAAAGGGAGTACAAAGTAACTCAACTGAGACAACAATGTGACGCCCCCAAAATAGGTATACATCACCCATTCTGAGTTGTCAATACATGGTACAGAAACAACTACAACTTTATTATTACAACAGTAAAACTGTGAGTTTGAATACAAATATTATCTTCTAGACAATATCTATACTCAAATAAATCCTCATCACATTTATTGATACATTATTTTACAAAAATGGTGAGGACTACTAAACAACTCTCTCTAGAACCTTCTGTTAGGTTTGTAATATTCAAGAACGCAATCAAATTGCATAAAAAATGCGGAAACGTGTAAAATCAGAGTTTAAAATTTTTACAAACCATATACCCAGATCACCCTTTATGCACAATTATTAATTAAACGAAGAATAAGAAATTATGAAATTATACCCTTGTAGAAACGAGCTTCCTCAGGTACGAGTTCACCTCCTACTTCTCCGCGATCTCCTTGAATCCACCGGGTTTGGTTCCTTCCTTTGATCAACGTTAGCCACCCATGTGTTTGGGCTCTGAGGTGATCCACCAAGGAAAAAGAATTTTCAAGAAGAAGGGTATTGGCTCAAACCCTAGTTTTTCCTATCTCAGATAGAAAAAGGCGTACTCTCCAACTATTGGAATTACGTATGTTGTAAAAATCAACAACCCCTCACCCATAATAAGACTCCTCTTATTTATAGATGTGGGCAACCCACCTTAACAATTAAGGAATTAGGTTTTATTTAATTAATTAAATTCTTTTAATTAATTAAGCTCCTAATCTTATTAAGGATAATTAATTAAACTCCTTTAAGACCCGAATTTTATGAAATAAAAGTATTCAATTTTCCGTATATATAGATTCAACTTATTAAAAGAACCTTTAAGTAAATGGTTAAATTGATAAAAGTTAAAGTTAAAGTTAAGGGTGATATATGATTTTTTATTAAATCCTTAAATGCACAACTGGTTATAAAAAATATTCATTGTTGTTCCTATTTATAATATTAAATTGATAAAAGTTTGGTGGTGATATAATATTCTTTACGTAATACGGAATATTAAATGCATTATTAGCGACCATTTTTGTCGTGGGCCCTTTCATAATATGAAATAAGCGTCGGATGAAGAAAAGCGACAAAATTAAGTTTTTATAAATAGCGGCGTAATCGTTCACAGATTAACAACATTGGAATACCCGATGGTTAAAATACGATGTATATGCGTGTTTTGCACGCGATAGCACACGGTTTTACCGCAGTATTTTTTTGAATTATTGATCCTTACATGAGAAGGCCTTTACTCAATAATTGTTAAAGTAATTCTTGTTTCGATATTTTATTTTATTGATTCAATAATTCTTGCGTTGATATTTTATATTATTGTTGTTTCAATAATTATCAACACTACATATTTCTCATTATCGGATCGATAATTCATATTATTTGAATAATATTATTAGATAGCACTTATTGGCAATGTCTAGAAAGTTACATCTAAGGAGAGGTTTGGTCACCTAATTGCGGCGCCATGATGAGGAGAAATTCTTATTGGAAAGCCCCTCTTTCTGAGGAAGCTGCTGGTTGTCATTATTGTGATTACGTAATATTATTTGTGAATAATTAGTTATTGATTTATATGATAAAAAAATATTTATTTGATGTGGATATAAATGATGGATTTATTTATGTATTTATAAGTGAAGGAATTAATGATGAGGTGTTTTATCGGTATTTGTCGAAATGGAGAACAAAATATGGGATTTTCGAAAAATTAGTTTATTACTTGATTTTGTAAAATCCATAACTCTTTAATATATAATGAGTTAAGAGATGAGCCATATATCAAAAAGAAAGCCCTAGAAGTAAGCTAACTGTAAAATTTGAATCACCCAAAAATTCTTTGTAGATATTTATTGGTGAAATTTTGAATGAAAGCGGTCAGAAGGACTAATAGTCCGAAAAATCGGTGTTCTTGACTATATTAAGCGTGAGTTATAAATTTTGATCCGACCGTTGGATCGTTGTAATTTTGGATATGTTATACATATATAAGTTGAGTATATGTCCACAAATTTTGAGCCGTTAAAAATGAGCGTATGATTTGTTATGAATTTTAAGAGGTGGCGATTGGAAATTAGGTTTTGGTGGAAAATTCTAGAATTGAGTGGGCCCCACTCTTGGTTGTTGGGGAAGATGGCTGATTTTTGGTGGGTGGAATAGTAGCGAGTAAAAAGCCATCGGTGTGGCAGTCGAAATCTTCTTGAGTGTCTAACATTTTCTATAAATAGAGGGCTAAGTTAGAATTGAAAATCACACGAAAAACATAAGCTTTCTCTCTTTCTCTCTAGATTATTGAGTGTAATTTGTGAGTATTTAGATACTTGGTGAGTTGATATTCATCGGTCTGCAAGTTTCCTTGTCGTCATATCCGATATCCTGTCGAAAGTCTTTGCTCTTTTGAGGTAAGGGATAGTAAGGGATATTATTTTTTTTTCGTAATGATATTATTTCTTGATATCATTATCTTTGAAATATTGATCTGAAGTTTTATCAAATTTGGAACTTTTTCATGTCGGGTTACTATTCATGAGTTACTATTCACGAGTTCTTATTCACGAGTTACTATTCATGAGTTCTTATTCACGAGTTACTATTCACGAGTACTATTAAGTGAAGCGTGAAGATGTTTTTTGTGGAATTTCTATCTTTTGGTGTCGAGATTCTTATTCACGTATCTGGCCTTATTCACGTATCTGACACTATTCACGAATCTGACCTTTATTCATAGAAAAATGAAAATTTTTCTTTTAAATCTAAAATATCTATTACGGATACTAGCTTTGATTGTATCCATGTTTTGATCATTCTTGAATTTTACACCACTATGATTATTTTGAGGTATTTTTGGATGTATAGATTAGGAGTTATGGATTTTATGAGAAAAGACTATTTTAAAAGTAACTATTTATAACTCCTTGCGGTTAACTCCAAAATTGATGAAATTTTTATTGAGAGTACATCTATATAATATCGATTATACTCTGTGAATTTCGAAATTTTTGGATAAAAGTACAATTTATGATAAATGTTTAAATATTAAATTGGTTTTGGCCATATGAAAAATAGTAAATGAATTTTTAAAATTTAGAAAAATATATATTCAATATGGGACTATTTTATACTAAATCCCGAAAAGAAATATTTTTTAGAACGATTTGGTATTTTTCATGAAAATGTTCTAGTTATGAGCAAATGAATTAAATATGTTATGTGAAGTAAGAAAATTAGAAAATATGATTTTATGGTTTGAGAATCATATATGAGGTATATCTGATTTTTGATGAGGGTTTTAGTTATTGGTGATGAAATTTTATGAGTTTGGCATTTTATGATGATTAAATGCATTAATTAGTAAAGTGTAAACAATTTAATTAAATTGTTTATAAGTTTGAAAATGATTAAAATATTATTATAATATTAATAATATTAGATTATGAGATTTCTAAGTGATTTATAACATTTGGATTAAGGTGTTATAAATATGGATATGAATTTTATTATGAAACTTTATCTTTTAATATCGAGGAGTTCTTATGCGCGTATCTCACGGGACTATGTGCGAATCGAGTCTTATTCACAACAAATTGGTTTCTTCTCGACGACCAAATTATCGTTGATTTATGAATCTTACTCTTGAAATTAAAACCATGTTTTGATTATATTATTTTTATATAACATTCTTATAACCCTAATGATGATATTTCTCTTTGACTTGAGTGTAAAGATGGGTAGATTATTGGTATGATCGTGACCATAGGTTCTCTTTGGCGATGGTGCAAAAGTTGAATTGTTGGTTGGTATGATCATGACCATTGAATTTACAATTGAATATTTTTAGCTTAAGTGCAAAGGTGAATTGATCAACATGGTTATAATTATTGTTATATAACCACGAAATGATTATGTATTTCTTTGATATATGAATATCTTTGGCTCGTTGTGCAAAGATGACTGTTGTTGAATATCTTTGCTTTGTAGTGCAAAGATGAATTATTGATGAATATCTTTGGCTCGTGATGCAAAGATGACACATTTGTTGAATATCTTTAGCTTTGTAGTGCAAGATGAATTATTGATGAATATCTTTGGCTCGTAATCTGAGATGACTGTTGTTGAATATCTTTGCTTTGTAGTGCAAAGATGAATTATTGATGAATATCTTTGGCTCGTAATCTGAAGATGACTGTTGTTGAATATCTTTGCTTTGTAGTGCAAATGAATTATTGATGAATATCTTTGGCTCGTAATCTGAAGATGACTGTTTGTTGAATATCTTTGCTTTGTAGTGCAAAGATGAATTATTGATGAATATCTTTGGCTCGTAATGAAAGATGACTTGTGTTGAATATCTTTGCTTTGTAGTGTAAAGATGAGCTGTTGATGAATATCTTTGACTAGTGGTGCAATTGAATTTATTAGTATGATTATTATGAGCGGGAGCTGTGATTTGGTATAACCATGATATTTGATGTTTCGGTAAAAAGGCGGTGATGAAAATTATCTTAAATCTGGATGAGAAGAGAATTTAGAATCACAATTATGATTATGAGTTATTCATATGATTGTGGAAAGGCTGTTGATTGATGTTACGAGGATAAAATATTGTTGGTGGACTTTTAACGTGGAAGAAGACAATAGACTTTATAGTCTATTTGACTCTTTTAATGGATTGCTTTCGTTCATTTGCTGCTATGGTTGAAAAGTTTTATCATCTACCATATGTTCTAAATCTACGATTCATTCTTGATGAAGACTATTGATAATTTATTTATCTTTAGTCATAATATTCTTCTTTGAAATAGTTGTGCTCACCCTTTTGTTTCACAATTCCTTTCGGTAATAAAAGTGTAGGCTTTGGGTTGGCGGGGATAACAAGGGAATAGAGCGGTGGTCTATAGTTGTTGAGGTTCTCCACAAAAGAGTATGAAAATAATTTTATTGAGGGCTTTAGTGTGTTGTATTTTATACATCATTTAATAGTTATTTTGGTGAATTAAATAGGGTGAAAGCGAACCCGACTTTGGAAGGTGTTTTGTCACTATCATACAAGATGTCTAATGACATACTGAAACTTCGTGTTATCATAAGACATGGTTGTGCTCATCCACTTCTTTGAGTATATTTACAAGCACTACTATATAATCTTGGTGTTTGTTTGGAGTATAATACCCAATTAGAGGCAGTGGAGATAATGATATGTCGAAGAAGACTCACCGTTGGGAAGAATATGATAGTAATCTTCTCGTTTTTCTTTGGGGTCTATTAGATTGACGAGGATAATTACGTGGCCATATGATATCTACCATAACCTAAAAGCATGGCCTCCCATATACGAAGGTTTCCTTGAGCACTTCCCAAAGATTCTAATTTCTAAAAGCAGTTTTTGACTATACCTTTATGTAAGGTGTCATTGTGACGTCTTCTGATTGGTATATATTTGTATCAAACTCACACGACATATGTGTTGTTGTATTTTGCCTGACAATTGTTGTAATAAAGTTGTAGTTGTTTTTTTACATACCATATATTTGGCGACTCGAAATGGGTTGGATGGAATGGACCTATTTTGGGGTTGTTACATTTAGTATCGAGCTATAAAAGTAAAACCCCAAGAGCCTCTCATTTGGTGACTTCTGTTGATGGGGGATGCAAAGCCGGACTCTCCAAGTGGGGGCCTGGGTGGCAAGCCCGATAGATATCAATGTGAGGTCTTGACCTGAGTTGGTGTCGAGAGTTACATTTGGTATCGAGCTTAGGGATATGATCTCTGGCGGAGATCGGGGAATAGAACTAGGAGGAGAGAGATAGTAAATCCTTCGCTAGTGTGTCTACCTAAGCTTATTTGTTGGTCGGTCATAATATCGGGATATTATGTGATATATTAATTTGTTCAATTAACCCTTGTTTTGAAGTTGTATCTAGAGAATGATATCTGAAATCGAGGAGATGAGCAATGGAGAAATCATGATGGCGGGGAAGATGGAATATGAAATGAAAGCAAGGTATTCTCGACTCTTTGAAATACCGAGTGCGTAAATTTAGGGACGAAATTTCATAAGGAGGAGATTTGTAAGACCGAATTTTATGAAATAAAAGTATTCTTATTTTTACTATTTAGTAAATGGTTAAATTGATAAAAGTTAAAGTTAAGGGTGATATATGATTTTTTTTTTTCAAATACGCAGTGGTTATAAAATATTCATTGTTGTTAGGAGAATATTAGTTTGGTGGTGGAATATTCTTTACGTCGGAGAATATTAAATGCGACGGTAGCGACCATTTGTGGGCCCATAACGAGAATAAGCTGTCGGATGAAGAAAATGACAAAATTAAGTTTTTATAAATAGCGGCGTAATCGTTCACTGATTAACAACATTGTTGGAATACCCGGTTGGTTAAAATACGATAATATGCGTGTTTGCCGCGATAGCACACGGTTTTACACGATATTTTTTGAATTATTGATCCTTACATAAGAAGGCACTACTCAATAATTGTTAAAGTAATTCTTGTTCAATATTTTATTTTATTGATTCAATAATTCTTTGCGTTGATATTTTATATTATTGTTGTTTGATAATTATCAACGCACAATATTTCTCATTATCGGATCGATAATTCATATTATTTGAATAATATTATTAGATAGCATTATTGGCAATGTCTAGAAAGTTACATCTAAGGAGAGGTTTGGTCACCTAATTGCGGCGCCCGATGAGGAGAAATTCTTATTGAAAAGCCCCTCTTTCTGAGGAGCTGCTGGTTGTCATTATTGTGATTACGTAATATTATTTGTGAATAATTAGTTATTGATTTATATGATAAGAAAATATTTATTTGATGTGGATATAAATGATGGATTTATTTATGTATTTATAAGTGAAGGAATTAATGATGAGGTGTTTTATCGGTATTTGTCGAAATGGAGAACAAAATATGGGATTTTCGAGAAAAATTAGTTTATTACTTGATTTTGTAAAATCCATAACTCTTTAATATATAATGAGTTAAGAGATGAGCCATATATCAAAAGAAAGCCCTAAAGTAAGCTAACTGTAGAAATTTGAATCACCCAAAAATTCTTTGTAGATATTTAGTGGTGAAATTTTGAATGAAATGGTCAGAAGGACTAATAGTCCGAAAAAATCGGTGTTCTTCATGATATATTAAGTGAGTTATAAATTTTGATCCGACCAGTTGGATCGTTGTAATTTTGGATATGTTATACATATATAAGTTGAGTATATGTCCACAAATTTTGAGCCGTTAAAAATGAGCGTATGATTTGTTATGAATTTTAAGAGGTAACTGATTCTAAATTAGGTTTTGGTGGAAAATTCTAGAATTGAGTGGGCCCCACTCTTGGTTGTTAGGGAAGATGGCTGATTTTTGGTGGGTGGAATAGTAGCGAGGTAAAAGCCATCGGTGTGAGTCAAGTCTTCTTGACGTCTTAACATTTTCCTATAAATAGAGGGCTAAGTTAGAATTGAAAATCACACGAAAAACATAAGCTTTCTCTCTTTCTCTCTAGATTATTGAGTGTAATTTGTGAGTATTTAGATACTTGGTGAGTTGATATTCATCGGTCTGCAAGTTTCCTTGACGTCATATCAGATATCCTGTCGAAGTCTTTGCTCTTTTGAGGTAAGGGATAGTAAGGGATATTATTTTTTTAAATGAATGATATTATTTCTTGATATCATTATCTTTGAAATATTGATCTGAAGTTTTTATCAAATTTGGAACTTTTTTCATATGGGGTTACTATTCACGAGTTACTATTCACGAGTTACTATTCACGAGTTACTATTCATGAGTTCTTATTCACGAGTTCTTATTCACGAGTACTATTAATGAAGCGTGAAGATGTTTTTTTTGGAATTTTCTATCTTTTGGTGTCGAGATTCTTATTCACGTATCTGGCTTATTCACGTATCTGACCTTATTCACGAATCTGGCAAATGAAAAATGAAAATTTTTCTTTTAAATCTAAAATATCTATTACGGATACTAGCTTTGATTGTATCCATATTTTGATCATTCTTGAATTTTACACCACTATGATTATTTTGAGGTATTTTTGATGATGTATAGATTAGGAGTTATGGATTTTATGAGAAAAGACTATTTTAAAAGTAACTATTTATAACTCCTTGCGGTTAACTCCAAAATTGATGAAATTTTTATTGAGAGTACATCTATATAATATCATTGTACTCTGTGAATTTGAAATTTTTGGATAAAAAGTACAATTTATGATAAATGTTTAAATATTAAATTGGTTTTGGCCATATGAAAATAGTAAATGAATTTTAAAATTTAAGAAAAATATATATTCAATATGGGACTATTTTATGCTAAATCCCAGAAAAGAAATATTTTTAGAACTGATTTGGTATTTTTCATGAAAATGTTCTAGTTATGAGCAAATGAATTAAATATGTTATGTGAAGTAAGAAAATTAGAAAATATGATTTTATGGTTTGAGAATCATATATATGAGGTATATCTGATTTTTGATGAGGGTTTTAGTTATTGGTGATGAAATTTTATGAGTTTGGCATTTTATGATGATTAAATGCATTAATTAGTAAAGTGTAAACAATTTAATTAAATTGTTTATAAGTTTGAAAATGATTAAAATATTATTATAATATTAATAATATTAGATTATGAGATTTCTAAGTGATTTATAACATTTGGATTAAGGTGTTATAAATATGGATATGAATTTTATTATGAAACTTTATCTTTTAGTTATCGAGGGATTTCTTATGCGCGTATCTTACGGGACTATGTCTGAATCTGAGTCTTATTCACAACAAATTGGTTTCTTCTCCGACCAAATTATCGTTGATTTATGAATCTTACTCTTGAAATTAAAACCATGTTTTGATTATATTATTTTATATAACATTCTTATAACCTAATGATGATATTTCTCTTTGACTTGAGTGTAAAGATGGGTAGATTATTGGTATGATCGTGACCATAGGTTCTCTTTGGCGATGGTGCAAAAGTTGAATTGTTGGTTGGTATGATCATGACCATTGAATTTACAATTGAATATTTTTAGCTTAAGTGCAAAGGTGAATTGATCAACATGGTTATAATTATTGTTATATAACCACGAAATGATTATGTATTTCTTTGATATATGAATATCTTTGGCTCGTTGTGCAAAGATGACTGTTGTTGAATATCTTTAGCTTTGTAGTGCAAAGATGAATTATTGATGAATATCTTTGGCTCGTAATGCTGAAGATGACTGTTGTTGAATATCTTTGCTTTGTAGTGCAAAGATGAATTATTGATGAATATCTTTGGCTCGTAATCTGAAGATGACTTTTGTTGTTGAATATCTTTGCTTTGTAGTGCAAAGATGAATTATTGATGAATATCTTTGGCTCGTGTGCAAAGATGACTGTTGTTGAATATCTTGCTTTGTAGTGCAAAGATGAATTATTGATGAATATCTTTGGCTCGTGTCTGAAGATGACTGTTGTTGAATATCTTTGCTTTGTAGTGCAAAGATGAATTATTGATGAATATCTTTGGCTCGTAATGCTGAAGATGACTGTTGAATATCTTTGCTTTGTAGTGTAAAGATGAGCTGTTGATGAATATCTTTGACCCGTGGTGCAGAGATGAATTTATTAGTATGATTATGAGCGAGGCGTGATTTGGTATAACCATGATATTTGATGTTTCGGTAAAAGGCAATTGATGAAAATTATCTTACGTCTGGGATGAGAAGAGAATTTAGAATCACAATTATGATTATGAGTTATTCATATGATTGTGGAAAGGAACTGTTGATTGATGTTACGAGGATAAAATATTGTTGGTGGACTTTTAACGTGGAGAAGACAATAGACTTTATAGTCTATTTGACTCTTTTAATGGATTGCTCGTTCATTTGCAACTATGGTTGAAAAGTTTTATCATCTACCATATGTTCTAAATCTACGATTCATTCTTGATGAAGACTATTGATAATTTATTTATCTTTAGTCATAATATTCTTTCTTGAGCTAGTTGTGCTCACCCTTTTGTTTCACAATTCCTTTCGGGGTAATAAAAAAGTGTATTTTGGGTTGGCCGGGGATAACAAGGGAATAGAGCGGTGGTCTATAGTTGTTGAGGTTCTCCACAAAGAGTATGAAAATAATTTTATTGAGGGCTTTAGTGTGTTTGTATTTTATACATCATTTAATAGTTATTTTGGTGAATTAAATAGGGTGAAAGCGAACCCAACTTTGGAAGGTGTTTTGTCACTATCATACAAGATGTCTATTGACATACTGAACTTCGTGTTATCATAAGACATGGTTGTGCTCATCCACTTCTTGAGTATATTTACAAGCACTACTATATAATCTTGGTGTTTGTTTGGAGTATAATACCCAATTAGAGGCAGATGGAGATAATGATATGTCGAAGAAAAGACTCACCGTTGGGAAGAATATGATAGTAATCTTCTCGTTTTTCTTTGGGGTCTATTAGATTGACCAAGGATAATTACGGCCATATGATATCTACCGTAACCTAAAAGCATGGCCTCCCATATACGAAGGTTTCCTTGAGCACTTCCCAAAGATTCTAATTTCTAAAAGCAGGTTTTGACTATACCTTTATGTAAGGTGTCATTGTGACGTCTTCTTCTGATTGGTATATATTTGTATCCAAACTCACGACATATGTGTTGTTGTATTTTGCCACGACAATTGTTGTAATAAAGTTGTAGTTGTTTTACGTACCATATATTTGGCGACTCGAATGGGTTGGATGGAATGGACCTATTTTGGGTTGGATGGAATGGACCTATTTTGGAGAATTCCTATTGACAGCAAATAAAACTCCATTAGGTATTCCTTAGCGAGCCACGCGTTCGATGAACTTATTCTCTAATAAGCACCTACATACTTGCTTTAGTGTCTCCACACAAATGATCATGAGATCAATCATCCTCATCCAATGAGAAAGCAATGTATGTACCAATCTATCCGGATTCACTAATCCCCAATTTAGTAATCCAATGATTGGGAACTATTTTAGTTTTAAGCTTTCTAAGAATTTAGATCTCATTAGAATGATCATCATCATTATTCTAAAAGCATTGCTTAAAACTATGGGTTTATCACATATTATAAAACAAAGATCATGTAGATAATTAAAAGCCTTTAATAAATTAATACTTTTTATTAATAAATGAATAAGATTGTTACAAAGTATATGCTTTATCTTCAAACATGATTGGCTTGTGTGCATACTACTTTCAATCTCCCACTTGCACTAAAGCCAATCGTCATGGTATCTTATACTCTTCTTCTCTAAGTGACGATTATCCTGCTATTGGATAAGCTTTAGTTAATGGATATGTAATGTTGTTCATGAGAGTCACTATCTCTATAGTTATTTCCCATCTTTCAATGATTCTAATAATCAAATGAAAGTGCCACAACACATGTTTAGATCCAAGATGAGACTTAGGAACTATTCTGAGTTCTCGTAATGAACTTTTAATCCAAACAATCTACTTGCGACTTCATTTATAGCTATATACTTTGTCTTTATCACTAAACCAAAGAACTCTTTGTTGTTTGGAACCTTTCAATTCAACGCACCAATCGTTCAAGATAACGCTTTTACCTTAAAGTTAATTTTTCATCATCTTGGTGCCGTCTTCGAAAAACTTGAGTCTATTATGCCCTCTAGTTTTAATTTAGACCCACCATGAATATGATCACATCCTTAGTGCTTGGGTTAAGCACTTTAAGATATTTTCACCGACTCATATAGTGAACTTCTCCATAATATGACTGATCGTCATCAGGTCTCGTACATTTCATTGCATGCATGATTGTCACTCATGCGACCTCTCTTTTCAGGAGTCTGTGGGGACTATTAAGAGAGATACACTCCATAGCTCATCGACATGAGACATCTCTTGGAGTTTGCCATGCTAAACGACTTTAGCATCAAATGAATATACGTTCCTTGCGTTAAGTTGAGCATCCTTTTAAATCTATCTACATAGATTTGCATCCCCAATTATGATACTCTTCCAAATCATTCATGGAGGAATGTTTAGACAACTTTATCATTACTGATTGTAGCATTAGTATGTCATTCCTTATCCGTAGTATATCAACATATAGTACTAGGAATGTCACGATGCTCCCACTGACCCTTTTGTACACACTAGGTTCATTCTTAATTTTTTTTTTTTTTTGATAAAATCAAACTCTTTTGATTGCCTCATCAAAACGAATGTTCCATATTTGAGAAACTTGCTTCAATCCATTTCTCTGAGTGTCTACAACACTTACCTCATCGTATGTAACTGGATCATCATCTTCTATGATGTGTACCTCATCATCATCATCTATGATGAATCCATACCTCCTAGGTATCTTCTTGTACTATTCGGTTTACTATTCTTTGTGGGTACAATAGGTTACATCTATAGGTTCCTCTTATTTGACTTATAGTGTTTTGTGGTTCTTGAACTTTTCAAGATCTATTATCCTCCCACTAGCCCTTCAATGATAAACACCTTTATCTTAGAAGGCAGCGTGTTTCGTAACAAACACCTTTTGCTAAGTAGAATTATAGAACATATACCCTAAACTTACTTTAGGATGTCCCACAAATCGACACTTATAAAATCTTGTCCCAAGCTTATCCTTTGAAACCTTTTCACATAAGTTGGACAACCCTTATCTTAACATACTTAAGATTAGGAATCCTCCCCATCCATAACTTTTATGGAGTCTTGGGTGGGATTTTGAGGTTACCATTTTACGTAGATGTCTGACCATTTCTAGGACATGACCCTGAAGGATCTTTGGAATGTCGGTAAAATCATTATGGACCGCACTATGTCCAACAAGGTACAATTTTTCTATTCAAATACATCAATCAATTATTGCGTATCAGGAGGCGTCCATTATGAGAAAACCATTTAAGATGATCTAGAAACTTATTTCACAAGTATTTATTCCTTGATCTAATCAAAGAATCTTAATACATTGTCAATTTGTTTCATTTCTGAATTCTTTGAACCTTTCAAATAATTCATACTTGTATTTCAGCAAATACACACATTCAACTCTTTGAATGATCATCTCCTTTTCTTATTCTAATTTGTTCAATATGCAAAATTATTTTCATGTAAGTCAAGTATACAAAATTTATTAAGTAATATTCGATTCTATACAAAACATTATTATTATAAATAGAACAACAATTGTTCTTAATTATAATACCAAAGATTTCATTGTCCAACAATAAAATGGAAATAATATTTTAACAAGAACTGGAATACAATAACAACTTATTGACTTAATAGATTTGCCCGTAGGCGATGCTAAACTATAAGTTTCTATAGCTAATGCAAAGAAACCTTTGCTTCATTTTCCACACATAGGATTACTTATCTTTGTTTAACTTTCTACTTACGCTTGGTCCTTCATAAATCTATATTTATGATAACCAAAGTCGGTATCCAATACCCAAGTAGAACCTTGACTTAAAGAAAATTTATTTCAATCATGAACAAAATTTGTATTTATAACCTAAACTTCACTAAGCTTCTTTGGTTAGCCTCTCGCAAGATACTTCTCGCAGCTTTCTTTCCGGTGTCCGGGCTTATTGCGGTGGAAGCAAACTCCTTTGCTATCCATATCGCTTTTGTTCTTATTATCCTTTGTTTATGCCTTTCTATTTACCTTCTTTGAATCGTTCTTCTTTTCGTAAGATCCTTTGGCCCTACCAAGTAAGACTTGATCTTTCTTGGTTGAAAGTGACTTACAACATTTTTAATATGTTAAGCAAATCAATGAGGTGATATATAGCTTGTTCATATGAAAAATTCACAACAATTGTGAAAGGAGTCCGGAGTGAGGGCAAGATCAAATCTTGGCTCAACTCTCCATCCATGACAAAACCCTGTTGTCCTAATTGATCAATCAAATTGATTATGTTAAGAAATTTTTATGCATCTTATAGTGCCATTGGCCATTCTAGATCGGAAGAGCTCCTTAGATATCTGATATCTATCAGTCCTACTTTCCTCACCATCAACTACTTGATGTGCAGGAATATAGTAAGAGCATCCATAGTTTCATGCTAACGCTGAAGCTCGTTACTCATGGATGCGAGCATGATGCATTGAGCCAACTGTGCATCATCTTGCCACTTTCTAAAAGTAGCAATCTCTTCCTCAGATGCAATATCTGCAACCATTGCAGGGATAGACGTATTAAGGACATAAGATAGCTTTTCAGCTATGAGAACTATTCTCAAATTTCTTAACCAATCCGTTTAATTCGGTCTGGTTAATTTAACATCTAATATGCTTCGCAGTGATAGTAATTTTAGACATTGTAAAATTCTGTAAATGAATTTGTAATTAACAACATTTTAACATACATTCTTTTATTATTAATTACCAAAATAAATTAGGTCTTGTTTTAAATTGGTATCTCCCACTATTTTCTTCAAACTATATTACCCTCACTTATATAGTTCGGCAAAATCTAATTAAAGATCTGCTAGTGAGAATAAGGATCCCATTTCAAATGTATATAGCCTTGTGGTGACACAACAAACTATATATAAATAAATAGGTAGACAACTTTTGTCAATTACATCAACTATGCAACTCCTTTTCTTTTGCCTCTTAGATTATTTTGATCAAGTGGTGGCACATCCGAATCAAAATTATCCAAGTTAAGTCCGACCTAGCACTCCATATATTCAAAAAAAATAATATTATCCTTGTGGTGACACAACAAAATAATATTGTTCAATTTTCTTTATAAGCATCAAATGTGATAAATTAACATCTTAAATACTTAATACTTGCCTTGTGGTGACACAACAAACTCATATTAAATATTTAATACTCTATTAATTTTATCATGCTAAGAAAGCTGCGTTCGATATTCCAAATATCTTTGAACGCTTAGGACTTAATATAAAAAAATTAAGGGTTTGTTATTAATTTGTCTCATCTTGTTTAGCGGCAGCATGCATATATATATATAAAATACGCGTCGTATTAATGAACATGCGAAGCATGTTTGCATAATATATAATATATATAGTATAAGCATGCACATATAGAATACTATATTCTACTACGGATTGATTATGGACTTTATTCTAGTTTGGTTCACTAGAACCACCAAGTGAACCAAAAGGTCAAACCTAGGGGGTGCGAAGAATTAATATTTAAATATAACTATTACATTTAATTACGGCTCCATTACAAACGGGTCTTGAAGCGCTCCTTGCCCCTTGATCTCTAATTCTTCAAAATTAATTCTAAATATTCTTATTACAAAACTATTTTAAAATAAATAGAAACCTTGATCAACAAATCGAGGGAAGTACATAGGAGGAGAGATAGAATTTACATTAAGAAAAATTAGAGAAGGCGAGTATCTGCAGAACCCCATTTAATAAAACCCATACATTCATGCATCCAACTAAAATAAAATCCAATCACATTGATCGATTGTCCATAATCAATCCCATTTATTATCATACACATCATCATATGCATCAATAAATAACATTCATCTTATGAATAATAAATATTTAATATATATATTGATATCATTTAATGGGCAAATTTAGTATATAAATCTAATTTTGAATAAAAATAAACTCCTTTATTTAAATCCAAATTTAAATCAAAATAAAACTATTTTATTTTAATTTATCCAATTTTGAATAAAATAAACTATTTAATTTTAATCAAAATCTTTAATCAAAATAAACTCCTTTATTTTAATTAATTATGGAATCCAATTCCATGTAAAAAAAAAAAATAAATAAACTCCTTTATTAAAGGAAACACGGATTCTTTTCCTATTCACAAATAAACTCCTTTATTTTGAATAATATGAAATCTTATTTCATATCTAAATAAACTCTTTTATTTAAGGAAAGACTCGATTCTTTTTCCTATTCACAAATAAACTCTTTTATTTTGAATAATATAAAATCTTATTTCATATTTAAATAAACTCCTTTATTTAAGGAAATTTGGATTCTCTTTCTTATTCACAAATAAACTCCTTTATTTTGAATAATATGAAATCTTATTTCATATTTAAATAAACTCCTTTATTTAAGGAAAGATCAATTTTAACTCCAATTAGTTATCATGGAATCCAATTCCAACTCTAATTAGTTAGCATGAAATTCTAATTTTAAAATTAAAATAAATTTTTATTTTAAAATTAAAATAAACTTTTTATTTTAAAATTAAAATAAACCTTTTATTTTAATTATAAAATTATTGAGAATAATATATTATATATATATAATATATATAATATATTATAAAATAACCGAATATATATATATAAAAAAAACGAACGGTTATAATATAATATATATATATATATATATATCCGTGCACCATTTAATATAAGTGGCCATTATTTTCATGAAGTCAGGAATCCTAGACTTGGAATCCGTGAGTTAAAACAACAAATCTACACTTTTCGAATTACAAAAAAAAAACAAACAGCTGCAGGATCATGCAATAACATAAAGCAGCGAAATCAAAAAAAAAAAATTCAGGATTACCGATTTTTTTTTTTAAATAAATTTTATACAACAAAATTAAGCCCAATTAAATTGTTCTAAACACATATCAATATATGTATCAAATTAAAATAATTAATAATTCGCATAAAGGTTTGGCTCTGATACCACTGTTAGGTTTGTAATATTCAAGAACGCAATCAAATTGCATAAAAAATGCGGAAACGTGTAAAATCAGAGTTTAAAATTTTTACAAACCATATACCCAGATCACCCTTTATGCACAATTATTAATTAAACGAAGAATAAGAAATTATGAAATCATACCCTTGTAGAAACGAAGCTTCCTCGTGCACGAGTTCACCTCCTACTTCTCCGCGCGATCTCTTGAATCCACCGGGTTTGGTTCCTTCCTTTGATCAACGTTAGCCACCCATGTGTTTGGCCTCTGAGGTGATCCACCAAGGAAAAAGAATTTTCAAGAAGAAGGGTATTGGCTCAAATCCTAGTTTTTCCTATCTCAGATAGAATAAGGCGTGCTCTCTCCAACTATTGGAATTATTTATGTTGTAAAAAGTCAACAACCCCTCACCCATAATAAGACTCTCTTATTTATAGATGTGGGCAACCCACCTTAACAATTAAGGAATTATGTTTTATTTAATTAATTAAATTCTTTTAATTAATTAAGCTCTCTAATCTTATTAGGGATAATTAATTAAACTCCTTTAATTAATTTTCCTTCCTAATCCAATTAGGAATAAATGAGAGTACTTATATTAAATTAATTCCTAAACTCTTTTAGAAATTAAAATAATAATAATTGTAATAATATTAATAAGACTCCTCTTATTAATTTATATTTAATATTTCTAAAATATTAAATAATAAATATTAAGCTATTTAATTTATTCTATCACCATAGATTAAATTAAATATACTTAACATATTATTACGATTATGCAATTAACTTCTTAAATAATTATTCTTCCTTTTATGGTGTGACCCTTTAGGTTCTCCATATTAAACCTAGGTTGTGAATAAATCAATTAGAACAATTCTAATCTTATTTAAATAAATAAATTAAATAATTAATTTATTTAAATAAATAATATTTATTCTACAATAGGGATAAGCCTCCCTAGCGATTAACGACTTTCCGGATAATATAGATTTCAACATTAATCATAAAAGAACTTTTGAGTAAATAGTTCTGCAAATACAATTCAATCCTTCCACCATACAATGTCCCAATTAAATATAAGACATGGAATTACTTGTCAAGTCTTATTTTATTTAATTATATGTATTTTCGATCCTTAAATGCACAACTCCAAATAATGCATATTAGAAACTCCTTTCTAATTTCATTACTCGCCGCCAAGGACTACTTGGGTTGTCATTTATCGAATCACATAGACATTTCTCTTCTTTTATTAGAAGTGGTAGATTCTTTATTGATCATACATTATCTCCATGTACAACTTATTATACCCAAACATACCCTTTGATATACCCTAAGGGTCTTAAGGAATAAGTCAAAGTATAACTCATCATACACAAGATACTATGATGATCTCAAGTCCAAGGATCACTTGTCTTACTATCACTACAGAATTCCTATTGACGGTGCAAATAAAACTCCAATAGGTATTCCTTAGCGAGCCACGTTCGATGAACTTATTCTCTAATAAGCACCTACATACTTGCTTTAGTGTCTCCACACAAATGATCATGAGATCAATCATCCTCATCCAATGAAAGCAAGCAACGATGTACCAATCTATCCGGATTCACTAATCCCCAATTTAGTAATCCAACGATTGGGAACAATTTTAGTTTTAAGCTTTCTAAGAATTTAGATCTCATTAGAATGATCATCATCATTATTCTAAAAGTATTGCTTAAAACTATGGGTTTATCACATATTATAAAACAAAGATCACGTAGATAATTAAAAGCCTTTAATAAATTAATACTTTTTATTAATAAATGAATAAGATTGTTACAAAGTATATGCTTTATCATCAAACATGATTGGCTTGTGTGCATACTACTTTCACCTTCATTCCATACCCCACTAAATGACTCGCTTATATTCTCGCCTCCACGAGAAGAAAAATGAAACAAAAAGGAAAAGGGTGAGCTCAACTAGCCCAGTAAAGAATATTATGACTAAGATAATATACGACAAATTATCGTTAGTCTTCAATAGGGAAAAATCTAATAGAATACAATAGACAACAAATTTTAAATCAATATTCGCAGCGTAAATAATAATTCATTAAAAGAGTTAAGTAGAGAATGCAAACTACTATCTTCTATGTATGAATTTAAAAGTTCATCGTCTATCTTTTATCCCCAGTAACATCAATCAATATATATCTCGAATCAAATATTCATCTTTGCACTACACAGGCCAAAGATATTCATCGATTAGTCATGTTCATCTAAACACTGCTCATCTTTGCACTACGGGCCAAAGATATTCTTCGAAATCATTCATCTTTTGCACTATGTGCCAAAGATATTCAATAATATCATCATTTAAGATCGAGGATGATGAAAAATATTTTTAAAGAAACGAATCCGAAAGAAACAAAATGACAAGGATTAAGGATTAAGGATTCGTACTTTTGTTTTATCCATGTTCAAAAATACCTCAAAAATAATCATAGTGGTGTAAAATTCAAGAATGATCAAAACATGGATACAATCAAAGCTAGTATCCGAATAGATATTTTGGACAAAAAGAAGAAATTTTATTTTTTCGATGAATAGTGCCGATTCGTGATTGTGAATAGTGTCATGATATCGTGAATAAAGTCCGTATACGTGAATAGTAACTCAGACACCAAAAGTTCCAAATTTGATAAAAACTTCAGATCAATATTTTAACATAATGATATTGAAAAAATAATTTCATTACGAAAAAAAAATATCCCTTACCTCGAAGATTAGTACTTAAAATTGGAATCTACCGGTATAGTCTTTGAAAGGAACTCGCACCGCCTAACAATACTCAAAGTATACTCAAAATACTCACAAGAATACGCTCGATAATATAGAGAGAAAACTTCAGCTTTACGGTGTAATTTTCAATTCTAACCTAAGCATCCTATTTATAGGAAAATGCTTAGAACACCAAAGCGTAAAATTTAATAAAATATTAATATATATTATAAATTTCCTTAGCCCAACTTTGAAGATCTGATTTCAAAGAATTAATATCACATGTTAGCCCACTTAAATGCAAAAAACGTTTTTCTTTAAAATAATAATTAAAACTTTCAAAAATCAATTATTTTGAGCTTGAACTTCAATAATTCACAATAAATAGCCCTTTTATCGTAAAATTCAATCACACGATTCTTTATAGGAAATTCAATTCTCTACAACTTTGCGGAAGAAAGTTTTTCCAAATTCCAAATGTAAATTGATCAAAATCCACAAACGGGCAATTTTACATGCTATAATCAAATTTCAATCAATAAATGGGGTCCACCAACATGTTTAACATGTTTTAAACATTTATTGCAACAAAAATACTCTTCCTCCTCAGATACTCATATATCCCACATTCGTTGTAAAAATATCACCATTATTATATTATTAAAATATAATAATACATTTAAATGAATTATCTTATCAGAAAAAGATAAAATTTCAATTTTCAACAATTGTCACATTAAAATTTTTCTCCATCTATATCCACATAAAATCAATATTTTCCTCATCATATGAATCAATAATTAATTATTCACAAATAATATTACAGAATCACAATATTGATGACCGTGCGGTTCCTGTGAAAGAGGGGCTTTCCAATAAGAATTTCTCCTTACTGGCGCGCAATTAGGTGACCAAACCTCTCCTTAGACAGAACTTTCTAGACATTGCCAATAATGTTATCTAATAATATTATTCAAATAATATGAATTATTGCTTCGATAATGAAAAATACTTTGTAATGACAATTATTGAAACAACAGCAATATAAAATATCAACGCAACAATTATTAAATCAATAAAATACTGAACAGTAATTACTGTAACCATTATTGAGTAGTGCCTTCTTACGTAAGAATCAATAATTGGTGCAATACCGTGTGCTACTGTGTTTTAACCACCGAGTATTTTAACAGTATTAACGGTAACAACTACTCCTTTATTTTTAAACAACTTATATTTTTCGTTTTCTTCATCCAATCGCTCAGTTATGGGGCCCACATATTATCGCTACTGGTAAATTTAATATTCCCAACAAGCATTTAATATTCCACGACCAAACGAATATTCCCCGACAACAATGAATACTTTATAACCACTTGCTTATTTTGAAATATTTGCGTATTTTACCCCTAACTATCCACATTAATCAAATCAACCCTTACTATTTCAAAATAATAAATAGAGAAAATTAAATTTCATTAATAATAAGTTGGGGTCTTACAACCTCCCCTCCTTATGAAATTTCGTCCTCGAAATTGACGTGTGCGATACACAGTGTTTCAAAAGGTGAGGATACCTCGCTTTCATTTCCGCTTTCAATTCCCGGTCATTTCCTTTATAAAGATGATTCCTCCACAAAACTTTAACTTGTGGTATGACCTTTCTTGCTGCGTAGGGACATGCTCCTTCCTATCCAAGATCTTGACAAAACCTCCTCATACGTTAAATCTTCTACTATCTCGTCCTGGTTTCTAACTTCTATAACATGGTTCGGTCTTTCACATATTTACGAAGTACGATATGTGAAACACATTATGAACACGAGACATACTCGGAGGTAACGCGAGTCTATAGGCTACATTTCCTACTCGGTCAAGAATTTGAAATGGACCAATAAATCATGGATTGAGCTTTCCTCTCTTCCCAAATCTTGTAACTCCCTTCCATGGAGCAACTCGCACAATACATGATCCCCTATACTAAATTCCACGTCCTTTCGATGAAGATCCGCATAACTCTTTTGTCGATCTTGTGTGCTTGTTTACGTTGTCGAATCATTTAGATCTTTTCGGTGAGTCATACATACTAACTTTCGGGTCCCAACAATGTTGCTTCACCCACCTCATCCCAACATATTGGAGAGCGACACTTTCGTCCATATAATGCTTCAAATGGAGCCACACCTATACTTGCACGATATAATCGTTGTTGTAGGAGAATTCCACCAATGGTAAATACTTATCCCAACCCCCTTGAAGTCTAGGACACGAGTCTTAATAGATCTTCAAGAGTTTGAATAGTCCTCTCGATTATCCATCCGTTTGGGGATGGTATGCGTAACTAAATCGCAAATCTGTGCCCATAGCTTTTTGCAAGCTAACCCAAAATCTTGAAGTGAATCTTGGGTCACGATTCAAACTATGGATACCGGCATGCCATGCAACCTCACAATCTCATTCACGTGCATACTAGCAAGACGTTCAAGGAATAAGTCTCCGTGTCGGCAAGAAATGAGCGGACTTGGTTAATCTATCAACAATAACCCAAATAACATTGATGCCTTGAGAAACCGTAGGGAAGACCCGTGAATTAAATCCATGGTAATGTGTTCCCACTTCCATTTCGGAATCTCAAGTAGTTGCAATGCACCCTTAGGTACTAGATGCTCCGCCTTTACACGTTGACAAGTTAAACACATTGAGATAAACTTTGCAATCTCTCTCTTCATATTGTTCCACCAAAATGTATGTCGAAGATCACGATACATTTTAGTACTTCCGGATGGATTGCAAATGGTGTATTGTGTGCCTCCATCATAATCTTGTACTTCAAATCGTAGTCGTTAGGGACACAAAGTCCGGAGTGGACTCAAGTATTCCTTCTTCATCAATTCTCGCTTAGGAATAGCTCCTTCTTGTACTTTCTTCTTCATACGCATCGGCTCCGGCCTATGGCTTGAGCAACCTTAACTTTTTCTATTAAAGTTGGCTCTGTCGTATACTTGACATCATCGCACTCATTCCCCGCATATGATCTTCTACTCAACGCGTCACCTACCACGTTAAGCTTTTCGGGATGGTATTGAATAGTATGGTCGTAGTCTTTCAATAGCTCGAGCCAACGTCATTGCCAAGATGTTGAGTTCTTTTTTGAGTGAAGAAATATTTAAGGCTTTTATGGTGCGAATATATCTCCACTTTCTCCCCATATAGATAGTGCCTCCATATCTTTAGCGCTGCAACGATCACGCTAACTCTAGATCATGAGTAGGATAATTCCACTCATACTCTTTAAGTTGTCATGAGGCATAGACTATGACTTTCCCACGTTGCATGAGAACACATCCTAACCCTTTGCACGAAGCATCATTTGTAGATAACAAATCCATCCGAACTAGATGGTATTGTTAGAACAGTCTTAAAATAAGTCTCCTCTTAAGCTCTTGGAAACTCTTCTCGCATTCTTCGCTCCAAAGCGAATTTTGTATCCTTCCGAGTTAGGCGAAGTTAATGGAGTAGCGATTAGAGAAAACCCTTCCACGAATCTCCGATAATAACCAACTAGACCCGAAAAGCTACATACTTGATCACCGACTTGATTGCTCTCAACTTTGTATTGCTTCAATCTTCACGGGTCCACAGATACTCCATGTTTTGACACTATTGTGCCCAAGAAATGCTACTTCCTCGCCGTAACTCGCATTTCTTCAATTTGGCATATAGTTTGTTTTCACGAAGCCTTTGGAGTACCGACTTCAAATGGTGCTCATGATCTTCACGACTTTTGGAATATATGAGGATGTCATCAATAAAGACAACAACAAAGCGATCCAAATATTCCTTGAATACTTTCGGTTCATCATATCCATGAAAGCTGCGGGAGCATTAGTTAGTCCGAAAGACATGACTAAGAATTCATAATGCCCATACCGGAGTTCAAGGCGGGTCTTTGGAATATCCTCGGTTAATCTTCAAATTGATGATATCCGAACGAAGATCGATTTTTGAAAAGAATTGTGCCCTTTCGGAATCGGTCAAACAAGTCATCAATACGAGGTAGAGGATACCTATTCTTGATGGTGACATGGTTCAATTCCCGATAGTCAATACAAAGTCGCATACTCCCGTCTTTCTTCTTTACGAATAAAACAGGAGCACCCCAAGGAGATGTACTAGGACGAATGAAACCGATGTCCAACAATTCTTGTAGTTGGACCTTTTAACTCCTGAAGTTCAATAGGAGCCATTCGATATGGGGTTTTAGAAATGGGCTTTGTACAAGGTTCAAGATCAATAAAGAATTCAACTTCACGTTCTGGGGGTAGACCGGGAAGTTCTTCAGGAAATACGTCAGGAAAGTCAATAACAACAGGAATATTATTCAAATAAACGTGTCTTTATTCAAATTCATAACATGGGCTAAGAAAGCTTGACATCCGTTTTTCAATAAACGAATAGCTTTATGATTAGATATGACAGTGATTGATTTTAATGGTTTAGTTGCTTGAATTAAATAACAACGAGTTGGTTAGGAATATGAAAACTAACAACCTTACGAAAACAATCAATTTTGGCATGATGAGTAGTTAACCAATCAATCCCTAAAATCACATCAAAAGCAAGTATCTTTAAAGAGATAAGGTCAATAGGTAAGGTGATGGTGCCAACTTGAATCAAACAAGATTTATAAACAGTGGATGTGATGAAAGTTTCTCCTAACGAAGTTTCCACAGATAGGTCAAAGTCTAATTTCTCCGGAGTCAAGTTTAAACGTTGAGCACATGCAGGAGATAAATGAATGGGTAGCACCCAGATCAAGTAAGGTATAAACTTCGCAAGAATTTATAAATAGCTTACCCGTGATCACCTCATTTGGGTTCTTCGCATTTTGACCAACACAACAAACGCTTCTTCCGGGCTGTCGCTGACTTTGACTTTTTGGGATGATCTTTTTTGAGTCACCGTCCCCGTTGAACTAGGTTTCGCTACTGCACAATCTCGAAAGCGATATGTCCTTCCTTTCCACAATTATAGCATACCTTGAATGCTTGGGACAGCTTTGGACCGATATGTCCCTCTTTCTCGCATTTATAGCATATGACCGGTGGTCGTTTCTCCTCCCTTAGAACCGATTCTTGTCACGCAAGACGTCTTCACTTCATAATGGTCGTTAAATCTCCTCTTTTAAAATCTCCTCCCGACTCGCTTCTTCTATTTTCATGGCCATGATTACCACCACGTAGTGGTTACCATTTTGTCCGTCTGCTTTTTTCTCCGCCAAGTTATCATTATTACATTGGACCGCTATCTCCAGTACGATCCTCGGTTATGGTCCCTCGGTTGAACATACTCGTTATCTCGCTCTAACAATTGAGCCCTCGTTAACAACATCTGAATAGAGAGAAAATTTATGAGAAATGAGATATTGTCGATGTCGGGTTTCAAACCTCTCGTAAACATCCGCGTCATATCGCTCCTCATTCTCCACCAAATGAGGTGCAAACTCGATAACTCTGCAAACTTTGCCTCGTCTTTGAGACACCATCATGTTGTTTTGTTCTAATCTAATGAACTCCACTTCCTTCATATACGACGAACACTTTCGTGAAAGTATTTGTCATTAAATAATTCTGAAATGTCTCCCAAGACATCTTTGAAAAGGGCCGATGGGTACACTTCACGAGACTCCCACCAAGAGTCTCGCTTCGCCACGGAATATAAAGGTGGCGAATGGAATCTTCTGTTCCTCCGTGCATCCCAAGACATCGAATATCTTGGTAATTTGCTTGACCCATGTTTCCGCCATGATCGGATCCGGCTTTCCCTTAAATTCGTGGTCCCAACTCTTTGAATCGCTTGTTTGTGACAACCCGTGAATTGCTATCATTTCCTCCTATATTTTGAACACGAGTCTCCTCGTGCGATTTTGCATGAACTGCAAAAAAAAGTTTCTAAACATCCCTCGTTCATCATCTCGCTCGGTGGTGATGTTCACAGGAGGAACATTGTCGACTGTTGCACGCTTCTCCTCGTTGGTGAGTACAAAGGCTCCACGATCTCATTTCCATTGTTAATATTCTCGACGACATTCTCAAATCTTGTCATAAAACAAGGGTTAATTAAGGAAATCAATATATCACATAATATCCCTATATCTCGACCAACTAACAAATAAGCTTAGGTAGGACACACTAGCGAATGATTTACTCATCTCTCCCTCCTAGTTCTATTCCCCGATCTCCACCGGAGATCATATCCTAAGCTCGATACCAACCGTGACGCCCCCAAAATAGGTATACATCACCCATTTTGAGTTGTCAATACATGGTATGTAAACAACTACAACTTTATTATTACAACAAGAAAGCGTGAGTTTGAATACAAATATTATCTTCTAGACAATATCTATACTCAAATAAATCCTCATCACATTTATTGATACATTATTTTACAAAATGGTGAGGACTACTAAACAACTCTCTCTAGAACCTTCATTCCATACCCCAGGCTAACTGCATTTCGCTATATTCTCGCCTCCCGAGAAGAAAAATGAAACAAAAAGGAAAAGGGTGAGCTCAACTAGCCCAAGAAAGAATATTATGACTAAGATAATATACGACAAATTATCGTTAGTCTTCAACAGGAAAAAATCTAATAGAATACAATAGACAACAAATTTTAAATCAATATTCGCAATGAAATAATAATTCATTAGAAGAGTTAAGTAGAGAATGCAAACTACTATCTTCTATGTATGAATTTAAAAGTTCATCGCTCATCTTTTATCCTCAGAACATCAATCAATATATATCCGAATCAAATATTCATCTTTGCACTACAAAAGCCCAAAGATATTCATCACTTAATCAAGTGTTCATCTAAACACTGCTCATCTTTGCACTACGGGCCAAAGATATTCTTCAAAATCATTTATCTTTGCATTACGGGCCAAAGATATTCAATAATATCATCATTTAAGACCGAGGATGATGAAAAATATTTTTAAAGAAACGAATCCAGTGAAACAAAATGACAAGGATTAAGGATTCGTACTTAATTTTATCCATGTTCAAAAATACCTCAAAAATAATCATAGTGGTGTAAAATTCAAGAATGATCAAAACATGGTTACAATCAAAGCTAGTATCCAGAATAGATATTTTGGACAAAAAGAAGAAATTTCATTTTTCGATGAATAGTGTAAATTCGTGAATAATGTCGTATATCGTGAATAAAGGTCGTATCGTGAATAGTAACTCAGACACCAAAAGTTCCAAATTTGATAAAAACTTCATATCAATATTTCAACATAATGATATTGAAGAAATAATATCATTACTGAAAAAAAATAATATCCCTTACCTCGAAAGATTAGTACTTAATTTGGAATACCGGGTATAAGTCAAGAAGGAACTTACACCGCCTAACAATACTCAAAGTATACTCAAAATACTCACAAGAATACGCTTCGATAATATAGAGAGAAAACTTCAGCTTTACGGTGTGATTTTCAATTCTAACCTAAGCACTCTATTTATAGGAAAATACTTAGAACACTAAAGCGTAAAAATTTAATAAAATATTAATATATATTATAAATTTCCTTAGCCCATCTTTTGAAGATCTGATTTCAGCAATTAATATCACATGTTAGCCCACTTAAATGCAAAAAAACGTTTTTCTTTAAAATAATAATTAAAACTTCCAAAATCAATTATTTTGAGTTTGAACTTCAATAATTCACAATAAATAGCCCTTTTATCGGAAAATTCAATCTCGCAAATTTTTATAGGAAATTCAATTCTCTACAACTTTACGTAAGAAAGTTTTCCAAATTCCAAATAGAAATTGACCGAAATCCACAAACGGGCGATTTTACATGCTATAATCAAATTTCAGTCAATAAATGTGGTCCACCAACATGTTTAACATGTTTTAAACATTTATTGCAACAAAAATACTCTTCCTCCTCGTATACTCATATATCCCACATTTGTTGTAAAAATATCACCATTATTTTATTATTAATATATAATAATACATTTAAATGAATTATCTTATCGTAAAAAGATAAAATTTCAATTTTCAACAATTGTCACATTAAAATTTTTCTCTATCTATATCCACATAAAATCAATATTTTCTCATCATATGAATCAATAATTAATTATTCACAAATAATATTACGTAATCACAATATTGACAACCAGGCGCTTCAGGAAGAGGAGGCTTTCCAATAAGAATTTCTCCTTCTTCGCAGCCCGAATTAGGTGACCAAACCTCTCCTTAGATGTAACTTTCTAGACATTGCCAATAATGTTATCTAATAATATTATTCGGATAATATGAATTATTGCTTCGATAATGAAAAATACGTGTAATGACAATTATTGAAACAATAGCAATATAAAATATCAACGCATCAATTATTAAATCAATAAAATAATTGAATAAAGAATTATTGTATCCATTATTGAGTAGTGCCTTCTTACGTAAGAATCAATAATTGGTGCAATACTGCAAATACTCTCGTGTTTTAACCACCAAGTATTTTAACAAGATTAATCTGTGAATAACTACTACCGCTATTTTTAAACAACTTATATTTGTCGTTTTCTTCATCCATTCGCTTTTTACGTTATGGGGCCCACATTATTTTCGCTACTGTCGTCGAATATTCCCCGACAAAGATTTAATATTCCACGACCAAACGATATTCCCAAACAACAATGAATACTTTATAACCACTTGCTTATTTTAAAATATTTGCGTATTTTACCCCTAACTATCCACATTAATCAAATCAACCCTTACTATTTCAAAATAATAAATAGAGAAAATTAAATTTCATTAATAATAAGTTGGGGTCTTACAACAATGTTTGCTTTTGCCACAAAATAAAAAAAAATTGAAAAGGGGTCACTAATTAATTCTTGCTTGATCACATTAATTCCCACTTGAATGAACCCACTCAAGGCTTGGTCATGCAACCCGACCAAAATGACTCCCCAAGACTCAAAGTAAGCAATAATAATAGATCTTGTGCGTGTATAAATAAACTAATGCTTGTCTTGATGAATGATAGATAGCTTTTGTTAAGTCCCACATCGCCTACCCTCCAAAGTTTTGCTAGGCATTTGACAATATAAATAAACATTATCCTTCAGTGAAACTAATATACTTGTATGGGTCCAACTGTTGGCAGGCCAAGCCTGCTAGACTTGGGCAGCTTACATTAGTTAAGTAAAACATTTATTTTTCAGTGAATTAAATATGCTTGTTCGAGTTCATCTGCTGGTAGGCCAAGCTTGTTGGACTTGGGCAGCTTACATTAGTTAAAATAAAGGGTCCTTTACAATAATATACAGCATTTAGAAAGTAATTACACTATTAGTGCACTCATAAAATATTTACACAATTAATACACTTTCTATATTTATTTAAAATATTAGTGCAATTAGGATTCCTTAATTTAGGAAATTAGTATGCAATTAGGATTCAATTCATAATAATAAGGAAACCTAAAATCAAGGAGAAATAACTACCATAATTAATAATTCAAATTCAAATATCTTGGATCTAACAACAAATTCAAATTCAAAAATAATAATTAAAATTTAAATATTCAAAGTTTGGCAACGTCATCTTCCTCCTCCCCTTCGCCGGTCATCTTCCTCCTCCCCTTCGACGCCGCTTCAACACCATGGACGCCGATCTCCTCATCCATTACGGCCACAGCTGCCATTGTGACGAAGGTTGATTTAGTCCAGAAATTAAAAGGAGAAAAAGATAAATTTTAGTGCAGTTGGTATCCAAATATTTATACAAAGGTAACCATTTTAGTTTTTGTGGGTAACCAAGAGAAATTTCAGTGCAGTTGGTAACCAAAACTTTCAAAGGTAACAATTTTAGTTTTTGTTGGTTACATTTGTATTAAGATTTGGCTACTAATCACATTTATGGAAAAAAAAATTATAATAAATTTTTATAATTAATTGGTAACCCAATAAAAGCTGAATTGGTTACCTTTGTATTAAGGTTCACTACTAATCGCATTATAAAAAAAATCTATAATATTTTTTTTAATTAATTGGTACCTCAATAAAACTGAATTGGTTACATTTGTATAAAGTGTTAGCTACCAACTGCACTATAAAATCAAAAAATCTATAAAAGATTTTTTAAAAATAAATTAGAAACCTAATAACACTGAATTGGTTACCTTGGTATGAATGTTTGGCTACCAACTGTACTATAAAAAAATCGCAGCAACTGTATTATGAAAAAATCGCAGGTGGAGGATGGCGTTAACAAGTTGGGACTGTCTAGGTTAATGGTGGAGGATGGCGTTAATGGTGGAGGAGGGAGGAGGAGAATGGTGTTAATGGTGGAGGAGGGCGGAGGATGGGGACTGTCTAGGTTAATGGTGGAGGATGGCGTTAATGATGGAGGGCAGAGGAGAAGGGCGTTAATGGTGGAGGAGGGCAGAGGATGGCGTTAACAAGTTGGGACTGTTAATGGTGGAGGAGGAGAAGACTGACAAAGGCGAAGGAAGCGTGATTTTTATTAAGGAAAGAAAAGGTGTGCTATATAATTTACTTATTAATTACTTAATTTAATAAGTAAATTAATATTAATCCTCTAAATTAAGGAATCCTAATTACATACTAATTTCCTAAATTAAGGATTCCTAATTGCACTAATATTGTAAATAAATATAAAAGTGTATTAATTTTGTAGATATTTTATGAGTGAACTTTTGTTGTAATTATTTTTAAAAATGTAATAGAATATGTAATTGTTCCTAAAATAAAATAGACTCTAGTTGGGGTCCAATTTCTATATGCCAAATTAGGCCTTGGGCCGTTTTAGGCTTCGGGCCAGATAAGTGTGAAGGTCAGGCCGAACCAGGCTTTTTGAAAGGTCAGGTCATGCTGGACATTAGTCAAAAATTGAAGGTCTGTTTATAGCCTTGCATTCCAGGCTGGACCTTTCCAGGCCTTGACCAGGCCTGGCTTTGACCAGATCGGGCTCAGGCCGGACCAAGACCAGGTCGCAGGCCCCAGGCCATTTGTGCACCACTAATTGGAACGTTCATAAATTTCAAACCATGATGAATTAGAAAATGGTCTACCCAAATTTGGAAAGCAGTTTTTGAGGCCTACACAATGACATTAAATTTGATCATTTTCGGATATGGAATAATGGGAAAAAATGAAAAATAAAACATCTTTTTTAATGCACTGGCCAATCCCTTACTTTCCTTTTTACAGTTTGGTACCTAAAGATTCTTGTGTGAACTCCAAGTAATTGTTGTGTTTTATAATTTTCACTTTGACATCATTACTTCAATGTGAAATGATTTTATTGCCCTTCTATTATTGTTAAAGAAAATACGTATAAATTTTGGGTGTCCAGTCTTTTTACCTACAGCTGTATTTGAACATATCTCTTTTTTAACATACATCTCTATAACATTAAAAAAAATAACAAGATCTCTATTTAGTGCTCACTTGGTTCTAATCTATACTACATATAAATCATTTCCCTGCACCAAATGTCTTTAACCCCTGTTAAAGCACGTGTACTAAGAACTAGGACCAAATCCCCACCACTGCACCAAGGAATAAAAATGGAACCAACCCAGCCCACAACGCGGTTTGAAAAAATGACTATACATAAGAAACCCCATGACAGACTTATTTAGAATCTCCTTCTGTCAGGATCCAAAGTCGAGCGTTGAATATCTCTCTCTTAATTTTTCGCTATAATAACATACTGATTTTCCGCGTGACCACGTTTCCAATCTCTCTGATCTCAAATAAATACAATCTGTCACAGATTCTGCTAGTCTCCCTTTTACCCTTTACTGCTTTTCTTCCTGTCTTACATTTATTTTCCTTGTCCGCTCATACACTTATTCTCTCTTGCTGCTGCGGACCATTTTGGTTCTAAGGTCAAATTCTACTTCTGAATCTTCATTTCTGTCAACTTTGATCATAATATTTCTATTGCATTAGTCTCAATCTTTTTTTGACCCTCTTTATTTTGTTTTCATGATTATACAGTAATTACTTAATTGTTTAGTAATTTAGAGTTTCTTTGAATAAATTTGATTTGCATAATATTGATACATGTTGTATGTTATGGCATTGCAATTTATTTGTTATAGTGTGAATTTTGTGGGTTTTACTCAGAAAATTTGTTGCAAAATTTTAGTATGTGATAACTATGTATAGGGTTGATTGGTAAATTCTGCTCTATAGTGGTCAATTGAAAAGTTTAATGGGTTTTATGTGCATACTCAAGTTTGATTAGTTCTTTGTTTATCTACTATTTTATATTGATATTTTTAATTATATAAAATGGACTGGTTGTAGTCCGACTAGTTCTGATGTCTGAGTTTTATGACTTTTATTAGTTATTTGCAAGTTGATATATGGTAAACTTGCATATAGCTGTCTGATTTAATATAAACATGGCCAACCTAATATCTTTGTCCGTATTAGTTAACCGAGCTTGTATTTTGTGCAGGTTGACCTTTGGAGAAAAAAATCTTACTGTTTTATTTGAAAATTGTTTGGATGTTAATCATCTTAATGTAGTGCCTATATCTGGAGCTGCATTATGCTTTTGCACTGCATTTAACGGGTTACATATGCTTTGGTTTGGTAGCCTTTCCAAACAGAACAGAGTATTTTTTTTGTGAGTTAAAGGGTTTTTGAATCTTTTTCTTGGTAAATAAGGTTTGGATCTTCAACAATGATTGGGAGGAAAAATACGGGATGCTTAGCACTATTGTTTTTGGTTCTTTTGGCTATCGGTTCTTTCTTTGGAACGTATAATTTGGTAACGATGTTAATATACAATAGAACAGTTAGTTCATCGAAACGAGATACTGATGATTTGGATGGTGGGTTACGGTTTGATCCTGTTATTGAAATGCCTCGGAATGTAAGGAGAACAGAAAATGGCAAGAGGATGTTCCACATTGCCCTCACAGCAACTGATGCTCCTTATAGCAAATGGCAATGTCGGATTATGTATTATTGGTATAAGAAGCAGAAAGATTTGCCTGGATCAGAAATGGGAAAATTCACGCGGATTCTGCATTCAGGGAAACCTGACAACCTGATGAATGAGATTCCTACTCGTGGTTGACCCCTTCCAGCAGGTTTAGATCGGGTGAGAGATTGTCTTTGTTTTTATTGTTTTGTTCAACTCTAGTTTTCTCACATGGATAATGTGGTAGCTTTTGCAGAGCATATATTTTTAATTATGCAGCAGTTGATTCTAAATACCATCATTTAAATCATTAAAAAAAAATTAGTGGTTCTAAAATTGTTGTTAAATTTGGGTTGAGATTACAACTTGAATGAATAATGATTAGTTTAAAATCTTTAAGTGCTGATCGAAAAATAATTAAAGAGACATCAAATTAATTGAGAAAACAGTTTGAAATGACACATGACTGAAAATTTCAAAACATAAAGAGTGATTCTCTTTTAAATTGGCATAGCACTTGGTTTAGAAATATATGCATCAATGTTGATATTATTAGTGCCCAGGGCATGTTATAGCTTTAATGTTTGTGCTGAAACTTGTCTTACACCCCAACAATTGATTATGGTCTTTCGTGTTCTTTTCATTTTAGCTTTATAATGTTGAAACTTTTATTGTTCATTGGGAAGTATTTTGCTAGCTAGTGTCACAATTATGTAATATTATATAACAGCCACACCTTAGAGATGTACAAGGTTTACCCTTTTTTGTGGAATTTAGGTCGATAACCTCAATGCAGATGACTAAATTAGAGTTCTGGGCTTGTTTGGAAAAAAACTTTTAGCATTCTGGAATAGGTTAAAAATTGTTGGAAATGAGATTTGAAAACATTAAATATTGGAGCATTTTGAGGCTCAATTAAATGAGGGACCCAAATTCCGAAAATGTCGGGTCTTTGCACCAATGTGTTCTCCTTCATGAGGAGTATAACTTGGTATATTTATGTGTTCAAATTCATTAAGAATTGAATGAGAAAATTGACTCAAATTCACATACTTGAAGTTGTAAATTGCAAAAGTCCCACATAGGGCATTAGAGGGAAAATTGAAGAACATATATATGGTATGTTTGCTCAATGGGAAGGGCCCCAAAGGGCACCCCACTTTTGTGGAAGGGAGAGGACTTGGCCAAGGCATGGTTGAAACCCACATCGCCATGCCGCCGTCGTCGGCTCCGTCCGGGTGGGGGTAAATGTCGTGGTGGTGGGCATAATATATATATTTTTTTGACAAAATTTATTTAATGTTTTATCGATTTTGATAAAATAATTATCATGATACTACCTAGTTTTGCCTACAGTACATGATACTACGTAGTTTTGCTTACACCATCGATATACTACGTAATTCGTAATAAACCATACTACGGTAATATTCAATTCAGAATAAACCGCGGAATTATTCCTATAAATAGTCGATGTGGGAGCGCCTAAAATAAAACTTTTCCTTCTCTGTTTTGAAATTTTTTTTTCTCTGCAGTATATTATTTTTTCTGTTCTGGCGTTTTGTTCCTTCACGCTTTCTACAATTCCGTGTATCCGCTCGCCTCTTTCCGTTGCGAGTAGGTTTTCCGCTCATCCGATTCATTCCCATTCAAGAAGTTCCTTTCTCCTAAAAAACCCACTATACATTGAGTTTTTCACGGCTTTATACTTGCATGCATCATCATAATTCATACAGTTCAGTACATAACATAATGTTGTGTTCGCAGAGTTCTTAATTTTGAAGTGCTTCTAATTAAGAACTGGAAATCCGTTTTATCTTGGAAGCAATTATTCATTTAATCTTTTAGCACCAAATGAGGGAATAAATTTGCTTTAAGGAGACTTTGTGAATTCAAAGGACTTGGATTTATTTGCATTTTATAATTGCTTTTATATATATATATATATATATATATATATATATAAATAATACTATATATTACGGAATACAATCTTAAAGCAAATTTATATTTTCTATAATTATCGTATTATTTTTATGAATAGAAAATGTAAAATAAGGTTTTTCAAAGTATATATATATCTTGTCTTTGCATGTTCTCGAATTTTATTACATGTTAAGTATTACATTTATTATATATATTACGAAATATTACATGTTAGTTAATTATATATATTACTCGTTATTTTATATATATCATATTAACGATTTATACATAATATTCATTTTGCATATTAATATAAAAGTTAATTTTGTTTACATCGTCTTGAGCAATGTAAATTGGTTTCATTTATTGATAATTGTGTTCGTAGTATAATGAAATGGCATCTACTAAAGCACCATTCTGCCATGTAGAGTTTGTCTCATGGAGAAAAGCCTGAAAGGTTCAATGGAACTGATTTCAAGCGTTGGCAACAAAAGATGCTCTTCTATCTCACAACATTGAATTTGTCAAGATTTCTACAAGAAGACTGTCCTACTGCAGTTGATGCATAGAAACATGCTGATTTTCTTTGCAGAAATTATGTCATAAATGGAATAGACAATACACTGTACAATGTGTATTGTAGCAAAGGAACTTTGGGAATCTTTAGACAAGAAATATAAAACTGAAGATGCTGGCATGAATAAATTCATAGTCGGTCGATTTCTTGATTATAAAATGACAGATTCTAAAGCAATCATCACCCAAGTTCAAGAATTACAAGTGATTCTACATGATATCCATGCTGAAGGAATGTCACTAAGTGATTCATTCCAAGTTGCTGCAGTGATTGAAAAACTTCCATCATCATGGAAAGACTTCAAGAATTATCTTAAGCATAAACGCAAAGAAATGAATCTTGAAGAACTGATTGTGCGACTTCGGATTGAAGAGGACAATCGAGTATCTGACAAGAAGAGTGGGAAAAATTTATATGAAGCAAAGGCAAATGTGGTAGAACAAAGGCCAAACAACAATAACAAAAGGAAGCGCGAAGGAAATTCTAATTTCAAAGCCAAGATGAAATTTAAAGGCAAATGCTTCAACTGTGGCATTCCAGGACATAAATCAGATGAATGTCGCAAGCCAAAGAAGTTCAAGAAAGAACAGAAGCCTCAAGCAAATGTGACAGAACTGGAAAAGTTGTCTGAAAATGTTTCAAATATTAATCTTTCTGCAGTTGTATCTGAATGCAATTTGGTAGGAAACCTAAAGAGTGGTACGTGGACACTGGAGCTACTCGCCACATTTGTTCCAACAAATGGATGTTCTCTACTTACAAACCAGTAGAGAATGATGATCAACTCTTCATGGGAAACTCCTCAAGTTCAAAGGTTGAAGGACATGGAAAGATTATACTGAAAATGACATCTGGCAAAGAACTGACTTTGAATGAATTGCTTCATGTGCCAGATATCCGCAAAAATCTAGTATCTGGGTCACTGCTTAGCAAGAATGGCTTCAAGTTGGTGTTTGTGTCTGATAAATTTGTTCTTACCAAGAATGATATGTTTGTAGGAAAGGGCTACATGAATGATGGGCTCTTTAAGATGAATGTAATGACTGTTGTACCGAAGTCTATTGCTATTAATAAAATAAATTCTTCTGTTTGTTGGAATCTTCAAATATTTGGCATGCTAGATTAGGACATGTTAATTATGATACATTGCGTAGATTAATTAATTTAGAATTCTTGCCTAAATTTGATATTAATAAAAAACATAAATGTGAAATTTGTCTGGAATCAAAAATGACAAGATTACCCTTTCATTCTGTTGAAAGGAAAACTGAACCTCTAGATTTAATTCACACTGATATATGTGACTTAAAATTTGTGCAAACAAGAGGTGGAAAAAAATATTTCATAACCTTTATTGATGATTGCACAAGATATTGTTATGTATATTTGCTAAGAAGCAAAGATGAGGCAATATAAATGTTTCAACTTTATAAAAATGAAGTTGAAAATCAACTTAGCAAAAAGATAAAAGTAATAAGAAGCGATAGAGGTGGTGAATATGAATCACCATTTGAAGAGATTTGCTCTACTCATGGTATTATTATTCACAAACTATCGCTCCTTATTCACCTCAATCTAACTAAGGTATTGGCTTGAACGCAAGAACCGAACATTGAAAGAAATGTTGAATGCTATGTTAAAACAGTTACGGAGCACCTCGAAATTTGTGGGGAAGCTTTGCTTTACGCCAATTATATTCTTAATAAAGTGCCTCATAAGAAAACTCACAAAACACCTTATGAATTATGGAAAGATCATAGACCTAGCTATAAATACTTAAGAGTGTGGGGTGTCTAGCAAAGGTAATGGTTCCTAAACCTAAAAAGGTTAAGATAGACAAAAACAATTGAGTGTGTTTTCATTGGTTATCTGAATAATAGCGGTGCTTATCGATTTCTTGTTCATAAATCAAAATTAATGATATTCATGTTAATACATTTATTGAATCAAGAGATGCATCATTCTTTGAGAATATTTTTCCATATAATGGAAATAAAGATTCAAATTCAAACAAAAGACCTTTGGATGCTACTAGTAATAATCCTCGAAAATATGTATAAAGAGTCCAGATTGGATGAACCTGGGACGTAGCAAAAGGGCATGGACTTCAACGTTTTTGGTCCGGGATTTTCTAACATTTTTGTTAGAAAAGCGATTCTCGAACGTCTGAGGAGGTAATATCCACTCCGGATGCTTCTCATTGGAAAGAAGCGATAAATAATGAAATCAATCCATTATGCAAAATCATACATGGAATTGGTGGACCTTCCACCGGTTCCAAACCCTTAGGGTATAAATGGATCTTCAAAAGAAGATGAAAGCGGATGGTTCAATTGATAAATACAAAGCAAGGCTTGTTGTTAAAGGCTATAGATAAAAGGAAGGATTGGATTATTTCGACACTTATTCACCGTTACAAGAATTACATCTATTCAATGCTAATAGCAATAACATCTTTAAATAGACTTGAAATACATCAAATGGATGTAAAGACCGCATTCTTAAATGGTGAATTAGATGAAGAAATATATATGGAACAACTTTGAAGGTTTCATTGCTCCTGGACAAGAGAGGAAGGTATGTAAACTTGTTAAATCATTGTATGGATTGAAACAAGCACCAAAACAATGACATGAAAAAATTGATAATGTTATGTTATCAAATGGATTTAAAATCAATAAGTGTGATAAATGTGTTTATGTCAAAAGCACTCAAAAGGAATATGTCATTGTTTGTCTTTATGTGGATGATATGTTAATCATGGGTAGCAACAATGAAGTTATCAACTCTACCAAACGTATGTTGGCAAATAAATTTGATATGAAAGATTTGGGGGTTGCTGATATAATATTAGGAATCAAGATTTCTAGAACATCTGACGAAATTATATTATCTCAATCTCATTACATTGAGAAAATACTTGAAAATTTTAACAAGTATAATATAATTCTAAATAAGACCCCAGTTGATATAAATCTTCATTTAGCTAAAAATGGAGGTAATAACATATCTCAACTAGAATATTCTCGTATAATAGGCAGTTTAATGTATGTCATGAACTGTACTAGACCGGATATAGCTTATTCAGTAAGTAAGCTAAGTAGGTATACGAGTAATCCAGGTAAAGATCATTGGAAAGCTATTTTGAGAGTTTTGGGATATTTAAAACATACTCAAAACTATGGACTGCACTATACAAGATATCCAGCAGTATTGGAAGGATATACTGATACTAATTGGATATCTGATACTAAAGATTCAAAATCCACAAGTGGATATGTATTTACACTTGGTAGTACAGCGGTGTCTTGGAAATCCTCAAAACAAACGTGTATTGCTAGGTCTACAATGGAATCAGAATTCATTGCGTTAGACAAAGCTGGAGAAGAAGCAGAGTGGCTTCGTAATTTCTTAGAGGATATTCCAAATTGGTCAAAACTCGTACTAATTATATGTATACATGTTGTGATAGCCAATTAGCAATTGAAGAAACACATAATCATTTATATAACGGCAAGTCACGCCATATACGACGAAGACATAATACCGTTAGACAATTGCTCTCAAATGGAATTATCTCAATTGATTATGTAAAGTCAAAAGATAATATTGCGGATCCGCTTACGAAAAGTTTAACAAGAGAGCAAGTGGAAAGTTCATCGAAGGGAATGGGTTTAAAGCTTATTGTTAAAGAGTCGTCATAGTGGCAACCCAACCTAGCTGACTGGAGATCTCAAGATGTAGGTTCAATGGGCAAACCGAACTATGAAGTACTCGGAAAAGCACTGAGGAGATATTTACTCCTAACCATTCCTATTATAAGACAGTGCACATCTGCCGCGAGAATCAGGATAAGTTACACTTTTAATGATTTTTATATCTTGAAAAATGTTCAAGTGGGGTTTTGCAGGATACTCTCGATAGAAATCACCTAAGTGAGTAAGAAGGGGGCCACTTCTGTGAGAATTTTGAAGGCTGAATTCTCTAATATACTCATGAAACCAAGAGGTGTTTCAAGGCCAAAATGAACACAAACGTGAGAACCAACTATGTTTGAAGAAATATTTTGTGATTTCTAGTGTCTTGGTTTACACGAAAAGCTGACAGTTCAAAAACATCAAGTCTACTGATTAGCCAAGTAAATCCGATAGATTTTACTATGGTAAGTTCAAAGCCACTAGGCTACTTAACCTGATGAAATATATTTTCTAATGTACTGAACTAGAGTCTGCATATTCATAACATTTTTATTTTATTTTCAATGTGTAAAGTAAATTTTACATTCATGTGGGGGATTATTGGAAATGAGATTTGAAAACATTAAATATTGGATCATTTTGAGGCTCAATTAAATGAGGGACCCAAATTCCGAAAATGTCGGGTCTTTGCACCAATGTGTTCTTCTTCATGAGGAGTATAACTTGGTATATTTATGTGTTCAAATTCATTAAGAATTGAATGAGAAAATTGACTCCAAAGTCACCTACTTGAAGTTGTAAATTGCAAAAGTCCCACATAGGGCATTAGAGGGAAAATTGAAGAACATATATATGGTATGTTTGCTCAATGGGAAGGGCCCCAAGGGACACCCCACTTTTGTGGAAGGGAGAGGACCTAGCCAAGGCATGGTTGAAAACCCACATCGCTACAGTGCCACCGTCGTCCGTCCGTCCAGTCGATGTCGGGCTCGGGTCGTCTGGGGTGGGTCGGGTGGGTCATGTAAAGGTCATGATATATATATTTTTTGGACAAAATTTATTTAATGTTTTATCAGATTTTGATAAAATAATTATCATGATACTATGTAGTTTTGCCTACAGTACATGATACTACGTAGTTTTGCCTACAGTCATGATACTACGTAGTTTTGAAGCCTGAAGCCAACGGAAATAAATCAACGGTAATAAACCGTGCCAACGGAACGGTAATAAACCGCGGAACGGAACGGTAATATTCCAACGGTAATAAACAGCGGAATTACTCCTATGAATAGTCGATGTGGGAGCGCCTAAAATAAAACTTTTCCTTCTCTGTTCTGAATTTTTTTTCGCTCTGCAGTATATTATTTTTTCTGTTCTGGCGTTTTGTTCCTTCACGTTTTCTACAATTCTCGTATCCGTTCTGTCTCTTTCCGTTGCAGTAGGTTTTCCGTTCTGTCCGGTTCATTCCCATTGCAGTGTTCCCTTTCTCTGAAAAAACCCACTATACATTGAGTTTTTCACAGTTTTATACTTGCATGCATCATCATAATTCATACAGTTCAGTACATAACATAATGTTGTGTTCGTAGAGTTCTTAATTTTGAAGTGCTTCTAATTAAGAACTGGAAATCCGTTTTATCTTGGAAGCAATTATTCATTTAATCATTTAGCACCAGTGAGGGAATAAATTTGCTTTAAGGAGACTTTGTGAATTCAAAGGACTCGGATTTATTTGCATTTTATAATTCTGTTTTAGTATATATATATATATATATATATATATATATATATAAATAATACTATATATTACGGAATACAAAAATATCACAAAGAATTCATGAGTGAGTAATACTTTAAGAAGGAAATAATAATGCTCATTCTATATAAGGCTGTTTCAGTCCAAAAAAGAATGTTGTCTACACAACATAAACTGAGTATCATGCTATGCCCGATGCTATGTATCTGTGTAGAAAATGTATGCATATATTATGTGTCAAGTCTTTTTATTCCTCAAATTTGTTTTTGTCGTTGGACTCGAGAGCTAGTTCAGGATATGTGCTCAAAATATGCTTATAAATCTGAGAAGTGAAAACCTGTTCTGCTTTATTGTTTTCCTAAGCTCCTCACAGAACATGTTACCTAAAGTTCTTTTCTTCATACTGGCTTCTGCAACATTGGTTCGTCTAAAAGTTTGAGAGTATTATTAAATTTTTTGACAAGTAATACACAGCTGTGACAGCCCATGCCTACTGGAACATGAAATCTTAATCTGCAACATTGGTTCGTCTAAAAGTTTGAGAGTATTATTAAATTTTTTGACAAGTATACACAGCTGTGACAGCCCATGCCTACTGGAACATGAAATCTTAATCCACCTATTTAAGATTGAATAAAATATCAGTCAATCTGACACCTGATATTACTATCTAAGTAAGATGCTTTTATAGGTTTCGACTGTTGTAAATTTATTTTCTTATTCTCAGTCGCAGTCACCAATTATGATTACTTTCTGGATTCTCTGTTGCTGTTGCCAACTATGAGAACATACTGTTTCACAAAAAACAAAAACAATAGCAACTTAAATTTTTCTCAAAAGCTAAGATTGTTATCTCTCGATACTCAACACTCGATAAATTAAAAAGAGAGTCACGTTTCCTCTATTCAACTCAACTTCAATTGATAATTCTTGCTTGTACTATGGACCGTTAATGGGCTAGTACAGAGATAAGATCAATGAATCTAACTTCTTAGAAGACATAAAGGCTCTCTTAATTCCTAGGAAATCATAGTTTAAGTTATCTAGAAGATACTTGAATATTGACTTAATGTATCTTTAACCTCCAATGTACCCACACCAAGAGTCACCAATGAATCTATATTATTTTTTTAACGGCTCCCTTAAGCTAGATTCTTCTAATACCAATATTGTCTTTCATCTTGTTGAAATCACCAACTTTTTTGTGACTTAGTAAATATATCCACAACTTGATCACTAGTATTGCTAGAACAAATTTAAACTGCACCATCATTGCCCATGTTTTGAATGAAATGATACATGATCTATATGTGTTTATTCTTGCAATGAAAGATTGGATATTTTGCGAGTGTGATAGTGGAACTATTCGCAAAATACCTCAGAACCTTTTAGTTGAGGATTCTTGAGTTCTTTCAAAATACATCTGAACCACAGAGCTTGGAAAACCATAAAAGATATAGAAATATACTTGGCTTCTGCATTAGAAAGTGCCACAACTTATTGCTTCTTTGATGCCCAAGAAATTGCACCGGAAAAATAACCCCAGGGACTGCTTTTGCTTCCGCTCCAATCACAATTACTATAACCAACCAAACATGAGTTTTCAATATTGCATTAAAGAATACCATGATCAATGATCAATGGTTCCACTGACATATCAAAGAAATCTATCTAATACCATAAATCTCTTGCATACTTTGAGAAATGGAAATTCCATCCTTAGTTTGCTTCAACTCGATACAAAGGAAGAAATGAAGACAACCCATATAGGGATCTAACTCATGCTTCATAATCAATTTTCGGTAAAGATTATTAAGTCATCAACATACAAGCAATGATCAAGTTGTTTCCTCCACTTTCTGTAATGTAGAGAGTATGCTTAAAAGGTCACCTTTTAAAACCATTCTTCAAAAAATAGCCATCAATGCGACTATATTAAGCTCCTAGGGCTTGCTTCAATTATGTAGGAAGGTAAATGGGATAGTATTGTTCTTAAGTAATTCAATATTTGCTCAGTGAAAATTGTCTGAAGTATATCCAATATGGATATTTAAGATTTCATTGTTTGTCAATACTTAAATTCAAGTCTAGAGCATTTTTTCAATTTAAAGTTTTAGGCCGCTTTGTTATCTTTAGTTAAGGCTGCCATATTAACTTAGGGGAAAGTTTGTGGATTGATATCTTCAGGGTATTAAAGTCTAAAAGAAGCAAAGATTTAAGCTTTTTTGAAGCTTGACCACCCTCTTCCTGACATAATGTTTCTCCTCTTAGCCAAAAAGCCAGTGCGATTTGTTTTTAGTTTTCCACATCTTCTTGTCTTCCTCGTTTACTGATGCTGAGTGATCACTTAGGTCTTTACAACAATTTATCGTTTTTCTTTTTGACTTGGTTTTCATATGTTTTATCCAGGGGTACATTGTTTTAAATAGACCATGGGCCTTTGTGCAATGGCTGGAAAAGGCTACAATTGAGGAAGAGTGAGTCCTTATATTGATGTTAAATTTGGGTACATTTTACAGTCGGTATACCTTAATGCCTGTTGGTTCTTCTAATGCTGCAGATACATTTTGATGGCTGAGCCTGATCACATATTTATACGTCCAATGCCTAATTTTGCTCATGGGGGATTTCCTGCTGGCTTCCCTTTTTTCTACATCAAACCTGCTGAAAATGAAAAACTCTTGAGGAAGTTCTTTCCTGAGGAGAAGGGCCCTGTAACTAATATAGATCCGATTGGCAATTCTCCGGTTATTATCAAAAAGGTAATATATGTACTTTTTTCCCCTGCTAAAACTGCCTTGGCTAAGTTTTCTATAACAGACATTTAATTTTTAAAAATTTACAGATTATTTTCTGTTTAAAAAATAAGTATATTAGTGCTTGATGATGCTTGGTTCGACAATGTGTTGTTATTTATTTTCATATTTTGAACATATTCTGGCTGAAAATGAATTAAGTCATGTTTGGATGACTGATCGTCTTAACCAGGATTTGTTAGAGAAAATTGCACCTACATGGATGAATGTTTCTTTGAGAATGAAAGATGATCCAGAGACAGATAAAACATTTGGATGGGTGCTAGAAATGTGAGTTTAATGTTATGAAGAACGATTTATTTGTTTTACATATCTTTGATCCATACGGGTGGCATTTTTACATTCTTACTTTTCTTTAAGCTAAGGTATGCATATGCTGTGGCCTCTGCTTTGCATGGTGTGCAGCATATTCTTCGGAAAGATTTTATGCTACAGGTTTTGAATCACAACTCTTTGATCTTTAATGTTAAAGACAGATGGGACAATATCATGTTTACCTATCAAATTGATTTTTCAGCCCCCTTGGGATTTAGAGACTGAGAAAAGGTTCATCATCCATTACACTTACGGTTGTGACTATAATATGAAGGTAACTTTTGTTCTTCTCATTTCATGTTTGATTATTCAAAGCTTATTTTTCTACTATATTCATGTAATTTTCTTCCTTTTTAGATTTTCTTGTGTTGTAGATTGCTGAACTGCTCCCTTTCATTGTTTAATTTGAGAAAACTTGAAAACTTCTTCTTTTGTTTTGTTTAAACCTATACTAAAAACCCTTGAGGTGCAGGGTGAGCTAACGTATGGAAAAATTGGAGAGTGGCGATTTGACAAGAGATCACATCTCCGTGGACCTCCACCTAGAAACCTTTCTTTGCCTCCTCCTGGGGTTCCTGAAAGTGTGGTATGAAAATACAAGTTCCCTTTTAAATAGCTCCATTTTGCTGCTTGAACGGTTGAACCCATTTATTCTCTTATTATAGACTCTTTATGGGCCTTTTGTTCAAATCCCAAGTCTGATTCAGTTGACCTTCCAACTTTGATGTCTATGCTAAATCTATTCAAAGTTATCCATTTGCATGAAATTTCCTTCCAACAGAAATTTAACTATTTCAAAATCCACAAAATCTATATGATATTTACGCATATTCTCGTTTATTTCTAACATATTTGTAATGCCACAGTTGTCATAGTAGCTTGATTTGTTTCACATATGCACTATCATAATATTATTAATCAGGTTTTTCTTATAATGAAATGATCGGTTGTAATAGAGTTATACAGCCAGTGTATTTGTATTTCTTTCTGTCGGGGTGTGTCCAGAATTCTAGATTGCTGGTTATATAATTAATGTTGATGAAGCATTTACTCTCCTAAGCATATGTCGACATTAAATTGATGTAATATGGTATACGTTACATACGCACATTTTAGCTTAACTTAAAAATTAATTACTTTATTCAATAAATATTTATAAAAAATATAATTGAAAAATCTAGAAATATCATAGTTGTACAGTAAGACCATCTGAAACAAAGACAAGTAATAAATTTTTACAATAATACAATTATAAGATCATCTTTCCTAATACTAATTTGTTATTATTATTAAAATATAAGTTAATTAGTTTTCAAATAGAAGTAGGATATTATTATATACTGAATTTGTTACTGTTATTAAAATATAAATGTAATTATATTTCAAGTATAAGTAGAATTTTAGTACTCCCTTCGTCCTAAAAGGATGACTAATGATACTAATTTTTTGTCCCCAAAGGATGAGATAAAGTACGTAAAGTGAAAGGTAAATATGTCATTTATTGGGGTCCATTAGTATAAAATAAATAAATGTACTCATCACTTTATATAATTTTGTGGGGCCATTAAGGATAAATTTGAAACTTTTTTATTCTCTTTACTCTATTTTTACTTTTCTTAATATGTGTGCAAATTTTACTTTGCTCATCCTTCTGGGACGGCGGGAGTATTACTTTAGATAATATAATTTTAGAAGGAAACTATTTTCTTATTAGGATCGTTTTACCTAATAAATTCAATAATATATTTTCAAGAAAATGCAATAAAATATAAGCAATATCATAACTCTATGATAAGTTGCATGAGGTGTATATGCTAGTTTTATTTTAATTTAGGGAAATAATTACAAAATTTTCATTCTTGGAGGTATCAATTTATAGTTTTACACTTTAACTGATCCATACACATGGAGCATTAAAACATAAATGTTTATTCTGTCTTATAGTACTTCTTAAAAAAAGTTTTTCTGGAGTTGGAACTCCTAGATGTAGTTCCTTTGAAGAAATGCTAGTCACTTCAAACCATCACTTTGAGAATTAATTTGGCAATTTGAATGTACAAGGAGCCTTATCTGTGCACTGGAAAGTGTGCAGCTCATTCGCCACGCTTGCTCCTCTCTCTGTGTGTGTGTGTGTGTGTGTGTGTGTCTGTATATGTATATCCAATTTTGGAAGTGGCGCATAAGGTTTTCATTTAGTTGAGGCACTTGTTTTCATATGCGCCAAATTGGCTTAGAGTGATGAGGGGCGCGTGTTGGAGCCCAGGCCTCCCATGTTCGTGACCTGGGCACAACGAAGGAGAATACATGTTTTATTTTGTTTTGTTTATACGTAAACATCAAATATGAGCTGGAGATCAAGCACTTGGAGTTGATCGTCCATTTGGGTTGTTTGCATAGATTTGTATGAGTTTGGTGTTTGGAGTTTGGACTGGACATGAGGGAGTCCAAGTGGGCGACATGGAAAAAGTCTGGCCCTCTAACCGTGTGGTGCCTCCTCATTGTGTACTTGCTTGTTTTATTTTTCATATGAATAACTAAGAACCTAGTGTTGGGTTCTTGGAGTCATTCCCATGAAACTTCCTTGAGTGGTCTTCCTTGATTAACATCATCTCGGTGGCATAATCTAGATATTTATACATCTCTTAGAGAAGGAGGTAAACCTTTGTTTACCACGTTGTAGTTGGGTGAACCCTTGCTACCATTTTCATCCACCACAAGCTTAGTTCTATATACGAGTGATCTCTTAAGAGAGCTGTTCACTCCAAATACTCATCATAAGTAAAAATTTAGAGAGAGAAGTGCTAGCTTGTGGGCATGTGGAAGGTGGTGTTCCTGGCATTCAAGGAGAATTCAAGATGTTCTTGGTGATGTTCAAGTGACTTCTTCAAACTTCCACCCTTTGATCCAATTTTCTTCATTCTCAAAGTTGTTTCAAGTTGTCATCAAGTAAGTCTCCATCACCTTGCCCTTTATTCGTAGTACTATTGATGCTAAGAAAGTAGCTAATAATAGTGTTCTTCATCAATTCAACTTATGAACATAGTTATAGCAGAGGAGATGACGATAACACTCAACCATTGCATAGTGTCACTTTTTTGGAGTACCCTTTGGATTACTCACCAGGAGCCAGATGCCCTGGAAGACTATCCTGACTATATACTTCATCCCAAGGGTTATGAGTTTTCTTGGATCTGTTCCACCACCCTTTCGGAGCTTGAGATAGAGTGATTAGGTAAGAAATATTACATATATCATCCTAGCTCCATTCATTACAAAGATCTTGAGTAGCTATACCCTATTCATTTTTCTGAAGTCACTCCCGATGGTGGCGGATACACTCGTGCTTCTTGTTTTGTGCCTTCAATTAAGAGGGAAGCCGATTATTCTTTATGGAGACATGTTCTAAGTTAAGAATCCAACAAAGGCTCACCTTTTGGATCTCCTTCAAACATAGGGCTTCCTCTCAACCATCCTCTATGTCCTGACACTCCCAAATCCCATAAAATAATGGAAACAACGCTTTATGTAGAGAGTGGAGGAGGGAGGAGCTGGATACATGGGCAGGAGTGTTCCCTCACCATTGGAGCAGTCCAGAGGATGGGGGGAGGGGTGGAGTACCTACTAACTCCAGGCACTACTTGGTTGTTGAATTTGTACTAGGGTTCTTTGCCAAAGGAGTTACTCCGAATTTAGGACCCCCGACTCCAGAAAGTCTAGAACAATCCAGAAGTCCTTACAAAAATAACTTTGAAGTTCTAGGTGGATCCGTCCAAGGGGTAGCTGTACAGCTGAACACAACCAATGGCACTACAATCTTTAATCTACTCAACTCCTAAGTTCCAAACCTAATTCGATTCTCCTAAAAGGTATTCCTTTCTTTAAATACCCACCTCCATCATCCATTCAAGGTGGTACACTCTCTCGGGGTCCATTCTCTACATTGCTTTCAAATAATCTCTTCTTGCACGCTTTCTGATTTTAGGATCGGAGGGTCCTCCAAGGGTCAACCCCCCTGGGGACCTTTTAAATGTTTGTTAACAATCTCAGATTTGGTTGTTTCCTTGGAACATCTCCAAACTACGCGGGTTTATGCATATATGGAATTGCCATCTTGCAGTATTTTGAGATTTTCATTACCATTTTGATGTTTGTTGTCCTTGTTTGCAACAGCAATTTTGGAACCTGAATTTCCACAACTTAAGTTTGATCTTGAAATATGAGTTGGCTATTGGAGTGTGTACATTTAAAACCAAAATACTGATTTTTTCTTTTACTTTTTTTTCTTCAAAAAATTCTAGTAAACTGTTGCTTAGTTGGATGTTTTGTAAGATTATCAAATTATGAACATATTTTCTTTTCTTTTTAGTATTTTTCTACTTCCTTCATTTCATAGAAGAGTCTCTCATTTGTGAAATTTGTAGATATTAAGGATGTAGTTTTATTCCATGTCTACCCCTATAAAAAAATATGTTAGTTTAGTAGTGGTGGAAGGTTATCAGAATTATGAACATAATTCTTTTTCTTTTTAGTATTTTCTTACTCCTTTCATTTAACAAAAGAGTCATTGTAAAATTTGTAGATATTAAGGGTGTAGTTTTATTCCATGCTTATTCCTATAAATAGTTGGTTTGTTTAGTAGTGGTCACATGATAATGAATTAAACTGAAAAACTTGTACATATTGTGTCATTATATATTACTATCTATTGTGTCATTATATACTACTATCTATAAAAGAGATGAGTTATTGAGGAACAATTTTTATTTATTTATTTTTTGTGACAAATTGGTCTCTTTTTGTGAAACAGAGAGGATTAATTTTGGACAAATTCACTCATTATTGCTAAAGTGCCAACCACTCTCATATGTTATATTTATGCATATCTATAATAGCTTCCGTATGTAATATGTAACTTTAGGAAGTTAACATACCATTAAATTTCACTCACACTTCTACTCGAGTCACAATTTCCAACTATGTCATGGTTTTGAATTTGTCATGTGATTTTAATGCCATCCAAAACTTCATTTCTGAGGCGCTATGTTTTCAATCAAAAATTGACCTGCATTTTGTACTTTTTAATTGTGTTGTTACAAAAGGGAAATTTGTTCGATAGGAACATTCAGCAGACACATGTAAAAAGTAATCAATGCAACTGCTAGAAGTATATGCTGCACATTATATGCAGAGATATTACCTTCTATATACCTAGTGTGTGTGTGTGTGTATAATTTTTAGGTGGATCCATGTTGGCTTTTGTGAATGTACATATGTCTGCAACATATTGCTCCTGGCTCCATTATGGTACTTGGTTTTGGCATATCTTCATGTTTACCTGAATCCCCTAATGCATTTTCTATGTAGAAAGGATAATAAGTCTCCTTTATCCTTGGTCATTCTATTGTTTCAAAGATAAAGCTTTCACACTAAGTAATTGTTATATGTTTATTTGTTTCTTAAATATATTGCTACAAGGTTTTAGCTGAAAGTTGTTACTCTTTCTATAAGATATTGGCTCTCTTGCATTAGATAATACCATATGTCAGCAGGATTATTATCATATTCCCTCTGTTCTACAAAAAAGAGTCCTATTTGAATTTTTTTTCCTAGTTAATTTTCAAAATCCTAAAATACAAAATTGACATTAATTTATATGATTTTGATTAATGCAATAGTTAATATTATATACTACTTCAAAAGTATAACAAAAAAATAAAATAAATTCACATCACAATTTTAATTTTAGAATTTCGCAAATCAACTATGTTCGAAGTCTAATAGGACTCTTTTTTGTGGAATTCGGGGAGTAATATACTATTAAATTTTCATGTATGCTTGGCATTTGAATTTTGCTACATCACATATAGAATCTAGATTAGATTGGTGTTCATACAATTACATACAATTAAACAATTCATTCTGTCTCTGTCAATGCCACTGTGTTAAAATCCTTTTGTTTCACCTTATGATAGTATTATTCCCTTTTCTTATATGCAGGCTACTCTTGTAAAGATGGTGAATGAAGCTACTGCTAACATTCCCAATTGGGACACAACATAACCCCAGTTTTTGAGAATTTTTTGGCATATCTTCAAGAGATTGATATAGAGAAACCTCAGGTTAAATATTTGGCATTTACAACATAACAGAGTACATAAATATAGTAGGGGAGTGAAATTTGGCACGAATGAGTAATTAACTGTTTTTTGTTGTGGTTTATACGTGTTACTCTATCATTTTCCAGTCTTGGAGTATTTTAGCGTTTGTTTGTAACTGTAGTAGTTTTGGACGCCGCATTAAAAATGGTACGATGCGTTTAAATTCCAAATGTTACATTTACGAGTTGAATAATTACGTTTTGAATAATTTGTTTGATACTCGAATGCGGACTAAATTGCAAATCTGACACTCGTATTTGTTATGTTTTTGTTAAACTGTTCTGAGGGACGGAGCACATGTATATTGGAGGGGGCCACGGTCCCTCCAAAGGTTTGAAAGTTTTGTAAAATTCTTTGAAAATTTTATAAAACTCACTTGTACATTTGGTTTCGTTTGATAATTTTGTAAGGCTACGCCCCAAGTTCTGACGAAGCTTTGATATGTTTTAAGACTTTTTTTGCTATGTTTTATTATCTTTGTCAAAGAAAATTCTATTACTATATTATTTTTGTTTTAATAAAAAATATGTTATGTAATAGTGAAATTTTATTTTGTAGTGATGAATATATTTTATGCTGTTAAAAAATTTTTTGGCCCCCCAAAGAACTAATCTCGGCTCCGTCCTGACTGTTCCCAAAAAAAATTTTAGCATGACTATTCTTCATAGATGCATTAGTCATGTAAATGTGTTCTTCCAATGTTTTCTAAACATCTTTTTAGCACAACTGTTCTTCATAGATGCGTTAATCATGCAAATGTGTTTTTCTAATTTTTTTTCTCCTATAAAAATTGATTCTCTCTCCTCTCCTCTCCTCATTTTTTTTTATTTTTTATTTTTAAAATTTGTGTAAAAAGTATATTCTTCTTTTTATTTATTTATTTTTATATTGACATTTTGAATTAATATAAAATATCTCTAAATTCAAAATTAGTATAAATTAATTAATTTTAAGTAATATAATTACTAAAATTATAAATTTTACTATTTTTTTATTTTATCTAAATTGTACTAATAATCGTATGATTTATTTTAAAATTGAATATATATCAAATTGATTTGAACAAATCAAACTTGATCCTATATTTTGTACAAAAATTATAAATTTGAAAGTATTTTCAAAATTTTCATCACCTACTATTATTAAAATTAAACTCAATATTTTTAAAATTTTCTTTGTTTGTCTTTAAAAATATTGAGTTTAACTTTTAATAATAGTCGATGATAAAAAATTTGAAAATATTTTTAAATTTATATTTTTTTTGTTCAAAATATAGGATCAAGTTTGATTTGCTTAAATCAATTTGAGATATATTCAATTTTAAAATAAATCATACAGCTTATTAGTACCATTTAGATAAAATAAAAAATAGTAAGGTTTATAATTTTGGAAATTTTACTGTATAAAATCAATAAATTTATACTAATTTTGAATTTAGAGATATTTCATATTGAATTTAAAATGATAATATAAAAATAAATAAAAAGAAAAAAGAAGAGTATATTTTAACACATTTTAAAAATAAAAAAATGAGGAGAGAAAATCAATTTTTAATAGGTGAAAAAAATTAAAGAAACACATTTGTATAACTAACGCACCTATGATGAAGAAACGATTATCATATAAGTGCATTCTTCCTAATAAATAAAATAGAAGTTTAATAAAATAAAATAAACTTTTATTTTAATGTGTTATGTGATACTGCATCTATTAATTATTTGCGGTATAATATGTGCATGTGTGTGTGATATGCAAAGGGATAAATATATTTATTATGTAAATAATTTCGAAAACAAAGATAATGTAAATGATGTATTTTGGTGAATATTAAAGTAATTTACGAGAATAAATTATTTTAATATAATAAAATTTATTTATTAAATAAAATATTTTTATTTAATAAATAGTCTCCATTTTTATGGAAATAATTTATAAATATTTTATCTGAATTTTTGAAATGTATTTTGATATATTTAAAATATATTAGTATATGTTATGTGTTACGTACGGAGGGGTAATAAATGAGTTATTTTAGTTTAAGCAACCAAACAAGTCTTATACGTAATATGAGTCATTAAATTAAAAGCATGAGTTGGTGAAAATTCAACGAGTCAGTTGATTAAGCTTGAGCTGGGAGTTTATATGAGCAAGTAGCTTTAATACTCAGCAAGGCTAAAGAACGTAATGAACAAGGAATTATCTCTCTATAACTACTAAGCCAAATCTCAGCCATCTCATTTTTTTTCTCTTTCTCTAAGATCCTGCTATACATAGTTAGCTAGGAAATCTGTTAAAGTAATTAGAGCTAAATTAGCAAAGTTTTAGGAAGGAGAAGAGTTAGAATCAAGACCTGAAGATTCGGATGAAGTAATTGAAGTATTAAAGCAAATAATCTGCAGACATACTAAGAGGTATTGTTTATTTCATGATTTAGGTATATGTGGAATTTTGGGCTGTAATTACAGAGAATGATTTCAATTGAAATCTGGTCTTAAATTTATTCTGTGAATTTTGAAATTTTGAAGGTTTCAAAATCATATTTTCAAATTAAATGATATAAGGTTAAAATAAGTATTTGATTTCAAAACTTGGGAGATCATAAGAATTGATTGTATGTATGAATAGCTGATGATTTGAAATAGATAAGAATGATGTTTTGCATGTCTGGAGTGATGAATTGTCATTTTAGGAAGCATGCCAAACGGATTTATGTGTTTATTTTTGAGCTCTGCCGAACAGAGCTTATTCCTGAACTGAACTCGAAGTGGCACGGCCGCGCCACTTCTCTTTACAAAACCTGCGCGGCCGCGCAGGGCCTCAGTTTTGAAAACAATTTTTCTTGTGTTCTGCAGTTCTGAGTATGCTTTTGGAGACCTTATATGCCTATAGAGATGTCTTGTAATATGTTCTAAGTTGCTATGCATGTTATAGGCTTGGGTAACTTGGTTTGATTTAAGTTTTCAAAAGAAAACTAATAAAGTTATGAAAAACTTAAAGTATATGATTAAGTGATGTCATTTGAATGATGTGTGTGATTATGATCTGGGATTTCAATAACAATAAGGTGATGCTTATGTGTGAACATAATTAAATCTTTGAGGAAATGAGTTAGTTAAGATAATTGAAAAAGAATTTAAATGTAAAACTTTATAATTTTAGAAATCAAGTTTGATATTTGTTGAATAAAACTCAAAGCTTGTATAGACATCTTTATTATGTGATGCATGTCATGTTTATGATTTGGGACATGCTAGAAGTCAATTAGGGATCGTAAAATCTCAGTTCTGTTTTGGGTAGGGGAGCAGCTGCTCACACCCACTCCCAGAGCTTAGATGCAAGCAAGGTCGCATCAAGACCATGATCATGCCATGCTATTTTGTTTGCAATGAGAAGTTATGAGCATGTGTATGAGTATGTCCTAAGCAACAATAGCAGGAAATATGTGGGATTAATATATTTAATTATGATGTGATAATGAGAAGCGAGAATTGTTGGAATATGGAGCAGAATTAACAAGAAGAATAACACAGTAAATTGGAACAATGATAAGTAGGTTTAATACCTACTTATCCAGTATCTATTACTTGAATTAGTTGCTTAAACATATGTTTTGTAGTTACTTTGCATGCATGGTGTGTGCATTTCATACATGTTATGTTATTTTGTAGGCTATGACATGACATTGGCATGAAGAAGCAAGGAAAAGCAATTCGGACATCTTTTGGACTAAAATACGCAAGCAAATGTAAGAAGGGAATATTGAAGGACTTTTAACACCAAGTTGGATGCATGTTCTTGGCTTGGAACTTATATTTTATTGTAGATCTACTTCTTAGCTTTTTGGAACATCTTGAATCATCCCAATCGGAGTTCGGATGCGAGAGTTATGACTTTTTTATCAACAAAGATCAAAGTTAAGAGTTGTCATGCTTGCCATTTACATAGCATCTACTTCAAGTTCGATTTCCGCCTTGATTCGGACGGAATCTTTCAATCCTCAAAGAATGAAAGTTATAAATCTCGTCGATATCTTCGATTTGATAGGTGGCAGGCCCCGTAACTCCTATAGGATCAAAAGTTAAGACTGTTTTACCAAAGGACGTTGCGAGAGAAAATAGAGTAATATGGGTCGCGCCTATAAATGAACTAAGGCCGTGGGCTCGCTGAGCCACCAAATCTCTCCTTATCAGAGCGCGGGCGCCAAAAATAACCTTAGGAACAGGCGCAGCGTCGATCGGCGGCGAAAAACAAATGATTTGGGTTATTTGGTGTCCAATTTGAGCTAGAATAGGATTCTTAGTTGCCTAACTTGCTAGGGTATCCATTAGAACTATAAATACATGATGAGAGGCATAAAAGAGAGGATATATAGGCTAGTTTTGGAGGATTCCATTAGATTATATTAGAGTAGATTAGGAGCAAAACTCTAGTTCTTATGAGATTTGGAGATTGAAGCAACTTGGAGACCATTGAAGATCAAGACCAGGAGCTTGAGAAAGATGGAGATTTGCTGACAACAGATTTATTCTTTAATCTACTCTTATTTTTGTCTTTTAATGTGTATTCAAGTGTGGATTCTTAGTTTTAATTCAATAAACTAATTCTTTGTTTGAGATTACAATGGATCTTATTGTGTAGTTTATTTTAATATGCTTTGCTATCAATTATTATGTTCTATTGTAAGGATTGTCTATTGTGATTTGGACTTAATTATTTAATTGACTAGCTAACAATTACCATGATAATCTATATGAACTCGAGAGATGAAGTTTAGATTTAGATTTGATCATGATGGTATGTGTTTGTGATTTTTGCATAGATGGAATTCATGATTTGTGTTAGGATAGAGATATGCATTTACGCCATATGTAATCGTATAAAGAACTTGTGTTTTAAAACTTTTTTAATTGTAATTCACATAGAGATATAGTGGATTAGTTAATTAGGGTGTTTTGCTTAATCCTATCGTATGTGGATTTAAATGAGTATGAGTATTATGCATCGAGAGGTGGTTTTATCTGCTTTAGTGTTCTTGATTAACAATTTAGGATAAAGAATAATTGATGAGAAGTGTGTTAACTTAAATGAAGCAATAAATGAAGTTGTGATCTTAAATCTCTGTAATATTAATTTAACTAGTGGTAATTAGAATTAGTTTACTTATAAATTGAAATTCATTCATTTAAATAAGATTAAGTTGGTTATGGGTTAGTACTTGGTGATTTTTATTAAACAATTCCTCGTGGGAACGATACTCTACTTTCATTTTATTACTTTTTGACTACGTATACTTGCGTGTTGTGCGTAATTAGATTTTATCCAACAAGTTTTTGGCGCCTTTGCCGGGGAATTAATTTAATAATTATTTACCAATATTAATTTCAATCAAATTAGTCTTAATTTAAATATTTTTATTTTTATTTTAAATTTTCTTCCTATATTTCTTTCTTTTCAGATATCATGGCAGAATTTAATTATCAATGGTTGTATACGAGAATGACTCAGCCAAAGGGAGCGAAGATTGATGGACTTGCGACACTTTCTGCATTATCAGCACAGATTAAGACACTTTCGGGGAGGTTGGACGCTTTTGCAGCACAACGTCGTCAAAGTGTGGCAGTTACTTGTGATTATTGTGTTGGAAATCATCTGAGTCATCAATGTACCACCAGTTTCGAGCCGGTACCGTATGGCGGTGATTACCCTAACAATTATGCTTATCCCACCAATTGTCATCAAGTTTGGGGGTATCACCCGGATTCATCATGGAGCTACAATTACGAAGACCAATATTATGCTCTAAATCTAACATACTCACCAGAATTCTCATGTCAACCTCCATTGCCACAAGAAGAAAAGTCAAATTTGGAAGAAATCCTGTCGAAGCTCATAGCAAACCAAGAGGAGAGGATTATGAGTCAAGAAATATCGAGCCGTAATTTTCAGAACCAGATGGAACAGCTCATCATTACTTCAAACCTTGGTCCTCAACACATGGATTCCAAAATTGAGATAAATAATTCAGGGTTGGAGGAATTGTTGTCCAAGTTCGTAGCATCAAATGAGGAGAAGAGGATTAATCAAGAGATGTCAATTCAAAATCTAGAGATATCAATTCAAAATCTGCAGAACCAGATGGATCAAATGTTCGAAGCCTTGAACAATCGCCCTCCAAACAATTGGTGTTATGACATGGATGATGAAACTGATGGAGAGCCAGAAGTGTACATGCCACTGGATGCACTAAAAGAAGTGAACATTGAAGAGACAGCTGGGGATATGGAAAACGAAGAACATGAGCTGATCTTTATTATACCCTAAGTGCCTTCTCAACCAGAGTTAAAAAATCCAATGAATTTTGCACACCCATGTCCCCTTGGTAGTCACATCCAAGGCAAAGATCTCTATGATATTGAGGCTTTTTATACACCATGGTGGGTTGAGGAAGAGAGAATAGAAGAAGAAGAGCCTTGCCAAGGCTCAAAGTCCCAATCTAATCATAGACTCAACGGACGGAAAAGCACCTAGTTATTCAATATTCTCAATTGGGCACTTATTTAAACAAAGCATGCTAGGTGACTTTAATTCGATAGCCACCACAAAAGGGAACCTACCAAAATTTACATTGTTTCCGATGGATAGAGGGTTCCTCAATTATCAAAGAGGAATTGGATAGTGCTGACCAGACAAAGTTGGGCTTATGACGTTTAAACTAGCGCTACTTGGGAGGCAACCCAAGCTCTAAACCTTTTCTTCCTTATTTATTCTTTATATTTTAGTTTATAGTCTAGCTCAAATATTTAGTTTTCAAAGTATAATGACTCCATAATGGTATGCTCGCAGGTAAGGCAAGAAAAAGAGAGTCACCAAGCTACTGGCCCCATAGCGCGGGCCACGCTACCTAACGCACAGACACCTGCCACACGGCACGCGAGCACACCTCACCAAGCTCTCGACCTTCCAAATACGGCCTCGCCAATTCGCCGATCCCATAGCGTGGGGCGCGCTATATCAAGCATACAAGAGGCGCGGGGCGCTATTACTCTAAACCCATCCGACTTATAACGGGCATGCCATCTCGATCTCAGGATACATACATGTGTCATCCATGCCTAAAAAATCCCAAAGCGTTAAAAGTGTTGTAATTGCAATGTTAGTCAAGTCCAACTCAAGTGTGGTTCCCGATTTATTCCAATGTGTCTAGCCTATTCTTCAGACTTAGCAGACAAGGAGGAAAATGCTGTATTTTCAGGAAAATCCTCTCTTTTAATTTTTTCTATCTTAGCCATTGAGGACAATGTCTATTTTAAGTTTGGGGGCATTTTAGTGTCGTATTACATATAGTTAGTTATTTAAATTGTAGTTCATATAGTTACATTTAGTTTTTGCATTCAGTTTCTTGAAATAAAAAAAATTGAAAAATTGAAAAAATATTAGTTAGTTTACTATGTCTATATATCATTTAGTACATCTTGCATGAGTCCAGCTATTTGATATTTACATTTTGTTTTGGCCAATGATGAGATTGGAATTGGGTAGACAAATATAATACTGATTATTAGAGCGTTGATGTGATTTCTTGTTATGAATTGAGTCTTTTTCTGTTTGAAACTGGTATAATAAGGATAACACAGTAAAAATAACTTGTTGAATGATTGAGTTTAAATTGATACATAATCGGAATCTAAAGGATAATGCTAGTTTGAATGAGAGAATGACAAGAATAAGTAGTGATGGCTAAAGTTAGACAAGAACCTAAGTTTGGGGGAATATTTGGGGTATATAAGCTATAAAAAAAAAGAAAAAAAAGAAAGTATGAATAAACACTGTAGCGTGCTTGTCTAGTTTTGTGACCTTTGTTACTTGAGTAAGTAAGCCCGATGGGATTGTCTTTACACCTATCGCCCTAAGGTCTTAATGGTCTGGGAGTCGTTGGTCGAAAGCTCGTTAAGGTAACATTGAAAAGACTAAGGGAATAAGACATTGCATAGATATTTGTATATAAAAAAAATGAATAAAATGGGAAATAAGAGCAAAAAACTCCCGTAGATGAAAAATAAAGCATAAGTATCCCATGTTGACCCTCGATATTGGTAATTGTTTAATTTTAGTTAGATCTAGCTTGTTTTTGAATTTCTTGAGTTTGCACTGTATGATGCCTTTGAAGAGACTTATTATGTGTTAAATTTGATTTTATATCAGTTAACATTGTTGTGGAGCACACACACACTATACAAGTAATAACAGTTTAAGATTTAATGAGTGATTGGAAAATTACTGATTTGTTTTGATATGATGTATTATCATGTTTACTTGATTTCTCTAAGGCCGGTTGAATATACTTATTTCTGTCATTACTGCTGGATTCGTAGGCATGTAGATTAGTTGCATTGCATAGCATTGTTGTTTTGTGTTTTTGCTTGAGGATAATCAACTGTTTAAGTTTGGGGGTATTTGATAAGTAGGTTTTGTACCTACTTATCCGGTATCTATTACTTGAATTAGTTGCTTAAACCTATGTTTTGTAGTTACTTTGTATGCATGGTGTGTGCATTTCATACATGTTATGTTGTTTTGTAGGCTATGACACGACATTGGCATGAAGAAGCAAGGAAAAGCAATTCAGACATCTTTTGGACTAAAATACGCAAGCAAATGCAAGAAGAGAATATTGAAGGACTTTTAATACCAAGTTGGATGCATGTTCTTGGCTTGGAACTTATATTTTATTGTAGATCTACTTCTTAGCTTTCCGAAACATCTTGAATCATCCCAATCGGAGTTCGGATGCGAGAGTTATGGTCTTTTTATCAACAAAGATCAAAGTTAAGAGTTGTCATGCTTGCCATTTACATAGCATCTACTTCAAGCTCGATTTCCGCTTTGATCCGGAAGGAATATGTCAATCCTCAAAGAATGAAAGTTATAGATCTGGTCGATATCTTCGATTTGATAGGTATAAGGCCCCGTAACTCCTAGCAGATAAAAAGTTATGCCTATTTTACCAAATGACGTTACAATGAGAAAAAGAGTAGCGCAGTAGCGCCGCAATAAAAAAAAGGTAGCAAGCGCCACGACACCGTAGAATCTACTCTCTTTGTAGAGCGGCGGCTCACCCAAAATGGTCTAGGAATGGCGCGAAGCACGCCGATCTACGGGGAAACAACTGATTCGGGTTATTTGGTGTCCAATTTGAGCTAGAATAGGATTCTTAGTTGCCTAACTTGCTAGGGTATCCATTAGAACTATAAATACATGATGAGAGGAATAAAAGAGAGGATGTATAGGCTAGTTTTGGAAGATTCCATTAGATTATATTAGAGTAGATTAGGAGCAAAACCCTAGTTCTTATAAGATTTGGAGATTGAAGCAACTTGAAGACCATTGAAGATCACGAACAGGAGCTTGAGGAAGATGGAGATTTGCTGACAACAGATTTATTCTTTACTCTACTCTTATTTTGTCTTTTAATGTGTATTCAAGTGTAGATTCTTAGTCTTAATTCAATAAACTAATTCTTTGTTTGAGATTACAATGGATCTTATTGTGTAGTTTATTTTAATATGCTTCGCTATCAATTATTATGTTCTATTGTGAGGATTGCCTATTGTGATTTGGACTTAATTGTTTAATTGACTAGCTAACAATTACCGTGATAATCTATATGAATTCGAGAGATGAAGTTTAGATTTAGATCTGATTATGATGGCATGTGTTTGTGATTTTTGCATAAATGGAATTCATGATTTGTGTTAGGATAGAGATATGCATTTACGCCATATGTAATCTTATAGAGAACTTGTGCTTTAAATCTTTTTTAATTGTAATTCACATAGAAATATAGTGGATTAGTTAATTAGGGTGTCTTGCTTATTTCTATCATCTGTGGATTTTAGTGAGTATGAGTATTATGCATCGAGAGGTGGTTTTATCTGCTTTAGTGTTCTTGATTAACAATTCAGGATAGAGAATAATTGATGAGAAGTGTGTTAACTTAAATGAAGCAATAAGTGAAGTTGTGATCTTAAATCTCCGTAATCTTAATTTAACTAGTGGTAATTAGAATTAGTTTACTTATAAATTGAAATTCATTCATTTAAATAAGATTAAGTTAGTTACGGGTTAGTACTTGGTGATTTTTATTAAACAATTCCTCGTGGGAACGATACTCTACTTTCACTTTTGTTGACCAAGTATACTTGCGTTACTTTTACCCAACAAATAACAAGTTAAATAATGCTTGCGTCACTATATTATAAATGCGTTACAAATTTCTTTGAATTTTTTTCTTTAAAAATAAAATTCTTTTATTAAAAAACGCTTTTTAAAAAAAAAAAATTACATTTTATTATTAAAAAAAACTACATTTTTTATTAAAAATATTTGTTTTTATTAAAAAAATGCATTTTAAACTTTATTTTAATAAAAAAAAAAAAAATCAATTAGTTTTATTAAAAAATGCGTTTTAATTTTTTTAATAAAAGTAAAAAAAAAGCTAGCTTTTTAATTTTTATTAAAAATAATTATTTTATTTATTTATTTTCTTGTTTTTTTCGCTAATTTTTATAATTTATATTATACTTTAAAATATTTTTTTCTATTTTTCATAAAAATTTTCTCCAATCCACATCATCACCGCCACATCGCATACTAACCGCCACATAAACTTTTTTTTGCAGACAAGTCACCGCCACATCATCATCATTTCCGTTAAGTCAACCTCGACTTAACGATTTTTGTAACTTTTGTTAGTAAACCAAAGTTCAAAGTGAGTCGATCAGAAGAAAAAAGTTCAATGACCCATTTGTAAGTCGACCTATAGTACAGTGACCTAGAAAGTATTTAACCCAACAAATAACTTAGCTGGAAATCGACAAAAATCGAGGCGTAGCAAAGCTACTGTCCTAAAAAGTGATTCTGCCCTCACTGGTTATAAACCTTTGGTATAGTTGAGCTCCACGACGTTCACCCTCCAGAATTCAATGGCAAAGCCTTCAATTGCGTGTACTCGCAGAAGAAGACTATGTACCTGTCTTTGTAGATTGCCCAGAACAGATTATATCAATAGAGATAGATAAGGAAGAGAGAGACTGTATATATAAACAAATTATATTTTTGTATATTTCCCAAAGAACAATGCTGATATTTATATAAGAAGAAGAAGAAGAAGAATGTTGCAAAAATGAGAAGAATAATGTTGGAGGGATAATAAAGAACGTGAACGTTGGAGAATAATGTTTACGCTTCTAAACGTTGGGGAGGAAAAATAACGCTAATAAAAACGTTCAGAAACGGCTAGGGTATTTAATTAGACAATTAGGGCTGGTATTAAAAAGAAATAACTGTGACGCCCCCAAAATAGGTATACAACACCCATTCCATCCAACCCATTCTGAGTCGCCAAATACATGGTACAGAAACAACTACAACTTCATTAATACAATTATCGTGCAAAATACGACAACACATAAATCGTGAGTTTAAATACAAATATTGTCTTCTGTAGAAATATCCACACTCAAATAAGTCCTCATTACAATTATTGATACACTATTTTATAAAATAGTGAGGACTACTAAAACAACCGCTCTTGAACCATTACTCCATACCCCACTAGTTCCCCATATATTCTCGCCTCCGAGAAAAAAAAAATGGAACAAAAAGGAAAAGGGTGAGCTCAACTAGCCCAGTAAAGAATATTATGACTAAGATAATATACAACAAATTATCTTTAGTCTTCAACAGGAAAAAATCTGATAGAATACAATAGACAACAAGTTTTAGATCAACAACTGCAGCGAAAACAACAATTCATTAGAAGAGTTAAGTAGAGAATGAAATTTACTAGCATCTATGAATTGAAAAGTCCATCATCGATATTTTATCCCTGTAACATTAATCAATATACATCATAAATCAAATATTCATCTTTGCACTATAAGCCAAAGATATTCTCCAGTTGGTCATGTTCATCTAAACACATGTTCATCTTTGCACTACGGGCCAAAGATATTCATCATAAAATCATTCATCTTTGCACTACGGGCCAAAGATATTCATCATAAAATCATTCATCTTTGCACTACGGGCTAAAGATATTCAGTTATATCATCATTTAGGACTGAGGATGATGAAAAATATTTTAAAGAAAACGAATCCAGTGAAACAAAAGAACAAATATTAAGGATTCGTGAATAGTGCCGTATACGTGAATAGTAACTCCGACACCAAAAGATAGAAATTTCACAAAAAACATCATCATGATTCGTGAATAGTACTCATGGATAGTAACTCATGAATAGTAACTCATGAATAGTAACTCGTGAATAGTAACTCATGAATAGTAACCCCGACATGAAAAAGTTCCAAATTTGATAAAAATTTCTAACCAATATTTAGGCATAATGATATTGAATAAATAATATCATTTGAGAAGAAAATAACATCCCTTACCTCGCAAAAACAGTACTTCTGACTGGAATACTGGATATAGTGCTGAAGAAACTTGCACCGTATAGCAACACTCAAAGTATCAAAATACTCACAAGAATACGCTCGATAATATAGAGAGAGAAAGAGAGAGAAAATTTTAGTTTCTGGTGTGATTTTCAATTCTAACTTAAGCACCCTATTTATAGGAAATTACTTAGAACACCAAAGCAGAAAATTTAATAAAATAATTTTATTTATTAACATTCAAGCACACCACCCAAGAATCTGAATTCAGCTCATTTACCACACATGTGGGATTGCAAAAAAACGTTTTTCTAATTAAAAATATTATCATTAATATATTATTAAAATAATCACAAAACATGTGTTAATCATTTAATGCAATAAAAATACTCTTCCTCCTCATATACTCATATATCCCGCATTCATTGTAAAAATATTATCATTAATATATTATTAAAATAATATATTTAAATGAATTATTTTATCGTAAAAAGATAAAATATTAATTTTTAACAATTGTCACTTTAAAAATTTTCTCCATCTATATCCATATAAAATCAATATTTTCTCATCATATAAATTAATAATTAATTATTCATAAATAATATTACGTAATCACAAGATCGACAACCGTGCCGTTCCTGTGAAAGAGGGGCTTTCCAATAAGAATTTCTCCTTACTGGCGCGCAATTAGGTGACCAAACCTCTCCTTAGACAGAAATTTCTAGACATTGCAAACAATGTTTTCTAATAATATTATTCAGATAATATGAATTATTGCTTCGATAATTGAAAATACTGTGTAGTGACAATTATTGAAACAACAGTAATATAAAATATCAACGCAACAATTATTGAATCAATAAAATAAAATACTTTGAAGAATTCTCTCGTAATAATTATTGAGTAGTGCCTTCTTACGTAAGACTCGATAATTGGTGCAATACTGCAGTGCTATCTTGTCAACAACAACGCGATATTATTATGTTTTAACCACTTTGGGTATTCCAACAAAGATAATCTTGAACAACTACGCCGTTATTTATAAACAACTCATACTTGTCTTTTCTTCATCATCCAATTTCTCGTTATGGGGACCACAAAAGACCGTCTGTCGTCAGTTTAAATATTCCTCGACAAAGAAGAATATTCCACGACCAAACGAATATTCCCCGACAACTATGAATATTTTATAACCACCTGTTTATTTTAAAATATTCACGCATTTTACTCATAACTAACCACATTAATCAATTCAACCCTTACTATTTCAAAATAATAAATAGAGAAAATTCCATTTTATTAAAAAAAATTTGGGGTCTTACATGAAAGTAGTATGCACACAAGCCAATCATGTTTGATGATAAAGCATATACTTTGTAACAATCTTATTCATTTATTAATAAAAAGTATTAATTTATTAAAGGCTTTTAATTATCTACATGATGCTGTTTTATAATATGTGATAAACCCATAGTTTTAAGCAATGCTTTTAGAATAATGATGATGATCATTTTAATGAGATCTAAATTCTTAGAAAGCTTAAAACTAAAATAGTTCCCAATCATTGGATTACTAAATTGGGGATTAGTGAATCCGGATAGATTGGTACATACGTTGTCTTGCTCATTGGATGGGGATGATTGATCTCATGATCATTTGTGTGGAGACACTAAAGCAAGTATGTAGGTGCTTATTAGAGAATAAGTTCACCGAACGTTGGCTCGCTAAGGAATACCTAATGGAGTTTTATTTGCTGTCAATAGGAATTCTGTAGTGATAGTAGTACAAGTAATCCTTGGACTTGAGATCATCATAGTATCTTGTGTATGATGAGTTATACTTTGACTTATTCCTTAAGACCCTTAGGGTATATCAAAGGGTATGCTTGGGTATAATAAGTTGTGTATGGAGATAATGTATGATCAATAAAGAATCTACCACTTCTAATAAAAGAAGAGATATGTCCTATGTGATTCGATAAATGACAACCCAAGTAGTCCTTGGCGAAGGCGTAATGAAATTAGAAAGGAGTTTCTAATTTGCATTATTTGAGTTGTGCATTTAAGGATCGAAATACATATAATTAAATAAAATAAGACTTGACAAGAATTCCATGCCTTATATTTAATTGGGACAAGGATTGAATTGTTTATAACTATTTACTCAAAGGTTCTTTAATGATTAATGTTGAAATCTATATTATCCGGAAAGTCGTTGATCGCTAGGAGGCTTATCCCTATTGTAGAATAAATATTATTTATTTAAATAAATTAATTGTTTAATTTATTTATTTAAATAAGATTAGAATTGTTCTAATTGATTTATTCACAACCCGGTTTAATATGGAGAACCTAAAGGATCACACCATAAAAGGAAGAATAATTATTTAAGAAGTTAATGGCATAATCGTAATAATATATTTAAGTATATTTAATTTAATCTATGGTGATAGAATAAATTAAATAGCTTAATATTTATTATTTAATATTTTAGAAATATTAAATATAAATTAATAAGAGGAGTCTTATTAATATTATTACAATTATTATTATTTTAATTTCTAAAAGAGTTTAGGAATTAATTTAATATAAGTACTCTCATTTATTCCTAATTGGATTAGGAAGAAAAATTAGTTAAAGGAGTTTAATTAATTATCCCTAATAAGATTAGGGAGCTTAATTAATTAAAATAATTTAATTAATTAAATAAAACCCAATTCCTTAATTATTAAGATGGGTTGCCCACATCTATAAATAAGAGGAGTCTTATTATGGGTGGTAGGGGTTGTTGACTTTGACAACTACTGGCGTAATTCCAATTTGTTGGAGAGTACGCTTTTTTTTATAGAGATAGGAAAAACTAGGGTTTGAGCCATAAACATCCATCTTCTTGAATTCTTTATTTTTCCTTGGTGGATCACCTCTAGAGGCCAAACACATGGGTGGCTAACGTTGATCAAAGGAAGGAACCAAACCCGGTGGATTCAAGATTGAACGCGAAAGGATTTGGAGGTGAACTTGTACACGAGGAAGCTCGATCTTCAAGGGTATGATTTATTCTTTATCTTTTCGTTTAATTAATAATTATGCATAAAGGGTGATCCGATATATGGTTTGTAAATTTTTTAAACTCTCTGATTTTTACACGCCTAGCATTATTTTGCAATTTGATTGCGTTCATGAATATTACAAACCAAACAAAGGCATCGAGCCAAACCTTTATGCAAATTATTAATTGTTTTAATTTAATATCTATATTGATATGTGTTTAGAACAATTTAATTGGGCATAATTTTGTTGTATAAAATTTATTAAAAAAAAAAAAAAAAAAAACACGTCTTTGCCATGTTTTTTTAAAGGGAAGCATGCGTCACTTTTTATATAATATATGATATATAATATATAATATATGCTTGATGCATGCATGTTAATAGATTAAATAAAAGGTATCGTAATTCCTTTATATAGTAATGCACTTGTTTGTAATGCACGGTTTTTTTAATTCATAGGGATGCACGTGTTTTATATAGTATATATATATATATATATATATATATATATATATATATCGTTATTATATTATATATATATATAGTTATATATATATATATACTATATATATATTATTCTTAATTATTTTATAATTAAAATTAAATGTTTATTTTAATTTTAAAATAAAAGTTTATTTTAATCTTAAAATAAAAGAGTTTATTTTAATTTTAAAATTAGAATTTCATGCTAACTAATTAGAGTTGGAATTGGATTCCATGCTAACTAATTGGAGTTGAAATTGGATTCTATTTTTTCCTAAAATAAAGGAGTTTATTTGTGAATAGGAAAGAGAATCCATGTTTCCTTAAATAAAGGAGTTTATTTTAATATGAAATTAGATTTCATATTATTCAAAATAAAGGAGTTTATTTGTGAATAGGAAAGAATATCCGTGTTTCCTTTAATTAAAAATTTTTTTACATGGAATTGGATTCCATAATTAATTAAAATAAAAGAGTTTATTTTAATTAAAGATTTTTTATATATATATGGAATTGGATTCCATAATTAATTAAAATAAAGGAGTTTATTTTGATTAAAATTTTGATTAAAATAAAATAGTTTATTTTATTCAAAAATTAGATAAATTAAAATAAAATAGTTTTATTTTGATTTAAATTTGGATTAAAATAAAGGAGTTTATTTTGATTCAAAATAGATTTTATACTAACTAAAGTTGCCCATTAAATGATATCAATATATATATTAAATGTTTATTATTCATGAGATGAATGTTATTTATTGATGCATATGGTGATGTGTATGATAATAAATGGGATTGATTATGGACTATCGACCAATATGATTGGATTTTATTTTAGTTGGATGCATGAATGTATGGGTTTTATTAAATGGGGTCTGCGTGCCTCGCCTTCTCTAATTTTTTTCTTAATGTAAATTCTATCTCTCTCCTATGTACTTCCCTCGATCACGATCAAGGTTTCTATTTATTTTAAATAGTTTTGTAATAGGAATAGTTAGAATTAATTTTGAAAAATTGGAGATCAAGGAGCAAGGAGCGCTTGAAGACCCGTTTGTAATGGAGCCCGGTTTAAATGTAATAGTTATATTTAAATATTATTTCTTGCACCCTTTGGGTTTGACCTTTTGGTTCACTTGGTGGCTCTAGTGAACCAAACTAGAATAAAAGTCCATAATCAATCCGGGTAGAATATAGTATTCTATATGTGCATGCTTATATTATATATATTATATATTATGCAAACATGCTTCGCATGTTAATTAATATACGCGTATTTTATATATATATAAATGCATGCTGCTTAAACAAGATGAGATAAATTAATAACAAACCCCTCAATTTTTATATTAAGTCCTAAGCGTTCAAAGATATTTGGAATATCGAACGTCGCCTTTCTAGCATGATAAAATTAATAGAGTATTAAATATTTAATATGAGTTTGTTGTGTCACCACAAGGCAAGTATTAAGTATTTAAGATGTTAATTTATCACATTTGATGCTTATAAAGAAAATTGAACAATATTGTTTTGTTGTGTCACCACAAGGATGATATTTTTCTTTTTGAATATATGGAGTGCTAGGTCGAGACTTAACTTGGATAATTTTGATTCGGATGTGCCACCACTTGATCAAAATAATCTAAGAGGCAAAAGAAAAGGAGTTGCATAGTTGATGTAATTGGCAAAAGTTGTCTACCTATTTATTTATATATAGTTTGTTGTGTCACCACAAGGCTATATACATTTGAAATGGGATCCTTATTCTCACTAGCAAATCTTTAATTAGATTTTGCTTAACTATATAAGTGAGGGTAATATAGTTTGAAGAAAATAGTGGGAGATACCAATTTAAAACAAGACCTAATTTATTTTGGTAATTAATAAAAGAATGTATGTTAAAATGTTGTTAATTACAAATTCATTTATAGAATTTTACAATGTCTAAAATTACTATCATCGCGAAGCATATTAGATGCTAAATTAACCGGGGCCAATTAAACGGATTGGTTAAGGAATTTGAGAATAGTTCTCATAGTGAAAAGCTATCTTATGTCCTTAATATGCCTATCCCAAGAATGGTTGCGAATAATGCCTCCGAGGAAGACATTGCTACTTTTAGAAAGTGGCAAGATGATGCACAGATTGGCTCAATGCATCATGCTCGCATCTATGAGTAACGAGCTTCAGCGTCGAGATGAAACTATGGATGCTTCTACTATACTCCCGCACATCAAGTAGTTGATGGTGAGGAAAGTAGGGGCCGATAGATATCGAGATATCTAAGGAGCTCTTCCGATCTAGAATGGCCAATGGCACTTTAGTACAGACAAAAAGTTCTTAACATAATCAATTTGATTGATCAATTAGGACAACTGGTTTTTTCATGGATGGAGAGTTGAGCCAAGATTTGATCTTGCACTCACTCCCGGACTCCTTTCACAATTGTCGTGAATTTTTCATATAAACAAGCTAGATATCAGCTTCGCTGATTTGCTTAACATATTGAAAAATGTTGAGAGTGACTTTCCAACCAAGAAAAACAAAGTCTTACTGGTAGGGGCCAAAGGATCTTCTGAAAAGAAGAACGATTCAAAGAAGGTATATAGAAAGGCTTAAACAAAGGATAATAAGAAAAAAACTGATACGGATAGCAAAGGAGCTTGCTTCCACTGCAATAAGCACGGACAACTTTGGAAAGAAATCTGCGAGAAGTATCTTGCGGAGGCTAACCAAAGAAGCTTAGTGAAGTTTCTACATAAATACGCTTTTGTTCATGATTGAAATAAATTTTTCTTTAAGTCAAGGTTCTACTTGGATATTGGATACCGACTTTGGTTATCATAAATATAGATTTATGAAGGGACCAAGCGAGAAGTAAAAGCTAAACAAAGATAAGTAATCCTATGTGGGGAAATGAAGCAAAGGTTCTTTGCATTAGCCATAGAAACTTATAGTTTAGCAATGCCTACGGGCAAATCTATTAAGTCAATAAGTTGTTATTGTATTCCAGTTCTTGTTAAAAAATATTATTTCCATTTTATTGTTGGACAATGAAATCTTTGGTATTATAATTAAGAACAATTGTTGTTCTATTTATAATAATAATGTTTTGTATAGGACTGGAATATCACTTAATGGATTTTGTATACTTGACTTATGTAAAAATTATTTTGCAAATTGAACAAATTAGTATAAGAAAAGGAGATGATCATTCAAAGAGTTGAATGTGTGTATTTGCTGAAATACAAGTGTGAATTATTTGAAAGGTTCAAAGAATTCAGAAGTGAAACAAATTGACAAAGTATTAAGATTCTTTGATTAGATTAAGGAATAAATACTTGTGCAATAAGTTTCTAGATCATCTCAAATGGTTTTTCTCATAATGGACACCTCATGATACGTAATAATTGATTGATGTATCTGAAAGGAAAAATCGTACCTTGTTGGACATGGTGCGGTCCATAATGATTTTATCGACATTCCAGTATCCTTCTAGGATCATGTCCTAGAAATGGCTGCATATCTACGGAAAGGGTAATCTCTAAATCCGGCCCCAAGACTCCATAAAAGTTATGGACAGGGAGGATTCCTAATCTTAAGTATGTTAAGATAAGGGGTTGTCCAACTTATGTGAAAAGGTTTCAAAGGATAAGCTTGGGACAAGATTTGACAAGTGTAGATTTGTGGGACATCCTAAAGTAAGTTTAGGGTATATGTTCTATAATTCTACTTAGCAAAAGGTGTTTGTTGCGAAACACGCTGCCTTCTAAGATAAATGTGTTTATTATTGAAGGGGCTAGTGGGAGGATAATAGATCTTGAAGAGTTCAAGAACCACAAAACACTATAAGTCAAATAAGAGGAACTCTAGATAGACCTATTGTACCACAAATCAATCGTAAGTCCGGAATAGTACAGAAGATACCTAGGAGGTATGGATTCATCATGGATGATGATGATGAGGTACGCATCATGAAGATGATGATCCGAGTTACATTCGATGAGGTAAGACTTCTAGTGTGTGTACAAAAGGGTCGATGGGAGCGTCGTGAAATTTCTAGTATTATATGTTGATATACTACGGATGAGGAATTACATACCAATGCTACAATCAATAATGATAAAGTTGTCTAAACATTCCTCCATGAATGGTTTGGGAAGAGTATCTTAATTGGGGATAAAATCTATATAGATAGATTCAAGAGGATGCTCGACTTAACCCAAGCGACGATATTCATTTGATGCTAAAGTTATTTAGCATGACAAACTCCAAGAGATGTCTCTCATGTCGATGAGCTATGGAGTGTATCTCTCTTAATAGTCCCCACAGACTCTCTAAAAGAGAGGTCGCATGTGTGATCATGTATATGCAATGAAATGTACGAGACACGATGTTGATCACTCATATTATGGAGAAGTTCACTATGAGTCGGTGAAAAACATCTTAAAGTGCTTAACCCAAGCACTAAGGATGTGATCATATTTATGGTGGGTCTAAATTAAAACTAGAGGGCTTAACAGACTCAAGTTTTTCGAATGCACCAAGATGACGAAAAAATCCACTTTAAGGTAAAGCGTTATCTTGAACAATTAGTGCGATGAATTGGAAAGGTTCCAAACAGCAAAAAGTTGCTGGTTTAGTGATAAAGACAAAGTATATAGCTATAAATGAAGCTACAAGTTGATTGTTTGGATAAAAGTTCATTACAGAACTAGGAATAGTTCCTAAGTCTCATCTTGGATCTAAACATGTGTTGTGGCACTTTCATTTGATTATTAGAATCATTGAAAGATGGGAAATCACTATAGAGATAGTGGACTCTCAAGAACAACATTACATATCCATTAACTAAAGCTTATCCAACAGCAGGATAATCGTCACTTAGAGAAGAAGAGTATGAGATACCATGACGATTGGCTTTAGTGCAAGTGGGAGATTGAAAGTAGTATGCACACAAGCCAATCATGTTTGATGATAAAGCATATACTTTGTAACAATCTTATTCATTTATTAATAATAAGTATTAATTTATTAAAGGCTTTTAATTATCTACATGATGCTGTTTTATAATATGTGATAAACCCATAGTTTTAAGCAATGCTTTTAGAATAATGATGATGATCATTTTAATGAGATCTAAATTCTTAGAAAGCTTAAAACTAAAATAGTTCCCAATCATTGGATTACTAAATTGGGGATTAGTGAATCCGGATAGATTGGTACATACGTTGCTTGCTCATTGGATGGGGATGATTGATCTCATGATCATTTGTGTGGAGACACTAAAGCAAGTATGTAGGTGCTTATTAGAGAATAAGTTCAATTTGAACGTGGCTCGCTAAAGGAATACCTAATGGAGTTTTATTTGCTCGTCAATAGGAATTCTCTGTAGTGATAGTAGTACAAGTAATCCTTGGACTTGAGATCATCATAGTATCTTGTGTATGATGAGTTATACTTTGACTTATTCCTTAAGACCCTTAGGGTATATCAAAGGGTATGCTTGGGTATAATAAGTTGTGCGTGGAGATAATGTATGATCAATAAAGAATCTACCACTTCTAATAAAAGAAGAGATATGTCCTATGTGATTCGATAAATGACAACCCAAAGAGTCCTTGGCGGCGCGAATGAAATTAGAAAGGAGTTTCTAATTTGCATTATTTGAGTTAATGCATTTAAGGATCGAAATACATATAATTAAATAAAATAAGACTTGTGATGAATTCCATGTCTTATATTTAATTGGGACAAGGATTGAATTGTCTGAGTAACTATTTACTCAAAGGTTCTTTAATGATTAATGTTGAAATCTATATTATCTGGAAAGTCGTTGATCATTAGGAGGCTTATCCCTATTGTAGAATAAATATTATTTATTTAAATAAATTAATTGTTTAATTTATTTATTTAAATAAGATTAGAATTGTTCTAATTGATTTATTCACAACCGGTTTAATATGGAGAACCTAAAGGGTCGCACCATAAAAGGAAGAATAATTATTTAAGAAGTTAATGGCATAATCGTAATAATATGTTAAGTATATTTAATTTAATCTATGGTGATAGAATAAATTAAATAGCTTAATATTTATTATTTAATATTTTAGAAATATTAAATATAAATTAATAAGAGGAGTCTTATTAATATTATTACAATTATTATTATTTTAATTTCTAAAAGAGTTTAGGAATTAATTTAATATAAGTACTCTCATTTATTCCTAATTGGATTAGGAAGGAAAATTAGTTAAAGGAGTTTAATTAATTATCCCTAATAAGATTAGGGAGCTTAATTAATTAAAAGAATTTAATTAATTAAATAAAACCCAATTCCTTAATTATTAAGATGGGTTGCCCACATCTATAAATAAGAGGAGTCTTATTATGGGTGGTAGGGGGTTGTTGACTTTGACAACTACGGCATAATTCCAATTTGTTGGAGAGTACGCCCTTTTTTTATAGAGATAGGAAAAACTAGGGTTTGAGCCATAAACACCCATCTTCTTGAATTCTTTATTTTTCCTTGGTGGATCACCTCTAGAGGCCAAACACATGGGTGGCTAACGTTGATCAAAGGAAGGAACCAAACCCGGTGGATTCAAGATTGAACGCGAAAGGATTTGGAGGTGAACTTGTACCTGAGGAAGCTCGATCTTCAAGGGTATGATTTATTCTTTATCTTTTCGTTTAATTAATAATTATGCATAAAGGGTGATCCGGGTATATGATTTGTAAATTTTTTTTAAACTCTGATTTTTACACGCTTCCGCATTATTTTGCAATTTGATTGCGTTTATGAATATTACAAACCAAACATTACAACCTCCCCTCCTTATGAAATTTTGTCCTCGAAATTGACGTACGTACCTGGTGTTTCGAAAAGATGAGGATACCTCGCTTTCATTTCCGTTTCCAACTCCCAGGTCATTTCTTCAATAGCATGGTTCCTCCACAAAACTTTGACTTGTGGTATGACCTTTGTGCGTAGGACATGCTCCCTCCTATCAAAAATCTTGACAGGTACCTCCTCGTACGTTAAGTCTTCTGCTATCTCGTCTGGTTCTAACTCAATGACGTGGTTCGAGTCGTCCACATAATTTCGTAACTTCGATACATGAAAAACGTTATGAACACGTGTCATATTTGGCGGTAAAACGAGTCTATAGGCCACAGTTCCTACTCAATCGAGGATTTTAAATAGACCAATAAATCGAAGGTTTGAGCTTTCCTCACATCGCCAATTCTCGCTTTTGGAATAACAACTTCTTGCACCTCCTTCTTCATATTCATCAGCTCCGGTGTGTAGCCTGAGTGATTTTAACTTTATCGATAAAAGTCGGTTGTACTTATATTATATCACGTGAGTCCCTAGAGTCTTTAACTCTATATCTATCATTTGTAAGTTATATGAAATGGGTCTTTGACAATATCACATTCGTACTCGTATACGATCTTTTACTCAACACGTCAGCTACCACGTTCGCTTTTCCAGGATGGTATGGTCAGAACATGTGCTGAAATGAGTCTCCTATTGAGTTCTTCAAATTTCTTCCCACATTCCTTGCTCCATTCAAATTTTGTATCTCTACGAGTCAGCTACGTTAATGGAGTAGCGATTTGAGAAAATCTTTCCACAAAATCTTCGATAATAACCAGCTAAGCATAGAAAGCTACGTATTTCGATTACTGACATAGGTTGCTCTCAACTGTGACTCATATCCCAATCTTGGATAGCACGTCACAATGACACCTATCAGTTTACTACCGCACGAATATGGCATCCCCTATGGAGAGTCTGGCTTCGGTGCATTCCACAAAGGAAGTCACCAGATAAAGGCTCGGGTACCAAATTCTATAGTTGAATTTTTAACTCCTGAAGTTCAATAGGAGCCATGCGATTTTTAGAAATGGGTTTTGTACCGGGTTCAAAGTCGATACAAAATTCAATATCACACTTTGGGAGTAAGCCAAGAAATTCTTCAGGAAATACGTCAGAAAAGTAAATAACAACAGGAATATTATTCAAATCTGACGTGTCTTTATTCAAATCCATAACATGGGCTAAGAAAACTTTACATCCGTTTTTCAATAAACGAATAGCTTTATGACTTGATATGAAAGTGTTTGACTTCAATGGTTTGGTTGCTTGAATTCGAGTAACAGGTTGCTTAGGAATATAAAAACTAACAACCTTACGAAAATAATCAATTTTGGCATGCTGAGTAGTTAATCAATCAATCCCCAAAATCACATCAAAAGTAAGTATCTTTAAAGAAATAAGGTCAACAGGTAATGCAATGGTGCCAACTTGGATCAAACAAGATTTATAAACAGTGGATGTGATGAAAGTTTCTCCTAACGGAGTTTCCACAGATAGGTCAAAGTCTAATTTCTCCGGAGTCAAGTTTAAACGTTGAGCACAAGCAGGAGAGATAAATTAATGGGTAACACCGGTATCTAGTAATGTATAAACTTCGCATGAATTTATGATTAGCTTACCCGTGATCACCTCGTTTGGGTTCCTCGCATGTTAACCAGTCACGAAAAACGCTCTTCTAGGAACCGTTGACTTTGACTTTTCTGGGACAGCATTTTGAGTCACCATCCCCACTGGACTGGGTGTCTCTACCATACAATCTCGAGCGATATGACCTTCTTTTCCACAATTATAACATACCTTGGAAGGTTGTGAACAGTTTGGACTTATCTGTCCCTCTTCTCCGCATCTGTAGCATCTAACTGGCGGTCTTTCTCCTCCTCTAAAATTCGTTGCTGGTGTTGGTGCCAACGTCTTCCCGTCATTGTTAAATCTTCTCTTCTTGAAATTTCCACTGAGTTATTTCTTCATTATCTTGGCCATGATTACTACCGGCGTGGTTACCATTTACGGCATGATAATTTCCTCCACGATGGTTATCATTGTTCACGACCGCTACCACCGATATGATTATCATCGAGTTGTTGGTCATTATTCTTGATTGAGCCGACTCATTATCGCTACTCCAATAACCGAGCCCTATTCACAACATCTCGAATATAAACAAAGTTTGTGAGAAATGAGGTATTGACGTATTTTGGGTTTCAAACCTCGCGAAACATTCGTGTCATTCTCTCCTCATTATCAACCAAATGGGATGCAAATCGAGACAACTCGGCAAACTTAGCTTCGTCTTTGCGACATCGTTCATATTGTTTTGCTCGACTTGATGAACTCTACCTCCTTCATATGACGAATACTTTCGGGAAAGTACTTGTCGTTGAACAATTCTTGGAACTTCTCCCAAGACATCTTCAGTGCGGCAGGCTGAGTACGCTTTACGGATTCCCACCAATAATCTGCCTCTCCTCGCAATATGAAGGTGGCGAAATGAACCTTTTGCTCCTCTGAGCATCCCAAGAGATCAAATATCTTAGTGATCTGCTTTATCCACGTCTCTGCCATAAGTGGTTCTGGCTTTCCCAAAAACTCCGGCGGTCCTAAATCCTTGAACTGCTTAGCGGTGACCATCCGTGAGTTACCGGTGTTTCCACCTGCATTTTGAACAGTAGTCTTTTTCGTTTGGTTTTGCATGAATTCTAGAAAGTTCCTAAACATACCATCGTTCGTCATCTGCTCAATGGTGTTATTCACAAGAGGAACAATTCCAGCCTGTTGCATGTTCTCCTCATTGGTGAGCAAATGTGTCTCCACGGTCTCATTTACTCCACTATTAACATTCTCAGTCGACATTCTTAAATACTGCCATAAAACAAGGGTTAATTAAACAAATTAACAAATCATATAATACCCCTATATTATGACCGACCAAGAAATAAGCTTAGGTAGGACACACTAGCGAAGGATTACTCGTCTCTCCCCTCCTAGTTCTATTCCCCGATCTCTGCCAGAGATCATATCCCTAAGCTCTGATACCAACTGTGACGCCCCCAAAATAGGTATACAACACCCATTCCATCCAATCCATTATGAGTCGCCAAATACATGGTACAGAAACAACTAAAACTTCATTAATACAATTGTCGTGCAAAATACGACAACATATAAACTGTGTGTTTAAATACAAATATTGTCTTCTAGACAATATCCACACTCAAATAAGTCCTCATTACAATTATTGATACACTATTTTATAAAATAGTTAGGACTACTAAAACAACTATCTTGAACCATTACTCCACACCCCGACTAGTTCCCGCTATATTCTCGTCTCCCGAGAAGAAAAATGGAACAAAAAGGAAAAGGGTGAGCTCAACTAGCCCAGTAAAGAATATTATGACTAAGATAATATACAAAAAATTATCCTTAGTCTTCAACAGGGAAAAATTTGATAGAATACAATAGACAACAAGTTTTAGATCAACAACTGCAGCGGAAACAACAATTCATTAGAAGAGTTAAGTATAGAATGAAATCTACTAGCGTCTATGAATTTAAAAGTCCATCATCGATATTTTATCCCTGTAACATCAATCAATATACATCATAAATCAAATATTCATCTTTGCACTACAGGCCAAAGATATTCTCCAGTTGGTCATGTTCATCTAAACACCTGTTCATCTTTTCACTACGGACCAAAGATATTCATCATAAAATCATTCATCTTTGCACTACGGGCCAAAGATATTCATCATAAAATCATTCATCTTTGCACTACGGGCTAAAGATATTCAGTTATATCATCATTTAGGACTGAGGATGATGAAAAATATTTTAAAGAAAAGGAATCCACTGAAACAAAAGAACAAATATTAAGGATTCGTACTTTAAACAATCCAAGTTCAAAAATACTTCATAAATAACCAAAGTGGAGTAAAATTCAAGAATGATCAAAACATGGATACAATCAAAGCTAGTATCCATAATAGATATTTTGGACAAAAATGAAATTTTAATTTTTCTATGAATAGTGTCGTATTCGTGAGTAGTGCCGTATACGTGAATAGTAACTCCGACACCAAAAGATAGAAATTTCACAAAAAATATCATCATGATTCGTGAATAGTACTCGTGAATAGTAATTCATGAATAGTAACTCATGAATAGTAACTCGTGAATAGTAACTCATGAATAGTAACCCCGACATGAAAAAGTTCCAAATTTGATAAAAAGTTCTAACCAATATTTAGGCATAATGATATTGAAGAAATAATATCATTTGAGAAGAAAATAACGTCCCTTATCTTGCAAAAACAGTACTTCTGACTGGAATACTGGATATAGTGCTGAAAGAACTTGCACCGTATAGCAACACTCAAAGTACCAAAATACTCACAAGAATACGCTCGATAATATAGAGAGAAAGAGAGAAAACTTTAGTTTACGGTGTGTGATTTTCAATTCTAACCTAAGCACCCTATTTATAGGAAATTACTTAGAACACCAAAGCGTAAAATTTAATAAAATAATTTTATTTATTAACATTCAAGCACACCACCCAAGAATCTGAATTCACTCATTTACCACACATGTGGGATTGCAAAAACGTTTTCTAATTAAAAATAATTAAAACTTTCAAAAACCAATTATTTACGAACTTCAATAATTCATAATAAATAGCCCTTTTATCGTAAAATTGAATCTACGCAATTTTTTATAGGAAATTCAATTCTCTACAACTTTGCGAAGAAAGTTTTTCCAAATTCCAAATGAAAATTGACCAAAATCCACATACGAGCGATTTTACGACTATAATCAAATTTCAAATCGAGAAATAGGGTCCACCAACACACACAAAACATGTGTTAATCATTTAATGCAACAAAAATACTCTTCCTCCTCATATACTCATATATCCCGCATTCATTGTAAAAATATCATCATTAATATATTATTAAAATAATATATTTAAATAAATTATTTTATTAGAAAAAGATAAAATATTAATTTTTTAACAATTGTCACTTTAAAAATTTTCTCCATCTATATCCACATAAAATCAATATTTTCCTCATCATATAAATCAATAATTAATTATTCACAAATAATATTACGAGAATCACAATCTCTTGTGACGGTAGTTCATTCAGAAAAAGAGGGGCTTTCCAATAAGAATTTCTCCTTCTTGGCGCGCATTGATTAGGTGACCAAACCTCTCCTTAGATGAACTTTCTAGACATTGCCAATACTATTTTCTAATAATATTATTCGGATAATATGAATTATTACTTCGATAATGGAAAATACCGTGTAGTGACAATTATTGAAACAACAATAATATAAAATATCAACGCAAAGAATTATTGAATCAATAAAATAAAATATTGAGCGATAACTTCATTGTAACAATTATTGAGTAGTGCCATCTTACGTAAGAATCAATAATTGGTGGAATACCGTGTGCTATCTCTTTGTGTCAACGCGTATTATTGTGTTTTAACCAAGGGTATTCCAACAAGATAATCTGTAATAACTACTACTGTTATTTATAAACAACTCATACTTGTCTTTTTCTTCATCTAATCGCTTTCCGTTATGGGGACCACAAAAGACTGCGTCGTCGTATGAATATTCCCCGACAACAAGAATATTCCACGACCAAACGAATATTCCCCGACAACAATGAATATTTTATAACCACCTGTTTATTTTAAAATATTCGCGCATTTTACTCATAACTAACAACATTAATCAATTCAACCCTTACTATTTCAAAATAATAAATAGAGGAAATTCTATTTTATTAAAAAAAATTCGGGGTCTTACAATAACATTTAGGGATTTAAGCAAAATAGTGGGCTACCTCTACCTGGGTGCACCCACAAGGCATAATTCGACTAGATTGGTACCCCCCCTGCGCGGGCGTAATGCGCGCACACACGCACTAAAGGTTTCTGATCGAAAGTCCAAGAACCAAGCTTGACCTAGTCCAATTCTTTAGCCGTCCTCATGTGCGCGAGGCCATCCTTTTTTCCCAACCAAGTTACTAAACCCAAGCCAACATGAGCTAATATACCCATAGAATGTTTTCAAAATAGACAATATGGGACTTTGAAAAAAAATCATAAGTTTGAAGCATAACCAACAAGAAAAACCCAAACTTTTTAAGAGTTTTCCAAAATGAAAACATTTGCTTTTAAAACTAAAAACAAGTTAATGTTTGAAAGTATGTATATAGTTTATGCGCTTGAGATATAAAATGTGTGGTTATCTGGATTATGTGCACATAGTGTTTGTAGCTAATAAAAGACTACATGTGTGACTATGTGTAAATGCTAAGTGTAAGTCGAATACATGCTAGGTTATTGTCTACTTATATGGCAATATGAGATATAAGGAGGAGAATGTGTGACTAATATGTATCCATACATGATTGTAAATAATGTAGGATACATGAACATAAGATAAGCATTTAAATTATAAGTGTAGCTCACGAAGGAGGCAAGTATCCCAACTCTACTCTTTATTGAGCAAATGGTTATCTTGTTTTCATTTAAAAAAGAATGTCAAAGATTTCTTCAGACTATGATGCATACTTGTTTAAATTCAGTATGCATGAACATGTTTAAAGATAGTCTAAGCCACTTGCTTCGGCCAGACACAAAATAAAATAATTCATTTCTTCTATAACGAGTCTTGAAATATTATTGTGATATGGTTAAGTTGTCCATCTATTTGAAATATAGTATGGATTCCAGTCTAAGAATGAACAGTTCCCTTAATTGGGAAATTTTTATAATACGCTTTGGGAGCGGTGATATGAAATACAAATGTTGTTCGGAACAAGATAATATTGATCAATACATGAGATAAAGAGCTGATCACCCATCGTGCCCGTAAGACAAGACGATTCACAGATGAAATTATGTTGGAACCTTTTCAAAAAAGAAAAAGAATGTTCATATGATACTCTCAGATTCTCAAATGTGAATATGAATGGTACAAGAATTGTTCTAAATTGCTTTCCAGTGTAAAAGCATGCTTCAAAGAAAACACTTATTTATTGTCAAGTTATTTGTTAATGAAAATATTTGCTGAGCAATTGAATGCTCATTCTTGTTTTGTTATAAATGTTTTCAGCTAACCAGGATCATATAGAAGAATCTGGTAAAGATAAGGAAAAAGGAAAAGTTACGACATAGCTGGAATATTATGTAATGGATAGTTGATATGTTTGTAAATATTTAACTATCATGTAATAAGCACTTAAAGATTATCGTACCTGGGATAATAAGACTGATGTAATAATTTTATTTAAGTTTGGTATCTTATTATGTTGAATGCTTGATATCGTGAAGCACCGAATACGGGTTTCAAGTACTCAGATTTGGGGGCGTCACCGTTGTGCTAAAAAAAAGTTTAGGTAACATTGGAGGAACACATTTCACATTATTAACGAATCTATAAGAAACAGTTATACAAAAAAAATTTAAAAAAACAATTTAACAAAAATATGACAAATAAAATAATCAGATTTATAATTTAGTCCTCAAATGCTTAAATGAACTAAACTTTCATAGTGGTAGGCAAACAAACACTTTAGTCTTGGTCACACAATGCTCTAGCTGATGGCTGATAGTCTTCACCCATCCCAATTTTCTACATTTTAGATTAATTCATGCTTTTTAGTTTTTAACTACAAGTTACTGTAGTGTTAGCTTTATTAGCCACATTCAAATCAATTCATAAACATATACTCTCTCTGTCCCAAATTGAGTTTCATGTGTTAAAAGTTAAAACTATGTCAAGTGCAAAAAAGTTTAAAGCAAGCTAGTGTAACATTTAAAAAATTGCATAACATTTTAAAGTACAAAAAATATTCGTATAGTGTTTATCCAAAATAATTTTATAAAGGTAAAATAGTACTGTACTCTTTTTTAAATTAAACTTTCTTCCAAACCTCACATGTGAGGAAAAAAATTTAATCTCTTTTAACTCTTATAAATTTAATCTCTTTTAACTCTTTTCTTTCACTTATAAATTTGAGTAAGTTATAAATAAACACATCTGTTTTACTCAAAGTTACTTATACTAAAGTTATTTATAGCCATCCGTAATTTAAAAATAAATTTTCGACAAAATGTAATTTCAAACACATAACATACTCTCAATCCATTAATAATGGTATCAAAAGTTAACGGATGGTGTGTAAGTACTTTGTTACCCTCAATATATGTATAGATACTAAGATGGTTTTAATTCGACATAAACAACTCAGAAATGATCCAAGGCTTTCATGGGTGGCTGCTACTTTCTTTTGTCTAGGGTTTGAAAAAATATTAGGAAATCACAACTCAATTAGAGAGGTAATCTATAATTAACTATATAATTAAAAGTACAAAATAATTTAGTTTGGTTTCACCAATTTTTTGGTCAACAGCCCTAATTCTTATTAGCATAAGTATTATTCAAATTTATATTAATTAAATACTATCCAAATTTAAAACTATTCCTCTCTCTAATGCTACGTTTGGATCGATGGAATAGGAGGGAGAATGGAATGAATCATTCCATTGGAATGATAAAAATGTTGTTTGATTTGTTTATTCCAACGGAATAATGTATTCCTCCCGGAATGATAGTTAACTTAAAATTTTAATTTTCATTCCTTGAGGGGTGGCCATGAATAAATCATTCCATCCATTATTTTTAAGTAATTGACAAATATACCCCTAAAGATATAATAGGGCTTTTTACATATTCATTCAATTCGATCGATCTGGGAACGACGAGAGAGAAGGGGCCGAGATTTGATAATTTCTTCGGAATTTCCATATTTCTATTTCTTTGTAATTTACCCCACTTACCCCTACCCAGCCACCCCACCCCACCCCACCCTACCCCTACCCCTACCCCACCCCACCTAACCTACCCCCACCCTACCAACCTACTCCCACCCTCACCCCCTACCAACCTACCCCCACCTACCCCACCCCACCTCCCCCACTCCCACCCCACCCCCACCCACTTTCCCCACCCACCCCATCTACCCCACTCCACCCCACCCCATCTATCCCAACCCACCCCCCCACCCACCCACCCACCCACCCCACCCACCCCACTTATCCCACCCCACCCCACCCCCACCTACCCATCCACCCACCCCACCCCACCCCCACCCCACCTACCCCACCCCCCTACCAACCTACCCCCCCCACCCACCCACCCCAACCCACCTACCCTACCCACCAACCCACCCCACCCCACCCACCCCCACCCCCCCAACCCACCCCCACCCACCCACCCCAACCCACCTACTCTACCCACCCACCCCACCCCAACCACCCCACGCCACCTACCCCACCTACCCCACCCCCACCCCCACACACCCACCCCCACCCCCTCCCCCCCCCCCTCCCTCCCTTTATTTTTAAGAATGAAATATGTGTTAAATTTTTAATATAAATTGAATTTAAGTTAAATTTGAACATTTGAGGGTATTTAGGTCACTTTCTAATTATTTATTTCATTCTTAGATGTATTTCTAATATTAACCAAACATGTACATGGAATATTAAAAAATCATTCTATTCCCTTTCTTATTCCATTCCATCATCTATTCCATTCTCTACTCTATTCCATTCCTTCAATCCAAACGTAGCATAAGAGTAATAGAAAAAAGGAAGATTTTTTTCTTTCTTATTCAAATTGGTAGAAATACTCTACAAATTTGAATAATTACTACATGTAATCCATCAATAATTACTACATGCGTTATTTTTAATAGTTTTATTTAGTTTATATATCTTAATAAATTTGTATATGATAATTTTATTGTTATAATTTTATTAAAATATTAAGATGTCGAAAAAACTTCTTAACATATCACGCGATTTAATTATATTAATATTAGTCATGAACTTTATTATTAAATTAATATCCTACTAATTTAATTCATTAAAACTTGAAATTTTATCAAATCACATTATTAATTGTATTAATATTATATGTGAATTTGAAACATAATAAACTGTAACATTATTTTTAAAAAATATAGTGGATTCATTCCTAACTAATTTTCATAATTAAATTAAAATTTATTAAAACTTGAGTTTCATAATTCTATTCAGATTAGAAACTTAAGTAATTTTTGCCAATATAAACGCTAATATAGAATTCCATTAAAAACTTAAATAAAATAAAAATAATTATTTTCTCATAATCATAATTAAATAAATCTACAATAATCCATTCAAATATTTATCTTAAAAATTGATTGAAAAAACCTGCAATATACAATTGAATCTTTAGTTATTTAAATAAATATTTAACTATTTAATAACTAAAACTATATTTTTGAAATCACAGTTAAAGTTTTTAATTATTAATATAATAAATTATTATTTATGTCATCCGTGCTACGCACTAGGTTGGTGAGTTTGTATAATTAAAAGCACAAATTTGATTTCACAAATTTTGATTCAGTTTTTCTTCTTCTTTTTGCTTTGCTATTCAAATTAGTAAAAATACTATCTAAATTTGAAGTAATTAAATTATTTTCAATTTTTAAAGAATTCAAAAAAAAAAAAAACTTACCTATTAAGGAAAAGGGAAGTGCCTCTTGTTTTTATCTCTCTTACCGGAAAATGATCTTTTAAAAGAATTTTTATTTTATATCTATCAAATTTACCATAAGATTTTTCTATCACAATTTTATGTAAGATAATGCTCCCTCTATGCAAGTTTATTTGTACTAATTTTCTTTTTAGTTTGTTCAAAATTATTTGTCCTCTTTCAATTTTAATATTATTTTTGACCTTACTTTTCCAATAATACCCTCATTTAACTTTTTTAAAAAATTATTGAAAACAATTGAAAACAACATGACATACATTGAAAAAATTAAAGTAACACTATTAACTAAACTTTGATATTAGAATCATAACCACACTCCTTTATTCTCCACTATGACTCCTCTACTTTATTATTCCAAGAAAGAGATGGGAAATTAAATAAAACAAAAATATGATAATAAAATAATTAAGATGAGTAATTTGGAGATGGAAAAATTCTTAATAGGTGTGTACTTTCAAACCTGAGATAAATAAAATTGAACGGAGAGAGTATATTTTAACAACTTTTATGCAGAATAATTTTATTAAGATATTGAAAAATCTATTAATAAATAATGTGATTTGATTATATTAGTATTAGTCGTGAGTTTTATTATTAAATTAACATAATAATTAAATTAAATTTATTAAAAATTAATTTTTTATTAAATCACATGATTAATAATAAATCTAAATTTTAGTAATAGTTGCAAATTAGTTAAAAAAAATTGTAGTGAATTCATAACTAACTAGTTAATTGTATAACTAAATTAAATTTATTAAACCATAAGTTTTATAATTTTATTTGGATTAGAATTTCAACGAATTCATCCAATTTAAATAAAATTAAAGTTGTAGACACTCGAAATTTTCTGTACACCTGTCACTAACATTGCAGGAAAACAGATTCGTCTTTCAAGAGGTAACCCTGGAAGACAGTTCATATCCATTCCGGATACTACCGAAAGTTCAATATTAACCCCGGAATACACACTAGGAGTAACAATTCCAACCTCGGAGATAACCCCGAGACGTACAGATCCAATATCGAAACACACACCGGAGTAGACCGATTAATCTCGGAGATAACCCCGAGGTATCCAGTCTCAGTCCCAATTATGGGAATAACCACCAACCTTGGTGATCATCCCAAGGAATGCAGTTTCGGCGATAACCCCGAAAATGCTTGTTTCAAATGCAACCAACTTCAATCTCGGCGCTCACAACGAGATACTCAGTACCAACCCGGAGATAACACCTGGAGGACAGGCACACCTCAGAGATGACACTGAGGACCTTCAACAATGGCATCAGTCCAATCTCAACGAAGCCCTGAGCAATGTCTACTTTATCATCCCAAATCGGCGATAACACCGGTGAGGGGCAACATCGTCATCTCGCTAACGCGATGCCACGCCACGTCGTCTCAACACTTCATACACATCTCTACACAACGATGTCCCACAAGAATCAAGGAAAATCAATTCCAAGTGACTATCGTGCGGGGTAACGGATGGAATTTGAAGCTTGAAGACCGGAGGGCATCGTCCCATCTTCAATAACTTCGTACAAACTCTAATCCCATGTCATTGTACAACTCTCGACAAAGGCGGTCCGAAATAGGTCTTGTATACCTCAATCGGATGCCCGGATTGCACTTCTAAAAATTCGAGTGGACATTACAGTGCCCAAGTGCACGTACTACGAGACGACCCGACCCGACAAACCCGAGGCAACCCGGGTATCCTCTGGTACACCTGCGGCCCAGCTGCAGGTACCACCCTCTATAAATAGAGGGCTTTGGGTGGCCATTTTGCAAGAGAAAATGGCGAGGAAGCCCTGCCCAATTTGCTCTGTACTCACCCCATACGGAGTACTTTCTCATTTTAAACACATGTGAGCTCATATATAGCTACTTTTGTACCTATAAAAGTCAGTGTTTATCCACTTTAAAGATATAGAAGTCTTCTTTGCGTATTTCAACGTAGCTTTCTCACACACTTTAGAGTCTTTCTCTTCATCTTTGCACACACCCTTCTTCACGTTGAGAGTCGTGTTGCGTGCGTTTGCCCGGACTTCGGTCCGTGGTTTCATTTCAGTTTGTATATACATATATATTTATATATATGGACTAACATTATTGAGTTATGCCTCGATTGAGCCCAGACTTTTGTCTGGAGCGTTTATTTGCTTATATATATATATATATATATATATATATATATATATATATAAACTGTGTGTCGAACTTTGTTCGATGAGCCTAGAGTTTGGTCTAAAGCGTTTACTGCTTTAATATATATACATTTATATATATTAACTGTGTGTCGAACTCGCTCGATGAGCCCAGATTTTACATCCGGGCGTTTACTCGCTTATATATATATATCTGAATGGATGGATCAAACCGGAGTCCCACGGATAAAAAATAGACCAAATTTTTTATTTTTTTTTGGCTTTTTTAAAACAACTAAAAAAATATTTAATATTTTATGGGCCGAAATTTTTCATAATATAATGTTTTGAGTGTGATTTAAATACCTATACCAAAAATAGTGGTACGATGCATGCAATTTGTACATACATGTTTTGTTATACGTACCCAAATCACACAAAAAACACTGTATTATGAAAAAAAATTCAATTCCATAATTTTTTTTTTACTTATTTTTAAAAAAAAAGCAAAAAAAAAAAAAAAGTCTGGACATTAGATCCGTCCGGACGTCCCACCTGGAGTTTACTTTGTGGTGGTTGATCGCTTTTACAACTTTCTTTACGTTTTGTCCTCCCTGGAGTTCACTTCGTGGCAGTTGATTGCTTTGTACAGCTTTATTTATGTTTCGTCCCGCCTGAAGTTTCCTCCGTGGCAGTTGATAGCTTTTACAGCTTTATTTACATTTTTGATCCCCCATGGAAGTGCTTCGTGGTTGGTGATCATGTCTGTATATATATATTTACAAATTATATATATATATATATATACCTACTTACTGCTTTCATACAAATTGCGGTATCATGTGCGCCTAGGAATCATGTGATCACAGATTCAGCCTATTGAATCTAGATTCGGTTCCCGTGATGGACATTTTCAGCTGTAAGCAGTTTGTAGATTATTTTGCGATGTATGAATTTTCTTAGATGGTTTCCATACCCACGAGGAAGTCGGCATTATTTTGTACATTATTTTCTTATAGATGCTTCGCATCTCGAAAATAAAATCAATCAAGCCGAATACTTAATAAAATGAAAGTATCAAAAGGTCTCAATTACTAATGAGCATCAGAGTTTGAAAAACCTCTTTTATAAAACATCACTGTCATATCTTGCTGAAAATTGAATTTTTACATAAATTCAAACCCTGTGTATATAGGTGCGAACGAGGCCTCGCACTACTTTCAAATAACAGCACATTGACCCACCCACACACACACATTCAGATAATAATTTCTTGAAAAGAGGCGGTCACCGTGGTAACACGGATGTCGGGGGGTGCCTAACACCTTCCCTCCGCATAACCAAGTCTCCGGACCCTAATGAATCTCGGTTTCACCGCTTGGTTTAATGATGTCACATCACCGGTCAATGTGCAAACCTTTTCTCGGTTGTGTTGGTACAACCATTTAAAAAACCAACTGGCGACTTTTAACAGTCTATCGTCGACATTATACATGTCGGACCTTTTTTACTTATTTTTTCAAACAAATCTCACCTAAAAATGAGAACACCAAAGAAGAACAAATAACGAAAAGGGACAACTAAAAATCCCGACGTCGACAAAAGTAATTACTTTTTCATAATAATAACTAAAAAAAATCTACATTCTATTCAAAATGTTTATCTTAATAATTGATAGAAGGAACTTATAATATATAATTTAAAATTTTATTAATTAAATAAATATTTAATAATTTAATAACTATCATTATATTCTTAAAATTTTGAATTAATATTTATACTACATTTAATAAATTATCATAATACATCATTATTCATGTATCATAATAAACCATTATCCATGATGACCATGTTTCGCACGGGGTTAGTAATCTTGTTTGAATAAAAATATAAACAACTTAATTACATAGATGAACAAAGTTAATTTTTTTCTTCTATTTCGTTCATAACTTGTGCGTGATGAAGACATGATAATCTTTATAAAAATAATCAAATTTTTTGTTTAATAAGTTAACAAACACAAATGGAAAATAATACTACATTCATACAAAATTATATGATCATTATTGATTTTTAAAAATCAATTTAAAACATTTTAAACTTAAAATTGAGATGATTTATTTAAAATTATTATAAAAAAATCTTACAATGAATAGTACTTATTAGATAGTTTATAAATTTCATCGTTTATATCAATTAAAATTAAAAGAATTCAATTTAATTTTGAATTTGAAAATGTCTTAGTTTGAGTTTAAAAAATCAATAATATTCTTAATTTTGGAACGGATGGAGTAAATAAAACTAAATAGCATTTACCTTGGAGAGAAAAAAGTCAAAATATTTTGGTGTGATTTTTCTAAGTAGTGAATTAATTAGGAACCAAAAGAATTCAATCAAATGTTTAAATAGGATATTTTGGAGACAAAAATGATATTTTAAAGAAGAATATAGATATTGAAGCTAAACGCACTTGCCTTTAGGCAAATGGAGTACACTTATGTTAATTTAGATGAAATTGAGATAGTTTGTTATGTGTATAAAACCACGAGTAGTTAAAACTTCACTTTTAAACTAGGCGACTGCAAGCAATTTTGAATCAACCACAGGTAAACTATAGCAGTTACTCTATAAATTTTAAATTTCTTTCCTTTATTTTCATCTCGAACTCACAAACAGTGTTATTGTTTAGTAATTTTGAATGAAAATTTTCAAATTTGAATTTAAAAATATTTTTAAAAGTTAATAATAATCATTGTCGCTACTTGCTCCATCTTCCATCCCATTTAGAACTAAGGCAGTATCACATATTTGGGTTCTGGTAGCTGATGACGTTAGTTGGCGATTTTGTGTTACGCTCTCTTTCCTCTTTTGCCCCAAAAACTTTACATATATTATTATTTTATCTCTTTTTATTTAAAATTTTATATTTTTTAATTTACTCCTCCAAATCTATAAAGTTTCAATTTTGTCCTACATAATTTATACACGCAATACGTGTGCCACCATGTACTAGTGTGTGTGTGTGTGTGTATATATATATATATATATATATATATATATATATATATATATATATATATATTAGAGAGAGAAGGAGTGTGTTGTTATTGGCTTTTTAGATGGAGCTGTCCATATATATGTTAGGTGTGAGTCATCACCGATTAAAGTAATCTGATGAGTGAGTTTTATACCTATTATTTGGGTACTTTTAAATTTAATAAATTTTAAGTTTTTAAGTATTTTTTGTTATTTTATAGTGTTTTTATTTTATTTTATTTTATTTTATTTTGTATGGAAAAAAATGTCGATGGCAAAATCATAAATATTTGTGCAAGGAGGTGCTGAAGCTAAGAGCCGCGATTCTAGATTTGAAAGTCGCGGCTCTGGGATCATAGAGTCGTGGTGCTAGGCTAGTTAGGCGCGCCATACGCAAACGTGCGAGCAACAAGAGTCATTTTTCTTTCTTTTTTCTAATGGGTTCAACATGTTATTCCTTACTTTTCCATTAATGTTGTAGATTATTCCTAGTGGGTTCTGTAGACACTCGAAATTTTATATTTTTGTTGCTTGATGAGTGAAGTAGTGCTGTATTTTCGATTATGGGAGATTAGAATGGGGAAAACCACGATCTGAGAATTTTTTTTTTTATATAAAAAAACTGAGTCCAATACCCCCGCTGGGGCGGGGTCATTTTAGCCTACAAAGTCCGCCGAGGCAGGCATATACAAAAAAACCCCACGGGCGTGTGTTAAAATTTGGGAAAAGGCCACGTAGGCGGGTCAAGTCCTGCAGAACTTCAATTTTTTCAGCAACTTTGACTCGCGTGCTTGTACAACTTCATCCTTAGTACCTGAAAACTATTAAAACCAACAATATAAGATAATTTCATGGAGTTTGAGTATGCTTGTTGAAAAATACAGAAACTAACTAACTACCTAAGAATTATACATACGTGAACTATGTAATACTAAATTATTGTGATAACCCAAATTTTTGGGTAATATTAAAATAAGAATTAAACAAAGAAAATTCTTATTAGATGATATGTTATGTGATATTGTAGTGCACAAAGGAATATGTGTCATGCAATATGTGATGTTATGTATAATAAATATATTAGAATTATATATATTTAGTATATATAAGTAAAGTGTAGGAGTAAATTATTAAAGGAAATTAGATGGGTAAAATTAAAATAATTTATAATATTAAATTATTTTAATGTGGTAGATTAGTGACATTAAATATACTTCATGTATAACCACTATTTTTATTGAAGAAATCATATATTACATTATTGAGTGTAATGTATGCTTGTATTAATGTGGTGAATATATTAATATATTTACTACATTTAAATAAATTATGAAGACAATTGTAGAAAGGAAAGAAAATAATTGAATATATGATATTATGTTATACTTGATAATGTTATAATATTTAATATTATACCAAAGGATGTAAAGTAAAAATATGAGATGAGATCCAATATGTAAAATATGTATATTGGTATCAACTAGTTAGTAAATTAAATTCATATTTGAATAAATGATTGAATATATTAAATTATATATTTAATATATAAATAAATTGTTTGAAAACAATTTATGGAGAGGAAGAAATTAAATTTAATTATACAATATAAATTGTATAATTTAAATAAGTTATTTAAGTTAGGTATGAGAATTAAATAACCTAAATGATTATCGTTATTTAATGGTCCTAGTATTTTAATTATATACTAGTGACATAATCTAAAAGATTTGTGGATCATGTCCCAATCTATTAAATTATTTTGAATGAATATGTGAGTAAGTGAATATGAATATTATGTGATTGATTTATATTTGTTTATTATATAAACAAATAAAAGAAACTAATGTAACCTAATTATATATTATGAATGAAAAATTGTATAACTTAGGAGTTATGGTAGGGAGAATTATGGTATTTAAAATATATATTAATCCCAAGAGATTTATTTTTTATATCTCAATTAATTAATTTTATAACCTAATTAAAGCAAGACTAATTAGGTTAAGAAATTAAATATACATGGGTAAGAATTTGTATTCCAAGTGAGCCCAACTGTTAAGGAACATGTGGGACATTTGCTAAGTAAATAAAGTATTAGAAATTAAACCAAGAATGTGGAAAAGTGGCCCAATAAGTCCAACACACTAAGTTAAGTGGCCCAAGCTAAGTCTTTTTGTTAAAGAATATGTGGGAGAATAATAATATTAAAAATTATATTAAGTTAAAAGATATATCTTTACTATCTCAATTTATTAATTTTATAACTTAATTAAAGCAATATTAATTGAGTTATAAAATTTAATGTACAAGAGTAATAATTTAAATTCTAAATGTGTAGAATGTACACCATAATTAAATATTTAGGGTGGGATAAAATAGAAATGATTGGACTATGTTAATTTTTCCATTGCCAAAAGAATTAATTGAAAGCCCAAAAGCTTAAAATAGTAGCCCAATTGAAGAGGGGTATTTTGGATATTAAATGAAGCTTAAAAAAAAGAAAAGAATTGTGGAGATAATAAGGCCACATGGCGGGGTAAAATGGAAGAAAGAAAGAGGATAAGAATAAAAAGAAGATAAGAAGAGAAAGAAGAAAGAGAAAAGGAAAAAGAAGAAAGAGAAAGAAAGAAAAGGGAAACGGGAAAGAAGAGGGAGAGAAAGAGAAAGAAGAACGACAAACTAGAGAGAAGGGGAAGAGGGGCAGCAACCCTTGAGGGAGATGGAGAGGAGAGAGAAAGGTCCTCCATGAAAGAAGAAGAAGGAAGGCTAGAATAAATGTATAATCCTAAACTAGTTTGTACACTTTATTTTGATTATTCTAAATCAAAACTTGGAACTATGTTTCTACACTCAAAAACCATGAATATACATGTTGATAAGTGTTTTATGTTTAGATTTAACCATATTGGGTGTTGATTTGGTTGAAATCAAAAGAAAAGAAAAATAATTTTTTCTAGTTTTGAAACCCTAACTTTTGTTCACTTTGGATTTCCACCATTTTGATCTACACCTTCTTTTTACGATCCGTCAAAGAGGGGTGCTAGATGTATATGTTATCTAGTAAATCCAAGTGGTAGCACGCAAAAATATTGAGTTTTCAAGCCGTAGTGGCTGATTTAGCAGAAACAGTCCCGTTTTTCTTAAAAAATAAACTATTTTCGGGTAATTTTTACTAGGGGCAGTTTCATAATATTTTTGACCTTCAAAAATTCTGAAAATATTTGGGATGATAATATGATGAGGTTTCTAGATTCTGTCCAAAAATGGTGATTTTTGGATGTATAGAATGAGAGATATGGATTTTACGAGAAATGACTATGTTAAATGTAAACTAATATAACTCTTTGTTGTTAACTCCAAATATTGTGAAATTATTATTGGGAGTACATGTACATAACAGGAACATATCCTGAAAGTGTCAGAATTTTTGGACAAAAACACAGTTTATCATAAATGTCTCAAGATCCGGCAGTTTTGGCCATTTAAAAATTAGTAAATGAATTTTAAAAATTCTGGAAAAAATATATGCACAATATGAAACTATATTATGCCAAATCCCAAAAAAGAAATAGTTTTGGAACTGATTTGGTATTTTTCATGAAAATAGTTCATTTATGAACAAATGAATTAAATTAGTTATGTGATGTTAAAAATTTGGAAAATAGGATGTTATGGATTGAAAGCCTTAAATAGGGTATATGCAGGTTTTTGATGATGGATTTGGTCATTGGTGATGAAATCTTATGAGTATGGTATTTTAAAATGATTAAATGCATTATTTAGTAAAGTGTAAACAATTAAAATAAATTGTTTATAAGTTTAACAAATGATTAAAATATTATTAAAAGATTAATAATATTAGATGAAGATATTATTAAGTGATTGATAACATTTAGATTAAAGTGTTATTATAAATCATTGATTTAAAATATTATTTAATGATTAATAATATTCGTAAATGAATTTTATGTTATTAAATAATTAATAATATTAAATGGAGCTTAAAAGAGAAATTAAGTTAATAATTGGACATTCAATAGGTCATATGTAGACACTCGAATTTTTTTTTCCTGTTACTAACTATGCAGGAGGGCAAAAACGTCTTTTTTACACTCTAGGGATAACCTAGAGAACCACAACATCAAGTGAAAAGCCTGGAGATAACCCTGGAAGGTCAAGCCAACCTCAGAGATGACCCTGAGGATATTCAGAGCCAACAACATGATAACCTCAGAGATAACCCAGAGAAAAGACTACTACAACTGCGCGAAAACCAGAGATAACCCCGGGAGGGGCAAAATAGTCATTTTGCCAACTCAACTTTAACTCACATCAAATCAACTCATTTCAACTCAAATTACTTCAATAGAAGTCCCATAAGAACCATATCTTAACTTTCGAGCGCAAACTACGCAAAACAGCTCAACGGACTACCTGACAGAAACCCAGGAATGCCATTTCGGTCATGGACCCATCTTCTTGGAATCAAAAAACGGTAAATCCTATGTCATTGTGTAGCTCTCGAAAAGAGCTTTCCGTAATGGTATGACACGCTTCCATCGGACTCCCGGATTGAAAGTTATGAACGACCGAGCGAACAACGCGTTATCCGAGTATACGTACTTCAACACGGCGGGACCCACACAGTCCGGGGCACCCTAGGCAGCAGTAGGTACACCTGCTACTGCAGCAGGTACACATGCGTCTCCCCCCTCTATAAATAGAGGGCTTGGGGTGGCCATTTTGCAAGAGAAAAACGGCGAGGAAGCCCTGCCCAATTTGCTCTGCACTCACCCCATACAGTGTACTTTCTCATTTTAAACACTTGTGAGCTCATATACAACTACTTTTGTACCTACAAAATCCAGTGTTTACCCACTTTAAAGATATAGAAGTCTTCTTTGGCAGTCAACTATAAGCCTTCTCACACACTTTAAAGCCTTTCTCTTCATCTCTGCACACACCCTTCTTCACGTTGAGAGTCGTGTTGCGCACATTTGCCCAGACTTTGGTCCGCGGTTTTATTTCAGTTTGTATATATATATATATATTATATATATATTTATATATCTTGACTAACATTATCGAGTTATGCCTCGATTGAGCCTGAACTTGATGCCCGAGCGTTTATTTGCTTATATATATATATATATATATATATATATATATATATATATATATGAACTGTGTGTCGAACTTTGTTCGATGAGCCTAGACTTTGGTCTGGAGCGTTTACTGCTTTAATATATATATACATTTATATATATTAACTGTGTGTCGAACTTTGTTCGATGAGCCTAAACTTCGGTCTGGAGCATTTACTGCTTTAATATATATATATATACTTATATATATATTAACTGTGTGTCGAACTTTGTTCGATGAGCCTAGACTTCGGTTTGGAGCGTTTACTCGCTTTTATATATATATATATATATATATATATATATATATATATTTATATATATATATATGAAATGTGGTGGGACTCTCGTCGATGAGCCTAGATTTTACATCCCATATGCGTTTACTCTTGCTTTAATATATATATACTTATATATATGAATCTGTTGTCGAACTACGCTTACGATGAGCCCGATTTTACATTCTATGCGTTTATCGCTTATATATATATATATATATATATATATATTTTAATCCCCACACAGTTTACTTATGTGGTGGTTGATCGCTTTCTGATTTTATTTACGTTTAAATCCGCTGCGGAGTTTACTTATGTGGCGCTTGATCGCTTTGTATAGCTTTATGTACATTTTGTCCCGCCTGGAGTTCCCTTCGTGGCGGTTGACCGTATTTACAACTTTATTTACATTTTGTCTTGCCTGGAGTTTCCTCCGTGGCGGTTGATAGCTTTTACAGCTTTATTTACATTTCTGATCCCCCATGGAGGTGCTTCGTGGTTGGTGATCATGTCTGTATATATATTTTATAGCTTTTATATATATACATGCTTACTGCTTTAATACAAATTGCAGTATCTTGTGAGCCTAAGAATCATGTGATCTTCAGCCTATTGGATCTAGATTCTGTTCCCGTGATGGACATTTTCAGCTGTAAGCAGCTTGTAAATTATTATGCGGTGTCTGAATTTCCTTAGATGGTTTCCATACCCATGAGGAAGTTGGCATTATTTTGTACATTATTTTCGTACGGATACCTCACATCTGTAAAAATAAAAATCAATCAAGCCGAACACTTAATAAAATGGCAGTGTAAAAGGTCTCAATTACTATTGAGCATCAGGGTTTGAAAACCTCTTTTATAAAACATCACTGCCATATCTTGCTTAAAATTGAATTTTTACATAAATTCAAACCCTGTGTATATAGGTGCGAACGAGGCCTCGCACTACTTCCAAATAACAGCACATTGACCCACACACACACACACACATTTAGATAATAGTTTCTAGAAAAGAGGAGGTCACCGTGGTAACACGGATGTCGGGGGGTGCCTAACACCTTTCCTCCACATAACCAAGTCCCCGGACCCTAATGAATCTCGGTTTCACCGACCCGTTTAGCAGTGTCACATCACTGGGTCAATGTGCAAACCTTTTCTCGGTTGTGTTGGTACAACCATTTAAAAAACCAACTGGTGACTCTTAACAGTCCATCGTCGACATTATACATGTCGGACCTTTTTCACTTGTTTTTTCAAACAAATCTCACCTAAAATGAGAACACCAGAGAACAAGTAACGGAAAGGGACATCTAAAAATCTCGACATCGACATGTAGTGACTCCGCTGGGGACTTCAGTAAGAGGACTTAAGCTGCTATTACAATCTTTTCAAAACTGTTATCTACTTGTGTGTGGATGTTGCATTTACATTTATGATGAATGTGTATGAATGCATTTCCTGATTGCACTTAGTGCTTCGCACCATATCTGCTTGTGATATTAGTGCTTCGCACCATAACTGCTTATGATATTAGTGCTTCTCACATGTCATCATTTTCATACGGTGAGACGCGATGTATGTGAATGTATGTTGTGTGGTCCCTCCACCAGGAGGCCATCCCGTCGGTGTTTGATTACTGGACTCATGGGAAGAGTAATTCCCTGAGGCTCAGGAAAGGCACCACCCAAATTCGCTCCAGTTGAAAGACTGGATTAATTTCCCGTCAAGTAGATTGCGATGATTTGGGAACCTTCATGCCAAAAAGCCGCGAGAGTAACCTAAGATAGGTCAGCCTCTGATAAACCCAAAACGGAGGAAAGTCTCTTCATGCTCTCATTTCAATTACTTGTAAACACAATTACTTGTAATTACATTCCATATCTATCTCCATGTAATGAGAAATATGAAGAAATGTGTACCCATACATATTTTAATTAACATGCTACAAACAGCTGACATCTATTTTTGCAGGATAAAATTCCTAAAATAGACACATCACATAACATGTTGTTATACACATTCCCTAAAGACTAAACTATGCAAGTCTTTCGTAGGGAACCAATCGGGCCTACTACCTGATCAAAGTCCAAAAAGGCCACGAGCCTACAGCCCATTATGTCTTCATCTGACCAGATTGATCTTAATCCAGTTTCTTGCGAAGAATTCGATGAATTACATAAACAAATCACATATTTGGTTGTTCTGCTTAAAGAACTACACCAATCTACTCAGGGTACAAGGATATTCGTACATGCTGAATCCTCTGCACAAGGAGGAACCCAAGGTTTGGATACTGCTAGTTCCAGTCGTAGGAATCCTTATAAGCACGTGATGCATTCCTTCACCACACAAATGATTGTCTCCACCTACAACTCCTGAGTCCGCACAACCTCCTGTAAAGGTGCCAGCCAGCGTAATGGCTATGTTATTTCCCAAGCCGATACCGATAAGGGAGAAAGAAGTCTTTGTTCCAGACCCCAGAGTGGAAGAAGAGGAACGAAGAATTAAACAAGACATTATCAGAATGATGTCAGGCATACGCGTCATTGTCCATGATAAACATACAAACAGATACGCCCCAGACGATGATTGCCCAGACGTAATGGTCATCATTTAGGAGAAGGAGGGTGATGACAACCCCTCCATCACCGCAGTCCATTAGGACTTTGCCCTTGACAATTGGAGCAGCACTCCTTGCATTTGTCGACGAGGGTAAAGCGGGTAGAAACTCATTCTGCCCTGTAGATAACAATAACTGCTTACTTTTTCTGTACAGTATTAGTAGTTACTTTTGTCATTACATGCTAACACTTTGTGTGATTGAACAAGTTTCATATATCAGGTGAGAGTATGTTGGTTCAGGACTCTAAAATTAGATGTGCCTAGACTTGCTGATGAGGTGCTTATTCTCCACAAGTCTGTAACTTTGATGTAAAGATGGACTCAGACTTGATGGAAATACAAGAGGACTATGAGATGCCTCAGGAGATCAAAGAATGGGTCAAAGACAAACCCAAGCGAAATCTTGATCAAACCACCTCTTTAAACCTCTAACCTTAGAAACCCCAAATAAATCCAAATTGGTACAGACCTCACTCCAAACCAAAGGAATGACATGGTTACTCTATTGACCCTATTCCAGGATGTGTTTGCATGGTCTCACGAAGACATGGTCAGTTTATACACAGACATTGTCATTTATCGCCTTCCCATCAAAGGGGGATTTAAGCCACTCAGGCAGAAGCCCAGGCGATTAAAACCTGAGTGGAAGTTAAAAGTTAAAGAAGAAATTGTGAAACAATTTCAAGTCGACATCATCATTGTGTCAACATACCCAGAATGACTATCCAACATAGTCCCCGTGCCAAAACCTGGAGGAGAGGTGCGAGTTTGCGTGTATTATAGTGATATGAACAAAGCTTGTCTCAATGATAGCTTTCCCATCCCATTCATCCACATACTCTATGACAATACGACTCCGTATGACATATACTCCTTTGCGGATTGCTTTGCGGGGTACCATCAAATCATGGTTGCTGCATTCATCACTCCTTCAGGAACCTTTTGCTATAGACGATTGTCATTCGGCCTCATCAATACCGGAGCTACCTATCAGTGAGCCATATGGCTCTTTTCCACGATCTAATGTATAAAAAAAACAAAAAAAAAACAAAAAAAAAACAAAAAAAAAACAAAAAAAAAAGAAAAGAAAGAAAAATCTCTTCAACAGTTCTCTGATTGTCTTTGCTTACCATCTAAGACGTTTCTACAGATGGCTTCGGAGTTTGAAGAAAAAATCCTTCCTCCACATTCCTCGAAATAAGAATGATTTTGCGGATGCGCTAGCAACCTGGGCCTCTTTGATCAACATACATGAAAAGTAGACTGCAACCAGCCCAGTCTGCAATGCTTGGTAAACTGACACTACTACCCGGCCAAAACTCTAAGCTTGGGTCAAGATTTTTAAGCTCGTGAAAACCCGAAATTTGTTTTGGCCCTACTACTTCCCCATGATTTTTTTTTAAATAAAATGTTAGTACTTGTGGGTTGTGAGGCTTGAACACAAGACTTGTAAGTAAATAAATAAGAGTTCAAACCAACTGAGCTACAACAACTATTTGTTTTTAATGCAATCTTCAATATATTTTAACTATAATTGAAAATTATAATTAAGATATGTAGTTAATGTAGGTAATTAATTAATAATACTAATTTATAATACTATTAAAATTTTAATTGATTGAGATATGTAGTTAATAATTTCAAAGTATAAAACTATTAAACTAACAATTATTAGTTTAAGTTAGATAATATAATTATAAAAATTTAAAATTATCTATATATTAGTATTAATTACAATATTTATTATTTTTAAAAGTTAAATAAATTATATTAATTTTAAAGAATCAAATTTGATTATATATACTTTAAATTACTAGCAATATATAATCCGAATCAACCACTAATTTTTTAGATTGCAAGTCCAAAATCTGTAACACAATAATATAGATAATTTTATCCCTTAATTATACAATCCCCCTACTATTATAGTATATTTGGAAAGTAAATCAATCATTATCCCTTAATTATGCATTCCCCCTACTTATTTGGAAAGTAAATCAATCATTATCCCAAATCATGCCTTTAGAATAATATCTAAAATTATAATACTATTAAAATTTTAATTTATTGAGATATGTAGTTAATGTAAGTAATTAGAATTATTGTTTATTATAAACTATTTTATTATTTTAATATTTATTATTATTACTATTTTTTGGTGTATCAAGATTTTGCAAAAAAAAAAAAAAAAAAAAGGAAAGAAGGAAGTCTGGTAAATTTGGTAACCAACTTAGGCCCACGGTACGCATATAATTGCACATCGGCTAAAACCAGTATTATTTCTACTTTCATTGGTATCTTCATTTCTACTTTGCCGTCATTGTGTTTTAATGACAAGGAAGACATGCCAACCCTCATATTTGCCCAACAAAAGGCTCCAGCCTATGTGAATTACATTGGAGAAGTATCAGATGAGCTACCTCCCATATATCATCCTTTATATCAGCATGTCTATGAACACTCACAAGATAGATCTACACCCACTGAGGCGAGCCCGACTGAGAAAAGGCAGATCCATCGATTTGCTATGAAATTCTATCTGAGCGGAGATGCACTCTATAAAAGAGATGTAGAATGATGTCTCCTCAGATGTTTGGACGAGGACCAAGCTCAGAGGCTATGGATGAAATCCATGGGAAAGTATGTGGCCCACAAATGAGCGGCCTTCTACTTGTAAAGAAGATCCTACAACAGAAAAGTCCAGCTATGGCAGTTCAAACAACACGACTTGGTTTTGAAGAAGATCGTTGACAACCAAGCTCAGTCTAAAGGAAAATTATCCCCAAACTGGGAAGGCCCGTTTATTGTCAAGGAGATATTGACAGGAGGCATTTTCAGATTACATGAAATAGACAGCGATGAATTTCCGCAACTCATTAATTCGGACACCGTGAAATGGTACTATGTCTGAGGTTACCATCAAGTGAACATCCTGGTTTTGGATCATCAGATCACCAGTCATTTCAGGTTCTTTAACCCTCACTACATACCGCATTTCCTTTTTACCCATCTGCCCATCAGGAAAAAACACACTTTTCAAACCAGCAACCTGGTTTCACTTCATTTCATACAACTTCGGTTATCCCACCAGGGATTAAACCTTTCACACCTTCAATATATCCTGTACATAGGATTAAACTTTTCACCTGCAATCCGCCCTACACAAAGGGCGAACTACGCCGACCTGATCTCCTCTTCAATAGGAGTACGTAGGCAACCATTTCATATGGCCCGGTCGCAATAAAACAAAAATAACAAAAACATTTCTACGCCCTTCACCTTACAAAAACAACAAAAACATTCCGACACCCTTTCTGCCACATACAGCGTTGAACCTCTTACACTGTATAATTACGTCCGACTGATCTCCCCAATACACGGGAATACATAGACAGCCATCTTTATGGTCCGGTCTCACCACAGAAAAAACAAAAACAAACATATTCATATCCGTAACCACATACAAAAACAAGTCCCAAGACACCAAAGATGGTAGGGAATAAACATAGATCGACGATCCATTCTAAAAATCCTGAGACATCTCATTATCCATCCATCAAGGAGGAGTTCAGAATACATCAAGATCACAAAGTCCTAGAGAAACAAGCAAATATCAAGGAACAACTAAAAGGGAAGTGAATCAACATATATTTCCCTGCCATATATAATGTTGTTTGATATATACAATGTGTACTGTACATGACAAAATGGCTAAGCTAGTCTATGCAGGAAAATATAAGCCCATCTACAAATCAGTGTATACGCGGGCTATCAAGTCCAACATGGATTCCCTCTCAGAAGAAGGAGGTAACGTAGTGATTTCCTGCCAAAGGGTCTCTACACGAGCCAACAAATCCACCGCCAACTACATGCGATATTTCAGGCAGATATAACGCTATCCCACTCAACAATCACTACATCTATGGATGATCTGGCCTCATCCCGCTCAACAACAGCGGTATCCCTATGAGTTAGAGCATCATCTCTCTCAACTAGAGCGACATCTCTACCATAAAGAGCTATCAACATTAAATCCCACATTCACTACCTTTTCACCAGATGGTACAGAAGTAAAAGCCTCTTGCGATCTCGGCGTCTTATCAGCTCATCCACAAAGCAATTATCCCGCATAACAAGCGAGGTCAAGTAATTTCAAAATTGGCGATAACCAGATATTGGGTCCCTTACAACAAGATTGGGGCAATCTCGGAAGCAGCGACAACTCAACACTGGGGCATTTATCAACCATCCTAAAGTGGAAAATGCACCAGTCAGCGCCATCAGCATGGTCCATCATCATCTTAATGGCGATTCAGATATTATTCACTCGCAACTTCATCAACAAAGAGAGGTTCTCATATGAACCCTCGACATCAACATTCGAAAGGACTGAGGAATTTTTCTAATTCCAAGAAATGGAAGGAGCTTAAAGCGAGATCAAGCTTCTCATCAAAAAGAAAGGGGTGAACTCTTGAAAGAAATCATAGCGACATAAGCGTGCCCCTACAAAAGAAGGGGAAACTTCTCAAAAAAGTTCTTAACTCAGAAGCAGAAGGTCAACGATGAAAGGCCTAGCGAATGAAATATACACCATCAACATGCGTTAAGTCCTCACAAGTTGAGGCCTCTACACCGACGTTCAAATATGGGCAGCGAAAGAATGAATTACACCCTCCAGGGATTTCAGAGACATTCAAGTCATTAGTTCAGCCGGGTTACAAATCAAACGCTTAAGGAAATGGGGCACAATCACCCAACAGTGAAAGGAAACTCCAAATCACCTCAAGAAGGGTGAGACATCTGGTGGTTGTCATCAATCTAGCATAACATTAGGCGAATTCTAGTGACGTAATCCGTGGAATATTACTTCAGCGAAGGTATTAAAAGATCCGGTATTCTTAAACCGTTGGCATCAATTCAGCGCGACATCAAGACAGTTCAACGATGAAAGCTTCGTATACCACCATTCGAGTGGGAACCAAAAAAGTTTGGCGATCAGCAGGATAGGCACCGTCGCAAACTACCAGCTAATACATCAGGAGGGTCTTGTGATTTCAGAATGTCATCCCCATCAGAGATGTGGAAAACATCTCAAATTATCTTCATCAAACAAGCATCAGCGATTAAATGCCAAACCATTGGAGTCAACACCAGCATAGGCATTATCAATGATCAGTAAAGGTAAAACGATTTGCGAAAAATTTTTAACATTCATCATAACATTCATTACATTGCAATTTGCGATTTTGCGATTTGCGATGCGATATGCGAAATGCAATGTGCAAGTTGCGATGTGAGATTGGCCAAATGCGAAAAGCGAAGTGCGATTTGCGAAAATATTTTAACATTCATTATAAACATTCATTACATTGCGATTTGCATCATTAGAAATACCTTATCATATTTCAAGTGTCTAGTAATCTTTATCATGTCCATTCCATTGCACTACATGAACATGATAAAGAGGGGCATCTGTAGACATTCAAAATTTTCTTTTCCTGTTACTAACTATGCAGGAGGGCAAAAACGTCTTTTTTACACTCCAGAGATAACCCTAGAGAACCACAACATCAAGTGCAAAGCCTGGAGATAACCCCGGGAGGTCAAGCCAACCTCAGAGATGATCCTGAGGACATTCAGAGCCAACAACATGATAACCTCAGAGATAACCCTGAGAAAATACTGCTACAACTGCGCGGAAACCGGAGATAACCCCGGGAGGGGCAAAATAGTCATTTTGCCAACTCAACTTCAACTCACATCAAATCAAATCATTTCAACTCAAATTACTTCAATAGAAGTCCCATAAGAACCATATCTTAACTTTCGAGCGCAAACTACACAAAACAGCTCAACGGACTGCCTCACGGAAACTCGGGAATGCCATTTCGGTCATGGACCCATCTTCCTGGAATCAAAAAAGGGCAAATCCCATGTCATTGTGTAGCTCTCGGAAAGAGCTTTTCGTAATGGTATGGCACGCTTCCATCGGACTCCCGGATTGAAAGTTATGAACGAAAGCGAGCGAACCGTTGCTCCGAGTGTCACGTGCTTTCGACACAGTGGGACCCACACCGCCTGGGGTACCTCAAGGCAGCAGGTACACCTGCTATTGTAGCAGGTACACCCGTGGCTCTCCCCTCTATAAATAGAGGGCTTGGGGTGGCCATTTTGCAAGAGAAAACAGCGAGGAAGCCTTGCCCAATTTGCTCTGCACTCACCCCATATAGTGTACTTTCTCATTTTAAACACCTGTGAGCTCATATACAGCTACTTGTGTACCCATAAAAGCCAGTGTTTACCCACTTTAAAGATATAGAAGTCTTCTTTGGCAGTCAACTGTAAGCCTTCTCACACACTTTAAAGCCTTTCTCTTCATCTCTGCACACACCATTCTTCACGCTGAGAGTCGTGTTTACATGTGCGCATTTGCCCAACTTCTATTCATGGTTTTATTTCAGCTTGTATATATATATATATATATATATTTATATATCTCGACTAACATTATCGAAGTTATGCCTCGATTGAGCCTGAACTTGATGCCCGAGCGTTTATTTGCTTATATATATATTTATATATATGAATCGTAATGTCGAACTTTGTTCGATGAGCCTGAACTTGATGCCCGAGCGTTGCTATCGCTTTAATATATATATATACATTTATATATATTAATCGTGTGTCGAACTTTGTTCGATGAGCCTAGACTTCGGTTTGGAACGTTTACTGGTTTAATATATATATATATATATATATATATATATTATATATATTAACTCTGTGTCGAACTTTGTTCGATGAGCCTGAACTTCTGCAGAACGCTTACTCGCTTTTATATATATATATATATATATTTATATATATGAACTGTGGTCAGACTCTGTTCGATGAGCCTAGATTTTACATCGGGTGCGTTTACTCTGCTTTAATATAAATATACTTATATATATGAACTGTTGTCGAACTTCGATTCGATGAGCCCAATTTTACATCCTGCATTTATCGCTTTTATATATATATATATATATATATATATATATATATATATATATTCGTCCCCACCGAGTTTACTTACGTGGTGGTTGATCGCTTATGACTTTATTTACGTTTAAATCTGCTCGAGTTTACTTCATGGCAATTGATCGCTTTAATACAACTATATTTATATTTTGTCCCGCTTGAGTTCCTTCGCGGTTGAATGATATTTACAGCTTTATTTACGTTTTGTCCCACCTGGAGTTTCCTCCGTGGCGGTTGATAGCTTTTACAGCTTTATTTACATTTCTCATCCCCCATGGAGGTGCTTCATGGTTGGTGATCATGCCTGTATATATATATTTACAGCTTTTATATATATACCTGCTTACTGCTTTCATACAAATTGCAATATCTTGTGCGCCTAGTAATCATGTGATATTCAGCCTATTGGATCTAGATTCGGTTCCCGTGATGGACATTTTTAGCTGTAAGCAGCTTGTAAATTATTATGCGATGTCTAAATTTCCTCAGATGGTTTCCATACCCATGAGAAAGTTGGCATTATTTTGTACATTATTTTCGTACGAAAACCTCGCATCTGTAAAAATAAAAATCAATCAAGCCGAACACTTAATAAAATGAGAGTGTAAAAGGTCTCAATTACTATTGAGCATCAGGGTTTGAAAACCTCTTTTATAAAACATCACTGCCATATCTTGCTTAAAATTAAATTTTTACATAAATTCAAATCCTGTGTATATAGGTGCGAACGAGGCCTCGCAATACTTCCAAATAACATCACATTGACCCATACACACACACACATTCAGATAATAGTTTCTTGAAAAGAGACGGTCACCGTGGTAACACGGATGTCGAGGGGTGCCTAACACCTTCCCTCCGCATAACCAAGTCCCCGGACCCTAACGAATCTCGGTTTCACCGACCCATTTAGCAGTGTCACATCACTTTGGGTCAATGTGCAAACCTTTTCTCGGTTGTGTTGGTACAACCATTTAAAAAACCAACTGGCGACTCTTAACAGTCCATCGTCAACATTATACATGTCAGACCTTTTTCACTTGTTTTTTCAAACAATCTTACCTAAAATGAGAACACCAGAGAACAAGTAACGGAGAGGGACATCTAAAAATCTCGACGTCGACATCATATTGAATGTACAGTATGATGAATTGGAAATTTAATATGTTGGAAATGAAAACATCTTGCTGGATTGGAAAACAGCTTGCTGAATTAGTGAATCCAGTTTGCTGGATTATAGAACAGTTTGCTGGATTGTAAGTCAATTTTAATCCAGGTTGCTGGATAGTAGGTCAGCTTGAATTCAGTTTGCTGGATTAAAAAACAGTTTACCAAATTGAAGAATAGTTGTAATCCAGGCTGCTGGATTGATATGTTTAAATAATCCAGATTATAATATTAGAATTTGGCCTACTAGATTATAGAAAAGAACTTATAATATGAAAGATTAAAGTGTTAAATCATAATTTATATGATATAGTGATTGAAAAATTATCAAAGGACGATAATAATACTGATGTTGTAAGGTGTTATTTAATAATAGATTATATGGTTAAGTGTTAACCAATTTGCTTATAAGTAATAGTAATATGAGCCATGGTATGTTATGCTGACTGAAAGATCAATCTTATAACTGATAGGTCTTTCATAAGAGATTAAATTAGACTGTTTAGCGATAATCGACGAGCAGACAAGTTTGCCTAACTCAAACTTGAGTTGTATGTTCAAAGCATGTTAGTGAATAATTATTGTTGATTATTCACATCTATACTGATTATTGATTCGCACTTAGTGCATGTTGCATATGTGCATCAGGTATGAAAGGCTGATCACCTTCATTACCATAAATTTCAGTTAAATGGTTCATGGTCATTGTTGACCTTCAAACATTATTTATACAGTCATTCAATTATTGACATTTGATTCATGTTATTTCATAATTATTACATTGTTGAAAACTTGAAAGCTTATTCTTTCTTTTCAATCATGATATATCTTTATTGTATTTAAAACTTGCTGGGCAAATTTGTTGCTCACTGTTGGGTAAAATCTAATTACGCACAACACACAAGTATACGTGGTCAACAAGTAATAAAGTGAAAGTAGAGTATCGTTCCCACGAAGACAAATTAGCAAGAAATTTAACTTCACAATTATCACTTTTTTATTAATCCTAATTCTATTAAACTATTCAATTCAATGGTTTAAAATTATAGAAACTAAATTAATAAATAAGTAAACTATCACGAAACAATCACAAATATCAAAAGCCAGAATTTCAAATAATTAATGGAGAATTAGACTTATGACTTCACCCTAAGCTTCACTCTGATTTTCAAACATTTATTCTAATTCAATTCAATATCCCAGTTTATTAATCAAGAATACGAATGTAGTACTAGCCACCTCTCGATGCACTAATACCGTAATAACTTAAATCCACAATTTAGATAGAAATAAGTTAAACACCTAAATTAACCAACTCACTATATCTCTATGTGAACTGAAATTAAAGAAGGTTTAAGCTTAAGTTCTCTATCCGATTACATACGATGTCAAGCATATCTCTACCTTAACAATAATCAAGAATCTGCTATTCACAAAATTCATGACACATGCTATATTAACTAAGTCTAGATTTGAATATACCTTCTCGATTCCATACAAATCCACAAAGAACTTTTGATCAAGCAATTCATAAATTCACGCTCAAATTAACATAGATAAACTGAAAATATCTTATTGAACTGGAAATCGAAATTATAAAATCATCGTTTCACCCAAAGATCCATCATAAGCCTAATAAGTGAATTAGTTCATAACGAATGAAGTAAAACTGAATAATCTAACAAAAACATCCATGCAATTACAAATAAAAGACTAAAGAGAAGAATAATGATGAACACCCTTCACGTAGCCTAGAATTGAAATCGTCACGAAAATCTCTTCAAATTACTCCTCCAAAGCTTGCACTCAAATCCTGGAATTAATCTCTATATTATGCTTCACGCGGTAATCGTTTTGTTGTTTGCAACATAATATATATATCCCCCTCTATTCTAGCCGAAGTCCCTTGCTTCTTAGAGTCCATGCGCAAAACAAAGTCCCAAAACCATGTGGCAGCAGAGTTCAATAAGCAGCAGGAGACTACAGGATTTGGCACCCCCACCCCGACGGGGGGTACAAGGCCAATATAGCCCGCCCCGGCGGGCATGTCCACTGCTAAAGAAATTTTTTTATTTCATGCATTTTTCCAACTTTGCTCCAAACGATCGCCTTTCTTCACCACTAGCCTCCATGACCACCCTACACATAAAAGAACATGAAACAAATGAAAATGAACACAAAAAGAGAAAATAACAACGAATTTAAGCTTGAAATGAACATCGATTCGTGTATATGAAATCCACTTATCAAAATCCCCCAAACTTAAACTGTTAGGTTTGTAATATTCAAGAACGCAATCAAATTGCAAAAATTAAGCGGAAGCGAGATAAAATCAGAGTTTAAAATTTTACAAACCATATTCCCGGATCACCCTTTATGCACAATTATTAATTAAACGAAAAGATATGAAGAACAAACATACCCTTGAAGATCCGAGCTTCCTCAGGTACAAGTTCACCTCCAATCCTTTTCACATTCAACTTGAATCCACCGGGTTTGGTTCCTTCCTTTGATCAACGTTAGCCACCCAAGTGTTTGGCCTCTAGAGGTGATCCACCAAGGAAGAAAAGAAATTCAAGAAGATGGGTATTTTGCTCAAACCCTAGTTTTCTATCTCTATAGAAAAGAACGTACTCTCCCAACTATTGGAATTATTACGTATGTTGTAAAAGTCAACAACCACCTCACCCATAATAAGACTCCTCTTATTTATAGATGTGGGCAACCCACCTTAACAATTAAGGAATTGGGATTTATTAAATTAATTAAATTCTTTTAATTAATTAAGCTCCCTAATCTTATTAGGGATAATTAATTAAACTCTTTTAACTAATTTTCCTTCCTAATCCAATTAGGAATAAATGAGAGTACTTATATTAAATTAATTCCTAAACTCTTTTATAAATTAAAATAATAATAATTATAATAATATTAATAAGACTCCTCTTATTAATTTATATTTAATATTTCTAAAATATTAAATAATAAATATTAAGCTATTTAATTTATTCTATCACCATAGATTAAATTAAATATACATAACATATTATTACGATTATGCCATTAACTTCTTAAATAATTATTCTTCCTTTTATGGTGTGACCCTTTAGGTTCTCCATATTAAACCTATTGTGAATAAATCAATTAGAATAATTCAAATCTTATTTAAATAAATAAATTAAACAATTAATTTATTTAAATAAATAATAGTTATTCTACAATAGGGATAAGCCTCCCAAGCGATCAACGACTTTCCGATAATATAGATTTCAACATTAATCATAAAAGAACCTTTGAGTAAATAGTTACCGTCTAATTCAATCCTTCCACCATACAATGTCCCAATTAAATATAAGATATGGAATTACCACAAGTCTTATTTTATTTAATTATATGTATTTCGACTCTTAAATGCACAACTCCAAATAATGCAAATTAGAAACTCCTTTCTAATTTCATTACGCCTTAACCAAGGACTACCGGGGTTGTCATTTATCGAATCACATAGGACATTTCTCTTCTTTTAATAAAGTGGTAGATTCTTTATTGATCATACATTATCTCCATGTATAAATTATTATACCCAAGCATACCTTTGATATACCCTAAGGGTCTTAAGGAATAAGTAAAAGTATAACTCATCATACACAAGATACTATGATGATCTCAAGTCCAAGGATCACTTGTACTACTATCACTACAGAATTCCTATCGACAGCAAGTAAAACTCCATTAGGTATTCCTTAGCGAAGCCACGCTTCAAAGAACTTATTCTCTAATAAGCACCTACATACTTGCTTTAGTGTCTCCACACAAATGATCATGAGATCAATCATCCTCATCCAATGAGCAAGCAACGATGTACCAATCTATCCGGATTCACTAATCCCCAATTTAGTAATCCAATGATTGGGAACTATTTTAGTTTTAAGCTTTCTAAGAATTTAGATCTCATTAGAATGATCATCATCATCATTCTAAAAGCATTGCTTAAAACTATGGGTTTATCACATATTATAAAACAACATCATGTAGATAATTAAAAGCCTTTAATAAATTAATACTTTTTATTAATAAATGAATAAGATTGTTACAAAGTATATGCTTTATCATCAAACATGATTGACTTGTGTGCATACTACTTTCAATCTCCCACTTGCACTAAAGCCAATCGTCATGGTATCTCATACTCTTCTTCTCTAAGTGACGATTATCCTGCTGTTGGATAAGCTTTAGTTAATGGATATGTAATGTTGTTCATGAGAGTCCACTATCTCTATAGTGATTTCACCTCTTTCAATGATTCTAATAATCAAATGAAAGTGCTACAACACATGTTTAGATCCAAGATGAGACTTAAGAACTATTCCTAGTTCTGTAATGAACTTTTAATCCAAACAATCAACTTGCGACTTTCATTTATAGCTATATACTTTGTCTTTATCACTAAACCAAAGAACTCTTTCTTCTTTGGAACCTTTCCAATTCAACGCACCACTGCTCAAGATAACGCTTTTACCTTAAAGTGGATTTTCTCATCATCTTGGTCTGCTTGAAAACTTGAGTCTGCTTTAAGCCCTCTAGTTTTAATTTAGACCCACCATGAATATGATCACATCCTTAGTGCTAAGTTAAGCACTTTAAGATGTTTTTCACCGACTCATAGTGAACTTCTCCATAATATGACCGATCAACATCGTCTCTCGTACATTTCATATTGCATGCATGATTGTCACTCATGCGACCTCTCTTTTCGAGAGTCTGTGGGGACTATTAAGAGATACACTCCATAGCTCATCGACATGAGACATCTCTTGGAGTTTGCCATGCTAAACGACTTTAGCATCAAATGAATATACGTTCCTTGGGTTAAGTTGAGCATCCTTTTAAATCTATCTATATAGATTTGCATCCCCAATAATGATACTCTTCCCAAATCATTCATGGAGGATTGTTTAGACAACTTTATCATTACTGATTGTAGCATTAGTATGTAATTCCTCATCCGTAGTATATCAACATATAATACTAGAAATTTCACGACGCTCCCACTGACCCTTTTGTACACACTAGAACTCTTACCTCATCGTATGTAACTAGATCATCATCTTCTATGATGTGTACCTCATCATCATCATCCATGATGAATCCATACCTCCTAGGTATCTTTGGTACTATTCCAGATTTACGATTCGGTTGTGGTACAATAGGTCTATCTACAGGTTCCTCTTATTTGACTTATAGTGTTTTGTGGTTCTTGAATTCTTCAAGATATATTATCCTCCCACTAGCCCTTTCAATGATAAACACCTTTATCTTAGAAGGCAGCGTGTTTTGCAACAAACACCTTTTGCTAAGTAGGATTATAGAACATATACCCTAAACTTACTTTAGGATGTCCCATAAATCGACACTTATAAAATCTTGTCCCAAGCTTATCCTTTGAAACCTTTTCACATAAGTTGGACAACCCCTTATCTTAACATACTTAAGATTAGGAATCCTCCCTGTCCATAACTTTTATGGAGTCTTGGGGCCGGATTTTGAGGTTACCTTTTCATAGATATGCAGCCATTTCTAGGACATTATCCCAGAAGGATACTGGTATGTCGATAAAATCATTATGGACCGTACCATGTCCAACAAGGTATTATTTTTCATTCAGATACATCAATCAATTATTGCATATCAGGATGTGTCCATTATGAGAAAATTATTTGAGATGATCTAGAAACTTATTGCACAAGTATTTATCCCTTGATCTAATCAAAGAATCTTAATACTTTGCCAATTTGTTTCACTTCTGAATTCTTTGAACCTTTCAAATAATTCACACTTGTATTTTAGCAAATACACACATTCAACTCTTTGAATGATCATCTCCTTTTCTTATACTAATTTGTTCAATATGCAAAATTATTTTCATGTAAGTCAAGTATACAAAATTTATTAAGTAATATTCTAGTTCTATACAAAACATTATTATTATAAATAGAACAACAATTGTTCTTAATTATAATACCAAAGTTTTCATTGTCCAACAATAAAATGGAAATAATATTTTTAACAAGAACTGGAATACAATAACAACTTATTGACTTAATAGATTTGCCCGTAGGCAGTGCTAAACTATAAGTTTCTATGGCTAATGCAACAACCTTTGCTTCATTTTCCACACATAGGATTACTTATATTTGTTTAGCTTTCTACTTCTGTTTGGTCCCTTCATAAATCTATATTTATGATAACCAAAGTCGGTATCCAATACCCAAGTAGAACCTTGACTTAAAGAAAAATTTATTTCAATCATGAACAAATTTGTATTGTAACCGAAACTTCACTAAGCTTCTTTGGTTAGCCTCTGCAAGATGCTTCTCGTAGTTTCTTTCCAGTGTCCAGGCTTATTGCAGTGGAAGCAAGCTCCTTTGCTATCCGTATCAGTTTTGTTCTTATTATCCTTTGTTTACGCCTTTCTGTTTACCTTCTTTGAATCGTTCTTCTTTTCAAAAGATCTTTGGCCCCGACCAGTAAGACATGGTCTTTCTTGGTTGGAAAGTGACTCTCATCATTTTTCAACATGTTAAGCAAATCAACGAATCTGATATCTAGCTTGTTTATATAAAAAATTCACAACAATTGTGAAAGGAGTCCGGGAGTGAGTGCAAGATCAAATCTTGGCTCAACTCTCCATCCATGACAAAACCAGTTGTCCTAATTGATCAATCAAATTGATTATGTTAAGAACTTTTTGTCTGCATTTATAGTGCCATTGGCCATTCTAGATCGGAAGAGCTCCTTAGATATCTCGATATCTATCGGTCCCACTTTCCTCACCATCAACTACTTGATGTGCGGGAATATAGTAGGAGCATCCATAGTTTCATCTTGACACCGAAGCTCGTTACTTTCATAGATGCGAGCATGATGCATCGAGCCAACCGTGCATCATCTTGTCACTTTCTAAAAGCAACAATCTCTTCCTCGAGGCATTGTCTACAACCATTGCGAGGATAGGCATATTAAGGACATAAGATAGCTTTTCAACTATGAGAACTATTCTCAAATTCCTTAACCAATCCGCTTTAATTTGGTCCGTTAATTTAGCATCTAATATGCTTCGCAGGATAGTAATTTTAGACATTGTAAAATTCTATAAATGAATTTGTAATTAACAACATTTTAACATACATTCTTTTATTAATTACCAAAATAAATTAGGTCTTGTTTTAAATTGGTATCTCCCACTATTTTCTTCAAACTATATTACCTCACTTATATAGTTCTAAGCAAAATCTAATTAAAGATTTGCTAGTGAGAATAAGGATCCCATTTCAAATGTATATAGCCTTGTGGTGACACAACAAACTATATATAAATAAATAGGTAGACAACTTTTGTCAATTACATCAACTATGCAACTCCTTTTCTTTTGCCTCTTAGACTATTTTGATCAAGTGGTGGCACATCCGAATCAAAATTATCCAAGTTAAGTCCCACCTAGCACTCCATATATTCAAAAAGAAAAATATCATCCTTGTGGTGACACAACAAAATAATATTATTCAATTTTCTTTATAAGCATCAAATGTGATAAATTAACATCTTAAATACTTAATACTTGCCTTGTGGTGACACAACAAACTCATATTAAATATTTAATACTCTATTAATTTTATCATGCTAGAAAGCGACGCTCGATATTCCAAATATCTTTGAACGCTTAGGACTTAATATAAAAATTGAGGGTTTGTTATTAATTTGTCTCATCTTGTTTAGCGCGCATGCACATATATATATAAAAATACTACGTCGTATTAATGAACATGCTAAACATGTTTGCATAATATATAATATATATAGTATAAGCATGCACATATAGAATACTATATTCTACTCGGATTGATTATGGACTTTTATTCTAGTTTGGTTCACTAGAGCCACCAAGTGAACCAAAAGGTCAAACCCTAGGGGTGCAAGAAATAATATTTAAATATAACTATTACATTTAAACCCGGGCTCCATTACAAACGGGTCTTCAAGCGGTCCTTGCTCCTTGATCTCCAATTCTTCAAAATAATTCTAACTATTCCTATTACAAAACTATTTAAAATAAATAGAAACCTTGATCGTGAAGAATAAGGGAAGTACATAGGAGAGATAGAAATTTACATTAAGAAAAATTAGAGAAGACGAGGTACGCAGACCCCATTTAATAAAACCCACACATTCATGCATCCAACTAAAATAAAATCCAATCGCATTGGTCAATAGTCCATAATCAATCCCATTTATTATCATACACATCATCATATGCATCAATAAATAACATTCATCTTATGAATAATAAATATTTAATATATATATTGATATCATTTAATGGGCAACTTTAGTTAGTATAAAATCTAATTTTGAATCAAAATAAACTTTTTATTCTAATCCAAATTTAAATCAAAATAAAACTATTTTATTTTAATTTATCCAATTTTGAATAAAATAAACTATTTTATTTTAATCAAAATCTTTAATCAAAATAAACTCCTTTATTTTAATTAATTATGGAATCCAATTCCATATAAAAAAAATCTTATTAAAGGAAACACGAATTCTTTTTCCTATTCACAAATAAACTCCTTTATTTTGAATAATATGAAATCATATTTCATATATAAATAAACTCCTTTATTTAAGGAAATTATGATTCTCTTTCCTATTCACAAATAAACTCCTTTATTTTGAATAATATGAAATCTAATTTCATATCTAAATAAACTCCTTTATTTAAGGAAATTAGGATTCTCTTTTCTATTCACAAATAAACTCCTTTATTTTGAATAATATGAAATCTTATTTCATATCTAAATAAACTCCTTTATTTAAGAAAAGATCAATTTCAACTCCAATTAGTTATCATAGAATCCAATTCCAACTCTAATTAGTTAGCATGAAATTTAATTTTAAAATTAAAATAAACTTTATATTTTAATATTAAAATAAACCTTTTATTTTAAGATTAAAATAAACTTTTTATTTTAATTATAAAATAAGTAAGAATAATATATATATATATATATATATATATATTAACCGTATATATAATAAAATATATATATTAGTACCGAATATATAATTGTTCCGTGTTTAGCAAAAATGATTGCCACGCTATCCTTTTAAATCCTTGCATGTCATCCAGAATAATTTTGTGCCACCAAATATGGAGTAACTAAGATTCCTTTTGACTTTCATATATCAATGAAGCTACTTTTAATGATTTCCGTGCTGCAAAAACTTTGATTGCCGGACTTTTCTTGATTCCTCACGTGAATCACCCCGAATTTGATAAAAAAAAAAAACTATTTTTTTTATAATTAAATTTTTATACAATAAAATTATGCCCAATTAAATTGTTCTAAACACATATCAATATACATATTAAATTAAAATAATTAATAATTCGCATAAAGGTTTGGCTCTGATGCCACTGTTAGGTTTGTAATATTCAAGAAAGAAATCAAATTGCAAAAATTAAGCGGAAGCGAGATAAAATCAGAGTTTAAAATTTTACAAACCATATACCCGGATCACCCTTTATGCACAATTATTAATTAAACGAAAAGATATGAAGAACAAACATACCCTTGAAGATCCGAGCTTCCTCAGGTACAAGTTCACCTCCAATCCTTTTCGCATTCAACTTGAATCCACCGGGTTTGGTTCCTTCCTTTGATCAACGTTAGCCACCCAAGTGTTTGGTCTTTAGAGGTGATCCACCAAGGAAGAAAAGGAATTCAAGAAGATGGGTATTTTGCTCAAACCCTAGTTTTCTATCTCTATAGAAAAGAACGTACTCTCCCAACTATTGGAATTATTACGTATGTTGTAAAAGTCAACAACCACCTCACCCATAATAAGACTCCTCTTATTTATAGATGTGGAAAACCCACCTTAACAATTAAGGAATTGGGATTTATTTAATTAATTAAATTCTTTAAATTAATTAAGCTCCCTAATCTTATTAGGGATAATTAATTAAACTCTTTTAACTAATTTTCCTTCCTAATCCAATTAGGAATAAATGAGAGTACTTATATTAAATTAATTCCTAAACTCTTTTAGAAATTAAAATAATAATAATTGTAATAATATTAATAAGACTCCTCTTATTAATTTATATTTAATATTTCTAAAATATTAAATAATAAATATTAAGCTATTTAATTTATTCTATCACCATAGATTAAATTAAATATACATAACATATTATTACGATTATGCCATTAACTTCTTAAATAATTATTCTTCCTTTTATGGTGTGACCCTTTAGGTTCTCCATATTAAACCTATTGTGAATAAATCAATTAGAATAATTCAAATCTTATTTAAATAAATAAATTAAACAATTTATTTATTTAAATAAATAATATTTATTCTACAATAGGGATAAGCCTCCCTAGCGATCAACGACTTTCCGGATAATATAGATTTCAACATTAATCATAAAAGAACCTTTGAGTAAATAGTTACTGCAGACAATTCAATCCTTCCACCATACAATGTCCCAATTAAATATAAGATATGGAATTACTCACAAGTCTTATTTTATTTAATTATATGTATTTCGACTCTTAAATGCACAACTCCAAATAATGCAAATTAGAAACTCCTTTCTAATTTCATTCATCTTAACTAAGGACTCTTTGGGTTGTCATTTATCGAATCACATAGGACATTTCTCTTCTTTTAATAAGTGTGGTAGATTCTTTATTGATCATACATTATCTCCATGTACAAATTATTATACCCAAGCATACCCTTTGATATACCCTAAGGGTCTTAAGGAATAAGTCAAAGTATAACTCATCATACACAAGATACTATGATGATCTCAAGTCCAAGGATCACTTGTACTACTATTACTACAGGAATTCCTATTGACAGCAATTAAAACTCCATTAGGTATTCCTTAGCGAGCCAATGCTCAATGAACTTATTCTCTAATAAGCACCTACATACTTGCTTTAGTGTCTCCACACAAATGATCATGAGATCAATCATCCTCATCTAATGAGCAAGCAACGTATGTACCAATCTATCCGGATTCACTAATCCCCAATTTAGTAATCCAATGATTGGGAACTATTTTAGTTTTAAGCTTTCTAAGAATTTAGATCTCATTAGAATGATCATCATCATCATTCTAAAAGCATTGCTTAAAATTATGGGTTTATCACATATTATAAAACAGCATCATGTAGATAATAAAAAGCCTTTAATAAATTAATACTTTTTATTAATAAATGAATAAGATTATTACAAAGTATATGCTTTATCATCAAACATGATTGGCTTGTGTGCATACTACTTTCATAAACCGTGCTAGTCCTCAAGCGCAAAAAAAAAACTACATGCTATGCAATGTAATGCAATGCAATGAAATAAATATACTCTACATGCTTACGAATCCAACAATATTGTATAATCAACATTATCCCATCGGCCTCAGAGAAAACAAGCAACTCTACAATATGAGTTACCAAAACCAATCCACAGTTTCATATTAATTCTCAAATCTTGAACAATTATCACTGGTATAGTGTGCGTGTGTGTTCAACATCTATGATAACTGATACAGACTCCAATTCAATACATAAGTAATTTCTTAGAAAGAATCATACAGTGCAAACTTAAAAATGTCAAGAATAGGCACATTCCAACTAAAACTAAAACTACGCAATACCAAATACAAGGGTTCATGCAGGGTACTGATACTTCTTTTATTTCATTCTTTTTTCACAGGGGCTTTTTGTTCTTTTTCCGTTATTATGCCCCCCTTTTTTTAATATACATAAATGACTGTGCAATGCCTCATCCCATTAGGCTAACAGTGCTACCCCTTAGCGAGCTTTTGACCAACGACTTGCAGACCATAAAAGACCTTAGGGCGTTAGGTGTAAAGATAATCCCCTCGGGCGTACTTGCTCAAGTAACAAAGGCCCCGAAACAAGACTAGTCACAATGTATACTTTTTTTCTTTCACATATACTCCCCCAAACTTAGGTTCTTGCCTAATTTTAGCCTTTACTACCTATCCTTGTCGTTTTCTCATTTACCCTAGCATTATCCTTTAGAAACTATTTATGTATCAATTGGAACTGACCGGTCAACAAAGATGTTATTAGCGTGCTAACCTTTTTTATAACAGTTTCAAACAAGTACAAGATTCGATTCATAACAGAAATTATATCACAGTTCTAATAATCAATACTGTATTGGTTAACTTGTTCACAATCTCATCATTGGCCCACAAATAACATAAACTGTAGCACTATTGGACATATGCAAACGCAATATTTAACTAATTTTTTTTCTCTTTTTTTTTTCAAAAATAACCTAGACTACTATGCAAAAACCTAAGCTACTATGCAAACTAAAATGTAAATGAAAATAACATATGCATGTAAACAAGAAATTAAATCCCCCAAACTTAAGTAACACAATGCCTTCATTGGATAAAAATCAAAATTAAGTGCATGAGGACTTCCCTGCAATCGCCTAAGTTTGGGGAGGTGGTTGTTGCTCTTCTTCATCAGAATCACTTGGTGGAAATGTCGGCAGTGGTTCGGGTTGCTGATATGGAAATTGAGCCGCCGGGTTGAAACTGTGAAGGGTTGTGTTGAGTGAGGCAAAAAATGCGTTCATAGCATCAAACATGTGATCTTGTCGTATTGCCAATCGCCGCATTTCCTGATGTGCTGCTTTGTTGTGTGCAGTAAATCCTTCGCTAGTGTGTCCTACCTAAGCTTATTTGTGTTTAATTGGTCGGTCGGAATATAGGAATAATATGTGGAATGTCAATTTCTTTAATTAACCTTTGTTTTATGGCAGTATTTGAGAATGACAGCTGAAAATGTTAACAATGGAGTGAATGAGACCGTTGAGACACCTCTAATCACCAACTAAATGTGATGTTAGGCGAAGAAGAAATTAGACATATTCATGTGGTGAGTGAAGAATTAATAGTTACACCTAAGTTAGTCGTAGAGGTAGCAGCTGAGAGTGAGGAAGAAGAGGAACCTGAGGAGGATTTATTAGGAGAACTTTATGATCGAAATGTAGAATTGCAAAATCGTATTCATGAGTTAGAAGAGCAGGTTGAAGAACGGCAGGCGGTCGTGGAGCAAAAGGATGCAACAATTCAAGCTTGTGTTACCCGATATGTGATGATTGAATAGAAGCACTCTTTGGCAGAGTATAAGATGATAAAGCTGGAATTTGAGAATTCAAATGTCAAGGATTAGCTGAAAAAAGAAACAACTGAACGAGTGAGAATGAAGGATGCATGGGTAAAAGCCGCACGACGCGTTGATTTTATGGAAAGAGAAGTCCAATCCAAAAAGGCTAAAATAGATGATATGTATTTATCTTTTTGGACAACAATCGGGAGAACCCAACATCGAGTTTTGAATTACCCTGTACATTGCGGTCAACCCCAATTTGATATGGATCGAAGAATAATGATCCAGATCATGAAACAAGAGTACGACGAAGCGGTTGAGGGTGGAATATGCCCTATAGCAAAAGTCAATTCTAGAGGTAATGATGACACCAAAGGCTGTCCCAGACAAGTCAAAATCAGTGGTTCAAGTGAGAGCGCTTTCCGTAACTTCCCAAAAAGCGAGGAACCGAACGAGGTGATCACGGGTAAGCTAATCATAAACTCTTGCGAAGTTTATAACTTACTAGATACCGGTTCTACCCATTCTTTTATCTCTTTTGCTTGTGCTCAATGTTTGAACTTGACCCCTGAGAAACTAGACTTTGACTTATTTGTTGAAATTCCGTTAGGAGAAACCTTCATTACATCCACTATTTATAAATCTTGCTTGATTCAAGTTGGGACCAACACATTACCTGTCGATCTTATTTCTTTGAAAATACTTGCATTTGATGTGATTTTAGGGATTGATTGGTTAACCACTCATCATGCTAAAATTGATTGTTTTCGTAAGGTTGTTAGTTTTCATATTCCTAACCAACATGTTATACGAATTCAAGCAACCAAATCACTAAAGTCAAACACTTTCATATCAAGCCTTAAAGCCATTCATTTATTGAAAAACGGATGTCAAGCTTTCTTAGCCCATGTTGTGACACCCCCAAAATAGATATACATCACCCATTCTGAGTCGCCAAATACATGGTACAGAAAACAACTACAACTTCATTATTACAATTGTCGTGCAAAATACGACAACACATATACTGTAAGTTTAAATACAAATATTGTCTAATTGACAGTATTCAAACTCAAAAGGAGTCCTCATTACAATTATTATCACACTATTTTAAAAAATAGTGAGGATTGCTAAAACAACTGTCTAGACCCATCACTCCACACCCCGACTAGTTTCCGCTATATTCTCACCTCCTGAGAAAAAAAATGGAACAAAAACGGTGAGCTCAACTAGCCCAGTAAAGAATATTATGACTAAGATAATGAACAACAAATTATCGTTAGCCTACAACAAATCAGATAAAATATAATGGACAACAAGTTTTAGATCAATACTCGCAGCGTAAATAACAATTCATTAGAAGAGTTAAGTAGAGAATGAAATCTACTATCATCTATGAATTTAAAAGTCCATCATCAATATTTTATCCCTGTAACACCAATCAATATACATCTTGAATCAAATATTCATTTTTGTACTACGGGCCAAAGATATTCATTTGTATCACCAGTTGGTCATGTTCATCTCAACACCTGTCCATCTTTGCAGTACGGGCCAAAGATATTCATCATGTAATCATTCATCTTTGCACTACAAGCCAAATATATTCAGTTTATCATCATTTAGAACTGAGGATGATGAAAAATATTTTAAAGAAACAAATCCAGTAAGATAAAAGGACAAAGATTAGGGATTCGTACTTTAGATAATCCAAGTTCAAAAATACTCCATAATAAACCATAGTGGAGTAAAATTCAAGAATAAAGATCAAAACATGGATACAATCAAAGATAGTAACCATAATAGACATCTTGAACAAAGAAGAGAAAATTTTATTTTTCTGTGAATAGTGTCGTATTTGTAAATAGTGCCGTATATATGAATAGTAACCCCGACACAAAAAGGTAGAAATTCCACAAGAAAAATCATTCGTCGTGAATAGTACTTGTGAATAGTACCATATTCGTGAATAGTGCCGTACACGTGAATAGTGCCGTATACGTGAATAGTAACCTCAACTTGAAAAGGTAAAAATATCATAATAAAATTCATATCAATATTTCGGCATAATGATATTGAACGAAATAACATTATATATGAAGAAAATAACACCCCTTACCTCAAAAGAATAGTACTTCTGGCTGAATATCGGATATAATGCTGAAGGAAATATTGCACAAAATAACTACACTCAAAGTATCCTTATACTCAAGAAAATACTCACAATACTATAGAATAAGAATTTATGATATTGAAGGTGTGTTTTAGGAAGGAGGGGTTACCCCTTATTTATTGTGCAGCATAGAGGAAAAATTAAACAAGGTTGCCTAATTTTCCTCTGCCCACCTGCCTAACTTTTCCCTTTTTTCCATTCATGCCTAACCATTTCTCTGCCAAAATCCTTATTTTCAATGCATAACTTTCATTTGAGGGCCCACCATTGGAGAAACGTTTGTAGGCATCATTCCACCTCCAACCATTACTTATATCACATGCATATATATATATATATATTACTATTATTTAAACAATTATAATATATTTAAATATTAAATATTTTATCGGAGAAATAATTACAATCCCACAGAAAATATGTCAAACTTTTAGCAATGATTTCATACTAAAATTCCTTCATTTATATCCACATAAAATAAATATTTTCTTATCATATAAATTAATAATTAATTATTCACAAATAATATTACAGAATCATAATTATGACAACAAGGTCGTTCCCAGGAAAGAGGGGTCTTTCCGATAAGGATTTCTGCTTACTGGCGCGCAATTAGGTGACCAAACCCCTTTTCTAGACAGAATTTTCTTAGACATTGCTAATAATGCTATCTAATAATATGAATTATTGATCTGATAATGGGAAATACTGTGAAGTGACAATTATTGTGACAACAATAATATAAAATATCAACGTAGCAATTATTGAATCAATAAAATAAAATATTAAACAGTAATTACTATAACAATTATTGAGTAGTGCCTTCTTACGTAAGAATAAATAATTCAAAAATACTATGCAATACGCGTATTACTGTATTTTAACCACCAAGTATTCCAACAGTGTTAACGGTAACAACTACGCCGTTATTTGTAAAAACTCAAACTTGTCATTTTCTTCATTCGGTAGTTTTTCCATTACTGAGGCCCATAAATTGTCTTGGCAACATAAATACGAATATTCCCAACAAAGAAGAATATTCCACCTCCAAACGAATATTCCCCGAAAATAATGAATTTTTTTATAACCACTTGGTTATTTTACAAAATTTTCACATTTCACCCATAACCAAAGCATTATATCAAATTAACACCTTATTATTTAAAATAATAATTATAAAAAGTTGGGGTCTTACAACCTCCCCTCCTTATGAAATTTCATCCTCGAAATTGACGCACGTACCTGGTGTTTCGAAAAGGTGAGGGTACCTTGCTTTCATTTCCGATTCCAACTCCCAAGTCATTTCCTCAATAGCATGGTTCTTCCACAAAACTTTGACTTGTGGTATAACCTTTGTGCGTAGGACATGCTCCTTCCTATCCAAGATCTTGACATGTATCTCCTCGTTCGTTAAATCTTCGGCTATCTCATCTGGTTCTAACTCAGTAATGTGGTTTGGGTCTTTCACATATTTACGAAGCATAGATATGTGAAAAACATTATGAACACAAGACATGTTTGGTGGTAATGCGAGTCTATATGCCACATTTTCTATTCGGTTAAGAATCTCAAATGGACCAACAAATCTTGGATTGAGCATTCCTCTCTTTCCAAATCTTGTAACTCCCTTCCATGGAGCAATACATAACAATACATGATCCCCAATGTTGTTTCCACGTCCGTTCGATGAAGATCCGCATAACTCTTATGTCGATCCTGTGCCGTTTGTATACGTTGTCAGATCATTTGGATCTTCTCTTTAGTCATTCATACCAACTCTGGTCCCAACAACGTTACTTCTCCCACCTCATCCCAACATACTGGAGAGCGACACTTTCGTCCATACAACGCTTCGAATGGAGCCATGTCTATACTTGCTTGATAATTGTTGTTGTAGGAGAATTCCACCAATGGTAGATACTTATCCCAACTCCCTTTGAAATCTACGACACAGAGTCTTAATAAATTTTCAAGAGTTTGAATATTCCTTTTTGATTGCCCGTCTGTTTGAGGATGGTATGCCGAACGGAATGGTAAATCCGTGCCCATAGCTTTCTACAAGCTAACCCAAAATCGTGAAGTGAATCTTGGGTCACGATCTGAAACTATAGATAATGGCATGCCATGAAATCTCACAATATCATTCACGTACATACGAGCAAGACTTTCAAGGGAATAAGTCTCCCGTATAGGCAAGAAATGAGCAGACTTGGTTAATCTATCAACAATAACCCAAATCGTATCTATGCCTTGAGAAACCTTGGGAAGACCCGTAAAAAAATCCATGCTAATGTGTTCCCACTTCTATTTTGGAATCTCAAGTGGTTGCAATAGACCCTTTGGCACCTAATGCTCTGCCTTTACACGTTGAAAAGTTAAACACCTTGAGATAAACTCCACGATCTCTCTCTTCATATTGCTCCACCAAAATGTATGTCGAAGATCATGATATATTTTTATACTCCCAGGATGGATTGCAAACGGTGTGTTATGTGCCTCCATCATGATTCTATGCTTCAAGTTAGAATAGTTAGGAATGCAAAGTCTGGAGTTGACTCGAAGTATTCCTTCTTCATCGATTCTTGCTTCTGGAATAACACCTTCTTGTACTTTCTTCTTCATACGTATCATCTTTGGGTCCGTGGCTTGAGCAGCTTTAACTTTATTGATTAAAGTTGGTTCTACTCGTATGTTTGATATCATCACGTGGGTACTTGGAGCCTTTAACTCTATCTCCAATCTTTGTAAGTCGTACAAAATGGGTCTTTGCGTTGACAATATCGCACTCGTGCCCGCATATGATCTTCTACTCAATGCGTCAGCTACCACGTTTGCTTTTCCAGGATGGTATTGGATGGTATGATCATAATCTTTCTACAACTCAACCCAACGTCATTGTCGTATTTTGAGTTCCTTTTGGGTGAAGAAATATTTGAGGCTCTTATGATTCGTATAAATCACCACTTTCTCCCCATACAGGCAGTGTCTCCATATTTTTAACGCGAAAATGACTGCTGCCAACTCCAGATCATGAGTAGGATAATTCCTCTCATATTCTTTGAGTTGTCGTGAGGTATATGCTATGAATTTTCCATGTTGCATGAGAACACATCCTAACCCTTTGCCTGAAGCATCGGTATAGATAACAGATCCATTCGAACCAGATGGTATTATCAGAACAGGTGCCGAAATGAGTCTCCTCTTGAGCTCTTGGAAACTCTTCTCACATCCCTCGCTCCATACGAATTTTGTATCTTTCCAAGTCAGCTGAGTTAACGGAGTAGCGATTCGAGAAAACCCTTCCACGAATCTCCGATAATAACCAGCTAAGCCTAGAAAGCTACGTACTTCGGTCACCGTCTTCGGTTGCTCCCAACTTTGTATTGCTTCAATCTTCGTTGGGTCAACATATACTCTATATTTTGACACCACGTGCCCGAGAAATGCTACTTCCTCAAGCCAGAACTCTCATTTCTTTAGCTTGGCATAGAGCTTGTTATCACGAAGCCTTTGAAGTACCAACTTCAAATGGCGCTCATGATATTCATGACTTTTGGAATAGATGAGGATGTCATCAATAAAGACGACAACTAACTGATACAAATATTCTTTGAACACACGGTTCATCATATCCATAAAAGCAGCAGGAGCATTCGTCAATCCAAAAGACATGACTAAGAATTCATAATGCCCGTACCAAGTTCTGAAGGCAGTCTTCGGAATATCCTCAGTTTTAATCTTCAGCTGATGATATCTGTAGACACTCAAAATTTTGTTTTCCTGTTACTAACTAAGCAGAAGGACAAAAGCATCTTTTTCACACTCCAGAGATAACCCTGGAGGACCACAACATCAATTCCAACCCAGGAGATAACTTTGGGAAAATCAGTTCCAACCTCAAAGATAACCCCGGGGGATCAAGTTCAAAGCCTAGAGCCCTAAGAGGTCAAGCCAACCTCAAAGATAACCCTGGAGGACATTCAAAGTCATCATCAGGTCAACCTCAGAGATAACCTTGAGAAAAGACTGCTTCAACTGCGCGAAAACCGGAGATAACCCTAGGAGGGAAAAAATGGTCATTTTGCCAACTCAACTTCAAATCACATCAAATCAACTCATTTGAACTCAAATTGCTTCAAAAGAAGTCCCACAAGAACCATATCTTAACTTACAAGCGCAAACTACGCGAAACGGCTCAACGGACTACTTGACGGAAACCCGAAATGCCATTTTGGTCATGGACCCATCTTCCCAGAATTAAAAAGAGCAAATTCTATGTCATTGCATAGCTCTCGGAAAGAGCTTTCCAGAATGGTATAACACGCTTTAATCGGATGCGGTGCAATTACGAAGTTCAAACGGACATCACAAAGGCACGATATACGTATTTTGAGATGGCGGGACCAAGCAGAGAGAGCAGGGGCACCTCAAGAGTCAGAAGGTACATCTGCGGGTAGCCGTAGGTACACCTGCGGCTACCCCTCTATAAATTGAGGGCTTAGGGTGGCCATTTTGTAAAGAGAAAAGGCGAGGAAGCCCTGTCCAATTTGCTTTGTACACACTCTAAACTGAGTGATTTCTCATTTTAGACACTTGTGAGCTCATATATAGCTACTATTTTTATCGGCGGGAGCCGAGTGTTCATCCACTTAACGTTATAGAAGTCTTCTTTGACACTCTATTGTAAGCCTTCTTACACACTTTAAAGCCTTTCTCTTCATCTTTGCACACACTATTCTTCACGTTGATAGTCGTGTTGCGTGTGTAGGCCCGGACTTCGGTCCGTGGTTTTATTTTTGTTTATATATATATATACTTATATATACGTATATATTTATATATGGACTAACATTATCGAGTTATGCCTCGATTGAGCCTGGACTTACATTCGGAGCATTTACTTGCTTTATATATATATACTTATATATATTAACAGTTGTCGAACTCTAATCGATGAGCCTGGATTTTATATCCGGAGCGTTTACTTGCTTTATATATATATACATATATATATATACTTATATATATGAACTGTGGTCGAACTATGTTCGATTATATATATATATATATATATATATATATACTTTTTCGTCCCGCCTGGAGTTTACTTCGTGGTGGTTGATTGCTTTTACAGCTTTATTTACATTTCTGATCCCCCATGGAGGTGCTTCGTGGTGGTTAATCATGTCTCTCTATATATATTTACCTCTTTTATATATTTACATTTCCGACTCTTCATAGAGGTGCTTCGTGGTGGTTGATCATGTCTGTATATATATATTTACAGCTTTTATATATATAACTGCTTACAACTTTTTATATAAACCGCGTAATCATATGAGCCTAGGAGTCATGTGGTCACAGATTCAGTTTACTGAATCTAGATTCGGTTCCCGTGATGGAGATTTTCAGCTGTACGTAGCTTGTAAATTATTCACGGTGTTTGGATTTCCTTAGATGGCTCCCATGCCCATGAGGAATTCGACACTACTTTGTACATTATTTTCTCGAAGATGCTTTACATCTCAAAAATAAAAGCAATCTAGCCGAACATTAAAAGAAAGGGGAGAACTCCTTAAAGAAATCATGGCGGCATAAGCTTGCCCCTACAAAAGAAGGGGAAAATTCTTAAGAAAGTCCTTAACTTAAAAGCAGAAGGCCAACGGTGAAAGGTCTAGCGAATGAAATCTACACCATCAACATGCGTCAAGTCCTCACAAGTTGAGGCCTCTACATCGAAGTTCAAATCTGGGCAGCGAAAGAACGAGTTGCACCCTCTAGGGATGTCAGCGGCATTCAGGTCATCAGTTCAGCTGGGTTGCGAATCAAACGCTCAAGGAAATGGGAAGCAAGAACCCAACAACGAAAGGAAACTCCAAATCACCTCAAAAAGGGCGAGCGTAACATCAGACAGAGTCTGGCAAAGCAAACCTTTGGAATATTACTTCAGCGAAGGTATCAGAAGATCCGGTATTCTAAACCATTGGCATCAATTCAACGTAACATCGAAACAGTTCAGCGATGAAAGCTTTGTATACCACCATTCGAGTGGGAACCGAAACAGTTTGGCGATGTCAGCGTATTCAACTACCAGCAGAGTATGATCCGTTGTCAATCTACCATCAGGGTAGGTACCATTGTAAACTGCCAAGCGTATACATCAGGAAGGTTCAGTGATTTCAGAACATCATCCTCAGTAGAGATGTAGAAAACATCTCAATTTCTCTTTATCAAACATGCATCAATGACACCGACAAAAAGCCAAACCGTTGTAGTCAACACCAACATAGGCATCAGTAATCCTCGGTAAAGGTAAAGCAATTTGCAAAAACATTTAAACATTCATCATAACATTCATTACATTGTGATTTGCGATATGCGATATGCGATTTGCGAAGTGCGATTAGCCAAATGCGAAAAGCGAAGTGAAAAGTGCGAAATTCGATGTGTGATTTGCGAACTTCGATTTGTGAAAACATTTTTCATAAACATTCATTGCATTGCGATTTGCATCATTAGAAATACCTTATCATATTTCAAGTGTCTAGTAATCTTTATCACGTCCATTCCATTGCATTGCATGAACATGATAAAGAGTGGCATCTGTAGACACTCGAAATTTTGTTTTCCTGTTACTAACTATGAAAGAGGAAACAAGCATCTTTTTCACACTCCAGAGAAAACCCTGGAGGACCACAACATCAGTTCCAACCTCGGAGATAACCCCGAGGGATCAAGTTCAAAGCCTGGAGATAATCCCAGGAGGTCAAGCCAACCTCAGAGATAACCCTAAGGACATTCAAAGTTAACATCAGGTCAACCTCAGAGATAACCTTGAGAAAAGACTGCTTCAACTGTGCAAAAACCGGAGATAACCCTAGGAGGGGTAAAATGGTCATTTTGCCAACTCAACTTCAACTCACATCAAATCAAATTATTTCAACTCAAATTGCTTCAAAAGAAGTCTCACAAGAACCATATCTTAACTTACAAGAGCAAACTACGCCAAACGGCTCAACGGACTACCTGACAGAAACCCGGAAATGCCATTTCGATCATGGACCCATCTTCCCAGAATCAAAAAAGGGAAAATTCTATGTCATTGCATAGCTCCCGGAAAGAGCTTTTCGGAATGGTATGGCACTCTTCCATCTGATGCCCGGATTATAATTCTGAAAGTTCGAGCAGACATTACAGTGCATGCGTGCACGTACTTCAAGATGGTAGGACCCGCAAAGAGCGAGGAACCCTGGCTAGCCGTAGGTACATCTGCGGCTAGCCGCAGGTACACCTACTCCCCCTATATAAATAGAGGGCTTGGGGTGGCCATTTTGTAAAGAGAAAAATTGAGGAAGCCCTGTCCAATTTGCTATGTATATACTCTAAACTGAGTGCTTTCTTATTTTAAACACTTGTGAGCTCATATATAGATACTATTTTTACCGGCGGGAGCCGAGTGTTCATCCACTTAACGTTATAGAAGTCTTCTTTGACAGTCCATTGTAAGCCTTCTTACACATTTTAAATCCTTTCTCTTCATCTTTCCACAAACTATTCTTCACGTTGAGAGTCGTGTTGCGTTTGTAGGCCTGGACTTCGGTTCGTGGTTTTATTTCAGTTTGTAAATATATATATACTTATATATATGTATATATTTATATATAGATTAACATTATCGAGTTATACCTCGATTGAGCCTGGACTTACGTCCGGAGCGTTTACTTGCTTTATATATATACTTATATATATGAACTGTTGTTGAACTCTGTTCGATGAGCCTGGATTTTATATCTGGAGCGTTTACTTGCTTTATATATATATATATATATACTTATATATATGAACCGTGATCGAGTTATGTTCGATGAGCCTGGATTTTACATCTGGTGCGTTTACTGCTTATATATATATATTTACTTTTTGTCCCGCCTAGAGTTTACTACGTGGCGGTTGATTGGTTTTACAGCTTTAGTTACATTTCTGATCCCCCATGGAGGTGCTTCGTGGTGGTTGATCACGTCTCTCTATATATATTTACCGCATTTATATATTTACATTTCTGATCCCCCATGGAGGTGCTTCGTTGTGGTTGATCATGTCTGTATATATATATATATTTACAACTTATATATATATATAACTGTTTACAACTTTTCATATAAACTGCGACATCATGTGAGCCTAGGAGTCATGTGATCACAGATTCAGTTTACTGAATCTAGATTCAGTTCCCGTGATGGAGATTTTTAGCTCTAAGCAGCTTGTAAATTATTCACGGTGTTAGGATTTCCTTAGATGGCTCCCATGCCCATGATGAATTCAGCACTGCTTTGTACATTATTTTCTCGAAGATGCTTCACATCTCAAAATAAAAGCAATCCAGCCAAACATTTAATAAAATAGAAGTGTAAAAGGTCTCAATTACTATTAAGCATAAGGGTTTGAAAACCTATTTTACAAAACATCATTGCTATATCTTGCTTAAAATTGAACTATTACATAAATTCAAACCCTGTGTATATAGGTACGAACGAGGCCACACACTACTTCTAAATAACAACACATTGACCCACACACATACACACACAATCATATAACAGTTTCTTGAAAAGTGGCGGTCACCGTGGTAACACAGATGTCGAGGGGTGCCTAACACCTTCCCTCCGCATAACCAAGTCCCCGGATCCTAATGAATCTCGGTTTCACAAACCCGTTTAGCAGTGTCACATCACTAGGTCAATGTGCAAACCTTTTCTCGGCTGTGTTGGTACAACCATTTAAAAAACCAATTGGCGACTATTACAGTCAAATCGTCGACATATAAATGTCGGACCTTTTCACAACTTGTTTTTTCAAACAAATCTCATCTAACATGAGAACACCAAAGAACAAGAACAGAAAAGGGACAAATAAAAATCCTGACATCGACAATATCCAGAATGAAGATCGATCTTTAAAAAGAATTGTGCTCCTTGCAAATGGTCAAACAGGTCATCAATGTGAGGTAGCAGATACCTATTCTTGATGGTGACATGGTTCAATTCTCGGTAGTCAATACAAATTCGCATACTCCCGTCTTTCTTCTTTATGAATAAAATAGGAGCACCCCAAGGAGATGTACTAGGATGAATGAAACCGATATCTAACAACTCCTGTAGTTGGACCTTTAATTCCTGAAGTTCAATAGGAGCCATTCGATATGGGGTTTTAGAAATGAGTTTTGTACCAGGTTCAAGGTCAATAAAGAATTCAACTTCACGTTCTGGGGGTAGACCTGGAAGTTCTTCAGAAAATACGTCAAGAAATTCACTAACAACAAAAATATTATTCAAATCTAACGTATTTTTGGTCAAGTCCATGACATGGGCTAAGAAAGCTTGACATCCATTTTTTTAATAAACGAATGGCTTTATGGCTTGATATGACAGTGATTGACTTTAGTGGTTTGGTTGCTTGAATTTGCATAACAGGTTAGTTAGGAATATGAAAACTAACAACCTTACAAAAATAATCAATTTTGGCATGATGAGTGGTTAACCAATCAATCCCTAAAATCACATCAAATGCAAGTATTTTCAACAAAATAAGATCGGCAGGTAGTGTCATGGTTCCAACTTGAATCAAGCAAGATTTATAAATAGTAGATGTAATAAAATTTTCTCCTAACGGAGTCTCAACAGATAAGTCAAAGTCTAATTTCTTCGGATTCAGGTTCAAACGTTGAGCACAAGCAGGAGAGATAATGAATGGGTAGTGTCGACGTCGGAATTTTTATTTGTCCTTTTTCTGTTCTTCTCCTTTGGTGTTCTCATGTTAGGTGAGATTTGTTTGAAAAAATAAGTTGTGAAAAGGTCCGACATTTATATGTCGACGATTTGACTGTAAGAGTCGCCAGTTGGTATTTTAACTGGTTGTACCAACACAACTAAGAAAAGGTTTGCACATTGACTCAGTGATGTGACACTGCTTAACGGGTCTGCGAAACCGAGATTTATTAGGGTCCGGGACTTGCTTATGCAGAGGGAAGGTGTTAGGCCCCCCCCGACATCCGTGTTGCCACGGTGACCACCACTTTTCAAGAAACTATTATATGAATATGTGTGTGTGTGGGGGTCAATGTGCTGTTATTTGGAAGTAGTGCGAGGCCTCGTTAGTACCTATATACATAGGGTTTAAATTTATGTAAAAATTCAGTTTTAAACAAGATATATCAGTGATGTTTTGTAAAAGAGGTTTTTCAAACCCTTATGCTTAATAGTAATTGAGACCTTTTGATACTTCCATTTTATTAAATGTTCGACTGGATTGTTTTTATATTCGAGATGCGAAGCATCTTCGAGAAAATAATGTAAAAAGTAGTGCCGAACTACTTATAGGCACGAGAGCCATCTAAGGAAATCCAAACACCGTGACTAAATTTACAAGCTGCTTACAGCTGAAAATGTCCATCACGGGAACCGAATCTAGATTCAGTAAATGATCAACTGCCACGAAGTAAACTCCAGGTAGGAAGAAATGTAATGAAAGCTGTAAAAGGCCACGAAGTAAATTCCAGGCCTGATAAAAATGTAAATACATATATATTTATAAAAGCGGTAAACGCTCCGGATGTAAAATCTAGGCTCATTGAACAGAGTTCGACAATAGTTCATATATATATATATATATATAAGTAAATAAATGCTCTAGATGTAAATCCAGGCTCAATCGAAGCATAACTCGATAATGTTAGTCCATATATATATATATATATGATGAGTGAGTTTTATACACATGAATTGGATACATTCGGGCTTAATTTATTATTGTTCTCAAGTCTTTTAGAATAGTTTTTAAGTGTTTGTGTCCATTCATGAATGTTTTACATTGTTTTGTAGGATTTGGGACAAAAGTTACTTGGATCGATGTTTGGGGTGGCTAGATGTGCGTTTTCGGCTTGCAATTTACATAGCAGTCACTTCAGAGCCAATTTGAGTATTTCTCGGGATTTTATTTCGAAATACTTAAAGAATGAAAGTTGTAGATCTACTTCTCCTCTTTTTGGATCATCTTGAATCATCGAAATCGGAGTTTAAACGAAGAAGTTATGGCCATTTTCTCAAAAGACTTCGGAGTAGAAAATGTCGAGAAAAAAAAGCAAAGGGGGCGCCCATTTTAGTTTTACTTGTAGCTACAGCGCTATTGGGGGAGCAGAGTTTGAGCACCATGCCCAGCGCTGGGGCGCTGGGGAAGAGACTGAGAAGGCTTGGACGCATTTTTGGGTGAATTTTGACATCTTTTTGACTCCAAATTGGATTGAGTTTGTTCCTAATCTAAAAATTGGACTTGTAACCTATAAATACATGATGTAAGGCATAAAATAAATAGAGATTACATAGATTAGACTAGATAAAACACTCCATTAGATTAGAATATAAACCCTAGTTCTTAATTAGCCATTGGAGATTGAAGCAAATTGAAGAACACTGAAGATCAAGAGCAAGAGCAAGAGGGGATCATCAGATTTGCTGACAACAAATTCTATTCTCTTCTCTTATCATACTTTTATCTTTTAATGTCTATTCAATTGTGGATTCTTGGTTTTTATTCATTAATTATGAACTAACTCTGTTATTAAGATTTCAATTGAACTTTTTATGGCTATGAATTAGTTATTCATTATATTCCAATTATTTATGTTGAAGTGAATTGTTCATCTTGCCTTATGCTTATTGATTAATTATCTGATCAGTAATTATCTTGTTACTCTAGAAGGAATTGAGAGAGGAATTCTAGGGTTAGAACTTGGCTTGGTGACATGTGACTTAGTTATTTGCACAGTGAATAATTAGGTTTGTGAATAGAATGAGAATATCTATTCGCCGCATATAACACATAAGGAATTGGGATTGTAGCGAGTTTAATTCAATTGTTTTGCATAGAGATATAACAAAATTAACTTGGATTAAATAGAAGGCAAATGATCACTTGAGAAAGGGCTTTTGGCATTTGAGAATTCCTGTTAACAATTAAGTAGACATAATAATTGGGATAATTGGATAAATCGTTTATAGTTCATAATTGGGGATATTGAAGTCTTAATCCTTATTTATCTGAATTTAATCAAATCTTAGTTTTGTTTATTTGCTTTCTTTTAGAATAATCTCTTTTAATTGTTTTAATTTAGTTTTCTTAATTAGAAAAATCACGATTTGAAATTGTTTAAATAAAATTAGTTTGGTTAAGAATTAGTACTTGGTGATTTTTATTAAATAATTCCTCGTGAGAACGATACTCTACTTTCACCTTATTACTTGTTGACCGTGCATACTTGCACGTATTCATTGATTGCAAAATCGATCAACAATATATATATATATATATATAAAAAAGAAATAAAAGCCGTGGACCGAAGTCTCAACGTGAAAAACGGTGTGTGCAAAGATGAAGATAAAGGCCTTAAAGTGTGTAAGAAAGCTTATAGTGGACTGCCAAAGAAGCCTTCAATGACTTAAAAGGGATGAACACTCGCCCCCTCCGGTAAAAATATAACAATATATAAGCTCACAAGTGTTTAAAATGAGAAAGCACTCAATTTATACTGTGTACAGAGCAAATTGGATAGGGTTTTCTCGCCTTTTCTCTTGCAAATATGGCCACCACAAGCCCTATATTTATAGAGGGGGGAGCCGCTGCGGCTAGTCGCAGATGTTCCTGCGACTGCCCAGGGTGCCCCTGGCAATGTGGGTCCCACTGTCTCGAAGTACGTACACTTGGACGACGCACTATTCGCTCGAACCTTCATTACTTTCAATTCGAGAGTCCGATGGAAGCGTGCCATACCATTCCAGAAAGCTCTTTTCGAGGGATATGCATTGACATAGGATTTGTCCTTTTTTGAATACGGGAAGATGGGTCTATAACCAAAATGGCATTTCCGGGTTTCCGTCAGGCAGTCCATTAAGCCGTTTTGCGTAGTTTGCGCTCGGAAGTTAAGATATGATTCTTGTGGGACTTCTATTGAAAAAATTTGATTTGAAATGAGTGTGAGTTGAAGTTGAGTTGACAAAACGACTATTTTTCCCCTCATAGGGTTATCTCTGGTTTTCGCGTAGTTATATCAATCATTTCTCAGGGTTATCTCTGAGGTTGGTCTGCTGTTGACTCTGAATGTCCTCAGTGTTATCTGTGAGGTTGGCTTGACCTCCTGAGATTGTCTTCGGGCTTTGAACTTGATCTTCTGGGGTTATCTCCAGGGTTAGAACTGAATTTTTTGTGGCTATCTTTGGGGTTTGAAACTAATTTCCTGGGGTTATATCTAGGGTTGGAAACTGGATCTCATGGGGCTATCTTTGGGGTTGGAATTGATGTTGTGGTCCTCCAGGGTTATCTCTAGAATGTGAAAAAGTCGCTTTTGTCCTCCTGCATAGTTAATAACAGGAAAATGAAATTTTGAGTGTCTACAGATGCCCCTCTTTATCATGTTCATGCAATGCAATGGAATGGACATGATAAAGATTACTATACACTTGAAGTATGACAAGGTATTTTGAATGAAGCAAATCACAATGTATATTGATGTAGCGAATTTGCCCATGTGCAGATCGTGCATGATGTGATGATCTAGGTTTATCGGTAGGAGTTTATTATCCTAGGTTGATGCATATTTTAAATTATTTTGAGTACACTTTTACTTCACCCTTTTTGAGGTGATTTGGAGTTTCCTTTCGCTGTTGGGTGCTCGTGCCCCATTTCCTTAAGCTTTTGGTTTGCAACCCGGCTGAACTGATGACCTAAATGCTGCTGATATCCCTGGAAGGTGCAGCTCATTCTTTCGCTGCCCAGATTTGAACTTCAGTGTAGAGGCCTCAACTTATGAGGATTTGACGCAGGTTAACATGTTTGATGGTGTAGATTTCACTTGCCAAACCTTTTGTCGTTGGGCCTTTGCTTTTAAGTTAAGATCTATTTTGAGAATTTCCCCCCTTCTTCTGTAGGGTCAAGCTGATATCGCCGTGATAGGAGTTCTCCCCTTTCTTTTAATGAGAGCCTTGATCCTGCCTTAAATTCCTTCCCTTTCTTGGAATCAGAAAATGCCCCAGTCCTTTCACATGTTGATGTTGAGTATTCATATGAGAAACTCTCTTTGTTGAGCAAATCGTGAGTGAGCAATATTCGAATCGCCAGTGAGATGATGTGAGGGAAGCTCTGATGATGATGTACCATGCTGATGGTGCTGACTGACGCATTTTCCTCTTTAGGATGGTTGATAAATTCCTTAGTGTTGAGTTGTCGCTATTTCTGAGATTTCCCCAGCCTTGCTTTGTTATCTGGGATAGTTGCTTTGACAGATGAGTTGATAAGATGCCGAGATCACAAGAGGCTTTTACTTCTATATCAGATGGTGAACAGGTAGCGGATTTGTGCTTTGATGCCTTCAATCATTGTTCCTGACTTTTCTCACAATCGGCGTTGATGGTTTTCTTCTGATTTGATAAAGACTTGTGATTGAGGGTGTCAACTCTTTGAAGGTCCTCACTGCTTGTTGTCTTAGTGTATCGTTGTTTCTCCCTTTTTGGGATTTGAGCTAGATTTGATGGAATGAGATTGAAGTGTTGTTGGGTCTTCTCAACATGGGTCGCTGACTTGGAGGGTTTTTCTTTGGTGTCTTGGGATTTGTGTTTAGGTTTGGATATTTCTTTTAAGGGTCCGACCGCACCACTGATGGCTGCTTATGTACTCTTGTATGTGTGGGAGATCAGGTCTGCGTAGTTCCTGCTTGATAAGATAAATGGTTTGAGAAGTGTTTGTTTGGGATTTTTTTTAGTTTGACCGCACCATAAATGGTTGCCTACGTACTCCCATTGATGAGGGGAGATCATGTCTTTCGTAGTTCAGGCTTGGTTTGACAGGCTGAAAATATTTATTGGAGTTTGAGCTTGGTTGAAGGTTTTTTTTTGTAGTGGTTTGACCACACCGTACATGGCTACCTACGTACTCCCATTGATGAGGGGAGATCAGGTCTTTCTTAGTTCAGGCTTGTTTGAAAAGGTTCAAAGTGATAAATGGTGGGAAGGGTGTTGAGATGTTTTTGTTTTTTTCTTTTTTCTTTCTTTTTCTTTTTCTTTTTTTGATTTTTTTTTCTTTACTTTACTTTTTTTCTTTACATGCATGGAAAATAAAAGGCACACTGCGAAGAAAGTGATAACGTCCCAACATCTCCTGGAACTCACAATTGTATCCTCTGGATCTACATCTTCTTGGCTAGCTAAGGCATGATAGTCCAGTTGTCAGTAGTTATGCTGCCATCAGGGCTCGTGATAGAGGTTACCTCTTGATTATGAATATCTTCACTTATAGCCATAACTTGATCGCTTCCTAATTCAATACATTCCCCAGGGTCGCTTGAATTGGACCCATCGCAAAAAGGGATGAACTCTGGATTCTTAAATGGGTTGGCTTCCCGGACAATCTCACCACCTTTTTCTTCATCTGTTTCTTCACATTTTTCCTGGGTTTGAGATGATTCGACCATGAAATCTCCCTCGAACTGTTGTTGCATTTCTCGCAAAGAACTTTCCTTTTTGGCTTTTTCTTCTTTGGAAAGGATTAGTATTTCCTCCTCATCATCCAAGGTGATGAAATCAGGAACATGGTTGATATCTTTGGACCATAGGACGTTTGATGTTGGCAGAGGAATCTCCTTTGGGGATGCCTTTGTCTCCTCTGTCATTCCTTGTATTAGGATCAGTCCACCTTGTGTTCTGGCAGAATTGTCGCTCATAGCCTTCACCTCATTTGAACTTCCTGTCTCGAATGGACATCTTAAGCTTTTTATTTCTTTTTCGCCTTTTTTGGTCATGGGAAATTCTATCTCCAGCTCTCTATTTTCAATGAGATCCTGGATTTTATGTCACAAAGACCAACAGTCTTCAGTCGTATGTCCAAGTGAGTTAGAATGGTAGAGACATATCTTGGTGGAATCATAACTCTTTATCTTGGGATTTATAGGAGGCAGCAGCTCAGTAATCCTTCCTTTGCTTATCAGAAAGTGTAGCATTTATTCATTTGATTTGCTCAGAGGGGTGAATTTTTGGGCTCTTGTAGAGGTTGTTTGATCTTTCTTCTTTGAGCATTCGTATTCCCTCGAGCAATTTTTTCCGTTAGCGAGATCTTCTAGCAATTTTATCATCCCCCTTTCTTGGTCTTCTGATAGTTGAGTGAAAAACTGCCTCGTATCCTGATGTTGGCACACTATCAGCTTAGCTAGCAGATTTACTTGATTCTGGATCGTCTTTTAATTTTTGCATTACTGTCATACCCTCCTCCGAGTTTTCCCACTTTAGGACATCTGTTCTGTACCTTTGGGGGTATTCCTCCATCCTTCGTATGTACTTATGATTTGGATACATTTCAGTGCTTCCTGACCCAAACATGTTTACTTCCTCCGTATCATGCTGTACCGGAAGGTTGGTGTTGACATTTTGTTGGTCAGGTTGTTGGACCACAATACTGCCACTTTTGATTAGATTTTGAATTTTGTGTTTTAAGGACCAACAATCTTGTGTATCGTGTCCTGGAGACCCTGAGTGGTAAGCACATCTTTGGCTTGGATTGTATCTTTTGCTTCCTGGTTTTAGAGGTGGAGCCAGTTCGATAATTTTCTTGTGATCCATTAATATCGCCATTACATTTTCAAGGGAATCGCCCAGTGGAGTGAACACCCGATTTTTCGTTCTTTCAAATTTTCTTTTTTTGTCCAGGCATTGATTGAATGCAGCCTGTTGTTGAAATGGCTGATTGTCTTGCTTTTTCCAAATGGGGGGACTGTAGGTTGGTCTCCTAGCTTGCCCCTATACAATAAGGGATACATCTTCATTGCCTTTATCAGGTATACCCTTGGGATCACTCGTATACTTGCCAGTCTGTATATGCTTGGCGACTGCTTCCAAGGTAGTGAAGTCTTTAATCTTGCCTGCCTTCAGGCCCATCTCTGCCATTTTTCCGTGTTTGATCATTTCCGAGAATGGCTTTCCTATGCCTGCTAGGATCCTCTCATAGTAACAAGCCTCTTGGATATCAATAAACGTCATTACCATCTCAGTTTTTGTCATTGATGGAATGACTTGCGCTGCTAGATGTCTCCACCTTTGGGCATATTCTCATAAAGATTCAATACTTTGTTTTTTAACTTTAGTCACTTGATATTGATCCGGTGCCATTTGTGACTGAAAATGGTACTGATTTAGAAAGGCATGTGCCAATTCTTCCCACTTATGGATTTTGGCATTGTCAAGTTGGGTATACCAGGCTTTAGCCTCTCCAGTGAGACTCTTTTGAAAAAGCTGCATTCTGAGGCTTTCATTTTCAACATAAGACCCCAGTTCACCAATATATACTTTTAGGTGCGTATAGGGATCGCCTGCCCCGTTGTACTTTTCAAACTCTGGGACTTTGAATTTGTCAGGATATCGAGCCCCTGGGAATATGCAGAGATCTGAATAGGTGACACTTCCATAGTTTCCAGTCCCTTTGATTGATTGGATAGTTTCCTCCATTTGTTGGACTTTCTTTCTTATATCCCTAGTTTCTCGATCATCCCTGAGTTTTGTGATTTCAGGGGTTTTGTTAGTTCCTTTATTGGAATGAGGTTCATGTATCTGGGTTTCTATCTTTTTGCCAATACCCTAACTGCCCCCTGGTGTGAATGACTCTAGTTGAGTAGGCATTGTCTGGCCCCGAGTGTTTTTACTTTGTTCTTTTAGAAAGATAGCCAATTCTGCTATCTGATTCCTTAATCCTTTGAACTCCTCTAGAGAAACAGGAGTAGGATCATGCTGGGCACTTGTAGCCATGTCTGATGGTGGGTTTAGTGCCTTTTTGGATTTTGAACGGGCAACGGGATCAATAACTTCCCTACAAAAAGACTTGTGTAGTTTAGTCTTAGGAAATGTGGAAATGTTACATGTTATATGATGTATCCATTTTAGGAGTATTTATCCTACAAAACGGATGTCAGTTGTTTGTATAACAATATAGCATGTCAGATAAAAAGGGAATGCATGTACACATTCATTCATATTTTTCCATTACATTGAGATTGACATGGTAAGGAAATTACAAGTAATTGAAATGGGAAAGTATGAAGAGACTTTCCTTTGCATTTGGTTTATCAGAGGCTGACCTATCTTAGGCTACTCTCGTGGCTTTTTGGCATGAAGGTTCCCAAATCATCTCAATTTACTTGACGGGAAGTTAATCCGGCCTTTCAATTAGAGCGAATTTGGGTGGTGCCTTTCCTGAGCCTCGTTGGAATTAGTCTTCATACGAGTCCAGTAATCAAACACCGAAAGGATAGCCTCCTGGTGGAGGGACCACACAACATACATTCATATACAACGTGTCTTACCGTATGGAAATGATGACATGTGCGAAGCACTAATATCACAAGCAAATATGGTGCGAAGCACTAAGTGCAATAAATAAATGCATTCATACACATTCATTCCAATGTAAATGCAACATCCACACACAAGCATATAATTGTTTTGAAAAGTTTGTAGTAGCATCTTAAGTCCTCTTACTGGAAGTCCCCAGTAGAGTCACCACCTGTCGACGTCGGGATTTTTATTTGTCCCTTTTATGTTCTTCTCTTTTGGTGTTCTCATGTTAGGTGAGATTTGTTTGAAAAAACAAGTTGTGAAAAGGTCCGACATTTATATGTCGACGATTTGACTGTAAGAGTCTCCAGTTGGTTTTTTAACTGGTTGTACTAACACAACTGAGAAAAGGCTTACATATTGACCCAGTGATGTGACACTGCTTAACGGGTCTGCGAAACCGAGATTTATTAGGGTTCGGGGACTTGCTTATGCGGAGGGAAGGTGTTAGGCACCCCCCGACATCCGTGTTGCCACGGTGACCGCCACTTTTTAAGAAACTGTTATATGAATGTGTGTGTGTGTGTGGGTCAATGTACTGTTATTTGGAAGTAGTGCGAGGCCTCGTTCGTACCTATATACACAAGGTTTGAATATATATAAAACTTCAGTTTTAAACTAGATATAGCAGTAATGTTTTGTAAAAGAGGTTTTTCAAACCCTTATGCTCAATAGTAATTGAGACCTTTGGATACTTCCATTTTATTAAATGTTCAGCTAGATTGCTTTTATATTCGAGATGCGAAGCATCTTCGAGAAAATAATGTACAAAGCAGTGCCGAACTCCTTATGGGCATAGGAGCCATCTAAGGAAGTCCAAACACCATGAATAAATGTACAAGCTGCTTACAACTGAAAATGTCCATCACGGGAACCGAATCTAGATTAAGTAAACTGAATCTGTGATCACATGATTCCTAGGCTAACATGATACCGCAGTTTATATGAAAAAGCGATAAGCGATTATATATATATATATAAAAGTCAGTAATATATATATATATATATATATATATATATATATATATATATATATATCTGATATGATCAACCACCACGAAGCACCTCCACGGGGATCGAAAATGTAAATATATAAAAGCGATAAATATATATATATATAGAGACATGATCAACCACCACGAAAGCAAACTCCAAAGTGGACGAAATGTAAAGAAAAAGTAGAAAAAGCGATCAACCGCCACGAAGTAAACTCCAGGCAGGACAAAATGTAAAGAAAGCTGTAAAAGGCCATGAAGTAAACTCAAGGCTCGATGTAAATGTAAATATATATATATATATATATATATTTATAAAAAGCGATAAACGCCCGGATGTAAAATCCGGGCTCATCGAATGAGTTCGACAATAGTTCATATATATATATATAGTATATATATATATATATATATATATATATATATAAAAGTAAATAATAAGCTCCGGATGTAAATCCGAGCTCAATCGAGGCATAACTCGATATTGTTAGTCCATATATATAATATATATATATATATATATATATATATATATATATATATATATATATATATATAAAAAAAATGAATGAAATCCAGGCATACACACGCAACACGACTCTCAACGTGAAGAACGATGTGTGTAAAGATGAAGAGAAAGACTTTAAAGTGTGTAAGAAGGCTTATAGTGGACTGCCAAAGAAGACTTCAATGACTTAAAAGGGATGAACGCTTGGCTCCCGCCGGTAAAAATATAGCAATATATAAGCTCACAAGTGTTTAAAATGAGAAAACACTCAATTTATAGCGTGTATAGAGCAAATTGGACAGGGCTTCCTCGCCTTTTCTCTTGCAAATATGGCCACCCCAAGCCCTCTATTTATAGAGGGGGGAGCCGCGAGTGTACATGCGGATGTACCTGATGCTGCACAGGGTGCTCCGGGCAATGTGGGTCCCGCCGTCTCGAAGTACATACACTCGGACGACACGCTGTTCGCTCGAACCTTCATAACTTTTAATCCGGGAGTCCGATGGAAGCGTGCCATACATTCTAGAAAGCTCTGTCTGAGGGCTATACAATGACATAGTATTTGTCCTTTTTTGAATCTAGGAAGATGGGTCCATGACCGAAATGGCATTTCCGGGTTTTCGTCAGGCAGTCCATTGAGATGTTTTGCGTTGTTTGCGTTCGGAAGTTAAGATATGGTTCTTGTGGGACTTCTATTGAAGCAATTTTATTTAAAATGAGTGTGAGTTGAAGTTGAGTTGACAAAATGACCATAATGACCCTCCCGGGGTTATCTCCGGTTTTTGCACAGTTGTAACAATCATTTCTTAGGGGTTATCTTTGAGGTTGGCCTATTGTTGACTTTGAATGTCCTCAGTATTTTCTGTGAGGTTGGCTTGACCTCCCGAGATTGGCTCCGGGCTTTAAACTTGATCTTTCGGGGTTATCTCCAGGGTTAGAACTGACTTTCCCGGGGCTATCTTCGTGGTTGGAAACTGATTTCCTGGGGTTATCTCCAAGGTTGGAAACCGGATCTCCCGGGGATATCTCCGGGGTTGGAATTGATGTTGTGGTCCTCCAGGGTTATCTCTAAAATGTGAAATAGTCGCTTTTGTCCTCCTGCATAATTAGTAACAGGAAAATGAAATTTTGAGTGTCTACATGTAGGACCGGTATCTAATAAGGTATAAAATTCATATGAGTTTATGATTAGCTTACTTGTGATCACCTCGTTCGGGTTCCTCGTGTTTTGGGTAGTCACGACAAACACTCTTCCAGGAACCACCAACTTTGACTTGTCCGGGACAGCCTTTGGAGTCACCATTCCCGCTAGACTTGGTTTCGCTACAAGACAATCTCTAGCTATATGACATTCCTTTCCACAGTTATAACACACCTTGGATTGTTGTGGGCAGTTTGGGCTGATGTGTCCTTCTTTCCCGCATTTATAACATACGACCGGTAATCGTTCTCGTCCCTTAGGAACAATTGATGCTGGTACTGACGTCTTCACGTTGTCATTATTGTACCTTCTCTTTTTGAAATCTCCCCCGACTCGCTTCTTCTACTATCATGGCCACGATTACCACCAGAGTGGTTACCACTTTTGTCCGGATACTTTCCTCCCCGCTTTTTGTCATTGCTCCGATGACTGCTGCCACCGGTATGACCCTGGCTGTGGTCCCTTGGTTGAATATACTCATTATCTCGCTCTAATAATTGAGCCCTGTTTACAACATCTGAATATAGAGAAAATTTGTGAGAAATAAGATATTGCCAAATCTCGAGTTTCAAACCTCTCAAAAACATTCGCGTCATACGTTCCTCATTCTCTACCAAATGAGGTGCAAACCTGGATAACTCTGCGAACTTAGCCTCGTACTGGGACACATTCATGTTGTTCTGTTCCAGTCTAATAAACTCTACCTCCTTCATATGACGAATACTTTCAGGAAAGTACTTGTCATTGAACAGTTTCTGAAACGTCTCCCAAGATATATTAAGTGCGGCTGGCTTGGTACGCTTCACAGACTCCCACCAGTAGTCTACCTCACCACGAAACATAAATGTGGCGAATGGAACCTTATGTTCCTCTGTACATCTCAAGACATCAAATATCTTGGTAATTTGGTAATATGCCTTTGAACTGTTTGGCTGTGATAAGTAGCGCATTGCCATTGTTTACACCTATATTTTGTACACGAGTTTCCCTCGTTTGATTTTGCATGAACTGCAAAAAGCTTCTAAACATCCCATCATTCATTATTTGTTCGATAGTGTTGTTTATAGGAGGAATATTGCCTTCCTGTGGCACTTTCTCCTGGTTGGTGATTAAAGGTATCTCAACGGTCTCATTCACTCCATTGTTAATATTTTCAGCTGCCTTTCTCAAATACTACCACAAAACAAGGGTTAATTAAAGAAATTGACATACCACATAATACCCCTATATTCTGACCGACCAATAATTAAGCTTAGGTAGGACATACTAGTGAAGGATTTACTCATCTCTCCCCTCCTAGTTCTATTCCCCGATCTCCACCAGAGACCATATCCCTAAGCTCTGATACCAACTGTGACGCCCCCAAAATGAGGTATACATCACCCATTCTGAGTCGCAAAATACATGGTACAGAAAACAACTACAACTTCATTATTACAATTGTCATGCAAAATATTACAACACATATACTGTGAGTTTAAATACAAATATTGTCTAATAGACAGTATTCAAACTCAAAAGGAGTCCTCATTACAATTATTATTACACTATTTTACAAAATAGTGAGGATTGCTAAAACAACTGTCTGGACGCATCACTCCACACCCTAACTAATTCCCGCTATATTTTTGCCTCCTGAATAGAAAAATGGAACAAAAATGGTGAGCTCAACTAGCCCAGTAAAGAATATTATGACTAGGATAATGAACAACAAATTATCGTTAGCCTTTAACAAATCAGATAAAATATAATAGACAACCAATATTAGATCAATACTCGTAGCTGAAATAACAATTCATTAGAAGAGTTAAGTAGAGAATGAAATCTACTATCATCTATAAATTTAAAAGTCCATCATCAATATTTTTATCCTTGTAACACCAATCAATATACATCTTGAATCAAATATTCATCTTTGTACTACGTGCCAAAGATATTCATTTTTATCACCAGTTGGTTATGTTCATCTTAACACCTGTCCATCTTTGCACTACGGGCCAAAGATATTCATCATGTAATCATTCATCTTTGCACTACAGGCCAAAGATATTTAGTTATATCATCATTTAGAACTGAGGATGATGAAAAATATTTTAAAGAAACAAATCCAGTAAGATAAAAGGACAAAGATTAGGGATTCGTACTTTAGATAATCCAAGTTCAAAAATACTCCATAATAAACCATAGTGGAGTAAAATTCAAGAATAAAGATCAAAACATGGATACAATCAAAGATAGTAATCATAATAGACATTTGGACAAAGAAGAGAAAATTTAATTTTTCTATTAATAGTGTTGTATTTGTAAATAGTGCTATATACATGAATAGTGCCGTATACGTGAATAGTAACCCCGATACGATAAGGTAGAAATTCCACAAGAAAAATCATACTTCGTGAATAGTCCTCATGAATAGTAACATATTCGTGAATAGTGCTGTATACGTGAATAGTGCCGTATACATGAATAGGTAAAAATTTCATAATAAAATTCATAACAATATTTTGGCATAATGATATTGAACGAAATAACATTATTTATGAAGAAAATAACATCCCTTACCTCAAAAGAATAGTACTTCTGGCTGAATATTGGATATAATGCTGAAGGAAATCTTGCACATAATAACTACACTCAAAGTATCCTTATACTCAAGAAAATACTCACAATACTATAGAATAAAAATTTATGATATTGAAGGTGTGTTTTAGGAAGGAGGGGTTACCCCCTATTTATAGTACAATACGGAGGAAAAATTAAACAAGGCTGCCTAATTTTCCTTCGCCCACCTGCCTAACTTTTCCCTTTTTTCTATTCCTGCCTAACCATTTCTCTGACAAAATCCTTATTTTCAATGCCTAACTTTCATTTGAAGGCCCACCATTGGAGAAACGTTTGCAGACATCATTCCACCACCAACCATTACTTATATCACATGCATATATATATATATATATATATATATATATACCTATATATAATACTATTATTTAAACAATAATAATATATTTAAATATTGAATATTATTTTATCGGAGAAATAATTGCAATCACACAAAAAATATGTCAAACTTTTAACAATTATTTCATACTAAAATTCCTTCATTTATATCAACATAAAATAAATATTTTCTTATCATATAAATTAATAATTAATTATTCACAAATAATATTATAGAATCACAATTATGACAACCAAAATCGTCCCCCGAAAGAGGGGCATTCTCGATAAGAATTTCTCTCATCAAGGCGTCTGATTAGGTGACCAAACCCCTTTTCTAGACAGAATTTCCATAGACATTGCCAATAATGCTATCTAATAATATTATTCAAATAATATGAATTATTGATCTGATAATGGAAAATACTTTATAGTGACAAATATTGAAACAACAATAATATAAAATATCAACGTAGCAATTATTGACTCAATAAAATAAAATGTTGAACAGTAATTACTGTAACAATTATTGAGTAGTGCCTTCTTATGTAAGAATCAATAATTCAAAAATACTGTGCAATACCATGTGCTACTGTGCAACCACGTGTATTACTTTATTTTAACCACCAGGTATTCAAACAGTGTTAACGGTAACAACTATGCCGTTATTTGTAAAAACTCAAACTTTTGGTTTTCTTTATCCGACTGTTTTCCGTTATGGGGCCCATAAATGGCTGCGCCGTCGTACTAATATTCCCCGATAGCAAGAATATTCCACGACCAAACGAATATTCCCTAATAACAATGAATATTTTATAACCAGCTGCTTATTTTTCAAAATTTGCACATTTTACCCATAACCAAAGCATTATATCAAATTATCACCTTATTATTCAAAATAATAATTAGAGGAAATTCGATTTTATTTACAAAAAGTTGGGTCTTACACATGTCATGGATTTAAACAAAAATACATCAGATTTGAATGATATTTCTATTGTTTGTGAATTTCCTGATGTATTTCCTGAAGAACTTCCTGGTCTACCCCAGAGCATGAAATCAAATTTTTTATTGACCTTGAACCCGGTACAAAATCCATTTCCAAAACCCCATATTGAACTTTAGGAGTTAAAAAAATCAACTACAAGAGTTGGTACCCGAGCCTCTCGCTGATGACTTCCTTTGTGGAATGCACCGAAGCCAGACTCTCCGTAGGGGACCCCATATTCGTGCGGTGGTAAACTGATAGGTGCCATTGTGACGTGCTATCCAAGATTGGGATATGAGTCACAGTTGAGAGCAACTTAAGTCAGTAATCAAAATGCGTAGCTTTCTAAGCTTAGCTAGTTATTATCGGAAATTCGTGGAAGGATTTTCTTAAATCACTACTCCATTAACTTAGCTGACTCGAAAAGATACAAAATTCGTATGGAGCGAGGAATGCGAGAAAATTTTCCAAGAACTCAAGAGGAGACTCATTTCGGCACCTGTTCTAACAATACCATCTTGTTCGGATGGATTTGTTATCTATAGCGATGCTTCGGGCAAAGGTTTAGGATGTGTTCTCATGCAACATGGGAAAGTCATAGCCTATGCCTCGCGATAACTCAAAGAATATGAGAGGAATTATCCTACTCATGATCTGGAGTTGGTAGCAGTCGTTTTCGCGTTGAAAATCTGGAGACACTACCTGTATGGGGTGAAAGTGGAGATTTATATGGATCATAAAAGCCTCAAATATTTCTTCACCCAAAAGGAACTCAACATGCGACAACGACGTTGGCTCGAACTATTGAAAAATTACGATCATACCATCCAATACCATCTTGGAAAAGCGAACGTAGTAGCTAACACATTGAGTAGAAGATCGTATGCGGGTATGAGTGCGATGTTGTTAACACAAAACCCATTTTGTATGACTTACAAAGGATGGAGATAGAGTTAAAGGCTCCAAGTAAACACGTGATGATATCAAACATACGAGTAGAACCGACTTTAATCGATAAATTTAAAGCTTCTCAAGCCACAGACCCAGAGCTGATGCGTATGAAGAAGAAAGTACAAGAAGGTGTTATTCTAGAAGCAAGAATCGATGAAGAAGGAAAACTTCGAGTCAACTCCAGACTTTAAATTCCTAATGATTCTGACTTAAAGCATAGAATCATAATGGAGGCACACAACACACCGTTTGCAATCCATCATGGGAGTACCAAAATGTATCATGATCTTCGACATACATTTTGGTGGAGAAATATGAAGAGAGAGATCGCGGAGTTTATCTCGAGGTGTTTAACTTGTCATCGTGTAAAGGTGGAGCATCAAGTGCCGAAAGGTCCATTGCAACCACTTGAGATTCTGAAATGGAAGTGGGAACACATTGCCATTGATTTTGTTATGAGTCTTCCCAAGGTTTCTCAAGGCATAGATGCGATTTGGTTTATTGTTGATAGATTAACCAAGTCTGGTCATTTCTTGCCTATACGAGAGACTTATTCCCTTGAACGTCTTGCTCGTATGTACGTGAATGAGATTGTGAGATTGCATGGCATGCCAATATCCATAGTTTTGGATCGTGACCCAAGATTCACTTCACGATTTTGTGTTAGTTTGCAGAAAGCTATGGGCACGGATTTATGATTCAGTTAGGCATACCATCCTTAAACGGATGGGCAATTAGAAAGGACTATTCAAACTCTTGAAGATCTATTAAGACTATGTGTCCTAGATTTCAAAGGGAGTTGGAATAAATACTTGCCATTGGTGGAATTCTCGTACAACAACAGTTATCATGCAAGTATAGGAATGGCTCCATTCGAAGCGTTGTATGGACGAAAGTGTCGTTCTCCAGTATGCTGGGACGAGGTGGGTGAAGCAACGTTGTTGGGACCAGAATTGGTACATATGACTACATAAAAGATCCAAATGATTCAACAACGTATACAAACGACACATGAACGACAAAAGAGTTATGCGGATCTTCATCGAAAGCACGTGAAATTGAATATTGGGGATAATGTATTGTTACGTATTGCTCCATGGAAGGGATTTATAAGATTTATAAAATATTCATTGTTGTTTGAATATTCCTTTTCTCGTGGAATATTCTTGTTGTTCACTTAATCAAAACATTCATTTATAATAAAACTACCCAATTATAATAAAATTGAATAATTAAAAAACCCGCCATATATTTTTTGGATTATTGATTAAACTTAAATAAAAATCTCCTGTGTTATCTAACCTTTAACACTTAATCAAAACATTCAAATGCGGAAATTATAGTAAATAAAAAAAAACACTTCATTACAATAAAAATCTCTTTTAAAACCTTAGCAAATCATTCAAATGTGGAAATAAATAAACTATCAAACCTCTATTACAAGTCTTCAATAATACTATCAAATTTATTCATCTTTCCTTTTCATCTTTCCTTTTCTTTTCTTGCTAGGTACGTCACCGCTTTTAACTTTAGTCAGTAAGAAATTTTACACAAGCAAGAGTGAGCAAACAAGGCCCACTTGAAATAACAATAAATAAATCTTTAAACTTTTACATCAATTGCCAATATTAGGCTCAATAGAATCGAACAATATATTCTATTAACTTTCGAAAATTATAACATTCAATCGAGGGTCTAATGACCACGAATCATGTCCATAGTTATAAGTAATCTTTCAACTTTAACTTTAACAAATCATAAGACTATAAGGACTCCACGCATTTAGGGGATCAACCCTTCGTACAATGTATTGTGCACAACCATTTCAACGCTAAGCGTAAACCTCTATTAAAAGAGTTGTTCATCTCAAGATTTAGAATACAAGTCCGCACCAAAGTAAGTTTGGTTTGGATAAGCTTTCAAGGTAATTTGGAATTTAACGAACATCAACTAAGGAGTAGTTGAATAAGGCCAATAACACTATACTATAGAATAATAGTGATTGAATCAATCATAGTAACTAAAGTCATGCATTAGGAATAATTTAATAGCATACAATTTGAATAACTATAGCATACCTTGCTTGAACAATACTAAGCCAATGTTAATTAGGATTGAATACTAAACATGCATGAAAATTTAGTTATGCATGTTAATCAATAATTGAAATACAAGAATAACTTGTTCATCCTCAAACCAAAGTTTAGACAATTTACATCATTATAAGATAATCGAATTGAAAACAATAATTAGCTCAATAAGACAAAGGATTAAAAAAGTTGCTCAATTATAAAATAAAGTTAGAAAAACCTGCACAATGAAGTTTTGAGTTAGAGAACTTGCCTTTAGCACAAGCTAAACCCTTACCACTTGAATTAATACCCTATACATATGCCATATTGACATAGTTAGTCATTACCAACATTGTATATTTATATAAACAAATATATTCATCATATGGGTTAAATTACCCATTCACATAATCAGCTATGTTACAAGTAGGTAACACTTAATAATATGATAATTCATAGTTTAATACTACTAAAATTATCATTTAACATTGCTATTATTAACACATAACATTTATTTTCAAAGTTTGTGTAATTAAACAAAACTGTCAGAACCTTCTCTAACTTCAATTATACACCCACAGTTTACATTGGTTTCATGATCATGCGATAAGGACATGAGTTTCCATGTCATGACGTGGTCACATGCCATTGGTTGGCATCAGGCGTGGCGTATACTTGTGTGGCGCGAGATTTGTATCTATTATCAGTACTGCCAGCCATCAGTCCGTAATCCAATGACGAAACCTTCTAAGAACAAAGATGAACAAAAAGCCAAATCGCCTAAAAGCTCTAATCTAATAGACTCGATTATCATGTAATACACATATAAACTTCATATAAACATATTGTGAAGACTTCTAACATGTTTATACTCATAAAATAACATAGACATCAAATATACAACACCCAATTTCAATGTTTTTGGCAAAACTCCATTTTTGATATTTTCAATGAAAATCAACACTCGTGATTTTGTTTTTCAATCAAAATGTAAATTTCAAAACATCAAAGTTATGATTATACATACTCTATCAATTTCCAAAATCAATTTATCAATTTAACAACTAATTAAACCTTAATTTCTATTTTAAATTAAGCCATATTCATATATATTTTCATGTAAACACACGTAATATATTTTCTTCCACAAAACACATACATACATGAATTACTATATCTATAATCATATACAAACTCATGAAAAACCTTTTACAAACAATTATTATACTAAAACTATATACATATTAACAATTCATCTTTTTACAAATATTTTACAGAGAACTTTTGGGAAGAAGAAAAACTAAACTTTTAAAAAAAAAAATAAGAGGATTATTATCCTACCTTTGATTAAGAAGATGATGGCTATCCTTTTGATTATCAAGCTTCTTTTCCCCAATTCCTTTTCAAATTCTCTTAGCCTTCCTCACTCTCTCTCTTTCTTTCTCTCTCTCTTCTCTCTCTTCTCTTCTTCTTCTTCTTCTTTCTCCCCCAACTCTAACTACGTATAACAATATAACGATATATAGCAATAATATATATATTATTATATAATATAAATATAGATATAACTTATGTCGCTTATATAAGTTTTGAAAATCAAAAGCCATAAGGCTTGTTTGGCTAACTAAATAAAAATAACCTATTAACTTATATACCTTGTTTGGTAAACCTAATTAAAATAAATCAATTAATCCTTATACCTTGTTTGATAAAACACTATTATATTAAAGACTTATTATGCAATAAGACATGTTTGGCAAAACTAAATTAAACTCTTTTAATTTATTTTAGTAACTCCTTTATAGCAAGGTTATTAGTCACACTTTTATTTAATTAAATAATCAATTTAATCAATTAAAATATTAATCTATTAAATTACTTTAAAGACATAATTTAATATCACATAACTATAATTTCTTTTATAATTATAATTTTATTTAACCAACTAATATTTTAAATTACAATTTCTCATTTAAAATATTATAATTTATTTAAATCACTATAAGCTCTCTAGCTTACTTATTAAATTAAATTGGTATATAATCTCATAACAATTAATTTTCTTAGCTCCTTAATTATTTATTCAACAAATAATTAACTAAACCACATCAACTCAAATTGTCATTAAATACTTATATAATTCAATAAATATTTAATATTACAAATAAATATTTAATATTTAATATTTAATTATTTATTCAACAAATAATTAACTAAATCACATCCACTCAAATTGAACAATTATTTATTCAATAATAAACATATCCATTAAATACTTATATAAATTAATAAATATTTAATATTACACTTTAAAATTTCTGAATGTTACATCATTCCTCCTTACAAGGATTCTCGTCCTCGTAATCACAACTCAAACAAATCATTCGTTACATTCTTCCCTACTTACAAAGATTCTCATCCCCGAATCAAGACACAGATTAAAACAAATAACTCGTGGTATTCTTTTTAACATTTTCTTCGAGTTCCCACGTAGCTTCTTCAACGTTGTGGTTCTCCATATCACCTTCACGTAAGGTATCACTTTATTCTGAGCACTTGTTCTTTCCTCGTCGACTATCCGGATAGAACCTCTTCATAAGACAAATCTTTCTCGAATCGCAACGGTTCATACTCGATCACATGTTTGTAGTCGGGTTTATATGGTCGTAATATCAAATGTGAAAAACATTATGAATGTTTTCCAACTCGAGGTAGAGCTACCTCGTAAGCCACTTCTCCCACTCTTCGCAAAGACTTCAAAGGGTCCAATAAACCTCGCTTAGCTTTCCTTTTTATCGAAATGAATTTTCCTTTTCGAGGAGAAACTTTTTAGGAATACAAAAAGTTCCTACGTCGAATGCACGATCTTGTCTGTGTTGATCAAGATACTTTTTCTGTCTTCTCTTGGGTCGCTACTAATCTTGTCCCTCGATGAGTTTAACAACGTCGCCAGCTTTGTTGTACCAGCCTCGTCCTAAAAGTTGGCGCTCATCGACTTCATCCCAAAGACAAAGGAGTTCTCGCACTTTCACCGCATAATGCCTCGTAAGGTGGCATGCCGATGTCTCATGCGATAACTATTGTTGTAAGAAAATTCCACCAACGATAATTGTTCTTCCCAGCTTCCTTTAAAGTCCATGACACATGCTCTCAAATATCTTCCAATGTCTCGAATTGTTCGCTCGCTTTGCCATCCGTTTGTGGATGATAAGCCATACTCATTCGTGAATCGTGTCCCCATGCATTCTTGTAGTCTCTTCCAGAAAATTTGATGTGAATCGCGGATCTCTATCGACACAATTGATATTGGCACTCGTGCCTCAAACGATCTCTTTAATGTACAATCTTGCCAACCGATCAAGATTAAATCTAATCTTTATTGGTAAAAAGTGTACCGATTTCACATCAATCATCCACTATCACCCAAATTGCATCACATCCTCTCTGAGTAGTTGGAAGACCCACCACAAAATCCATCGTGATGTGTTCCCATTTCCATTCTGGTATTTCCAACGGTTGAAGTAATCCGCTGGGTCTTTGATGTTCGGCTTTCACTCTTTGACATGTCAAGCATTTCGCTACGCATTCTGCAACATCCCTTTTCATATTCGGCCACCAAAATGTCGGCAAGAATCTTGATACATTTTCGTGCTTCCCGGATGAATTGAATATTTTGAGCTATGAGCTTCTTGGCCAAATTTTTCTTCTTTCGCCTAAGCATCGCTGAAACCCAAATTCTTCCTCGAACCGTAGTAATCCTTCTATGTCGACCTTGTATTTTACATCACCGCCTCAACCGATTCTCTTTGATTTTCCCACACTCTTCATCTTGTAGTTGAGCATTCTTCACTTTGTCCACTAAAGTTGGACCACTTTCTATCCGGAATAGTTGTTCGTCGATTCTTTTGGAAATTTGATTTCCAATTCCAGCTTTGTCATTCTTTGAAATGAGCTCCTCCCGAGTTGTTATCAAGATCAACTTCTCCCGACCTTTCCCTTGCTTAAAGCATCCGCGCCACCACATTCGCTTTGCTCTTGATGATAAAAGATCTCACAATCGTAATCTTTTATCAACTCCATCCACCTTCTCTCGACGCATGTTCAAATCTTTCGAGTGAAAATATACTTCGGACTTTTTGTGGTCCGTGTAGATCTCACATTTTCTCCATAAAGATAATGTCTCCATATCTTCGAGAGCAAATACAACTGCAGCCAATTCCAAATCATGAGTCGGATACCCTTTCTCATAATCCTTCAGTTGTCTTGATGCATAGGCAATAACTTTTCCGTTCTGCATAAGAACACAACCCAATCCTTTGTGTGAGGCATCACTATACACCACAAAATTTCCTCAGATTATCGGTAATGTCAACACAAAAGTGCCATACTTAACTTTTCTTCAAATCTTGAAACTCTCTTCACACTTCTCCATCCAAACGAATTTTACAACTTTTCCTTGTCAAATTTGTTAGCGAGTGGCTATCTTAGAAAAATCTTGAATAAATCTTCTATAATAACCAAACACCAAATCCCCAAGAAACTCCTCACTTCGATGGTGTTCTTGGTTGTTCCCAATTGATTACAACTTCCACTTTTGATGGATCCACCGAAATCCCATCTTTGTCAATCACGTGACCCAAAAATTGTACACGATCGAGCCAAAATTTGCACTTAGAGAATTTCATGCATAACTTTTCCTTCCTTCCTTAGTGTTTCCAATGTCAAACGTAAATGTTCCACGTGTTCTTCTTGAGTTTTGGAATACACCGTAATGTCATCAATAAATACCACTACAAACTTGTCTAAGAATGGTTTAAACACCCTGTTCATCAAATCCATGAACGCAACAGGGGCATTGGTTAAACCAAAAGACATCACCAAAAACTCGTAATGTCCGTACCGAGTTCTGAATGTCGTTCTAGGTATATCCTCCTTCCTTACCTTCAATTGGTGATACCCACTTCTCAAATCTATTTTCGAGAAATATTTAGCACCCTTCATCAAACAAGTCATCTATTCTAGGCAATGGATACCTATTTGTAATAGTGACTTTGTTTAACTCTCTACAATCAATGCAAAGACGCATTGATCCATCCTTCTTTTTAACGAATAAAATCAAGGCGCTCCCCACGACGATATACACTTGGTTGAATATATTTCTTATCCAAAGAACTCTTGCAATCGTACCATCGGTTCCTTCATTTCTACTAGAGCCATTCTCATGCGGGGCTTCGATATTGGCATGTCTTTCTCCGCGCTAAGTCGATCACGAACTCAATTTCTCTGTCAAAGTAAGTCCCGGCAAATCTTTTGAAACACGCCTTCAAATTCTCTCACTACCGGATTTCTTCTAGTTTCACACCTTCTTCCGAGTATCGACTATGTAAGCTAAATAGCCCACACAACCTCGACTCAATAATTTCTTGGCTCGCATAGTCGTCGACATTTCATTTGTCTAGGCGACTTGCTACCATAAAATACTACCTTTAACGGAGTCATAAGGTTTACACACTTCTTGTGACAATCGAGTACTGCTCCATATTTGAATAGCCAATCCATCCCCAAAATTATATCAAATTCCCCGAGTCTAATCAGAATTAAATCTACTAACAAAATATTTTCCTTAATGTTCACCCTACAGTTCTTGTATACGAATCTAATAGGGATTACTTCCTTATTCGAAATTTCTATGTTCAAAGGAAAACTAAGTTCTTTTCTAGGCAATTCTAACCTCTTAGAAAATTCATCAGATATAAACGAACAAGTAGCACTCGAATCGAATAATACATAAGCATTTATATCATTGATTGGGATAATACCTGACACTACATCTTTTGATTGCACAACATCTTGCATACCATGTCAAGGTTCCGGCCGTGGGTTTGTTTGATGTCAGCAGTCCCGTGAATGGCCCATGTACCTCCATTGTTACCTCCATTGCTTCCGGTTGTCACCCTTCCTTCTTCTTAGGGCATTCACGAGCAAAGTGATCCTTGGATCCGCACGTGAAGCATACATTCTTCTTCTATTGAGTGCAATTTGGGGCGATGTGACCTCTCCGCCACAATTGAGTATACTCGCTTCCCCATCAAGCACGCACCTTTATGGAATTTCCCGCATGTCGCATATGCTTCAAACTTTTGTTTTGTTGGTTACCTCTGCCGGTTTCCAAGACCCACGCTCCCATTCCACTTCCTCTTCAAGTTGTTGTTGTTGTTGTTGTTGTTGTTTGTTGTTTTGTTGTTTTGCTACCACCTCCATTCTTAGTCTCATTCTCATTCCTCTTCTTCTTTTGTTCTGGTTGAACTTTGTCACCGCCTCGCCTCCACCTTCAAAGCAAGCATCGCTTCTCCATCATCATTGCAATGTCTTCAATCGAACAGGAGACCCTATCAGTATGCCAGGGCTTCACCCTGTTCAAATCTCTTCGCTTTACGCTTCGTCAGGCCGACTTGATATGGCGCAAACCTCGCCAATTCGTTGAATTTTATGGCATACTCGGATACCGCTATCGTCCCTTGTTTTAGTTCCAAATCGTACTTCCAGTGACTCTTCAACTCTCCGGGAAATAAGTCTCAAGAACAACTCCTTGAACCTATCCTGTGTCATCACCCCGGCCCTTCCCGAGTTTTATTGGCTCGCCACCAATAACTAGTTTCGCTTTCAACATGAATGTTGCGAGCGATCTTCCGTCATCCCCTACCCTAGCGACATCGAATACTTTTTCTATCTCCATAATCCAGGTTTGTGCTTCGACTGGATTCATAGACCCACGAAATTCAGGTGGTCCAACCGCCTTGAAAGCCTTAAACGTTGTGCCATGGTTTTGTGGTTGATTCTGCAACGCTCCTGCAAGTAGTGTCACTAGTTGTTGAACGGGGTTACCGTCAACATTGTCATTATTGGTAGTTCTCTCATTGTTTCTCTGTCGGGGTGGTTCACGTCTGGGAGGCATTTTCTGTTAAAACAAAACATCTATTAGACTATTACTCAACTTCTTTAAGTATTTTCTAATTAACTTGCCTCCATAAAAGAAATAACCACATAACACATAACACTTTGAATAAAATAACAACTTTTATTTATTCAAAACCTTTTTGGAAAACATAAAACAATAGCATCACTGCTATCTACATTACTTTCCTGAACTACAAAAGTTTCAGGACAACATCATAGTCATATCCCATAGGTTACATAACACTTGGGATTTATAATTTATTTAACCTTTCACTCATCGTGAAACAACTACGATGTTCTATTAAGATACTTCTTAGCCCTATCACGTTCTTCCTCCATGACTCAAAAATTATCCTGCGATTTAATACATATGATGGCAGCGTCTCGAACTGAATCAGATATCCCATGACCCGATCTTGAGCTCGATTAATTGCGGTGTCAAATACTTTATCCATCTCTTACATCTTCATCCTTTTCACCATGAGTTCCTTTACATGCTCTTCCATTCGTTGATAAGCTTCCTCAGATGCATCTTCACTCTTGCCCTCTTAGCGCTTTCTTCTCTCAAAGTTTGCTCTTCATTCAAAGAACCATCTCGATCAATTGTTCTTCCTCTCCTTGATCAGATTGTTTCTCCTCGGCATTTGTCATTACGCTCCTCACGATCCTGGATCTCACCGTCTTTTTGTGTCATTGCGATTTGTTGTTCAGCTACTATCTCCTCGCAACTCCTCAATCAGATCCTCGAAGTTCCACTTTACTACCATCATGCACCTCATCGTATATACTGACCAACTATCGAGTTAAGTGGAATCCTTTCCTCCTCGTCCTCGCCATCCTCATCCTCCTCCTCCGTAACTCAACGGATCCTCCTCGCTCTGCTTCCACATCATCATCCTCATCTTCAACTCATCGCGACCAACGGGTCGACTCCCGTGGCGAGTTGTTCCCAAACTACCTGAATGTCGCGAGACTCCTATTCTATAGGCATTTGAGGTCCCTCCTCCCTAGCCTGACTAGATTCTCCTACATTAGTCATCTTAACAACAAAGTTTTAAAGTTTTAATTATTAATCATTACTATTTGACATAAGCACATAAGTGTTTATTACTTCTTTCTTAAAACTCGATAACAGTTATCTCCACTATCTTTTCAAAGGTTACTAACCTAAGGCTTTATCCCCCACCCAAGGTTCATAACCTAAAGCTTTGATACCAACCTGTGACACCCCCAAATCCTGGTACTTCATTTCCTCAAGATTTGGTGCTCACTTAATCAAAACATTCATTTATAACTACCCAATTATAATAAAATTGAATAATAAAACCCCTTTATACAGATTAAACTTAAATAAAATCTCCCAAAGTTATCTAACCTTTAACAACAATCATTCAAATGCGGAAATTAAATAAACTTCATTACAATCTTTAAACCAAAGTCTAATAATAATACTATCATCAAATCTATTACAAGTCTTCAAGATTTGTTCATCTTTCCTTTTCCTTTATCGGTGCTAGGTACGCCACCGCTTCAACTTTAGTCAGAAGAAATTTTACAGGCAAGAGTGAGCAAACAAGGCCCACTTGAAATAACAATAAATAAATCTTTAAACTTTTACATCAATTGCCAATATTAGGCTCAATAGAACTGAACAATATATTCTATTAACTTTTTGAAAATTATAACATTCACTGAGGGTCTAATGACCACGAATCATGTCCACAGTTATAAGTAATCTTTCAACTTTAACTTTAACAGTTATAAGACTATAAGGACTCCACGTACTTAGGGGGATCAACCCTTCGTACAATGTATTGTGCACAATCATTTCAACGCTAAGCGTAAACCTCTATTAAAAGAGTTGTTCATCTCAGTATTTAGAATACAAGTCCGCACCAAAGTAAGTTTGGTTTGGATAAGCTTTCAAGGTAATTTGGAATTTAACGAACATCAACTAAGGAGTAGTTGAATAAGACCAATAACACTATACTATAGAATAATAGTGATTGAATCAATCATAGTAACTAAAGTCATGCATTAGGAATAATCTAATAGCATACATTTTGAATAACTATAGCATACCTTGCTTGAACAATACTAAGCCAAGGTTAATTAGGATTGAATACTAAACATGCATGGAAATTCAGTTATGCATGTTAATCAATAATTAAAATACAAGAATAACTTGTTCATCCTCAAACCAAAGTTTAGACAACTTACATCATTATAAGATAATCGAATTAAAAACAATAATTAGCTCAATAAGACAAAGGATTAGAAAACTTGCTCAATTATAAAATAGAGTTAGAAAAACTTGCACAATGAAGTTTTGAGTTAGAGAACTTGCCTTTAGCACAAGCTAAACCCTTACCACTTGAATTAATACCCTATACATATGCCATATTGACATAGTTAGTCATTACCAACATTGTATATTTATATAAACAAATATATTCATCATATAGGTTAAATTACCCATTCACATAATCAACTATGTTACAAGTAGGTAACACTTAATAACATGATCATTCATAGTTTAATACTACCAAATTATCATTTAACATTACTATTATTAACACATAACATTTATTTTCAAAGTTTGTGTAATTAAACAAAACTATCGTAACATTCTCTTAACTCACATATGCTACATGCCACAATTTACATTGTGGTTCATTACATGCTGCATGAGTTGCCAAGTCATGGCACAGGTCACAACCAGCCATTGGTTATTATTTTGGCATAGCGCTGGCGGCCATGCATGACATGAGATTTAGATTTTGCTTGGCCATGCCATGCTTGCCAGAGTCCGTAATCCCATGACGAAACTCTCTAACAAATAACATGAACAAAAAGCCAAATCGCCTAAAAGCTCGAATCTAATAGACTCGATTATCATGTAATACACATATAAACTTCATATAAACATATTGTGAAGACTTCTAACATGTTTCTACTCATAAAATAACATAAACATCAAATATACAACACCCAATTTCAATGTTTTTGCAAAAAACTCCATTTTGAAATTTTCAATGAAAATCAACATTTTTTTTTTTCAATCAAAACAAAAATTTCAAAACATCAAAGTTATGATTATACATACTCTATCAATTTCCATAATCAATTTATCAATTTAACAACTAATTAAACCTTAAATTTCTATTTTAAATTAAGCCATATTCATATATATTTTTCATGTAAACACTTTAATATATTTTCTTCCACAAAACACATACATACATGAATTACTATATCTATAATCATATACAAATTCATGAAAACAACCTTTTACAAAAAATTATTATACTAAAACTATATATATATTAACAATTCATCTTTTATAAATATTTTACAGAGACTTGTTGGGAGAGAGAAAAACTAAACTTTTAAAAAAAAAAATAAGAGGATTATTTTCCTACCTTTGATTAAGAAGATGATGGCTATCCTTTTGATTATCAAGCTTCTTTTCCCCAATTATTTCTCAAATTCTCTAGCCTTCCTTCATCTCTTCTTTTCTCTCATTGTTCTTCTCTCTTCTTCTCTTCTTCAATCGAGTTCTTTCTCCCCTACTCTAACTACGTACTAACAATATAACGTATATAGCAAATAATATATATTAATTATATAATATAAATATAGATATAACTTATATCGCTTATATAAGTTTTGAAAATCAAAAGCCATAAGGCTTGTTTGGCTAACATAATAAAAAAAACCCTATTAACTTATATACCTTGTTTGGTAAAAAGCTAATTAAAATAAATCAATTAATCCTTATACCTTGTTTGATAAAACACTATTATATTAAAGACTTATCATGTAATAAGACATGTTTGGCAAAAAACTAAATTAAACTCTTTTAATTTATTTTGGTAACTCCTTTATAGCAAGGTTATTAGTCACACTTTTATTTAATTAAATAATCAATTTAATCAATTAAAATATTAATCTATTAAATTACTTTAGCACATAATTTAATATCACATGACTATAATTTCTTTTAAAATTGTAATTTTATTCGACCAACTAATATTTTAAATTACAATTTCTCATTTAAAATATTATAATTTATTTAAATCACTATAAGCTCTCTAGCTTACTTATTAAATCAAATTGGTATATAATCTCATAACAATTAATTTTCTTAGCTCCTTAATTATTTATTCAACAAATAATTAACTAAACCACATCAACTCAAATTGTCATTAAATACTTATATAATTCAATAAATATTTAATATTGCAAATAAATATTTAATATTTAATTATTTATTCAACAAATAATTAACTAAATCACATCCATTCAAATTGAACAATTATTTTATTCAACAATAAACATATCCATTAAATACTTATATAAATTAATAAATATTTAATATTACACTTTAAAATTCTAGAATGTTACATATTCTTATTTTATTTTATTGATATTATTTTATTAAATTTAGTCTGCTTTGACGTTCTAGCATTTTCCTATAAATAGGATGCTTAGTTAAAATTGAAAATCACACCAGAATAAGAAGTTTTCTCTGTCTATAATATCGAGCGTATTTTTGTGAGTATTTAGTCACTTTGAGAGTTGCTATTCAGTGCAAGTTTCCTTTGGCATTATATCTGATATTTCAGCTAGAAGTACTATTCTTTTGAGGTACGGGATGTTATTTTCTTCATAAATGATGTTATTTCTTTCAATATCATTATACCAAAATATTGGTATGAATTTTATTTTGAAATTTTTACCTTTTCATGTCGAGGTTACTATTCATGTATACGACACTATTCACGTATATGACACTATTCACGAATACGATACAATTCACGAGTACTATTCACGAAGTATGATTTTTCTTGTAGAATTTTTACCTTTTTGTGTCGGGGTTACTATTCACGTATACGACATTATTCACGAATACGACACTATTCACAGAAAAATTAATTTTTTTTCTTTGTCCAAGTTGTCTATTATGGTTACTATCTTTGATTGTATCCATGTTTTGATCTTCATTCTTGAATTTTGCTCCACAATTGATTATTATGTAGTATTTTGGAACTTGGATAAACTAAAGTACGAATCCCTAATCTTTGTCATTTTATCTCACTAGATTCATTTCTTTAAGATATTTTTCATCATCCCCAGTCTTAAAAGGTGATACTTGATGAATATATTTGGCCTGTAGTACAAAGATGAATGATTACCTGATGAATATCTTTGGCCCGTAGTGCAAAGATGGACAGGTGTTGAGATGAATATGACCAACTTGTGATACAAATGAATATCTTTGGCCCGTAGTGCAAAGATGAATATTTAGTTCAAGATGTATATTGATTGATGTTACAGGGATAAAATATTGATGATGGACTTTTAAATCATAGAAGATAGTAGATTTCATTCTCTACTTAACTCTTCTAATGAATTGTTATTTTCGCTGCGAATATTGATCTAAAACTTGTTGTCCATTATATTTTTTCTGATTTGTTGAAGGCTAAAGATTAATTTTTGTTCATTATCTTAGTCATAATATTCATTAATAGGCTAGTCGAGCTCTCCCTTTTCCTTTTTGTTCCATTTTTCTTCTCAGGAGGCGAGAATATAGCGGAAACTAGTCGGGGTGTGGAGTGATGTTTCTAGATAGTTGTTTTAGTAGTCCTCACTATTTTTTAAATAGTGTATCAATAATTGTAATGAGGACTTATTTGAGTATGGATATTGTCTAGAAAACAATATTTGTATTTAAACTCACAGTATGTATGTTGTCGTATTTTGCACGACAATTGTAATAATGAAGTTTTAGTTGTTTCTGTACCATGTATTTGGTGACTCAGAATGGCTGATGTATACCTGTTTTGGGGACGTCACATAATGCGAGTCTATATGCCACATTTCGTACTCGGTTAAGAATTTCAAATGGACTAACATATCGTGGATTGAGCTTTCATCTCTTCCCAAATCTTGTAACTCCCATCCATGGAGAAACACATAACAATACATGATCCCCAATATAAAATTCCACATTCTTTCGATAAAGATTTGTATAAATCTTTTGTCGATCTTGTGCCATTTGTATACGCTGTCGGATCATTTGGATCTTCTCTGTAGTCATACGTACCAACTCTAGTCCCAATAATGTTGCTTCACCCACCTCATCCCAACATAGTGGAGAGCGACACTTTCATCCATACAATGCTTTGATATGGAGCCACACCCATACTTGCCTGATAGCTGTTGTTGTAGGAGAATTCCACCAATGGTAAGTACTTATCCCAACTCCCTTTGAAGTCTAGAACATAAAGTCTCAATAGATCTTCAAGAGTTTGAATAGTTTTTTCTGATTGCCTGTCCGTTTGAGGATGATATGCCGAACTGAATCGTAAATCCGTGCCCATAGCTTTCTACAAACTAACCCAAAATTGTGAAGTAAAGCTTGGGTCACGATCCGAAACTATGGATACTGGCAGACCATGAAATCTCATAATCTCATTCACGTACATACGAGCAAGACGTTCAAGGGAATAAGTCTCCCGTATCGGCAAGAAATGAGCAGACTTGGTTAATCTATCAATAATAACCCAAATCACATCTATGCCTTGAGAAACCTTGGGAAGACCCATAACGAAATCCATGGTAATGTGTTCCCACTTCCATTTTGGAATCTCAAGTGGTTGTAATGGACCCGTTGGCACTTGATGCTCCGCCTTTTCACGTTGACAAGTTAAACACCTTGAGATAAACTTCCATGATCTCTCTCTTCATATTGCTCCACAAAAATGTATGTTAAAGATCATGATACATTTTGGTACTCCCAGGATAGATTGCAAACGGTTTGTTGTGTGCCTCCATCATGATTCTATGCTTCAAGTTAGAATCGTTAGGAATACAAAGTCTGGAGTTAACTCAAAGTATTCCTTCTTCGTCGATTCTTTCTTCTAGAATAACACCTTCTTGTACTTTCTTCTTCATACGTATCATCTCTGGGTCTGTGGCTTGAGCAACTTTAACTTTATCAATTAAAGTTGGTTCTACTCGTATGTTTGATATCATCACATGGGTACTTGGAGCCTTTAACTCTATCTCCATTCTTTGTAAGTCCTACAAAATGTGTCTTTGTGTTAACAACATCGCATTCGTACCCGCATACAATATTCTACTCAATGCGTTAGTTACCACATTTGCTTTTCCAGGATGATATTGAATGGTATGGTCATAATCTTTCAACAGCTCGAGCCAACGTCATTTCTGCATGTTAAGTTCATTTTGGGTGAAGAAATATTTGAGGCTCTAATAATCTGTATAGACCTCCACTTTCTCCCCATACAGGTAGTGCCTCAAAATCTTTAACGTGAAGAAAACAACTTCTGCCAACTCCAGATCATGAGTAGGATAATTCCTCTCATATTCTTTGAGTTGTCGTGAGGCTTATCCTATGACTTTTCCATGTTGCATGAGAACGCATCCTAACCCTTTGCCCGAAGAATCGCTGTAGATAAAAAATCCATCCGAACCAGATGTTCTTGTATGAACAGGTGCCGAAATGAGTCTCCTCTTGAGATCTTGGAAACTCTTCTCGCATTCCTCGCTCTATACAAATTTTGTATCTTTCTGAGTTAGCTGAGTTAATGGAGTAGCGATTCAAGAAAATCCTTCCACGAATCTTCGATAATAACCAGCTAAGCCCAGAAAGCTATGTACTTCGGTCACCGACTTCGGTTGCTCCCAACTTTGTATTGCTTTAATCTTCGCCGGGTCAACAGATACTCCATGTTTTGACACCACGTGCCCAAGGAATGCTACTTCCTCAAGCCAGAACTCGCATTTCTTCAGCTTGGCTTATAGCTTGTTATCACGAAGCCTTTTAAGTACCAGCTTCAAATGGTGCTCATGATCTTCAGGGCTTTTGGAATAGATGATGATGTCATCAATAAAGATAACAACGAACTGATCCAAATATTCCTTGAATACTCGGTTCAACATATCCATGAAGGCAGCATGAGCATTAGTCAATCCAAATGACATGACTAAGAATTTATAAAGCCCGTACCGAGTTCTGAATGCAATCTTCGGAATATCCTCAGTTTTAATCTTCAGCTGATGATATCCAAAATGAAGATCGATCTTTGAAAAGAATTGTGCTCCTTGCAACTGGTCGAACAGGTCATCAATGCGAGGTAGCGGATATCTATTCTTTATGGTGACATGGTTCAATTCCTGGTAGTCAATACAAAGTCGCATACTTCCGTCTTTCTTCTTTACGAATAAAATAGGACCACCCCAAGGATATGTACTAAGATGAATGAAACCGATGTCTAACAACTCCTGTAGTTGGACCTTTAACTCCTGAAGTTCAATAGGAGCCATTCGATATGAGATTTTTGAAATGGGTTTTGTACCAGGTTCAAGGTCAATAAAGAATTCACCTTCACGTTCTGGGGGTATACCGGGAAGTTCTTCAAGAAATACGTCAGGAAATTCACTAACAACAGAAATTTTATTCAAATCTGACGTATTTTTGTTCAAGTCCATGACATGGGCTAAGAAATCTTGACATCCATTTTTCAATAAACGAATGGCTTTATGGCATGATATGATAGTGATTGACTTTAGTGGTTTAGTTGCTTGAATTCTTATAACATGTGGTTAGGAATATGAAAACTAACAACCTTACAAAAACAATCAATTTTGGCATGATGAGTAGTTAACAAATCAATCCCTAAAATCAAATCAAATGCATGTATTTTCAAAGAAATAAGATCGACATGTATTGTGACGGTCCCAACTTAAATCAAGCAAGATTTATAAATCATGGATGTAACGAAAGTTTCTCCTAACGAAGTTTCAACAGATAAATCAAAGTCTAATTTCTCAGAGGTCAAGTTCAAACGTTGAGCACAAGCAGGAGAAATAAAAGAATGGGTAGAACCAATATCTAATAAGGTATAAACTTTGCAAGAGTTTATGATTAGCTTACCTGTGATTACTTCATTCAGTTCCTCGCTTTTTGGTAAGTTACAAAAAATGCTCTCACTTGAACCACCGATTTTGACTTATCTGGGACAACTTTTGGTGTCATCATTACCGCTAGAATTGAATTTTGCTATTGGGCATATTCCACCCTCAACTACTTAATCGTACTCCTGTTCCATGATCTGAATCATTAATCTTTGATCCATATCGAGTTGGGGTTGACCGCAATGTACAGGGTAATTCAAAACTCGATGTTGGGTTCTCCCAATTGCTGTCCAAAAAGAGAAATTCATATCATCTATTTTAGCCTTCAAGGATCAGACTTCTCTTTCCACAATATCAACGCGTCGTGCGGCTTTTACCCATGCATCCTTCATTTTCACTCGTTCAGTTGTTTCTTCTTTCAGCTAATCCTTGACATTTGAATTATCAGATTCCAGGTTTATTATCTTATACTATGCCAAAGAGTGCTTCTATTCAAGAATCACATATCGGGTAACACAAGCTTGGATTGTTTCATCCTTTTGCTCCACGACCACCTGCCATTCTTCAGCCTGCTCTTCTAACTCATGAATATGATTTTGCAGTTCTACATTTCGATCATAAAATTCTCTTAATAAATCCTCCTCAGGTTCCTCTTCTTCCTCACTCTCAGCTACTACCTCTGCGACTAGCTCGAGTGCAACTATTAATTCTCCACTCACCATGTGGATATCTCTAATTTTTTCTTTGTCTGACATCCTACAATCAAGTTTAATAACTTAATTAGTACTCCACAATAAAATCTTTGTTATACCAAAATATTAAACTCCAATATTTATTCTTTAAATGAATCTCCTCGATTCATCACTTAAAACTCTATATGAGTTCATCTCTTGACTTTCAGATGTCATTGCCATAAAACAAGGGTTTATTAAAGAAATTGACATTCCACATATTATCCTTATATTCTGACCGACCAATTAAACATAAATAAGCTTAGGTAGGACACACTAGCGAAGGATTTACTAGTCACTCCATTCCTAGTTCTAACCCCAGATCTCCATAAGAGATCATATCCCTAAGCTCTGATACCAACTGTAACGCCCCCAAAATAGGTCCACACAACCCATTCTGAGTCGCCAAATATATGGTACAGAAAACAACTATAAATTAATTAATATAATTATCATGCAAAATACGACATCACATACGATGTGAGTTTAAATACAAATATTATCTTCTAGATAATATCCAAACTCAAATAAGTCCTCATTACAATTATTGATACACTATTTTACAAAATAGTGATGACTATTAAAACAACTGCCTTGAAACATCACTTCACACTCCGACTAGTTCCCGCTATATTCTCGCCTCTTGAGAAGAAAAATGGAACAAAAAGGAAAATGTGAGTTCAACTAGCCCAATAAAGAATATTATGATTAAGATAATGTAGAACACATTATCCTTAGTCCTTAATAGGAAAACATATGATAGAATATAATTGACAACAAGTTTTAGATCGACAACTGCAGTGGAAACAACAATCCATTAGAAGAGTTAAGTAGAACATGAAATCTACTATCTTCTATGATTTAAAAAGTCCATCATCAATATTTTATCCCTGTGACATCAATAATTAAATATTTTGAATCAAATATTCATCTTTGCACAACGGCCAAATATATTCATTTGTATTACCAGTTGGTCATGTTCATCTCAACACCTGTCCATCTTTGCACTACGGGCCAAAGATATTCATCAAGTAATCATTCATCTTTGCACCACAAGCCAAATATATTCAGTTATATCACCATTTAGGACTGAGGATAATGAAAAATATTTTTAAAAAAACGAATCCAGTGAGATAAAAGGATAAAGATTAGGGATTCGTACTTCAGTTTATCCAAGTTCAAAAATACTCCATAATAATCAATTATGGAGCAAAATTCAAGAATGAAGATCAAAACATGGATACAATCAAAGATAGTAACCATAATAGACAACTTGGACCAAGAAAAGAAAATTTAATTTTTCTGTGAATATTGCCATATTCGTAAATAGTGCCATATACATGAATAATGCCGTATACGTGAATAGTAACCCTGACACAAAAAGGTAAAAATTTGATAAGAAAAATCATACTTCATGAATAGTACTTTGAAATTTTAGCAATTTTCCACAAAAAAAGTGGGGCCCACCCATGTTTTTAATAAAAACATTTATTTCTGAAACTTCAATAATTCATAATAAATAGCTATTTTATCAAAAAAATATGAACCTTATGTCCATTCTATATAAAATTTAATTCTCTTCAACTTTGTAGAAGAAAGTGTTTCCAAATTCCAAACAGAAAATGACCGAAATCGACATACGGATGATTTTAATACCTCAATTCCGATAAAATACTGATAAAACACATCAGCATTAATTCTTTCATTTATATCCACATAAAATAAATATTTCTTTATCATATAAATCAATAATTAATTATTCACAAATAATATTACAGAATCACAATAATGATAACCAGGTCGTTCCCAGGAAAGAGGGGGCTTTCCGATAAGGATTTCTCCTTACTGGTGCGCAATTTGGTGACCAAACCCCTTTCCTAGACAGAACTTCTTTAGACATTGCCAAAAATGCTATCTAATAATATTATTCAAATATTATGAATTATTTATTTGATAATGGGAAATACTGTGCAGTGACAATTATTGAAACAACAATAATATAAAATATCAACGTAGCAATTATTTAATCAATAAAATAAAATATTGAACAGTAATTACTGTAACAATTATTGAATAGTGTCTTCTTACGTAAGAATCAATAATCTAAAAAATACTGTGCAATACCGTATGCTATTTTACAACCACGCGTATTACTGTACTTTACCCACCAGGTATTCCAACAGTGTTAACGGTAACAACTACGCCGTTATTTTAAAAAAAACTCATACTTGTCATTTTCTTCATCCGACAGTTTTTCGTTATGGGGCCCACAAATGGTTGTGCTGTCGTACGAATATTCCCCGACAGCAAGAATATTCCACGACCAAATAAATATTCCCCGACAACAATGAGTATTTTATATCCACTTGCTTATTTAAAATATTTGCGCATTTTACCCATAACTAACCACATTAATCAAATCAACCCCTTACTATATCAAAATAATAAATAGAGGAAATTCAATTTTATTCATAAAAAAGTTGGGATCTTATAGTAGGAGCATCCATAGTTTTATGTTGACGCTGAAGCTCGTTACTCATGGATGCGAGCATGATGCATTGCGCCAACTTTGCATCATCATGCCACTTTCTAAAAGTAGCAATGTCTTCCTCAAAGGCATTGTCTGCAACCATTACAGGGATAGGCGTATTAAGGACATAAGATAGCTTTTCAACCGTGAGAACTAATCTCAAATTCCTTTACCAATTCGTTTAATTCGGTCCGATTAATTAACATCTAATATGTTTCACAGTGATAGTTGTAGACACTCAAAATTTTACTTTTTTTATCATCACGACATTGCGGAAAAACAAATTAAATCTTTCAAGAGGTAACCCTGGAAGACAGTTCATATCCAGTCCGGATACTACTGGAAGTTCAGTCTCAACCCCGAAACACACCCCGGGAGTAACAATTCCATCCTCGGAGATAACCCCGAGGCATGTAGTTCCAATACCGGAAAATCCACCGAAGAAGACTGATTAATCTCGGAGATAACACCGAGGTGTCCAGTCTCAGTCCCAACACTGGGAATAGCATTTACCAACCTTGGCGATAACCCCAAAGAAGGCAGTTGCAGTTCCGGAGATAACCCCAAAAATGCTTATTTCAAAAGTCTGCAATCAGCTTCAACCTTGGCGCTCACATTGAGGCACTCAGTACCAGATCTAGAGATAACACCGGGAAGACAGGCACACCTCAGAGATGACACTGAGGACCATCAACACTTGCAGCAGTCCAATCTCAGTGATAACCCTTAGCAACATCTACTTTATCAGCCCAAACCGACGATAGCCCTAGTGAGGGGAAAAGTCATCATCTTGCAACCTTGACGCCACACCATACTGTCTCAACATTTCATACTAACATTTCTACACAGCAATGTCCCACAAGAATAAAGGAAAATCAATCCCGAGTGACTATTACACAGGGTAACGGATAGAATTTGAAGCTTGAAGATCGGAGGGCACCGTCCCATCTTCATGACTTCGTACAACCTCTAATCCCATGTCATTGCATAACTCTCGACAATGGCGGTCCGAAATAAGTCCTAGGTACCTCAATAGGATGCCCGGATTGCAATTCTAAAAGTTCGAGCGGACATCACGTTGCCCGCGTGCACGTACTTCGAGACGGCAAAACCCGCGAAACCCGGGGCAACCCGGGTAGCCTCAGGTCCCCCCTCTATAAATAGAGGGCTTGGGGTGGCCATTTTGTAAGAGAAAAAGGCGAGGAAGCCCTATCACATTTGCTCTGTACTCACCCTATACTGAGTGCTTTCTCATTTTAAACACTTGTGAGCTCACATATAGCTACTCTTGTACCGGTGGGAGCCGAGTTTAATCCACTATAAAGATATACAAGTCTTCTTTGGCAGCCCACTGTAAGCCTTCTCACACACTTTAAAGCCTTTCTCTTTATCTTTGCACATACCTTTCTTCACGTTGAGAGTCGTGTTGCGTGTGTTTGCCCGGACTTCGGTCCGTGGTTTTATTTTAGTTTGTATATATATATATATATATTTATATATATGGACTAACATTATCGAGATATTATTAGAGTTTATGCCCTAGAGGCCAATTATTTGATATAATTGCATAACGTTTTGATATTATATTTGATTGAATAAATGAATGATTTTATTATGGTTTTATTTACTGCGTTATATAAATGTTAACATAATAAAAATCCTTAGAATATTGATACAAATTATAAAGTTTCAAGTATGTGACTTGAACATGAGATTATGTATTTATAATTAGTATCATTGTTCTTAAATGTTCCTAGTCGAGTATCATTGTTGATGGGACAACAATGATGCATTAAGACTAGTATGTGGATTGACTGATGACCAAATCTTATTGGTCATAAATATATGAGATATTAAGTCAATGCATAGGTACATGTTAGAGAATGATGTACTAGACAAACCCACCATGAGAATTCTATGTGGAGCATTATGCAAAGTGTCATTTGCAATTCTCATAGTGACAATGATGTAATGGTCCTCCGTCCTGAAATCACTATATTTCTTCACGGGAATTTATGTGCTTTGATATCATCAAATGTCACCTTTAATAGGGTGGACTATAAAGGTGATTATTTGGTACATCATGAATCGTGTGAGGAATATGAGTGATTTAGATGGAATTTAACCCTCCTATGTATTAGGGGTGATATCCATAGGCCTCTTGATTGAGTAGGACTATGAAATGCATGGCCATGCTAAAATAGTGATTTGTTTCATATAGTCTACTCATTGATCAAGAAAAACCCAGATTAAATTATGAAGAGTATGACACATTCCATGACTCGAGTTTAATCTAGGATATTAAGGTTAAAATGATTAAATTACATTGAAACATTGGTCACGAAAAGGTTGCATCGAATCATCGATCTTATTATTACTTGAGTAGCAATGATGCATTACTAGATGCCGCTCACTGTTTATAATTTTATAATATGATTTTAAAATTATTGCCAATGTAATAATAACCTATAGGGTCACACACATAGAACGTAATTTAAAAAAGGAAATTAATTTAAATTGTAAGGATTTAAATATATCAATATGATTGATAGTATATTAAATCACGAATTTAAATTAAAAAGGATAATTTGTATATATGTATATTAATTAAGTAAGACTTAATTAAGATATATATAAATTTGGATTTTAATAATATTAAGTTTTGATTAATTCCTCCTAACTGCTATATATATGATATATATCAGTCACATTAGGGATTACGTCAAAATAAAAATCCCTAGCCGCTCTTAGAGAGAGACTAGAGAAAATAGTTTCGAAAATACTCATCCTTGGTGGCTAGTACCGCGGTTCCTTCTTCTGCAGATCGTAGTACGATTCGCAGGAGCGTTCATGTGGATACCGTAGAGACGCAGTTCGTTTGGATTGCATTGGAGATTCAATCGTATCAATTTCAGTTTCTTAATCGGTATAATTTCTTACCACTGAATTAATTGTTTTTCGCATGGATCCTGATTTAGGGTTTCGAAATTGCCTTTAAATTGGTTTTTTTCCGCTGCGTTATTGTGTCGAAACCCTACAGTGGTATCAAAGCTACTTGCGAAACGATTAATTCAGATTCTGTGTTTTATTTTTTTCGATATATATGATATATGATGTTACAATTTTACCGATTTGAAATTGATTATATTGTTTTCGATATATATGATATATGATGATACAATTTTGCCGATCTGAAATTGAATATATGATATTCTATTTGTCAACATATTCTGGTACTATGAATATCAGTGATAGATATACATGTATATGATGTTCTGTTAATTGTATCTTATATTTCGTAATAACAGTATAAAACTTATGTTCTAATTGGATTAGAAGTATGAAGATTCGGTTTAATATGATTAATTGACACTGGACATATATGATATGTACCGGGTGTATTTTTATTATGACTGTTTTGGTGGATTAAATATATGATTCTGAAACTGTTTCAGAGATTCGTATGGAAAAATTCTGTAATATAGATTGTAGTTCGACCACCGCCAGGGGGGAGACCCCCCTTGGGGGGGAGACCCCCCGTTGTTGCGCACAATGGTCGTGACCCCAATTTGTTATATATTTTTCTTTAATTTTATATAAACTGTTATATGCTTATTGTGATATGCATGGTGCACAGTTATGGCCTTTTAACCCATAGGTTAGTGGTTTTTGGTTTTGAAATACGGCTTGGATGTCGTGTCTTTCTATAAATTCTATTGTAATATTCTCTTCTCATCTAAATCCCCTCGAATGTAACTCGAGGTTTCTTTGTGTCATGTAATAATCTGTAATCGATGAAGATGACGAGATGGAGAACATGATGGAAAGATGATGATGCAGAGGAGGCACATACATGAGGAAGATCCAAGGGAGCTACTATTTTGAAGATCTTTTACCACCTTAGATTAACCTTCAATCTTTCATTAGCTTGAAAAGATTGACAGTGGATTGGACCATAACTGTGACAAATTTATATTTTGCACTTTATTTATGCTTGTATGCGATATGATATGATAAATAATGTGCATGCTTAATAAGATTAAAATTGGTGAGATTTAAATTAATTTATAAAATCCCTCAATAAAATATTAAGTCTAAATCAGATGCCTTCTAATGAATAACACTCATCAAGACCTTGATCAGTAGATGTAGGTTTGCCAAAGCAAAGTACCCTATTTATCTAGGTAAGATGGGATAGGATAATTGTGATATCCAAACTGTTAAAATCATTGGGCCCGACTTAACTAAGTTATCTTAATAGGATTGTGGACTTAGAGGCATGGAGTTTGGTAGGTACCATTAGATGGGCTAGAAACAAATATTGTTTACCAAACTATCCAGGAGTTATATATGATATAATTGACAAGGGGTTGTCAACCTAAATAATTGTATTTTAAGAGATTAGCCAAAGCTAACTTAAGGCATAATGAAATATGGATCTTGGCTCACTAGAAAGATTTAATAGAAAATGCTTTCCGAATTAATGGTGAGGGCTATTAATTTGAATAAAATAGTGGGAGGTATATTTTGAATGTACTATTATCAATTACATACTATCAACTCTGCAATTTAACTTATTATTTTTGCACTTATAAATTGTAGATATCAATGGCAAACAACAACAACACAAATAGTCTTTCATTACGATCAGTCCTTGAGAAGGACAAGCTGAGTGGAATTAATTTCCTTGACTGTCATAGGAACTTGAGGATTGTCCTCAAACAAGAGTGCAAGCTATATGTCCTTGATGGGCCCATTACTGCAGCGCCAGCTGTGATTGCACCACGTGCGGAGCATAAAGCTTACAAGAAGCATCAAGATGATGCTCTGGACGTGAGTTGTGTCATGCTAGCAACCATGAACGCTGAGCTTCAGAAGCAACATGAGTTGATGGATGCTTATGAGATGATCGAGCATCTCAAGAAATTGTTCGAAGGGCATGCTCGACATGAGAGGTATGATACAAGCAAGGTGTTGTATCACTGCAAAATGGGTGAACGTGATCCAGTTGGTCCACATGTGCTGAAAATGATTGGGTATATTAAGTACCTTGATAGGTAGGGTTTTGCAATCACTCCGGAAGCCCAAACTGATCTTGTTTTGCAATCTTTGAACAACAGCTACTCTCAATTTGTTATGAACTATCTTATGAATGAAATTGAGAAAACCCTTATTGAGTTATTGAGCATGTTAAGAACTGCCGAGAACAACATGAAAAAGGCAGGACCCGCTCCCTTAATGATGGTGCAAAAGGGGAATGCTAAGGGAAATTAGAAAGGCAAGAAGAAGATAGGATCTAAATCTTTTGCCAAACCTAATTCCAAAACCAAACAGGCTTTAAAACCTAAAGGTGGGGTGCCTAAAGAAGGCGAGTGTCACTTCTGTGGAAAACCTGGACACTGGAAGAGGAACTGTCATGCTTATTTGGAAGAAGTGAAGAAAAGGAAAGGAAGTACGACTTCTGATTCAGGTATATATGTTATAGAAGTCAACTTGTCTACTTCTACATCATGGGTATTGGATACTGGATGTGGTTCTCACATTTGTGTTAATGTGCAGGAACTCCGAAGGAGAGGTTGTCCTAAGAGTTGGGAATGGAGCAAAAGTTGCTGCACTAGCCGTAGGAACTTATCATTTATCTTTGCCCACTGGGATAGTTTTAGAATTAGAAGATTGTTATTTTGTGCCTGCTATAAGTAAAAACATTATTTCTGTTTCTTGTTTGGACAAGAAAGGTTTTTCATTTATAATAAAGAACAATCGTTGTTTGTTTTACTTAAATGATATTTGTTATGGTGTTGCACAATTGTTTAACGGTCTCTATTTTCTTGATTTAGAAATGCCTATCTATAACATAAATACAAAATGATTTAAATCAAATGATTCAAATCCGACATATCTCTGGCACTATCATTTAGGCCATATAAATGAGAAACGCATATCCAAACTCCATAAAGATGGGTTCTTGGATTCATTTGATTTTGAATCATATGAGAAATGCGAGTCTTGTTTATTAGGCAAGATGACTAAAGCCTCTTTCATAGGACACAGTGAACGGGCTAGCGATGTATTGGGACTTATACATAGTGATGTATGTGGACCCATGAGTTCATTAGCAAGAGGTAGGTTTTATTACTTCATTACATTTACTAACGACTTTAGTAGATATGGATATATGTATCTTATGAGACACAAATCCGAATCCTTTGAAAAGTTCAAGGAATTCAAGAATGAAGTTCAAAACCAATTTGGAGAAAGCATAAAAGCCCTTCGATCCGATCGAGGAGGTGAATACTTAAGCCAAGACTTTGATGACCTTCTAAAGGACTGTGGTATTATATCACAGCTCACTCCACCTGGAACACCACAATGGAATGGTGTATCTGAGAGGAGGAATCAAACCTTGTTGGACATGGTACGATCAATGATGAGTCATGCAGATCTTCCAAAAAGCTTCTGGGGTCATGCCTTAGAGACAGCTGCATTCACACTTAACCGTGTTCCTACAAAGACGGTTCAGAAGACACCATATGAGATGTGGACTGGGAAACGTCCTAGTATGTCGTTCATGAAGATTTGGGATTGCGAGGCGTTCGTAAAATGTCTAGATTCTGACAAGCTCGGACCCAAATCTGACAAATATAATTTTGTGGGATACCCAAAGGAAACAAAAGGGTATTATTTCTACAAACCTTCTGAAAACAAAGTGTTTGTTGCACGAACTGGTATTTTTCTAGAAAGAGAATTTGTCTCTAAAGGAAATAGTGGGAGGAAAGTAGAACTCGAAGAAATTCGAGAATCACATAATATCATTGAACCTGAGTTGGAACATGAGCAGGAACCACAAGATGTTGTGGAAAGTGAACCTGCTCAAATTACACAAGGAATTCGTAGATCTGGTAGGACACGCCAGGAGCCCGAGAGATATTATGGATATCTTGTAGCTCAAAAAGACGATATGATGCTTATAGATCAGGATGAGCCTGCTTCCTACCAAGAAGCTATGAATGGACCAGATTCTGAGAGATGGCTTGAAGCCATGAAATCTGAGATAAACTCCATTTATACTAACCAAGTATGGACTCTGGTTGATCCACCCGAAGAGGTAAAACCAATCGGGTGCAAGTGGGTTTTCAAGAAGAAAACTGACATGGATGGTAATGTACAAACCTATAAAGGCCGACTGGTAGCAAAAGGTTTCAAACAAATTCAAGGTGTTGACTATGATGAAACCTTCTCTCCAGTGGCAATGGTTACATCCATCAGGATCTTACTTGTTATTGCGGCTTTTTATGATTACGAAATCTAGCAGATGGATGTCAAAACTGTTTTCCTTAACGGAAATCTCCTTGAGGATGTGTATATGACACAACCTGAGGGTTTTGTCACTCCAAAGGATGCTGGAAAGGTATGTAAGCTGCAACGATCCATTTATGGATTGAAGCAAGCCTCTCGGAGTTGGAATCTTTGATTTGATGAAGCAGTCAAAGAGTTTGGCTTTATTAAAAATGAAGATGAACCTTGTGTATATATAAAGGTTAGTGGGAGTCACATTGTATTCCTAGTATTATATGTTGATGACATATTAATTATTGGGAATGACATTTCTTCCTTACAGGCTGTAAAAACATGGTTAGGAAAATGTTTCTCCATGAAAGATTTGGACAATGCTGCCTACATTTTAGGTATCAGGATCTATAGAGATAGATCGAGAAAAATGCTCGGCCTAAGTCAAAGTACATATATTGATAAAGTGTTAAAACAGTTCAGCATGCAAGAGGCGAAAAGAGGAAACTTACCCGTGACTCATGGTGTAAAGATCTCTAAAGCCCAATGTCCTAAATCACAAGATGATGAGAAGCGTATGAGAAAGATCCCTTATGCTTCGACAATTGGATCTATCATATATGCAATGATATGTACTCGTCTAGATGTCTCGTATTCTTTGAGCATGACGAGCAGATACCAATCGAATCCAGGTGAAGGTCACTAAACATCAGTCAAGAATATCCTCAAGTACCTGAAAAGGACTAAGGATTAATTCTTGGTATATGGAGGTGAAGACAAACTGGCAGTAAAGGGTTACACAGATGCTAGTTTCCAGACTGACAATGATTACTATAAGTCTCAGTCAGGTTTTATGTTTTACCTTAATGGTTATCCTGTTAGCTGGAAAAGTTCGAAGCAAGAGACAATAGCTGATTCTACAACAGAGGCTGAGTATATTGCTACTTCTAGTGCAGCCAAGGAGGCTGTATGGATTAAAAAGTTCATCACTGAACTTGGTGTTGTTCCAACCATTGTTGATCCAGTTGATCTATACTATGATAATAATGGAGCCATTGCACAAGCTAAGGAACCCAGATCTTACCAACGATCCAACATATACTTAGGCGGTACCATCTCATCCGTGAAATCATTGATAGAGGAGATGTACATATAGGAAGAGTGTCAACAGATGATAATGTTGCAGATCCACTGACCAAGGCTTTGTTGCAGCAGAGGCACGACGGTCACACTAGTTCCATGGGTATTAGATACATGAGTGATTGGCTCTAGTGCAAGTGGGAGACTGCTAGAGTTTATGCCCTAGAGGCCAATTATTTGATATAATTGCTTAACGTTTCGATATTATATTTGATTGAATAAATGAATGATTTTATTATGGTTTTATTTACTGCGTTATATAAATGTTAACATAATAAAAATCCTTAGAATATTGATACAAATTATATAGTTTTAAGTATGTAACTTGAACATGAGATTATATATTTAAAATTAGTATCATTGTTCTTAAATGTCCCTAGTAGAGTATCATTGTTGATGGGACAACAATGATGCATTAAGACTAGTATGTGGATTGAATGATGACCAAATCTCATTGGTCTTAAATATATGAGATATTAAGTCAATGCATAGGTACATGTTAGAGAACGATGTACTGGACAGACCCACCATGAGAATTCTATGTGGAGCATTATGCGAAGTGTCATTAGAAATTCTCATAGTGACAATGATGTAATGGTCCTCCGACCTGAAATCACTATATTTCTTTACGGGAATTTATGTACTTTGATATCATCAAATGTCACCTTTAATAGGGTGGACTATAAAGGTGATTATTGGGTACATCATGAATCGTGTGAGGAATATGAGTGATCTTGATGGAATTTAACCCTCCTATGTATTAGGGGTGATATCCATAGGCCTCTTGATTGAGTAGGACTATGAAATGCATGGCCATGCTCAAATAGTGATTTGTTTCATATAGTCTACCCATTGATCAAGAAAAACTCAGATTAAATTATGAAGAGTATGACACATTCCATGACTCCAGTTTAATCTAGGATATAAAGGTTAAAAGGATTAAATTATATTGAAACATTGGTCACAAAAAGGTTGAATCGAATCATCGATCTTTTTATTACTTGAGTAGCAGTGATGCATTACTAGATGCCGCTCACTGTTTATAATTTTATAATATGATTTTAAAATTATTGCCAATGTAATAATAACCTATAGGGTCACACACATAGAATGTAATTTAAAAAAGGAAATTAATTTAAATTGTAAGGATTTATATATATCAATATGATTGATAGTATTTTAAATCACGAATTTAAATTAAAAAGGATAATTTGTATATATGTATATTAATTAAGTAAGACTTAATTAAGATATATATAAATTAAGATTTTAATAATATTAGGTTTTGATTAATTCCTCCTAACTGCTATATATATGATATATATCAGTCACTTTAGGGATTACGTCAAAATAAAAAATCCTAGCCGTTCTTAGAGAGAGACTAGAGAAAACAGTTTCAAAAATCCTTATCCTTGGTGGCTAGTATCGCGGTTCCTTCTTCTGCAGATCGTAGGACGATTCGCGGAGCGTTCGTGTGGATACCGTAGAGATGCAATTCATTTGGATTGCATTGGAGATTCGATCGTATCAATTTCAGTTTCTTAATCGGTATAATTTCTTACCACTGAATTAATTGTTTTTCGCATGGATCCTGTTTTAGGGTTTCAGAATTGCCTTTAAATTGGTTTATTTCCGCTGCGTTTTTGTGTCGAAACCCTACAGATATGCCTCGATTGAGCCTAGACTTCGGTCTGGAGCATTTATTGCTTTAATATATATATATATATATATATATATTTATGTATATTAACTGTGTGTCGAACTTTGTTCGATGAGCCTGAACTTGATGCAGAGCATTTATTGCTTTAATATATATATATATATATATATATATATATATATATATATATATATATTTATATTTGTAGTCAACTTTGTTCGATGAGCTTAGACTTTGGTCCTGAGCAGGCGTTTATTGCTATATATATATATATATATATATATATATATATATATATATATATATATATATATTATTTATATATGAATATGTGTTTAACTCATTCGATGAGCCTGGATTTTACATTCGGAGCGTAAATTTCTTATATATATATATTTATATATATGAACTGTTGTCGAACTCGGTTCGATGAGCCTGGATTTTATATCCGATGCGTTTATCGCTTATATATATATATTTCGTTCCACCTGGAGTTTACTTCGTGGTGGTTGATCGATTTTACAGCTTTCTTTACGTTTCGTCCCGCTTAGAGTTTCCTCCGTGGCGGTTGATAGCTTTTACAACTTTATTTACATTTTTGATCCCCCATGGAGGTGCTTCGTGGTTGGTGATCATGTCTGTATATATATATTTACAGCTTTTATATATATACCTGCTTACTGCTTTCATACAAATTGCAGCATCATGTGAGCCTAGGAATCATGTGATCACAGATTCAATCTATTGGATCTAGATTCGGTTCCCGTGGTGGACATTTTCAGCTGTAAGCAGCTTGTAATTTTTTTTGCGGTGTCTAAATTTCCTCATATGGTTTTTATACCCACGAGGAAGTCGGCATTATTTTGTACATTATTTTCTTATAGATGCTTCGCATCTCGAAAATAAAAGCAATCAAGCCGAACACCTAATAAAATGAGAGTGTAAAAGGTCTCAATTACTATTGAGCATAAGGGTTTGAAAAACCTCTTTTATAAAACATTAGTGCCATATCTTGCTAAAAAACTGATTTTTTACATAAATTCAAATCCTGTGTATATAGGTGCGAATGAGGCCTCACGCTACTTCCAAATAAACAACACATTGACCACACACACACACACACACACATATTCATATAACAGTTTCATGAAAAGTGGCGGTCACCGTGGTAACACGGATGTCGGGGGTGCCTAACACCTTCCATCCGCATAATCAAGTCCCCGGACCCAAATGAATCTCGGTTTCACCAACCCATTTAGCAGTGTCATATCACTGGGTCAATGTGTAAACCTTTTCTTGGTTGTGTTGGTACAACCAATTAAAAAACCAACTGGCGACTCTTAACAGTCCATCGTCGACATTATACATGTCGGACCTTTTTCACTTGTTTTTTCAAACAAATCTCACCTAATATGAGAAGACCAAAGAACAAGTAACAAAAAGGGACAACTAAAAATCCCGTCGTCGACATGTGGCGACTCTGCTGGGGACTTCCAGTAAGACGACTTAAGCCGCTATTACAATCTTTTCAAAAACTGTTATCTTCTTGTGTGTGGATGTTACATTTACATTTATGATGAATGTGTACGAATGCATTTACTTATTGCACTTAGTGCTTCGCACCATATCTGCTTATGATTTTAGTGCTTCGCACATGTCATCATTTCCATACGGTGAGACGCGATGTATGTGAATGTATGTTGTGTGGTCCCTCCACCAGGAGGCTATCCTGTCGGTGTTTGATTACTGGACTCGTAGGAAGATTAATTCCAACGAGGCTCAGGAAAGGCACCACCCAAATTTGCTCTAGTTGAAAGATCAGATTAACTTCTCGTCGAGTAAATTGTGATGATTTGGGAACCTTCATGCCAAAAAGCCGCGAGAGTAACCTAAGATAGGTTAACCTTTGATAAACCCAACATGAAGGAAAGTCTCTTCATACTTTCTCATTTTAAATTACTCGTAAAGTCAATTACTTATAATTTCATTCCATATTCATCTCCATGTAATGATAAATATGAAGAAATGTGTACATACATATTTAAATTAACAAGCTACCATAGATTACAAACAGCTAACATCCATTTTGCAGGATAAAATTCCTAAAACAAACACACTCACATAGCATGTTAATATTTACACATTCCATAAAGACTAAACTATGCAAGTCTTTCGCATGGAAACAATCGGACCTACTACCCGGTCAAAATCCAAAAATACCGCAAGCCTACAATCAATTTTGTCGTCATCCGACCAGACTAACCTTAATCCAGTTTCTCACAAAGAATTCGACGGATTAAGCAAGCAAATCGCAGATTTGGCTGTTCTGCTCAAAGAACTACCCCAGTCTAATCAGGGTCCAAAAATACCTATACATGCTGAATCCTCTACATAAGGGGGAACTCAAGCCGTTACGATACCTGAACTGCAGTTGGATACGACCAACAAAATTCATGATGTTACCCATCTCACAAGAGATCCAGACACCGGTGACATCAGAAAGAAGGTCCTTCAAATGGAAGAAACCCTTTGTGCTATCAAAGGAATTGGAGCACACGAGAGTGTTTCATATGTTGACCTATGTATATTCTCTGATGTTCATTATCCAGAAAAAGTTTAAGACTCCTGACTTTGAAAAGTATGACGGGTTAGGAGATCCTTACATAGATTTGAAGGTGTTTATTGGAGAACTTAGATCTTATGCAGAGGATGAGAAGCTCAGAATGCAGCTGTTCCAGAAGAGTCTGTCTGGAGAAGCCCGTTTGTGGTATACCAAATTAGACAACTCAAAGATCCATGGTTGGGAGGAGCTAGCTCACACCTTCCTCACACAATACAGCTTCCAGTCTCAGATGGCTCCTGACCGGTATCAGATTACCAAGGTCAAGAAACAGTCCAACGAGTCTTTTAGAGAGTATGCCCAGAGGTGGAGGCGCCTTGCTGCTCAAGTTATTCCTTCCATGATAGAATCAGAAATGGTCATGACCTTCATAGACATACAAGAAGCTCCTTTCTATAAAAGAGTATTAGCCGACATCGGTAAACCATTTTTTGAAATGATCAAACACGAGGAAATGGTTGAGATAGGATTGAAGTCAGGAAAGATTCAAGACCTAGCTGCCCTTAAAGCTGTTGCTGAGCACATCCAATCTAGAAATTATGGAAATAACCCCCGGAGGGTCCATAAAAAGAAAGAGGAGGATATTTCCCTGATACTACATGGTCAAAAAGGCAATCAGAACATGCCTATCCAGAGGAGAAATTATACTCCCTTTCAAGCACAGTTTTAAACCCTATAATACCGAAAGGTGGAGAAATTAAACTCCCTCGAGTGTTCACCCCCTTAGGGGACTCACTCTAGAATATTCTCACTCTTCTGACAACGCAAAAGAAAATCACGCATCTTCTTCCACCAGCTAGCCCTAATGGAAGGGGTTTCAATGCTGCTCGGAAATGTGCTTATCATGCCAGGGAACCTGGACATGATACTCAAGATTGTTTGGCCTTAAAACACAAAATCCAAGACCTGATAGACAACGGGGAAATCGTGGTCACCAAACCAGATCAACCTCATGTTCAAGACAACCCTCTTCCTCAACCCAAAGAGGAAGAAGTCAACATGATTAATTGGAGCAATGGACAGAGTTCCAATTTCAATGGCGAGTCATTTCAGACCACAAAAGACCGTCTTGACAAGTGGGATTATGCCAAGTTCCAGTTCGCAATGGAGCGTAAGATGAAAGCTTTGTGCAAACAAATTGAGCAATTAGCAGAACTGGTGATCTATCAGCATCAAGTTACACGTCAGTTAGTCAGCTAGGAGCATGCTAGTCTCCTTCCTCTTGTCATGAATATTCCCTCATCACCTTTAGAAAATGAAATACTGGAGGACAAAGTGACAAAGAGAGCGAACGCCAAAGCCCGTCGGGATTTTGCCAATAGAAGGGAATTTACATATCTTGGCCAACCTATGGAGGAAATCCTTTAAATGCTAATCAATGAACGAAGGATCACTTCCTTTCTACCTCCAATCAATCCCCATTCAGGATGGTACAATTCTGATGGAGTATGTCAATATCACTCCCATTCTCGCGGTCACATCATAGAAGAATGTTGGGCACTTCGCCACTTTATCCAGAATCTAATTGATAATGGTGTCCTGTAACTACCAGACAATGATACCGTGCTGCAGGAGAGTGAGAATACCTGTCCCACTAAGTGGAAGGGATTGGTAGTAGTTATATCCACTGAGGCCGATGACACTAGCAAACCACTCACTATACCATCAATTTAACTCAGAGGAAGCAACAATCCTTTGAAAGTGGCCGCTCCAGAGCCAATAAATTTACCATGCAGAGCACAACATCCTATTGTCAGCTTGCACATGTAGGGTTTCGATGCAGAAACGCATAGTAGAAATAGAATAATTTAAACCAAATTCGAAACCCTAAACAGGATCCATGCGAAAAATAGTTAATTCAGTGGTTAGAAATTATACCGATTAAGAAAGCGATTAAACGATGCGGTTGAATCTCCAACGCAAATCGAACGAACTGCGTCTCTACGGTATCCACACGAATGCTCCACGAATCATCTTATGATCTGCAGAAAAAGGAATCGCGGTACTAGCCACCAAGGATGAGGATTTAAGAAACTGTTTTCTCTAGTCTCTGTCTAAGAGTAGCTAGGGTTTTTCTTTTGATTGACTTTCCAAAAGCGCTGATATATTATATATATAGCAATAAATCAGAATTAATCAAAAACCCTAATCTAATTAAAATAAAATCCGAATTTATATATATATATATATTATATCTTAATTAAGTCTTACTTAATTAATATATATACATATACAAAGCATCCTTTTAATTTAAATTCATGATTTAAATACTATCAATCATATTGATATATTTAAATCCTTACAATTTAAATTAATTCCCTTTTAATAACGTTCTTTGTGTGTGACCCTATAGGTTATTATTACGTTGGCGATAATTTTATAATCATATTATAAAATTATATAAGTGAGCGGCATCTAGTAATGCATCATTGCTACCCAAGTAATAATAAGATCGATGATTTGATGCAACCTTTTCGTGACCAATGTTTCAATGTAATTTAATCATTTTCACCTTAATATCCTAGATTAAACTCGAGTCATGGAATGTGGCATACTCTTCATAATTTAATCTGAGTTTTTCTTGATCAATGAGTAGACTATATGAAATAAATCACTATTTGAGCATGACCATGCATTTCATAGTCCTACTCAATCAAGAGGCCTATGGATATCACCCCTAATATATAGGATGGTTAAATTCCATCTAGATCACTCATATTCCTCACATGATTCATGATGTACTCAATAATCACCTTTATAGTCCACCCTATTAAAGGTGACATTTGATGATATCAAAGTACATAAATTCTTATGTAGAAATATAGTTATTTCAGGTCGGAGGACCATTACATCATTGTCACTATGAGAATCGCTAATGACACTTCGATGCTCCACATAGAATTCTCATGGTGGAGTCATCCCGAAAGACATCGTTCTCTAACACATACCTATGCATTGACTTAATATCTCATATATTTATGACCAATGAGATTTGGTCATCAATCGATCCACATACTAGTCTCAATGCATCATTGTTGTCCTATCAACAATGGTACTTTCGACTAAAGGACATTTAAGAATGATGATACTAATTGTAATTATATAATCTCATGTTCAAGTCACATACTTGAAACTATATAAATTGTATCACTATTCTAAGGAATTTTATTATGTTAACATTTATATAACGCAGTAAATAAAACCATAATAAAATCATTCATTTATTTAATCAAATATAATATCAAAATGTTAAGCAATTATATCAAATAATTGGCCTCTAGGGCATAAACTCTAACAGTACAAAGTTCTATGGAATTATGGAGAAGGTGAAGGATCCACCTCACATACAACTGCTACAGTGTCGAAGGAGAATCCACTGTATCTTACCCAACGGGTGATGAAGTCTACCATCAAATCAAAAAGGAAAATACCCATGGAGAAGATTGAAAAATTCCTCCGCACTATGGGTCATAATGAAGCCAAGGTGGTTTTAAGCTTAAGAGAAGCTCCACACCAAATTTCAATCCTGGACTTGGTTTTAGCTTCCGAGGATCACATGAAAATATTGATAAAGGTTTTGGAAGAAGCCTACTTACCGACATCAGTGGATGCAGAGAAATTTCAGCACTTGGTTGATAACATTTTTAACAACAATGTGATATCCTTCACTGATGATGACATACCGCTCGAAGGGACCGGTCATTGCAAGTCGTTACACATTACGGTCTTGTCCTCTGGGTATATGCTGGCCGGAGTCTTGATAGATGGAGGTTCATCTCTAAATATTTGTCCATACGCTACATTGTTGAAGATGAATTTCAATCTCAACCGAATTCGGAGCAGCCATACGGTTATCAAAGCTTTTGATGGAGCCCGTCGGAATTTGGTCGAAGTAATTGAGTTGCCAATCGAAATTGGTCCCCATACATTCTGCGTGTCTTTTCACGTACTCAAGATAGATTCAGGTACAACCTACTATTGGGAAGACCGTGGATTCATATGGCCAGGGCAGTTCCCTCCACCCTTCATCAACAACTGAAATACATTATCAATAATAGCCTAGTCACGATCAACGCTGAACAAGAATGTCCCCAACATGGGGACATGCCATTCATCAATGCTAATGAAGATGTTGAACCAGTTAGTTTTCATGCCTTGGAAGTAAGCAATACCCAATACCATGAAATTGGAACGCCATTTCCTGAACCCAAGATTTCTGCTAAGGTAATGTCAGCTACTCAAGAAATGATGTCATTGGGTCATCAGCCGGGACAAGGGCTGGGTAAAGATCACCAAGGTATCAAGCACCCCATTCGAGTATACAGTCAAACTGGGATAGTTGGACTAGGCTATTCTACCAGTTCTAGTCATAAGAATCCTCATAAGCATCAGCAGATTCCTTCACCTTTAGCCACATGGCAATTATCTTCACTTGCAAATTCTGAGTCCGCACAACCTCCGGTAAAGGTGCTATCCAATGTAATGGCTATGTTATTTCCCAAACCGGTACTGGTGAAGGTGAAAGAAGTCTTTGTTCCAGATTCCACAGTGGAAGAGGAGGAATGAAGAATCAAGCAAGATATCGTCAGAATGATATCAGGCATAATCATCATCGTTCATGATGAACATACAAACAGGTACACCTCAGACGATGATTTCCCAGACATAATGGCCATCATTCGGGAAGAGGAGGAGGATGACAACCCCTCCATCACTGCAGTCCACCCAGACTTTGCCCTTGCCAATTGGAGCAACACTCCTTGCATTGGTAGACAAGGGTAAAACGGGCAAGAACTCTTTCTGCCCTGTAGATATTATAACTGCTTACTTTTTTGTACAGTACCAGCAGTTTATTTTGTCAGTATATGCTAATACTGTGTATGATCAAAACGTTGCATATATACTAAGTGAAAGCATATTTTGTTTCAGGACCCTAAATTTAGATGTGCCTGTACTTGCTGATACGGTGTCTCTTCTCCACTTTGATCGTACCTTTGATGTAGAGATGAATTCAACCTTGATGGAAATACATGAGGACATTGAGGTGCCTCCAGAAATTCAAGAATGGGTCAAAGACAAACTTAAACCCAACCTTGATCAAACCACTTCCTTCAATCTCGGAACCTTAGAAAACCCTAAGTTAATCCAGATTGGTTCAGACCTTACCCCAAACCAAAGGAATGACATGGTTACGCTACTAACCCAATTGCAGGATGTGTTTGCATGGTCTCATGAAGACATGGTGGGTTTGTCCACTGACATTGTCCTTCATCGCCTTCCCATTAAAGAGTGATTCAAGCAAGTCAAGCAAAATCTCAGGTGATTGAAACCTGAGTGGAGTTTAAAGGTGAACGAAGAAATTATGAAACAATTTCAAGCTGGCATCATCATGGTGTCCACATATCCTGAGTGGATATCCAATATCATTCCCGTGCCTAAATCTGGAGGGAATGTGCGAGTTTGCGTGGATTATCGGGACTTGAACAAAGATTTCCTTAAAGATAGCTTTCCCGTGCCATTTATCCACATTCTCATTGACAATATTGCTCAATACTACATGTACCCCTTTGTTCATTACTTTACGGGGTACCATCAGATCATGGTTGCTGAGGAAGATTATGAGAAAACTGCTTTCATCACACCTTGGGGACCCTTTTCCTATAGACGGTTGTCATTCAGCCTCATCAATGCCGAAGCCACCTCTCAGCGAGCTATGATGGCTCTTTTCCATGACTTAATGCATAAAGAGATAGAGATATACGTTGATGACATCATTGTCGAATCCCAGAAGGAGGAAGACCACTTAGACCATCTCAAGAAGCCATTCAACAGGTTGCGTAAGTACAACTTGAAGTTGAATCCAGCCAAGTGCGCCTTTGGCGTTAAATCAGGCAAGTTGCTAGGATTTCTAGTCAGCCACAAAGGGATTGAGCTGGATCCCACCAAGATCCAGGCCATCACAGAAATGCCCATTCCTCAAACAGAGAAGGAAATTCGGGGATTTTTGGGAAGAATCAACTTCATTAGCAGGTTCATTTCTCAACTCACCGCAACCTGTGAGCCAATCTTCAACATTTTAAGGAAGAACTCCTCCATGAAATGGAATGATGATTGCCAGAAGGCTTTCCTTATAATCAAAGAGCAGCTAGTCAAAGCTCCCATTTTGGTACCACCCAGGGATGATGTTCCCTGTTCATATGTACATCCATAAGTGACAATGCCATGGGTCGCATCTTTGAGACGAGAAAAAGATGATAGAGGCCAAGAATGTGCTATCTATTACCTCAGCAAAAGATTCAGCAGTAGTGAACACAAGTACACTCTGACTGAGAAGACTTGTTGTGCTTTAGCATGAGCGTCCATGAGGTTACAACATTACCTCCATGGTCACACAACCCATCTCATATCCCACGTGTATCTTCTCAAGTACATGTTCAATAAACCCATATTAAATTGTCGGCTGTCCAGATGGCAGTTGATCCTACAACAATTTGACATCGTCTACGTGACTCAAAAGTCCATCAAAGGTCAAGGAATTGCGGATCAACTGGCCGTCGCACCTTCAGGGAACTTCAAACCCTTGGAGACATACTTCCCCGATGAAGGGGTAATGACAGTTCAGCAACACCATTAGTACGATGTACGCCAAACATGGAAGATGTATTTCGATGTAGCTGTTAATATGGAAGGTTACGGAGTGGAGCGATTTCTAGTATCCCAGATGCGGGGAGCGATATCCGTCATTTGTGAAATTGCAGTTTGTTAGCACCAACAATACAACTAAGTATGAAGGTTGTCTCATGGGGCTAAAACTTGCCCTTTCAATGGGCATCAGGCGGTTAACTGTCTTTGGAGATTCGGAGTTAGTTGTTAGACAATCCACTGGAATCTATCAAACCAAAGAGCTACATTTGTTACCTTACCATCGAAATGTTCTACATACGGTTTTGGAGTTCGAAGAAATCTCCTTTCTACACATTCCTCGTAATAGGAATGACTTTGCAGATGCATTAGCAACTTTGGCCTCCTTGATTCACATACCTGACAAGGGACACTTGCAAGGCGTCATAATTGCCCTGCATAAGGCACCAGCCTATGGGAATTACATTGGAGAAGTATCGAATGAGCTACCTCCCATCCAACATCCTTGGTATCGCCATATCAAGGAGTACCTACGAGATGGATCTACACCCGCTGAGGCGAGCCCGACCGAGAAAAGGCGAATCCATCGACTTGCTATGAAATTCTATCTGAGCAGAGATGCTCTCTATAAGAGAGATGCAGGACAAGGTCTCCTCAGATGTTTAGACAAAAATCAAGCGCAAAGACTTATGGATGAGATCCATGGTGGAGTCTGTGGCCCACACATGAGTGGCTCCCTCCTTGTCATGAAGATCCTTAGGACATGACATTACTGGCTCTCTCTCGAAGCTGACTGCAATGACTACGTCATGAGATGTTATCAGTGAAAAATTCATGGGAATGTTATGCACACCTCTCCACGGGAACTCCACAATATGAGTTCGCCTCGGCCCTTCTCAATGTGGGGAATGGATGTTATTGGGCCTATTGAGCCTAAAGCCAGTAATGGACATCGATTTATATTCACCATGATCGACTACTTCACCAAGTGGGTAGAAGCAGCCTCCTTCCCAGAAATAATGTCATTTATCGATATGGACAACCAGAGGTGATTGTATCAAACAATGCTAAGAACCTCAACAACAAGATGATGGAGGAGTTATGCAGTAAATTCCACATCAAACATCTTAACTCTGTCATCTACCTTCTGAAGATGAATGGTGTTGTTGAAGCGGCTAACAAGAACGTTAAGAAGATTATGCAAAAGATGTCTGCCAACCACAAAGGGTGGCCTGACCTATTACCACTTACTCTGTTAGCCTACAGAACCTCAATGCGCACTTCCACTGGGGCAACCCCCTACGCATTAACCTATGGGATGGAAGCAGTGCTCCCCATAGAAGTAGAGATGGAATCCCTCAGAGTGTTGATAAACGCTCAGATGGGTGAAGACCAATGGGTACAAGACATGTATCACCAATTGTCTCTAATAGACGAAAGACGAACCGCGACTATCTTCCATGGTCAATTATATCAACAAAGGATCGCCAGATCCTATAATAAAAAAGTCTGGCTACAGAAGTTTACACAACATGACTTGGTTTTGAAGAAGATCATTGACAACCAAGATCAATCTAAGGGAAAATTCACTCCTAACTGGGAAGGCCCATTTGTTGTCAAGGAAGTATTGACAGGAGGCGCTCTCAGATTGCAAGAAGTGGACGGCGATGAATATCCACAACTCATTAACTCGGACGCAAACATCGCTAGTGTTGAATTTCCACAACTCATCAACATATATGTCTGAGGTTACCATCAACCAAACATCCTGGTGTTGGATCATCAGATCACCAGTCATTCCGGTTCTTTAACACTTTACAATATACAACGTTTTTCCATACTTTGCCCCTCAGGGAAACATACTTTTCAAGCCAGGAGCCTGGCTTCACTGGGCTCATGCAACTTAGGTCATCCCACTACGGATGGAACCTCTCGCGTTTATAGTTTGACTGCCCATACATGGGATCAAACTTTTTATACCTCTAGTTTATCCTCAACTTAGGATCAAACTTTCTCTTCCTCGCAGTCTGACCTGCACATGAGATCACGCTTTTCAACTCGCCCTGAGGGGCGAACTACACCGACTTGATCTCCTCTTCAATAGGAGTACGTAGGCAACCATTTCATATGGCCCGATCGCAATAAAATAAAAACAACAAAAACATTTCTACCCCCTTCTCCTTATAAAAACAAAAATAACAAAAACATTCCTACACCCTTTCTACCATACAACGTTGAACCTCTTACACCAAGTTTGAACTACGTATACCTGATCTCCTCTTCAATAGGAGTACGTAGGCAGCTATTCATGGTTCGGTCTAACCCCCTACCAAAACACAAACACTTGTCATCTGGTACTGGGATCATCCTTCAATCCACCACATTTCATTGGCTTCAAACCAAAGGGATGGAATTACCTGAACTCCTCCCAAATAGGAGATTCGGCGACCATCCAAGCTGCGGTTGTACCTTGAAGAGCAACACCAATCCATAAGAGATGGAATTAACTAGGCTCCTCCTGAATAGGGGTGCTGGCGACCATCTGTGGTGCGGTCAATCTCTGAGAGGAAAGCTACACTCCTCTCCACATTTCAATACAGAAACCAGTCCCAAGACACCAAAGATGGTAGGGATACACACAGATTAATGGTTCATTCTGAACTGTCTAGAGATAACTCAATGTCCATCCATCCAGGAAGAGTTCAGAATACATCAAGATCAGAAGCCCTGAAGAAGCAGGCAAAATATCAAGCAAGTATCAGAGCATATCTAAAAGGGAAGTGACTAAAAATATATTTCCCTGCCATATATATAATGCTGTTTGATATACACCATGTAAACTATACATGACAAAATGGCTATGCTAGTCTGTGCAGGAAAATACCAGCCCATCTACAAGTCAGGGTATATGCGAGCTAACAAGCTCAACATGGCATCCCTCTCAGAAGAAGGAGGCGAAGCTGTGGTCTCCTGTACGAGAGTATACACATGACCCAACAGATCGACAGCCATCTGAATGGTGACCATATGCTCATCAATGTAAGCGCTCATCTCTGTAATCATGCCAATGGTAAGGGACCTCATTGCAGTACTATCTGGAATGGCTACATCCCGGGCAGATATGGCACTATCCCGCTCAACTATCACTACGTCTCTGGCTGATCTGGCATCCTCCCGCTCAGCTACAGCGACATCTCTACGGGCTAATGCCTTGTCTCTCTAATATAGCTGCGTCTCTCCCATCAAGGGCTGTTAACATCAAGGCTCTAGCCTGGTCTCTCTCGAAGGTCATCAGATGAAGACTCTACTCAAACTACTGTGTTGAATGTTGAATCACAACAGTACTAGTACTGGGAGAATCTAACGGAGATGCTGGAAACCCGACAACTAGCTCCTCCTATATATAGGAATCAATGTCCTCTATGGGCTCCACATCGTCTGAATCACTACTCAACAATGTGGATACTACCGCAGCCAATGCAGTCTCTATCTCCATCCTTGCGGAATACTCTGCGTAACAACCTGGATGACTAATAGAAAAGGCAACTATCTCACACTATTCCAACAAGCACATACACGGGATCGGTCCTCTGCTGAAAGGTAGCGAGAAGCTAAATGCTGGCCCAACGCCCCCTCGAAAGGATGAAAATCCTGGAACTAGTCAAACTGCGACATCGCGGCCAGCGGGTGGTAGGTAGTCATGCCCCTCAATCCAGCCAGAGGGAGATAGTCCATGCCCAGAGCATGAGTAATGAATCTATAGGGTGAGCTAAGTCCTGTGCACGGCAGAATGCCAAATGGATCTCTGATATCCGCCAGGAACATAGACCAAGACATAGCGTCCGTATACTCCGATGGCTGAAAGGAGTATGATATGGCTATATTGTTGGTCGTTTTACCGATCAATATATGCGTGCAAGTATACATGATCAACAAGTAATAAAGTGTAAGTAAAGTATCGTTCCCACGGAGAATTAACTAATAAATTTCACCAAATACTAGCCCATAACCATTTCAGTCTTATTTAAACGAATGATTTGATATTTTATATTTAAACTATGAAATTAAATAAACCTAACTATTCCTAGAGTGAGACTAGATAATGAAGACCTGAGATCACAATTTCATCTATTGACTCATTCAAATCCACACATTTCTTGTTAAGCCAAACTAATTGTACCGGATTGTTAGTCAAGAACATGAAAGTAAAGTATAGCCATCTACCAATGTACCATACACAAATCACATGTAATCCACAGTTGATAGAATACACATGAACACCCACATTACCTAAACCACTATATGTCTATGTGATTTACAAATAATTAGGGGTTAAGCCCAAGTTCTCAATTGACTACAAATGGTGCTTCGATATATGTCTATCGTAAGCATGAATCATACATCCCAATGCATTGTAGAACATATAATCACACGCTAATAAGATCAGATCTAAACCCATACTTCTTCTCTCAAGTCCATATGAATTATCACAGTAATTGATGGCCAATCAACTAAGCAAATAACATGAATCTAATTAGACAAGCCCATATCAATCAATAAGGCTAACAATGAAATATATCAGAAATAACTAATCCATAGAATCCATTGCAATCTCATAATAGAGTTTAACTCATAGTTGAATTAGAATCCATGCTCCACAATTGAATATACATTAATAGATACAAATAGAAGTAAAGAGAGTTAGGGATTAAGAATCGCAAATTTTAGTTTCTCCTCTTGTTTCACTTCTGAACTTTCAAGGATCTTCAATTGCTTCAATCCCCAAATCTAAGCTAATCTAGGGTTCTAATCTACTCTAATCTAATAAGGAAATTAAAGAAAAGAAAAGAGCATATGTTAGCTACGTGATCACCCAAGGGGTGAATCCCCCTTGCATACTGATAATAAGTCTAATTATATAGGCCCTAATTGAACCCCTCTCCAAGTTACGCTCCAATTGCATGTTTAGTGAAAAAGTCAACTCTGGTCAACTTCTGAAGTGGCGCGGCCGCGCTGGAAATGGTCTGGAGTTGGGCGCGCCCGCACTCAAGTAGCAGAACAAGTATTTTTTGGTCCAGGGACTGGCATGGACACACCTAAAATACACCAGAAACTCACGCGCCCGCGCTGTTGGTTTTCTGCTGCAGTGTCCTCTAGTAAAATGGCCATAACGTTTGATCCAAGAAGAGTTACGAGGCCTACCAACTATCAAATCAAAGCTCTCGACGAGCTCTACAACCTTCATTTTTTGACAATTGAGAAATAATGGACGGATGAAGTCGGAAATGGGGTTGGAAGTGACATCTATGCAAATGACCATCCAAAATAGTGACGTTCAACATTCGTTGGTACAAAGGTCATAACTCTTGCATCCTAACTCCGATTGGAATAATTTAAGATGTTCCAAAAAGGTAAGAAGAATCTCTACAGCATAATCCAAGTTCCAAGCCAAGAACATAAAATGAACACGATCGCCCAAATGATGTCCGGATTGCCTTTCCTTGCGTTTTCATACCAATAGTCGCTCACATCGTTCCCAAGCATATGATCTACAAAATGAACACGAAATGCATGAAAAGAAACTAAGAAACATGAGTTTAAGCAACTAATTCAAGTAACAGATATCGGATAAGTAGGTATAAAATCTACTTATCAAATATCATGGGTGAAACAATACCCATGCTGTCTAAAAGTGCCAATCGGTCTCAAGTGTGACATAAACCACACATATAGCATGACCGAACTGCCCGTAAATACTCCTGTAGGATAAGTACAGCAGTATGTAGCCGATCTCAGAGTCTCTGCTATAATAATCTGTATGATGGTACGACCCTCCTTGAGGGCTCTCACTGCCATGATGACTCCAATGTCTATCTCATCCATGTACCGTGGCATATAGACATAGGACAGTATGCGCAACAGCAGTACATCCAGCCTGGCTAGACGTCAATGATCCTCCTGTGTGGTGAAATCCCCGGAATATCGTGTATAACTATCCTTAGAGCCAAATCGGTCAAACATAAAATGCTGGGATATAACGTGGCCAGATGTAAGCTCATCCTGCACCACCCTATGCCTCAATCCAGTAAGGGTCATGAACCGTCGACTCATGTCCCCCAAAGCCATATACACGCAAGGTCTGTCCAGCGGTAGCATCGTCAACCTTGCATACTCCTCTAGAGTGGGAGTCAACTCCTGGGTCCTAAATCAGAAAACCTGCCTCTCCGATACCCAGTGCTCTAGCATGCCATCCACGAATCCTGTGGGAACCTGAAACATCAACAGGGTCATAGTATGATGCAATAAGTGATCTACGGTCACCCTATCTGATGGTGACATGCTATCATACCACGATCGCATACCAGATGCCACCAATAATGGTGGGGTATGATCAATACGACTAACTGTCGAAGAAGACATTTGTACGGGTCGTGTCATAAGACAATCCAGGGGTCAATGCTGAATATCTCTGGACATACATACATATGCATAACATGATACATGCATTGCAGATAATAGATGGTAATATGATATAGGGAATGAAAATTTGTGCATACATTCCTAAGTATATCAACATCTAATACATCATCTCTGTACAGCTAAAAATATAGGGAAAGGGAGCACATACGCCCTACTACTAATAGAAGCCTATCAAAAGATATAGCGAGAATGGTGCACTACCACCAAATAGCTAATAGAGGCCTATCAAAAGAGATAACGAGAATACACATTAGAAGAAGACAATGGTGTCAATGTCTACATCATCAATCCTGTCCATCTGATGTAACTCTTCTTGAGTCACTGGATCTCTATCAACAAGGATGTCAGGCCTATAGAAAGGAGGATCTGCGCTGGTAAAACAAAATGGGTCATATGAGGGGCCATCGCCTAAGCTGGAAGGATCAAACGAATCTGCCTCTGCCGGATCTTTGCCCAAATGTCGGATAAAGAAATGTGCCAGGTCTAGTTGCCGGGTCAAACTGTCAATCTGTGTCACATGAGTCGGATCTCGGACGCAGGCTAGCCAATCCATCATCATCATCACGGATCCTGGAACCATATCCCCTATGAACTGAGTGGCGCGGGTATGGGCTCCAATAGTACGAGGGAACCATAAGCGATGGAATATCTCCTGAGTGCAGGGACCCTCTGAAAGTGAAAAGCTGTTAACCCCCAACAATGGGATATCAGTGACGGGTGACTGCGATACCAGCCAATGATGCCTGACAGGAGGCAAGATCGGCATACGAATCTCCCATGTGGTGCTCCTAATAGCACGCTCTCCTAAATAGAGCTCCCATCCTCCATCTGTAAAGAGAGGAACTCTCCGGGTGGAAATCACATACTCGACGCCAGTCGGGTACCCATCCTCAAATCCGATGGCCAAATGTTCCCCAGAATAGGGAATCCATGTGACAATATAAGCTGTCAACAACTCCAGCTGCAGGTGGCAACGAGTGAAACCCTCAGCTACAGGGACCTCAGCCAATATGGAATGAAGTCATTGTCGTCCTCGTGGATAGGTATCTAAACCTAACACACTCACAGGACGCAAACATGGGAGCCTCTTATAGGCCCAAAACTGCCAACATAATGGTAAAACATATGCGGTCAGTAAACACTCTTAACCTATAAATGGGAAATGAGAAGAGAAATACTCACCAGCAGAAATGGGTAAAATCCTAGCCAAGCCTCAGTCAAACCCTGTGAGCGCATACGCATGTCCCTGATAAAATAAGCAAAGGTGTAGGAACCCCAATCATACTCTCTAATACGGTCCACATGACGCGTGGCGCTGATCAAAATGAAGGACACCGTAGAAGAGTTATCTGCTATGAAGCAGCCCCTAATGATCATCAGGAATAATCGTCGAAGAATGCGATCCCTGACTCTGACATCATCGGGCATGGGCTCGGTCAACAGCCCGCTTATAACATCTACGCTCAAAGGATCTGCACGAACAGTCCAACCCTTGAGCGCCTACGCCAAAACTCCTAGCAAGGATCTTACGGCAGTAGGGATAATATCCGCCATGCAAGGCACTGGTGCCCCTCCAAACTCCATACCTATGATAAACCGCCAATCCATCGACGTCATCATCACCTCACAGTCAAGCAAATGGAGAGACTGAGTCTGGTGAAACCAGCGCTCAGACAATGCCCTGAGGTAACCCTAGGGACAAAGACGGGGAATGATGGAGAAGAACGCCCCAAATCCCCAGTAATGCACAATCGCTCTATAGTCAGGATGAAGATCCTGGTACATGGAGTGTATACTAAACCAATTTGCTCGAGGCTGTGTAAAGCCAGGAACCTACATGAAATGCAGATTAACATCAAAACCCTTTACTCCTCATCAATAGGAAAGAAAGAAGATCAAGATCTAACGTCATACCTCGTTGGCATGCAAATACATCGAGGGATGTCGACTTAAAATCACCCAGAAGCTCTGGGTTTGCTACCTGAATACTCGGGAGGTCCCGACGGGGAACATGTGTAGCAGGAGCAGGGTCCGCAGCCGGAACATCCTCCTCCTCGTCCTCGACGTCCCAAGACATCAACACAGGATCGGGCGTATCACGCCTCCACCAACCGACGAGGCATCTACAAATGAATCGGGGTCAAGGCACTTCTGAAGCCCTCCTCCGTACACCAGAAGTGGTCCTATGGGAACTACTCGGCTGATTCGGATCCATAATATCTGGGCAACAAGTCTCCAAATCACCTCAGAAAGGGTGTGGTATTTTCTAGCTTAGAGCTTTTCAAAATGCATTTTACGACTACATACATGCATGCATTACTTTAACATACATCTACAGTAGAGTTAAAAATGCATGATTAATCAAATGCCTACATTTTGGAAAATTTTGCCATAGTCCCCTTTGTAAGTCGGACTATCCATATGCACATATGCATGACTAGGTGGCCATTCAGTAGCACACCTACCCCAAAGTCATATACATAATATATGTATTAAATATCAAAGTCATCAATCCATACGGTTAACCTCAATACTAGGAGTACTTTGCCTTTTTACCTTTTGCTCATTTGTCCTCAAATATGATAAGAAATAACAGAAAAAGGTGCCAATTTGACTGTTTCAAAAGTCAAAATTTTTCACATCATTATATTCAGCGTGGTTTAATACTAACATTTACTATGTTGAATATTTTTATCAAGTCATTTGAGCATACATAATCACTACTATGTGTTTAGATGCATTTCATGTGATAATTCATTTTCCAACGGATAAAAACTGGAAATAATACATGCATACGTTACCAGGATAGTGTAGAACACTTGTACGGTGATAAAATTTGCAGAAAATTGCCCGAACTCAGCAGATCTGAAGAAGAGCTCTCGGATTTCCTTCGCGGCGCAACTTGAAAATGACTTATGAAATAAATATGCATGATTATAATATCCACGGTTTGCCACAGGTCCATCTACGGCTGCAGCAGGTGTACCTGCAGCACCCCTGTGTGGGTCCCACCCCTCCGGCTTGGTCCAGTTCGAGTTGAATAGGAGTTCTCACAGACTGAAAAGGTCAAATAAGGAATAAAAACGCTACGCGATTGAACAGAATAACTTACAATTCGGGTCTTCTTAGATTGAACCTTGGATTTGTACATCACTCATTGGTATTCTTCCAAGCACAGGGTATACTATGCCGATAATCTCAGACTTTACAAGTTACACTCGGCAATACCTTACGCAGGTCCAATGTCGCTCATTCAGGATCGCCATCCTCATTTACAACGTATACGCCGGCGGGGGTTACAACGTGTTGGTATATGTCAAAGTACATATCCCTGACGGGGGTCACAACGTAATGTTCCGTTGACACACATATCAACGGAGGTCAAGCAGCCTTGACAATCTGCCCAATAGGGCATCAGCCATTGATTCACACGTCGGTGAAGTACACGTCAACTGAGGTCAGGCAGTCCTGACAACATATGATGTTGGAAGTAAATCCAACAGAACATTAACATATCCTGGCGATACAAACCAGAAAAGGTCAACATCATTAAGGAGAATTGATGATGGAATATGTTATACACATCCTCAAACAGACAAAGCTTTATCCCCACAGATCTCTTACACATAAGAGGCATCTCTTCAGAATCAAGTCTGTATCAAGGATTAAGGATTGTGGTGATAACTCCAATGTCAACATCCTAGAATATTTGGATCACCCATCCAATTGGGTCATCCTTGCTAGTCCCCGGTAGAAGCAACAGGGAGCCGGCAATCATCCCCAGCGTGTTGGGCAATAACCCCGTACACATGCATCATACATTTGCATTATGTTGCATTTCTAGTGTCCCATGCATTGTATTACATGAATATGATAAAGAGGGGCATCGGTAGACACTCGAAATTTTCTGCACACCTGTCACTGACATTGCAGGAAGGCAGATTCGTCTTTTAAGAGGTAACCCTGGAAGATAATTCATATCCAGTTCGGATACTACCAAAAGTTCAGTCTCAACCCCAGAACACACCCCGGGAATAACAATTCTAACCTCGGAGATAACCCCGAGGCATGCAGTTCCAATACCGGAAAATCCACCGGAGAAGACTGATTAATCTTGGAGATAACCCTGAGGTGTCTAGTCTCAGTCCCAACACTGGGAATAGCATTTACCAACCTTGGTGATAACCCCAAGGAAGGCATTTGCAGTTCCGGAGATAACCCCGAAAATGCTTGTTTCAAAAGTCTGCAATCAGCTTCAACCTCGGTGCTCACACCGAGGCACTAAATACCAGATCCTAAGATAACACCGGGAAGATAGGCACACCTTAGAGATGACACTGAGGACCTTCAACACTTGCAGCAGTCCAATCTCAGCGATAACCCTGAGCAACATCTGCTTTATCAGCCCAAACCAGCGATAACCCCGGTGAGGGGCAAATTCATCATCTTGCCACCTTGACGCCACACCATACCATCTCAACATTTCATACATACATTTCTACACAGCAATGTCCCACAAGAATCAAGGAAAACCAATCCCGAGTGACTATTACGCAGGGTAACAGGTAGAATTTGAAGCTTGAAGACCGGAGGGCAGCGTCCCATCTTTATAACTTTGTACAACCTTTAATCCCTTGTCATTGCATAACTCTTGACAACGGCGGTCCGAAATAGGTCCTACATACCTCAATCGGATGCCCATATTGCAATTCTAAAAGTTCGAGCGGACATCACGTTGCCCGCATGCACGTACTTTGAGACAGAAAAACTCGTGAAACTCGGGGCAACCCGGGCAGCCTCAGGTATTCCAGCGGCTCCCCCCTCTATAAATAGAGGGCTTGGGGTGGCCATTTTGTAAGAAAAAAAGGCGAGGAAGCCCTGTCAAATTTGCTCCGTACTCACCCTATATTTAGTGCTTTCTCATTTTAAACACTTATGAGCTCACATATAGGTACTCTTGTACCGGCGGAACTGAGTTTCATCCACTTTAAAGATATAGAAGTCTTCTTTGACAGCCCACTGTAAGCCTTCTCACACACTTTACAACCTTTCTCTTCATCTTTGCACACACCTTTCTTCACGTTGAGAGTCGTGTTGCGTGTGTTTGCCCGAACTTCAGTTCGTGGTTTTAATTCATTTTGTATATACATATATATATATATATTTATATATATGGACTAACATTATTGAGTTATGCCTCGATTGAGCCTAGACTTCGGTCTAGAGCGTTTATTGCTTTAATATATATATATATATATATATTTATATCGATGAGCCTAGATTTTGTTTTGGAGCGTTTATTGCTTTAATATATATATATATATATATATATATATATATATATATATATATTAACTGTGTGTCAAACTTTGTTCGATGAGCCTAGACTTCGGTCTGGAGCGTTTATTGCTTTAATATATACATATACTTATATATATGAACTGCGTGTTGAACTCTGTTCGATGAGCCTGGATTTTACATTCGGAGCGTTTATTTGCTTATATATATATTTATATATATGAACTGTTGTCGAACTCGGTTCGATGAGCCTGGATTTTATATCCGATGCGTTTACTGCTTTTATATATATATATATATATATATATGTCCCACCTGGAGTTTACTTTGTGGTGGTTGATCACTTTTAAAGCTTTCTTTACGTTTCGTCCCGCCTAGAGTTTCTTCCGTGGCGGTTGATAGCTTTTACAGCTTTATTTACATTTCTGATCCCTATGGAGGTGCTTCGTGGTTGGTGATCATGTCTGTATATATATATTTACAACTTTTATATATATACCTTCTTACTGCTTTCATACAAATTGTAGCACCATGTGAGCCTAGGAATCATGTGATTACAGATTCAATCTATTGGATCTAGATTCGGTTCCCGTGATGGATATTTTCAGCTGTAAGCAGCTTGTAAATTTATCTGCGGTATCTGAATTTCCTCAGATGGTTTTCATACCCACGAGGAAGTCGGCATTATTTTGTACATTATTTTCTTATAGATGCTTCGCATCTTAAAAATAAAAGCAATCAAGCTGAACACCTAATAAAATAGTAGTGTAAAAGGTCTCAATTACTATTGAGCATAAGGGTTTGAAAAACCTCTTTAATAAAACATCCCTACCATATCTTGCTAAAAAACTGATTTTTTATATAAATTCAAACCCTGTGTATATAGGTGCGAACGAGGCCTCGCGCTACTTCCAAATAAATAGCTCATTGACCCACACACACACACACACACACACACACACATTCATATAACAGTTTTTTGAAAAATGGCAGTCACCGTGGTAACACGGATGTCGGGGAGTGCCTAACACCTTCCCTCCGCATAATCAAGTCCCCGAACCCTAATGAATCTCGGTTTTACCGACCCATTTAGCAGTATCACATCACTGGGTCAATGTGCAAACCTTTTCTCGGTTGTGTTGGTACAACCATTTAAAAAACCAACTGACGACTCTTAACAGTCCATCGTCGACATTATACATGTCGGACATTTTTCACTTGTTTTTTTCAAACAAATCTCACCTAATATGAGAACACCAAAGAATAAGTAACGAAAATGGAAATCCTGACGTCGACAATAGTAATTTAAACATTGTAAAATTCTGTAAATGAATTTGTAATTTAACAACATTATATCATACTTTCTTTTATTAATTACAAAAATAGTTTAGGTCTTGTTTTAATTGGTATCTCCCACTATTTTCATCAAACTATATTACCCTCACTTATATAGTTCGGAAAAATCTAATTAAAGATTTGCTAGTGAGAATAAGGATTCCATTTCCAATGTATATAGCCTTGTGGTGACACAACAAACTATATATAAATAAATAGGTAGACAACTCTTGTCAATTACATCATCATGTAACTCATTTTATTTTGCCTCTTAGATTATTTTCATCAAGTGGTGGTACATCTGAATCAAAATTATCTAAGTTAAGTCCAACCTAGCACTTCCATATATTCAAAAAAGAAAAACATTGTCCTTGTGGTGACACAACAAAAAAAACATTGTTCAATTTTCTTTATAAGCATCAAATATGATAAAATTAACATCTCAAAAAATTAAGATAAGCCTTGTGGTGACACAACAAACTTATAATAATTAATTGATACTCTATTATTTTTTATCATGCTAGAAGGCGACGTTCAATATTCCAAATATCTTTGAACGCTTATGACCTAATATAAAATCTTTGAGGGGTTTATTATTAATTTGTCTCATCTTGTTTAGCGCTCACACACACACACACACACACACACACACACACACATATATATATATATATATATATATATATATATATATATATATATATCGTCGTATTAATTAACATACTAAGCATGTTTTATAATATATATTCCTCCGTCCCGGGATAAAAGTCACAGTGGACTTTTCACGCGCATTATAAGATTTTAAAATGACAAAATTGCCCATAATAATATGTCATTAAATATGGAGAGAGAATTAGAATAAAAAAGTATGAGATATTTAATGCTACGGGCATAATAGAAAAAAATGTGTAAAAGTTTGGTAATTAAAGAAAACTGGACATTTAACATGGGACTATCCAAAATAGTAATAAGGACTTTTATCCTAGGACGGAGGGAGTAATATATATATAGTATACGCATGCACATATATAATACTATATTCTACACGGATTGATTATGGACTTTATTCTAGTTTGGTTCACTAGAGCCACCAAGTGAACCAAAAGGTCAAACCTAGCATGTAAGAATTAAATTTAAATATAACTATTATATTTAAACCCGGGCTCCATTACAAACGGGTCATCAAAACGCTCCTTGATCCTTGAGATCCAATTCTTCAAAATTAATTTTAACTATTCCTATTACAAAACTATTTAAAATAAATAGAAACCTTGATCAATAGTCAAGGGGAAGTACATATAAGGGAGATAAAATTTACATTAAGAAAACTTAGAGAAGACGAGGTACGCATACCCTATTTAATAAAACTCATACATTCATGCATCCAACTAAAATAAAATCTAATCACATTGGTCAATAATCCATAATCAATCCCATATATTATCATACACATCAACATATACATCAATAAATAAATTCATCTCATGAATAATAAACATTCAATATATACATTGATATTGATTTAATGGGATATTTTAATTAGCATAAAATCTAAGTTTAAAACAAAATAAACTCTTTTATTTTTAATCAAAATCATAATAAATTTCTTTATTTTATTTTATTTTATCCAATTTTGAATAAAATAAACTCCTTAATTTTTAATCAAATTTCCAATCAAAATAAACTCCTTTATTTTAATTAACAATGAATCTAATTTCAAGTACAAAATAAAATCCTTTATTTTAACTTAAAATTGCTTTGAAAAAATAAAATATATTGAATCCTATTCCTTATTAATATTAAACACCTTTAATTTTAGGAAACATGGAATCTATTCCATATGTGAACAAACTCATTTATTCTAGAAAACATGAAATTAAATTCTATATGTGAATAAACTCTTTTATTCAAACAAATGTGGAATCCAACTCTAAGTTAATATAAAACCTTTTTGAATAAACTCTTTTATTCAAACAAACGTAGAATCTAATTCCAATTAAAATAAAACTTTTGAGCAAACTCTTTTATTTAAACAAACGTGAAATCCAATTTTAAGTTATTATAAAACTTTTGAATAAACTCTTTTATTCAAACAAACGTGGATTCCAATTCTAATTAAAATAAACAACTTTATTTTAATCCAATTCCAAATCAAAATAAACTCCTTTATTTTTAATCTAGAATTATTGGGAAAAAACATTTAATTTAATTTTAATTAAAATAAACCTTTTATCTTAATAAAAATAAAGTAAAAAATATATATATGTTTCTGTAGAGTGGCGCTGCGACGCCGTTAGTAAACTAGCATCAGGCGTTGCGGTGCCAATCTCCATAATCTATTTTTTCAGTTCGCGAATTGTGCTGTTTTTCTCTAAAAACATTATTTATACCAATAATTATGCCCAAAAAATTTGTTCTAAACAAATATCAATATATATATATATATCAAATATAAATAAATAATAATTCGTATAAAGGTTTGACTCTGATACCACTGTTAGGTTTGTAAGATTCATGAACACAAGCAAATTGCATCAAAGAAAAGCGGAAGCGTAAAAAATAGATTTTAAAATTGTACAAACCATATACCCGGATCATCCTTTATGCATAATTATTAATTAAACAAAAAGATGAAAAACATATTCATACCATTGTAGAACTAGCTTCCTCATGTACAAGTTCACCTCCAATCTTTTTCGCATTCAACTTGAATCCATCGGGTTAGATTCTTTTCTTTGATCAACGTTAGCCACCCAAGTGTTTGGCCTCTAGAGGTGATCCACCAAGGAAGAACAAAAATTCAAGAAGAAGGGTGTTTTGGCTCAAACCCTAGTTTTTCCTATATCTGTAGAAAAAATGGCGTACTATGCAATAATTGGAATCACGTCTACTTGATATCTAATATAAGACTCCTCTTATAAAGATATCAGTTAACCCTTCTATTCTAATTAGAAAATAGGGTATTATTTAATTAATTAAATTCTTTTAATTAATTAAGCTCCCTAATCTTATTAGGGATAATTAATTAAACTATTTTAATTAATTTAATCTCCTAATCTTTTTAGGAATAAATGAGAGTACTTATATTAAATTAATTCCCAAACTCTTTTAGAAATTAAAATAATAATAATTGTAATAATATTTATAAGACTTCTCTTATTAATTAATATTTAATATTTCCAAAATATTAAATAATAAATATTAAGCTATTTAATTTATTCTATCACCATAGATTAAATTAAATATACTTAACTTATTGTTACGATTATGCCATTAACTTCTTAAATAAATATTCTTCCTTTTATGGTGTGACCGTTTAGGTTCTCCATATTAAACCGGTTGTGAATAAATCAATTAGAAAAATTTTAATCATATTTAAATAAATAAATTAAACTATTAATTTATTTAAATAAATAATATTTATTCTAAAATAGGGATAAGCCTCCTTAGCGATTAACGACTTTCCAGATAATATAGATTTCAACATTAATCATAAAAGAATATTTGAGTAATTAGTTACCGTACAATTCAATCATTCCACCATACAATGTCCTAATTAAATATAAGACATGGAGTTACTGTCAAGTCTTATTTTATTTAATTATATGTTTTTCGATTCTTAAATGCACAACTCCAAATAATACAAATTAGAAACTCATTTCTAATTTCATACTGCCTTGACCAAGGACTGTAACACCCCCATACCTATAATCCCGTGGTATCTGGTATGATGTTTACAGAGAATTAACATAATGCATTTAAATCTATACACCCATGGTATCTAATTAAAATATTACATTAGATAGAGGGACTATCCGATATAATTTCCATAGATTCAAGATTCACAGTATCCCATAATAGATGGTAATTCTCAAGAGAAATATTACTGTGTTTGGATACCCTCACTTGAATATATGAACTGTATCTGTGACTAGAGTCTATCTATCGTAAATTCGAGTATCGATAATAACATGAGCAAATCCATATTACCAATACCCTCACCCAAATGTATAGTCTATGTCATGCGATTATATACTATCGTATCGATAGTAACCATCTATCTGAAATTCAGAGTATTAATAACAACATGAACAGTCCATGCTATTAACACCCTCACTCAGATAAATAGTTCCCAAGGATCTCAACTAGAATAGAAGACATCTTACTTTACATCTATATATGTAAGAAAACACGGTTGCAAAAATAAAAGATGTTATATATATATCATAATATTATGATTCGATTACAAAATTATCATAACAAGTTCTTATTACAAGGTATTCATACAGACAAGAATATAATCTAATCTATGTAGGGACGCTTCCCTTTATCTACTCCAGATGTTCCAGGATTATCATCTAAAACTGCAAAGGGAATAATATGCAAGGGTGAGCTATGACATGCTCAGCAAGTTGTATATTTATAACAATATAGGTTTTGAAGAATTATAACAATTTAAATTTCGACATGATAGTTGTTACCATTTCTGGATTTCTAATTCCAACTAGTTCTGGAATTTTTTTATCCTTTATGTCAGTCACAAAGACTTAGAAATTCTGTTCAGATATGAGATAGGGGATCAGTCTATTCAACATCCTACGAGTATGCATATCACCTACAGTGCTCAATTACACTTGCAATTTAGTGTCAATATATTCATTGACTATACTTTGCTCCCTTACGGGATACTCAACTTCAGTATATGATTGTCTTACCAAAACAATTTGGCTTGACACAACAGTTTATGCTCAATAAACAATATCATATGAATAAATAATTCATTTCTTAGTCATGCTGGAACTATAGCAATAACCTTTCAATAATAGGTAATTCAACATAGGTGTATTATATCAACAGTATAGCAAGATAGAATCTTGTTCAGCGAATAAACAGGGTTGATAAATTTTGTATAAGTAATAAATTGGGTATAGAAGACTTGCCTGAGCGTAGATCAGTCAAGTTATACTATTCGAACGCTATTAAGTACCTATGACGTTCAAGAATATAAATCTAACACGTTAGTATTGATAACAATACTCAAATAAAACATTTATTTAATACTAGGTTAGATTTAATAGGGTTTGACTTTTAATACCTTTGATAAATGAACTAAATTTTAATTATAAAATTTGGTTATATTTTAAATAATTTAATTATCCTTATAATATATTTTAGAAGGTTTAAAGTATTTTTAAAATATTTATTTATCCTTTAAATGATTTTTAAACCATTTATCTCTATTTATAAGTAATTTATATTTACTAAAATTTTATAAAAACATTATTTAATATTATTAAATAATTTATAATCATTTATTATGATTTTTATTCCAATAATAATATTTTTACATAATTATTTAATATTTAAAAGTAATTATTCTAATTACTTTATTAATAAGTTAATTATAAATAATATCTACATAAAATAAAATAATTATTACATTTTGTAGAAACATCGAAATAATTTATAATAATTTAATATAATTTTTAAAACTATTTTTATTAATTATTTCTAATTTTTATAATTTATTTCTAAAAAATAATTTATGTCCGTCATAAAGCTCTCTACTGTGATGTAAAGTGTCATTTGAGGTGTTCTTGAAGTTTCGGGCACCGTTGTTAGGTGGTCGAGTGGCTAGTTTGACCATTAAATAACTCGGTATTGGTAATGATTTTCGATTAGATAAAGTATTGGTGTTGTAGTACTCATGTAATAGTACAAGATCAAGCAATAAACAGGCTTTAATCTACATCTAACAAGAAATTATAAAGATTCAAAGTTAATGTCAGAGCTGTTCTTGGGTTTCTGGGTAACCCAGAATAGTGGTTAAGGCCGGTCAACGATTTTGTGGCTTGAATAACTTTGATTCGGTGTATTAGATGTATGTTTTGTTTGTTGTAACATGTAGTCTATATACCAGGGTACATACATATAACATTAACATGAATAAATCGTAATTCTATGATCTCTATTTATGATGGTCAAAGTACAGCTAACAACTGTTCTTCGTGTTCTTCAGTTTTCTGGAAAACCCAGAAAACTCGGTCATGCTCGGTCAACTAGTTTTGACCAATAATTCCGGTAATCCTATGAGTTGTTTGTTCGATTGAAGATCATAGATATGTAGTATGTATACCAGAGTACCAATTTATAACAAAAACATAAACAATTAACAATCAAAAGATGATTAAGCAGGTCGGTCAAAGTAGCCGGTTCAACTGTTCTTGAGCTTTCTGGACAACCCAGAAAACCAACTTCCGTGAACTGTTCAACTGTTCTAGCTTCTGATCTTGTTGCTGATAACACCTAGGCTTGATATGGTAGGTTTATAAGTTTATCTAGGCTTTGAAAATTCGTGGGTTTGCTCAGCCCTAAGGTTCCTATTTATAGAATTTTCCAACTTGGCTTTTTGGTCATTTTTTTCACCTACTTGCCTCCATAAAGATCTGATCTGTGACTCTTCTGATGATTGGGAGTTTGGAAGCATGTCATGTGATGTTTTGAAACTTGTAATGGTGACTCCCAACCTACTTGTGAGCTAGTTGATTAAGTTAGTAGCTTAATTAGGCTTAAATCTTAACTAATCTTGATTAGGGTTTTGTTTCTAATGATTAGGATTGTTAAGTAATGTTAATTAGTACCTCATAGAAGTTTACTAACCATGATTAAGTGTTAACATAAGCTAATTAGAGTTAGATTAGCTAATTAGGGTTTAATTAATAAATTATGGTTAGGGTTTTGCTAATTAGGGTTAGGGTTTTGCTAATTAGAGTTTACTCACAAATCCTAACAAGCACGACAAAGCGTTTTGTCAGTGTAAGCACGACAAAGCAACTTATCAAAATAATTTTTCCGAAAAGTCCGATTATGGAAAAAAAATTTAAGCACGAGGTGTCAAGCACGACGTTTTTCGGATAAAAATTCATTTGGTCAATTTTGTCAAACCAAGTATATAATAACACGTAACACATTCAGAACAAAGAAATTTTATTTATATAACGGGATTTACACATACGAGTCTTATTAATGTTTTGGGTTTTTACATTCACCCCCACTAATAAGAATTTCGTCCTCGAAATTACAGTACATGTCAAGTAAATAATTGAGGATAATTCTCACAGCATTTATCTTCAAGCTCCCATGTAGCTTCTTTAACGCTTACGATTTTGCCATATTACTTTTAACCGATGCTATCACTTTATTACGGAGGACTTGCTCTTTAAGGTCGATTTATCTGCATGCAGTTCTTCTACATAAGAAAGATTTTCTTCGATTTGGATAGGTTCATAATTTATAACGTGTTTATAATCGAGTTTGTATGGTCGTAAAAGCGGACACATGAAACACATTATGAATATGGTTTAACTTTCGGTGGTAGTGGTATTTCATAAGCAACTTCACCAATTCTTCTCAAAATTTCAAAGGTCCAATGAACCTCGGACTTAGTTTTCCTTCTTGCCAAAAACGTTATCTTGCCCTTCTAAGGAGATACTTTCAAGAATACATGGCTTCTACGCTAAAATTTCGTTGTTGATGATGTGGATCAGCGATATTTTCTTTGTCGATCTTGAGATGCTTGCAATCGTTGACATATGATTCGATAGTTTCAATTTTTGTTGAATTATTTCAGGTCCTAACATTTGTCTTTCCCCGACTTCATCCCAACACATAGGCATTCTACATTTTCTTCCATATAAGGCTTCATAGGGTGGCATACCTATGCTAGCATGATAACTATTGTTGTAGGCGAATTTGACTAAAGGTAACTGGTCTTCCCAACTTGCTTTGAAGTCATGAACATGTTCTCAACATATACTCTAATGTTTGTATGGTTCTCTCTACTCATCCATCGGTTTGAGGATGATAAGTCGTTTTAGTCTAATCTATGTTCCTAAATTTTTCTCAAGACTCTTCCAAAATTTGAAGTAAAAGCGTGGAACTCGATTACGATACTATGGAAACAGGTACTCCATACCTAGAGATAATTTCATGAATATATAATTTGGCAAGGTGATCCAGGTTATGAGTAATTTTAATAGGTAAAAAGTGAGCGGATTTAGTTAAACGGTCAACTATTACCCAAATGGCATTATGGCCTTTTTGTGTAGTTGGAAGGCCCACTACAAAGTCCATGGTTATATGTTCCCACTTCCACTCAGGAATTGGTAAGGGTTGAAGTAAACCACTTGGCTTCTGATGTTCTGCCTTAACCCTTTGACACGTGAGACATTTACTTACCCATTCAGCTATTTCCCTTTTCATATTCGACCACCAAAAATGTCAATTTACATCTTTGAACATTTTAGTACTGCCAGGATGTATGGAAAATTTAGAATTATGTGCTTCATTCAAAATTTCATCTTTTAAAGCTTGATCTAACGGAATCCAGATTCTATTTTCATATCTTATTATTCCATCCGTATCTATTCAAAATTTATTATACTTATTATGTGTGGAATTAGATTTAAACTTTTGACACTCTTCATCCTTCTTCTGTATCTCTTTAATTTTATCGAGTAGAGATGAAACTCCTTCTAAGATATATAATTTTTGGGTAGAGGTAGTTGGACATTCCACCTCAATTTTTAACTTTTCAAAGTCTTTTATTAACCTATTATTGGTGGTTAATACATTCAATTTTTCTTGATTCTTTCTACTTAACGCATCGTTTACAACATTTGCTTTACCGGGATGATATAAGATTTCACAGTCAAATTCCTTTATCAGTTCTAACCATCGTCTCTGTCTTACTTTTCCCTTTCTCATTCTGAATCTTTTTGTCCTGACGAAACTTAACGAGATTTTCATTCTCACTTTCAATTATAGTGGCCTTCTCTAGTATTTCGAGAAAGTTTTGATTTGAAGCTAATCGATAATTTACTCCTAATCTGAGGTTTTAAACCTTCTTGGTATCTACGAGTCTTTCTAAGTTCAGTAGTCACTTGATGACGAGCAAACCTGGATAGTTCATTAAACTTAGTCAGTATCTTTGGAGTTCTGATAAGATCTCCTTGTTTTAAGTCCGTAAATTTTATTTCCATTCGGTCTTTTCGGGGTTGGGAAAAATAGTTTTCAAAGAACAACTCTTTAAATCTATCCCAAGGAACAATTTCGCTTCAACTCGACCTTTGGTTGATTCCCACCAATAATTAGCTTCACCTTTCAAGAAGAAAGTTGCAAAAGTTTTCTTACGTTATTACTAACATTGGTTACTAGGAAGAATTTTTCTATCTCGTAAATCCAAATCATGCATCTACGAGTTCTAATGTACCTTTAAATTCGTGTGGTCCAACTAATTTAAAGTCTTTAAAGGATGTATTTTGGTTTACAGTGTCATTTATTACTCCTAACATCATATCTACTAAGCTGTTGAGTAGAATTATCCTCATTATTCATTTCTCTTTGGGGTCTTCTGGTTGGTGGCATGATTCTATAAAACAACAACAAAGATTCACATAAGATTCTTACATAACCAAACATATTGTTTATTTATAACTCACAGTCTTACAACATGTAAGACCCCAGCTTTTATAAATAAAGATGAATTTTTTTTAAATATTATTTTTGAATATTATGGAATAAATTTGATATAATGTTATAGTTGTGGGTAATATTTATAAATTTTTCAAAGTAAGCAAGTTGTTATAGAATATTCTTTTTGTCGGGGAATATTCGTACGACGGCTCAATCATTGGTGGACCCCATAACGGAAGTATTGTCGTAGTTAGAAAACGACAAAATTATTTTTCTATAAAAAATAACGGCAGAGGTGTTACCGTTAAAACTATTGAACTACCCGGTAGTAAAAGTACAGTAATATGCGTAGTTATATAGTAGCACACGATATTGATTATTGATGCATACGTGAGAAGTCACTCAGCTATGCTCAATTATTGCTACAGTAATTGTTGCATCATATCTCTTATATTATTGATTCAATTATTGTCACAAAGATCATCATCGTATAATATGTTATAATATTAAATTATTAATTGAGACGACAAGTTATAAATGATTAATAATTGTTGAAAGATTAAATATGTGTTGATTAAAATAAAATGATTTGTGGTAATGTTTATTCAATCCTTGATGTATATAAAGAGTTTGTTATGAGGCGTTTGTGGTAAGTTTGATTATTTTATGGGGGACCCATATGTCATCATCTAAGAGTCCCTTCAATCAATAGTAATTACCTTTGTGAATAGTAATTACCTTTGTGAATAGTAATTACCTTCGTCAATAGTATTTACCTTCGTCGATAGTAAATACCCTTCGCAAATAAATAGAGTCATTCCTTCATATTACCAAGAGTTAAGCGCCTCTTGATTGTTCCAAGGGTTAATTACCCCTTCATGAAATAGTAGTTGTCTCTTCAATATTACCAAGAGTCATTTTGACCCTTCGTTAAGACCAAGAGCCACCCTCGGTTTTCTATAAATAGAAAGCTCATTCCTTCATTATTTCTTACGAATTCACCAAACTCTAGAGAGAGAAAACTATAGAAAAAAGAAGAAAAGTATTCTCGCTACTTCACTTTTCCAATATTCAGTTCTTCTAAGGTAGGAATATTATTTGTTGTACTCGTAAGGGGTGTTATTTTTTATTCATGAAGAGAACTTCATTATTCCATTCTTTATTATTACATTGGAATAACTTTGTAAAAAAGTGGCATACCCTATACAGACTCAGATATGCGAATACCCTATACTTGGTGAAATCCTTATATTATTCCATTCTTATTTATTACATTTGGAATAACCTATATCGCTGAATCCCCTATACTCGGTGACATTCTTCTATTATTTTATTATTCCGTTGGAACATCACATTCATGTTTTACACCCACTGGTTCCGTCTTTTATTATTACTCTTTTTTATTATTTTATTGGAACATCCATGCATGGGGTTTTACAAAGGACTCGGTTCCGTCTTTATTATTCTGTCTTTATTATTCTATTGGAACATCATATACATGTGTTTTACACCGGACTGGTTCCATCTTTATTATTCTCAGTATTTATTATTCATTTGGAATAACTTTTCTATGGCGCTGAGCACCGCATGCGTGGTGATTTCTTTTGTTATTTCATTCGCTATTATACTCGGTTGGTTAAAATTTTGACTTATACTCCATGAATTTAGTGGAATATCCTTGATATTTGCGTTTCATCCAAAGATCTTTTCATGGAAATATTCTTCCGATCATTCTTGAATTTTACTCTACAAAACAAAGATCATGTTGACAATTTGGGCGTTAATAATTCTGGATAAAATAATTCTTGAACTTGTTTTATTGAATTCTTATATCATTGTCATCATCCTCATGTTTATATTATGTTGAAAGTCACCGTGGCTTCAGTAGTGCATAGATGGACTTGGTATGATTATGACCGAGAGACTATTCGGTGTAATCATGGCCCGTAATGTTACAAATGACGTGATGAAAGTCATCAGCGTGGCTGTAGTGCATAGATGGACTTGGTATGATTATAACCGAGAGACTATTCGGTGTAATCATGGTAGTAATGTTACAAATGATGTTATAAAAATCCTCGATGGCCCGTAGTGCATTGATGGACGATTGTTGGCATGATCATGACCATTAATGAATACACAACTATTCTTGGCCCATAGTGCATGAATAATTGTGGTCGTGATACTAAAGAATATCCTTGGTCAGAAAGTGTAAGGGTGATTCGATGATGTGAAATATTTATTAAAGTTTGAGTCTCAATATATAACATGATGAAAACCTTTTAAATCATAAAAGATAGTAGATTTTATTTTCTACTTGACTCTTTTAATGGATTGCTGGTTCCGCTGTAGTTAAACTTGATGTTCATTATATTTTATTAGTTTAACACTGTTGTAGGCTAATGATAATTTATTCTGCATTATCTTAGTCATAATATTTCTTACTGAGCTAGTTGAGCTCACCCTTTCTTTCACTGTTCTCTTCAGGAAATGAGAATATAGCTGGGACGAGTCGGGGAACAGAGTAATGGTCCAGAGGATAGCATTAGTAGTCCTCACTATTCTGTGAAATAGTGTGATAATAATTGTAATGAGGTCTCCTTGAGTATGGATATTGTCTAAATGACAATATTCCTATTAGAACTCTTAGTTTATGTATTGTCGTATGTACCGACGGATGTATAATTAAGTTTGTATTTGAATTTATGTACCATGTAAGTGGCGACCCAAGATGGGTGGCGATACCTAATTTTGGGGGTGTCATAGTTGGTATCAAAGCTTAGGGATATGATCCTCGGCTAAGATGTGAGATAAGAACTAGGAGGGAGAGGCGGGAATTCCTTACAGCTAGTATGACCTACCTATGTTTATTTGTTATTTAATTGGTGGATTGTAGTAGTATAGGGATAATATTTGATATATTAATTAACCCTTGTGTTGTGGCGGTGTTTGGAAATGGCAAATGTGAAATATTCACAATGGAGTGAATGTGACCGTTGTGACACCTTTAATCACTAATCGGGTTAATGCGAAGGTCGAGACGAGGAACAAATTAGAGATATCCACGTAGTGAATGAAGAACTAATTGTTGCACTTGAGCTAGTTCTGCAGAGGTAGCGGTGAGAGTGAGGAAGAAGAGGAAGAAGAGGAACCCGAGGAGAATTGGTTAGAAGAAGTTTATGATCAAAACTTAGAATTACAAAATCGTGTTCGTGAGCTAGAAGAACGAAGTTGAAGAACGACAACGATCGTGGAACAAAGGGATACAACAATTCAAAATTGGGTTACCCGATATGTGTGATGCTCGAACAAAATCACGCTTTGGCGGGTGTAAGATATTAAAGTTGGAATCGAGAATTTAAAAATCAAAGATCAATTTGAAAGAAGAAACAATCGAGCGAAGGAGAATAGAGCGATGCATGGGTAAAAGCTGCACAACGCGCGTTGATAGTGTAGAAAAAGACGTCCGATCCAATAAAGCCAAATAGATGAAATGGACTTTGCTTTTTGGATGATGAATTGAGAACCAACATCGAATTGAATTACCACATGCATAGCGGTCAACCCAATTCGATATAGATCGAGAGAATAATGATTCAAATCATGGATAAGGAATGTGAAGAAGCACTTAAGGGTGGAATGTACCTATAGTAAAAGTCAAACTTCGGTAATTTAAGCGAGAAGTTTAATAGAAAACCCGAACGAAGTTATTACAGGTAAATTAATTATAAATTATTCAAGTCTATACTTTATTCAATACAAGTTCTACCCACTCTTTTATTTTACCTAGTTGTGTTCAATGTTTAAATTTGACTCGGGAAAATTAGACTTTGATTTATCTATTGAAACTTCGTTGGGAGAAACCTTCGTTACCTCCACATGCTTATTAATCTTGTTGTTTCAAATAAACACTTTCACGATCTTATCTCTTTGAAAATACTTACCTTTGAGGTAATTTTTGAAAACGATTGATTAACTACTTATTATTCTTTTGTAAGGTTGTTAGCTTTCATATTCCTAACCAACTTCGTTATACTGAATTCAAAGTAACTAAACCCTAAAGTTAATCACTGTTATATCAAGCCATAAGTAAAGAGCCCCGATCCTTTCGTTGTTGACTTCCTTGTGTGGAATGCACCGAAGCCAGACTTTCTATAGGCGATGTCGTGAATTACGATGACAAGTTGATAGGTATCATTGTGAGGTGCTATCTAGGTTAAAGGATAGAAGTCACAAATGGTATCAATGTAACGTATTATCCAAGTCTTGGATAAGAATAGCGCTTTGAATGATATTTCTATCATTAATAAATTTCTTGACGTATTCTTGAAGATTTCTAGCCTACCCTAGGCGTGAAATCGAATTTTGTATTGACCCCAAAGACAAAAAACCCATTTCTTAAACCCTCAAATATTTCTTCAACTAAAAGGATCTGTTTACTAGGATTATGATGAAAGTCATAATAAAAGCATTGGACTAATGAAAATCATGGGTATATGAAGTATTAGTAAGTGTTATGATGAGTTATGTGGTTATTATGTGAAAACATGAAAGTTTCTTAGAAATCACAAAGGGTTGAAAAATCAGATTTTGGTAAAAACGTAACATGAAATTCAATTGACCATATCTCCTATTATATTTTGAATTTTTGAGTGTGGTCAAGTCTTAGAGTTAGATCTATGAGTTTTGTAGCTTATCCAAGTGGAATCACTAGAAAAGGTGCTCTAGATTTTCGTGTGGACTGAATTTAGCAAAAGAGTCCAAAGCTGCAAATTACAAAAACGCTACTGCCCAGAAACTTTAAGGGGCTGTTTCGGCCACTAAATTTATATGAAAAATTCTGGCCTTTTGGGACATGAAAATATTTGTTATAAAGTACCTCCTGTCCAAAAATGAGCTCATTCTGACTTAAAATGAACAAGTTATGACCATTTCAATATTTAGGTTTTTTTGACGAAAAATGCTATAACTGGAGTTCTATAACTCAGATGACCATGAAATTTAAATCTGGAGCTCACATTAACATGTGTAAGGTCCTGCCAAGATTTGGGAATTTTGGAGTTAAACTTGAGGTAGCTAATTTCTTAAGGAATTAATTAGAAATTGATTTTTGAAAAATAGTAAATGAATTTTAAAAATTCGAGAAAAATATATTTTCATTATGGGACTATATTATGCTAAATCCTAGAAAAGAAATATTTTTGGGACTGATTTGGTATTTTCATGAAAATAGTTTAGTTACTGAACATATGAGTTAAATATGTTATATGAAGTAACAAAGTTGAAAATAAGATTTTATGGCTGAGAATCCTATATAGAGTATATGCATATTTTTTTTTGATGAGGGATTTGATAATTGGTGATGATATCTTATGAGTATGGCATTTTGAATGATTAAATGCATTATATGGTAAAGCGTAAACAATTGAGATAAATTATTTATAAATTTAAGAAGTGATTAAAATATTGTTATAATATTAATGATATTAGATTATGAGATTATTAAGTGATTGATAACATGGGGATATTCTTGAATCCTGGATAAATTATATTATAAATGTTTAATATTTATCCTTTATCTCATTTGATTGATTCTTTATATCATTATCCTCATGCTTATATTGTGTTGAAAGTCATCTGTGGCTTACGTGAATAGATGGACTTGGTATGATTATGACCAGGGATTGATTGGTATAATCATAACCGTAATTGAAAACACGATTATCTTTGGCCATAGTGCATGGATAATTTGTGGTCGTGATACTAATGAATACACGATTATCTTTGCCCGTAGTGCATGGATAATTTGTGGTCGTGATACTAATGAATACACGATTATCTTTGGCCGTAGTGCATGGATAATTTGTGGTCGTGATACTAATGAATACACGATTATCTTTGGCCGTAGTGCATGGATAATTCGTGGTCGTGATACTAATAAATATCCTTGGCCTGTAGTGCAGGGATGATTCGATGATATGGATTAATTATTGAGCTGAGTCTCAAAGAATGAAATATTAATTCATGGATGTGGTAAAAGTCATCTTTGGTCAGTAGTGCATTGATAGACTTGGTATGATTATGACCAAGTTATTAGGTATAATCATGATCAGTATTGAAAACACGAATATCCTTGTCCAGTAGAGCATGGATAATTCGTGGTCGTGATACTATTAAGCCGCGTCTCAGCATTATTGGTTTTACAGTTGTATATCTTTGGCCTGTAGTGCAAAGATGAATTGTTAATGAATATCTTTGGCCGGATTGCGAAGATGAATTTAATATTTTTAACGATAAAGGTATTCAAGGTATCCTTACCTCTTTATCATATCAGGTACGTACCCTAATTTCGAGGGCGAAATTTCATAAGAAGGGGAGGTTGTAAGACCCCAGCTTTTATAAATAAAGATGAATTTTTTTTAAATATTATTTTTGAATATTATGGAATAAATTTGATATAATGTTATAGTTGTGGGTAATATTTATAAATTTTGCAAAGTAAGAAAGTTGTTATAGAATATTCTTTTTGTCGGGGAATATTCGTACGACGACTCAATCATTGGTGGACCCCACAACGGAAGTATTGTCATAGTTAGAAAATGACAAAATTATTTTTCTATAAAAATAACTATGTAGGTGTTATCAATAAACTCGTTGAACTACCCTAGTAGTAAAAAATACGATGTACGGCGTAGTTGTATAGTAGCACACGATATTGATTATCGATGCTTACGTGAGAAGTCACTCAAATATACGCCCAATTATTGCTATAGTAATTCTTTGCGTGATCATATCTCTTATATTATTGATTCAATTATTGTCACAAGATTATCATCAGATAATATGTTATAGTATTAAATTATTAATTGAGACGACAAGTTATAAATGATTAATAATTATTGAAAGATTAAATATGTGTTGATTAAAAATAAAATGATTTGTGGTAATATTTATTCAATCCTCATGTATATAAAGAGTTTGTTATGAGACGTTTGTGGTAAGTTTGATTATTTTATAGGGGGCCCATATGTCATCATCTAAGAGTCCTTCAATTAATAGTAATTACCTTTGTGAATAGTAATTACCTTTGTGAATAGTAATTACCTTCGTCAATAGTATTTACCTTCAATCGATAGTAAATACCCCTTCGCAAATATAGTAGTTGTCCCTTCAATATTACCAAGAGTTAACTCGCCTCTTCTTGTTCCAAGGTTAATTACCCTTCATGAAATAGTAGTTGTCTCTTCAATATTACCAAGAGTCAATTTGACCTTCGTTAAGACCAAGAGCCACCCTCGCTTTTCTATAAATAAAAGCTCATTCCTTCATTATTTCTTAGAAATTCAATTTGAAACTCTAGAGAGAAAACTATAGAGAGAAGAAGAAAAGTATTACGCTACTTCACTTTTCCAATATTCAGCTTTCTAAGGTAGGGAATATTATTTGTTGTACTCGTAAGGGTTGTTATTTTTTATTCATGAAGAGAACTTCATTTATTCCATTCTTTATTATTCATTGGAATAACTTTTGTAAAAGTGGCATACCCTATACATGACACTCGATATGCGAATACCTATACTTGGTGAAATCCTTATATTATTCCATTCTTATTTATTCATTGGAATAACTTTGATATCGCTTAATCCCTTATACTTTCGGTGACATTCTTCTATTATTTTATTATTCCGTTGGAACATCCTCGTCATGTTTTACACCCACCGGTTCCGCTTTTTATTATTCTCTTTTTATTATTCTATTGGAACATCCTCATCATGTGTTTTTACACCTACACGGTTCCGCCTTTATTATTATTCTGTCTTTATTATTCTATTGGAACATCCATGCTCATGTGTTTTAACTGTTAAAATCTTTTATTATTCTCAGTATTTATTATTACATTGGAATAACTTTGTCTATGTGAAGTACCGCATGCATGGTGATTTCTTTTGTTATTTCATTCGCTATTATACTCAAATGGTTAAAATTTTGACTTCTATACTCCATGAATTTAGTGGAATATCCTTGATATTTGCGTTTCATCCAAATCTTTTCATGGAAATATTCTTCGATCATTCTTGAATTTTACTCTACAAAACAATGATCATGTTGACAATTTGGACGTTAATAATTTCGGATAAAATAATTCTTGAACTTGTTTTATTGAATTCTTATATCATTGTCATCATCCTCATGTTTATATTATGTTGAAAGTCATCCGTGTGGCCTTTGTGGTGCATAGATGGACTTGGTATGATTATGACCGAGACTATTGATTGTAATCATGACCGTAATGTTACAAATGATGTGATGAAAGTCATCTGTGACTCAGAGTGCATAGATGGACTTGGTATGATTATGACCAGAGACTATTCATTGTAATCACGGTAGTAATGTTACAAATGATGTGATAAAATCATCGATGGCAGTAGTGCATTGATGGACAATTGTTAGCATGATCATGACCATTAATGAATACACAACTATTCTTGGCCCGTAGTGCGTGAATAATTGTGGTTGTGATACTAAAGAATATCCTTAAGCAGTAGTGCGGGGGTGATTCGATGATGTGGAATATTTATTAAAGTCGAGTCTCAAATTATAATGATGATGAAAAACCATTTAAATCATAAAAGATAGTAGATTTTATTTTCTACTTGACTCTTTTAATGGATTGCTGGTTCCGCTGTAGTTAAACTTGATGTTCATTATATTTTATTAGTTTAACACTGTTGTAGGCTAATGATAATTTATTCCTCATTATCTTAGTCATAATATTTCTTACTGAGCTAGTTGAGCTCACCCTTTCTTTCACTGTTCTCTTCAGGAAATGAGAATATAGCTGGGACGAGTCGGGGAACGGAGTAATGGTCCAGAGGATAGCATTAGTAGTCCTCACTATTCTGTGAAATAGTATGATAATAATTGTAATGAGGTCTCCTTGAGTATGGATATTGTCTAAATGACAATATTCCTATTAGAACTCTCAGTTTATGTATTGTCGTATGTTACACGACAGATGTATAATTAAGTTTGTATTTGAATTTATGTACCATGTAAGTGGCGACCCAAGATGGGTGACGTATACCTAATTTTGGGGGCGTCACACAATAACTTTAAACATACTAGTATATTACACAGTACTTATCATAATACAAACATTGAATGCTTCTTTATTGTACTAATATAAAGCATCCAACCTCCTATGCTACTCTCTAGAATTCATTGATATCATCAAAGGTATCCTGGATCATGTGACAAACCACAAATCGATCGATTAGATAAGCAGTTTTCTTCTCCTCTACTGGGTATCGAGTTACACGACACTGCAAATCATTAAACGTATCTCGAACTCCCAGAGATGTTTTAGAAGTCTTGATCGAATTTCCCTCCCGCCTCCCATGTGCATGGTGCGGTTGTACTTTCAGGTTGATGGCTATGACTTCTTTCATCCATTAGCATACATTCATTCAAATCAATCACTAAACTTCATCTTATTGTTCTCACATTCTGTTGTCTACAGCAGTGATGCCATTGCCTCATCATGCTCATCTATTCTCATTAGTTGTCCAGCCACTGGATCTTCTTCTTCTTCTTCAGCGTCAAGACGTTGTTGATCATGAAGCAATTCTTCTTCTTCTGCATCACTAGCTATAAAAGACTCTATTTGCGGTGGATTGATCACTCTTTCTTCAGCATTGGAGTTGGCCATCTATAAAAGAAAACTCCATAAATACTGGTATAAAGGTTTTACACAACATAATAATTTTAATGTTATATTTTATATGTCTTTTATAAATTTTTACGGACTCGAAGACTATATACTAAGAAAACTCTTCCTTATATCTATAGCCTTAACAGTTTTGATACCAAAATTGTAACACCCCTATACCTATACTCCCGTGGTATCTGGTATGGTGTTTACAGAGAATTAACCTAATGCATTTAAATCTATACACCCATGGTATCTGATTAAAATATTACATTAGATAGAGGGACTATCAGATATAATTCCCATAGATTCAAGATTCACGATCCCATAATGTATGGTAATTCTCAAGAGAAATATTACCGTGTTTGGATACCCTCACTTGAATATATGAACTGTATCTGTGACTAGAGTCTATCTATCCAAAATTCGATATCGATATAATAACATGAATGAAATCCATATTAATAATACCTCACCCGGATGTATAGTCTATGTCATGCGATTATATATCTTATCGTATCGCTAGTAACCATCTATCTCGAAATTCGAGTATTAATAACAACAGAGAGCATGTCCATGCTATTAACACCCTCACTCAGATAAATAGTTCCCAAGGATCTCAACTAGAATAGAAGACATCTTACTTTACATCTATATATGTAAGAAAACAAGGTTGCGGAAATAAAAGATGTTATATATATATATCATAATATTATGATTCGATTACAAAATTCTCATAACAAGTTCTTATTACAAGGTATTCATACAGACAAGAATATAATATAATCTATGTAGGGACGTTTCCCTTTATCTACTCCAGATGTTCCAGGATTATCATCTAAAACTGCAAAGGGAATAATTTGCAAGGGTGAGCTATGACATGCTCAACAAGTTGTATATTTATAACAATATAGGATTTTAAGAATTATAACAATTCAAATTTCGACTGATAGTTGTTACCATTTCGGATTTCTAATTCCAACTAGTTCGGAATTTTTTATCCTTTCCGCGACCCACAAAGACTTAGAAATTGCTTCAAATATAAGATAGGGGATCGAAACATTTAACATCCTAGAGTATGCATATCACCCACAATTACTCAATTACACTTACAATTTCATCATCAATATATTCATCGACTACACTTTGCTCCCTTACGGATACTCAACTTCAAAGATAAAGATTGTCTTACCAAAACAATTTGGCTTGACACAACAGCTTTATGCTCAATAAACAATATCATATGAATAAATAATTCATTTTTGTTAGTCAAATGCCGAACTATAGCAATAACCTTTCAATAATAGGTAATTCAACATAGGTGTATTATATCAACAAGATATAGCTAGATAAAATCTTGTTCAATTGAATAAACAGGGGTTGATAAATTTTGCATAAGTAATAAATTGGGTATAGAAGACTTGCACGGCGTAGATCACTCAAGTTATACTATTCTTCGACGCTATTAAGTACCTATGACGTTCAAGAATATAAATCTAACACGTTAATATTGATAACAATACTCAAATAAAACATTTATTTAATAATTGGGTTAGATTTAATAGGGTTTGACTTTTAATACCTTTGATAAATGAACTAAATTTTATTTATAAAATTTGGTTATATTTTAAATAATTTAATTATCCTTATAATATATTTTAGAAGGTTTAAAGTATTTTTAAAATATTTATTTATCCTTTAAATGATTTTTAAACCATTTATCTCTATTTATAAGTAATTTATATTTACTAAAATTTTATAAAAAACATTATTTAATATTATTAAATAATTTATAATCATTTATTATGATTTTTATTCCAATAATAATATTTTTACATAATTATTTAATATTTAAAAGTAATTATTCTAATTACTTTATTAATAAGTTAATTATAAATAATATCTAAATAAATTAAAATAATTATTACATTTTTGTAGAAACATCGTAAATAATTTATAATAATTTAATATAATTTTTAAAAGCTGCTTTTATTAATTATTTCTAATTTTTTTTAATTTATTTCTAAAAAATAATTTATGTCCGTCATTAAAGCTCTCTGACAAAGGATGTAAAGTGTCATTTGTAGGTGTTCTTGAGTTTCGGCGGCACCGCCGTCTAAAGTGGTTGAGTGGCTAGTTTGACCATTAAAAAAAACCTTGGTATTGGTAATGACTTTCTTGTTAGATCAGTATTGGTCGTGTCAGTAGTAATCATGTAATAAAGACAAGATCAAGCAATAAACAGTGCTTTAATCTATATCTAACAAGAAATTATAAAGATTCAAAGTTATTGTCGAGTCGTTCTTGGGTTTACGGGTAACCTGAATGTTGGTCAAGGCCGTCCAGCGATTTTGTGGCTTGAATAACTTTGATTCGATTGTATTAGATGTATGTTTTGTTTGTTGTAACTTGTAGTCTATATACCAGGGTACATACATACAACATTAACATGAACAAATCGTAATTCTAAGATCTCTATTTATGATGGTCAAAGTACAGCTAACAACTGTTCTTCGTGTTCTTCATTTTTACGAAAACCCGAAAAATCTTTTATTCGTGCTTCGGTCCAACTAGTTTTGACCAATAATTTCGGTAATCCTATGAGTTGTTTGTTCGATTGAAGATCATAGATATGTAGTATGTATACCAGAGTACCAATTTATAACAAAAACATAAACAATTAACAATCAGAAGATGATTAAGCAGGTCGGTCAAAGTAGCCGATTCAACTGTTCTTGAGCTTTCTGGGCAACCCAGAAAACCAACTTCCGTGAACGGTCAACCCACTTTGACTGATTATATCTTAGAATCTATGGTTTATCTGAACCTATTTTCTTTTCCAGATTAAAGACCTACTTATAGGCTACAAATATCAATCGATTAACAGACCAAAACATAAACACACATGAATCGAAAAGCCCTGACATTCATCGTCCGGACCATTTTTTCAAAATTCCCAGATTTCATAAAACGCTTAATTAAGGCATCTAGATGTTATGAAAACGTGTTCTACCACTCTAGCATACTTTCTAACATCCTAATATAATATTCTAAACATTTAAACACCAAATCTAATATAAGATCAAAGAGAAATTTATGAACTAGGGTTTGTACCTTTTCTTGAGAAATTTATGATTCTAGCTTCTGATCTTGTTGCTGATAACACCTAGGCTTGATATGGTAGGTTTATAAGTTTATCTAGGCTTTGAAAATTCGTGGGTTTGCTCAGCCCTAAGGTTCCTATTTATAGAATTTTCCAACTTGGCTTTTTGGTCATTTTTTCACCTACTTGCCTCCATAAAGATCTGATCTGTGACTCTTCTGATGCTTGGGAGTTTGGAAGCATGTCATGTGATGTTTTGAAACTTGTAATGGTGACTCCCAACCTACTTGTGAGCTAGTTGATTAAGTTAGTAGCTTAATTAGGCTTAAATCTTCACTAATCTTGATTAGGGTTTTGTTTCTAATGATTAGGAATGTTAAGTAATGTTAATTAGTACCTTATAGAAGTTTATTAACCATGATTAAGTGTTAACATAAGCTAATTAGAGTTAAATTAGCTAATTAGGGTTTAATTAACAAATTAGGGTTAGAGTTTTACTAATTAGGGTTAGGATTTTGCTAATTAGGGTTTACTCACTAATCCTAACAAGCACGACAAAGCATTTTGTCAGTGTAAGCATAACAAAGCAACTTGTCAAAATAATTTTACCGAAAAGACTGATTATGGAAAAAAATTTAAGCACGAGGTGTCAAGCACGACGTTTTTCGGATAAAAATTCATTTGGTCAATTTTGTCAAACCAATTATATAATAACACGTAACACATTCAGAACAGAGAATTTTTATTTATATAACGGGATTTACACATACGAGTCCTATTAGGGTTTTGGGTTTTTACAAGGACTACTAGGTTGTCATTTATCGAATCACATAGGACATTTCTCTTCTTTTACTAGAGGCGGTAGATTCTTTATTGATCATACATTACCTCCATGCACACCTTATTATACCCAAGCATACCCTTTGATATACCCTAAGGGTCTTAAGGAATAAGTCAAAGTATAACTCATCATACACAAGATACTATGATGATCTAAAGTCCAAGGATCACTTGTACTACTATCACTACATGAATTCCTATTGACAAGCAAGTAAAACTCCATTAGGTATTCCTTAGCGAGCCTTGTTCAGTGAACTTATTCTCCAATAAGCACCTACATAGTTACTTTAGTGTCTCCACATAAATGATTGTAATGCCCGAGAATTTTGAATGAATTAAATTTTTTATTTGATTATGTGAATAAAATGAATTTAATTGATTTATTAGGTGAGTAAGATGTTCGAAGGCCATTCTATGACCTAGAATATACTGATGTGGTTAGTATTCTGGCTTTGTGCTAGGATTAATTGTTGTGAGTTATCAAGATGAAAACGAAGGTTTTTCGAGAATGTTTGCTAAAAAACACTATTCATCCGATTTCGTTCGGAGCTTAGGTTGGAAATTCCAAGAAACGCGTAATAATAGAATACGAAGATATTAGGTAATATCCAATAATATTCCGTTATGGCATACGAAGTTTTCGCCCGTGGACTTAAAACCTAAGGGTTGTAAAAGAGATTTCTGAAAGGGAAAATGCAATGCGTATAGTCGTTTCGAATATTATACGTATGAAATACGAGTATTATATCAGGAATAAACATATGGATGATATTTCTGTTTACATATGATTTGATTATGATATATATATGAATGAATAATATGCAAGTATGCTTGCATTAAGAAAAGTTGTAAAGTCCTTTGATAGATAATAGAAACATGCGTACAAGGACTTAGAATGAATTGATCAAGTATGTTAGGTTGATCCTACATAAGCAAAACAACTTTGTAAAGTCCTTAAAAAGAAATGATGTACAAGGACTATAAATATAGAAAGATCAAGCATGTTAGGGTGATCATATGATGTAATAGATAGGCTTGTCTGATCGTCGAGTATGACACCAGATATCGTAGTCTGCCAGGAGAGTCAAGGATAACTCGAGAGCTATCGAGGCAGAATCGTAGTCTGCAAGATAGTAGATCTTGGAGGGAAGGTGCGAGTTTACGTGGATTACCGGGACTTGAACAAAGCTTGCTTAAAAGATAGCTTTCCCGTACCCTTTATCCACATTCTCATTGACAATACAGCTTAATACTGCATGTACTCCTTTGCTGATTGCTTTGCGGGGTACCATCAAATCATGGTTGCTGAGGAAGATCGTGAGAAAACTGCTTTCATCACGCCCTGGGGAACCTTTTGTTATAGACGGTTGTCATTCAGCCTCATCAATGCCGGAGCCACCTATCAGTGAGCCATGATGGCTCTCTTCAACGACTTAATGCACAAAGAGATCGAGATCTATGTGGATGACATCATTGTGAAATCCCAGAAGGAGGAAGACCACTTAGACCATCTCAGAAAGCTATTAAACAGGTTGCATAAGTACAACTTGAAGTTGAATCCAGCCAAGTGCACCTTTGGCGTTAGATCAGGCCAGTTGCTAGGATTTCTAGTTAGCCACAAAGGGATTGAGCTGGATCCTACCAAAATCCAAGCCATTACGGAAATGCCCATTCCCTAGACAGAGAAGAAAATACGGGGATTTTTGGGAAAAATCAACTTCATTAGCAAGTTTATCTCTCAACTCACAGCAACCTGTGAGCCAATCTTCAAGCTATTAAGGAAGAACTCCTCCATGAAATGGAATGATGAGTGCCAAAATTCCTTCCTCGCGATTAAAGAACAACTAGTCAAAGCTCCCATTTTGGTATCACCCAGAGATGATGTTCCCCTATTCATGTACCTGTCCATAAGTGACAATGCCATGGGTTTACATCTTTGAGACGAAAAAGACAATAGAGGCCAAGAACGAGCTATCTATTACCTCAGCAAAAGATTCAGCAGCAGTGAACACAAGTATAATCTGATTGAGAAGACTTGTTCTGCTTTGGCATAGGCGTCCATGAGGTTACAACATTACCTCCATGGTCACACAACCCATCTCATATCCCACGTGGATCCTCTCAAGTACATGTTCAATAAACCCATGTTAAATTATCGGCTGTCCAGATGGCAGTTGATCCTACAATAATTTGACATCGTCTACGTGACTCAAAAGTCCGTCAAAGGTCAAGGAATTGCGGATCAACTAGCCGCTGCACCTTCAAGGGATTTCAAATCGTTGGAAACATATTTCTCGGATGAAGGAGTAATGACAGTTCAACAACACCATCAGTACAATACACGCCAAGCATGGAAGATGTATTTCGATGGAGCTGGAGCAGTTCTAGTATCTCAGATGCGGGAGCGGATCCTGTCGCCAATCAATTGTAGTTTGTCAAAGACCAATAACACGGTGAAAATGAAGGTTGTCTCATGGGGCTAAAACTTGCTCGTTCAATGGGCATCAGGAGGTTAACTGTCTTTGGAGATTCAGAATTGGTAATCAGATAATCCACTGGAATCTATCAAACCAAAGAAACCAGAAACCAGTCCTAAGACACCAAAGATAGTAGGGATACACACAGATTAATGATCCATTCTGAACTATTCAATGACAACTCAATGTCCATCCCTCAAGGAGGAATTCAAAATACATCAAGATCATAAGCCCTGAAGAAACATGCAAAAATTAAGCAAACAACATACATATCTGAAAGGGAAGTGATCAAAAATATATTTCCCTGCTATATATAATGATGTTTTATATACACAATGTAAACTGTATAGGACAAAATAGCTACGCTAATCTGTGCAGGAAAATATCAAAGCACCAGCTAAAACTCAGGATATATGCGAGCTAACAAGCCCAACATGGAATCCCTCTCAGAAGAAGGAGGTGAAGCTGTGGTCTCCTGTACAAGGGTATCAACACGACCCAATAGATGTGCATGTTAGGTTTGTAATATTCAAGAAGCAATCAAATTGCAAAATAATGCGGAAGCGTGTAAAAATCAGAGTTTAAAAATTTACAAACCATATACCCGGATCACCCTTTATGCATAATTATTAATTAAACGAAAAGATAAAGAATAAAATCATACCCTTGAAGATCGAGCTTCCTCAGGTACAAGTTCACCTCCAAATCCTTTCGCGTTCAACTTGAATCCACCGGGTTTGGTTCTTTCCTTTGATCAACGTTAGCCACCCATATGTTTGGCCTCTAGAGGTGATCCACCAAGGAAGAAGAAAATTCAAGAAGAAGGGTGGTTGGCTAAACCCTAGTTTTTCTATCTCTATAGAAAGGGTGTACTCTCCCAACAATTGGAATTATGTCGTATGTTGAAAAAGTCAACAACCCCTACCACCCATAATAAGACTCCTCTTATTTATAGATGTGGGCAACCCACCTTAACAATTAAGGAATTGGGTTTTAATTAATTAATTCTTTTAATTAATTAAGCTCCCTAATCTTATTAGGGATAATTAATTAAACTCCTTTAACTAATTTTCCTTCCTAATCCAATTAGGAATAAATGAGAGTACTTATATTAAATTAATTCCTAAACTCTTTTAGAAATTAAAATAATAATAATTGTAATAATATTAATAAGACTCCTCTTATTAATTTATATTTAATATTTCTAAAATATTAAATAATAAATATTAAGCTATTTAATTTATTCTATCACCATAGATTAAATTAAATATATATAACATATTATTACGATTATGTCATTTACTTCTTAAATAATTATTCTTCCTTTTATGGTGTGACCCTTTAGGTTCTCCATATTAAACCGGTTGTGAATAAATCAATTAGAACAATTCTAATCTTATTTAAATAAATAAATTAAATAATTAATTTATTTAAATAAATAATATTTATTCTACAATAGGGATAAGTCTCCCCTAGCGATCAACGACTTTCCGGTAATATAGATTTCAACATTAATCATAAAAGAACCTTTGAGTAAATAGTTACTGCATGACAATTCAATCCTTCCACCATACAATGTCCCAATTAAATATAAGACATGGAATTCTTTGTCAAGTCTTATTTTATTTAATTATATGTATTTCGATCCTTAAATGCACAACTCCAAATAATGCAAATTAGAAACTCCTTTCTAATTTCATTCTGCCTTGGCCAAGGACTCCTGGGTTGTCATTTATCGAATCACATAGGACATTTCTCTTCTTTTATTAGAAGTGGTAGATTCTTTATTGATCATACATTATCTCCATGTACAACTTATTATACCCAAGCATACCCTTTGATATACCCTAAGGGTCTTAAGGAATAAGTCAAAGTATAACTCATCATACACAAGATACTATGATGATCTCAAGTCCAAGGATTACTTGTACTACTATCACTACAGAATTCTATTGACAGCAAATAAAACTCCATTAGGTATTCCTTAGCGAGCCACGTTCAGTGAACTTATTCTCTAATAAGCACCTACATACTTGCTTTAGTGTCTCCACACAAATGATCATGAGATCAATCATCCTCATCCAATGAGCAAGCAACGTATGTACCAATCTATCCGGATTCACTAATCCCCAATTTAGTAATCCAATGATTGGGAACTATTTTAGTTTTAAGCTTTCTAAGAATTTAGATCTCATTAGAATGATCATCATCATTATTCTAAAAGCATTGCTTAAAACTATGGGTTTATCACATATTATAAAACAACATCATGTAGATAATTAAAAGCCTTTAATAAATTAATACTTTTTATTAATAAATGAATAAGATTGTTACAAAGTATATGCTTTATCATCAAACATGATTGGCTTGTGTGCATACTACTTTCAATCTCCCACTTGCACTAAAGCCAATCGTCATGGTATCTTATACTCTTCTTCTCTAAGTGACGATTATCCTGCCATTTGGATAAACTTTAGTTAATGGATATGTAATGTTGTTCTTGAGAGTCCACTATCTCTATAGTGATTTCCCATCTTTCAATGATTCTAATAATCAAATGAAAGTGCCACAACACATGTTTAGATCCAAGATGAGACTTAGGAACTATTCCTAGTTACGTAATGAACTTTTAATCCAAACAATCAACTTGCGCCTTCATTTATAGCTATATACTTTGTCTTTATCACTAAACCAACAACTCTTTCTTTGTTTGGAACCTTTCCAATTCAACTGCACCCACTGCTCAAGGTAACACTTTACCTTAAAGTGGATTTTCGGTCGTCTTAGTGCATGCGAAAAACTTGAGTCTGTAAAGCCCTCTAGTTTTAATTCAGACCCACCATGTATGCTCACATCCTTAGTGCCGGTTAAGCACTTTAAGATGTTTTTCACTAACTCATAGTGAACTTCTCCAGAATATGACTGATCAACATCAGGTCTCGTATATTTCATTGCATACATGATAGTCACTCATGCGATCTCTCTTTTAGGAGTCTGTGGGGACTATTAAGAGAGATACACTCCATAGCTCATCGACATGAGACATCTCTTGGAGTTTGCCATGCTAAACAACTTTAGCATCAAATGAATATACGTTCCTTGGGTTAAGTCGAGCATCCTCTTGAATCTATCTATATAGATTTTATCCCCAATTAAGATACTCTTCCCAATCATTCATGGAGGAATGTTTAGACAACTTTATCTTCACTGATTGTAGCATTGGTATGTTATTCCTCATCCGTAGTATATCAACATATAATACTAGAAATTTCACGACGCTCCCACTGACCCTTTTTGTACACACTAGAAGTCTTACCTCATCGAATGTAACTCTAGATCATCATCTTCTATGATGTGTACCTCATCATCATCATCCATGATGAATCCATACCTCCTAGGTATCTTGATACTATTCCGATTTACGATTATCTTGTGATGGTATAATAGGTCTATCTACGGGTTCCTCTTATTTGACTTATAGTGTTTTGTGGTTCTTGAACTCTTCAAGATCTATTATCCTCCCACTAGCCCCTTTTAATGATAAACACCTTTATCTTAGAAGGAAGCGTGTTTCGTAACAAACACCTTTTGCTAAGTAGGATTATAGAATATATACCCTAAACTTACTTTAGGATGTCCCACAAATCGACACTTGTCAAATATTGTCCCAAGCTTATCCTTTGAAACCTTTTCACATAAGTTGGACAACCCCTTATCTTAACATACTTAAGATTAGGAATCCTCCCTGTCCATAACTTTTATGGAGTCTTGGGGCTGGATTTTGAGGTTACCATTTTCGTAGATATGCAGCCATTTCTAGGATATTATCCAGAAGGATACTGGAATGTCGGTAAAATCATTATGGACCGCACCATGTCCAACAAGGTATGATTTTTCCTTTCAGATACATCAATCAATTATTATGTATCAGGATGTGTCCATTATGAGAAAACCATTTGAGATGATCTAGAAATTTATTGCACAAGTATTTATTCCTTGATCTAATCAAAGAATCTTAATACTTTGTCAATTTGTTTCACTTCTGAATTCTTTGAACCTTTCAAATAATTCATACTTGTATTTCAGCAAATACACACATTCAACTCTTTGAATGATCATCTCCTTTTCTTATACTAATTATTTCAATATGCAAAATTATTTTTCATGTAAGTCAAGTATACAAAATTTATTAAGTAATATTCCAGTTCTATACAAAACATTATTATTATAAATAGAACAACAATTGTTCTTAATTATAATACCAGAGATTTCATTGTCCAACAATAAAATGGAAATAATATTTTTTTTTTAACAAGAACTGGAATACAATAACAACTTATTGACTTAATAGATTTGCCCGTAGGCATTGCTAAACTATAAGTTTCTATGGCTAATATGGCAACCTTTGCTTCATTTCCACTTGTAGGATTACTTATATTTGTTTAGCTTTCTACTTCTACTTGGTCCTTCATAAATCTATATTTATGATAACCAAAGTCGGTATCCAATACCCAAGTAGAACCTTGACTTAAAGAAAAATTATTTCAATCATGAACAAAAAGCGTATTATGGCAAAACTTCACTAAGCTTCATTGGTTAGCCTCTGCAGATGCTTCTTCTGCTTTCTTTCCATTGTCCAGCTTATAGCGAAGGAAGCAAACTCATTTCCTATCCGTGTCGGTTTTGCTCTTATTATCCTTTGTTTATGCCTTTCTATTTACCTTCTTTGAATCGTTCTTCTTTTCGAAGATCCTTTGGCCCCTACCAAGAAGACTTGATCTTTCTTGGTTGGAAAGTGACTCTCACATTTTTCAACATGTTAAGCAAATCAAATAAGTTGATATCTAGCTTGTTCATATGAAAAATTCACAACAATTGTGAAAGGAGTCCGGAGTGAGTGCAAGATCAAATCTTGGCTCAACTCTCCATCCATGACAAAACCAGTTGTCCTAATTGATCAATCAAATTGATTATGTTAAGAACTTTTGTCTATCTCAGTAGTGTCATCGGTTATTCTAGATCGGAAGAGCTCCTTGATATCTCGATATCTATCGGTCCTTTCTTTCCTCACCATCAACTACTTGATGTGCGGGAATATAATAGAGCATCCATAGTTTCATCTTGTGGCAAGCTCGTTAATCATGGATCTGAGCATGATGCATTGAGCTAATCATGCATCATCTTGCCACTTTCTAAAAGTAGCAATCTCTTCCTCGGAGGCATTATCTACAACCATTGCGAGGATATAGGCGTATTAAGGACATAAGATAGCTTTTCACTATGAGAACTATTCTCAAATTCCTTAACCAATCACATTTAATTGATCAAGTTAATTTAGCATCTAATATGCTTCAAAGTGATAGTAATTTTAGACATTGTAAAATTTTGTAAATGAATTTGTAATTAACAACATTTTAGCATACATTCTTTTATTAATTACCAAAATAAATTAGGTCTTGTTTTAAATTGGTATCTCCCACTATTTTCTTCAAACTATATTACCCTCACTTATATAGTTAAAAAAATCTAATTAAAGATTTGCTAGTGAGAATAAGGATCCCATTTCAAATGTATATAGCCTTGTGGTGACACAACAAACTATATATAAATAAATAGGTAGACAACATTGTCAATTACATTAACTATGCAACTCCTTTTCTTTTGCCTCTTAGATTATTTTGATCAAGTGGTGGCACATCCGAATCAAAATTATCCAAGTTAAGTCCACCTAGCACTCCATATATTCAAAAAGAAAAATATCATCCTTGTGGTGACACAACAAAACAATATTGTTCAATTTTCTTTATAAGCATCAAATGTGATAAATTAACATCTTAAATACTTAATACTTGCCTTGTGGTGACACAACAAACTCATATTAAATATTTAATACTCTATTAATTTTATCATGCTAGAAGGCGACGCTTCGATATTCCAAATATCTTTGAACGCTTAGGACTTAATATAAAAAATTGAGGGTTTGTTATTAATTTGTCTCATCTTGTTTAGCGCATTTACATATATATATATATATAAATACGCGTCATATTAATTAACATGCGAAGCATGTTTGCATAATATATAATATATATAGTATAAGCATGCACATATAGAATACTATATTCTACTCGGATTGATTATGGACTTTATTCTAGTTTGGTTCACTAGAGCCACCAAGTGAACCAAAAGGTCAAACCTAGGGGTGCAAGAATTAATATTTAAATATAACTATTACATTTAAACCCGGGCTCCATTACAAATGGGTCTTCAAGCGCTTCTTGTCCCTTGATCTCTAATTCTTCAAAATAATTCTAAATATTCCTATTACAAAACTATTTAAAATAAATAGAAACCTTGATCGTGATCGAGGGAAGTACATAGGAGGAGATAGAATTTACATTAAGAAAAATTAGAGAAGGCGAGGTACGCAGACCCCATTTAATAAAAAACATACATTCATGCATCCAACTAAAATAAAATCCAATCATATTGGTCAATAGTCCATAATCAATCCCATTTATTATCATACACATCATCATACGATCAATAAATAACATTCATCTCATGAATAATAAATATTTAATATATATATTGATATCATTTAATGGGCAAATTTAGTTAGTATAAAATCTATTTTTGAATCAAAATAAACTCCTTTATTTTAATCCAAATTTAAATCAAAATAAAACTATTTTATTTTAATTTATCCTATTTTGAATAAAATAAACTATTTTATTTTAATCAAAATCTTTAATCAAAATAAACTCCTTTATTTTAATTAATTATGGAATCCAATTCCATATATATATATATATATATATATATATATATTCTTTAATTAAAATAAACTCTTTTATTTTAATTAATTATGGAATCCAATTCCATGAAAAAAAAATTTATTAAAGGAAACACGGATATTCTTTCCTATTCACAAATAAACTCCTTTATTTTGAATAATATGAAATCTTATTTCATATTTAAATAAACTCCTTTATTTAAGGAAACATGGATTCTCTTTCCTATTCACAAATAAACTCTTTTATTTTGAATAATATGAAATCTTATTTCATATCTAAACAAACTCATTTATTTAAGGAAAGATGGATTTACTTCCTATTCACAAATAAACTCCTTTATTTTAGGAAAAATAAAATCCAATTTCAACTCCAATTAGTTATTATGGAATCCAATTCCAACTCTAATTAGTTAGCATGAAATTCTAATTTTAAAATTAAAATAAATCTTTTTATTTTAAGATTAAAATAAACCTTTTTTTTTATTTTAATTATAAAATTATTCAAAATTAAAATAAAAATTTATATTTTAATATTAAAATAAACCTTTTATTTTAAAATTAAAATAAACTTTTATTTTAATTATATAATAATTAAGAATATATATATGTATATATATTCGTAATATATATTATATATATATATATATATATATATATATAACCATAATATATATATATATATCCGTTCCTTTTTTCCTTTTTTTTTATATAAAACCGTGCACTTATATACATGACATCCTGTTCTTGATTTCCATGCCTCTTGAATATTCACGTGGCCTTAAAACCGAATATACATATATTATATATATATAATAAAAACTTGCTAATCCTTTTCACGTGATCAAGCTGTGGGAAAAAAAAAATGATTCATGCGTGCACCAGGATTATCTATATATATATAGTCACCTTTATCTATATATGCTCCTGCCGATTTGTACCATATATATATATATATTTATTAGTACCGATTTTCAAAACAGTTTTTTTTTAAAATTTTATACATTAAAATTATGCCCAATTAAATTGTTCAAAACACATATCAATATACATATCAAATTAAAATAATTAATAATTCGCATAAAGGTTTGGCTCTGATGCCACTGTTAGGTTTGTAATATTCAAGAAGCAATCAAATTGCAAAATAATGCGGAAGCGTGTAAAAATCAGAGTTTAAAAATTTACAAACCATATACCCGGATCACCCTTTATGCATAATTATTAATTAAACGAAAAGATAAAGAATAAAATCATACCCTTGAAGATCGAGCTTCCTCAGGTACAAGTTCACCTCCAAATCCTTTCGCGTTCAACTTGAATCCACCGGGTTTGGTTCCTTCCTTTGATCAACGTTAGCCACCCATATGTTTGGCCTCTAGAGGTGATCCACCAAGGAAGAAGAAAATTCAAGAAGAAGGGTGGTTGGCTAAACCCTAGTTTTCTATCTCTATAGAAAGGTGTACTCTCCCAACAATTGGAATTATGTCGTATGTTGAAAAAGTCAACAACCCCTACCACCCATAATAAGACTCCTCTTATTTATAGATGTGGGCAACCCACCTTAACAATTAAGGAATTGGGTTTTAATTAATTAATTCTTTTAATTAATTAAGCTCCCTAATCTTATTAGGGATAATTAATTAAACTCCTTTAACTAATTTTCCTTCCTAATCCAATTAGGAATAAATGAGAGTACTTATATTAAATTAATTCCTAAACTCTTTTAGAAATTAAAATAATAATAATTGTAATAATATTAATAAGACTCCTCTTATTAATTTATATTTAATATTTTTAAAATATTAAATAATAAATATTAAGCTATTTAATTTATTCTATCACCATAGATTAAATTAAATATACATAACATATTATTACGATTATGTCATTTACTTCTTAAATAATTATTCTTCCTTTTATGGTGTGACCCTTTAGGTTCTCCATATTAAACCTTAGTTGTGAATAAATCAATTAGAACAATTCTAATCTTATTTAAATAAATAAATTAAATAATTAATTTATTTAAATAAATAATATTTATTCTACAATAGGGATAAGCCTCCCTAGCGATCAACGACTTTCCAGATAATATAGATTTCAACATTAATCATAAAAGAACCTTTGAGTAAATAGTTACCGTACAATTCAATCCTTCCACCATACAATGTCCCAATTAAATATAAGACATGGAATTCTTTGTCAAGTCTTATTTTATTTAATTATATGTATTTCGATCCTTAAATGCACAACTCCAAATAATGCAAATTAGAAACTCCTTTCTAATTTCATTCTATTAACCAAGGACTCTTTGGTTGTCATTTATCGAATCACATAGGACATTTCTCTTCTTTTATTAGAAGTGGTAGATTCTTTATTGATCATACATTATCTCCATGTACAACTTATTATACCCAAGCATACCCTTTGATATACCCTAAGGGTCTTAAGGAATAAGTCAAAGTATAACTCATCATACACAAGATACTATGATGATCTCAAGTCCAAGGATTACTTGTACTACTATCACTACAGAATTCCTATTGACAGCAAATAAAACTCCATTAGGTATTCCTTAGCGAGCCCGTTCAATGAACTTATTCTCTAATAAGCACCTACATACTTGCTTTAGTGTCTCCACACAAATGATCATGAGATCAATCATCCTCATCCAATGAAAGCAAACAACGTATGTACCAATCTATCCGGATTCACTAATCCCCAATTTAGTAATCCAATGATTGGGAACTATTTTAGTTTTAAGCTTTCTAAGAATTTAGATCTCATTAGAATGATCATCATCATTATTCTAAAAGCATTGCTTAAAACTATGGGTTTATCACATATTATAAAACAGCATCATGTAGATAATTAAAACCCTTTAATAAATTAATACTTTTTATTAATAAATGAATAAGATTGTTACAAAGTATATGCTTTATCATCAAACATGATTGGCTTGTGTGCATACTACTTTCACTACAGCCATCTGCATGGTGACCATATGCTCATCAATGTAAGCGCTCATCTCTGCGATCATGCCAGTGGTAAGAGACTGTACTGCAATATTATCTATGACGACAACATCCCGGGCAGATATGGCACTATCCCGCTCAACTATCACTGCATCTATGGCTGATCTAGCCTCATCCCGCTCGATAATAGCGGCGTCTCTGCGAGCTAATGCATCATCTCTCTCTAACAGAGATGCATCTCTCCCATCAAGGGCAATCAACATTAAGGCTCTAACCTGGTCTCTCTCGAAGGTCATCAGATGGAGACTCGCTTCAGTATCGTGTCTTAAATGATGTATCACGACAAAGGCTTTGGTAATAGGAGAATCTAAAGGAAATGCTGGCAACCCAGTAGACTACTCCTCCTCGATATGTGAATCAATGTCCTCCATGGGCTCTACATCATCTGAATCAATATCCGGTACTGTGGATACTGCCGCAGCCGATGAAATCTCTGTCTCCATCCACGCAGAATACTCTGGCGAACATCCCGGATGACTAGTAGAGAAAACCTCTACCTCACGCTGATCCCAACAAGCGTATACACGGGATCGATCCTCTGCTGAGAGATAGCGAGAAGTTAAACGCTGACCTAACGCCCCCTCAAAAGGATGAAAATCATGGAACTGGTCAAACTACGACATCACGTCCATCGGGTGATAGGTAGTCATACCCCTCAAACAAACTAGAGGAAGATAATCCATGCCCGGAGCACGAGTAATAAAGCTATAGGGTGAGCTAAGCCCTAAGCACAACAATATGACAAATGGATCTCTGATATCCGCTAAAAACATAGACCAAGACATGGCGTCCGTACACTCTGATGGATGAAAGAAGTAAGACATGGCTATATCATGGGTGAAACAATATCCATGCCGTCTAAAAGTGCCGATCAGTTTCAAGTGTGACTTAAACCACACGTACAGCATGACCGAACTGCCTGTAAATACTCTTGTCGGATAAGTGCAGCAGCATGTAGCTGACCTCAAAGTCTCTGTTATAATCATAAGAATGATGGTACGACCCTCCCTGAGAGCTCACACTAGCATGATGACTCCAATGTCTATCTCATCCATGTACTGTGGAATATAGACATACGACAATACGCACAATAACAGTACATCAACCCTGGCTAGACGCCAATGATCCTTCGGTGCGGTGAAATCCCCAGAATGTTGTGTATAACTATCCTCAGAGCCAAATCCGTCAAAAAAAATGCTGGGATATTACGTGGCCAGAGGTAAGCTCATCCTGCACCACCCTACGCCTCAATCCAGTGAGGGTCATGAACCGTCAACTCATGTCCCCCAAAGCCATATGTACGCAAGGTCTGTCTAGTGGCATCATCGTCAACCGTGCATACTCCTCCAGGGTAGGAGTCAACTCCTAGGTTCCAAATCGGAAAACCTGCCCCTCCGATACCCAATGCTCTAGCATATCATCCATGAATCCCGTGGGAACCTGAAACATCAACAGGGTCATAGTATGCTACAACAAATGATCTACGATCACCCTGTTTGATGGTGACATGTTATCATACCACGATCGCATACCCGATGCCACAAATAATGGTGGGGTATGATCAATACGGCTAACTGTCGAAGAAGACATCTGTACGGGCCGTGTCATAAGACCATCCAGGGGTCAATGCTGAATATCTCTGGAAATACATACATATGCATAACATGATACATTCACTGTAGATAATAGATGGCAATATGCTATAGGGAATGAAAAGTTGTGCATACATTCCTAAGTATATCAACATCTACATACATCATCTCTGTACAACTAAAAATACAGGGAAATGGGGCACAAACGCCCTACTACTAACAGAGGCCTATCAAAAGATATAGCGACAATGGGGCAAAACCACCCAATACCTAACAGAGGCCTATCAAAAGATATAACGAGAATACACATCAGAAGAAGACAATGGTGTCAATATCTACATCATCAATCCTGTCCACCTGATGTAACTCCTCCTGAGTCACTAGATCTCTATCAACAGGGATGTCTTGCCTATACAAAGAAAGATCTGCACCGGCAAAACCAAATGGTTCATCTGAGGGGCCAACACCTGAGCTGGAAGGATCAAACGAATATGCCTCTATTGGATCTCTACCCAAATGCCGGATAAAGAAATATGTCCGGTCCAACCGCTGGGTCAAACTATCAATCTGTGTCATATGAGTCGGATCTCAGACACATGCTAGAAAATTTGTTATCATCACGGATCCTGGAACCATATCCCCCCGAACTGAGTGGCGCGGGTCTGGGCTCCAATAGTGAGAGGGAACCACCAACGCTGGAATATCTCCTGAGTGTAGGGGCCCTCTGATAATGTAAAACCGTCTAGCCCCAACAATGGTATGTCAATGACGGGTGACTATGATACAGGCCAATGACGCCTGGCAGGAGGCAAGATCGGCATACGAATATCCCCCGTGGTGCTCCTAATAGTACACTATCCTAAATAGAGCTCCTATCCTCCATCTGTAAAGAGAGGAACTCTCCGGGTGGAGATCACATACTCGATGCCAGTCAGGTACCCATCCTCAAATCCGATGGCCAAATGTTCCCTAGAATAGGGAATCCATTTCATAATATCAGCTGTCAACAACTCTAGTTGCAGGAGACAATGGGTGAAACCCTCCGCTACAGGAACCTCCACCAGTATGGAATATTGCTATCGTCGTCCTCGTGGATAGGTATCTAAACCTAACACGCTCATAGGGCGTAGACATGGAAGCCTCTCATAGGCCCAAAACTGCCAACACAAAGGCACACATCTGCGGTCAGTAAACACTCTTAACCTATACATGAGAAATGACAAGAGAAATACTCACCAGCAAGAAGGGGTAGAATCCTAACTAAGCCTCAGTCAAACCCTGCGAGCGCATACACATGCCCCTAGGGAAATAGGCAAAGGTATAGGAACCCTAATCATACTCTCGAATACGGTCCACATGACGCGTGGCGCTGACCAAAGCGAATGATACCATAGAAGAGTTATCTGCTATGAAGCAGCCTCTAATGATCATCAGGAACAATCGCCGAAGAATGCGATCCCTGACTCTGACATCATCGGGCATGGGCTTGCTCAACAGCCCACTCATAGCATCCACGCTCAAAGGACCTGTATGCACAAACTTGCCTTTGAGCGCCTCCGCGGGAACTCCTAATAAGGATCTAACGGCAGTAGGGGTAATATTCGCTATGCAAGGCACTGGCTCCCCTCCAAACTCCATACCTGTGATAAACCACCAATCCATCGACGTCATCATCACTTCACAGTCCAACAAATAGAGTGACTGAGTTTGATGAAACCATCACTCAGATATTGCCCTGAGATAACCCTAGGGACAACGATGGGGAAGGATAGAAAAGAATGCTCCAATACCCCAATCATGTACAATCGCTCTATAGTCAGGATAAAGAGCCTTGTACATGGAGTGCATGCTAAACCAATTTCCTCGAGGCTGTGTGAAGCTAGGAACCTGCATGAAATGCAGATCAACATCAAAATCCTTTACTCATCTTCAATAGGAAAGAAGGAAGATCAAGATATAACGTCATACCTTGTTAGCATACAAATACATCGAGGGATGTCGACTCAAGTCACCCAGAAGCTCTAGGTTTGCCACCTGAATACTCGGGAGGTCCCTACGGGGAATATGTGCAGCAGGAGCGGGGTCCGCAACCAGAACATCCTCCTCCTCGTCCTCAACGTCCGACACATCAACCCAGATTAGACGTATCACCGCCTCGACCTACTACCGAGGCTGTCTAACAAAACGGGGTCGAGGCACTTCAGAAGCCCTCCTCCGTACACCAGAAGTGGTCCTACGGGAACTACTCGGCTGATTCGGATCCATAATATCTGGACAACAAGTCTCTAAATCACCTCAAAAATGGTGTGGTATTTCTTGACTTGGAGCTTCTTAAAATGAATTTTATGACTACATGCATGCATGCATTACTTTAACATACATCTACAGTGGAGTTAAAATTGCATGACTAACTAAATGTATACATTTTGAATTTTTTTTGCCATAGTCCCCTTTGTAAATCTGACTATCCATATGCACATAGGCATGACTAGGTGGCCATTCAGTATCACACCTTCCCAAAGTCATATACATAATATATGCATTAAAAATCAAAATCATCAATACATAAGGTTAATCTTAATACCAGGAGTACTTTGTCTTTTTACCTTTTGCTCATTGGGCCTCAAATAGGACAAAAATAGCAGAAAAGGTGCAAATTTGATTATCTCAAAAGTTAAATTTTTTCACATCATTATGTTCAGCATGATTAAATACTAACATTTACTATGTTGAATATTTTTTATCAAGTCATTTGAGCATATATAATCACTACTATGTGTTTAAATGCATTTCATATGATAAGTCATTTTCCAACGGATAAAATATGGAAAAAAGTACATTCATACGTTATCAGGATGCTATAGAACACTTGTACGGTGATAGAATTTGCAGAAAATTGCCCAAACTCAGCAGATTTGAACGAGAACTCTTGGATTTTCTTCACGGCGCAAGTTGCAAATGACTTATGAGATAAACCTGCAGGATATAAGTATCCACGGTTGTCAGCAGTCCACTCATGGCTGAAGCGAGTACCGCCAAGCACCTCTCATGTGGGTCCCACCCCTCCGGCTCGGTCCAGTTTGAGTTTCAAAGGAGTTCTTACAAACTAAAAAGGTCAAATCAGGGATAAAAATGCTACGCGATTGAGCATAATAGCTTATAAATCCTGGTCTACTCAGATTGAACCTTGGGTATGTCCATCATTCATTGGTATTTGCCCAAACACAGGGTACACTATACCGATGATTTCAAATGTTATCAGCCACACTCGGTAATACCTTACGCAGGTCCAATGCCGCCAATTCAGGGTCGACACCCTAATTCTCTAACATTCCCCGGCGGTGGTCACAACGCAAGCTCGAGAATCAAATCCCCGGCGGGGGTCACACTGTAATATCAAAAGGATCCCCAGCAAGGGTTATAATGCATGTTCATCCGTTGACACACATATCAACGAAGGTCAAGCAGCCTTGACATCAGTATGACCATTGGCAAGTAAATCCAATGAAGCGTCGGGAGCCATCCGATGATATCAGCCATTGAAGCACGCATCAACAAGGTTACAACGCATTCCCCGGCTGGGGGTCACCACGCGTTATCTTCCCTTGATGTATCAATGAAGGTCAAGCAATCTCGACGGTATTTCAGCCAATGGCAAGTAAGCCCATCGAGGCATCGAAAGTTGTTCGATGATTACGTTCTGTGGTATTCACATTCTCAGCGGATCCCCGGTGGGGGTCACAATGCATAGCAACCGTTGATTCACGCGTCAATGAAGGTCAAGCAACCTTGACAATCTACCCCACATGGTTTTCATCCGTTGATTCATACGTCGGTGATCGCTTTGTACAACTTTATTTGCGTTCCGTCCCGCTTGGAGTTTCCTCTGTGGCGGTTGATAGCTTTTACAACTTTTTTTTATATTTTCTGATCCCCCATGGAGGTGCTTCGTGGTCGCTGATCATGTTTATATATATATATATATATATATATATATATATATTTACAGCTTATATATATACCTGCTTGCTGCTTTCATATAAATTGCGGTATCATTTGAGCCTATGAATCATGTGATCACAGATTCAGCCTATTGGATCTAGATTCGGTTCCCATGATGGACATTTTCAGCTGTAAACAGTTTGTAAATTATTCTGCGGTGTCTGAATTTCCTTAGATGGTTTTCATACCCACGAAAAAATCGACATTATTTTGTACATTGTTTTCTTATAGATGCTTCGCATCTCGAAAATAAAATCAATCAAGCCAGACACTTAATAAAATGGGAGTGTAAAAGGTCTCAATTACTATTGAGAATTTGGGTTTGAAAAAACCTCTTTTAAAAAACATCACTGCCATATCTTGCTAAAATTAAATTTTTACATAAATTCAAATCGTGTGTATATAGGTGCGAACGAGGCCTCGCACTACTTTCAAATAACAGCACATTGACCCCCCCACACACACACATTTAGATAACAGTTTCTTGAAAAGAGGCGACCACCATGGTAACACGGATGTCGAGGGGTGCCTAACACCTTCCCTCCGCATAATCAAGTCTCCGGACCCTAATGAATCTCTTTGCTTTCACCGGCATTCGCTTAGCAAAGTCACATCATCGGGTCAATGTGCAAACTTTTTCTCGGTTGTGTTGGTATAACCATTTAAAAAACCAACTGGCGACTCTTAACAATCCATCGTCGACATTATACATGTCGGACCTTTTTCACTTATTTTTTCAAACAAATCTCACCAAAACTGAGAACACCAAAGAACAAGTAACGGAAATTGACAACTAAAGAATCCTTGTAAGGAGGGAAGGATGTAACAATCCAAGATTTTATTTGTAATTTAAAATATTTATTAAATTAAATAAATATTTTATTGATGATTATTGATGAAGTTGTTGTTTTGTAATTTAAAATATTTCTTAAATTAAATGAATATGTGATTTTTGTTAGTAAATATTTATGAATTAAAGTTATTAGATAATATTCTAAATTAATTTATAGTTAGAGAGTTGTAAGATAACAGGAGATGTTATATTGTTGTTTTGATTTAATAAATTAAGATGGTATGCTAAATTATTAAATAAAATTTTAATGAGAATATAATTTTGTGATATTTGTTTAAGTGGAATATTTATTTAAAATATAGTATGTATAAATAATTTATTTAATTAATGTGGATATGGAAATCCAAATAAATAATGTGTGATTATAAATTATAAACTAAATTATTTATTTAAAATAAATTAAAGGAGTTTAATTTAGTTTTTACCAAACAAGGCTTAAATATATATAAGTCTTTAATTTTAAAGAGTTTTGCCAAAGAAAGCCTTATGGCTTTTGGATTTTTAAATTTTGAATTTTAATCATAATAATAAAATAAATTAAATAAATCAAATAATAAATATAAAATATATTTTATAACTGATATGTAATTAGTATAATAATAAGTATACGACAGTTACATATGTTGGGTGAGTCTCTTTTTTGTTACGTAAGGTTTTGGTTTATACTGGGAAATAGAGAAAAAGTTTGCCAAGAAGCTTGAGAGAGAATAGAGAGGGTTTGAGAGGAAAAGTCTGAAAATTCCATAGAGAAGGTATTTACATAACCTTATTATATATATATATATATATATATATATGTTTTACGACATAATTTCCAAGTTTTTGTGAATTCAATTTCCTTGAATTGTTGTTATATGAATTGAGTTATTGCCTTTGTGGGTAATTGTGATGTTAGAGATGGTATTTAGATAAGAATTTGAGATGCTAATTACTGTTAAAAAGGAAGAATGTGTTTACAATGAATATTTTTCCTTTTTTTTATGAAAGTACAAAAATTCGTTGGTCAATTTGTATGATAATATGTAAATTGAGTCTTGATTATGCTAGTCCATTAAGAAACTAAGAGAACGTAATTTGAACGAAGTGATTTGGACAAGAATTATGATCACAATGATGAATTCTATGGAGAATGTCAAAAAATGGAGTTTTGTGTAAAAACATAAAATTTAAGAAATTAAATTAGTTAAAATGGTTGTTAAATTGTTCTATATCAATGAATATGTGAGGAAACATGTTTATGATAGTTTTATATCAATTATATGTGTTAATATTACTGTTTAGTGGGTGAAATTCGTGTTTGTTGGGCTAAAGTCGGCTACTGTTCATAGCCATCTCTGTCTCTCTCGTACAGTACTTGGTAGCAAATTCTGTATTTGCTAAGGTTGTAAATGCAAGAAATTGCTACAGTATTGATCACATTTGTAGGTATGGGCGTATCGCTATTATTACATCGATCTGAGGCAAGGGCCTCTATTAACTACGCAGCAGACTTGGGATATCGATGTAACTTGGTCTATTGATGTGTTAATGTAATAAACATGGAACATGGAGGTTAAAAAAGAACCGTGTCATTTCATTGATAATTTCAAAGTTGTAAAGGATTAGTAAGTTACGAACGCGTTATGACTTAATGTATACAATGAATAGTGAATAAGTCTTGTGATGTTAACATTTATGATTTCTGAAATGAGCACTAAGATATGGAAGGTGATTATTATAAAACTAGTGAGTCCTAGGAAGACTTAAATACTTGGTTGAACTTCAAGTTCGATTAAGGAGAAGTGTAGTATTGATTAATAAGAGTTGAAAATGTGAATTTGATGCTAAAATTATTATGTAGGTGTTAGTGAGTTTTCAAATTTGTGTTATGTGGTTTAGTATTTTGGATAGACCTTAACTAAAGGTTATAACTTAACAAAGATAAGAAATAAATCTATGAGGTTAATGTATGAAGCTAATTGATGTGATATTCCTAATGGTATGTGTAGGATATTGGAGTACGTGATTTGTAATTGTGTAGCTTACGCAAGAGGCAAGTTCCCTAACCTTTGTTACTTTATTATTCAGCAAGGTTACTTTTCACTGTTATGTTATACTTATGCAAATTCTCTATTTCTAATCTCTTGTTGAGCAGTTTGTTGGGAGAATGCATATTATGATTTGATGTTTTAATGTATATGCTCATGATTAGTTGTAAAATCCTTCAAGTAAGATATGTACAAGGACTTAGTGATAGATCAAATTTGTTAGGTTGATCTAATCTCTTAACGAGTATCATTCTTTCATAGAATGTATAGATAGAAAGATCAAAGCTGTTAGGTTGATCTTGAGATGTAATAGATAGGCTTCGAAGAAGTTAGTGTATAAATCTGATCAACATTGCAGAAGTCAAGGCAGAAACGTAGAGCTTCAAAGATCGTAGTGTGCCTGCCTTGAAGGGCCTCTTCGAAAATCGTAGAGTGGTCTAAACGTTTGCCGAGCCAACTCAACGATCGTAGTGTGCTGAAGGAAACGTAGAGTTTACAACTCAAGCAAGCAAAGATCATAGTGTGCAAAGACTTCAGAGAAATCGTAGTGCTCTTGGCTGATAGCATCAGACCAGGCACCAATGCGACAAGTCACCATGATATGAATAGTAGAGTATCATCTGTCTTGTGTCAGAAAATGTCGAGCCTCATAATTTGTGTGGAGATAGGTTCCAACAAAAGAGGAATGGATTCCAAACGCTACAGTACTCAGCAGTCCCAAAGACATAAGAAATATCCTTAGTATGCAACAAAGAAGCGTATTGAAGAAGCTAAGGAAAGTACCATTGGTAAGGGGGGGGGAACACCTTTTCAGGTGTTAGGTGAGAAAACAAATCAGCAGTGTCGGTGGGCGAAATGCGCTTCGTAAGATGTGCAGAAATGTCTCCATCAAAGAACAGAAAAGTCAAATGCATTTAATCCTTCAACGGATGGATCCAATGGATAGTTTTAAAGATCACTTATATGCAAATCAAGCAGATGAGTGTAAAAACAAGCAAGCATTGAACAAAAAACGTGAACAACAACTCTACGATCTGAGAAATTGCAAAGCTTGCTCAGCTACTCAGTTCTTTCGAACAAGTGCTTAAACAACAACTGAGTAGCAACCATCAAGAACTCAACATCTATCAATCAACTGAAGAAGAGTACCAAGTCTGTTGGACTTGAAGAGTTCTAAGTGAACTGTAAGAGAACCAAGTCTGCTGAACTTGAAGAGTTCAAGAGTGAACTAAGAAGTTCCTAGACTGCTGGTCTAGAAGGAATATGTGTGATTCAGAAGTTGTAAAAGACATCCTTAGTAGATTTCCTACTCGTTATGTAGAAGAGTGGACTAGGAGCTTTAAGTGCTCTGAACCACTTAAAACGACTGTGTCTTTTACATTCATACTATAACTGCTATATCTGCCATAACTGCTATAACTGCCTCACTCTCATAACTCCACTACTTTGCAAGAGAGATTAAAACAAACATAAATTTCGCTAAGTTTTAATCATCATTAACTAACAAGTTTAAAACGAAAAGATTTTTTAAATATCTATTCAACCCCCCACCCTTCTAGATAACTATTGTGCCTACTAGGAACTAACAATTGGTATCAAAGAAAGTTCTATTATATAGCTTACAAGCTTTAGTAGATCTAATGGCACACGTACCAAGCGAATCTAAAACTTGAGGAGGCAGCAAGCCACCAATGTGCAAGAAGGATAAATTTGCAAACTGGAAGGTCAGGATGCAAGCTTACATGGACTCAATAGATGAAGATCTATTTGAGACCGTTCAAAATGGTCCTTATATTCCAACGAAGCTTGCACCAACCACTGACGATCCAAACAAAATACAAATCAAGGTTAAAGAAGAGTGGACATACAACGAGAAGAGAGCTGTCCAACTTGACAAAAGGCCAAGAACATTCTGTTCCAATCCTTAGAAGACGATCTGTTCAAAAATGTTATAATTAGCAAAACAACTAAGGAGGTTTGGAAAGCGTTGTTGATCATATACGAAGGAACTGAAAAAGTCAGAGAAAACAAACAATCTCTTCTGACACAGCAGTATGAGATGTTTGCTCATTTTCAAGGAGAAAACGTGAATGCCACCTATGAGAGATTCAATGTTCTGCTCAACTCTCTACGAGCATATGGGAACATCTATCCTAACAAAGATCTGATCATAAAGTTCATGAGAGCCCTACCGAGCAAGTGGGATGCCAAAACCATTGCTATAAGAGACTCAAAGAATCTTCATGAAATGACAGTTCAACAACTATATGGCAATCTCCTGACATACGAACTGGAGCTGACTCAACGAGCTGAAACCCTATCAGAAGGAAGAAGGAAGGATAAAGGTGTTGTTCTCAAGTCAACTGAAAGTGCATCAAAGGTCAACACTGAGATTGACTCTGATTATGATGAGGACGATGATGAAGACCTTGTATGCTGGTAAAAAGATTAAGAAGGTTCATGCGTCAAGGCAAACCTAGCAAACCAAAGAAGGTCAACATTTACAGCAGCCAGGAGGAAATGAATGATCTGTGCTACAACTGCAAGAAGCCTGGCCACTTCATTTCCAACTGCAACAAACCTTTAAGAGAAGAACTAAAGAAGAAAACACATGCAAAGAAGGAATACAAAGGCAATAAAAGGCCTCAGAAGAGACACAAAGGCCTGGTAGCTGGAGGATCGTGGAGTGATTCAGACAATGACTCCAATGCTGACTCCGGAGAAGATGAAGTACCACAAATGGCTAATCTGTCCCTAATGGCCAAACATGCAAAGGACAAACAAAATCTCAACATACATGATGTAAGTCTCGATTAGGTATTTGACTTCAACTCACCTGATGTAGACATAAATGATTTTAGAACTGCTCTGCATGGCATAACCACTGATCTACATCAATACATGAAGTGGTTCAGAGTTCTATCTAAGGATCACTCACTTCTTCAAGAGGAGAAGAAGAAAGTTCAAGAAGAGCTTGAAACAGCCCTTCTAAGTACTAATCTTCTCTCCAAGCTTGAGGCTGAGAATGAGACCTTAAAACCGACAAACACACTCAATGCACAAAGAGAGTCTAATCTAACCTCTAAAATTGAGGCACTAGAAAAGACTATCTCTGCATGGAACAAATCCTCATCATCCATGGACTCCCTGCTCTCTAGTCAGAGAAGTACATTCGATAGAACATGCTTAGGCTTTGGAGAATCCATTTCAGAGCCATGTATGGAAAAGATAAAGGAAACTAACACTAGTAATGCCTCAAGTTTTAGTAGAAGCATTATCTTTGTGAGATCCTCATAGAAGGAAGAACAAGTTCAACCTTGTCCTACTATCTCCATTCATTCTCAAAGGAGTATAAGATCTCATGCTGGCCTGGGATTCATAAAAGAGAAGAGTAACCTAAGCTCTACTCACCAACCTCGAAGAATCGTAGAGTCAGGCAAGACCAACTCTACGAATCAACTGGGAAGGTACAATAGAGGTAAGGCACACTCATCACTATTTATGAAATCCAAGGACACGTGGAAGAATAAGAATCAGTTTAACAGAAGGACAACTAAATAACCACACAAGTCCAAATGGAGGATGAATCATCATACACACACATGCATTCATTAAACTAGATGTTTTATATGCAATAAATATGGTCACATGGATGTCAAGTGTTATTATAATTCCATGCATGTAAGAGCCAAGATTAAACAGATTTGGGTCCCCAAAGGCATTAACAAAGAAGGACCCATGCAAATATGGGTACCAAAATGAAGGTTCAATGTTTTGATAGGAAAAGAGATCCACGATCACTACATGGTATCTGGACAGTGGATGCTCAAGGCACATGACCGGGAACAAAGCCCTTCTATCTAACTACATAGAGAAGGAGGGTCCCTCAGTCATCTTTGGAGACAACGGCTCGGGTAAGATAAGAGTATAAGACCCCAACTTATTATTAATGAAATTTAATTTTCTCTATTTATTATTTTGAAATAGTAAAGGTTGATTTGATTAATGTGGATAGTTAGGGGTAAAATACGCAAATATTTCAAAATAAGCAAGTGGTTATAAAATATTCATTGTTGTTTGAGAATATTCGTTTGGTCGTGGAATATTACGTACTATCTGGGAATATTCGTATGCGACAAGAGCGACCATGTGTGGGCCCCATAACGGAAAGTGATTGGATGAAGAAAATGACAAATATAAGTTGTTTAAAAATAATTCACAGTAGTTATTCAAGCTATTATCTTTGTTAAAATACCCATGGTTAAAACACAAGAAGCACCAGTATTGCACCAATTATTGATTCTTACGTAGAAGAAGGCACTACTCAATAATGGTTACACGATAATTACTGCTCAAAGATTTTATCGAGTTAATAATTGCTGCGTTGATATTTTATATTCTTTGTTGTTTCAATAATTGTCATTACACAAAGATTTTTCATTATCGAAGCAATAATTCATATTATCCGAATAATATTATTAGATAACATTATTGGCAATGTCTAGAAAGTTCTCGTCTAAGGAGAGGTTTGGTCACCTAATTGCGCTACCAAGAAGAAGAAATTCTTATTGAAAGCCCCTCTTTCTGAGGCCGCCTCATTTATCAATATTGTGATTCTCGTAATATTATTTGTGAATAATTAATTATTGATTCATATGATGAGAAAATATTGATTTTATGTGGATATAGATGGAGAAAATTTTTATTGTGACAATTGTTGAAAATTGATATTTTATCTTTTTCGATAAAATAATTCATATAAATATATTATTATATGTTAATAATATAATAATGGTGATATTTTTACAACGAATGTGGGATATATGAGTATACGAGGAGGAAGAGTATTTTTGTTGCAATAAATGTTTAAAACATGTTAAACATGTCGGTGGACCCCATTTATTGACTGAAATTTGATTATAGCCTGTAAAATCGCCCGTTTGTGGATTTTTGTCAATTTCTATTTGGAATTTGGAAATATTTTCTTCTGCAAAGTTGTAGAAAATTGAATTTCCTATAAAAACTCGCGAGATTCGAATTTTCTAATGAAAGGACTATTTATTATGAATTATTGAAGTTTCGAAGCTCCGAAATAATTGATTTTTGAAAGTTTAAAATATTTAAAATTAGAAAAACGGTTTTTCTTACTTTTTCTTGAATGTGGCATGTGTTTGATGGCTGAAATCAGATTCTAGGCATGTGTAGGAAATTTATTATTAATTTATTAAATTTTCTGCTTTGGTGTTCTAAGCAATTTCCTATAAATAGGGTGCTTAGGTTAGAATTGAAAATCACACCAGAAACTGAAGTTTTCTCTCTCTATATTATCGAGCGTATTCTTGTGGGTATTTTGAGTATACTTTGAGTATTGCTATACGGTGCAAGTCCAAGTCATAGCCTATATCCTGTGTTCAAATTTAAGTCTCGATCTTTCGAGGTAAGGATGTTATTTTCTTCTCAAATGATATTATTTCTTCAATATCATTATCTTTGAAATATTAGTTGGAACTTTTTATCAAATTTGGAACTTTTTCATGCTCGGGGGTTACTATTCACGAGTTACTATTCACGAGTTACTATTCATGAAGTTACTATTCACGAGTTACTATTCACGAAGCGTGAAGATGTTTTTGTGGAATTTCTATCTTTTGGTGTAGAGTTACTATTCACGATACTGTGATTATTCACATATACTGACTATTCAATAGAAAAATAAAATTTCTTCTTTTTGTCCAAAATATCTATTCGGATACTAGCTTTGATTGTATCCATGTTTTGATCATTCTTGAATTTTACACCACTATGATTATTTTTGAGGTATTTTTGAACATGGATAAAACAAAGTACGAATCCTTAATCCTTAATCCTTGTCATTTTGTTTCACCGGGATTCGTTTCTTTTAAAAATATTTTCATCATCCTCGATCTTAAATGATGATATTATTGAATATCTTTGGCTGTGGTGCAAAGATGAATGATTTCTGAAGAATATCTTTGGTCAGAGTGCAAAGATGAACAGTGTGTTTAGATGAACATGACCAATCGATGAATATCTTTGGCTGTAGTGCAAAGATGAATATTTGATTCCGGATGTATATTAATTGATGTTACAGGATAAAGGATGAGCGATGAACTTTTAAATTCATACATAGAAGATAGTAGTTTGCATTCTCTACTTAACTCTTCTAATGAATTATTATTTCATTGCGAATATTGATTTAAAATTTGTTGTCTATTGTATTCTATTAGATTTTTCCTCGTTGAAGACTAACGATAATTTGTTGTATATTATCTTAGTCATAATATTCTTTTTGAGCTAGTTGAGCTCACCCTTTTCCTTTTTGTTCCATTTTTCTTCTCGGAGGCGAGAATATAAGCGAGTACGAAGTCTGGGGTATGGAATGAAGGTTTTAGAAAGAATTGTTTAGTAGTCCTCACCATTTTTGTAAAATAATGTATCAATAAATGTGATGAGGATTTATTTGAGTATAGATATTGTCTAGAAGATAATATTTGTATTCAAACTCACGCTTTACTGATTGTAATAATAAAGTTGTAGTTGTTTACATCATGTATTGACAACTCGGAATAGGTGATGTATACCTATTTTGGGGGCGTCACAAGGTTGGTATCGAGCTTAGGGATATGATCTCCGGCGAGATCGGGAATAGAACTAGGGGGAGAGACGAGTAAATCCTTCGCTAGTGTGTCCTACCTAAGCTTATTTTTTAGTTGGTCAAGATATAAGGATATTATGTGATATATTGATTTCCTTAATTAACCCTTATTTTATGACAATGATTTGAGAATGTCGATCGAGAATATTAACAATGGAAATGAAACCGTGGAGACGCTGTACTCACCAACGAGGAGAACGCGCAACAAAGCTAGCAATGTTCCTCCTCGTGAACAACACCACCGAAAGCGTATGATGAACGAGGGATGTTTAGAAGTTTTTGAAGTTCATGCAAAATCGACGAGGGAGACTCAGATTCAAAATACAGAGAGGAAATGATAGCAATTCACCAAGTTGTCACAAATGCAAGCGCTTCAAAGAGTTGGGACCACCGAATTTAAGGGAAAGCCGATCCGATCATACGGCGGAAACATGGGTCAAGCAAATTACCAAGATATTCGATGTCTTGGGATGCGGAGGAATGAAGGTTCCATTCGCCACCTTTATGTTCCATGGCGGCAGGCGTATCACCGTGGCGATCAGTGAAGCGTACCCATCCAAATACCGCACTCAAAGATGTCCCGGGAAACGCTTTTAGAAACTATTTAATGACAAATACTTTCCCGAAAGTGTTCGTCATATGAAGGAAGTGGAGTTCATCGATTAGAGCAAAACAACATGACGGTGTCTCTCAAGACGAGGCAAAGTTTGCGAGTTATCCAGTTTGCACCTCATTTGGTGGAGAATGAGGAACGATGACGCGGATGTTTCGAGAGGTTTGAAACCCGCATACGTCAAGATCTCATTTCTCATAAACTTTCTCTATTCAGGATGTTGTAAATGGGCTCAATTATTAGAGCGAGATAACGAGTACGGTCGAATTGAGGATCATAACCAGTGGATCGCACCGTAGATAGCGGTCAATGTAATAATGATAACCAAATGGAGAAAGAAACAGACGGACAAAATGGTAACCACTCTGGTGGTAATCATGGCCATGAAAATAGAAGAAGCGAAGTCGAGGAGATTTTAAAAGAGGAGATTTAACAATGACCATGTGAAGACGACAAAGTCTTGGCGTGAAGAATCGGTTCTAAGGGAGGAGAACGACCACCGGTCATATATGCTACAAATGCGGAAAAGAGGGACATATCACCAAACCGCCCACAACAGCTTTAAGGTATGCTATAATTGTGGAAAATAAGGACATATCGCTTTCGAGATTATGCGGAAGCGAAACCTAGTTCAATGAGAGATCGGTGACTCAAAAGATCGTCCCGTAAAAGTCAAAGTCAACGATTCCGGGAAGAGCGTTTGTTGTGATTGGTCATAATGCGAGGAACCCAAACGAGGTGATCACAGTAAGCTATTTATAAATTCTTGTGAAGTTTATACCTTACTTGATACCGGTGCTACCCATTCATTTATCTCTCGCGCATGTGCTCAACGCTTAAACTTGACTCGGGAGAAATTAGACTTTGACCTATCTGTGGAAACTCCGTTAGGAGAAACTTTCATCACATCCACTTTTATAAATCTTGTTTGATTCAAGTTGGCACCATCACCTTACCCGTGACCTTATCTCTTTAAAGATACTTGCTTTTGATGTGATTTTAGGGATTGATTGGTTAACTACTCATCATGCCAAAATTGATTGTTTTCGTAAGGTTGTTAGTTTTCATATTCCTAACCAACCCGTTGTATTTAATTCAAGCAACTAAACCATTAAAATCAATCACCGCATATCTAATCATAAAGCTATTCGTTTATTGAAAAAAAGCGGATGTCAAGCTTTCTTAGCCCATGTTATGGATTTGAATAAAGACACGTCAAAATTTGAATAATATTCTGTTGTTATTGACTTTCCGACGATTTCAAGAACTTCCTGGTCTACCCCGAACGTGAAGTTGAATTCTTTATTGATCTTGAACCCGGTACAAAGCCCATTTCTAAAACCCCATATCGAATGGCTCCTATTGAACTTCAGAGTTAAAGGTCCAACTACGTGAATTGTTGGACATCGGTTTCATCGTCCTAGTACATCTCCTTGGTGTGCTCTGTTTTTTTATTCAGAAAGAAGAAAGACGGAGTATGCGACTTTGTATTGACTATCGGGAATTGAACCATGTCACCATCAAGAATAGGTATCCTCTACCTCGTATTGATGACTTGTTTGACCAGCTTATAAGGGGCACAATTCTTTTCAAAAATCGATCTTCGCTTGGATACCATCGCCTAAAGATTAGAACCGAGGATATTCCAAAGACCCGCTTTTAGAACTCGATGACGGGCATTATGAATTCTTAGTCATGTCTTTCGGATTGACTAATGCTCCCGCGGCTTTCATGGATATGATGACCCGAGTATTCAAGGAATATTTGGATCGGTTTGTTGTTGTCTTTATTGATGACATCCTTATATATTCCAAAAGTCGTGAAGATCATGAGCACCATTTGAAGTCGGTACTCCAAAGGCTTCGTGAAAACAAACTATATGCCAAATTAAAGAAATGGGAGTTCGGCTTGAGGAAGTAGCATTCCTTGGGCACGTGGTGTCGAAACATAAACATGGAGTATCTGCTTGATCCGACGAAGATTGAAGCAATACAAAGTTGGGAGCAACCAAGTCGGTGGATCAAGCACGTAGTTTTTGGGCTTAGTGGGTTATTATCGGAGATTCGTGGAAGGGTTTTCTCGAATCGCTACTCCATTAACCCAAATTTAACTCCTAAGGATACAAAATTCGCTTTGGAGCGAAGAATGCGAGAAGAGTTTCCAAGAGCTTAAGAGGAGACTTATTTCGACTGTTTCTAACAATACCATCCGGTTCGGATGGATTTGTTATCTACAAATATGCTTGTGCAAAGGGTTAGGATGTGTTCTCATGCAACGCGGGAAAGTCATAGCCTATGCCTCGCGACAACTTAAAGAGTATGAGAGGAATTATCCTACTCATGATCTAGAGTTAGCGTGAGATCGTTGCAGCTAAAAGATATGGAGGCACTATCTATATGGAGAGAAAGTGGAGATATATTCGCACCATAAAAGCCTTAAATATTTCTTCACTCAAAAGAACTCAACATGCTGGCAATGACGTTGGCTCGAACTATTGAAAGACTACGACCACACTATTCAATACCATCCCGGTAAAGCGAACGTGGTAGGTATTTATTGAGTAGAAGATCATATCGGAACGAAAAGTGCGATGATGTCAATTATACGATAGAGCCAACTTTAATAGAAAAGTTAAGGTTGCTCGAGCCATCGACCGTGAAATGATACGTATGAAGAAGAAAGTACAAGGAGGAGCTATTCCTAAGCGAGAATTGATGAAGAAGGAATACTTGAGTCCACTCTAGACTTTGTGTTCCCTAACGACCACGATTTGAAGTACAAGATTATGATGGAGGCACACAATACACCATTTGCAATCCATCCCGGAAGTACTAAAATGTATCGTGATCTTCGATATACATTTTGGTGGAACAATATGAAGAGAGAAATTGCAAAGTTTATCTCGATGTGTTTAACTTGTCAACGTGTAAAGGCGGAGCATCTAGTACCTAAGGGTCCGCTTGCAACCACTTGAGATTCCGAAATGGAAGTGGGAACATATTACCATGGATTTCATTCACGGGTCTTCCTACGGTTTCTCAAGGCATCAATGCTATTTGAGTTATTGTTGATAGATTAACCAAGTTCCGCTCATTTCTTGCCGATACGGAGACTTATTCCCTTGAACGTCTTGCTAGTATGTACGTGAATGAGATTGTAAGGTTGCATGGCATGCCAGTATCCATAGTTTCAGATCGTGACCCAAGATTCACTTCAAGATTTTGGGTTAGCTTGCAAAAAGCTATGGGCATGGATTTGCGATTTAGTTTGGCATACCATCCCCAAACGGACGGACAATCAGAGAGGACTATTCAAACTCTTGAAGATCTATTAAGACTCTGTGTCCTAGACTTCAAGGGAAGTTGGGATAAGTATTTACCATTGGTGGAATTCTCCTACAACAATAGTTATCAGGCAAGTATAGGTGTGGCTCCATTTGAAGCATTATATGGACGAAAGTGTCGCTCTCCAATATGTTGGGATGAGGTGGGTGAAGCAACATTGTTGGGACTCGAGTTAGTACGTATGACTACCGAAAAGATCCAAATGATTCGACAACGTATACAAACGGCACAAGATCGACAAAAGAGTTATGCGGATCTTCATCGAAAGAACGTGGAATTTAGTGTAGGGGATCATGTATTGTTGCGAGTTACTCCATGGAAGGGAGTTACAAGATTTGGGAAGAGAGGAAAGCTCAATCCATGATTTATTGGTCCATTTCAAATTCTTGACCGAGTAGGAAATGTAGCCTATAGACTCGCGTTACCTCCGAGTATGTCTCGTGTTCATAATGTATTTCACATATCATCATCGTCGTAAATATGTGAAAGACCCGAATCACGTTATAGAGTTAGAACCGGACGAGATAGCCAAAGACTTAACGTGTGAGGAGGAGGTACTGTCAAGATCTTGGATAGGAAGGAGCATGTCCCACGCCAAGAAAGGTCATACCACAAGTTAAAGTTACGTGGAGGAATCATGTTATAGAGGAAATGACCTTGGAATTGGAAACGGAAATGAAAGCGAGGTATCCTCACCTTTTGAAACACTGTATCGTCGTCGTCCAATTTCGAGGACGAAATTTCATAAGGAGGGAGGTTGTAAGACCCCAACTTATTATTAATGAAATTTAATTTTCTCTATTTATTATTTTGAAATAGTAAAGGTTGATTTGATTAATGTGGATAGTTAGGGGTAAAAAATAAATATTTCAAAATAAGCAAGTGGTTATAAAATATTCATTGTTGTCGGAGAATATTCGTTTGGTCGTGGAATATTACATACTATCGGGAATATTCGCATGACGGCAAGCCATGCCATGCGTGCATGGGCCCATAACTGGAAAGTGATTGGATGAAGAAAACGACAAATATAAGTTGTTTAAAAATAATCAGAAGTTGTTACCAGTAATCATCGTTAAAATACCCGGTGGTTAAAACACAAGAAGCTTTACCAGTATTGCACCAATTATTGATTCTTACGTAAGAAGGCACTACTCAATAATGGTTACAGATAATTATTGCTCAATATTTTATTGAGTTAATAATTGTTGCGTTGATATTTTATATTCTTTGTTGTTTCAATAATTGTCATTACACAAGATTTTTCATTATCGAAGCAATAATTCATATTATCCTAATAATATTATTAGATAACATTATTGGCAATGTCTAGAAAGTTCTCGTCTAAGGAGAGGTTTGGTCACCTAATCAAGCCACCAAGAAGAAGAAATTCTTATTGAAAGCCCCTCTTCCCTGAACCGCTGCTGCACACAATATTGTGATTCTCGTAATATTATTTGTGAATAATTAATTATTGATTCATATGATGAGAAAAATATTGATTTCATGTGGATATAGATGGAGAAAATTTTTATTGTGACAATTGTTAAAAATTGATATTTTATCTTTTTCCGATAAAATAATTCATTTAAATATATTATTATATGTTAATAATATAATAATGGTGATATTTTTACAACGAATGTGGGATATATGAGTATACGAGGAGGAAGAGTATTTTGTTGCAATAAATGTTTAAAACATGTTAAACATGCTCTGTGGACCCCATTTATTGACTTTAAATTTGATTATAAATGTAAAAAATCGCCTGCTTGTGGATTTCGTTCAATTTCTATTTGGAATTTGGAAAAACTTTCTTCTGTAAAGTTGTAGAGAATTGAATTTCCTATAAAAACTCATGAGATTCGAATTTTCTGATGAAAGGGCTATTTATTATGAATTATTGAAGTTTCAAGTCTCAAATAATTGATTTTTGGAAGTTTAAAATATTTAAAATTAGAAAAACGTTTTTTCTTACTTTTTCTAGAATGTGGCATATGTTTGATGGCTGAAATCAGATTCTAGGCATGTGTAGGAAATTTATTATTAATTTATTAAATTTTACCTTTTTTTGGTGTTCTAAGTAATTTCTATAAATAGGTGCTTTATGTTAGAATTGAAAATCACACCGTAAATCAAGTTTTCTCTCTATATTATCGAGCGTATTTTTGTGAGTATTTTGAGTATACTTTGAGTATTGCTATACGGTGCAAGTCCAAGTCATAGCCTATATCCGGTGTTTCAGCTAGAAGTACTGATCTTTCGAGGTAAGGGATGCTATTTTCTTCTCAAATGATATTATTTCTTCAATATCATTATGCTGAAATATTGGTTGGAACTTTTTATCAAATTTGGAACTTTTTCATGTCGGGGTTACTATTCATGAGTTACTATTCACGAGTTACTATTCATGAGTTACTATTCATGAGTTACTATTCACGAGTACTATTCATGATGCATGAAGATGTTTTTGTGGAATTTCTATCTTTTGGTGTCGGAGTTACTATTCACGTATACGACACTATTCACGTATACGACACTATTCACCAAAAAATAAAATTTCTTCTTTTTGTCCAAAATATGTATTCTGGATACTAGCTTTGATTGTATCCATGTTTTGATCATTCTTGAATTTTACACCACTATGATTATTTTTGAGGTATTTTTGAACATGGATAAAACAAAGTACGAATCCTTAATCCTTAATCCTTGTCATTTTGTTTCACCGGATTCGCTTTTTTAAAATATTTTCATCATCCTCGCCTTAAATGATGATATTATTGAATATCTTTGGCTCAGAGTGCAAAGATGAATGATTTCTGAAGAATATCTTTGGGTAGAAGTGCAAAGATGAACAGTGTTTAGATGAACATGACCAATCGATGAATATCTTTGGCCTTTAGTGCAAAGATGAATATTTGATTCCGATGTATATTGATTGATGTTACAGGATAAAGGATAGACGATGAACTTTTAAATTCATACATAGAAGATAGTAGTTTGCATTCTCTACTTAACTCTTCTAATGAATTATTATATCCGCTGCGAATATTGATTTAAAATTTGTTGTCTATTGTATTCTATTAGATTTTTCCCTGTTGAAGACTAACGATAATTTGTTGTATATTATCTTAGTCATAATATTCTTTACTGAGCTAGTTGAGCTAGTTAGTCATAATATTCTTTACGAGTCGGGGTATGGAATGAAGGTTTTAGAAAGAATTGTTTAGTAGTCCTCACCATTTTTGTAAAATAATGTATCAATAAATGTGATGAGGATTTATTTGAGTATAGATATTGTCTAGAAGATAATATTTGTATTCAAACTCACAGTTTTACGGTTGTAATAATAAAGTTGTAGTTGTTTCTGTACCATGTATTGACAACTCAGAATAGGTGATGTATACCTATTTTTGGGGTGTCATAAAGAGGATATGGCTCTACTGGCAATGGTGCAGTATCGTTCAGCAAAGTAGCATATGTGGAAGGTCTCCAACACAACCTTCTAAGCATCAGTCAACTCTGCGACAAGGGTCATCAAGTAACATTCCTCAACAACCAATGTCAAGTCAGATATTTGAATACATCTGCTGTAAAGCTAACCGGGACAAGAGAAGGAAATGTCTACACAATGAATCTTGGTCAACTAAGCTCAGACGAGACAATATGTTTTTTAGCAAAAGCATCTAAAGAAATGAGCTGGCTATGGCATAGATGGTTGTCTCACTTAAACTTCAAAAGTATGTCCAAACTGGCATCAAACGATCTCGTTGCTGGCCTACCTAAGTTCAACTTCGTAAAAGAGAGGCCATGCAATGCTTGTAAGTTTGGAAAGCAAACCAGAAGCGCATTCAAGAGCAAAACTGCCAACTCTATCGATAAGCCCCTGTAGTTGCTTCACATAGATCTATTTGGGCTAATCCCAACAACTAGTCTAGGAGAAAAAAGATACTCTCTAGTTATAGTCAACGACTACACCAGATTCACATGGGTATTCTTCCTAACTTCAAAGGATGAATCGAGCTCCCTATTAATAAAGATATTTAGACTGATGATGAACGAGAAAGGAGAGAAAATCAAGGCCATAAGGAGTGATCATGGCAGAAAATTCAACTTCTCATAAATGGACCAGTTCTGCTCAGACAATGGCATCAGTCATAACTTTTCAGCTCCACGAACTCCTCAACAAATTGGAGTAGCTGAAAGAAAGAACAGAACCTTGATAGAGGCTGAAAGAACTCTACTAGCAAAGCAGATTCATCTGCTCTCAATACTTCGGGTAGAAGTCATCAACACCGATTGCTACACACGTAATGCATCACTGATACACTCTATGATCAAGAAGACGCCCTATGAACTGTGGAAAGGAAGAAAGCCAAATGTCAGCTACTTTCATGTTTTCGGCTGTGCATGCTACATTCTCAACAATGGAAAGTAGTACCTGACAAAATTTTAGCCCAAGTCAGACGAAGGAATCTTTCTTGGATATGCCACAGACAGTAAGGACTACAGAGTGTTCAATAAGAAGACACTGAGTGTTGAAGTCTCGATCCATATCATCTTTGATGAAACAGACTTAGACAACACAGTGCTTCAAGACACTACGACCGATAATGCAGACACTACGAATGAAATCGTCGAGCCCAACACTACGATCATAGTGCCAGATAGTGTAATCGTTGAGCAACAAAATGAGATCGTAGAGAGGTCTATGCAAGATAATGAACCTCCACACCAAGAAGAAGAAATAGATCTTGAAGACTTAAGACAAGAAGGCATCATGACAGATGTCCCAACCGGTAACAGATGGGCCAGAGATTACACTCAGGATCTAATCATTGGAGATCCGAGTGCCAAAGTCAAAGTAAGAGCTTCCACTCAAAATGAATGCTTTTATCTAAGCTTTCTATCTCAAATAGAACCAAAGAAGATAGAGGACGCTATGGAAGACTCTAGTTGGATAGAAGCCATGCAGGAAGAACTCAACCAATTTGAACGAAGCAAAGTATGGAGATTGGTACCAAGACCAAAGAGTCATCCTGTCATTGGAACCAAATGGGTGGGTCTTAAGAAACAAAATGGATGAAGATGGAGTTATAACCAGGAACAAGGCAAGATTAGTGGCAAAGGGCCATTCTCAAGAAGAAGGCATTGACTACGATGAGACATTTGCACCTGTTGCCAGACTAGAAGGCATCAGAATCTTTCTTGCCTTTACTGCTCAAATGAAGTTCAAAGTCTTTCAGATGGATGTCAAAAGTGCATTCCTAAATGGAGAACTCCAAGAAGAAGTCTATGTAGAGCAACCTCCAGGTTTCATCAATCCATCTCTTTCCAATTATGTTTATAGATTAGATAAAGCATTATATGGTCTTAAACAAGCACCTAGAGCATGGTATGAAACACTAACTAACTTCTTAATTTAAAATTGGTTCACTAGAGGTAGAGTAGATACCACACTATTTCTTAGAAAGCATAAAGACAAAGTCTTATTAGTTCAAATATATGTTGATGATATTATTTTTTGGTTCTCACCGACGAAAAGTTATGCAAGAGATTCTCTGGTCGATGCGTAACAAGTTTGAAATGAGCATGATGGGTGAGTCAATTTCTTCCTTGATCGCAAGTAAAGCAGACTGATGACGGAATTTTCATAAACCAAGCCCAGTACATCAAAGACTTACTCAAGAAGTATGGCATGGAATCAACCTCTCTCATGAAAATACCAATTGCTCCTGCAACCAAGCTTGACAAAGATGAAAAAAGTAAAAGTATTTATATAACTCAATACAGAGGTATGATAGGTTCTCTTTTATCTAACGCGCCATGAGACCGTGTATATAATATTTGCAACATGCATATGTGCTAGATTTCGTGCTAACCCTAAAGAGTTACATTTATCTCACGTAAAGAGGATCTTCAGGTATCTCAAGGGTACACCTTACATGGGGCTTTGGTACCCCAAGGAATCCTCATTTGAACTAACAGGATACACATATGCTAATTTTGTAGGATGAAAAATAGATAGAAAGAGTACCAATGGCACATGTCAATTGCTAGGAAACAAACTTGTGTCCTGGTTTAGCAAAAAGCAAAACTCAGTGTCTACTTCAACCGCAGGTTTAATACATTCATTAACAAATTCATTGTCCTCGAGATCCTATGGATGAAAAATCAGCTAGCTGACTATGGGTTTGATTTCAAATCTATTCCCATTCACTGTGATAACACAAGTGCCATAGCAATAACTCATAATCCTGTTATGCATTCTAGGACTAAGCATATAGAGATAAGGTATCACTTCATTAGGGATCATGTACATACTGGAACTATATCTTTACAATATATCCCTACTGAAAATCAACTTGCTGATGTCTTTACAAAACCTCTAGATGAATCCAGATTTAATAAGTTAATAAGTGAGCTAGGCATGCTAAATCTACAACCATAAAATATATGCTCTAGATTGTGCTAACCATAACAGATACAAAGGCTGAACTCAAAATCATAGACATGATCAAGGGAAGTCAACGATCGTAGAGCTAAAGAGGCAAAACCACCTCAACGATCGTAGCAAAGACTCAACCATCGTAGAGCAGACTCAACGATGACAAAAGTCTCATCAACAAAGCAAGAGTGCATCCTGTGATGATAAGCTTCAAAACACAGCAATCCCTCTGATAAGCGCCTCAGGAACAAACCTAACCCTTGACTCACTCCAAGAGGTTGGCCCTTCCTGAGTTACCTTAAAAGAATGCTATATCAAAAGCTCATCACAAGGATCCGGTCAGACTCGACAATCGTAGAATAGACACGACGAATGCTGGACAAACTCGACGATCGTAGATCAGACTCGACAAATGCAAAGCACTCAACGATCACAAAACTGCCTCAACGATCGTAGTCCTCATTAAGGACACCTCAGATCTGCAGGAGCCAAGGGTAAATCAGTACAATTCCTATTAGTCAAAATCGTAGAGCCAAGCAAAAGACGACACCTGTCCCACTAAGCAAAAAAGAGAGGGGGAAGTTGCAAGTACAAATTGAAATCATATTTTTTTTGAAATCAGAAGTTCAAAAGATTATCTCTCTCATCCTCTCTCAAAGTAGAAACCCTAAATCAGAAGAAAGTTCTTTCATATCTCACTTCCAACTAAAAAATCAATGGCGACATCCAAAGTTTATCTCGTGCTGCTGCACTGCTTTTGATGAGTTCAAAATAGCTCAACCCAAGTTCCATACGACTGGCCTTCTTCAAGAAGGCGTGTCTCAAGAAGCCTTGAGCACGAGCACATTGATTTATCCCATGTTAGTGAAAGAGTTCTACAGGAATGGAGTATTTGAAAATAACATCATCACTACGAGAGTAAGGGATGTGGTAATCAGACTGAAGGCCGAAGACATCAACCTCGCCCTAGGTCTCAAAAATGAAGGGTATCCATTCTTAGATAGTGTAGACTTCCAAGAGGGACTTCGAAGAATGCATCACAAGAAACTCCCCTTTGTGAAAGGGTACAAGAAAAAGGAGTTCCCATAGAGGTATGAATTTCTAGCCGATATAGTTGGGAAATGTATATGCTGCAAGAGCTCAGGTCACGACTCTGTGAATGAAGTTCAACTTAGGCTCATAACTGCCATGAGTTATGGAATACACCTCAACTATGGAGCCCTATTACTTGATTGGATTGGTAAGTGGCTCGTCAACTCAAAGAAGTCAAAAAGCCCTCAGAAGATGCTATACGAGCGATTCATAAGTATCATTCTACAATCAGCCTTGGGTGACAAAATTGGGGATAAAGAAGGAGAAGCTATCAACCCAAATACACGAATGACCCAGAAATTGTTTGAAAATTGGAAGAGAAACCCAGCTGAGTATGTTCGAATGATGACTAAGTCTAGTGGAAGAACTGGGGATCTGATGGACTCAGGCCTTCCAGGAAACATGTCTGTGGTCAGGGAGATCGAAGAAGAAGAAGAAACCAACAAAGAAGAACCCTCTGTCCTTACCAGAAAGAGCAAGGGCAAGAGGAAGCTAAAGGCCAGACTGATAGAAAAGCCTCAAGGATCTACCACTGATATACCTGTAGAGTCTTCTGATATAGAGACTCTGAGGATGCTAAAAAGAAAGCAGCAACAAGATAAAGCAGATAAGGATCAGGCTACCATATCCCAGATCCTGAAGAAGAACAAGGTTGGTCAAAAGTCCAAAAGGCCATCAGTCACCTCAATCGTAGAGTCTTTATTATTCGTAGAGACCAGACCAAGCATGACAGGCAAGGAAGTAGCTGCTTCAAGCATAATGGCTATTGAACAGGACAACACTGAGGTTCAAGAAAGTCCTGAAGCTGTGGCTAAGCCTAGTAAATCAAGGTAGAAAGCTGGTCAAGAAATACATTCTTGAGAATGAAAAAGTGCTCAAGAAGGAAGACAAGAGCATGGTTGCCTAAGAGGACAGTGCTCCAGCTGAGTGGGAGATCCCTGAGATTCTCATGATAGAGAATACACCAGCTAAGGGGGAGATGCTTGAAGCTCAAGAAGATGCTCCAATTGAGGGGGAGTTTATGAGCTTACAATAAGATGATCAAGTTGAGGGGGAGCCTCAAGATATCTCCATGGCAGAAGAAGATTTCCCTGCCAGAAATGAAGAGGAACCAGTAAAAGATCATCAAGAGCCCATTGAGATAATGGAGTCCTCCATTGAAGAAAGAGAAGAGGAAGAAGATGATGATGACCTTCAGATCACTAGTGTGGGCAGAGATGGGTATAGAAACTATCTCTACAATCAGATGTTCTCATACCTACCCATGATGCCATACCATTAAGCCCAAATCCTAAACTCTTGGGATCACATGTTCTGGAGCTTCAAAGAGTATCCAGCCATCTCAGTATTGGCTCATGGATTTCCAGGGAGATTCAATTTTTCCAAGAAACTGCTTACCAACAACTCTTCCTCAAAGGATAAACTTGAGGTACTGTCCATCCCAAAACTCTTCAGAGTTAATCACTTACCATCATCCTCATTTAACAATTTTTATGTATTCCCACAATGGTTGGAAGTGATACTTCATCCACTAAATCAATTTCCAGTTGTAGAATCCCAAAATTCTGTAACTGAGGAACCAAATGCAGTCAACTTTATTTTGCTCCCACAAACCACCAACTCTACGATCCCTGACTCTAGTCCCATCGTAGAGTCCCAAATAGAAATTATAGAGCCACATATTCCAATCATAGAAACTCAGGCCCCTCCATCAGACATACCATCCTCCTCCTCCAATGACTTTTTTAGTCTTGATCTCGCTCTCTACTCTCTACAAGATCAATCCCATAAAAGATCCCCTTCATTCAACAATCATCAAACCAATGACCCTCTTCCAAATCTGCCCACAAAAGATGACTTGAAAGAAGTGTCCAAGAACATGGTCAAGAACATTGAAGAAAGCATGGACACTCACTCAGACCTCATTCATCTTCAACTGAATCTAATGATCAATGCTGCAAATAATATCCCTGGCACTCTAAATACTGAGCTTACAAAGAAGCTGAGGGAAATCATCCAAGAAATTCTTCAAAGCATGAAGGACAGAGATGAGATTCATTTCCAAATAGCTACCAAGCAAAGAGAGTCTGTTCTTGAAATGCGGAAAAATCAAGAAGTCCAAAATAAGCTCATGTTGGAGAACATCATAAACCTGAAAGCTTCAGTCAAAGAATTCCAGAAAGCTTATATGAATCAGGAACATCAGACTAACATTGTTCTCACTTCCCTCCAAAACAAAGAAGCTAGATCTGAAATCCAGATCAAGGAAAGTCGAGAGGACATTGCTCAGACACAAAGCCAACTAAACGAGCTTGTCCAAAGAGTAAATTAACTTTCTGCAGACATTCAACCCTCGATCTTTGACATAAAAGGGGAGAATAAAGGAAAGGAGTTCAAGGAGCACAGGGAGATCGAAAGCGAGGCAGAGGAGGTCAAGGAAACCAAGAAAGGGGAAGAGGACAATTTTCACGAAGCCCTCCTGCAAGATAGTTCCACCAACATACTCCACGATCAAGCAATCAGAATCAACGATCTGATCAGCAGGAAGTCTTGATGGCTTAGCCTTTAAGAAGTTAAGGGCCAACTATCAGCTCACCAAATGTGACCACTACAGGCCTAAGAATGCCAATTGGAGATCCAGCATTCATGAATAGGCATGATCACAACCCGATAGTAAGTCCAAGTGAGCTGGAAGAGTTAGCCAGAAGGGATGAAGCTAGCAGAAAAAAACAAGCCGAGGAGGTATGCCAATCCTCCAAGGAAAAGGTCAAAGAAATAGAGATAAGTTGAAACTTTAAATTCTTATTGATGTAAAGCTAAACTGCAATATTTATTCAACATCAATAAATTCATGCTTATTCTTTAGAAATTTTAGTTGCTCACTGAAATACTAAGTCATGTTTAAATTTCCTGCAAATGCATCTAGACACTAATAATCATGATAACAAATCTCCTTAGTTATGTCAACATCAAATAGGTGGAGATTGTTGGGAGAATGCATATTATGATTTGATATTTTAATGTATATGCTCATGATTAGTTGTAAAGTCCTTCATGTAAGATATGTACAAGGACTTAGTGATAGATCAAATTTGTTAGGTTGATCTAAGCTCTTAAAGAGTATCATTCTTTCATAGAATGTATAGATAGAAAGATCAAAGCTGTTAGGTTAATCTTGAGATGTAATAGATAGGCTTCGAAGAAGTTAGTGTATAAATCTGATCAACATTGCAGAAGTCAAGGTAGAAACGTAGAGCTTCAAAGATCGTAGTGTTCCTGCCTTGAAGGGCCTCTTCGAAAATTGTAGAGTTGTCTCAATGTTTGCCGAGCCAACTAAACGATCGTAGTATGCTGAAGGAAATGTAGAGTTTACAAATCAAGCAAGCAAAGATCGTAGTGTGCAAAGACTTCAGAGAAATCGTAGTGCTCTCGGCTGATAACATCAGACCAGGCACCAAGGTGACAAGTAACCATGATCTGAATCATAGAGTATCATTTGTCTTGTGTCAGAAAACGTCGAGCCTCATAATTTATGTGGAGATAGGTTCCAACAAAAGAGGAATGGATTCTAAATGCTGCAGTACTCACCAGTCCCAAAGACATAAGAAATATCCTTAGTATGCAACAAAGAAGCGTATTGAAGAAGCTAAGGAAAGTACCATTGGTAAGGGGGGAAACACCTTTTAAGGTGTTAGGTGAGAAAGCAGTTTGCAGTGTCAGTGGGCCAGAATGCAGTTCAGAAGATATGCAGAAATGTCTCCATCAAAGAACAAAAAAGTCAAATGCATTTAATGCTTCAACGGATGGATCCAATGGATAGTTTTAAAGATCACATATATGCAAATCAAGAAGATGAGTGTAAAAACAAGCAAGCATTGAACAAACAACGTGAATAACTCTCAAAGTTCAACTCTACGATCTGAGAAATTGCAAAGCTTGCTCAGCTACTCAGTTCTTTTGAACAAGTGCTTAAACAACAACTGAGTAGCAACCATTAAGAACTCAACATCTATCAATCAATCGAAGAAGAGTACCAAGTCTCATTGGACTTGAAGAGTTCTAAGTGAACTATAAGAGAAACAAGTCTCTTTGGACTTGAAGAGTTCAAGAGTGAACTAAGAAGTTCCTAGATCTACCGGGTCTAGAAGGAATCAGTGATGATTGAAGTCCTAAAAGACATCCTTAGTGGATTTCCTACTCGTTGAGTAGAAGAGTGGACTTGGAGCTTTAAGTGCTCTGAACCACTTAAAATGACCGTGTCTTTTACATTCATACTATAACTGCTATATCTGCCATAACTGCCATAACTGCCTCACTCTCATAACTCCACTACTTTGCAAGAAAGATTAAAACAAACATAAATTCCTCTAAGTTTTAATCATCATTAACTAACAAGTTTAAAACGAAAAGATTTTTTAATATCTATTCAACCCCCCCCCCCTTCTAGATAACTATTGTGCCTACTAGGAACTAACATAGTTTATTGTTATGCAAGTTCTTTAACCCTCATTTACTGTTGAGCAAGTTAATTAATCTTTATTTCTTTATTCCAAACGAGATTACTTTGGTTATTTAAAGTCTATAATGTTGTTGTATGAAATGTGTTTATTCAGCTACTAAATACTGTTGTTTGATCTTCGTTCTCCAATGTCATTGTACTATCTTACATTATTGTATCGAACTCTAAGTTGCCTAGCGATTCTTTACCAATTCAACTAATCCTTAGTTGATGAATGTTCTAAACTCTAAATTACCTTGAAGTCAACCCAAACCAAACTTCCTTTGGTTTGCTTATGTACTCACACAATTTTGAAAGCATGTTGTCGATGATAACATTTGTTTAATTTAGAAACTGTTAATACTCTAGCTCTTATTGATTCATCGATATACCTTGTTCTTGAAGATATTATAATCAAACTCCTGAATAGTTATTGGTCTCTATCTGATTCCACCAGTACTTGGTTGATGAGCATTCTAAAGATCTAGAATTTCCTTTGAAGCTAATTTCCAACCAAACTTCCTTTGGTTCGGAACCTGATAGCGTTAAAATGTTTACACAATACATAGTACAAAGGGCTGATCACATGGAGTACGTGATGATGGTCTATATAGTCGTTTAGACTGTTAGTTATGATTTAATTGGACACTGAACACCAAATATGTGGGATTGAAGTGCCCGGATTTGGGGGTGTCACATGCATACCTCGTCTTCTCTAAATTTTCTTAATGTAAATTCTATCTCTCTTCTAAGTACTCCCCCTTGACTGTTGATCAAGGTTTCTATTTATTTTAAATAGTTATATAATAGGAATAGTTATAATTATTTTGAAGAATTGGATATCAGGGAGAAAGGAGTGCTTGAAGACCCGTTTGTAATGGAGCCTGAGTTTAAATGTAATAGTTATATTTAAATTTATTTCTTTCACCCTACGTTTGACCTTTTGGTTCTTGGTGGCTCTAGTGAACCAAACTAGAATAAAGTCCATAATCAATCCGGATAGAATATAGTATTCTATATGTGCATGCTTCACATGTTAATTAATATAACGCGTATCTTATATATATACGTGCATGTGCGCTAAACAAGATGAGACAAATTAATAACAAACCTGTCAAATATTTTATATTAAGTCCTAAGCATTCAAAGATATTTGAAATATCTAACGTCGCCTTCTAGCATGATAAAAAATAATAGAGTATCAATTAATTATTATAAGTTTGTTGTGTCACCACAAGGCTTATCTTAATTTTTTGAGATGTTAATTTTATCACATTTGATGCTTATAAAGAAAATTGAACAATGTTGTTTTGTTGTGTCACCATAAGGACAATGTTTTTTTTTGAATATATAGAAGTGCTAGGTTAGAATTAACTTAGATAATTTTGATTCGGATGTGCCACCACTTGATCAAAATAATTTAAGAGGCAAAATAAAAGGAGTTATATGATGATGTAATTGACAAGAGTTGTCTACTTATTTATTTATATATAGTTTGTTGTGTCACCACAAGGCTATATACATTTAAAATGGGATCCTTATTCTCACTAGCAAATCTTTAATTAGATTTTGCCGAACTATATAAGTGAGGGTAATATAATTTGATAAAAATAATGGGAGATATCAATTAAAAACAAGACTTAACTTATTTTGGTAATTAATAAAAGAATGTATGATATAATGTAGTTAAATTACAAATTCATTACAGGATTTTACAATGTCTAAAATTACTATCATTACGTACCATATTAGATTCTAAATTAACCGGACTGAATTAAAAGGATTGTTTAAAGAATTTGAGAATAGTTCTCATGGCTGAAAAGTTATCTTATGTCCTCAATATGTCTATCTCTGTAATGGTTGCAGACAATGCCTCTAAGGAGGAGATGCTACTTTTAGAAAGTGACAAGATGATGCACAGTTGGCTCAATGCATCATTCTCGCATCCATGAGTAACGAGCTTCAGCGTCAGCATGAAACTATGGATGCTCCTACTATATTCCTGCACATCAAGTAGTTGATGGTGAGAAAAGTAGGACTGATAGATATCAGATATTGAAGGAGCTCTTTTGATCTAGAATGACCGATGACAAAAGTCCTTAACATTATCAATTTGATTGAACAATTAGGACAACGGGTTTTGTCATGGATGGAGAGTTGTGCCAATATTTGATCTTGCACTCACTCCCGGACTATATCTCACACTTGTTGTGAATTTTTCATATTAACAAGCTAGATATTAGCTTCGCTGATTTGGTTAACATGTTGAAAATGTTGAAAGTCACTTTCCAACCAAGAAAGACCAAGTCTTACTGGTAGGGGCCAAAGGATCTTCTGAATAGAAGAACGATTCAAAGAAAGTAAATAGAATGAAAAAACAAAGGATAATAAGAATAAAACTGATACGGATAGTGAAGGAGTTTACTTCCAATGCAATAAGCCTAGACACTGGAAAAGAAATTGCGAGAAGCATCTTGCAGAGGCTAACCAAAAGAAGCTTAGTGAAGCTTCGGTAACAAATAAAGTTTTGTTCATGATTGAAATAAATCTTTTGATAAGTAAAGTTTCTACTTGGGTATTGGATACTAATTTTTGTTATCATAAATATAGATTTATGAAGGGATCAAGCAGAATTAGAAAGCTAAACAATTGATAAGCAATCCTATGTGTGGGAAATGAAGCAAAGGTTGATACATTAGCCATAGGAACATATTGTTTAACATTGCCTACGAGAGAGTCTATTAAGTCAATAAGTTGTTATTGTATTCCAGTTCTTGTTAGAAACATTATTTTTATTTTGATGTTGGACAATGAAATCTTTGGTATTAAATTTTAGAACAATTGTTGTTATATTTATAATAATAATGTTTCGTACAGAACTGGAATATTACTTAATGGATTTTATATACTTGACTTACGTGAAAATAATTTTTCATATTGATCAAATTAGTATAAGAAAATAAGATAATCATTCAAAGAGTTGAATGTGTATATTTGCTGAAATACAAGTGTGAATTATTTGAAAGGTTCAAAGAATTCAGAATTGAAATAAATTGGAAAAGTATTAGGATTCTTTGATCGGATCAAGGAAGGAATACTTATGCAATGAGTTTCTAGATCATCTTAAATGGGTTTCTCATAATGGACGTCTCTTGATACGCAATAATTGATTGGTGTATCTAAAAAGAAAAATCGTATCTTGTTGGACATGGTGTGGTCCATAATGATTTATCGACATTCCAATATCCTTCTAGGGTCATGCTATAGAAATGACTGTATATCTTCGAAAAGGTAACCTAAATTTTTTACCAAAGACTCTATAAGAGTTATAGAAAGGGAGGATTCCTAATTTTAAGTATGTTAAGATAAGGGGTTGTCCAACTTATGTGAAAAGGTTTCAAATGATGTTTGTTGCGAAACATCCTGCCTTCTAAGAAAAAGATGTTTATCATTGAAGGACTAGTGGGAGGATAATAGATCTTGAAGAGTTCAAGAACCACAATGTCGACATCGAGATTTTTATTTATCCCTTTTCTGTTCTTGTCTTTTGGTGTTCTCATGTTAGGTGAGATATGTTTGAAAAAACAATTTGTAAAAATGTCCGACAGGTATATGTCGTGTCGACGTCGGGATTTTTGGATGTCCCTTTCCGTTACTTGTTCTCTGGTGTTCTCATTTTAGGTGAGATTTGTTTGAAAAAACAAGTGAAAAAGGTCTGACATGTATAATGTCGACGATGGGACTGTTAAGAGTCGCCAGTTAATTTTTTAAATGGTTGTACCAACACAACCGAGAAAAGGTTTGCACATTGACCCAGTGGTGTGACACTGATATATGGGTTGGTGAAACCGAGATTCGTTTAGGGCCCGAGGACTTGGTTATGCGGGGGAAAGGTGTTTGGCACCCCCCGACATCCGTGTTACCACGGTGACTGCCTCTTTTCAAGAAACTATTATCTGAGTGTGTGTGTGTGTGTGGGTCAATGTGCTGTTATATGGAAGTTGTGCGAGGCCTCGTTAGAACCTATATACACAGGGTTTGAATTTATGTAAAAATTCAGTTTTAGCAAGATATGGCAGTGATGTTTTATAAAAGAGGTTTTTCAAACCACGATGCTCAATAGGAATTGAGACCTTTTACACTCCCATTTTATTAAGTGATCGGCTTGATTGATTTTATTTGGCGGATCACGAGGCATCCGCATTTAAAAATAATATACAAAAATAATGCCAACTTCCTCGTGGGTATGGTAACCATCGAGAGAAATTCGGACATGCAGAATAATTTACAAGTCGCCACAAATTGAAAATGTCCATCACGAACCTAATCTAGATCCAATGGGATGAATCTGTGATCACATGATTCCTAGGCGCATGTGAGAATCTTTGCAATTTGTATGAAAGCGATAGCGGTATTTATATATAAAAGTGGTAAATATATATATACAAACATGATCACCAACCACGAAGCACCTCCATGGGGGATCAGAAATGTAAATAAAGCCGTAAAAGGGATCAAGTGCCACGAAGGAAACTCCAGGCAGGACGAATATATATATATATATATATATATATATATATATATATATATATATATAAGCATTAAATGCACCGGATGTAAAATTAGTGCTCATCGAATGAGTTCGACCACGATTCATATATATATAAGTATAAATATATATATAAAAAACGAATAAATGCACCATATATAAAATCCGTGCTCATCGAATGAGTTCTAAGACACGCTAATATATATAATATATATATCTTAAAGCGATAAATGCTCCGCATCAAGTTCAGGCTTATCGAACAAAGTTCTACACACGATTCATATATATAAATATATATATATATATATATATATATATATATATATATATATATATAAAAAAAAGCAAATAAACGCCGAGATCAAAGTTCAGGCTCGATCGAGGCATAACTCGATAATGTTAGTCAATATATATATATATATATATATATATATATATATATATATATATATATAATATATACTGATTGGAATGAAACCACGGATCAAGTCCGGCAAAAGCAAGCAACACGACTCTCAACGTGTAGAAGAAGGGTGTGTCAAAGATATATATAAGAGAAAGACTCTAAAGTGTGTGAGAAGGCTTACAGCTGACTGATAAAAAAGGCTTCTATATCTTTAGAGTGGGTAAACACTGGCTTTTGTTGGTACAAAAGAGGCTATATATGAGCTCACATGTGTTTAAACGTGGGAAAATACACTGTATGGGTGAGTGCGGAGTGAATTGTGCAGGGTTTCCCCGTCTTTTTTCTCTCCAAAATCAGCACCCCAAGCCCTCTATTTATAGACATATTAGCCGCAGGTGTACCAGAGGCAACCCGGGTTGGACCGGGTTTGTCGGGTCAGGTCGCCTCAAAGTACGTGCACTCAGGCACTGTAATTTCCACTCAGATTTTCAGAAGTGCAATCCGAGCATCCGTTTGAGGTATACAGGACCTATTTCAGACCGTCGTTGTCGAGAGTTGTATGATGGCATGGAATTAGAGTTTGTGCGAAGTCATTGAAGATGGGACGATGCCCTCCGGTCTTCAAGCTTCAACTTTCATCCGTTTCCCCGCACAATAGTCACTCAGGATTGGTTAGCCTTGTGGGACATCGTTGCGTAGAGACGTGACGTGGCATCGTGTTGACGAGATGATGATGTTTCCCCTCACTGGTGTTATCACCGGATTGGGCTGATAAAGACGACGTTGCTCAGGCTTCGCTGAGATTGGACTGCTGCAATTTGTTGAAGGTCCTCATTTGTCATCTTTGAGGTGTGCCTATCCTCCCGATGTTATTGCCGGGTTGGTACAGTGTATCTCGTTATGAGTGCCATGATTGAAGTTGGTCGTATTTAAAATAAGCATTTCTGGGGTTATCTCCGAAATTGCATTCCTTGGGGTCATCACAAAGGTTGGTGGCTATTCCATAGTTGGGACTGAGACTGGACATCTCGAGGTCATCTTTGAGATTAATCGGTCTTCTCTGGTGTGTGTTCCGGTATTGTATCTGCATGCCTCGGGGTTATCTCCGAGGTTGGATTTGTTACTCCCAAATTGCGATCCGGGGTTGGTGCTGAACTTCCAGTAGTATCCGGTATGGATTTGGATTGTCTTTCAGGGTTCTCTCTTAAAAGATGAATTTGTCCTCCTGCAATGTTAGTGATAGTGGTACAGAAAATTTCGAGTGTCTACAGATGCCCCTCTTTATCATACTTATGCATGGCGATGCATGGGTAGGATAAAGAATCCTAGACACTTGAAACTCAACAAGATGAATATGGTACTATGGGTAGCAAAATGATGCAAATGTATGATGCATGTGTACGGGGTTGTAGCCCAACATGCTGGGGATGACTGTTGGATCCATGTTGCTTCAACTGGGGGTTGGCAATACTGACCAGATTTGATGTGTAAGCCAAATCTATTAGGATGTTGATGTTGGAGTTATCACCAAATTCCTATGTTTTTGATAACGATTTGATCCTGAAGATGTACCTCTTGTGTGTACGAGATCTGTGGGGATAACGCTTTGATCTGTTTGAGGATGTGTATAACATATTCCATCATCTATCCTCTTTGATAACATTAACCTTTTCCGGTTGGTATCGCCAGAACATGTCAAGATCTTGCTAGATTTACTGCCAATAGCAAATGTTGTCAGGGGTGCCTGACCTTCGTTGACGTTTACTTCACCGACATGTGAATCAACTGTTAAAAAATTTTGTGGGATATACTGTCAAGGCTGCTTGACCTTCGTTGATGTGTGAATCAGCGGCTAAAACTCTATGGACAGATTGTCAAGGTTGCTCGACCTCCACTGTTGTGTAGATCAACGGAGCATTGCGTTGTGACCCCCGCCGGGGATATGCTGGTTATGAGCAGCCGAGTGTGAAAACCTCAGATAGCTCTAGAGCTCTGATTGGTTTAATCGCTATCGACTGAAATAATGTCAAGGCTGCTTGACCTCAATTGATATGTGTGTCAATGGCTTGAATGTACGTTGTAATCCCCTGCCGTGATTTCACGTTGTAACCCCCGTCGGGGATCTACTGGGGACTTATGAGTGAGTATGCAATAATCGCACAGCCCTCGATGCTTTGATGGCTTTACTTGCCATCGACTGAGATAATGTCAAGGCTGCTTGACCTTCATTGATAGGTGTGTCAATGGCTGAGCACGCGTTAATACTCCCGCTGGAGATATACGTTGTAACCCCCATCGGGGACATACGTTTTAACCCCCGTCAGGGACATACGTTGTAACCCCCGTCGGGGACTACGTAGGGTAATGACCCAGAGTTGGCGGCATCGGACCTGTATAAGGTATTTTCGTATGTGACTTGTGACAACTGGGATTATTGGTAGGGCATACCTTGTATTTAGGTGACTACCAATGAGTGCTGTAGAAATTCAAAGTCTCATCTGAAAAAACCAGGATTGTATGCAGTGTTGCTCAATCGCATGACATTTTTATTCTCGATTTGACCTTTCTAGTCCGTAAGATCTTCGTTTCAACTCGAACTGGACCGAGCCGGAGGGGTGGGACCCCTATAGGGGAGCCAGCAGTGCACTTTCTTTGCGCAGCCGCAGTGCACTACATCGGCAGTCAGTAGTGGGCCTGCTGACAGCGCAATGATCATAAATCCTCAGTAATTTGGTCTTCATAAGTTATTTTTAACTCGTTTCGCATAGAAAAAACCACGAGCCATCTTCAGATCTGCTGAGTTCGGGCCGCTTTCTGTAAATTATGTCACCAAACAAGTGTTCCACACTATCCTGGTAACGTATACATGTATTTTTTCCAGTTTCTATCCGTTGGATTGTGAGTTATCGCACGAAATGCATCTAAACACATAGTAGTGATTATGTATGCACAAATGACTTGATAAAAAATATTCAACATAGTAAATATTAGTATTAAACTATGCTGAAGATAATGATGTGAAAAAAATTAACTTTTGAGACAGTCAAATTGGCACCTTTTTCTGCTATTTTTTGTCCAATTTGAGGTCCAATGAGCAAAAGGTAGAAAGGCAAAGTACTCCTAGTATTGAGGTTGGCCTTATGCATGATGATTTTGATTTTTAATGCATATATTATGTATATGACTTTGGGGCAGGTGTGCTACTGAATGGCCACCTAGACATGCCTGAGTGCATGTGGATAGTCCTATTTTCAAAGGGGACTATGGCAAAAATTTTCCAAATGTAGGCATTGGGTAGTCATGCATTTTAACTCTATTATATGTTAAAGTAAATGCATGCATGCATATAGTCATAAAATGCATTTTAAAAAGCTCCAGGTAAGGAAATACCACACCATTTCTGAGGTGATTTGGAGACTTGTTGTCTAGATATTATGGATCCGGATCAGCCGAGCAGTTCTTATAGGACCGCTTCTGGCGTACGGAGGAGGGCTTCTGAAGTGTCTCGTGCCTGTTCTATCAGATAGCCTCGTCGGTTGGTGGAGGCCATGATACGTCCTGTCCGGGTAGATATTCTAGACGTTGAGGATGAGAAGGCGGATATTTCGATTGAGGATCCTGCTGTTGCTGCACATGTCCCTCGCAGGGAGCTTTTGAGCATTCAGGTGGCAAACCCAGAGTTGCTGGGTGATTTGAGCAGACATCCATCGATGTACTTGCATGCTAACGAGGTATGGCGTTAGACTTTGATCTTCCTTCTTTCCTATTGATGAGGATTAAAGGGTTTTGATGTTGATCTGCATTTCATGTAGGTTCCAAGTTTTACACAGCCTTGAGGGAACTGGTTCAACATTCACTCCATGTACCAGGCACTTCATCCTGACTATAGAGCGATAGTGCATGAGTGGGGATTTGGGGCATTCTTCTCCATCCTTCCCCGTCGTTGCCCATGGGGTTACCTCAGGGCATTGTCTGAGCGATGGTTTCATCAGACTCAGTCACTCCACCTGTTAGATTGCGAGGTAATGATGACGCCTATGGATTGGCGATTTATCACAGGTATGGAGTTTGGATGGGAGCCAGTGCCTTGCATGGCGAATATTACCACTACTGCCGTAAGATCCTTATTGGGAGTTCCGGCGGAGGCGCTCAAAGGCAGGACTGTCCGTTCAGGTCCTTTGAGTGTAGATGCCATGAGCGGGCTATTGAGTAAGCCCATGCCTGATGATGTCAGGATCAGGGATCGCGTTCTGCGGCGATTGTTCCTGATGATCATTCGAGGCTGCTTCATAGTAGATTACTCTTCTATGGTATCTTTCGCTTTGGTCAGCGCCACACGCGATGTGGACCGTATAGGAGAGTATGACTGGGGCTCTTACACCTTTGGCTATTTCTTCTGGGGCATGCGCATACGCTCACAGGGTTTGACCGAGGCTTAGCTAGGATTTTACCCATTTCTGCTAGTGAGTATTTCTCTTGTCTTTTCCTATTCATAGGTTAAGAGTGTTTACTGATAGCAGATGTTTTGCCATTGTGTTAGCAGTTTTGGGCCTATGAGAGGCTCCCATGTTTGCGTCCTGTGAGTGTGTTAGGTTTAGATACCTATCCACGAGGACGACGATGGCACCATTCTATTTTGTCGGAGGTCCCTGTATCTGAGGGATTCACTCACTGTCGTATGCAGCTGGAGTTGCTGACGGTGGGTACCATTACATGGATTCCCTATTCAGGGGAGTATTTGACCATCGGCTTTGAGGATGGACATCCGACCGGAGTCGAGTATATGATTTCCACCAGGAGAGTTCCTCTCTTCACTGAGGGAGGCTGGGAGCTCTATTTAGGAGAACGTGCTATTAGGAGCACCACAGGGGAGATCCGTATACCGATCTTGCCTCCTGTCAAGAGTCATTGGCCCGTATCACAGTCACCCGTCACTGATATTCCATTGTTGGGAGTTGACGGTTTTGCTTTATCAGAGGGTCCATGTACTCAGGAGATATTCCAACGTTAGTGGTTCCCTCGCACTATAGGGGCCCAGTCCCGCGCTACATAGTTTATGGGGGACATAGTTCTAGGATCTTTGATGATGACGGATTGGGTAGCTTGTGTCCGAGCTCCAACTCATATGACCCAAATTGATAGTTTGACCCGGCAGTTGGACCAGGCACATGTATTTATTCAGAATTTGGGCAGAGATCCAGCAGAGGCGGAGTCATTTGTTCCTTCCAGCTCAGGCACTGGCCCTTCAGATGACCCATTTAGTTTTGTCGGCGTAGATCCTCCTCTTTATAGGCCTGACATCCTTGTTGATTGAGATCCAGTGACTCAGGAGTAGTTACATCAGGTGGACAGGATTGAGGACGTGGACATCAAGACCCTGGTCTTCTTCTGATGTATATTCTCATTATATCTTTTGATAGGCCTCTGTTAGATATTGGGTGGCTGTTCCCCATTCTCGTTATATCTTTTGATAGGCTTCTATTAGTAGTAGGGCGGTTTTGCCCCATTTCCATGTATTTGTAGCTGTACAGAGCTGATGTATTAGATGATGATATATTTAGGAATGTATGCACCATCTTTTCATTCCCTATATCATATTGCCATCCATTATGTGTTATGCATGTATCATGTTATGCATATATATGTATGTCCAGAGATATTCGGCATTGACCCCTGGATGGTCTTATGACACGGCTCGCACAGATGTCTTCTTCGATAGTTAGCCGTATAGATCATACCCCACCGCGGTGGTGGCATTGGGTATGTGATCATGGTACGATAAAGATGTCGATGCGAGACAGGTGATCAGAGATCTATTCCTCGCAAAGATACCAGACACTCAAAATTTTCTGTACTATTGTTACTAACATTACAGGAGGACATATTTGTCTTTTAAGAGAGAACCCTGAAAGACAATCCAAATCCATACCGGATACTACCGGAAGTGCAACATCAACCCCGGATCGCAATCCAAGAGTAACGATTTCAACCTCGGATCTAACCCCGAGACCTGCAGATACAATACCAGAACACACACCGGAGAAGACCGATTAATCTCGGAGATGACCCCGAGGTATCCAGTCTCAGTCCCAACCATTGGAATAGCCACCAACCTTGGTGAAAACCCCAAGGAATGCAGTTTCGGAGATAACCCCGGAAATGCTTGTTTCAAATGCCATCAGCTTCAATCTCAGCACTCACAACAAGATACACTATGCCAACCCGGTAATAACATTGGGAAGACAGGCACACCTCAAAGATGACAATGAGGACCTTCAACAATTCGCGGCGATCCTAATCTCAAAGAAAGTCCGAGCAACACACATTTATCGGCCCAATCCGGCGATAACACCGGTAAGGGGCAACATCGTCATCTCGTCCAAAACGATGCCACGTCACGTCTCTACGCAACAATGTCCCACAAGGCTAACCAATCCCGAGTGACTATTGTGCGGGGTAACAGATGAAAGTTGAAGCTTGAAGACCAAAGGGCATCGTCCCATCTTCAAAGACTTCGTACAAACTCTAATCCCATGCCATCGTACAACTCTCGACAACAGCGGTCCGAAATTGGTCCTGAATACCTTAAAACGGATGCCCGGATTGCACTTCTCAAAATCCGAGTGGACATTACAGTGCCTGAGTGCACGTACTTTGAGATGACCTAACCCGATAAAGCCGGGCCAACCCGAGCTGCCTCTGGTACACCTGCGGCTGAGCCGTATGTACACCTGCGGCACATATTTCCTATAAATAGAGGGCTTGGGGTGCATATTTTTAAGAGAAAAAAGACGGGGAAACCCTGCACAATTTGCTCTGCACTTGCCATGCAGTGTATTTTCCCACTTTCAAACACCTGTGAGCTCATATATAGCCTCTTGTGTACCCACAAAATCACAGTGTTTACCCACTCTAAAGATATAGAAGCCTTTTTATCAGTCAGCTGTAAGCCTTCTCACACACTTTAGAGTCTTTCTCTTCATCTTTGCACACACCCTTCTACACGTTGAGAGTCGTGTTGCTTGCTTTTGCCCGACTTGATTCCGTGGTTTCATTCCATCAGATATATATATATATATATATATATATATATATATATATATATTGACTAACATTATCGAGTTATGCCTCGATTGAGCCTGAACTTGATGCGGAGCGTTTTTATTTGCTTATATATATATATATATATATATATATATATATATATATATATATATATCAACCGTGTCGCACTTTTGTTCGACGAGCCTGAACTTCCTATGCAGTGCATTTACTCGCTTTTATATATATATATATACACACTTATATATATGAATTGTGGTCGAACTCATTCGATGAGCACAGATTTTACATCCTGCATTTCATTCTTATATATATATATATTCATCCCACTGAGTTCCTTCGTGGCGCTTGATAAACTTCTGACTTTATTTACGTTTTGTCCCTTTAGAGTTTCCTCCGTGGCGGTTGATAGCTTTAATAGCTTTATTTATATTTCGATCCCCATGGAGGTGCTTCGTGGTTGGTGATCATGTCTGTATATATATATATATATATATATATATATATATATACAGCTTTTATATATATACCTGCTTATTGCTTTTATACAAATTGCAATATTTTGTGCGCCTAAGAATCATGTGATCACAGATTCATCCCATTGGATCTAGATTCGGTTCCCGTGATGGACATTTTCAGCTGTAATCAACTTGTAAATTATTCTACGATGTCTGAATTTCCTCAGAAGGTTTCCATACCCGCGAGGAAGTCGGCATTATTTTTGTATATTATTTTCATACGGATGCCTCGCATCCGTCAAATAAAATCAATTCAGCCGCTCACTTAATAAAAAAAGGGAGTGTAAAAGGTCTCAATTCCTATTGAGCATCAGGGTTTGAAAAACCTCTTTTATAAAACATCATTGCCATATCTTGCTAAAAACTGAATTTTTAAATAAATTCAAATCCTGTGTATATAGGTTCGAAAGAGGCCTTGCAAAATATTCATATAACAGTACATTGACCCACACACACACACACACACACACACTCAGATAATAGTTTCTTGAAAAGAGGTGGTCACCGTGGTAACACGGATGTCGGGGGGTGCCTAACACCTTCCCCCTCGCATAACCAAGTCCCCGGACCCTAAACGAATCTCGGTTTCGCCGACCCGTATATCAGTGTCACATCACTGGGTTAATGTGCAAACCTTTTCTCTGTTGTGTTGGTACAACCATTTAAAAAACCAACTGGCGACTCTTAACAGTCCCATCGTCGACATTATACATGTCGGACCTTTTTCACTTGTTTTTTCAAACAAATCTCACCTAAAATGAGAACACCAAAGAACAAGTAACGGAAAAGGACACCCAAAAATCTCGACGTCGACAGGCAGTTACTCTGCTGGGGACTCCAGTAAGAGGACTTAAGCCGCTATTTCAATCTTTTTAAAACTGTTATCTACTTGTGTGTTGATGTTGCATTTACATTGGATGAATGTGTACGAATGCATGTCTTGTTTGAGCTTAGTGCTTCGCATCATATCTGCGTGTGATGTTAGTGCTTCGCACTATAAACTGCTTATGATATTAGTGCTTCGCACATGTCATCATTTCACATGGTGAGACGCGATGTATGTGAATGTATGTTGTGTGGTCCCTCCACCAAGAGGCTATCCTGTCGGTGTTTGATTACTAGACTCGTGAGAAGACTAATTCTTCGAGGCTCAGGAAAGGCACCACCCAAATTCGCTCCAGTTGAAAGACCGGATTAACTTCCCATCTAGTAGATTGCGATGATTTGGGAACCTTCATGCCAAAAAGCCGCGAGAGTAACCTAAGATAGGCCAGCCTCTGATAAACCCAAAACGAAGGAAAGTCTCTTCATGCTCTCATTTCAATTACTTGTAAACACAATTACTTGTAATTTCATTCCATATCTATCTCAATGTAATGAGAAATATGAAGCAATGTGTCCACATACATGCTACAAATAGCTAATCCCCATTTTTTGCAGGATAGAATTCCTAAAATGGACACATCACATAGCATGTTATTATACACCTTCCCTAAAGACTAAACTATGCCAGTCTTTCGCAGGGAATCAATCGGACCTACTACAACAACAAAACTCATGATGCTGCCCATTCCACTGGAGATCCAGACAATGGTGACATAAAAAAGAAAGTCCTCCAAATGGAAGAGACCCTTCGCTCTATCAAAGGAATTGGAACGCATTGCAGGAGTGTTTCATATCTTCGATCTATGTATTTTTCACGGTGTTCACTATCCGTAAAATTTAAAACTCCCGACTTTGAAAAATATGACGGGTTAGGGGATCCTTATACACATTTAAAAGTATTTATGGAGAACTGGGATCCTGTCACGGAGGATGAAAAACTTCGAGAATGCAATTTTTCCAAAAGAGTCTAATCGAGAAGCCCGCTTAAGTGGCACACAAGATTAGACAACTCCAAAATCCACAGCTAGGAAGAGCTAGCACATGCCTTCGTCACTCAATACAGTTTTCAAACTCAAATGGCTCCCGATCGGTATCAAATTACCAAGATAAAAAAATAGTCCAACGAGTCTTTCAGAGAGTATGCTCAAAGGCGGAGACGCCTGGCTTCCCAAGTTAGTCCTGCCATGACAGAATTAGAAATGGTCATGACATTCATAGACATACAAGAAGCTCCCTTCTATGAGAGAGTTTTAGCCAGCATCGGCAAACCATTTTCTGAAATGGTTAAACATGGGGAGATGGCCGAAATGGGGTTGAAATTAGGAAATATTCAAGACCTAGCCGCACTCAAAGCTATTGCTGATCACATTCAATCTGGAAGTTATGGGAACAACCCCCGGAGGGTCCATAAAAAGAAAGAGGAAGATGTTTCCCTGATACTACAGGGGCAAAAAGGCAATCAAAACATGCCTATTCAAAGGAGAAACTACACTCCCTTTCCAGCACAGTCTGCAAACCCTCCAATACCAAAAGGTGGAGAAGTCAAACGCCATCGAGTGTTTACACCCTTAGGGGATACCCTCGAGAACATTCTTAATCTTCTGACAACACAGAAGAAAATTACGCATCTTCTTCCACCAGCCAGCCCTAATGGATGGGGTTTCAATGTTGCTTAGAAATGTGCTTATCATCTTGGGGGCACTGGACATGATACTCAGGATTGTTGGGCAATGAAACACAAGATCCAGGACCTGATAGATAATGCTGAGATCGTAGTCACCAAACCCGATCAGCCTCATGTACAAGACAACCCTCTTCCCCAACACAAAGAAGAAGAAGTCAACATGATTAATTGGAGCAGTGGACAAAATTCCCACTTCAGCTGTGATTCCTCCCAGACCCTCAAAGATGGTGATGACAGATGGGATTATGCCAAGTTCCAATTCACAATGGAACGAAAGATCAAAGGTCTTGGCAAACAAATTGAGCAATTGGCGGAACTGGTGACTTATCAGCATCAAGTGACTCGGCAATTAATTAGCCAGGAGCATGCCAGTCTCCTACCTATCGTCGTGAACATTCCCTCGTCACTTTCAAAAAATGAAATGCTGGAAGACAAAGTGACGAAGAGAGCAAATGCCAAAGCCCGTCGGGATTTCGCCAACAAACGGGAATTCACCTATTTGGGCCAACCCATAGAGGAAATCCTTCACATGTTAATCAATGAAGGAAGGATCAGTTCCCTTCTACCTCCAATCAACCCCCGTTCGGGATGGTACAACTCGGATGGAGTATGTCAATACCATTCCCAGTCTCGCGGTCACACAAAGAGAAGAATCTTTGGGCACTCATACACCTTATTTAAAATCTAATCGACGGTGGTGTCTGCGCTTGGCGGATAACGACAACGTATTACGTCTGCAAGTGAGAATGCAGGCCCTACTAAGTAGAAAAGTGTGGTAACAGTTATATCCACTGAAGTTGAAGGGATTAATACTTTGCTCACAACACCAATAATTCAGCTCAAAGGAGGAAGCAATCCTTTGAAAGTGGCCGCTCCCGAGCCAATCAACTTGATATACAAAGCACAATATCCTATTGTTAGCTTGCGCAAGGTTCCGTGGAATTATGGAGAAGGTGAAGGATCTACCTCACATACCACTGCTGCAGTGTCAAAGGAAAATCCACTGTATATTCCCCATCGGGTGATGAACCCCACCACTAACTCAAAGGGGAAAATACCCATGGAGATGATTGAAAAATTCTTCTGCGTTGTGGGTCATAACGAAGCCTCGGCGGTTTTAAGCTTGAAGGAAGCTCCACCACAAATATCAATTTTGGACTTGGTCCTAACTTTCGAGAATCACCGGATGGTTTTGTTAAAAGTTTTGGAAGAAGCCTATCTTCCGACATCAGTGGATACAGAAAAATTTCAACACATAGTTGATCACATTTTCAACAACAATGTGATATCCTTCACTGATGATGACATACCGCCCGAAGGGACTGGTCATTGCAAATCGTTGCACATTGCGGTCTTGTCCTACGGATATATGGTGGCTGGAGTCTTAATAGATGCAGGTTCCTCTTTGAATATCTGCCCATATGCCACCTTGGTGAAGATGAATATCAATCTCAATCGAATTCGGAGTAGCCATACTATCATCAAAGCTTTTGATGGAGCCCGCCGTAACTTGGTTGGAGTAATTGAGTTGCCAATCGAAATTGGCCCTCATACATTCTGTGTATCCTTCCATGTGCTCAAGATAGATTCGGGATACAACTTGCTCTTGGAATGACCATAGATCCACATGGCAGGGGCTGTCCCTTCCACCCTTGACCAATAATTGAAGTACATTATCAACAATAGCACAGTCACGGTTAACTTGAACCGAGATTCCTCGGCATGGGGACATTCCGTTCATCAATGCCAATGCGGACGCGAGAACGGTCCGGTTTCCATGCTTTGAAATAAGCAACACCCAATACCACGCTATTGGAGCACCATTTCAAACCCACATTTCTGGCGAGGTGATGTCGACCACTCAAGAAATGATGTCGTTGGGTCATAAGCCGGAGACAAGGTTGGGTAAAGACGGCCAGTATCAAGTACCCCATTCAATTAACAAGCAAGTTGGAGCAATTTGGACTAGGCTATTCTCGCCACTCTAGTCACGAGAATCCTCATAAGCATCAACAGATTCCTTCAGCTTCAACCATGTGGCGTTCGGCTTCGCCTTCAAACTCCGAGTCCGCACGACCTCCAGTAAAGGTGCCAACCAATGTAATGGCTATGTTGTTCCCAAAGCCGGTACCGGTGAAGGAGAAAGAAATCTTTGTTCCAAATCCCGCAGTGGAAGAAGAGGAACGAAGAATTAAGCAAGACGTCATACGGATGATGTCCGGTATATGCATCATCGTCCATGATGAACACACTAACAGATACACCCCAGACGATGATTGCCCTGACGTATTGGCCATCATTCGGGACAGAGAGGATGATGACAATCCCTCCATCACTGCGGTCCACCCGGACTTTACCCTTACCAATTGGGATAACATTCCTTGCTTTGGTCGACGAGGGTAAAGCGGGCAAAAATTCTTTTCTGCCCTGTAGATACAATAACTGCTTACTTTTTTGTACAGTATTAGCAGTTTATTTTGCCACTATATGCTAACACTGTGTATGATCAACGCATTTCATATATACTAAGTGAAAGCATATTTTGTTTCAGGACTCTGAATTTAGATGTGCCTGTATTTGCGGATACGATGCCAATCCTACACAAGGATTGTACCTTTGATGTAGAGATGAATTCAGCCTTGAAGGATCTCCAGGATGACATTAAGGTGCCTCCAGAAATTCAAGAATGGGTCAAAGACAAACCCAAACCTAACCTTGATCAAACCACTTCTTTCAATCTCGGAACCTTAGAAAGCCCTAAGTTAATCCATATTGGTTCAGACCTTACCCCAAACCAACGGAATGACATGGTTACACTATTAACCCAATTCCAGGATGTGTTTGCATGGTCTCATGAAGACATGGTGGGTTTTTCCACTGACATTGTCCTTCACCGCCTTCCCATTAAAGAGGGATTTAAGCCAGTCAAGCAAAAGCTCAGGCGATTGAAACCTGAGTGGAGTTTAAAGGTGAAAGAAGAAATTGTGAAACAATTTCAAGCCGGCATCATCATGGTGTCTACATATCCTGAATGGATATCCAACATCATGCCCGTACCTAAACCTGGAGGGAAGGTGCAAGTTTGCGTGGATTACCGGGACTTGAATAAAGCTTTCTTAAAAGATAGCTTTCCCGTGCCATTTATCCACATTCTCATTGTTAATCTTTGCAGCGATGACGACATGTACTCCTTTGCTGATTACTTTGCGGGGTACCATCAGATCATGGTTACCGAGGAAGATCGTGAGAAGACTGCTTTCATCACTCCTTGGGGAACTTTTTGTTATGAACGGTTGTCATTCGGCCTCATCAATGCCGGAGCTACCTATCAACGAGCTATGATGGCTCTTTTCCGACTTAATGCATAAGAGATTGAGATCTCGTGGATGACATCATTGTCAAATCCGGGAAGGAGGATGACCATATAGACCATTTTAGAAAGTTGTTAAACAGAGGTTGCGTAAGTACAACTTGAAGTTGAATCCATTAAATGCGCCTTTGGCGTTAAATTTAACAAGTTGCTAAGATTTCTAGTCGACCACAAAGGGATAGAGCTAGATCTGCGCCAAAATCCAAGGCATCACAGAAATGCCCATTCCTCGAGACGAGAGAAGGAAATACGGGGGATTTTTGGGAAGAATCAACTTCATCAACGAGTTTATCTCCCAACTCACAACAACTCCTGTGAGCCAATCTTCAAGTTATTAAGGAAGAACTCCTCCATGAAATGGAATGATGAGTGCCAGAATGCCTTCCTTACAATCAAGAAACAACTAGTCAAAGCTCATGTCTTGGTACCACCTAGGGATGATGTTCCCCTGTTCATGTATCTGTCCGTAAGTGACAATGCCATGGGCTGCATGCTGGGACAGAAAGATGATAAGAGCCAAGAACGAGCCATCTATTACCTCAGCAAAAGGTTCAGCAGCAGTGAACACAAGTACACTCTGATCGAGAAGATGTGTTGTGCTTTAGCATGGGCTTCCATGAGGTTACAACATTACCTACATGGTCACACAACCCATCTCATATCCCGCGTGGATCCTCTCAAGTACGTGTTCAACAAACCCATGTTGAATTGCGGTCATCCGGATGGCGAGTTGATCCTACAACAATTTGACATCGTATATGTGACTCAAAAGTCCATCAAAGGTCAAGGAATCGCAGATCAATCGGCCGCCAGCACCTTCGTGGGATTTCAAACCCTTGGAGACATATTTCCCGATGAAGGAGTAATGATGATGACAATGAACACCATCGATGACGTTATCGCCAATCATGGAGGATGTATTTTGATGGAGTCAGAATATGGAAGGTTTTGAGCTGGGAGCAGTTCTAATATCTCGTCACGGGGAGCAGATATCATTGCCGTCAAATTACGATTTGTCGGTACCAACAATACGGCTGAGTATGAAGGCTGTCTCATGGGGCTAAAACTTGCCCGTTCAATGGGCATCAGGCGATTAACTGTCCTTGGAGATTCGGAGTTGGTAATCAGACAATCCACTGGAATCAATCAAACCAAGGAACTACATTTGCTGCCCTACCATCGGTAGGTTTCGAAGACGGCTTTGGAGTTCGAAGAAATCTCCTTTCTACATGTCCCTCATAATAGGAATGATTTCACATACGCATTAGCAACTTTGGCCTCCTTGATTCGCATATCAGACAAGGAACACTTGCCAAGCGTCACAATTTCCCTGCACAAGGCCCCAACCTATTGGAATTACATTGGAGAAGTATCGAATGAGCTACCTCCCATCCAACCTCCTTGGTATCAGCATATCAAGGAATTCTGCGAGATGGATCTACACCCGATGAGGCGAGCCTGACTGAGAAAAGGCGGATCCATTAAATTGCTATGAAGTTCTACTTGAGTGGAGATGCGCTCTACAAAAGAGATGCAGGACTGGTTCTCCTCAGGTGTCTAGACAAAGATCAAGTCCAAAGGCTTATGGATGAAATCCATGGTGGAGTCTGTGGCCCCCACATGAGTGGCCCCCTCCTTGTCAAGAAAGTCCTCAGGACGGGACATTATCGCTATCTCTCAAAGTCGATTGCAAATACCACGTCAAAAGATGCTATCAATGCTAGATTCATGGGAATGCTATACACGCCCCTCCACGGGAGCTCCACAATATGAGTTTGCCTTGGCTCTTCTCAACGTGGGGAATGGATGTTATCGGGCCCATTGAGCCTAAAGCCAGTAATGGTCACCGATTTATCTTCACCATGATCGACTACTTTACCAAGTGGGTAGAAGCAGCCTCCTTCCCCAGGGTCACTAAAGAAGTCATCATTGCTTTCATCAGAAACAATGTCGTTTGTCGATATGGACAACCAGAGGTTATTGTGTCAGACAATGCCAAAAACCTCAACAACAAAATGATGGAGGAATTATGCAGTAAATTCCATATCAAACATCTTAACTCGCTATCTATCATCCGAAGATGAGCGGTCTTTGTTGAAGCGGCTAACAAAAATATCAAGAAGATTATGCAAAAGATGTCAGCCAACCACAAAGATTGGCCTGACCTATTTCCTCTGACTCTGTTAGCCCTACAGGGACCACAATGAGTACTTCAACCGGGGCAACCCCTCGCTTTTAACCTATGGGATGGGCGGTGCTCCCCATAGAAGTTGAGATGGAATCTCTCAGTGTTGATCGGCCGCCACCGGATGAAAACCAATGGGTACAAAACATGTATCACCAATTGTCTCGATGAGACGAAAGGTGAACCGCGACTATCTTCTATGGTCGATTATATCGGCAAAGGATCGCCAGATCCTACAACAAAAAAAATCTGCTACTGGCAATTTAAACAACACGACTTGGTTACAAGAAGATTCTTGACAACCAAGATCGAAGCCAAAGGAAAATTCGCTCCTAACTGGGAAGGCCCATTTATTGTCAAAGAAGTATTGACAGGAGGTGATCTCAGATTGCAAGAAATGGATGGCAATGAATTTCCACAACTCATCAACTCGGACACCGTGAAACGGTATTACGTCTGAAGTAACCGAAGAACACCACAGTACATCATCATCAGGTCACCACTCATTCCGGTTCTTTAACCCTTCACCACCTACAGCTTATCTACACTTTGCCCCTCATGGAAACATACTCTGCAAGCCAGCAGCCTGGCTTTCTCCTTTGCACTTATACAACTTAGTTCATCCCACCGCGAATTAAACCTCTTGCGTTTGCAGTTTGTCTACCCATACATGGGATCAAACTTC